>CM055124.1:250701525-253101525 GCA_029206835.1 Rana muscosa
AATGAGCAGTGGAGTTAATGGGCTTTTTTTCTGAACGCAAGAAATTTGCGTTCAAAGTGCCATTTTTGGGCAGAAAAAAAACGCAAAACGCCGAAAAACGCTCAAACGCTGGCCGCGAGCGTTTTTTAGCGTTTTTTGGTCCATTGAAAAAAAAAAAATTTTTATATTTTTTTAAAACGAAAAAACGCTACACTGAAAAACGCTAATAAAAGCTAGTAAAAAAACGCTGATAAAAGCTAGCTTTTTCTGCTGCTTTAAAAACGACCGTTTTTGAGCTTCTGTGTACATGGAGCCTAAGGCTCCATGTACACAGAAGCTGATAAACTGCAGTTAATGGGCGTTTTGGCGTTTTTTTTAAAAGCCCATTAACTGCACTCTATGTTAGCCTATGTGTTCATGTACACATAACGTTTTTTAGCTTTAATGAGCAGTGGAGTTAATGGGCTTTTTTCTGAACGCAGGAAATTTGTGTTCAAAGTGCCGTTTTTTGGCAGAAAAAAACGCAAAAAAAACGCTAAACGCTCAAAAACGCTGGCCTCGAGCGTTTTTTGGTCCATTGAAATTTTTTTTTTTTTTTTTTTTTTTTTTTTAGGCCTCATGCCCACTGGCGTTTTTACAGCTGCGTTTTTGAGCGTTTTTTACAGCTTAAAAACGCCTGTCCATGTTATTGTAAATATTTTTTTTTTTTTTTTTTTTTGAAAAAAAAAAAAAAACAAAAAACGTCGGAGCTAAAAACGCGACTGCGCGTTAGTGCGCGTTTTTTGCGCGTTAGTGCACGTTTTTGCGCGTTTTTTGACGCTCGCGTTTTTTCCTGCCTAGTTCTGACGCTGAGGAACGCACTGGCCCTGGGTTTTTTTTACAGCTTACAAACGCCTATGCTCTTTACAGCTCAAAAACGCCTAGGTGGGCATGAAGCTATAGACTAACATGGACAGGCGTTTTTAAGCTGTAAAAAACGCTCAAAAACGCGGCTGAAAAAACGCCCGTGGGCATGAGGCCTTAAAGCTAAAAAAAGCTACACTGAAAAACGCTAATAAAAGCTAGTAAAAAAAACGCTGATAAAAGCTAGCTTTTTCTGCTGCTTTAAAAACGGCCGTTTTTGAGCTTCTGTGTACATGGAGCCTTAGCCTAAACATTTCTTAGCAAGTAAACACATTCCAAGTCAAACTTAGATAATAGAATTATGAGAGAAACATGGAAATATACAGACTAAGGCTCCATGTACACAGAAGCTCAAAAACGGTCGTTTTTAAAGCAGCAGAAAAAGCTAGCTTTTATGAGCGTTTTTTTTTTTACTAGCTTTTATTAGCGTTTTTCAGTGTAGCGTTTTTTCGTTTTTTTTTTTTTTTAATGGACTAAAAAACGCTTGCGGCCAGCGTTTATGAGCGTTTTTCTGCGTTTTTTTCTGCCGAAAAACGGCACTTTGAACACCAATTTGTTTGCGTTCAGAAAAAAGGCCATTAACTCCACTGCTCATTAAAGCTAAAAAAAGTTATGTGTACATGAACACATAGGCTAACATAGAGTGCAGTTAATGGGCTTTTAAAAAAAAACGCCAAAACACAGCTTCTGTGTACATGGAGCTTAACAATCAGCATAGAAACGTCATTTACCCTTCACCTACTTCCTATTTTCTTACCCCAGGCATGCCCTCCACCTGCAGCTTCACATCCCAAGAGGTTGCAGGTCCAGTCCCACAGCAACGTGTAATCTTGCACTTGCCCAATAGGGGATCGGCTGTGATTTCTCAGGAAGTCACAACTGGCTCCCATATCCAAGATGACAGCAGCAGGGAACCACAGCAGTAAGAAGAACTGGCTGAGGGAGGGCAGCTGGACTCTAGACACTTTTAGGCTAGGTTCACACTGATGTGATACGGGAAACGCAGTGAATCCTGTGTGTTTTCTGCATTGCCTTGCAATCGCACAGTGTCAATACGATCTGCGGCAGTGTCAATGTTATCTTATCGATGCCCCAAAACAGATTGCCAGAATTGCAACTGTTTCAACTATACAAACTGTATGGCTGAATTCGCACTGCACAGACATCGCATGTGATTTGAACAGGAATGCGGTGCGTATGAAATGCGATGTCTGCATCGCACCAGTGTTAACCTAGCCTTAAAGCAGACCTTTACACTGTAAAGCATTACCCAGATAGCAAGTAATTGTACTGCAAGTTTGAAAATTACTTGCTAAGCTATTGCTAGACTTGCCAGGCGTCTCAAGTTTGTTACACAATTGCAGCAAGTCCACATTGCATGACTCCAGATCAACTTTTTTGCAAACATTCTGCAAATTTGCTGCAAGTTCTAGTTCAGTTATGTTGTGCAATAGTCCTCCCACCACAGGGGTCACTGTGGCTGAATTTTCATACTGTAGACTTGCAGAGCTCTTGCTGTAGACTCACCATTGCAATGTTGCTCTTGCTAGAGACTTGCCATGCAAATTTGCTACAAATTGGAAAAGTGTCAACTAGAACTTATTTTTGCTGCATGCAAAGCATTAATTCTTGCCTAGGTGATTATTTCTCCCTGCCTCCTGCAGGTGTGTATGTGTACTGCAGGGCTCGGGTATCGAGAAAGCCCTGCGGCACATCTGCACATGTGGCAAGTCCATCAGTCATCTGCCCATGTGTGAGGTTTCATGTGCAAAGACTGTGACAAAGGAAGTCTGAGGACTTCTCTGTCTTTGCTCATGTGCTGTAAATCACCTACATGTGTGGAGATACGCAGATGGGTTTTGCCAGGGCCGGGTAGACCCCGTATGGCACATATACTCATCATGCGCCATCATGGTGATGCCCGAGCAGGGGGCAGGGCCACCATACTAGGTGGACTGAAGTTCCACTTTTAAAGCGGGGGTTCCGCGGCCAAACTTTTTTTTTTTTTCTTCAGCATTCACTGGGGTATATGAATAGGAAGGTACACTCACTACTTTGGTCGCTGTATATAACCGTGGTCCGTTTTATCGGCAAAGAAGGACTTATAAAATCTGTTTGAGGGAGTTTCCATTTTGCTTGTGGGCATTGTGAAGCCCACAAGCAATCACTTCCTGGAAGCGGTGAAATCTCTCGAGATTTCGCGTCACGGTGTCTTGTCACATTCGGCTCCCCATCACAGATTGTCCAGGAAGTGACGTTTCGTCGCCGCCATCTTGCTACACCCCACACTCCTGCACAGTAATGATAGAGTGAGCAGGGGGCAAGCGGACATCTTGTTACACCCAACGGAGTTTTAGATTTCAGTTATTTTCAACACAAAACGGATTTGCAAATATTGTATTTAAGCATATAAGCTCCGTTTTATGTTTAAAATAACTGTGAAATCTGAAACTTCCTGTGGGTGTAACAAGATGTCCGCTTGCCCCCTGCTCACTCTATCATTACTGTGCAGGAGTGTGGGGTGTAGCAAGATGGCGGCGACGAAACGTCACTTCCAGGACAATCTGTGATGGAGAGCTGAATGTGACAAGACAAGTCCCACATCGCATTGCGGCGCCGGGGAAAAGATAAGATACGCCTACTCCCGCGGGAGGGGAATCCCGGAAGTCACAGTTTAGATGGCTATATTAAGGTAATTATTTAAAAAAAAAAAAAAAATGTTGTGGCAATTCAGTATGTGTGCTGTGCAATGATTGTTTTAGAATAATGTTGTCAGTTTGGGTGAACCTCCGCATTAACTACAGTACTTAATTTTTCAAATTCCGCAGCTACAGTATTTGTAACTGCTGATGTTTATTTATTTTTAAGTTTATCATATGTATACTTTGTTTCTTTTGAAAAGTTGCTGTTTAGTGCTGGTTCACACAGGGGCAACCCAACTTAGGCCCCATGCACACGAGACGCCGGTGCAAACTCTGCTGAACACACGTTTTTAAAGGCTAAAACCGGCGTTTAAAAACGCCCGTTTTGCCGCGATTTTAGCGGCGTTTTACCGCGTTTGCGTCTATAGGCGTTTAGTTAAGAAACATCATAAGACCCTCCCTAAGCTCAAAAAACATTATTATTTAACCATTTCAGCCATTTTGGGAGACCAGCAGCTGAGAGAGCAGCAGTGTACTTGTATTTAGCGTATCACTTGCCACATCATCTGCCACAAGCTGTGGATTGTCCACTTGCCACGTCACCTGATACGTCACCTGGCCACGTCACCTGATACGTCACCTGGCCACGTCACCTGCCACAAGTTGTGAATTGTCCACTTGCCACGTCACCTGCCACGTCACCTGGCCACAAGTTGTGGATTGTCCACTGGCCACGTCACCTGGCCACGTCACCTGGCCACGTCACCTGGCCACAAGTTGTGGAATGTTCACTTGCCACGTCACCTGGCCACGTCACCTGGCCACGTCACCTGGCCACGTCACCTGCCACGTCACCTGCCACAAGTTGTGAATTGTCCACTTGCCACGTCACCTGCCACCTCACCTGGCCACAAGTTGTGGATTGTCCACTTGCCACATCACCTGTCCACGTCACCTGGCCACGTCACCTGGCCACGTCACCTGCCACGTCACCTGGCCACAAGTTGTGGATTGTCCACTTGCCACGTCACCTGGCCACGTCACCTGGCCACATCACCTGCCACGTCACCTGCCACAAGTTGTGGAATGTTCACTTGCCACGTCACCTGGCCACGTCACCTGGCCACGTCACCTGGCCACGTCACCTGCCACAAGTTGTGCATTGTCCACTTGCCACGTCACCTGGCCACGTCACCTGCCACGTCACCTGCCACAAGTTGTGAATTGTCCACTTGCCACGTCACCTGCCACGTCACCTGGCCACAAGTTGTGGATTGTCCACTTGCCACATCACCTGTCCACGTCACCTGGCCACGTCACCTGGCCACGTCACCTGCCACGTCACCTGGCCACAAGTTGTGGATTGTCCACTTGCCACATCACCTGGCCACGTCACCTGGCCACATCACCTGCCACGTCACCTGCCACAAGTTGTGGAATGTTCACCTGCCACGTCACCTGGCCACGTCACCTGCCACAAGTTGTGCATTGTCCACTTGCCACGTCACCTGCCACGTCACCTGCCACAAGTTGTGGAATGTTCACTTGCCACGTCACCTGCCACGTCACCTGCCACAAGTTGTGCATTGTCCACTTGCCACGTCACCTGGCCACGTCACCTGCCACAATTTGTGGATTGTCCACCTGCCACGTCACCTGCCATGTCACCTGGCCACGTCACCTGGCAACATCACCTGCCACAAGTTGTGGATTGTCCACTTGCCACGTCACCTGCCACAAGTTGTGGATTGTCTACAGTGCAATGCAAGCAATTAGTTTTTTTTCATATTTTTTTTGATGGTTTTTCATCATTTGCCATAATTTTTGAGATTTCTAATGTAAAAAAATAGGTCACCTTTAAAAACGCTAATAAACGAAATCGCGGCAAAACGCCGGTACCCGCGTTTTGCCGCGTTTAGCGGCGTTTAGCCGCGTTTTGCGTCGCAAATGTTTTCCACGTTTCAGTCTGAACCCATTTTTTTGCTTCTGGAAAAACGAGGTTAAACGCAACTGCCTAAAAACGGCAATAAACGAGACTGTGTGCATGGACACATAGGATAACATTGAATGGGTTCAGGAGCAGTTGAAAAAAGTGTCCAACTGCCTCTGAACGCGCGTTTAACAGCAAATAACAGCGTCTCGTGTGCATGGGGCCTTACAGTGCGACTTTGCAAGGCGATTTGGAGGCGACTTCAGCGTGACTTTGAGCAATTTACAACGCGACTTAAAGTTGCCTCCAGGAAAGGCAACTTTGGCAGTGGCCAATCACAGAATAATCAGCTCTGTGGGAGGGAGGGGTTTGCCTGGGTAAACTATTTTCTTTTCCTGTAAAGTTGCTTCAGTTAAGATGGAGATCCGACTTGGAGGCAACTTCCATTGAAATCTACGGGTACAACTTGCCTAGAAGTCGCCTTGAAGTAGTACAGGAACCTTTTTTGAAGTCGGAGCAACTTCAGTAGTGTACATTAAAGCGGAGGTCAACCCAGAAAAAATTTTTACTTTAAAAATCCTAAAGAAAAAATAAAAAAATTAATAGAAAAAAATAAAAAATAATACTCACCCGAAATGCATGTTGCTATGCGGAAGTCCCCTAATCTGCCTCTACTGTGTCTCTTCCTTGTCCTCGGATTGAGAACTTCCGTTTCCTCTTCTTGTGAATGGGGCCTGTGTGTATCCCAGGAGGCAAGCCGCCCATTCACAAAGCGCCGTGCGAGTGGCGCACACGCAGTAGGAAACTGGCAGTGAAGCCGTAAGGCTTCACTGCCGGTTTCCCTTAGTCAGGATGGAGGAGCCGTTACCTGACAGCAGCGATCGATCGCCGTGGCAGGACTGACATCGTGGGTGAGTAGGACAGGTAAGTGTCCTTATTAAAAGTCAGCAGCTACACTGTTAGTAGCTGCTGAATTTAAGACAGCTCTCATTCACTTCAATGGAATTTCTTATGTCCAGCGACTTGGGGCAACTTGAGGTCTGACAAGTCGGATCCCAAGTCTCTGTAGTGTGAACCGGCACTTAAAGTGGTTGTAAACCCACTTTTTAAACAAAGCCCTACAGGTAAGCCTAGATTAAGGCTTACCTGTAGGTGCATGAAATATCTCCTTAACCTACACGATTAAGGAGATATTTGTATGTAAATGCGGCGACGCTGACGTCACCCCATTCACAAATTCGGCTAGGTCGCAACATTCGACGACGTAGCCGAATTCGACAGCTCACGCGCGCATGCGCGGAGTCACGTCTTCTCCGCTCCGGCCAATCACAGCGCCGGAGCGGCGCTGTGATTGGCTGCAGCGGCGATACCCGGAAGTAACATTCCGGCTATCGCCGCAGCGATGGATGCGGCTAGAGGAGGGACACGGACGACTTCGGGGGCCCCGATCGAAGGTAAGTGGTACATAATGAGCTAGTATGCTAGTCATACTAGCTCATTATAGCTTTGTCTTGCAGGTTAGTCAAAAAAAAAAAAAAAAGGGTTTACAACCACTTTAAGAAAAATAATGAAATACAGTTTGTTATATCTACAAAGAACAGTAACTTATTTTTTTCTGTTTTGTTTAATGATTTGGTCATTCCCCTTTTATACAGGGAATGTAGCAGTTGTAGGACAATAGTTAAATATTTATGTGTTTGATAAGCCAAAGAGCAATATGTAAATTGAAGTAACACATTGAAGCCAATTAAGAATCCAGCTTTCTTTGTTTTGTCGGATATGGTAAATCACATTAGGTTTTATTAGCTATGTGCAAAGTGCAGTAATCCATGCCAGCCACCTGGAAAACACCCCAGCCAATCAGGCTGCAATAAACAAATTGGTCTTGTCACTGTAGGTTATTGCCCTGTGTGCGGCTTTATTACAAAAACCGGATAGTGTAATATTTTGAAAACTGCTGCTGGCCTTTATCATGATCGTCCTTATTTCCGCAAGGACCAGACCCCTGCAAGGCTGCAACGAATTTCCTGGTAACCGTGTCATACAGGAACTCCTTGCTAGTTTATTTTTGGTGATGTGCATTGTGGTGTAGCAGTAGTCTATTTTTGCATTTGTACGTTGATGTTGTTGCTTCATGTAAAGATTATCAAATACTATGCAGTCTCAGAGGACTTGCATGACTATTACATTTAGCAATAGTTTTTCTTTCCCACAATATCTGGATATCCTCAGGATCACACCATGCTAGAAAAACAAAGCATTCCTAACTACTACATGTATACGAATTTCTGACCGACAACTGATTATTATATGGTTGAAGACCTCAGGATGCAGACAGGAGCATTTACCTGTGTTTTCCTGCATGGAAAATACAGGTAACTACAGTTACACACAGTAGTTGTTCACACAAGAATGCAGTGTCACGTGTTTGCATAATATCGCTTGCTCTGTTTAGTTCTGCGTGTTACTGCATAGAACTGCAGTGCACCGCGCTTCTATGCAGTGGCATAAAAAAAGTGTCTGTACACTTCAAATAAAGCTTGTTTAAAAAAAGGGGGAGCGGCGTGATGCAATAGCACACATCACACTGCCACCTGCTGCAAAACACTGTGGGCAGCAGTGGTTTGGGCTGCAGATCAGTGTAAATGGGCCCCAATGGTAGCTATAAAAAGCTGGTGTCTAAGTTTGTGACATCTTTTTTATTTTGCTGAATGGACGCATAAATTCCTTTCCACCTAAGTTATAAGCTGACAAGACAGGTATTTTTTCTTTTCCCATCAAACAGTATTTTTTTTCCCTTCATCAAACAGATGTATAATAAACCAAAAGGGAGAAAATGAAAAAACTATGGATAGAGTTTACATACATTTGAATGATATACAGTTGTACTCATAAGTTTACATACCCTGGCAGAATTTATGATTTCACAAACACAGAGGTGGATCGCTGATGTTTTGGGAATGTATGAGCTACAAAGGCACAGAAGATTCGGTCAAAGTTTGATGCCTTATGTACAGCAATTAGAATAGTTTTTACATTTTAGAATGGGGTACCTCAAAACTGTCAATCATTTTAAAGGGTGCCTTGACTGAAAAAAGATTGGGAAACACTGCTGTAAAGCATAGAGAGTTGGCCTCCTCTCACTCCCTCTCTTAGAAATTTGAATATTTTACAACTGCTTTATTTGTGCTGCAAAGCTTTGTCTAGGTAAGAATATCTCCCTGCACATGCGCAGGTGTGCCGCAGTGCTCGGGTGGCGAGAAAGCCCAGCAGCACATGTGCTGGGTCACTCGGGCATCTGCGCATGTGTGGGGTTTTATGCACAAAGACTGTCACAAGGGAAATCTGAAGACTTCTCTGCCTTTGCGTATTTACTGTAAACCACTTGCATGTGGGTAGACGTGCCAATAGGCTGTGCCAGGACCATGCAGAGCCCATGTGACACTTCAACGCATGCGCCATTATGATGGGGCCTGAGGAGGGAGCAGGGCCACAATACTAGGGGGACTGAAGTTCTGCTCTAAGCTAGCTAAATCAGTTTGGCTACTTTCACACTGAGGTGCTTTGCAGGCGCTATAGAGCTAAAAATAGCGCCTGCAAAGCTCCCTGAAAGAGCCGCTCCTCTCACTCCAGTGTGAAAGCCCGCGGCGCTTTGCGGGCGGTTTTAACCATTTTTTGGCCGCTAGCGGGGGTTAAAAGTGCCCTGCTAGCGACCGAAAAGCATTGCAAAAACGACGGTAAAGCGCCGCTAAAAATAGTGACGCTTTACCGCCAACGCCCGCGACGCCCCAGTGTGAAAGTAGCCTTATGGTTGCCTGTTTCATCTATTGCAGCCATTCTCAGCCAGGGTTTTTCCAGAGGCTGATCGGGGTTCCTTATCTGTGTCTGATTGACCTTCCATTTGAATGGTGTCTCCATAGCTCCAGGGCCAATGACACCTGACAGAGCCAGCTGCCTGACACCTATGGTCTTTTTAGTTATCTTTGAGGAGACATTCCTCCCACTGACCACCAATGCAAGGGGGCTTTTTTCCACTGACCCCTCATGAATTGGTTTTAGCAGAGGCACCCTGAGACCTGAAAATTATTTCATTATTGCATTTTTTCCTTTGTGACAAAAAGGGTGACCTTCAATCTAAGTATGGTAAAAATAAAGCCATTAGTTCCCTGTACCAGTACACATCTATCCTCAGACAAGAGGCTGCAGTCCCATTTAGAATTCCTGTAAAGCCAGTAGTAGTGTGGCTGCAAGTAAATTATACAATGCTCAGATGACCAGTAAAGTAAGTGGGCTTTGTGTCTCCCTCACACTGGTAGGGTTTCCCGGGTAGCCTTAGCAGTTGTCTGTTAAATGTTAGCTATTGTTCCTTAGGGCTGCCCCCAAGGAATGCTGAGATTAGTGGCAGCTCAGCTAGCTGACATTCTGTTGTCTGTCATGTGGGGCCAAGACAAAAAAAAGCTTCTCGGGGCTAGATTGTTATGGGTGGTTCATAAGCCCCGGCAGACTGTTAGTTGTTAAAAAGGTTATGAAGTTCAGTCAGTGCTTATTGAAAGTGGTAAAGTTTATTACATCCACTGCACATTTTCTTGCTAAGAGAAACTGTTTTCCCATTTTATAGAGATGGGGGGGGGGTTATGAATTAGGGCTGTGGTAAATATGTTACTGCTGTTGGATCCCCGTTACTGTTCAGCATCATTAGACCTATTTGAGTGGTTAGCTCAAAGGCCAACAACGCAATGCAGGAAATCCACATTGAGGAAACATATTTCACCCTTTTTTTCTGATAATAAGACAGTCTTTGGTGATGGGATGGGTTTCTCTGCTTTACTCATTACTCCTGCTTTAAAGTGAAACTCCAGCCAAAATATAGAGAAGATTCCCCCCCCCCCCACTTCCTATCCCACTGACATTGAGTCAGGAACTGAGGGGATCTCTACCAAAGGGACACTCAGTAATAAAAGCATATATATAGATTTTTTTTAGTGTGAGGGGTTAAAAGCTTATTTTTACAGCCTGTTTTCTTTATTGGGGAGATCTCTATTTCATCCCATAACCTATATTTTTACATACAGCTTCCTGCGTGACTGAGCGATCAAACACCGCTGATTGCTCAGCTCTTGGTCTTCAGCCTGCAGATATCCACTGACCATCACTGGCTCTCTGCTCTGCCTGTTCAGTGCTCACTGTAGCACTGGGCTGTGGAAGGGAGGGAGCCGCTGGCTCAATCTCTCAGTGCTCCCTGACAGGCTGAGCCAGCTGCCGGTCCAGGTATCTAGGTGGATCCCGACCATATGGTCGCGATCTTTACCTAGCCTGGATGTCAGCCGACAGCAGACTTTAGCCTTAGTCACAGGAGTTCAGAGCAAACTGCACTCCTGTGATCCATATGAGAAGCATAGCCAAAATGGCTTTGGCTATACTTCTCCTGTAAAGGCTCTGTTGAATTGAACAGTGCTGTTTATGCAACACTGGAAGCTTTCTTGGAGAAGGAGAGGGCAGAGTGAAGACCTCATCAGTTTGCTGCTGCTTTTTCAGTCACAGTTAGGGTGACCACATTTCCAAACTGCCATTCAGGGACACCCCCCCCCCCCCCAAATGATGATTTTTTTACCCAAAAAAATGATGATTTTTGGGGCAGGGGTGTATCATGAAATCAGCGGGCCCGTGTGCAGGAGAGGAGTGCGGAGTGTATGGTGGTGAGTAATATGTACAGGAGAGGAGTGCAGTGTATGGCGGTGGGTAGTATGTATATGAGAGGAGTGCAGAGTGTATGGCGGGGGGTAGTTAGTGGAGAGAGGAGGAAGAGGAGTGAAATACCACCTCCTGATAGTCTGTCAGCCACTGCTATACCACCTTGGTGGTGAGGCACTCCAAAGGATGTAAGGGGGCACTCTGGAGGCACCCTGGAGGTTGTAAGGGAGGGATGTAAGGGGGCACTCTGGCGGTTCTTAGTCAGAGCCCCCTTACATCCTCCGGGGTGCCCCCTTACATTCTCCTCCAGAGTGCCCCCTTACATTCTCCTCCAGAGTGCCCCCTTACATCCTATCCTCCTCCAGAGTGCCCCCTTACATCCTATCCTCCTCCAGAGTGCCCCCTTACATCCTCCTCCAGAGTGCCCCCTTACATCCTCCTCCAGAGTGTCCCTTTAGTACTACTGTACTAAGGGGCACTCTGGGGAAAGTAAAGGGGCACTCTGGAGAAAGTAAGGGAGCACTCTGGAGAAAGTAAAGGGAGGCAAGGGGACACTCTGGAGAAAGTAAAGGGGCACTCTGGAGAAAGTAAGGGGAGGTAAGGGAGCACTCTGGAGGAAATAAGGGAGCACTCTGGAGGAAGTAAAGGGAGGCAAGGGGACACTCTGGAGAAAGTAAAGGGGCACTCTGGAGAAAGTAAAGGGAAGTAAGGGAGCACTCTGGAGGAAGTAAAGGGAGGTAAGTGGGCACTCTGGAGAAAGTAAGGGGAGGTAAGGGAGCACTCTGGAGTGTGACAGGAGGGGGTCATAGAAACATTGGGGGGAGACAGTGTGACAAGGGGGGGTCATAGAAACATTGGGGGGGGGGAGACAGTGTGACAGGTGGAGGACATGTGGAGTGGACACTATTCTCCCTCATGTACAGGGCACTCTGTCTTATGCTGGCCCCAGCCCTGACTGACAAAATCATCTCTCACTACACAGATCAGAGAATCCTCAGAACTCCCCCCCCCCCACCCTCCTTCTCCTCCTCAGGTCGGCGTTTCTCTTACTGTGGCTGGTCTCCTGCAGCATCTGTTCCTCCCGGTCGGCTGTGGATAAACAATCCAGCATTGATGTCCCTTCTGCAGTTACGCGCCAACACTATGCAGAGTGAAGACAGTGACACACGGTGCGAGGCGGCTCTGGGCTTTATGAGGCCTTAGGCAAATCTTAGACATGAGGCCCTACTAACTCACATAATGGGAAAAAAAAATCAAGCGATAGACCCCTAGCAATTTCGCTCTCCACCCCAACATCCCAAAAAACAAATATGCACATAGACTTATCTAAAAAAACAACTTAATGTACACATAAAAGTCTGGTTCACATTCACTGATTGCTCCAAGCTCACCGATTGGTTGTTAGAGGTTAGTGCACATCATTACTGCTCACTGATTGGTTGCTTGAGGTTACTGCACAATATTACCACTCAATGATTGGTGCTAGAGGTACTGCACATCATTTCTGCCCACCCATTGGTTGCTAGACGTTACTGCACATTGATTGGTTGATAGAGGTTACTGCACATTATTACTGCTCACTGGTTGGTTGCTATAGGTTACTGCTTATCATTATCACTCACTGATTGGTTACTAGAGGTTACGGCACATTATTACCTCTCGCTGGGTGGCAGGGCAGTATTGTGGGGTGTGATGCAACTGTTGGGGTACAGTTGGTTGAATGACAGGATGCAGTTTGGGATGATGGTGGCAGCATTGGGGTGAGAGGCTGAGATCATATTTTCCCTATAATGATAATGGGTAGGGGGATAGGATGCCAGAGGTGGGGTACAGGAGGAAGGAGGATGATAATGACAGGAGGCAGGGTGGTAGGATGCCAGAGGTGGGTTACAGGGGGGTGATGGGAATAATAATGACAGGGGGTGGGGTGGTAGGAAGCTGGCAGTGGGCTGCAGGGGGGATGAAGATGACACAGGAGTGGGGTAGTAGGCTGCTGGCAGTGATGTGCAGGGGGGGGTAAAGATGACAGGGGCGTTAGGAAGCTGGCAGTGGGGTGCAGGCGGGATGACGGGGTGGGGTGGTAGGAAGCTGGCAGTGCGGTGCAGGCGGGATGACGGGGGTGGGGCGGTAGGAAGCTGGAAGTGGGGTGCAGGCGGGATGACGGGGTGGGGCGGTAGGAAGCTGGCAGTGGGGTGCAGGCGGGATGACGGGGTGGGGTGGTAGGAAGCTGGCAGTGCGGTGCAGGCGGGATGACGGGGGTGGGGTGGTAGGAAGCTGGCAGTGGGGTGCAAGCGGGATGATGGGGTGGGGCGGTAGGAAGCTGGCAGTGGGGTGCAGGCGGGATGACGGGGGTGGGGTGGTAGGAAGCTGGCAGTGGGGTGCAGGCGGGATGACGGGGGTGGGGTGGTAGGAAGCTGGCAGTGGGGTGCAAGCGGGATGACGGGGTGGGGTGGTAGGAAGATGGCAGTGGGGTGCAGGCGGGATGACGGGGGTGGGGCGGTAGGAAGCTGGCAGAGGGGTGCAGGCGGGATGACAGGGATGGGGCGGTAGGAAGCTGGCAGTGGGGTGCAGGCGGGATGACGGGGTGGGGTGGTAGGAAGATGGCAGTGGGGTGCAGGCGGGATGACGGGGGTGGGGCGGTAGGAAGCTGGCAGTGGGGTGCAGGCGGGATGACGGGGGTGGGGCGGTAGGAAGCTGGCAGTGGGGTGCAGGCGGGATGACGGGGATGGGGCGGTAGGAAGCTGCAGTGGGGTGCAGGGGGATGAAGATGACACGGGGGTGGGGTAGTAGGATGTCAGGCACAGGGGGATTATGTTGAGGATAGAAATGATGACAGGGGGTAAATTGGTAGGAAGTATGATGACAGGAGATAGGGTAGTGGGATGTCATGCCAGGAATGATGAGGAGGAGGATTATGATTATCAGATTCACGTCACTTAGGGCTGTGAGGTCACGGGCGGCTGAGGTTCCCTCGGTCTGGACATCACGGCCGGGATGCTGTCAGTGTCATGCAGTCTGCAGTACCTTAATGCTGTGGCAGACTGGCTCCTCGATGGCGCGGCACCTCAGGCAAGTCCTCCATTACAGGCCGATCCATCCCAGGGAGTAGAGCAGGGAGCTGCTCAGCCGCTGCATGCATGAGATTCGCAGAGCGCGGAGGAAGGGGGAGGAGCCGGGGGAGGGAAATGCATACAACCATCCCGGGCTGGAAGAGGACAGCCAGACAGTCACTCAGACAGGCTTCAGCTGACGTCACTGGTTGCTAGATGCGGAGCGGCCCCTAGCCTAGCAACCAGACTGTCATCATGGGAGAGATGTGTTAAACTTTATAAGGTGGCGGCGGCGGAGTTGGCGGAGCGGACTGGTGTGGACTGGTCACTGTGTTTTTTTTTCATTCCGGGACTTCTGTATCGTCCCGGAATGAACTGGCCGGGACACGGGACAAAAATCTCCAATCAGGGACAGTCCCGGGCAATCCGGGACACGTGGGCACCCTAGTCACAGTGCAGATTCAGGAAACATATTTAACCCCACCACATGTGTGGAGCACTTTGGAATCTACTTACTGATTATATGGAACATGGTTTAATATAATTGATCTTTCTGTCTTAAACGCATCTGTGCTTAGAGGTGCACTGAATGAAAATTTTGCTGCTGAAACCGAAAATTCAGGATGCACTTGACCAAGACCGAAAATGACAGTTTAAAAAATAAATAAATATATATATATATATATATATATATATATATTGTGAGGGGGTTAGCTCGGCAGCGGGTGTGTGTGACCCCCGGGATGGGCTCCCCACACAAAAACAGGCCCAGCAAACGGAGGTTGTGGTTTTCAAAATCAAAAAGGTGCGGTTTATTTTCTATTTACAGTGACAAAACACAGCAAAGCAAAAGAAACATAAATAAAATAAATCCTGGTCAACTTGACCTCTGAGTAAACATACAGGTTTCCTAACTAACAACTGGGATCAGCCTAGTGCTGTCCTAGTCCCTAAGTCCCTGGTTTTAAATGTCCAAGCAAATAGCCACACAGGCTTTGTCTCACCGCACAGGGGTTCACTCTCCCTAGACAGTCCACACAGGTCTGGGTCCAGGCATGAGCTAACACCTAATGAATCTGGGAGTTCTTATAGAGGCCTAAATGAGCTGACAAGCTTCAGCTGGTCTCATCAACTCCCTGTCTGCACGACGCCCCACACTCTCCCTAGAGGTATGAGTCATCCATGAGCCCACTAGCCTCAGCTGGGCTTATACAACTCTCCACCTAGTTGTATAAGTCGGCGTAAAGCCTGAATCTGGGCGAAATATATCTACCCCCCGGATGCAACCAGGTGACTTTACCTTCCTGCTGTCACATACCCCCCCCTCTTGTTTTAACCTCGGGGTTGGAACACCAGCAATCAGGCATTCATGTACTCGAGACAAAGCATCCACATTCCCCATTTGAACGCCAGGGCGATGCTTTAGTGTGAAGTTGAATTCCTGGAGGGCCAGGAACCACCTATTCACTCTTCTATTTGTTTCCTTGTTTTGAGCCATCCACTTTAACGGAGCGTGATCCGTAACCATGTCAAAGTGCCTACCTAGCAGGTAGTACCGAAGGGAATCTAGAGCCCACTTCACCGCTAAACACTCCTTTTCAACGGTGGCGTAATTTACCTCATGGGACTTCAACTTCCTGCTGAGGTAAATGACTGGGTGCTCTTCCCCGTTCCAGACCTGGGACAATACTGCTCCTAACCCCACATCTGACGCATCACTTTGTACGACAAAGTCTTTAGAGAAGTCGGGTGAGTACAACACTGGCTGGCTACATAAGGCTTGTTTCAAGAATTGGAATGCTGCCTCAGCCTCGGGGGTCCATTTAATCATGACCGACCCTTTCCCCTTCGTCAGGTTGGTTAGGGGCACAGCCTTAGAAGCAAAGTGGGGAATGAATCGCCGATAATACCCAGCGATTCCCAGAAAGGCTCGTACCTGCTTCTTGCTGTTGGGACGTGGCCAACTCTGGATGGCCTCGACTTTGTTGAGTTGGGGTTTTATTACTCCCCTCCCAATGGTGTACCCAAGATATTTGGCCTCCTCCTGCCCAATGGTACACTTCTTGGGGTTAGCCGTAAACCCCGCTTCCCGAACAGAGTCCAGGACTGCTTGCACTTTTGGCAGATGTGAGGCCCAATCTGTGCTATGGACAATTACGTCATCCAGGTAAGCCGCAGCATACTTCCGATGGGGCCTCAGCATCTGGTCCATTTTCCGCTGGAATGTGGCCGGCGCATTCTGTAACCCGAACGGCATTCTTTTGTATTGGAACGCCCCGTCTGGGGTTACAAATGCGGTTTTCTCTTTGGCCGACTTGGCCAGGGGGATTTGCCAATACCCTTTTGTGAGGTCAAGAGTCGTCATGTATCGGGCTGTTCCCAGCCGGTCGATCAACTCATCTATACGTGGCATGGGGTAGGTGTCAAATTTTGTAACTTTGTTCAACTGACGAAAATCGTTACAAAATCGCCAGCTCCCATCCGGTTTAGGCACCAACACAATGGGACTAGACCAATCACTTTGGGACTCCTCTATCACCCCTAAGTTCAGCATTTTCTGTACTTCCTCCCGTATTGCCTCCCGTCGGGCCTCTGGGATCCGATAGGGTTTTAACTTCACCCTTTCACCGGGCGGGGTAATGATGTCATGCTCTACCCCAGATGTTTGTCCCGGCAGCTCAGAGAATACCTCCTTGTTGCGAAGCACAAACTCCTTAACCTCCTGTTGTTGGGGTTGTGACAAGGTGGCTGCTATTCCAACCTCAGGAATCACGCAACCAGTTTGAGCTGGTGACCAAGTGTCTGCGACTAGGGACTCTCTATCCCTCCAGGCTTTCAACAGATTAACATGATAGATCTGTTCGGGCTTTCGCCTTCCTGGTTGTCTGACCTTGTAATTCACTTCGCTCACTTTTTCCATTATCTCATAGGGGCCTTGCCATTTGGCAAGGAATTTACTTTCAACCGTAGGGACAAGTACCAGTATCCTATCCCCCGGGGAAAAGGTACGGGTCTTGGCTCCACGGTTGTACACTCTCTGCTGTGCTAACTGCGCTTGGGCCAAATGTTCCTTCACGATGGGCATTACCTGTGCAATTCGGTCTTGCATCAGGGCGACATGCTCAATCACACTCCTGTGGGGAGAACTCTCACTTTCCCAAGTTTCCTTGGCAATATCCAACAGCCCTCTTGGGTGTCTCCCATACAGTAACTCAAAGGGGGAGAATCCCGTAGAGGATTGGGGCACCTCCCTAATAGCAAACATCAGATAAGGAAGTAGACAGTCCCAATCCTTTCCATCTCTATCCACCACTTTCTTCAACATTTGTTTTAGGGTTTTGTTGAATCTTTCAACCAGCCCATCGGTTTGAGGGTGATACACAGATGTACGTAATTGCGTCACTTTGAACAATTTACACAGCTCCTTCATAACCCGGGACATAAAGGGTGTACCTTGGTCCGTAAGCAGTTCTTTACAAATACCCACCCGGCTAAACACAAGAGATAGCTCTTTGGCTATGGTTTTGGCCGAGGTATTTCGGAGAGGGATCGCTTCTGGATAACGGGTGGCATAGTCCATTATAACTAATATGTACTGGTGCCCCCTAGCGGACTTGATTATAGGCCCTACCAAATCCATGGCGATCCTCTCAAACGGGACCTCAATGATGGGTAGAGGGACCAGCGGGCTACGGAAATGTGGCATCGGGGCCGACCTCTGACACACAGGGCAGGAGGAACAATAATTTTCTATGTCCTTCATCACCCCCGGCCAATAGAATCTCTGTAATACCCTCTCTCGGGTTTTCTCTGTCCCCAGATGACCTCCAAGAATGTGCCCATGGGCCAACTCCAACACCAACTTCCTGTAAGGTTTGGGCACCACAAGCTGCTCAACGGTTTCTTCTGCCCTTTTTGCCACCCGATACAGTAGGTCCTTCTCTACGCTGAAGTATGGGTAAGTGCAGGTATTATCTGGGTTCACTAACTCGCCATCTATTTTCACTACGTTTTCCCATGCCTTTATTAGGGCGGGGTCTTTCAACTGTTCTGTGGCAAAGTTTTCCCTGTGAACCTCAAGATCAGAAAACTCCACAGACGGTAGGTTTTCGTCTGAGGAGGTGGGCTCCTCTCCAGTTTCTTGAGTCTCCCCTGCCAATACTGATAAGGGAAATTCCGGAGAGTCCTCACCACTCTCAGGGGAGTTCTGGCTATCACATTCCTGGTACATAGGGGCACCAGTGGGGGGCTCAAGATCATCCCACAGTTCCCAGAACTTCGGAAAATCCCTTCCCACAATGGCGTCATGCGGTAACTGAGATACTAAGCCCACTGGATGAGAGAGGGTACCTTTGGGGGTCTCGAAACACACTGTAGTCACTGGATACTCTCGGGTGTCCCCATGCACACAAATAACAGCTACCTTGCTATTCCCAAAGACCTCTGTTTTAACTAACTCAGCCTTTATCAGGGTCACAAGGCTACCTGAATCCAGCAATACCACAACATTTCTACCATTAACACACATTTTGCATAAATGTTTCTCAGTTCCTCGAATGGCAGTGCATGCGACTGTCGCACACAGCGACTGACGTCTGCCCGTCAGAAAGTCACACTGCATGGGTTCCTCCATAACCGGGCAATTGGCTGCAATATGTCCCGCTTGCCGGCAGCTGTAGCAAACGATCCTTCTTGCCGCCTCTTGAGCCGCTGATTTCCCAGGCTGTTCTCGCCAAACTTGGGGTAGAGCTCCCACCCTCTCACTCTCTCCACCCTCACCCCTTGGAATCCTCTTATCCGTCCCTGGGGATGGTCTGGTCTTAGGGTGGAAAGTCCGAGTGTCTCTGGAAGAGGCCGTCAGGTTCTCTGTAGCCAAGTATTTCTCCACACGATCCACAAGACCATCGGCCGTCTCTGGGTCTCCATGGCTTACCCACTTTTGGATGGCAGTAGGAAGAGCTCTCAAAAACCGATCCATTACAACACGTTCCACAATCTTTGGTGCGGACAAAGTCTCTGGCTGTAGCCACTTTCTGCTCAGGTGAATGAGATCATACATTTGAGACCTGGGGGGTTTTCCAAGCTGGAAAGTCCAGTTATGCACACGCTGAGCCCGGACAGCCTGGGTGACACCCAGCCTTGCCAAAATTTCAGCTTTTAGCATCACATAGTCTTTTGCTTGGTTAGGCTCTAGGTCATAGTAAGCTTTCTGCGATTCACCAGTTAACAGAGGAGCCACCAGTCCAGCCCACTGCTCCTCAGGCCACTTTTCTCTTTCAGCGGTCCTTTCAAATGTGGTCAAAAATACCTCTGGATCATCCTCTCCAGTCATTTTTGTCAATAAACGACTCACCCCAAAGGACGCGGTATTAGTGGGACGGCTTTCCTCACTGGTCTGCGGACGTTGCTGCATTACTGCTTCCATTTGTTGTAGTCTCTGCTCTTGCTTCTGTAACAGGTCTATGAAGCGGGCCTCAGATTGCTGCTGGGCTTGTTGCTGAGCTGCAAGGCTCTGTTGATGAGCTTGCTGCTGGGCTGCAAGGCTCCTTTGCAAACCTGCATTTGTCTGCTGTTGATTGGCATTTGCTAGAGCCAGCTGTTTCAGTATCTCCTCCATGCTGGCTTAAAAAAAAACTGCCACTGGTTCTCCACCAACTGTGAGGGGGTTAGCTCGGTAGCGGGTGTGTGGGACCCCCGGGATGGGCTCCCCACACAAAAACAGGCCCAGCAAACGGAGGTTGTGGTTTTCAAAATCAAAAAGGTGCGGTTTATTTTCTATTTACAGTGACAAAACACAGCAAAGCAAAAGAAACATAAATAAAATAAATCCTGGTCAACTTGACCTCTGAGTAAACATACAGGTTTCCTAACTAACAACTGGGATCAGCCTAGTGCTGTCCTAGTCCCTAAGTCCCTGGTTTTAAATGTCCAAGCAAATAGCCACACAGGCTTTGTCTCACCGCACAGGGGTTCACTCTCCCTAGACAGTCCACACAGGTCTGGGTCCAGGCATGAGCTAACACCTAATGAATCTGGGAGTTCTTATAGAGGCCTAAATGAGCTGACAAGCTTCAGCTGGTCTCATCAACTCCCTGTCTGCACGACGCCCCACACTCTCCCTAGAGGTATGAGTCATCCATGAGCCCACTAGCCTCAGCTGGGCTTATACAACTCTCCACCTAGTTGTATAAGTCGGCGTAAAGCCTGAATCTGGGCGAAATATATCTACCCCCCTGGATGCAACCAGGTGACTTTACCTTCCTGCTGTCACAATATATATATATATATATAATATTTAAATGAATATGAATTTGTCGGTTATCATCGGCACCTTTTAGCGCAAGAAAAGCTCAAGAAAAATGCATCCCCCTTAAATTCTATATATGTCTTCAAACTGGTCCATTGCGCTTCCTTTGTGGTGTTAAAAAAAACTGCACTGAGAGGCCATAAATCTCCTCCTCGGGTCCCCCACCAGCGCTCTTGGCTCCTACCTTCCAAGTATTATACCCTAAGTGCCGGTTCACACAGGGGCAACCCGACTTACAGCGCGACTTTGCAAGGCGATTTGGAGGCAACTTCAGCGAGACTTTGAGCAACTTACAACGCGACTTAAAGTTGCCTCCAGGACAGGCGACTTTGGCTGTGGCCAATCACAGAATAATCGGCTCTGTGGGAGGGAGGCGTTTGCCTGGGTAAACTATTTTCTTTTCCTGTAAAGTTGGTTCAGTTAAAGTGGTTGTAAACCCACTTTGACAACTTGCACCTACAGGTAAGCCTAGATTAAGGCTTACCTGTAGGTGCAAGAAATATCTCCTTAACCTGTACGGTTAAGGAGATATTTGCAGAAAACACTGCACAGATGTCTACGGCGCATGTGCACCGTAGACAACGGCGCAGGCGCACTGAGCATCCCGGCATAATGAATGGGATCAAGCCGGGATTATGCCGGTCCCCCGCGTCTTCTTTAAGATGGAGATCCGACTTAGGAGGCAACTTCTCTTGAAATCTATGGGTACAAGTTGCCTAGAAGTCGCCTTGAAGTAGTACAGGAACCTTTTCTGAAGTCGGAGCGACTTCAGTAGTGTACATTAAGACGACTCTCATTAACTATAATGAAATTTCTTATGTCAAGCAACTTGGGGCGACTTGAGGTCTAACCAGTCGGATCCCAAGTCGCTGTAGTGTGAACCGGTACTTAATGTTGGTGTACAGTGCCTTAAAAAAGTATTCACACCCCTTGAAATTTTCCACATTTTGTCACGTTACAACGAAAAACGTAAATGTATTTTATTGGGATTTTATCTGATATGTGCCACTTTGCGTTGATCTAATTTTGAAGTGGAAGGAAAATTATAAATGGTTTTGAAAAATTTTCACAAATAAATAATATTGAAAAATGTGGAATGCAGCCGCCCTGAGTCAATACTTTGTAGAACCCCCTTTCGCTGCAATTACAACTGCAAGTTTTTTTGGGGATGTCTCTACCAGCTTTGCACATCTAGAGAGTGACATTTTTGCCCATTCTTTGCAAAATAGCTCAAGCTCTGTCCGGTTGGATGGAGAGCGTCTGTGAACAGCAATTTTCAAGTCTTGCCACAGATTTTCAATCGAGCTTAGGTCTGGACTTTGACTGGGCCATTCTAACACATTAATATGCTTTGATCTAAACCATTCTATTGTAGCTCTGGCTGGACTTTGACTGGGCCATTCTAACACATTAATATGCTTTGATCTAAACCATTCTATTGTAGCTCTGGCTGTATGTTTAGGGTTGTTGTCCTGCTGGAAGGTGAACCTCCGCCCCAGTTTCAAGTCTTTTGCATACTCTAACAGGTTTTAATTTCTTGCTACTTCATCTCAGGAGCGAGGAATAGAGGGTGGCTACGTTTCTACATACTGTGGGGCCAGGGAGACTGAATTTAGCAACCCTGTAACAGATAGTAGAGTAACAACAGCAGCAAAAAAAAATATATATATATATATATATATATATATATATGTATATGTAGCGGGTATGTACTTTCCCGGGTGTAATTTTGAATTTGGCAGAGACATCAGTGATGTGTAATTCCCTGCAGCCCAGTGGGTGGTGCTGTCGCCCTGGGCTGGGGTTAAATCATTGCTGTGTGCTGCGCCTCCTTTTTGTCCTCCCTCGGCAGCGGTATGGTGGGGCGGGGAACCCGCCGTGCTTGCTAGGAGAGGGTGTAAAGGGGGCTGGCCATCTTTGTCAAAGGGTGGACGTCCCAGGCACCTTCAGCTTGCGGACGGTGGGTGGTGTCGCTCCTCTGGGTGGCTTAGGCCTAGAGGACAACGGAGGTCGAGTTCCATCCCAGGCACCTTTGGCCTGGGGTGAGGTACTTGGATGGAGGTCCGGAGCTCAGTGCCCAACACTGAGTTCCGCGAGGGAAGGAGATCCTAGGGTACCCGAATACGGAAGGCGCAATGGACCGGGGGGAGCTCCTCATTTGAAGACCCGGTGCAGCATATTGCCGGTGACAAGTGAGTCTCTCATCGGAGACCGCCTGGAAGGAAATCTACCCTTGTGTGGAGACCGGGATACACTTCTAGGAAGGGAAGTGTCAACTCACGTCTGGGCCTGTTCGCATCCACACCTCCTTTTCTGTTCTGTTCTATCAAGGGAGTTTAACTGTTTGTGTTCAGATAAGGAGAATAAAGGAGTGTTGAACTTTAATGGTGTGGAGCTCATTTTCTGACAGACATGGTTTGCGGTGACACTTGGAGGGAGGATCCAGGTGCACAACACTGACCCGAAGGTAATACAGAACTGTTGCTTATACCGCACTAACATCTGTGGTGGAAGCCAGGCGTAGTGTCCCCGCTCCCTCCCCTCTGAGATACCCCTAGACAAGAGAAAGACGAGACAAAGAGGGGAGTGTGAGGAGCTGCCACTACACATATATATATATATAATATAATATAATTTGGAGGAGGCTGAAAACAATAGAAGGGTAGTCTCCTGAGTCAAGAACACATACTTGAAAATAATTATTTTAAACGAGCAGGGTTGAACCAAAAAAGCTGACCCGCCCCCTCATCCACACATTTGATGTTAATGGGGGAATCCTCTCAGTTTGTCTTTGTATTCTGACGTTGGGGAGACTCCCCCGCCACCAGAATGCACAGTTCAGCCTATTCCTTGCAGGGCTAATCCAGTGAAAGTATACCGGCAGGATGGTTGTACAGAAGTAGATAGACTTCTGTTCAACCACAGTGGCCACACATGGATTGAAAATTTGGCCAGTCTCTGCTGAACCAGACAAATTTTGATCCATATATGACCACTTGGCCAGATAAAGTAACCCCCCCCCCCCCCACTCCCCAACCAGCTTAAGTGGTAAACAAAGCATCTACCTGACCCCTCTCTAAGTGCTGGTTCACACTGGGGTGGCTTCAAAGTCGCCCGACTCTCATCTGACTCTGAAGCCGCCCCGTACAGGGCGAAATTAGCACAGCTTGCAAAACGACTCTGTATAGAAGTCAATGCAAGCCGCTCCGAAGACGCCCCCATGTAGTACAGGACTTGAGTCGCACCTATTAGAACAGTTCCATTGTACTGAATGGAGCGCGACTTGTCAGCCTGACAGGTCGCCCCTGTGTGAACCGGCATCTAATGTTTGTGTCAGATTGCAACAATTGTAGTGATTTCAGCAGCTTGTCTATTTAGAGCCGGTTCACACCAGGGGGACTCGTCAGGCAACTCAGTCGCCTGAAAAGTCGCGTCCCATGCTTTTCAATGGAACAGTTCTAAGTAAGAGCGACTCAGGTCGCTCCGACTTAGAAAAAGGTTCCTGTACTACTTTTGGGGGCGACCTGCATTGACTTCTATACAGAAGTCTTATGCAAATCGACTCGGCGGGCGTCTCAAGTCGTCTTGAGATCGCGCCGCCGAGGTCGCCCCCACAAGTCGTGCCGCGTCGCGCCGCCCTGGTGTGAACCGGCTCTTAAAATGCTACCCTGTCTGTTATTTAAACACAACTGTATGTACTCGCATTCCAAAACTCCAGTGTTATCCTACATTAGCTCTTATTAATAAAACCCAACTCTGTAGGATTGCATAACAACCTCAAAACCAAGAAAACAATCTGTTTTCCATCAATTGTAAGCTGTATTGTGTGTGTTTTTTTTTTTGTTTTTTTTTACCCTCGTCAATGCAAGTGTAAATAAAATGAAGTTCTGTTTATCTCATCTGATACACAAATCTACTACACAGCATTTCTATTGTAAAATTAACCTGGGTTCTATTTTAATTGACACTATTAACCACTTCAGCCCCGGACCTTTTGGCTGGCCAAAGACCAGAGCACTTTTTGCGATTCGCACTGCGTCGCTTTAACTGACAATTGCGTGGTCATGCGATGTGGCTCCCAAACAAAATTGACGTCCTTTTTTCCCCACAAATAGAGCTTTCTTTTGGCAGTATTTCACCTCTGCGGTTTTTATTTTTTGCGCTATAAACAGAAAAAGAGCGACAATTTTGAAAAAAAAGCAATATTTTTTACTTTTTGCTATAATATCCCCAAAAAATATATATATTTTTTTTTTCCCTCAGTTTAGGCCGATACATATTCTTCTACATATTTTTGATGCCCACAATGCCGCGTCTTAACGGCGACGTACAGGTACAATGATATGCCTGTCCGTGCCATTCTGCCGGCGTATATCGGCGTAAGCCGGTCGGCAAGTGGTCAATGATATAGACTGTTGTTAATGTTGTCTACAGATTGCACAAACTAATATTTTTAAATAAAATCCTTACTAAACCCACAGCAGTAAAATCAGTCCGTATATGCAGTAAAGCATGCTGGTTATACTCACTATGGACCCTAAACGGTTAATCCTCGGCATTATGTAAAAAGGCTGTTTGATCCTGTCTTTTCTGGTCCTCCCCTTTTACTGTCCCTAATCCATCTGCTGATAGAACAGGGCCCTTGGGGGCACTCTGCACATGCTCAGTTTGGTGTGTATTGCTAGAGAGGTTTTTTCTCTCTTTTTTTTTTGGAGAGTGCATGTGATCAGCACAGGGCCAATCGGCACTGTCCAGACAAAGTCAGGGGTCATGCAGCATCATAGGACAGTCGGAAGTGAATGAAAACTCATCCTACAAGCTTTAACCAGTGCATGGCCGGACACTGATAAAAGTCACAAGACTGCTATATACTACTGAGGCAAAAGGGTATTTAGCAGTTTATATTTACTAAAATAATTGCATTTCCATGTTCTGTGTGCTGTGGGAGCCCAGATATAGTGAATGCAGGGGCCTGGGTTTAGTAACACATTTTAAGTAGTAGTAAATCATTAATACTTTTGACATTGTTCTATTTTGTACCACCACAGGAACTGTATCCATAAAGATTTTTTTCTAAATGCTTTAAAATCACTTACATTTTAACTACTTGCTACCCAGGCCAATTATGACACTTCGCTCCTATATGTAAAAATCATACCTTTGTTGCTTGAAAATTACTCAAAATCCCCAAACATTATATATTTATTTTAGCAGAGACCCTAGGTAATAAAATTGTGGTCATTGCAGCTTTTTATCTTGCATGGTATTTGCATAATAATTTTTCAAACGCTTTTTGTTTTGGTAAAAAAATCTGTTTCATGCATTAGAAAACAAAACAAAACCGTAAAGTTAGCTCAATTTTTTTGTATAATGTGAAAGATTATGTTCTGCCAAATAGATACCTAACATGTCATGCTTTGAAATTGCGCACGCAAATGGAATGGTGCCAAACTTCGGTACTTAAAAATCCCCATAGGTGACGCTTTAATTTTTATTACAGGTTACCTGTTTAGAGTTATAAAGGGTAAAAAACTGCGCTGATCAATTGAAAATTCAATTAAATAAAAAAATATACGGATGAACCAGTCCAAAAGCAGCAATTAATTGTGGGGTATAACACAAGCAGAAATGGAAAAGAAAAAATTGCGCTAATTACAGTCCAATAAAAAGTAGGTGATTAATCCAGTGTTTTCAGAGATGGTAGGTTTGGTCGATATAAACACCCAGTGACTAAATCACAGGCAAGTGCACCGTCACCTCACAGAAAACATGCTTACCAGATAGTAAGCCAAGTAAGCAGATGGCTTTAACCCAGCCCAGGCCTTTTATTTTGCAAGAAGACACAGAACTGTGGTATAGATGTTGATAGACCTCGCAAGCCAACTAGCACAGGTTAACGTTGACTCCACAAATGGTGATTATTTATTACCCCAGAAAGGAAAATAATATATACCATAGCGTAATATTGTCAAATTGAATTGATATACAGTATATATGATTGCACTTACAGTGTTATAACCAAAGATTGCATGGACAAAAAACACCCAGTGAATGTATCACAACCAAGTGCACCGCCACCTCACAGAGAGCCTGCTTACCAGATAGCAAGCCAAAAGATGCAGATATCTCAAGCCCAGATAATCCTTAGCTGGAAACAGGCATGGAACTAGTGGATGGATGGGTGGAAAGAAACTCCCGGCGGACAACCATGTACTCCGTATGTCCCGTAGCTGTTGTTTAACATCAGCCCAGAGAGAAGATACAATAGACCATAGTGTACTACTGTCTATAACTTGATTTAACGATTAATAAAAAGTTGTACTTACAAAACAGAAGATAAAATCTTGCATAAAATTTTGAAGCCGGCCAGCTACAATACAAGCTCCCGTCCTCCTCGACGAGACGGCGTGGTGACGTCAGCATGGGAGCTTGTATTGTAGCCGGCCGGCTTCAAAATTTTATGCGAGATTTTATCTTCTGTTTTGTAAGTGCAACTTTTTATTAATCGTTAAACCAAGTTATAGACAGTAGTACACTATGGTCTATTGTATCTTCTCTCTGGGCTGATGTTAAACAACACCTACGGGACATACGGAGTACATGGTTGTCCACCGGGAGTTTCTTTCTATCCATCCACTAGTTTCATGCCTGTTTCCAGCTAAGGATTATCTGGGTTTGAGATATCTGCATCTTTTGGCTTGCTATCTGGTAAGCAGGCTCTCTGTGAGGTGGCGGTGCACTTGGTTGTGATACATTCACTGGGTGTTTTTTGTCCATGCAATCTTTGGTTATAAAACTGTAAATGCAATCATATATACTGTATATCAATTCAATTTGACAATATTACGCTATGGTATATATTATTTTCCTTTCTGGGGTGATAAATAATCACCATTTGTGGAGTCAACGTTAACCTGTGCTAGGTGGCTTGCGAAGTCTATCAACATCTATACCACAGTTCTGTGTCTTCTTGCAAAATAAAAGGCCTGGGCTGGGTTAAAGCCACCTGTTTAGAGTTACAGAGGAGGTCTAGCACTAGAATTATTGCTCTCGCGCTAACATTCACAGTGATACCTCGCATGTGTGGTTTGAATGTCGTTTACATATGTGTATGCGTTTTTATTTTATTTTTGTTTATTATACCATCATTTTTCTATTTTGACACTTAATTTTTACTTCTTTTTTTTTGGATCCACTTTTATTCCTATTACAAGGAATGTAAACATACCTTGCAATAAGAATAGCGAGCCGGGAGAAGCACCGGAGGGCGGCGGGAGGAGGATGACGACGTCCCCTCCGAGGTGCCTGCAAGAACGATCAAGGGGATGAACAGCCGCTATGATTGTTGTTACAGTTCAGGGAATCGCAGGCTCTAAAAGAAGATATCTGAATGATGCCTGTAGCTGCAGGCATCATTCAGATATCCCCACTCGAATTCAGTGACGTCATATGAGTGGTTAAAGTGATTAGTTGCCTCACTCGGTAAAGCCTCGTACACACGACTGGTTTTCTCGGCAAGAAACGACAAGAAAACTGCTGGCAGATTTTTTTGCAGAGAAAACCGTTCGTGTGTATGGTTTCTCGTTGAAAAAACTGCAGGGAACCTCAACGAAAAAATAGAGAACCTGCTCTCTATTTTCTCATCAGGATTCTTGTTTTTCTCGTTGGTATTCTCGTCGGCCTGTTTCCCGATGAGAAAACCGGTCGTATGTATGCTTTTCCGAGTCTTAAAAAAAACGCGCATGCTCAGAATCAAGTATGAGACAGGAGTGCTCCTTCTGGTAAAACTAGCATTTGTAATGAAGATAGCACATTCGTTGCGTTGTAACCAACTGAAAGCACGAAGACTGAAAAGCGCGAATAGTCTCTCCCCAAACTTTTACTAACACGAGATCAGCAAAAGCAGCCCAAGGAGTGGCGCCATTGGAATCAAACTTCCCCTTTATACTGTCGTCGTATGTCACCTCGCTTTAGACCGACGAGATTTTGGATTGACCGTGTGTATGCAAGAATCCCGTCAAGCTTGACAAGAATCTGGTCGAGAAAACCAACGTTTTTTTACGACGGGATTCTCGGTCATGTGTACAGGGCTTAAGTCTCAGCACTACTTTTGGTTGGGGAGTGTACAGCCGTGGCCAAAAGTTTTGAGACTCAAGCCTCGTACACACGGCCGAGATTCTCGTCGAAAAAAACATGTGTTTTTTTTCGATGAGATTCTTGGACAAGAAACTTGTCCCGGCCGAGTGTACCCGCGGTTCTTTGAATGGAGCGAACGCGGTGACGTCATCGAATACGACGAGCATGCGCTCATCACATTCGATGCCGTCGCCGCCATCTTGGTATACCCTACCCATGCCTAGGAAGCTACCGCGCATGCGTCGAATTCATTTCGAACATGCGCGGGCTTCCCGGAGGACAGGTAAGTGTACACACACTCACTTTTCTCGTTGAGAAACAGGCTGACGAGAATCTCGACGAGAAAATAGAGAGCAGGTTCTCTATTTTCTCGTCGAGATTACTTGTCGGTTTTCTTGACGAGAAACCATACACACGAACGAATTTCTCGGCAAGACATCTCTGCCAGCAAGTTTCTTGCTGGTTCTTGCCGAGAAACTCGGTCGTGTGTACGAGGCCTGACACAAATATACATTTTCACAAAGTCCGCTGCTTCCGTGGTTTTAGCTATTTTTGTCAGATGTTACTATGGTATACTGAATTATAATTACAAGCATTTCATAAGTGTCAAAGGCTGTTATTGACAAATACATTACGTTTTTATGCAATGAGTCAATATTTGCAGTGCGGACCCTTCTTTTTCAAGACCTCTGCAATTCGCCCTGGCATGCTGTCATTCAACTTCAGGGCCACATCCTGACTGATGGCAGCCCATTCTTGCACAATCAATGCTTGGCGTTTGTCAGAATTTGTGGGGTTTTTTGTTCACCTGCCTCTTTCGGATTGACCACAAGTTCTCAATGGGATTAAGTTATGGGGAGTTTCCTGGTCGTGGACCCAAAATTTTGATGTTTTGTTCCCCAAGCCACTTGGTTATCACTTTTGCCTTATGGCAAGGTGCTCCATCATGCTGGAAAAGGCATTGTTCATCACCAAACTGTTCTTTGATAGTTGGGAGAAGTTGCTCTCGGAGGATGTCTTTGTACCATTCTCTAGTCATGGCTGTGTTCTTAGGCAAAATTGTAAGTAAGCCCCCCCACTCCCTTGGCTGAGAAGCAACTTCACACATGAATGGTCTCAGGATGCTTTACTGTTGGCATGACACGGGACTGATGGTAACGCTCACCTTTTCTTCGGACAAGGTTTTTTTTCCGGATGCCCCAAACAATCAAAGGGGGATTCATCAGAGAAAATGGCTTTACCCCAGTCCTCAGCAGTCCAATCCCTGTACCTTTTGCAGAACATCAGTCTGTCCCTAAAGTTTTTCCTGGAGAGAAGTGGCTTCTTTGCGGCCCTTCTTGACACCAGGCCGCCCTCCAAAAGTCTTCACCTCACTGTACGTACAGATACACTCACACTCGCACCTGCCTGCTGCCATTCCTGAGCAAGCTCGGCACTGGTGGTGCCCCGATCCCACGGCTGAATCAACTGTAGGAGACGGTCCTAGCACTTGTTGGACTTTCTTGGACACCCTGAAGCCTTCTTCACAAATGCAGTGGAAATGTTTTTTATGGGAATAAGTTAATTTTAATGCCAAAGAGGGACTTTGCAATTAATTGCAATTCATCTGATCACTCTTCATTCTGGAGTATATGAAGTTGCCATCATAAAAATGGAGGCAGCAGACTTTGTGAAATTAATATGTGTCATGCTCAAAACTTATGGCCACAGCTGTATATTGTATGCGTCACATCCTCACAATGCTGTCTCTGCAGGTACCCTGACCAAAGCCACTGGAAGAGGAGCCTGGGTGTGGCTTTAATTGCAAGGCTTTGGCGCTTTCAGCATCTTAGGATGTAGTGCAGCCAGGAATTTGCGCGTAAGGGTGGTTCCAAGGGACCCTACAAGGGAACTGAGCCATCCTATAGACCAGGGATCTCCAAACTACAGCCCTCCAGCTGTTGCGGAACTGCACGTCACATGAGGCATTGTAAAGCTCTGACATTCAAAGACATCATTAGGCATGATGGGAATTGTAGTGCCTGAACAACTGGAGGGCCATAGTTTGGAGACCCCTGCTATAGACAATAAGGTTGGAGAGTAGAAAGAAATGACAGGCTTGACGCAAAAAGCACACAGCAAGCTATGGAGGTATGCTGCTATATATGGAGGCCTTAAAGTGGTTGTAAACCCTTTACAACCACTTTTGACTACAGGTAAGCCTAATAAGGCTTACCTGTAGCTACCCTGGATATCTCCTGAACCTGCACAGTTTAGGAGATATCCCCTGCATCAGCATGTGCCGACGTCATCGGCACAAGTGCACTGAAGCAATGGCACGTCCGTGCCGTTGCTTCAACTAGTATGTCGTTACCAGCGGCTCCCACGCGCATACGTGGGTGTGACATCATCGTGGCTCCGACCAATCCGTCAAGTAACTCCGGGAGCGATGTCGCCAGCCGGAGCAGTATACGAGAACCGCTGTGGGGGCTTCAATCTAAGGTACCGTATATACTCGAGTATAAGCCGAATTTTTCAGCACATTTTTTGTGTGCTGAAAATGCCCCCCTCGGCTTATACTCGAGTCACCTTTTTGCGCCTGATCTCCTGGGATTTGAGGATCCGGTACCAGCCGGCCGTAGGTCCCCTGGACCCCAAACTTGGCACACACTGACACCCTAGGCTTATACTCGAGTCAATACGTTTTCCCAGTTTTTTGTGGTAAAATTAGGTGCCTCGACTTATATTCGAGTCGGCTTATACTCGAGTATATACGGTAAGTAATTCATAATGACCTAGTATGCTATGCATACTAGCTTGTTTATGCCTTTGTCTTGCAGGTTTATTGTTTTTTTTTTGGGGGGGGGGGTTTACAACCACTTTAATAACACTTAAAAGTAAGTCTGTGTGCTTGCTGAAAGGCAGGGTAAGGTGCCTTTGTTTTAGTTGGTCAGCTCTCCCCAAAGAACACATTGAAGGACCTAAGTAGAGATGCACCGAAATTTCGACGCCGAAACATTTCGGGCGATAAGAGAAAAAAAAGTGCCGATATTGGCGCATTTGCAGCGATTTTAAGGCGAATTTGCAGCAATTCTTGCCAAAAATGCACAGCGATTTTGCAATTTTATGGTGTGTTTTTCATAAGTCATGTAACTCGAAAACCACATCAAAAATGTAACACGGGTGCGTTAATGATGCGCTCTTGCTGCGTTTTCACTGCATTTTAACTGAGAGGTGCATTTTTTGCATTTTTTTTTTTTTTTTTTACTTACCAAAAATGCAGCAGGTAGGATTTTTAGCACCACAACGGACCAGTGTGCAGACATACATAGAATTTAAAGGGATACATTTTCCTTGAGCTTTGTTGCCTTAACCACTTAACGACCGCTCACTGTATATATACGTCGGCAGAATGGCACCGACAGGCACAATCACGTAGAGTGTACGTGATTGCCTTTGTACAGTTGGGGGGTCCAATCGGACCCCCCTTCTATACAGTGAGCGGTGGCTAAGTGTCCGGGAGCGTTCCGGGATGAGGGGGCAGCCATTCGTTTCTGGCCACCTCCTCGCGATCGCTCCCGGCGAATAGAAATGCCCCCTCCGTCTGTGTCAGACAGAGGGAGCAGGAGGAAGTGATGTCATCTCTGGTGCGGCGCTCACATATACCGAGCGCCGTACAAGAGAAGATATCAGGTCAGTGCACACAACACTACACTGACACCAGGACACATAGGGACATAAATCGCCCCCCCAGGCCCCCCCAGACACCCCAGATCACCCCCCAGATCAGCCCCCAGTCACAGTGTCACTGATTGCAGTGACCATTTATTTAGTGATCACTGCAATCAGTGACATTTGTGACTGTAAAAGTGTCACCAAAGTTTAGTCTTAGGTCCAGTGTAGCCCCCTAACCCCCCCTAATAAAGGTTTAACCCCCTGATCACCCCCCAGATAACCCTTTCACCCCCTATCACCACTGTCGCTTAGCGATCATTTTTCTGATCGCTGTCTTAGCGTCAGTGATGCCGATCGGCAGCCAGTAATTTTTTTTAGGTTCGCCGCAGGTTTTTATAGCGTCAGGTACCCCAATATATTATCTAATAAAGGTTTAACCCCCTTGATTGCCCCCCAGGTAACCCTTTCACCCCCTATCACCACTATCACTAAGCGATCGTTTTTCTAAACGCTGTCTTAGTGTCTGTGATGCAGATCGGTAGCCGGTAATTTTTTTTAGGTTCGCCGCAGGTTTTTATAGCGTCAGGTACCCCAATATATTATCTAATAAAGGTTTAACCCCCTTGATCGCCCCCCAGGTAACCCTTTCACCCCCTATCACCACTGTCGCTAAGCAATTGTTTTTCTAAACGCTGTCTTAGTGTCGGTGATGCAGATCGTAGCCAGTAATTTTTTTTAGGTTCGCCGCAGGTTTTTATAGCGTCAGGTACCCCAATATATTATCTAATAAAGGTTTAACCCCCTTGATCGCCCCCCCAGGTAACCCTTTCACCCCCATCACCACTGTCGCTAAGCAATCGTTTTTCTAAACGCTGTCTTAGTGTCGGTGATGCAGATCGGTAGCTGGTAATTTTTTTTAGGTTCGCCGCAGGTTTTTATAGCGTCAGGTACCCCCATATATGATCTAATAAAGGTTTTAACCCCCTGATTGCCCCTAGTTAACCCTTTCACCAGTGATCACCATATAAGTGTTACGGGTGACGCTGGTTAGTTAGTTTGCTTTTTATAGTGTCAGGGCACCCGCCGTGTATATAACCCAATAAAGGTTTAACCCCCTGATCGCCCGGCGGGTGATATCAATTAGGTTTTAGCGTCAGAGAGGGTCTGAGTCACACCCCAGGCAGCGTCAGGTTAGTGCCAGTAATGCTAACACCCACGCGTGAAGCATACACCCCCCTTAGTGGTATAGTATCTGAACAGATCAAGATCTGATCTGATCAGATCTATACTAGCGTCCCCAGCAGTTTAGGGTTCCCAAAAACGCAGTGTTAGCGGGATCAGCCCAGATACCTGCTGGCACCTGCGTTTTGCCCCTCCGTCCAGCCCAGGCCACCCAAGTGCAGTATCGATCGATCACTGTCACTTACAAAACAAAAACACACATAACTGCAGCGTTCGCAGAGACAGGCCTGATCCCTGCGACTCCAGTGCTGTAGGAGGTGATTTCACCACCACAGTTAAAAAAAAAAAGCAAATATGCCGAAGCATTGGGGCAGCAGGGGCGGAGGAGCGATTTTGCTCCTAATGCCGCGTACATACGGTCGAAATTCCGACGGAGGCTTGCCCGTGGAAAAGTCTGACCATGTGTGTGCGGCATAACTTTTTTGCGGGAGAATGCCCCCATGCTTCGGCATATATAAATGGTGCGTGTATGCCCATCATTGGAAGTGGGTGGATGAAGGGCGGTATTCTAATGGTGGGCATACCCACCGATCAATCTCTTTTTTCGTTCAGCCAACTGGCTGCATGAAATAAAAAGATTACAATACATGTCCAACAAGGACCAGCAACGTACTGGTATGTTGCTGGACTTTGAATGTTTATACCAGAATGATGCCTGCGGGTTTAGGTATCATCTTGGTATCATTCTTTTCAGCCTGCGGCCGGCTTTCATGTAAAAGCAATCCTAGCGGCTAATTAGCCTCTGGACTGCTTTTACAAGCAGTGGGAGGGAATGCCCCCCCCCCCCGGATATAAAAAGCGCCATTGGGAAATTGGGAAAGCATTTTATCACACCGATCTTGGTGTGGTCAGATGCTTTGAGGGCAGAGGAAAAATCTAGGGTCTAGAAGACCCCAGTTTTTTCAAAAAAAGAGTACCTGTCACTACCTATTGCTATCATAGGGGATATTTACATTCCCTGAGATAACAATAAAAATGATAAAAAAAAAAATACTTGGAAGGAACAATTTAAAAATAAAATAAAAAAGCAAAATTAATAATAAAAAAAAAAAAAAGCACCCCTGTCCTGCCCTGCTCTTGCCCAATGGCGAACGCAAGCGTCGGTCTGGCGTCATATGTAAACAGCAATTGCACCATGCATGTGAGGTATCACCGCGAAGGTCAGATCGAGGGCAATCATTTTAGCAGTAGACCTCCTCTGTAAATCTACTGGGGTAACCTGTAAGGGCTTTTAAAGGCTTTTAAAAATGTATGTAGTTTGTCGCCAATGCGCGTTTGTGCGAAATTTTAAAGCATGTCGTGTTTGGTATCTATGTACTCGGCCTAAGATCATCTTTTTTATTTCATCAAACATTTGGGCAATATAGTGTGTTTTAGTGCATTAAAATTAAAAAAAGTGTATTTTTTAACCCAAAAAATACGTTTGAAAAATCGCTGCGCAAATACTGTGTAGAAAAAAAAAATGCAACACCCACCATTTTAATCTGTAGGGCCTTTGCTTTAAAAATATATATATAATGTTTGGGGGTTCAACATAATTTTCTTGCAAAAAAAAAAATGTTTTCATGTAAACAAAAAGTGTCAAAAAGGGCTTTGTCTTCAAGTGGTTAGAAGAGTGGATGTAAGCTTCCTAATGTTGTGTATAAAATGCCAGAACAGTTCAAAACCCCCCCAAATGACCCCATTTTGGAAAGTAGACACCCCAAGCTATATACTGAGAGGCATGTCGAGTCCATGGAATATTTTATATGTTGACACAAGTTGCGGAAAAACGACAATTTTTTTTTTTTTTTTTTTGCACAAAGTTGTCACTAAATGATATATTGCTCAAACATGCCATGGGCATATGTGGAATTACACCCCAAAATACATTCTGTTGCTTCTCCTGAGTACGGGGATACCACATGTGTGAGACTTTTTGGGAGCCTAGCCATGTACGGGACCCCAAAAACCAATCACCGCCTTCAGGCTTTCTAAGGGTGTACATTTTTGATTTCACTTCTCACTGCCTATCACAGTTTCGGAGGCCATGGAATGCCCAGATAGCACAAAACCCCCCCAAATGACCCCATTTTGGAAAGTAGACACCCCAAGCTATTTGCTGAGAGGTATTGTGAGTATTTTGCAGATCTCGCTTTTTGTCACAAAGTTTTGAATATTGTAAAAATAAATAAATATATATATATATATATATATATATATATATATATATATATATATATATATATATTTTCTTTCTTCATTTTCAAAAACAAATGAGAGCTGTAAAATACTCGCCATTCCTCTCAGCAAATAGCTTGGGGTGTCTATATTCCAAAATGGGGTCATTTGGGGGGGTTTTGTGCGATTTTGGCATTTTATGGCCTTCGAAACTGTGATAGGTAGTGAGGAGTGAAATCAAAAATTTGTGCCTAGAAATCCTGAAGGCGGTGCTTGGTTTTCGGGGTCCCGTACGCGGCTAGGCTCCTAAAAAGTCCCACACATGTGGTATCCCCGTACTCAGGAGAAGCAGAAAAATGTATTTTGGGGTGTAATTCCACATATAACCATGGCATGTGTGAGCAATATATCATTTAGTGACAACTTTTTGTAATTTTTTTTTTTTTTTTTTTGTCATTATTCAATCACTTGGGACAAAAAAAATTATATTCAATGGGCTCAACAGGCCTCTCAGCAATTTCCTTGGGGTGTCTACTTTCTAAAATGGGGTCATTTGGGGGGGTTTGTGCTATTTTGGCATTTTATGGCCTTCGAAACTGTGATAGGTAGTGAGGAGTGAAATCAAAAATTTGCGCCCTTAGAAATCCTGAAGGCGGTGCTTGGTTTCCGGGGTCCCGTACGCGGCTAGGCTCCCAAAAAGTCCCACACATGTGGTATCCCCGTACTCAGGAGAAGCAGCAAAATGTATTTTGGGGTGAAATTCCACATATAACCATGGCATGTGTGAGCAATATATCATTTAGTGACAACTTTTTGTAATTTTTTTTTTTTTTTAGTCATTATTCAATCACTTGGGACAAAAAAATAAAAAATTCAATGGGCTCAACATGCCTCTCAGCAATTTCCTTGGGGTGTCTACTTTCCAAAATGGGGTCATTTGGGGGGGTTTTGTACTGCCCTGTTATTTTAGCACCTCAAGAAATGAGATAGGCAGTCATAAATTTAAAGCTGTGTAAATTTCAGAAAATGTACCCTAGTTTGTAAACTCTATAACTTTTGCGCAAACCAATAAATATACACTTATTGACATTTTTTTTACTAAAAACATGTGGCTGAATACATTTTGGCCTAAATGTATGACTACGATTGAGTTTATTCGATTTTTCTTATAACAAAAAGTAGAAAATATCATTTTTTTTCAAAATTTTCGGTCTTTTTCCGTTTATATCGCAAAAAATAAAAATCGCAGAGGCAATCAAATACCATTAAAAGAAAGCTCTATTTGTGGGAAGAAAAGGACGCAAATTTCGTTTGGGTACAACATTGCATGTCCGCACAATTTACAGTTAAAGCAGCGCAGTGCAAAATTCTGAATTCACCTCTGGTCCTCTAGCTACCAAATGGTCCGGGGCTTAAGTGGTTAAAGGTGCCAATAATGGCCCACAATAAATTTCATATTTATTTAAATTAATGATATTAATTAAAAAGTTGAATATAATACAACTATATATATAAAAATATATATTTTTTTTACAACTGTCATTTTCGATTTCGGCACCAAAATTTCCATTTGGTGCACCTCTACACCTCTAGACTGAAGTATACTGTATAACAGAAATTCAGATTTTAATCTATCTACTTTTTGTCCAAACCAAAACATTTTGGTTGAATTTTTTAATTGTGTATCTAAAACCAAAACCTTTTTGAGTAGGAAATGGTTAGGGGCTTGTGACGCTTGGCTTTTGTTCACTTTACACTGGTTTTACATTCCCATACATGTATATGGGAAGGCAAAATCCACTCGAACAGGCCAAATGCACCTATCAATGAATTCTGAATGGTTACAGAAGCACAAAGCCTGTCAACAATGTCCTATTGAGATTCATTTTTGCTTCCTGTCTGCGATGCAACAGGAAGGGGAGGAATCTCCCAGTGCAATGGTATCTACAGTGGGATACTTCTCCACCAAGTCCAACCCAGCTCACCAAACAGCACAATGACAGTAAAATAAATGCAGCAGTTGATTTACACGTGCCAGTTCAACAAGCTATCTAGCTCCCCCTGGTGGGCAGCTTTACTGGTACGTGTCCCGCTGTATCAAACTAATCAGTGAGCTGAGCTGATGATTGATACTAAAAGTCTCCAGCAATCTTCGCTAGCTTTCGTTGGTGCACTTGAGTATTTGTAATCCAAGGAAAAAGGGTGAAGAAAGAATAAATAATTAACGTGTGTGGTGAAAAAGGCATGTGGAATGCTGATCCTTCCCAAAGCACTAACTCAATCCTGAATGTAGCGTGTCTATGCTTGCCGTACTGCAGTTACCAGCAAGCGTAAGTAAAAGTATGGAAGTCACCTTTCTGCGACACAGTTAGTTATGTTGATGGGCAGGTGCCCTCTCACCACATGAGGCCTCAGACTGGGCCCTCTTGGTTCGCAGCCTCCAAGCGAGTCGTGGTCCCTGGTCCTCCGCTTAGCCGGTCACAAGGCGTTGGTGGATAGGTGACTCTGGATGCTCAGGAGTGTGGAGCTGTCCCTCTCCCTGGTCCGATCAGCCGGGCTATAGCTGGGATCCCTCCGACAGGCGATCCGGCCTCCGTTACTTTAGGCCCAGGCTTCTCCGGCCTAAGCACCCTCGCTGCAGGCCTATTGGCTCTTACAAGATGGCATCCCAAGAGAACGAACACAAACCCCGCCCTGTCTTAAATAAGTCCTCCCAGCAGGCTGTGCGTGGCGCCACGCTCCTTCGCAGCACAGTGGCGTTGTGGGCCTTGTAGTCTATTTCTGACCCATAGCAATAGAGTCTCTGTCTCTCCGCACCACAAGGTCCGTCAGGCATTGTTCTTACCATAGCTGAACCCAACAAATTGCAGCAGTATAAGACAAACCGACAATGAAAAAAGTTCTTATAGGCACAAACTGTAGTCCATAAGCTACGTGCAAAAGTGACACCTTGCTACACTAAGATGTCACTAAATAGCTGAAACACTGTGCAATAAAGCAATCATATTTTATTTTAGTTCTGCTAGAATACTATTAATCAGCAAATGTCTTGATTGTGTTTTTTTTTTTTAACTGATCAGAAAGGTGAGGGGTTGCTGTTCATAAGAATAGACTATTGATTATGAAATGGTTATGAGTGGCCTTTTATTTTCTGTACTGGTTTCCTCATCAGTACCTGCATTGTATTCTAGTGACCAGAACGGCCTGTCTTATGTATAATTGACAGAATGCAAATTAAGATAAAGATTACCCAAGCTGCAAATGAAATCAATGAATAGTCTTACTGCTTCCTTGGAAACACTGCAACTATGCTAAAGGCATACAGTTTACTTGGCTTAGATTTAATCTGTCTATTATATGTTCAGTGAGCTTTTCATAGTAGTGCTGGGCAGGTCTGCAGCATCTTAGCACATGATTGCGTACGACACCCCCCCCCCCCCCCCACACACACACACCTTCTTCAGGGAGTTAAAGCAGTGGTGCTGGAACCAGGGAACACACTGGCTGCATCTCTTCAGACCTAGACTGTAACGATCATACAGGCATCCTAGGCATTTGAGTGATACAGTCAGGCACAGAAGCTGAAAATTAGGACCCTAGGCCAGTTCACACGAGGATTGCACCAGAACATGTGCATTTCTGTGCAGTACGTCTTTACAGATTATTTAATTCATCCATTTAATGCAAACTGAGCGAACAGAAGAAAAATCGAAATCAAATCAATATTTGGTGTGACCACCCTTTTGGCTTCAACCCTGCATCAACTCTTACACTAGCATACCTTTGTACACACAATTGAAACACTGTATCGGCACATTACAGAAGATGAAATTCAATTTAGAAAAGACCAGTTTTACAGCCATTCCCTTATGTGTAGCTAACACATGGATATTTGCATTTATCATGAGATATTTGAATGTTTTTTTTTTTTTTTTTTCCTTCCCTTCTGGATTTTACAGCCTTTTACATACAAAACAGACAACAATCTATTCCACACAAATCATTGTAAATTGTTCCAAGCCAAGATAACAATTGGAGATTCAGGCACATGCATTCTATGCATATATTAATATTATTACTACTACTAATGATGATCTATGATGTATACGGTACCTTAATCGTTTCCGGACCAGCCACCGCAGTTATACTGCAGCAGGCTGGCCCCCCTGCGCGAGCCGTCGTAGCTGTACGTCGGCTCTTTAAGACACCTCAGGCGGCGCACGCACTTCCGAAGTGTGTCCCCGGAGCCGGTCGCGATACAAACACACACATCCTGGTTCTCTCAGGGGCAAAGAGACTGATCGTGTGTTCATACAATGTATGAACACCGATCAATCTCTTCCCCTGGTCAGTCCCATCCCCCCTTCAGTTAGAACACACATTAGGGAACACATTAAACCCCTTGATCGCCCCCTAGTGTTAACCCCTTCCCTGCCAGTGACATTTTTACAGTAATCAGTGCATTTTTATAGCACTGATCGCTGTATAAATGCCAATGGTCCCAAAAATGTGTCAAACGCGTCCGATGTGTCCACCATAATGTTGCAATCCCGATAAAAATTGCAGATCGCCGCCAATACTAGTAAAAAAATAAATAATAAAAATGCCATAAAACTATCCCCTATTTTGTAGATGCTATAACTCTTGCGCAAAGCAATTAATATACGCTTATTGCGATTTTTTTTTTTTGTTACCAAAAATATGTAGAAGAAAACCGGCCTAAACTGAGGAAAAAATTTGTTAAAAAAAAAAAAAAAAAAAATTGGGATATTTATTATAGCAAAAAGTAAAAGATATTGTGTTTTTTTTTTTTCAAAATTGTCGCTCTTCTTTTTTTTAGTGCAAAAAATAAAAACCGCAGAGGTGATCAAATACCACCAAAATAAAGCTCTATTTGTGGGAGAAAAAGGACGCCAATTTTGTTTGGATACAGCGTCGCACGACCGCGCAATTGTCAGTTAAAGCAACTCAGTGCCATATCGCAAAAAATGGCCCGGTCATTGGGTAGCCAATTCTTCCGGGGCTGAAGTGGTTAAAGGGAGCCTGCAGTAAAGGGTAAGTCAGTAAACTGACAGGGGGAGGTAATGTAACTACCTAGAGGCCCCTGAAACTTAAAGGGGTTGTAAATTTAGAAGTTTTTTCATCTTAATGCATTCTATGCATTAAAGTGTAAACCCCCCTATCGTTTTCAGCCAAGGAGGCTGCCATCTTTGCCTCTGTATAATCTACAACTGCCATTATGCTGCACATGTGATCAGTTATGACGCCAGCCATTGGATGGTTTGACAGTTTGGTTGAGAGCACAACAAATGGGAGAAAAAAAACTGTTTTATGGATGGGTTTACTTCGGGTTTAAGATAAAAAAAAAAACTGTGTTCAGCAGCCCCCTTAATACTTACCTGATCCCCATACCTGTCCAGCGATGTCCACAAGTGTTTTGGCTCCCCCTCCTGATTGGCTAAGACACAGCAGCGGCGCCATTGGCTCCTGCTACTGTCAGAGTCGGTCAGCCAATCAGAGAAAGGGGGTGGGGCCGGGCTGCAGCTTCGTGTCTGAATGGACACACAGAGCTGTGACTCAGCTCGGGTGCCCCCATAGCAAGCTGGGTCTGACGGGTCTGAGATGAGGAGGATCCAGGCTGCTCTGTGCAAATCCACTGCACAGAGCAGACAAGTATAACATGTTTTTTTATTTTTATAGGAAAAAAATAGAAAACAGACTTTACAATCACTTTAAGCCTAGTGCACATGATGAGAATATCGGACGAATGATCGTCCGTTTTTTTTTTGTTTGTTTTTTGCATGCTAGTCTCCATATTGAAAACGAATAGGTTACTAAAGTACAAAAATTCTCGTACGATAGAATAAAAATTTGTAAGTGATGGAATGTATTTGTATTGTATTTTTGGACTAAAACTGTACTGATTAACCACTTAAGCCCCGGACCATTTGGCTGTCCAAAGACCAGGCCACTTTTTGCGATTCGGCATTGCGTCGCTTCAACTGACAATAGCGCAGTCGTGGCTCCCAAACAAAATTGACGTCCTTTTTTTCCCACAAATAGAGCTTTCTTTTGGTGGTATTTGATCACCTCTGCGGTTTTTATTTTATTTTTGCGCTATAAACAAATATAGAGCGACAATTTTGAAAAAAATTCAATATTTTTAACTTTTTGCTATAATAAAATGCCCAAAAAAATTACACTGGCAATGAAGGGGTTAACCTGTAGGGGGCGCTGAAGGGGTTAAGTGTGTCCTAGGGAGTGATTCTAACTGTTAGGGGCGTGGCTACGAGTGACATGTCACTGATCGCTGTTCCCGATGACGGAACAGATGACCCTGCATACAAGGTATGATCAGAGACTGGGCATGGCACAAGAGATGGCCAGAGACTGTGGACAAGGCACAAGGGACGGTCAAAGACTGCGGCCATGGCACAAAGGAAGGTCATAATGACACATGGGATTGTCAGAGACTGGGGGCACGATAGCACATAGGATTGTCAGAAACTGCGGGCATGATGGCACTTGGGTTTTACAGAGACTGCAGGCACAATGGCACATGATGGGCTTGTCAGAGACTGCGGGCATGATGGCACATGGGATTGTCAGAAACTGCAGGCATGATGGCACATGATGGGCTTATCAGAGACTGGGCATGAAGGCACATCTGGGATGGTCAGACACTGCATGCATGATGACACATGATGGGCTTATCAGAGTGAGACTGCATACAACTTGTATCCAATCTCACGCTGACAATCCCATGTGCCATTGTGCCCGCAGTCTGACAAGCCCCTCATGTGCCATCATGCCCGCAGTCTGACAAGCCCCTGACATGGGATTGTCAGACTGCTGTGAGGGGGGTTAGCTCGGCAGCGGGTGTGTGTGACCCCCGGGATGGGCTCCCCACACAAAAACAGGCCCAGCAAACGGAGGTTGTGGTTTTCAAAATCAAAAAAGGTGCGGTTTATTTTCTATTTACAGTGACAAAACACAGCAAAGCCAAAAGAAACATAAACAAAATAAATCCTGGTCAACTTGACCTCTGACTAAACATACAGGTTTCCTAACTAACAACTGGGATCAGCCTAGTGCTGTCCTAGTCCCTAAGTCCCTGGTTTTAAATGTCCAAGCAAATAGCCACACAGGCTTTGTCTCACCGCACAGGGGTTCACTCTCCCTAGACAGTCCACACAGGTCTGGGTCCAGGCATGAGCAAACACCTAATGAAGCTGGGAGTTCTTATAGAGGCCTAAATGAGCTGACAAGCTTCAGCTGGTCTCATCAACTCCCTGTCTGCACGATGCCCAGCACTCTCCCTAGAGGTATGAGTCATCCATGAGCCCACTAGCCTTAACTGGGCTTATACAACTCTCCACCTAGTTGTATAAGTCGGCGTAAAGCCTGAATCTGGGCGAAATATATCTACCCCCCTGGATGCAACCAGGTGACTTTACCTTCCTGCTGTCACATACCCCCCCCTCTTGTTTTAACCTCGGGGTTGGAACACCAGCAATCAGGCATTCATGTACTCGAGACAAAGCATCCACATTCCCCATTTGAACGCCAGGGCGATGCTTTACTGTGAAGTTGAATTCCTGGAGGGCCAGGAACCACCTATTCACTCTTCTATTTGTTTCCTTGTTTTGAGCCATCCACTTTAACGGAGCATGATCCGTAACCATGTCAAAGTGCCTACCTAGCAGGTAGTACCGAAGGGAATCTAGAGCCCACTTCACCGCTAAACACTCCTTTTCAACGGTGGCGTAATTTACCTCATGGGACTTCAACTTCCTGCTGAGGTAAATGACTGGGTGCTCTTCCCCGTTCCAGACCTGGGACAATACTGCTCCTAACCCCACATCTGACGCATCACTTTGTACGACAAAGTCTTTAGAGAAGTCGGGTGAGTACAACACTGGCTGGCTACATAAGGCTTGTTTCAAGAATTGGAATGCTGCCTCAGCCTCGGGGGTCCATTTAATCATGACCGACCCTTTCCCCTTCGTTAGGTTGGTTAGGGGCACAGCCTTAGAAGCAAAGTGGGGAATGAATCGCCGATAATACCCAGCGATTCCCAGAAAGGCTCGTACCTGCTTCTTGCTGTTGGGACGTGGCCAACTCTGGATGGCCTCGACTTTGTTGAGTTGGGGTTTTATTACTCCCCTCCCAATGGTGTACCCAAGATATTTGGCCTCCTCCTGCCCAATGGTACACTTCTTGGGGTTAGCCGTAAACCCCGCTTCCCGAACAGAGTCCAGGACTGCTTGCACTTTTGGCAGATGTGAGGCCCAATCTGTGCTATGGACAATTACGTCATCCAGGTAAGCCGCAGCATACTTCCGATGGGGCCTCAGCATCTGGTCCATTTTCCGCTGGAATGTGGCCGGCGCATTCTGTAACCCGAACGGCATTCTTTTATATTGGAACGCCCCGTCTGGGGTTACAAATGCGGTTTTCTCTTTGGCCAATTTGGCCAGGGGGATTTGCCAATACCCTTTTGTGAGGTCAAGAGTCGTCATGTATCGGGCTGTTCCCAGCCGGTCGATCAACTCATCTATACGTGGCATGGGGTAGGTGTCAAATTTTGTAACTTTGTTCAACTGACGAAAATCGTTACAAAATCGCCAGCTCCCATCCGGTTTAGGCACCAACACAATGGGACTAGACCAATCACTTTGGGACTCCTCTATCACCCCTAAGTTCAGCATTTTCTGTACTTCCTCCCGTATTGCCTCCCGTCGGGCCTCTGGGATCCGATAGGGTTTTAACTTCACCCTTTCACCGGGCGGGGTAATGATGTCATGCTCTACCCCAAATGTTTGTCCCGGCAGCTCAGAGAATACCTCCTTGTTGCGAAGCACAAACTCCTTAACCTCCTGTTGTTGGGGTTGTGACAAGGTGGCTGCTATTCCAACCTCAGGAATCACGCAACCAGTTTGAGCTGGTGACCAAGTGTCTGCGACTAGGGACTCTCTATCCCTCCAGGCTTTCAACAGATTAACGTGATAGATCTGTTCGGGCTTTCGCCTTCCTGGTTGTCTGACCTTGTAATTCACTTCGCTCACTTTTTCCATTATCTCGTAGGGGCCTTGCCATTTGGCAAGGAATTTACTTTCAACCGTAGGGACAAGTACCAGTATCCTATCCCCCGGGGAAAAGGTACGGGTCTTGGCTCCACGGTTGTACACTCTCTGCTGTGCTAACTGCGCTTGGGCCAAATGTTCCTTCACGATGGGCATTACCTGTGCAATTCGGTCTTGCATCAGGGCGACATGCTCAATCACACTCCTGTGGGGAGAACTCTCACTTTCCCAAGTTTCCTTGGCAATATCCAACAGCCCTCTTGGGTGTCTCCCATACAGTAACTCAAAGGGGGAGAATCCCGTAGAGGATTGGGGCACCTCCCTAATAGCAAACATCAGATAAGGAAGTAGACAGTCCCAATCCTTTCCATCTCTATCCACCACTTTCTTCAACATTTGTTTTAGGGTTTTGTTGAATCTTTCAACCAGCCCATCGGTTTGGGGGTGATACACAGATGTACGTAATTGCGTCACTTTGAACAATTTACACAGCTCTTTCATAACCCGGGACATAAAGGGTGTACCTTGGTCCGTAAGCAGTTCTTTACAAATACCCACCCGGCTAAACACAAGAGATAGCTCTTTGGCTATGGTTTTGGCCGAGGTATTTCGGAGAGGGATCGCTTCTGGATAACGGGTGGCATAGTCCATTATAACTAATATGTACTGGTGCCCCCTAGCGGACTTGATTATAGGACCTACCAAATCCATGGCGATCCTCTCAAACTGGACCTCAATGATGGGTAGAGGGACCAGTGGGCTACGGAAATGTGGCATCGGGGCCGACCTCTGACACACAGGGCAGGAGGAACAATAATTTTCTATGTCCTTCATCACCCCCGGCCAATAGAATCTCTGTAATACCCTCTCTCGGGTTTTCTCTGTCCCCAGATGACCTCCAAGAATGTGCCCATGGGCCAACTCCAACACCAACTTCCTGTAAGGTTTGGGCACCACAAGCTGCTCAACGGTTTCTTCTGCCCTTTTTGCCACCCGATACAGTAGGTCCTTCTCTACGCTGAAGTATGGGTAAGTGCAGGTATTATCTGGGTTCACTAACTCGCCATCTATTTTCACTACGTTTTCCCGTGCCTTTATTAGGGCGGGGTCTTTCAACTGTTCTGTGGCAAAGTTTTCCCTGTGAACCTCAAGATCAGAAAACTCCACAGACGGTAGGTTTTCGTCTGAGGAGGTGGGCTCCTCTCCAGTTTCTTGAGTCTCCCCTGCCAATACTGATAAGGGAAATTCCGGAGAGTCCTCACCACTCTCAGGGGAGTTCTGGCTATCACATTCCTGGTACATAGGGGCACCAGTGGGGGGCTCAGGATCATCCCACAGTTCCCAGAACTTCGGAAAATCCCTTCCCACAATGGCGTCATACGGTAACTGAGATACTAAGCCCACTGGATGAGAGAGGGTACCTTTGGGGGTCTCGAAACACACTGTAGTCACTGGATACTCTCGGGTGTCCCCATGCACACAAATAACAGCTACCTTGCTATTCCCAGAGACCTCTGTTTTAACTAACTCAGCCTTTATCAGGGTCACAAGGCTACCTGAATCCAGCAATACCACAACATTTCTACCATTAACACACATTTTGCATAAATGTTTCTCAGTTCCTCGAATGGCAGTGCATGCGACTGTCGCACACAGCGACTGACGTCTGCCCGTCAGAAAGTCACACTGCATGGGTTCCTCCACAACCGGGCAATTGGCTGCAATATGTCCCGCTTGCCGGCAGCGGTAGCAAACGATCCTTCTTGCCGCCTCTTGAGCCGCTGATTTCCCAGGCTGTTCTCGCCAAACTTGGGGTAGAGCTCCCACCCTCTCACTCTCTCCACCCTTACCCCTTGGAATCCTCTTATCCGCCCCTGGGGATGGTCTGGTCTTAGGGTGGAAAGTCCGAGTGTCTCTGGAAGAGGCCGTCAGGTTCTCTGTAGCCAAGTATTTCTCCACACGATCCACAAGACCATCGGCCGTCTCTGGGTCTCCATGGCTTACCCACTTTTGGATGGCAGTAGGAAGAGCTCTCAAAAACTGATCCATTACAACACGTTCCACAATCTTTGGTGCGGACAAAGTCTCTGGCTGTAGCCACTTTCTGCTCAGGTGAATGAGATCATACATTTGAGACCTGGGGGGTTTTCCAAGCTGGAAAGTCCAGTTATGCACACGCTGAGCCCGGACAGCCTGGGTGACACCCAGCCTTGCCAATATCTCAGCTTTTAGCATCACATAGTCTTTTGCTTGGTCAGGCTCTAGGTCATAGTAAGCCTTCTGCGATTCACCAGTTAACAGAGGAGCCACCAGTCCAGCCCACTGCTCCTCAGGCCACTTTTCTCTTTCAGCAGTCCTTTCAAATGTGGTCAAAAATACCTCTGGATCATCCTCTCCAGTCATTTTTGTCAATAAACGACTCACCCCAAAGGACGCGGTATTAGTGGGACGGCTTTCCTCACTGGTCTGCGGACGTTGCTGCATTACTGCTTCCATTTGTTGTAGTCTCTGCTCTTGCTTCTGTAACAGGTCTATGAAGCGGGCCTCAGATTGCTGCTGGGCTTGTTGCTGAGCTTCCAGACTCTGTTGGTGAGCTTGCTGCTGGGCTGCAAGGCTCTGTTGATGAGCTTGCTGCTGGGCTGCGAAGTTCTGTTGTTGAGCTGCAAGGCTCTGTTGATGAGCTGTTGATTGGCATTTGCTAGAGCCAGCTGCTTCAGTATCTCCTCCATGCTGGCTTAAAAAAAACTGCCACTGGTTCTCCACCAACTGTGAGGGGGGTTAGCTCGGCAGCGGGTGTGTGTGACCCCCGGGATGGGCTCCCCACACAAAAACAGGCCCAGCAAACGGAGGTTGTGGTTTTCAAAATCAAAAAAGGTGCGGTTTATTTTCTATTTACAGTGACAAAACACAGCAAAGCCAAAAGAAACAAACAAAATAAATCCTGGTCAACTTGACCTCTGACTAAACATACAGGTTTCCTAACTAACAACTGGGATCAGCCTAGTGCTGTCCTAGTCCCTAAGTCCCTGGTTTTAAATGTCCAAGCAAATAGCCACACAGGCTTTGTCTCACCGCACAGGGGTTCACTCTCCCTAGACAGTCCACACAGGTCTGGGTCCAGGCATGAGCAAACACCTAATGAAGCTGGGAGTTCTTATAGAGGCCTAAATGAGCTGACAAGCTTCAGCTGGTCTCATCAACTCCCTGTCTGCACGACGCCCAGCACTCTCCCTAGAGGTATGAGTCATCCATGAGCCCACTAGCCTTAGCTGGGCTTATACAACTCTCCACCTAGTTGTATAAGTCGGCGTAAAGCCTGAATCTGGGCGAAATATATCTACCCCCCTGGATGCAACCAGGTGACTTTACCTTCCTGCTGTCACACTGCATACAAACAAGGCACATGGGATTGTCAGAGTGAGACTTTGGGCATGATGGCACATGGGCAGGGCTGGTACAAATTATAATATATACAGCTTGTATGCCCTACCTTCCTCCCGGGCCTTCTGCTGGTCTTGGCCCCTCCCCCTGGTCTCAGTGGGCTCCAGGCTCCTCCACGGGCTCCCTCTCTTCTCACACGCTCTCACAATGCAGATGTTGGTGACCCTCTCAGCAGCGCCCCAGGTGGGAGTCCCCCCCCCCCCCCATTCAGCGATCCTCGGCTCCAGGACCAGGGCTGAAGGGAGAATTAGAGAGGCCGCGCGATGGGGGTGTCTGTCAGTCACAATCTCTCTCTGCGCTGCAGCTGGCAGAGGAGGAGGAGTGCAGTAGGCAGGGCCGGCCCGGAAATCTAGCGAGCAGAGGCGAGCAGCGCCCAGCTGGGGCAGTGCCTGCGCCACCTATCAGACTATCGGTGTGCTCAGCTGGGTTCGGTAGAGCGGTGCGAGAACGGTCATCCACCGGCGCTAGTATAAGAACCTCTTGGGGAACCCCTGGTTTTGGTGCCCCCCCTCTCCTTGCGCCCTCAGGCGGCCGCCTGGGCTGCCTTATACTGGCGCCGGCCCTGCATACATTTACCAATTTTCTTTCGTTGCTTGCATCCCTCCCATGAAGCTACTGTATTCTGACAGTTGGCAGTTTGCCAGCCATCAGGCTACAGTGATCACTGTTCATGGCGATAGAGGTCAACAGTGATCGCATGAAAAAAAAAACTGACAGGCTGGTTGTACTAAAGTCGGTCGATGGATCGTCTTCAGTACAACCCACCTGCCCATACATGGATCTAAATTTGTACAGTTCCTGTTGAACCGGACAAATTTTAGATCCATCTATGGCCGGCTTAACTTTAGCATCGTTTCACTTTAATAATGACAAGGTCACTTTAATAATGACAAGGTCACTTTAATAAAGAACAAAGTTGCTTTGGTTTGTATTAGAGTAATTAATTTGGACGTTCAATTCTCTTTTCATTTTCTGCGGTAGTGGTTTCATTTGTTGGGTATTTGTTGTAACTATCTCCATTTTTGGACAGTCTTTTCTTGGATCATTTTTACATTTTTCAGTTGCACACATGTAAAACTTGGATGGTGAGTGCAAGCAACTGTTTTCATTTTGCCATAATATAAATTCAGATTGCTGTTCAATTAGTAAAATGTTTAAAATCCTCCAGCACTGCCTGTTGATAATTTAGGTGCGGAAACATTTGTTGTTTATCCGAAGCTTTGTTTTTTGTTTTTTAAAGCAAACTTGGCCTTTTCTCATGCAGGGCAAAGTAAGAGGTTTTCTTTAAAGTAGGATGGATGCACTTGCCTTCCGCTCGCTGCCTTGCCACCCAGTTAGCTTTCAGAAGTCTGTTATGGAGGTGCTCTGTCCTTTGCCGCCCTGCAATTCCAGTTGCCAGACCCAGGAGAATCCTTATTTAAGCCCCAACCTAGCGTCGGGTTGGAACAGTCGCAGAAATTTTTTATGGGGGCTCTAGCAAATGCATTAGGGTGGGAGTGGGCAGATAAATTTACTAAGGGGCCCCATGAGAAATTGGGACTTGGACCTAATTTTTGTTCAATGGGGGTAAAAACGGGTGACCGTGGTTTGGTTTGAACAGAACCCCTCATTTCCCACTTCTTGATTAGAGTTTGAACACTGCTGATTGGTATTCTCAATTCCTTTTGGATATCTTTTTATATCCCTTTCCTGTTTTATACAGTTCAACTACCTTTTCTTACAGATCCTTTTGACAATTATTTTGCTTTCCCCATGACTCAGTGCAGCACTGGATAAAAGATGCAAGGGTCTGTCAGGAGTCCAGAAACTCATTGACCTTTTTAGACACACAAACTAATTAGAGACAGTCCCCGAGTTACGAACGTCTCGTCTCCTACTTACGAACGGCCTCAATGCCGGCCGCCTGTGCTCCATGCTGGTCCTGGATACCTCCGAGCAGCTATCTTGCCACATCCCACTGCAGTACTGCATGGCCAGAAGAGCCCCAGAAGCGACCGGAACATCCCACATCCCTGCACAGGCAGAAGTTACTTTTACAAGCAGTGTTCCGACTTGCACACAAATTCCACTTACGAGCAAACCTACAGTCCTTATTGTGTTCGTAACTCGGGCACTGCCTGTAGAAGCAAACATATCACAGGTGAGGATGGCTACCTTTTAATAGCCATTCAAACCCCTTTGCGTCAACTTGTGTGCATGTTATCAGGCCAAAATCACCAGGGTATGTAAACTTTTGTTCAGGGTCATTTGGGTTGTTTCTGTTGCCAATATGATTTAAAAGAGTAAACACAGTTTATTGATGATAAATGGCTTTAGCCAATCACTAACCATGAGTGAAAGAAAAGTTTTTGTGTTCTCATTCATATTCTCTGAAAAATGGCCAAGAAATCATAAATTCTGCCAGGGTATCTAAACTTATGAGCACAACTGTATATGGGCTGAACACCCTTAGTAATTCCCAGCCTGCAATGTGTTCTGTTTTGTACTTCCTTCCTCTATCTGCACAGCTGGGCATCCAAAGTTTTGGTGGGATGTTATTTGCTGTTAGGGCCCATACATACGATCGGATTTTCCGACAACAATTGTGTGATGGAAGGGTTTTGTCGGATAATCCGGCCGTCTGTATGCTCTATCGGACAATTGTTGTTGGAATTTCCAACAACAAATGTTGGATAGCCATGCTCTCAAATTGTCGTCAACAAATGTGCTTCGTCGAATTATCCGATCGTGTGTACACAAGTCCGTCGGACTAAAATCCAAAGTACAAACACGCATGCTCCTAACCAATGCTAACCATAAGACAACATTAGCAGAAGTTGCCCAAAGGGTGGCGTTAAGAGCTGAAAACCCAAGTCGTTTCGTGTATGTTGGCTGAAAAAGTTCTGCCGTCTGTATGCAGAACAAGTTCACGGGCAATGCCCTTTGGACAAAAATCCACGGATTTGTCGGATGGAAATCCGATCGTGTACGAGGCTTTAGACTAGTTAAGCCTCGTACACACGATCGGATTTCCATCGGACAAATTGGTTCGGAGCATGTTTGTACTTTGGATTTTAGTCCGACGGACTTGTGTACACATGATCGGATAATTCGACAGAACACATTTGTTGACGGACAATTTGAGAGCATGGCTATCCAACATTTGTTGTCGGAAATTCCGACAACAATTGTCCGATGGAGCATACAGACGGTCGGATTATCCAACAAAACCCTTCCATCACACAATTGTTGTCGGAATATCGGATCGTGTGTAAGAGGCTTTATGCTAGATCATCAAGGGTGTGCCAAAACCGAAAATTCAGAATGCACTTGACCAAAACTGAAAATAACAGTTTTAAAAAAAAAAAAATATCTATATTTTATATATAATTGTATTATATTCAACTTTTTAATTAATATGAATTTAAATGAATATGACTTTGTCAGCCATTATCGGCATCTTTTAGTGCAAGAAAAGCTCAAGAAAAACACATCCCTTTAAACTCTATGTATGTTTTCACACTGGTTCATTGCGCTTCCTTTGTGGTGTTTAAAAATCTTGCTTGCTGCATCTGGTCAGTAAAAAAAAAAAAAAAAACACCTCTCTGTTGAAATGCACTGAAAACGCAGCAAGAACGCATCAATAATGCACCAGTGTTACATTTCTGATGCAGCTTTTGAGTCACATGACATATGAAAAACACACCATAAGCAGTATAAATGAATCACAGAAAAATCACGCCAAAATTGCTTGCGTTTTCTGCGCCATTATCGGCACCTTTTTCTCTATCGGCAAAATACCAATGACACCATTTTTGGCTGACACTTCGGTGCATCTCTATCAAAAATAAGGAACTGCTAGCACTGACATACATACTGGATTTTCTCCTACTTACTCTGCAGACAGAAGTATACACCCCGCTTATTTATAAAGCAGATTTCCCAGTGCAGTGGAAATCCTGCAAACCACCGAGAGATTTGCACTTCCACAACATCCCCTCTAAACAGTGGGGCTTCCGGGACATTGTAAAGTCCTACCGTTATGTTTGGAAGAAACAATGCTAATTAGAACAAATGGTAATGTAATGCAAGGTGGCCCTGTATCTGTCAGAACTAAACTGGATGTATGATGACAAGTTTTGGAAAAATGAGGGCTAATTTATGAATGGGTGTAACTTCCAGGGAAGGTCTGCTGGTGAAGCCGTGTATCAAAATTTCTTTAATCCTGCCAACACTGCAGTCCCTATATGTTGCATTTTATAATAAACTGGATTATTATATGTTTTTGCATTCTAAATATGCTTTCCCATAATATTAACTCAGAAAGCTGAGACCATTATAAATAAATAATGAGTAGGTTGTAAAAACAGGCGATCTGATGGTGAAGTTCATCATTTTCAGAAGCAGGAACGGTTCCAGGACAAATCTTTAAACTTGGGACCATTCCTGGAAACTAGAGTCAGTTGGCAACTATGAAACCGTAATGATATCAACAAAAGCAGATTCTGGAGACTGGCACAAAGCTGTACTCCAGGCAAAACAGATGAGAAATCTTTAGGGGTCGGTATCGCTTGACTTTGGGCTGTGTCAATGAGCTCTTCTTCTTTCCTTCTTTCTTTCTTTCTTTCTTTCTTTCTTTCTTTCTTTCTTTCTTTCTTTCTTTCTTTCAATTCTTTATTTTTACAGAAGCAGCATTACCATTCCACAGATCAACATTTCACAACCATGACTAACACAAAATATGATTCGAGATATTCACATGGTTAACAAAGCTTGTCTCTAAATATATAAAAAGGGAGGTGCTTGTGCGCTGCTCAAAGTGAAAAACTATTAAAATATGTGAGAGTGTAAAGCTGCTGAACTTCTGAAGTGTCACCAACACCAAATATTAAATTATAACAGTTAAGTGAAGCAGCGCTATTTAAAAAACACTAAAAAATGACCAATAAATGCAGCAAGATAATAAAGTGCTAAATAAACGTAATATAAAGTGCTGATAATATTGTGTTGAGACTAATATAAGGTCAAAGTGCAACTGTGCAATAAACGATAGTTCAAAAAATTGTGCATAACATTTTCATAAATAATTTATAGTTTCTTCACCTGTGCAAATTGGTACCGGGTGACGTCACTTCCGGTCACGGCTGAGACCGGAAGTTCTCAATTTGACACGCTGATTTTATGCAAGCTGCTGTTTTTGCTACCAATTTGTATGCTGCTGGCTTTTTTTGCCATTTTAGCCATCTTGTAAATGAATATACCATATTTTTAAACTACTACACTATGAAGTTTTTTCTACCCTTTGCTTGATATCTCGGATCTGGAGGAGTATTTGGAGCGAGGTTATCACAGGGCACAGACCATACAGGAAAGGAGCCGTTGAAAGCTGCAGATGTTCCCTGTCCAGCTGGAAGATCCACAACAGAGAGGAAAGAGACAGCTTACCACAAGTGATTACCTTGATGCTTGACTAGAGCCATTGGAGTCTACTTTGGAAGTGAGCGGCTAGAAGCCCACTGGGTGTGGATTGGTATAAGAGATCTGCAAGTCATTATCACATTTAATCCCTTTTTTGCACATGGACACTTTTTTTTTTCTTCTACTTCCCCTCCTTTTTGCACTAATTTGCAGAGGTGAAGAGACTATGAATTATTTATGAAAATGTTATGCACAATTTTTTGAACTATCGTTTATTGCACAGTTGCACTTTGACCTTATATTAGTCTCAACACAATATTATCAGCACTTTATATTCGGTTTATTTAACACTTTATTATCTTGCTAATTTGTCTCTAAATATACTTCTGTGTTGTATTAAAGTATTACTAAACCGACAACAGTAAAATCAGTCTGTATATGCAGTAAAGCATGCTTTTTATACGTACTGTGGAACCTAAGGGGTTAATCCTCCACAGTGTGTAAAAAGGCTGTTTGATCCTGTCTTCTCCGATTCTCCTCTTCTTCCACTGACTCCAGAACAGGTCTGGATAAGAGAGAGTTACTGCAGACAGGCTGCACATGCTCAGTTTGGTGTGTATTGCTAGAGATTTTTCTTTTTCTTTTTCTTGGGAGAGAACATGTAATCAGCACAGGGCCAATCAGCACTGTACAGACAGAGGATCAGGGGTTCTGGATCCTGATGGGAAAGCTCAGTGCAGTATGAAAACTCCTCCTACAAGCTTTAATCAGAAACTGATAGGAGTCACAAGACTGGGGATATACATTGCAATACTGACATAAAATCACACACATAGGTTGAATTTGATGGACTTGTATCTTTTCTCAACCTTGCCTACTATGTAACTGCTATATACTGCTGATGAGAAAAGGAATTTAGCAGTTTGTTTACTAAAACTATTGCATTTCCATGGTCTGTGGAAAACCAGATATAGTGAATGTATGGTCCTCGGTTTAGTAACACTTTAAGATCTATAATGTTATATTGAGTCCACTCAATGAACATCGGTGAGCAACACTGTTTCTCGGTCAATAAGATTTTTTACATCAATTCACAGTTCATTGACAGATACAATTGACATGCATTTAACCTGCTTCAAGCTGCTTTTGCTTTCCCATAGACTGGTATGGGAGAGCAGCAATTCTGATTCGAACAAAAGCCCATGGACTTATACATCCCAGGAGTCTTCATGGCATATTATTTTTCTTTCATCTGGAGAAGGGGGGAGAGGCTTTCTCAGCTAAGCACACCTGCTGCATGTGTGCCTGAGCTAAGGGCAGATGGATTCAAACGATTAAATCATCTACCTATACTTGGGGTGGCCTTGGCTAAGAATTCTACAGGAGTGTTTTCAAAGCAATTTCTCAGCAGCATGGAGACATGGATGGATCAGTTTGTTTTGAATAGTAAAGCGGCCGTAAGCAGCGTTAAAAAAAAAAAAAAAAAAAAAATGCCCCTCAACAGGGTAAAGTCATAATGTGCTAGTATACAGCGCACTTAGACAGACTTACCACTGACATCCCGTCTTCCTTTCTGGTATCTGGGCTCAGGCCGTTTGAATGGCTGAGCCGCGAGGACATTGAGAGTGCATTGCACCTGCAGTGGTGATGTCACCGGCTTCTTCACATGTAAATATCTCCTAAACAGTGCACATTGAGGAGATATTTACAGTACCAACAGGTAAGTGTTACCAACAGGTAGGCTTACCTGTAGGTGCAAAACAAAAAGAAATGACTCTCACTATAAAAATAAATTAAAGTTTTCAGTTTGTGGTGCTCAGATACAGTTTAGTTCCGCTTTAAAGTGGTTGTAAACCCTTAGAATTTTTTTTTTTTTTAACTACCTGTAAGAGAAAGGCATAATGAGCTAATATGACTAGCATAATAGCTCATTATGCATCACTTACCTTAGATCGGGGCCCCCGAAGCCGTCCTCGTCTCCCTCTTCAGCCGCATCCATCGCTGCGGCAATAGCCGGAAGGTTACTTCCGGGTATCGCCGCACCAGCCAATCACAGCACCGCTCTGGCGCTGTGACTGGCCGGAGCGGCGAAGACGTCACTCTGCGCATGCGCGCGAGAGCCGTCACAATCGGCTACGCCCAGCGATTGCTGGGAAGTAGCCGATTTTGTGAATGGGATTAACCCCATGAATGTGCCGTTGTCTACGGCGCCTGTCATTTTTAGTAAATATCTCCTAAACCGTGTAGTTTTAGGAGATATTTCTTGCACCTACAGGTAAGCCTTAATCTAGGCTTACCTGTAGGTCCAAGTTGAAAAAGTGGGTTTACAACCACTTTAACCACTTAACGACCGCCCACCGCCGATTTACGTCGGCAGAATGGCACGGACAGGCAGAATCACGTAGATCTACGTGATCGCCTTTGTGCAGTTGGGGGGTCCATCCGGACCCCCCTTCACTGCAGTGAGCGGCCGTTAAGTGTTCGGGAGCGATCAGGCATGAGGGGGCGGCCGCTCGATTCCGCCCCCCCCTCGCGATCGCTCCCGGCCAATGAAAATGCTTCCTCCGCCATGTGATGTAAACACAGGCTGGAGGAAGTGATGTCATCTCCCTCGCTGCGGTCTTTTCGTTCCCGGCGCCGAGGAGAGAAGACAGAGGTTAGTGCACCAACAGTCCACTGACACGTAGGTACACATAGGCACACAAATCACCCCCCAGTCACCCCCAGATTACCCCCCAGGTCACCCCAAAGCCCCCAATCACAGTGTCACTGATTGCAGTGATCATTTATTTTACTGATCACTGCATTTAGTGTCATCTGTGATTGTAAAAAGTTGCAGGGCAGTTAGGATTAGGCCCCTTTAGGTCCAGGGTAGCCCCCTACCCCCCCCTAATAAAGGTTTAACCCCTTGATCACCCCCCAGGTAACCCTTTCACCCCCTAACTTCAGCGTCACTAAGCGATTGTTTTTCCGATCGCTGTATTTGTGTCGCTGGTGTTTTAGATTATTAGTTATTTTTTTTTAGGTTCGCCGCAGGTTTTTATTAGTGTCAGGTACCCCCATATATTATTTTAACCCCCTGATTGCCCCTAGAGTTAACCCTTTCACCAGTGATCGCCGTATAAGCGTCACTGGTGTCACTGGTTAGCCAGTAAGTTATTTAGTTATTTAGGTTACCCGTCAGGTTTTTATATAGTGTCAGGTACCCCCATATTTAACCTAATAAAGGTTTTAACCCCCTGATTGCCCCTAGTTAACCCTTTCACCAGTGATCACCATATAAAGGTTACGGGTGACGCTGGTTGATTAGTTTGCTTTTTATAGCATCAGGGCACCCGCCGTATATAACCCAATAAAGGTTTAACCCCCCTGATCGCCCGGCGGGTGAGATCAATTAGGTTTTAGCGCCAGAGAGGGTCTGCGTCGCCCCAGGCAGTGTTAGGTTAGTGCCAGTAACGCTAACACCCACGCGCAAAGCATACACCCCCCTTAGTGGTATAGTATCTGATCAGATCTATACTAGCATCCCCAGCGGTTTAGGGTTCCCAAAAACGCAGTGTTAGCGGGATCAGCCCAGATACCTGCTAACGCCTGCGTTTAGCCCCTCCGCCCAGCCCAGCCCAGCCCACCCAAGTGCAGTATCGATCGATCACTGTCACTTACCAAACACAACACACATAACTGCAGCGTTCGCAGAGACAGGCCTGATCCATATCAACCAGTCCATAGCAAACGTCCATAGCAACCAGTCCATAGCAACCATCCATAGCAACCAGTCTATAGCAACTGTCCATAGCAACCATCCATTGCAACCAGTCCATAGCAACCGTCCATAGCAACCATCCATAGCAACTATCCATAGCATCCAGTCCATAGCAACTGTCCATGGCAACCAATCCATAGCAACCGTCCATAACAACCAATCCGTAGCAACCGTCCATAGCAACTGTCCATAGCAACCGTCCATAGCAACCAGTCCATAGCAACCATCAATATCAACCAGTCCAAGGTGAATGTTTTGAACGCTACCACTCAAAAGTGAAGTTTTAGCGTAGGGTACAGCATTTCACAGACAAGGACACACTTACACAGGGTCTCCCAAGATGCCATTACATTTTGAGAGACCCGAACCATTACAGTTGTAAAGTTACAAAAAAAGTGTAAAAAAGAAAAAAAAAAACGTAAAAAACAAAACACAAAAAAAATATAAAATAAAAAAAACAAAAATAGTTGTCGTTTTATTGTTCTCTCTCTCTCTATTTTCTCTCTATTGTTCTGCTCTTTTTTACTGTATTCTATTCTGCAATGTTTTATCATGCTTGCTTTTCAGGTATGTAATTTTTTGTTTTCAGGTGCGCCATTCAACTGCAGCGCGGAATTATTTATCTTGACAGCAACAGCGTTTGCTCCCACGATACATAAAGCCGTGACACCACAGTTAAAAAAAAGAGCATATATGCCGAAGCATGGGGGCAGCAGGGGCGGAGGAGCGATTTTGCTCCTAATGCCGTGTATATACGGTCGAAATTCCAACGGAGGCTTGCCCGTGGAAAAGTCCGACCGTGTGTACGCGGCATAACCTTTTATGCCGCGTACATACGGTTGAAATTCCGACGAAGGCTTGACCGTGTGTACGCGGCATAACTTTTTTGCGGGAGGATGCCCCCATGCTTTGGCATATATGCCCATCATTAGAAGTGGGTGGATGAAGGGAGGTATTCTAATGGTGGGCATACCCACCAATCAATCTCTTTTTTTCGTTCAGCCAATAGGCTGTATGAAAAAAAAGATTACAATACATGTCCAACAAGGACCAGCAACGTACTGGTATGTTGCTGGACTTTGAATGTTTATACCAGAATGATGCCTGCGGGTTTAGGTATCATCTTGGTATCATTCTTTTCAGCCAGCAGCCGGCTTTCATGTAAAAGCAATTCTAGCAGATAATTAGCCTCTAGACTGCTTTTACAAGCAGTGGGAGGGAATGTCCCCCCCCCCCCGGATATAAAAAGCGCCATTGGGAAATTGGGAAAGCATTTTATCACACCGATCTTGGTGTGGTCAGATGCTTTGAGGGCAGAGGAAAGATCTAGGGTCTAACCCCCCAATTTTTTTCAAAAAAAGAGTACCTGTCACTACTTATTGCTATCATAGGGGATATTTACATTCCCTGAGATAATGATAAAAATGGTAAAAAAATAAAATATGGAAGGCACAGTTTAAAAATAAAATAAAAAAGCCAAATAAATAATAAAAAAATAAAAATAAAAAAAAGCACCGCTGTCCCCCCCTGCTCTTGCGCAAAGGCGAACGCAAGCGTCGGTCTAGCGTCATATGTAAACAGCAATTGCATCATGCATGTGAGGTATCACCGCGAAGGTCAGATCGAGGGCAGTCATTTTAGCAGTAGACCTCCTCTGTAAATCTAACGTGGTAACCTGTAAAGGCTTTTAAATGCTTTTAAAAATGAATGTAGTTTGTCGCCGCTGCGCGTTTGTGCGCAATTTTAAAGCATGTCGTGTTTGGTATCCATGTACTCGGCCTATGATCATCTTTTTTATTTCATCAAACATTTGGGCAATATAGTGTTTTTTAGTGCATTAAAAATAAAAAAAGTGTGTTTTTCCCCCAAAAAATGTGTTTGAAAAATCGCTGCGCAAATACTGTGTGGGAAAAAAAAATGCAACACCCACTATTTTAATCTGTAGGGCCTTTGCTTTAAAAAAATATATAATGTTTGGGGGTTCAACATAATTTTCTTGCAAAAAATTTTTTTTTTTCATGTAAACAAAAAGTGTCAGAAAGGGCTTTGTCTTCAAGTGGTTAGAAGAGTGGATGATGTGTGACATAAGCTTCCTAATGTTGTGCATAAAATGCCAGGACAGTTCAAAACCCCCCCAAATGACCCCATTTTGGAAAGTAGACACCCCAAGCTATTTGCTGAGAGGCATGTTGAGCCCATTGAATATTTTTTTTTTTGTCCCAAGTGATTGAATAATGACCAAAAAAATAAAAATAAATAAAAATGTACAAAAAGTTGTCACTAAATTATATATTGCTCAAACATGCCATGGGCATATGTGGAATTACACCCCAAAATACATTCTGTTGCTTCTCCTGAGTACGGGGATACCACATGTGTGGGACTTTTTGGGAGCCTAGTCGCGTACGGGACCCCAAAAACCAAGCACCGCCTTCAGGATTTCTATGGGTGTAAATTTTTGATTTCACTCCTCACTGCCTATCACAGTTTCGGAGGCCATGGAATGCCCAGATGGCACAAAACCCCCCCAAATGACCCCATTTTGGAAAGTAGACACCCCAAGCTATTTGCTGAGAGGTATGTTGAGTATTTTGCAGATCTCGCTTTTTGTCACAAAGTTTTGAAAATGTAAAAAAAGAAAAAAAAAAAGAAAAAAAAATGTCTTTCTTAATTTTCAAAAACAAATGAGAGCTGTAAAATACTCAGCATGCCTCTCAGCAAATAGCTTGGGGTGTCTACTTTCCAAAATGGGGTCATTTGTGGGGGTTTTGGGCTATTTTGACATTTTATGGCCTTCAAAACTGTGATAGGTAGTGAGGAGTGAAATCAAAAATTTATGCCCTTAGAAACCTTGAAGGCGGTGCTTGGTTTTTGGGGTCCCGTACGTGGCTAGGCTCCCAAAAAGTCCCACACATGTGGTATCCCCGTACTCAGGAGAAGCAGCAGAATGTATTTTGGGGTGTAATTTCACATATAACCATGGCATGTGTGAGCAATATATCATTTAGTGACAACTTTTTGTACATTTTTTTTTTTCTTTTTGTCATTATTCAATCATTTGGGACAAAAAAAAAAAATATTCAATGGGCTCAACATGCCTCTCAGCAAATAGCTTGGGGTGTCTACTTTTCCAAAATGGGGTCATTTGGGGGGGTTTTGTGCCATCTTGGCATTTTATGGCCTTCAAAACTGTGATAGGTAGTGAGGAGCGAAATCAAAAATTTATGCCCTTAGAAACCTTGAAGGCGGTGCTTGGTTTTTGGGGTCCCGTACGCGGCTAGGCTCCCAAAAAGTCCCACACATGTGGTATCCCCGTACTCAGGAGAAGCAGCAGAATGTATTTTGGGGTGTAATTTCACATATGCCCATGGCATGTGTGAGCAATATATCATTTAGTGACAACTTTGTGAAAAAAAAAAAAGTTTGTCATATTCCCGCAACCTGTGGCAAAATATAAAATATTCCATGGACTCAACATGCCTCTCAGCAAATAGCTTGGGGTGTCTACTTTCCAAAATGGGGTCATTTGGGGGGGTTTTGTGCTATTTTGGCATTTTATGGCCTTCGAAACTGTGATAGGTAGTGAGGAGTGAAATCAAAAATTTGCGCCCTTAGAAATCCTGAAGGCGGTGCTTGGTTTCCGGGGTCCCGTACGTGGCTAGGCTCCTAAAAAGTCCCACACATGTGGTATCCCCGTACTCAGGAGAAGCAGCAGAATGTATTTTGGGGTGCAATTCCACATATAACCATGGCATGTGTGAGCAATATATCATTTAGTGACAACTTTTTGTAATTTTTTATTTTTTGTCATTATTCAATCACTTGGGACAAAAAAAAAAAAATATTCAATGGGCTCAACATGCCTCTCAGCAATTTCCTTGGGGTGTCTACTTTCCAAAATGGGGTCATTTGGGGGGGTTTTGTACTGCCCTGCCATTTTAGCACCTCAAGAAATGAGATAGGCAGTCATAAATTTAAAGCTGTGTAAATTTCAGAAAATGTACCCTAGTTTGTAAACGCTATAACTTTTGCGCAAACCAATAAATATACACTTATTGACATTTTTTTTACTAAAGACATGTGGCTGAATACATTTTGGCCTAAATGTATGACTAAAATTGAGTTTATTCGATTTTTCTTATAACAAAAAGTAGAAAATATCATTTTTTTTCAAAATTTTCGGTCTTTTTCTGTTTATATCGCAAAAAATAAAAATCGCAGAGGCAATCAAATACCATTAAAAGAAAGCTCTATTTGTGGGAAGAAAAGGACGCAAATTTCATTTGGGTACAACATTGCATGTCCGCACAATTTACAGTTAAAGCAGCGCAGTGCCGAATCCCAAAAACAGGCCTGGTCCTAATGGCCCGAAATGGTCCGGGGCTTAAGTGGTTAAGGTCTTGTCCTTCCCCCATCCAGTGACTGGACACTAAAAAGAGAAGCAGCAGACAGATCAGCTCCATATCACTCTGCTCTCTCCTCATCCTGCTCCTCTTTAGCACATAGGCACTGCAGTATAACTATGTGCTGCTTCTTCCAGTCTGAGCTCTGCAGTACAGGGACTGCAAAAGTCGGATGCAAAGTCAAATTTCACCACTTGCATTAAAAGTACTTATAATTTTGTATTAATGAATGCAGAGTTTTATTTCTTTATGTCTGCCTGGAGTTCAACTTTAAACAAGAGCTTTGTTTTTCATATGCTCACCTTACTGTATTCAAGTCAGAGATTTTCCAAAGTTTGGAAGTAGTGGAAATCATAAACCTTTCCAGCTGTTGTAAATTATTGCCATTTCTTTTTATAAGTCTTGAACTCCAACAGAGATTTCCCTGCCACATTTACTAACTGCTCCACTCTACCTGGGAGTTTTGGGTATTCCTGCACACCTTTGTGTGTTCCATCACATTCAGTTGTATCCTGCGTTGTAATATAACAAATTAATAATGACTCCAACAGTGGCAGGCCCCTCATAGTGGGCACAGCAGGTGTGCAGAGGCAGGAACCCAGTGCACCAATGATGAGAATCCCTAATAATGGGCACAGCAGGTGTGCAGACCTGGGAAATTTGTTTAGGGATAGTGGGAACCCTTCATAATGGGCACAGCAGGTGTGCAGAGGCAGGAACCCAGTGCACCAATGATGAGAATCCCTAATAATGGGCACAGCGAGTTTTTAGACCTGGGATCTTTGTTTAGGGATAGTGGGAACCCTTCATAATGGGCACAGCAGGTGTGCAGAGGCAGGAACCCAGTGCACCAATGATGAGAATCCCTAATAATGGGCACAGCAGGTGTGCAGACCTGGAAAATTTGTTTAGGGATAGTGGGAACCCTTCATAATGGGCACAGCAGGTGTGCAGAGGCAGGAACCCAGTGCACCAATGATGAGAATCCCTAATAATGGGCACAGCGAGTTTTCAGACCTGGGATCTTTGTTTAGGGATAGTGGGAACCCCTCATAATTGGTACAGGAGGTATGCAGCCCAGGGAACTCAGCTCAAGTATAGTGAGAACCCTTCATAATGGTCACAGCAGATGTGCAGCCCCTGGAACCTTAGTGCAAGGATGGTGGGAGCCCCTCATAAAGAGCGAATTGGGCGTGCAAGTCTAGGAAAGTTCATGTAGGAATGGTGGGAGCCCCTCACGTTGGGCAGAGCAGGTGTGTAGACCTGGCAACTGCTGAGATCCTTACAATAAAGTCCATGAGGGACCGTGGGTTTATCTTCCCAGCGTCTACCAAACACCAACATCTTTTTTTATGTGGTCTGTTTCTTTAACTGCAGGAGAGGTATAGGCGATGTTGTAATTCTGTATGCTTACATTGAAGTCATTGAGAAAGAGAGCTGTGTATGCCACTTGACTGTGGTATTTTTCAGCTCACTTCACATGTCCAGAATCTGCTGCTGCAGTCATATGATCCTCACATCTTTCCAACAGAAAACTTCCCACAATGGGATTTCAGAATACAGATCAGTAGAGCAGGGTCAGAGTAAATCCACAGCGGTTCTGTGATTTATTATACGAAAGAACTGAACCTTTTATTGAAATAAAAATTATAGAGGGCCACCAGGTAGCCATAGCTGTACAGAGCTTTTCTGCCTAATGTATGCTGATTGAATTGTACAGTTTGTAATTTGTTCTGTGACTTCATTGTTGCCACATTTTATACAAAGCACTTGAATATCATCAAATGCAAGTGTTCTGACTTCATTCAATTTTTGATATGTAATACAGAGTTACGCTATGTGGCCGTTTCTTTCTTCCATTATATGACATAACCCTTCCACATCCATTTGGGATTCCTTGGACCATAACTTCTTATGAGATAACCCACTAGGAAGCCACCCTTCTCTGTGACTCTCTCCATCCTGCTGGCGTTTTGTCATCCCTGGCACAGCATCTTGAAGCCCATAGGATTGCCCAAAGTACATTGTGGTTCCACCACGCAAGCCTGTTTGACCCATTGAACGTAGGTTTTCTAGGGTTCAAACATTCTGGTAAGCCTCTTACCTGTGGGGGTGGTTCCCTTCACTTCATCACCTCTTCACTTGCACAGATTTGCATGGTTTGAAGTCGTCACCATATTTTGAACTTTGTCAACACCAAAGTTTGATCACTTTTAAGGACAGATAGTCTTTGTATTTTTGCACCTGTTTTGATTTTCCTGCATGTAGACATTCATTGTGTGCTTATGAGGACATTCTTATTCACATTGTTCACTATTATCATTTGAGCACTTTTATTTATCAAGTTTTTACGTATTTATTTATTCATTTATATATTCAGATCAGCGTTACATTTTTTTCGTAGAGCATGGAGTACACTGTGGGGAATGGTGTTTTAATGTTGAAACACGGATACTTGCAGTAAATAACTGTTATTGGGCTTGAGTCGTCAATGACATTGGGGTTAGGATCACATTTGTGTGTTGAGGGAACACATGCATAATTGCACGCGTTCCCGCAACGCACAAAAACATGTAGCCCTTTTGCAAGCTTGTGCCGATGCCATTAATCCTTTATTGCACCCCCATGCACCTTTCTAATGAATGCGCTTTTGTAAGCACAAAAATGCAAAGAAGGTAACAAAGCACCATGTGTTTTGGTGCTGCACAATTTTTAAAAATGGTCATGCACTTCTTGTATGCATTTTCTTGTGTAGTGCATCCTATTGAAATTAGAAGGCCGTCCTAAGTGCTAGATGTCAAATCGCAGTTCCTATATATAAATTACTTCTAACTTCCCAGAAACATTGCGTCCTAGTTTGTATATATGTGTTTTACCTCTACTTGGAGGTCTCTGTAAACACTAGATATTTTTTTTACAGGAAATTATGTGTTGTATGAGTGTGATGATTTCTTCTTGTGGTATCTGTAAAGGAAGATGATTTGCAACTTAGCCTCCTTGTGTTAGTGTGTCATTAAGAATCTTGTCATGAAAAATGTTCCCACAGCCACCAAATAACGGCTATTCCTAGTACTGACACATAGATGAGTAACTCAAACTAAGCCACTTTAAAGTGATGGTTTAACCACTTAAGGACCCGCTCATGTACATATACGTCGGCACTTTAAAGATGGATATCTCGGTAATGGCAGCAGCTGCCACAACCCGATATATCCATCTTTTCAGTGAGCGGTCCTGTAAACAATAATGGTGGTCCCTGCGGCGGATTCGCCGTGAGATCACCGTTATCGGCGGCTGAAGAGGGCCCCTCCCGCCGCTCTCCCGCGCCCTCCGCCACTTGGTCGGTAGCGGCGGAGGCGATCGGGTCCTTCTCCCTCTGTGGTATGGATACGAGTGAGGGGAAGATGGCCCCCACCCGTCTCCATACCATAGCAGGGCGAAAGCAACGTCAAAACGTCAGTTACGCCCATACGTCTTAAAGGCACATTTTTTTTGTTGTAATTTTTTCAAATGCCAACATTTTATTTATTTTTTTATTGCATTTTAGTCTAAATATGAGATCTGAGGTCTTTTTGACCCCAGATCTCATATTTAAGAGGTCCTGTCATGCTTTTTTTCTAATACAAGGGATGTTTACATTCCTTGTAATAGGAATAAAAGTGACCCATTTTTTTTTTTTTTTAAAACCGTGTAAAAATAAATAAAATCAAGTAAAATAAATAAGAAAACAAACAAAAAATGTTTTAAAGCGCCCCGTCCCGACGAGCTTGCGCGCAGAAGCAAACGCATAAGTGAGTAGCGCCTGCATATGAAAACGGTGTTCAAACCACACAAGTGAGATATCGCCGCAATCGTTAGAGCAAGAGCAATAATTCTAGCCCTAGACCTCCTCTGTAACTCAAAAGATGCAACCTATAGAATTTTTAAAACGTCGCCTATGGAGATTTTTAAGGGCAAAAGTTTGACGCCATTCCATGAGCGGGTGCAATTTTAAAGCGTGACATGTTGGGTATCAATTTACTCGGCGTAACATTATCTTTCACAATATTAAAAAAAAATATTGGGCTAACTTTACTGTTGTCTTATTTTTTAATTCAAAAAAGTGAATTTTTTCCAAAAAAAGTGCGCTTGTAAGACCGCTGCGTAAATACGGTGTGACAAAAAGTATTGCAATGACCGCCATTTTATTCTCTAGGGTGTTCGTATAGAAACAATATATAATGTTTGGGGGTTCTAAGTAATTATCTAGCAATAAAAAACTTTTTTAAACTTGTGAACACTGAGTCTGAAAAACAGGCTTGGTCCTTATCTTGTTTGAATTCTGCAAAAAGCCTTAAAGGGGTTGTAAAGGTTAGTTTTTTATTTTCTAAATAGGTTCCTTTTAAAGCGGAGTGTCACCCAAAATAACATCTATATACGAGCACACTCCTTACACTACTAACATGTCCAGTAGCCAAATCTTTTTTTTTTTTCTGTTGTACATACCGTATTATTGCTATTTCAATTTCGGCTTCCGGGTACTCACTCCCGCGGGAGTAGGCGTTTCTATTCTCCCGCAATGTAATCTGGGAGTTCGCATGTCCTGCAGAAAAAGTTCCCCGGCGGATAAGGTTCCCCCCCCCTGTACTGCGCATGCGCGGCACGAACCTCAACGGAGTTTCCGAAAGTAGCCGAACATGTAGAGCTGTGAGTCGGCTCTACACGGCGCCTGCGCAGTCAGCTCTACACGGCTCTTAGTCATTGCGCAGGCGCCGTGTAGAGCTAACTCGCAGCTCTACATGTTCGGCTACTTTCGGAAACTCCTTTGAGGTTCGTGCCGCGCCTGCGCAGTACAGGGGGGTCCTTTTCCGCCGGGGGGACCTTCTTCGGCAGAACACCGTCCACCGCTTCCAGGAAGTCAGTGCTTGTGGGCTTCACAATGCCCACAAGCAAAATGGAAAATTTCTATAGCTGATTTTAAAAGTTCATCTTTTGCCCGAAAACAGACAGGAGAGGTTTGAAGTCACCAAACACGTGAGTACTAATTGGTGATCTAAAAATACATTGAATGCAACCAAAAACAAAAAAATTATTTGCCGCGGAACCTCCGCTTTAAGCTAGTGCATTGTTGGTTCACTTACCTTTTCCTTTGATTTCCCTTCTAAATGTTTTTTTTCTTTGTCTGAATTTCTCACTTCCTGTTTCTCCTCACTAAACTTCACACCATCATCCGAGTGGTGTGGAGTCAGCCAGAACAGCTTACTGAACAGCTTACTGAGGAGGAACAGGGAGTGAGAAATTCAGACAAAGAAAACAAATAAAAAAAATCATTTAGAAGGGAAATCTAAGGAAAAGGTAAGTGATCCAACAATGCACTAGCTTAAAGGAACCTATTTAGAAAATAAAAAACAAACCTTTGCAACCCCTTTAAAGTGGTTGTTAAGCCACTATGTGATCTTTATATCATCCCCATTGTTAGATAAAAACCTGTATCCTAGTGCCTGTGCTTTATAAAAATAAAAAAAAAGCAGATTTCTACCTGCTTTAACAGTGTCTCCTGGTGGTCACATGACTCCCAGCTCTCTTCTCTCCTTGTCTGATAGCTCCAGCGGGCGGGGCCGATATTCCCCCGCTGACAGGCGGGGAGGAGAGCAGGAGGGAGTCGGGAGTCACGTGATCGCTGAGAGATGCTGTTAAAACAGGTAGAAGTCTGCTTTTTTTTTTATTTTATCTAACAATGGGGATGATATAAAGATCAAATAGTTTTGTAGCAGCAGGGAAAGCAGAGCGGCGCTAGTGAGAGCTGACAGGCAGAGAGGGGAGGGGGGAAGATGGCAGAGAGAGACACAGGAGCGCTGCAGATAGCAGCGGCTGACGGAGGCACGTAAACTGACCAAGGTGTCAGGGCTCAGCAGCCATGATATACTGTGGTCAGTTTACAGGGGGAGGGTATAACCAGGCAGGATCAGCCAGGTAACAGGGGGTCAAATTACACCGCACAAGCACTGTGCTGTATAACATGCTTTAAGGGAACGTTATAGGGTCCATTTTTTATTTTATTTTTAGGTTAACAAAAACTTTAAAGCCAAACTTCGGGATTATTTACACAAACCACAGCCGGTTTTCCCCACCCTCCTTTCACACCTTCTTCTCATGTTCCAGCATCCCTATGCTGGCAGGTTTGAGCAGCATCTCACTTTTAGATGCACTATCAACTATATTTCCCAGCATGCAATGCTCTGACATTTGTGCATAGACTTGGAGAGGAAGTGTGAGTGGGTATGCAGCACTGCACGCTGCTGTGAAGCTATTTTCAATTAACTGCCTGGGCCATGCTGGGCTCATCAGCTCCTAAAGTAACACCAGCAGTAGGCTTGGGAAGCGTGATGACACGAGACCTATGTTCTGTAGAAATCTAGAGGGTCGGTCTGTGTCAAGAGAAAGTAGTTTAAAGTGGAACTACACTGCATCTGAGCATCACAAGCCAAACAGGCTATTTAATTAATGTTTAATATTCAAAGCAAACTCCCCCATCCATTCATGTCCCCATGTTTTATTTTGTAGAGAAATCACTTTGAAAAACACCCCCCAGCATTTCTGGCTGTGGCCATCCTGAGTAAGGAGATGATTCATGTAGAATTTTCTTCCTGGAATCCATCCGCCCTTAGCTCAGCATGCAGGCAGGAGAATGTGCTTAGCTGAGAAAGCCCCTCCTGAAGACTCCTGGGATGTATGACATCATTTGCCTAGGCAAGAAACCAGGACGTAACTGAGGAAATGTAAAAAAAAAAAAAAAAAGTTACAACAAGTAAATGTGATATACTTTCCTATCTATTTACTAATGTTAGCAGCATAAGGCTTAAAAATTGTTCATGATGATTGAGTTAGGCCTGGTTCACACTGATGTGATCCGAAAGACATAATTCATCATCTGAAAATATATTGTTTTCTACGAAGGCCGCTCACATCGATGCATTAAAAAAAGGGTCCTGTGTGAGTTTAGTGTAGGTGCGGTGTGAATTTAATCTCCAGCTAGGCCCAGAACCCTCAGATTGCATTAAATTTGCACCTGTCAAAACACATTGCACTGTAAAATTGCATAAATTTGCACCGCATTAGTGTGAACCGAGCCTAAAGTTCCACTTTAATAGACATTATCCAGTCAAGCAGTGGGATAGCAGGAAAGGAGGAACCGTCAAGTGGAGACCTGTAACTGATAACAGGACTAGAACTGATAAACCTTGGAGGTGGGAAGCCTAGCTGAAGACCAAATCTGTTAAGGTAGCAACAGTGCTGAAGTGCAGGAATCTAAAGGTAGCTGTGTTCTTCAAATGAATCACTGCTTGGGTTCTATATCCAGGCTGTACGTAGGGCCTTGACATCTACCAAAGTTGCATATATTCACCCTCTCTTGGTGCCAAGCCCCACACTCTGATCACGTGTCTGTGGGGTATCTGCAGACACATGCTGCTTTACAGAAGAAACATCAAACAAAGTGGAAAGCCATGTCCAGTCGCTGCTCATCTGGCGCCAGCGGTATCTGCAGTATGCCTCCCTTGGCTTACTCCATAGACTAAATACAAACAGTCGGTAGTGGAGGACATCATTTGTCTTTAGGCATTCCTTGAAAGATGTAGATGTCTGAGAGAACTCTGAGTGCTTCGATATCTTCCTCCAGTTGGCTGTTGATAATGATCAATAGCCAACATACCAAGGCTTTCTTATAATCCATTTTCTAGTGCGCAAAGGAAAGCAATAATATTCATAACTGTAAAACTCCATATATCCACAGATGAATTTTCTTGGAAATTATCCATTTTATTTTTGAATGGTTATCCAACCATGCAGGGGAATCCCTAAGGAGAAGAAGCTGGGTATCTTGTGTTTCCTGTTGATAAGGGATACTTTGACCTCTGTCAGTAGCACTGTTCTCAAAATGTCCTGTAAACACAACATTGAAAGGTGCGCCCTCTCATTTTAGGGAGGAAATGAATCAGTGTATGTTTATGTCTTGATGTTGGCTCAATTTACAAAAATGACATCCTGTGGGAGACATTACACGACTCTCAGGGGAGAGAGGTGCTTGCCAGCAACACTTCATAACTTTACCAACACCATCCTGATTATTCACACAATTCTCGGCATTAGGCAGAGGTCTTGTGTAGATTTGGCTCTTTTCTTTTTTATGTAATCTTTATTTTAAAAATGTTTGCATCATATAACATACAAATGACATAGAATAAAAGCATGCAAACAGGTCCATGTTAGTGTCATTCGTGGAGCTCAATATAATGAATAGAAAAGGGGGGAATGAGGCAAGTAGAGCATCATATCCATACTTTATCTGATAAACATAAATGTGTCGCCTCAAATAACCCATCCCTGTGTGAGGCAACAGTAGACTGCATTTTGTTGCCCTTTTTGCAGTATTAACATAACGGGTCATGTGACAGCGCTTTACTTTTAATTATCTTCTTAGTATTCCAGTAGTTGGTCATCGTCATGTAGAAGGCTGGCAGTTGTTAACTGGGGTGAAGAAGGGGTGTTTTAAAGTACAGTAATTATACTTGGCAAATGACCAATATGGGCGATTGGAAATATTTTGGATCACCATATTGCTTTATATTTGTTTGAAAAATATCACAGTGAGATTGCATGTGGTTAATCGCGTAAGATAGATCATTTTGTTAACCACTTCAGCCCCGGACCATTTTGGCTGGTTAAAGACCAGGCCCCTTTTTGCGATTCGGCACTGCGTCGCTTTAACTGACAATTGCGCGATTGTGTGACATGGCTCCCAAACAAAATTGACGTCCTTTTTTTCCCACAGATAGAGCTTTCTTTTGGTGGTATTTGATCACCTCTGCGGTTTTTATTTTTTGCGCTATAAACAAAAATAGAGAGACAATTTTGAAAAAAAACCAATATTTTTTACTTTTTGTTGTAATAAATATCCCCCAAAAATATGTAAAAAAACTTTTTTTTTCCTCAGTTTAGGCCGATACGTATTCTACATATTTTTGGTAAAAAAAATTGCAATAAGCGGCAATTGATCGATTTGCGCAAAAGTTATAGCGTCGACAAAATAGAGGATAGTTTTATGGCATTTTTATTAATATTTTTTTTTACTAGTAATGGCGGCGATTAGCGGTTTTTTTATTTTTATCATGACTGCGACATTATGGCGGACACATTGGACACTTTTGACACATTTTTGAGACCATTGTCATTTTTACAGCGAACAATGCTATAAAAATGCACTGATTACTGTGAAAATGACACTTGTAGTGAAGGGTTTAACCTCTAGGTGGTGCTGTAGGGGTTAAGTGTGACCTAATGAGTGATTCTAACGGAAGGGGGCGTGGCTTGGCGTGTGACGTCACTGATCATCGTTCCCTATGACAGGGAACAGACGATCAGTGACACTGCCACTAGGAAGAACGGGGAAAGGTTTGTTTACACTTACCTCTCCCCGTTCTTCAGCTCTGTGACCCGATCGCGGGACACCGGCGGCGATCGGGTCCCGCGGGCGCAGTCCTGGAGCTTCAGACCGGGTCGCGAGCGTGACCCACGGACAGGTTCTTAAAGGGGACGTACCTGTACGCCCTTGTGCCTGTCCGTGCCATTCTGTCAACGTACATTGTTGTGCGGCGGTCCTTAAGTGGTTAAAGTATATCTCTAGCTATAACTGTTAAAAAAAACAAAAAACAAAACTTATCTCTAGCTAAACTATTTTAGTTTTGGGTAGAGCAGAGAGTTTTCACACTGGATAGATTCACTCTCTGTAAAAGGGATAGGAAATTTAAAATGTGATGCCCTCGTACACACGACCGGTTTTCCCGTGGGAAAAACTGCGATGAGAGCTTTTGGCCGGGAATTCCGACCGTGTGTATGCTCCATCAGACTTTTTCCCACAGGAAAACTGCCAGGAAAAAAAGAGAGCAGGATCTCTTTTTTTCCGTCAGGAAAAAATCCTAGTGGGAAAACCGTTCGTCTGTATGCTTTTCCGACGGGGAAAAAAAACGTGCATGCTTGGAAACAATTTGACGCATGCTCGGAAGCCTAGAACTTAATTTTGTCGGTTCTTCGTAGTCTTTTACGGTGCCGCATTCTTGGCAGTCAAAAGTTCACCGGACTTTTGTGTGAATGTGTGTGTATTCAAGGCAGGCTTGAGAGGAATTCCGTCGGGAAAACCATAGTTTTTTTTTTTTTCGACGGGAAAACCGGTTGTGTATACGGGGCATTACAGTTGTCACCACAAAAAGATGTGAAGATAGATCCAATAGATGGATAGAATTTATAATTAACATTTTTATAGGAAAAGTTTTAGGAAAATTCGTAGACATATTCTCAGAACATTCGTTTGTCATACAAAAGATTTTGTTTGCTTTTAACATTTGATTTTGGAATGAATGGACTTTGCCGAATGAAAACCACATACACTGTTAGAAATTTGTTTAAAGCGGTTGTATACCCGCTGAAATTTTATTTTTTTAACCCTGTAAAGCAAAAGGCATAATGAGCTGGTTGCCGGTTTTTTATTTAAAATTTGGCGTGGAGTTCCCCCTCAAGATTCATACCAAACACAGTGCCTGGTATTGGCGGGGATCCAAGTCGGATCCCCGTTTATTGAAAGTCGGACGTATGTCGGCTTCATGTCGCAGGGCAAAGTCGGATCCAAAGTAGGACGGCTGTCTTGTCGCAACAGTGAGAACCCAGCCTTAAACCCTTTACAAGCCCGATTCTATTCATTTTAATGGCCCCCTGTTCACATATGAGCATTCTGTTGTCTGAAGCAAAATGCCCTGTAGCTCAAAAAAGTACATAAGCTTCTTTTTATGAGTGTTTTATGAGTGTTTTGACACATTTTCTGCTCAAACAGCAGCTCTCCACCCCTTATTTTCTCCTTCTTTCCTCTGTCTAGTGCTTTCTATTGGCTAAACAAAAATGCCTAAAGCCCCATTCACACAGGGGCGGCACGACACGGCACTACTTCTGGGGGCGACCTCGGCGGCGCGATCTCAAGACGACTTGAGACGCCCGCCGAGGCGATTTGCATAAAGACTTCTGTATAGAAGTCTATGCAGGTCGCCTTGGGTCGCCCCCAAAAGTAGTACAGGAACCTTTTTCTAAGTCGGAGCGACTCGGGTCGCTCCTATTAGAACGGTTCCATAAGAAAGACTGGGACGCGACCTGGACGCGACTCCTCAGGCGACCGAGTCGCCTGAGGAGTCGCGCCTGTGTGAACCGGGCCTAAAGCTGTAAAACCCTTGTAATACACTTCTCTCAAATAAAAATGCCCGAAAGTCGCTCTAATCAGGTGTGAACAGAGCCTTAAAGATTGGTGCTAGAACTGCTTTTTGCTTGGACTCGCCTTATTATTATTATGCTGTGCTTTACAACTTGAGGGTAGACAGTACAAATACAATACCCTTTAAAACAGTCGGAATCAGAGAGCCTCGTTAGAGCTTACAATCTAAGAGCCTTAAGTAGCCAAATATTAACTGGTAAAAAGCAAACGTTTGAAGCAAAGTGGCCATATTTTAAAGCTTGTATCCTAGAACCCTAAGGCCTGGTTCACACTGGTCCGACAAACGCTCCGACATTAGGAGCTCATGTCGCATGACGTGTGAAAATCAATGTTTCCCTATGGGAGCCATCTTAACTGGTCCGACACATGTCGGTCCGACATTAAAAATGCTCCCTGTACTACTTCTGTCCGACTTTGATCCGACTTCAGCCCATTGAATATCATTAATGTCGGATCAAAGTAGGATCCTTGTCCTAACCATCCGACATTTGACATCCGACATGTGATTACAGCAGCAGTAAAAGGAATTTATCTCACCCTGGGATTGTTTTGATTGGTCAAAGGACAAGTCAGACTAGCACAATGTCGGATCAAAGTAGTATCCTGTTCATGAATGTCGGACGGATGTCGGACCAATGTCGGACCAATGTAGGACAGATGTCGCAGAGCAAAGTAGGATGAAAGTCGTGTCGTATAGTGTGAACCCAGCCTTAGAGCCCATTCACACTGGGGCAACACGACTTCCAGCGTGATTTTATGAGGCAACTCAGACACGATTTTATGAGGCAACTCAGCACGACCTGGAGCTATTTACAAGGCAACTCCAAGTTGCCTGCAGGACAGGAGACATTCCAGTGGCCAATCAAACAAGAATCAGCTCTGTGGGAGGGAGGGGGGAGAGAGAGTTTTGCAGGAGAAATGTATGTTATCTTCCTGGAGAGTCGCTCCTATTAAGACAGGGAGAGGCGACTCCCATTGAAATGAATGGTTACAGGTCGCCTAGGAGTCGGATTGAAGTAGTACAGGGACCTTTTTTGAAGTCGGAGCGACTGCAGTAGTGTGCATAAGGACGGCTCCATTAACTTACATTGATTTCTTCAGCCAGCGCGACCTGAGGCGACTAGGGGCGACCTGGGGCGATTTGGAGTCGGATCCAAAGACGCCCCTGTGTGAATGGGCTCTAATTCCCTCAAATTGCTGTGTGTTTGAAAAAAAAAAAAACCCTAAAGGACCCACAAGGAGAAGCAGCGGGCCCAGACTATAGTGCTGGATTATTAATCTGTACTAGAAAGGTTGCCACAGAGAGTTATGTGACAGTGGGTAAATAGAAAAGGGTGTTAGAGGGTTTTCTTTTTAATTTGTGAATGGGTGGGAAAGAGGGGCCACGACATTTTGCCCAGAGATATAACATATACTCGAGTATAAGCCGAGTTTTTCAGAACATTTTTTGTGTGCTGAAAATGCCCCCCTCGGCTTATACTCGAGTCTGTGTCCATCTTCAAATTTGTGCACCTGATCCCGGCTAGCTGTAGGTCTCCTGGACCCCAAACTTGGCACACATGTAGCCCCACTCTTCTTCTACAAATGTGCAAAGTTTGTTGTCCAGGGAACCTACGGCCGGGGAGCACTGATTTTTCAAAGCCGGGCACCCCTTCCATAGACTCCCATGTTAAAAGTCAGTCTAGTCACACAGCGCCAGAGATCAGGTAGGGAGATTGGGCACAGTGAGGCATGCAGATGGACACCCTAGGCTTATACTCGAGTCAATAAGTGTTCCCAGTTTTTTGTGGTAAAATTAGGTGCCTCGGCTTATATTCGGTCGGCTGTTGAAGGGTTAGTTCACCTTTACCAATAAAACTGCCTGTGCAGATAAGGGATGTCTATAGATAAAAACAAGCTGTGCAGCTTCAACCAAAATTGAATAACGCCCTTGGTATAGGGTAATTACATATAGTACCTCCATGAAGTCTGACCTGAAAAGTCCCAAGACATTGCTAAGCGAGGCCCAGCTATCACTGCTCACCTTCTCTGATTCAAACCCCCTCACATGCCCTCGTTCTCCCGTGATGAAGTAGCTCTGTGCTCAGCGTTTGAGCGCTCTCCTGTGATGGTGAGCAGTAATAGCTAGGCCCCGTTTAGCAATGTCATGGGAGTTTTCAGGTCCGGTCGAATGAGGCCTACACCTATAGCAAGGGCATTATTCTACTGCAGTCAGAACTGCACAGTCTGTTTTGCCCCTTATCGGCATAGGCAGTTTTTCAGTAAAGGTAAACTATCCCTTTTAGACTTTCAGCAGCTAATTTATTCACTTACTGAGTGTGCAGCTTTTTTATCTTTTAGTCCTTGCCTATGTTCTAGCTTTAGCTGGTGTCATGACTGACTGCTGCCCCAGATTTCCTATTTTAGAGTGGCTCCTTTTCTCTTTCAGCATCTTATGGAGACGCTTTTGCATACAGGGACTGGAGTTGTGTCTCCATACAATGTTTTCTTCAATAGACACACACAGCACCATAGTCTAGGATGGTAAGGCACTCCCATTGCGCCTCCCCCCTCCTCTGTCCTCCCTTCTCCAAGCTAACAGACTGGCTGGACTGTCCAGTGTTAACTTTCCTGTAAAGAACGGAAGATCAGGAAAGCACCACTGAGAGAGCAGAGATCAACACCATTAAAACTGCAAATACTGTGGTAAGAACTTTAACAGTTTACTGGGGAATGTTTATTTTTTGTGCTCAATGTATTAAAGCTGAGTTCCGCCTGCAAAAATAAAATTAATTAATAGTATAGAAATACTGCAGCTGCTGACTTTTAAAATAAGGACACTTACCTGTCCAGGGTGCCCGCAATGTCCTCACCCGAAGCCGACCCCTCCCTGAGCTCCGGGTGGAGGCACCGGCATCTTAAGTAAGGGAATCAGGAAGTGAAGCCTTGCAGCTTCACAGCCTGGTTCCCTACTGCGCATGCGCGAGTCGTGCTGTGCGTTCTGACGGGTCCCTGCTGTCTTCTGAGACCTGTGTGTCTCCCACTTTCGCCGGAAGTGGGAGAAAATACCTGGATTAGACAGGTATCTGCTCCCCCTCCTCCCCCCTGAAAGGTGCCAAATGTGACACTGGGGGACGGGGGACTCTGCTTTAAGCTATAAAATACTGAAGGCTTAAAACTACTTTAACCACTTCAGCCCCAGAAGGTTTACCACCCTTCATGACCAGGCCATTTTTTGCGAAACAGCATGGCGTTACTTTAACTGACAATTGCGTGGTCGTGCGATGCTGTACACAAAATTGATGTCCTTCTTTTTTTTTTCCACAAATAGAGCTTTCTTTTGGTGATATTTGATCACCTCTGCGGTTTTAATTTTTTCCGCTATAACCAAAATGTGCCAATTGCGAAAAAAACAACTATTTTTTACTTTCTGCTGTAAAACACATCCAATTAAAAAAAAGTCGAATTTCTTCATCAATTTAAGCCAATATGTATTCTGCTACATATTTTTGGTAAAACAAAAATCCCAATAAGCATATGTTGTTTAATAAACTTTTTTCTGCATAAAAAAAAAAAAAAAAGTACACATATAAACACATACCGAAGCTACAGATACATTCCAGTACATATTCAAACAACATAAGCAATAAGGTTGCGCAGTCTGCAGACCTAACTAGACATTCCTTGACTATCTGATCATGTCTCTCGCCATGTTCTGGATTGAACTGCCAGTGCCCACAGAGTTGAGATAGTAGTCTAGCATACAACCTGTTCAAGTGCCTATGCCCAGCAATCTGCCTATGACTAGATCCACCGGGGCTAGCCCTGGTACATTCAACCATGGCCCCCATAGTTTCTCGAATTTCTGGGCACTACCTCTATGTTGGTAGATTATTTTTTCTTTCCGGAGCATATCCCCCATTGTATTAATCCAGTCTTTGAGAGTAGGAGGATCCTCCGATATATCAGCTTGCGCGCCAGAAACAGAGATCTAATAACTGCCACCCTAGTGTATTCCTCCCAGTCGAACTCATCCAGTATATTAAGTAGGCAGTGTTTTGGATTTGTAGGCAACGAGACCTGAAACACCCTGTTTATGGTGTCCACCACCCCCTTCCAATAGGGGGGGGAGTTTCGGGCACCTCCACAGTAGGTGGATCAAGTCTCTCTTACACCTGGTACACAGTGGGGTGGGTCGCAAGCCCATAAAAAACAGTCTGTGGGGGGGGGTATAGTACACTCTTAGCAATATATACAGTTGCGTCAATCTGTGTGATACATTCAAGAAGCAAGTGGGTACTGCCTGCAGGGCTTCCTCCAATTGATCTTCATCGATCGGGGCCACCTTCCCCTCCCACTTGGCCAGCATTCGCAGAGGGTGTTTCTTCAAAAAGTTCTGTAGTAGCATATTATAGCATTGCAATATAAAACCCTTAGTAGTGGCCGCTCTTGCGATCAAATTAAACAATGGGGTTGGGGAAGGGACCCACTCCGAAGATTTGCTCTGGGCCGTTATAGCATGCTTTAGTTGCATTCAGTAAAACCTCATAGATTGTGGTAAACCAAAAAGACCTTGCAGAGTTTCAAACTTAATCAATTTCCCATTGTGAAAGATCTGGCTAAGATAGACCACCCAATATCTTTTCCATAGTGTACCATGCTGTAGTTTAGCTAATTCTGGGTATGAGTCATTAGACCAGATAGGGCTATAGTCCATGTACCCTGTCACTCCCTGTAGATACCTAGTTTTATTCCAGATTTTTTGGATAAGGTTATAGGTCGGGTATAGTTTATTTGGCTTTCCAAAAGATAGCGACTCCAGGGCTGTCGGTACCGAGTCCTTCTTTACTGTGTGTGGCATCACAAGTTTGGAAGAGTCACAGGTCACTCCCTCTCTGTCTATACTCGTGTGGATTGTACCTATCAATTGCTGTAGCTGTGCAGCAATGTAGTATAACCAGGGATTTGGGAGGGCAAGCCCCCCTCCATCTTTCGGGCGTTGGAGATGTTCTAGTTTAATTCTAGGTGTGCGGTTCTTCCATATAAATGTACGAAACAGGGAATTGACAATTCTAAACACCTTCAGAGTCACTACCGTTGGGGCATTGTGGAGTACATACAGTAATTGGGGCATGAGGATGATTTTGATCAGATTCACTATGCCTGCTACCGACAGGCAGAGCGAATTCCACGTCTTGATCCGGTCCCTAAATTTTTGTAGCAGCGGGGAAACATTCAATCGTCCATAGTCACAGATCTTGGGCGTCACCAGGATACCCAAGTATCTGAGTAAAGTAGTCAGGGGCACGGTATTAGAGGCTGGGGGCGTCCCCCCTTCATCAATGAGCATAAGAGAGGACTTAGTCCAGTTTATCTGAAGCCCAGAGTACCTACCAAATTCCCCTATGTCAGCCATGGCTTCTGTAAGAGAGCCCTCTACGTCCCCAAGTAAGATCATAGTGTCCTCTGCATAAAGCATTATTTTCTCCTTTTTGTCCCCGTATTTAAACCCCACAATACCTGGATTGGCTCTTACCTTAATCGCTAGGAGTTCGATGGCCAATGCAAAAAGCAGGGGTGACAAAGGGCACCCCTGTCGCATACCCCTACCTAAAGTAAAAGTGTGTGACATAGCCCCAGGCGCCCGAATGCCTGCCCGTGGGCTGTGGTATAGCACGCGCACCCAGGAAATATGAGTCTCCGAAGCCAAAACGTCAAAAAATTTCCCACAGGTACTCCCTTCAAGGCTATCGAAGGCCTTCATAGCGTCCAATGAGAGCCAGACCCTCTGCCCCACATTATCTGCAGGGGATTACATGTTGAGGTAAAGCCTTCGTAAGTTGACAGCCGTCGACTTATTAGGCGTGAAGCCAGCTTGATCAGGGGGAACAATGCCCGTAATGGCACCGTTCAGCCTAATCGCCAGCATTTTGGCCAGGAGCTTAATGTCGCTCTGTAGCAGGGATATGGGCCTGTATGAGCCTGGGTCTATAGGGTCCTTTCTGGGTTTCAATATTAGAACAATGTTAGCCGTGGCCATGGAAGAAGGCAAAACCCATTGTTCCCTAGCCACATTAAACCCTGCCAAAAGTTTAGGCAGGAGGATATCCGCATATTGCTTGTATACCTCCATGGGTATCCCGTCCGCCCAGGGGGCCTTACAATTGGGGAATGCAGCCAGCGCCGTCTGCAACTCCTCCAAAGTAAGAAGGGCATCCAGGTCCCTCCACTGGTCAGTCGTGAGTTGTGGGAAGTCAATGCCCTGTAAGTAGTCCGTAAGCTCCGGCTGGGTATATTGCCCCGTCGGAAGATAAAGGTTCTCATAAAACCTGGCCAGTTCCGCCAATATTAAGTCAGGGGAGTTCACTGTGGGCAGCACAGTGGTGTAGTGGTTAGCACTTTCACCTAGCAGCAATAGGGTCGCTGGTTCAAATCCCCACCACGACACCATCTGCTTGGAGTTTGCATGTTCTCCCTGTGCCTGCGTGGGTTTCCTCCGGGTACTCCGGTTTCCTCCCACACTCCAAAGACATGCTGTTAGGTTAATCAGATCCTGTCTATAAAAAAAATTGGCCCTAGTATGTGTATGTGTTTGTAAGCGCGTCGGGACCCTTCGGGGTAAGACCGCGCTATATCAAGATACCTCTCAACTCACTATCCTGCCCTCTGTCATTTTGATAGCCCCGATAGTGGGGGAACGTTGTTGGAAGTTAGCTATCCTAGCCAACAGGCGCCCCATGCTCTCCCCCTCCTCATAGAAGGCTAATTTGGAGAATAAGAGTTTATTTTCTGCCGTGGAGCACAGCAGCCGCTCATAAGCTGATTGAGCCGACTACCATGCCTCCCTGGCAGAGTCTGTTGGGGTGTGAACATATGCCTCCTCTATAGCCGGTACCTGTTTTTCAAGGTCCTCTCTGAGCCCAGAAGATTTCTTCTTTACCATATCAATTTCAGAAATAAGCAGTCCCCTCATATAGGCCTTAAAGGCATACCACTGTGTCACCTGGGAGTCGGCAAAGTCCCGGTCATCGAGAAGGTCCCCCATGCTCCACTCCATTATCTCATTGTGAGTCAAAAATTGTTTCAGCCAAAAGGCATTAAATTTCCACGGGGCTCTCGGAAGTGGGGATATAATCAAGTTGATCACTAGATGTGAGTGATCCGACACTGTGGGGCTTATATATCACCTCCGAGACGGATGGGAGCATGGCGGGGTTACCCACAACCAGGTCAATCCTGGACAGCGTCCCGTGAGTTTTGGAGAAGCAAGAGAATTGTTTACCTACAGGGTGTCTGAGCCTCCATATATCAATCCAACCCACTTCATTGAGCAGTCTCGGCAATGGAGATTCCCTCGATGCGGCAGAGACCCCAAGGCAGTAGCGGCAGATCCGGCCTACCCTCCAAATAGGCCAGCAATAGCCGGAGTACCGCCACCGTAAACGGCGGGGGTATATATACACAAGCCAAGGTACAGTACACTTTTCCCACTCTGCAATGCAAGAATATAAACCGGCCCTTAGCATCAATACAAACATCAATTTCCTGGAAATCTACGGAACCATGAATCATCACACTCACACCCCTGGAATAGGAGGTATGAGTGGAATGGTAGGCCTTACCCACCCATGCATATTTAAGACAGTATTGCGTTTCATTGGTTAAATGCGTTTCCTGCATACATAAAATCATAGGGTGATATTTCTTCAGACAGGTGGATACCATCATGCGCTTAAGTGGGGAGCCTAAGCCCCTCACATTCCAAGAAACTATAAGCATATATTGTTTGGTTTGTGCAAAAGTTATTGCGTCTACAAACTATGGGATGTGTTTATGTTTTTTTTTTTTTCTACTAGTAATGGCAGCAATCAGCGACTTATAGCAGGACTGTGTCATTGTGGCGGACAAATCAGACACTAAGTGACACTTTTTTTGTGGACCAGTGACACCAATACAGTGATCAGTGCTAAATAATATTCACTGTAACTGTACTAATGACACTGGCAGGGAAAGGGTAAACAGGGGCCATCAAAGGGTTAAATGTGTCTCTAGGGAGTGCTTTCTAACTGTGTGGGGTGTTTGTACTGTAAGAAGACCCTGATTCGTGTTTCTACTTATCAGAAACACAAGATCTCTGTCTTCTCCTGTAAGAGCGGCGATCTGCCTTGTTTACATAGGCAGACCGCTGTTGTCTGCCTCGGGAAAGATCAGCGGACATCGGGTTCGCTGGACCCGCTGATTGGCTCCCTCTGTGTCCAATCACGTGCGCGACCCAGACCAGGAAGTGCGAAATCACGTACAGGTACGTGATTTCGCCCAGAGAGACTGCACTGCTGCATGTACATGGGGCAGTCTAGACGTCTACGGTTAAGATCGTAACCCACTGTTTATTTTTCTTAACTTAATATCGGTACCCATACTCTATACCTGTAAGTTATACTCCGAGTTAAAGTGATACTAAAGTCTCATTTTGCACAGAGGAGCCCAGATCCTCCTCTTCTCGGGCCTGTTGCCGGATCTCCTTGCCCCTCCCTCCTGTCGAGTGCCCCCACAGCAAGCAGTTTGCTATGGGGGCACCCGAGCCACTGCCCTGTGTGTCCATTCAGACACGGAGCCGAGGTTTGGCCCCCCTCTCTCCTCATTGCCTCACTGACTTTGACAGCAGTGGGAGCCAATGGCGCCCTGCTGCTGTCTCAGCCAATGAGGAGGAAGAGTCCCGGGCAGCCGAGTCTCGTGCAACATCGCTGCATCAAAATGGGATCAGGTAAGTATTAGGGGGGCTGATGCACACAGAAAGTTTTTTTATCTTAATGCATAGAATGCAATAAGATAAAAAACCCTCTAACTTTAGAACCAATAAAGCAGACCTTCAGTCATTTTTTTCAACTTTCCATCTATTAAATCCTCTGCCCTTGTTGTTTTAACTTTGAATAGTAAAATGTTTTTTTTTTTTCTGCCAGTAAATATGTTATACAGCCCACTTCCTGTTTCTTGTCTAGTCATTAGCCCAGGCTTATGACATCATGCACAGCTCTCTCTCTAACTCGTGAGAGTTTGCCAGGAAGGAAGGAAGGAAAAGGGGATGGAGTCATAAGAGGGTCAATGAAAGCTGCAGAGATGGAGGTGTGCCTCTATGTGTCTGTGTAAATCTAGGAAGTGAACAGGCAGCAGCTTCAGCTGCCCACAGTTAAAATGGCTGCAGCCAGACTTGGTGGAGGGAGATTTCTGCAGCATATTTGGCAAGCACAGAATCACGGTATATATAAAATAATATACAAATTGGTTGGAGGGAAGCCTCAGAATGGCAAAGATGTTTTTATTAATTAATCAATTATATGAGCAGAATGCAGTTCCTCTTTAGGTACTGACATTGATTAGCCTCAGATTCAGAAGTTATGAGTTTTTCAGGAGGACGTACAGGAAGTTCAAGGGAAACCACACCATATGCATTCCTAGGAAATGTCATATTTCCCCAGTTAGATGTATTTTAAGCTATTTATCAACAAGTCAGGCTGCTACAGTTTTGCACTTTCTGTTGGCATTATTTGGTAAATCTGTGCAAAGAAGGCTGGTGAAGTGAAAAGTAACAAATAACAAGCAATCATATTTCTATATACTGAAGTAATTTCTTTGAAAGATTAATTTTGTTTAGTTGCTCTGACCCCACTTTAATTTATTACCCTGGTGAGTTTTTCCATGCTTATAGATAGATAGAACTATACATTTTTCCATACCTTAGGGTTAGTTCTCGAAGCTAACACACCAGCCTAATGCCCCATACACACGATCATTTTTCATGCCATTTTTTAAACCAACGTTTTTCTTGTCATTTTTTTTCATGTTTCCTCTCAAGCCTGTCTTGCGTACACACGATCATTTTAAAAAACGTTCAAACAAAGCGCAGTGACGTACAACACGTACAACGGCACTATAAAGGGGAAGTTCCGTTCGAATGGCGCCACACTTCATGTTAGTAAAGTTTGTTGAGCAACGATTCGCGCTTTTCAGCCTCGTGCTTTTCAGTCCGTTACTGCGTGACGAATGTGCTATCTCCATTACGAACGCTAGTTTTACCAGAACGAGCGCTCCCGTCTCATACTTGATTCTGAGCATGCGCGTTTTTTTTCACGTCGTTAAAGCATACACACTATCGTTTTTCACGTCGTTAAAGCATACACACTATCGTTTTTCACATCGTTAAAAAAAACGACATGAAAAACGACGTGAAAAAAGAGAGCATGTTCGAAATTTTTAATGGCCGTTTTTCACGTCGTTAAAAATGCTCTGGAGCATACACACGATAGGTTTTAATGGCCATTTTTAAAAATGTCATTTTTAACGGCATGAAAAACGATCGTGTGTATGGGGCATAAGAATTCATATTTTCCAAAAAAGTGATGGTTATTTCCATTTGAATCTAATAAGATTTAAATATTAGTCACACGGCTAAAATAAAGATCTTTATTTAGTTGTTAAAGCTTTGTAAATTGAGGTGATTGTATAACACAGACACATTGCCAATCTGACAGGATTATTTGACAATGTTTTTTTTTTTCATTGGAATTTAAAACGGATCTTCAACCTCAAATACATTATCCCTCTTCTCCACCCCTCCTGCAGTATTTTGCACGAACAGTGCTCTTTTAGAAAAAAATAAATAAATTGGCCAGCACGCGGAGAGTGTCTGTCTGTGAACAGCAATTTTAAAGTCTTGCTACAGATTTTAAATTGGATTTAGGTCTGGACTTTGACTGGGCCATTCTAACACATGAATATGCTTTGATCTAAACCATTCTATTGTAGCTCTGGCTGTATGTTTAGGGTCGTTGTCCTGGTGGAAGGTGAACCTCTGCCCCAGTCTCAAGTCTTTTGCAGACTCTACCAGATTTTCTTCTAAGATTGCCCTGTATTTGGCTCCATCCATCTTCCCATCAACTCTGACCAGTTTCCTTCTCCCTGATAAAGAAAAGCATCCCCACAACATGATGCCGCCATCACCACGTTTCACGATGGTGTATTCTAGGTGATATGCAGTGTTAGTTTTTCGCCACTTTTAGGCCTAAAAGTAAAATTTTGGTCTCATCCGACCAGAGCACCTTCTTCCACATGTTTGCTGTTTTCCCCACATGGCTTCTCACAAACGGCAAACTGGACTTCTTATGGCTTTCTTTCAACAATGGCTTTCTTCTTGTCACTCTTTCATAACGGCCAGATTTGTGGAGTGCACGACTAATAGTTGTCCTGTGGACAGATTGCACCACCTGAACTGTAGATCTCTGCAGCTCCTCCAGAGTTACCATGGGCCTCTTGGCTGCTTTTCTAATTAATGCTCTACTTGCCCGGCCTGTCAGTTTAGGTGGACGGCCATGTCTTGGTAGGTTTGCAGTTGTGCCATACTCTTTCCATTTTCGGATGATGGATTGAACAGTGCTCCGTGAGATGTTCAACGCTTGGGACATATTTTTATAACCTAACCCTGCTTTAAACTTCTCTACAATTTTATCCCTGACCTGTCTGTTTGTTCACTAAGGTTCTCTAAGAAACTTCTGAGGGCTTCACAGAACAGCTGTACTTATACTGAGATTAACATTGACAAAATGTGGAAAATTTCAAGGTGTATGAATACCTTTTCAAGGCACTGTATTACTGTACAATAAGATTGTATAATGTATGGTTCAATTTATAAACCTACCAGTTTTGAGAGGTGTTTTTATTTTATTTTTTATTTTATTTTTCAGCACCAATATTCTTGCTTTTGTTCGGCACACATGTTCTTATTTTTACGCCAGATCATTTGGCTGTTTGCAGCAGCCCTCCTTGCAGCAGTGTCCTTTGAATTTTTAATTCTTACCTTGGGGGTTTTGACCCCTCTTCTCTGCCCAGCCTACAGGTCATTAGCTGCCCTCAGCTCCTGGTGGAAAACCCCTGCTGTGGTTATCCGCAGCTTTTGAGATCTAGATGCCATTTCTTTTAATCTCTGGTTTTGAACTAGGGTTGCACGGATACCGATACTGTTATCGCTATCGGCGCTGATACTAGCCATTTTCGTGAGTATCGGTACTTACGAAAATGTTCCGATACCAGAAACCGATACCGGAAGTGTCGTCGGTTGGGAGCGGACCGCCTCCTCCAGCTCTGACTCCCGGCCACACAGAGCGCTGGATCTGGGCTCTCCTTGGCTGGATGCTGAGGCAGAGAACAGGGGGGCACTGTATGAAGACACTGTACGGCGGTATCCTGTTGTACTGAGCAGCGGGGCTCTCTCCTTCCTGTATCATGCCTGCAGTCTTGCTGTCTCCTGTACCATGCCTCCAGTCTCTTGCTGTCTCCTGTACCATGCCTGCAGTCTCTGGCTGTCTTCTGTACAATGCAGTCTCTGGCTGACTCCTGTACCATGCCTGCAGTCTCTGGCTGTCTTCTGTACAATGCAGTCTCTGGCTGACTCCTGTACCATGCCTGCAGTCTCTGACGGTCTCCTGTACCATGCCTGCAGTCACTGTTGTCACTTTTCCCTGTAGGCTCCTCCTTCCCTCTGCCATCTGTCACCTCTGCCCCCATGTCTCCCAATAACCCTCCTATTCCCATCCTCTCCCCCCCCCCCCCCCAGCGATCACAGCCTTTACCATCCCAACTCTCCCACCACACAATCCCTATTTCACCTCACCCTCAAATACCTTGCCCTCACTTACCCCTCCCACCCTGCCGCCACCCAACTCTTGAACAACACCCCCCGCCACCTCCCAAACCACCTATCTTTCTAGGCGATAGTAGGTATCGGTAATTGGTATCGGCGAGTACCTGCAAAAAAGAATCAGTACTCCTCGTACTCAGTGTTAAAAAAATGGTATCGGTGCATCCCTATTTTGAAATATCTAAAATTTATTTCTACATGCACATACAAACCGACTGTGACTGTCTCCTGGTGAAGTGGGCATTGTCCCATGAAATGCATAGATATTTCAGTATTCGTAAATGAATATTGATCCATTTATCATTATGTCGGCATCCTGAATGTACATTGTTGAAATCGTGACCTTACCTTTTTTTTATGCAAATCAAATACATTTTGTATTTTTATACATTTGTTGTGCTACTTTAGAGCACCACTCTCCAAAGGCCCTTAGGCAAATTGCTCTCTGTTTTTTTTGTTCTGTATTATTGGGGGCTGCTTTGGTCTGAGTATGGAGGGCTCTTCTTTTTGTTTTCTTGTTTTTATGTAATTATTTTGACACTCTCATTACTATTGACTGTTTGGATTTAATTATGACCCTGTGGAAGGGATATTGTATTGATGTCAAATTGACATGATAATCTTCTTATGTTCTTTCTAGCCCTGATGAAGAGGGCACTTAGACTCCTGAAACGCATTGGTTATTTCTTGTATTGTCCCTTTGACCTTTAATGGCTTAAAGTTGTTGTATCTGGACCTCATAGCAGTGGTGTGGGGCTTACATTTCAAACCTTCTTACATTATACTGCAAGCCAAGAAGACTGTGGCTATCCTCTAGGGTGTAGAAGCCACCTGCCCAAGAACCAGATCATCAACATTAATACGTAGGGCCAAAACAACTAATCGATTAATCTACAACTAATCGATTATGAAATTAATCGATTACTATTTTCATAATCGATTAATCGGCCAGTAACATAATGGGGTTAAAAAAAAACTAAAATGAGCCCTTTACAGTACAAAAAGAGCAAATCGCTACTGTAAATATTACTTTCACTGTCCCACAGTAAAAAATGAACCCCTTACAGCGATTATTTGCTCTTTTTGTACTAATTTTAGTTTTTTTAACACCATTATGTTACTAAACATCTCAGGCCTGGGTCACGCCTCTGTTTCTTTGGTGCTTTTTGCAGAAACACACTACAGGTCATTTACATGGTTTCCTATGGGACACGTTCACATCCATGATTTTTTCAGCTGCTGCGTATTTGGAAAGGGCAAGTACTTTTTTTAATGCAAAACGGTGCTATTTTGTTTTTTTGGTTCAATATACTTCAATAGAGAAGCTGCAGAAAAGTATGTATTAATGTGTTTTTTGCGGCAATTTGTGTATTTTAGTCTGCCCAACAACAAATTGGCCAAAAAAAAGTAAAAATGCAGCAAAATTACCTTTTTTTTTTTTCTTCTTACGGTTATTAACCGATTAATCGAAACAATAATCGGCCAACTAATCAATTATGAAATTAATCGTTAGTTGCAGCCCTTTATACGTTAAGATAACAATACCAGTAAAATAAACTTACGGATCCAACACTATATTTCCACTTTCCTCAGTTGTGTGAAATATGGCTGACGCTTGAACTGTGTGCTTGGAGTTATCATATCAGGTGTTTATTCAGCGGTGATATTGCTATTTAGTGCAAACAAATGATATCATTATTGTATAACTACCTTATCAGCATAGACCATGCTTAAAAAGCATGCTGCCAAATTAAACGGCTTCTGAGACAGAGAAAGAAAGTAAAAACAGATATACAACATCGATTTAGAAACTTCTAAACAAAAAAAAAATACAACCAAAATAAATTATATCCCTATTAAAACCCCAAAAATTAGTCAGTTTACTCTGCCTATGCAAAGTAGCAGCGGGGCTTGTGGTTTTGATCACTTAGTAGCTAAGAGCCACAAGCCTATCTGGGTGGATATGCACAGTTGACATTTTTACCACCAATGTAAGGAGCCACTTCCATATTGACCACCAATGTAGGGGGACACACTTCTATCAATCGCAACTAGAATGGGGCACTTCTCTACTTACCACCAATGTAAGGTAGGGCACTTTTCTAGAGATTACTGTGAAAGGGGGAACTTCTCCACTGACCACCAATCTACGGGGACCCTTCTCTATTGACAACCAATGTAAGGGTGTCCTTCTCTATTGATCACCAATGTAAGGGGCACTACACTGACCACCAATCTACGGGGGCCCTTCTCTACTGACCTTCAATGTAAGGGTGTCCTTCTCTACTGATCGCCAATGTAAGAGTGTCCTTCTCTGCTGATTGTCAATGTAAGGGGCACTAAACTGACCACCAAAACATGGCTACATTCTGTATTGCCTGCCATTTCGTGGCAAAGGCTGCTTTCTCAGGAGAGGATGTGTCAACATGTCTGAGAAAAAATTATATGTATACTGTATCTCACAAAAGTGAGTGGACCCCTCTCATTTTTGTAAATGACACTTTGCTGCAATGTAAAGTAGTGAGTGTACAGCTTGTATAACAGTGTAAATTTGCTGTCCCCTCAAAAAAACTCAACACACAGCCAGTAATGTCTAAACCGCTGGCAACAAAAGTGAGTACACCCCTAAGTAAAAATGTCCAAATTGGGCCCAAAGTGTAAATTTTTTGTGTGGCCTCCCATTATTTTCCAGCACTTCCTTAATGCTATTGGTCATGGAGTTCACCAGAGCTTCACAGGTTGCCACTGGAGTCCTCTTCCCCTCCTCCATGACGACATCACAGAGCTGATGGATTTTAGAGACCTTGTGCTCCTCCACCTTCCGTTTGAGGATGCCCCACAGATGCTCAATAGGGTTAAGGTCTGGAGACATGCTTGGCCAGTCCATCACCTTTACACCCAGCTTCTTTAGCAAGGCAGTTGTCATCTTGGAGGTGTGTTTGGGGTCGTTATCATGTTGGAATATTGCCCTGCGGCCCAGTCTCCGAAGGGAGGGGATCATGCTCTGCTTCAGTATGTCAAAGTACATGTTAGCATTCATGGTTCCCTCAATGAACTGTAGCTCCCAGTCCAAGCAGCACTGATGCAGGCGCAGACCATGACACCCCCCCCCCCCCAACCATGCTTGACTGTAGGCAAGAAATACTTGTCTTTGTACTCCTCACCTGGTTGCCGCCACACACACTTGACACCATCTGAAGCAAATACATTTATCTTGGTCTCATCAGACCACAGGACATGGTTCTAGTAATCCATTTCCTTAGTCTGCTTGTCTTCAGCAAACTGTTTGCGGGCTTCCTTCTGGCATGACAGCCATGCAGACCAATTTGATGCAGTGTGCGGCATATGGTCTGAGCACTGACTGGCTGACCACCCACCCCTTCAACCTCTACAGCAATGCTGACGGCACTCATACGTCTATTTCCCAAAGACAACTTCTGAATATGATGCTGAGCACGTGCAATCAACTTCTTTGGTCAACCATGGCGAGACCTGTTTTGAGTGGAACCTGTCCTGTTAAACCGCTGTATGATCTTGGCCACCGTGCTGCAGCTCAGTTTCAGGGTATTGGTAATCTTCTTATAGCCTAGGCCATCTTTATGTAGAGCAACAATTCTATTTTTCAGATCCTCAGAGAGTTCTTTGCCATGAGATGCCATGTTGAACTTCCGGTGACCAGTATGAGAGAGTGAGAGCAATAACACCAAATTTAACACACCTGCTCCTCATTCACACCTGAGACCTTGGAACACTAACGGGTCAAATGACACCGGGGATGAAAAATGGCTAATTGAGCCCAATGTTGACATTTTCACTTAGGGGTGTACTCACTTTTGTTGCCAGTGGTTTAGATGTTAATGGCTGTATGTTGAATTATTTTGAGGGGACAGCAAATTTACACTGTTATACAAGCTGTTATACTTTACATTGTAGCAAAGTATCATTTCTTCTGTGATGTCACATGAAAAGATCTAACAAAATTTTTACAAAAATGTGAGGGGTGTACTCACTTTTGTGAGATACTGTGTGTGTGTGTGTGTGTATGTATATGTGTATATATATATATATATATATTCTGTGTGTATGTGAATAAATATATATATACTATATGTATTATAATATATATATTTTTACCTTTTGCAAATTATGTTTCAAAGGAGAAGGTGCCCTGCTGAGCCGGCTAAATTTTAACCCATGTATGGGCAGATTGATTGTACCCAAGTTGATCCATCGATCAATCCACCTGCGTTTACTGCCGGTGGCTATAGCCACTTGCAGTAATAACTGTATTCTTCTTGCCAGGAAGACACCCCGCGCCTCCCGCTGGCAGAATACAATAGCGCTGCGGGAGGCATTCCCCCATCAACACTGACTGTTTTCAGGGGGAATCGAACGATTTTCCCATGGTGACAGAAAATAAAATAGATTCATCTAGGGCAGGGCCGGCAACCTGTTGATCACAATTTACCCGTCAATTGCATGCATGCAGGTGCTGGGTAGATTGCATCCCATGGTTGCCAATCCTGGAACCTGGAGTGGAACCGATCAGCTGTATTTTCCTCCCTGCAGCCGCTAAAAGCCCACTTCACCTCCTCTCTCGCGCGCGCCGGCATTCAGCAGCTGCAGGGAGCAAAATAAAGAGTAACCAGCAGTTTTGAATTTTTTTTCTTGTAAGTTATGCCATGTTAATGGGAATATGTAACTTCAAGAGTGAGGTTTATGGGAACTGACTGTGATTCCCATAAATCCTGCCTAAAAGCAGATACTGTAAATTATTTGGAATTCATTTTTTTTTTTTTTCAGCCAAAAAACCTCAATGAAAACCTAAAGTCCAACCCAGCTAAATGTGGTCATATAGAGGCAGACTTTTTTTTTTTTACTTAAACAGAAGGTGAGTACAAGTGGGTGGTGGTAGGGTGATTCTTTTATTTAACCCTGCAGAGCACAAGTCTACTTTACACCTAGCAGAGCATGTTGGGAATTGTAGTCCAGACTGCGTGATGGATGGGCAGCACTCTTTAGAATGCTGGCCTTATTAGCTGTCCCCTTTCAGAGCCTCCGCTCTCCTTGTTTGACACCATCAAAGCACAATGTGTGGCAGCAGCCGGGGAGAGGTGACATCATTCACATCTGGATTATATGACATAGGGAGGGACAGGACAGACTGCCAAATCTGATCTATGAAGACTGATTTTATGTTAACAGTGTGTTTTCCATTCTTATAATAATCATTAGCCCTATATATAGTATTATAATAACAGAATAAATTGATGCCCCTTTTTGTTTAGTAAAGAATGCCAATGTAGCCTAAAAATCTATTTCAATTAATTAAATACAGTTACTTAATGCTGAGCTCCAGACAAAAAGCTAAACATACAGATGAAATGCATCGATCAGCAATAACATTATGACCACCCACTATAACCCGTTGGGGCATGGACTCCACTAGACCTCTATAGGTATGCTGTGGCATCTGTCACCAAACACTCAGTAGCAGATCCTAGAAAGTGGTAGTAAACTCAATAATATTACTGCGCTGCATTAAAACTATTAAGAATCAATGTATATGTTCCTCTTTTTACTTTTTGTCTAACCTGTGGCGTTCTGTTGCTATCCAGCCAGAATCAATGTAATGACCTTACCGGTGCATGCGCATTTTTTCAGGTATTCATGGCATGGTCTATGTGCCATCTCTCCATTCTGGCACATGCCATGTCTTCATCATCTGCTCTCTGTGGCATTTCATTTACAGCCCCATGCACAGCTTTCTGATCCCGGATTGAAAATCGCTCAATGTGCATGTGCTCCCAAAAAACAAGATTCTGGACTGCCCTGTGCAGTTCCACTGCAGAATGCAGGTAAGTATGAACCTGTGTTTTTTTTTTTTTCTTTAAACTTTGAGTTTATAATCACTTCAAAGGAGAACAAAAGTCTGCAGGTATGAGATGGCTGTGAGCTCTTCTTCCCCTGCCTTCCTCCAGGTGCAGGGTCTTCGGCCTTCTTGATTGCTTCACCACAGGATTATGTAACTCCTGCGCATGTGCACGGGCATTCCTTCATCTCAGGACTGAGGCATGCTGAGAATGTAGACTGAGCTGCACAGCACATGGGGTGAGTCACATGCTCGCTCCTTCATGCTTGAAAATAACTAGTATTTCCATCACGTCTTACAGCTTAATTGCGCAGCATGACAGAGAAGGAATCTGTTGCTTTACCCTGCATTAACAAAGCACAGGATCAGGTGTTTCTACACATGTATGTGACATAAATTTAGTCATGCTCTCAAAAACCTGTGGGGTACATGGTGCCAGGCATTGCCTGATCCTTCCTCTCATGCCCCCCCCCCCCCCCCCTTCCCAGAGAGTTTGAAAGGACAAAGCTCTATTTATGAAAATGGAAACTTTTAAGAGAGCTGGTCTCATGCTGGTTCCGGGGCCATGGAAATGAATACGGGACAATGACTAGTCCTCTTGGAGTGATACAGACCACTATTACTGACATTTGAAATGTGATATATATATACAGAGAGTCCTTGTGTAGGAAAATGCCTTCTGTCAGGAGCAGAACTTTTTCTTTAGGTCCGTTAACATCCTAAAATGGTTACATATTACATGTATACACAAATTTTTTATTATATGTGTTCTTTTTTGGATTGTGTTTTATCTGTAATGAACCTTTGTCTCCCTGCTTGGTTCAGCTTTTGCACGCAGTGAGAAGTCTTTTTTCTGTAACTCTTCATGTTGAAGTTGCTTTCTCTGAGCAATCACAAGTTCTAATATTCTCCTGGGAAATTAGACAATGCAGCCTGTTTGCTGGCCTGCTAATAGATTTCTGAGTGAAGGAGCAGATAATGGACCATTTATTAGGTAGTCAGAGAACAGCCGCAGTGTTGTGTTACATGGTCCTAGACCCAGTTTCTACAAGATCTTCACTGTCAAAATAATTCACTGTACTATCCGGGGATTATCAGACCATTCACTAGAAAACTAGATGTAAAGGTTCCGCCTGGGGGCTCAGGGCTCTAGGGGCCTCTGAGATCTCACATTTGTACAGTTAACTAGAATTCATCAATAACAAGGTGAATACATGAACATTCTTTTGTTTAGAGGTATGATTCGCTTCAAGGGCTTTTTTTTATCATCTGGCTTCATCCTTTGCAGCCTCCACCTTCCCTCCAGCAAATCATAGATTACGGCTGTTTGGAGACGCGTTTACCAGTAATAAATATATAAATCTTATAGTTACTGAACTGTGAATTCTCAGAGATCAGTAAGTTATCAGAGCATTAAATTTACAGCTTTAGAACCACTCATGAGACTCGATATAATAGATATACGAGCAGGGTCCTCTGATCCCTGCTGTATTGAATTGTATTGTAACTGTACTGTCTGCCCTCACATTGTAAAGAGCTGTGCAAACTGTTGGTGCTATATAGATTCTGTATAAAAATATACTGTCAGCACAGGAGAGATTATAGAAAATTATATCTATTGTGTGTTTCATTTCTGTTCTCCTCTTTAAAGCTTAAAGTGGTTGTAAAGGTTTTTAAATAACAAACATGTCATACTTGCCTCCACTGTGCAGTTCGTTTTGCACAGAGTGGCCCCAATCCTCCTGTTCTGGTGTCCCACGGCAGCTCTCACTGCTCCTCCCCGCAATAGTTAACCCCCTCTGGGAGGCTCTCTCCTGAGGAGGTTAACTTGCACGCGCGCGCGCACCTGTGTCATACACTCGGCGTCCATAGCCGACGAGTGTATGACTCGGCTGCGTCATTGGATTTGATTGACAGCAGCGGGAGCCAATTGCTGATCTGCTATCAATCTATCCAATCAACGCCGAGACTCCGTGGAGAAGAGGATGCCGGGGACGCGCAGAGCAGGTAAGTAAAACGGGGGGGCTGGGGGGCCCGTGATTGCCAGGTGTTTTTTTCACCTTAATGCATACGATGTATTAAAGCGGAGCTCCGCCGGAATTTTTTTTATTAAAAGCCAGCAGCTACAGCTACAGCAGCTGCTGGCTTTTAATATTTGGACACTTACCTGTCCTGGAGTCCAGCGACGTCCGCAGCAGAGGACGAGCGATCGCTCGTCACTCTGCTGCTCCCTCCGCCATCCTCGCTGAGGGAACCAGGAAGTGAAGCCCTGCGGCTTCATGCCCGGTTCCCTACGGCGCATGCACGAGTCGCGCTGCACCGTTCTGATTTGTCCTTCTGTGTTCTGGGAGCCGAGTGACGTCACTCCCGCAGATTCCCGGAGAGAGGACTCCCGGATGTGGGTGAAAATACCTGTCTTAGACAGGTATCTTCACCCCCCTCCCCCCTGAAAGGTGTCAATTGTGACACCGGAGGGGGGGAGGAATCCAATTAGCAGAAGTGTAAATTTAGGGTGGAGCTCCACTTTAAGGTGAAAAAACACAAACCTTTACAACCCCTTTAAAGGTTAAGTTTACCTTTTCAGGCAGAATTTTACATTTCATAATAAATAGAAGCCTTTTCTAAAGTCCTTTCTGCTTAATCCATCCCAATGTGTTTCTCTCTCACTTACCTCATCCATGGAAGCTTTGAATTTTCAGCTTTCTGTTTTGAAATTTAAAAAAATGCATTCTAATTCCATCACTTCCTGTAGATCATATACCGTCGTGCACTGCCCTAGTACATCACATAACGGTTGTGTATTACCACTCTGGACCACACCTCCCTCTTTACTATACCACCTCTTGTTTTATTTCTACCCACTTTCCTCCAATCTAATTGTACAATCTCCTTTAGAGCTACCATCAGCTTTGTAGTGAAAGGGGCCTGTCTGATTTCATACAAATTTAATGGATGGTTCAGGTGGAATTCTGCAGAGTTTGTACAATCAGATTGCATAGTGTATGACCATCTTTATACAATGACATAGGAGGGAGAGGATGGAGACACTCAGCTTTCAGACCCTGTTCACATCTCCGCACAGGGGGAACTCACATTTCCGCGTGTATTTTGTGGGGGGTTTTTTGTTGAGATTTTCTGCTCGTTGCGCACAAGGCAGCTTGCTGTTGGCTTATGTCACAGACCCACTCCAGACTCTGAAGATATTCATGCAATAATGTTGGGATCCAACCAGACGTCTTACAGGCAGCTGGCTCAGCCTCTCAGCGTGCCACTGAGCACCTTAACCAGCCACTCCTGACTAGGGCCGAAACAACTAATCGATTAATCGACAACTAATCTATTATGAAATTAATTGATTACTAATTTCATAATCGATTAATCGGCCAGTAACATAATGGGGTTAAAACAACGAAAATTAGTCCTTTATAGTACAAAGAGCAAATAAACACTACTGTAAATATTACTTTCACTGTTCCACAGTGAAAAAATTAACCCCTTACAGTAGCGATTGTTTTGTACTATAAATGGCTAATTTTAGTTTTTTTTAACCCCATTATGTTACTAAATGTCTTAGGCCTGGTTCACACTCATACCTCCCAACATCTTGAGATGGGAATGAGGAACACCTACTAGCAAACGTAAGCAGGCATAGGACACACCCCCTGCCATGCCCTCTTAAACGGGAAATAACAAAAAAAAAGGTTAATTAAATCCTCAATGCTTTTTTTTACCACTACTATTTCTTTATATTGGCTTTTAAAATTGAAAAATGCAGCAATTTATAATTTGGATGAAAGGTTTAGCACTGGGAAACACTTTCTGAAAGATAAAAAGTGCATTTTATATACAACTATATACATCAGACCCAAATGAGGAGGAATGAGGGACAGAGGGACATTGCTCCAAATCAGGGACAGTCCCTCAAAATCGGGGACAGTTGGGAGCTATGCACACTATGTGTTTTTTGCAGAAATGCACTACACTTCATTTACCATGGTTTCCTATGGGACTGGTTCACATTTATGCTTTTTTCAGCTGCTGCGTTATTTGGAAAGGGTCAAGGACTTTTTTAAACGCAAAACTGTGCTTTTTTTGGTTCAATATACTTCAATGGAAAAGCTGCAGAAAAGCATCTAAGGCGTTTTTTGCAGCAATTTGTGTTTTTTAATCTGCCCAACAACAAATTGGCCAAAAAAAAAAAAACTCACAGCAAAACACACTGCAGGAACAGATCAAAAGAAAACTGCATAGGTGTGTACCGAGACTTATGCTGGCCACACGGATCAATTTTCAGACGAGAATATTCATATGAAAAATCTTTGTACATTTGCTGAATGAAAGAGTGTTGTTTGAAATTTTTACTTGCTTTTAACATTCAGTTTTAAAATGAATGTAATTTCTGAATGAAAACCACATACACTGTCTGACAATTCCTTTGACCAAGAAGTTTTCTATTATTTCTAATAATGATGTCTGATATTTACCAGATTCACCCTCTATATACAGTATATCTAATCTGTCTGTTATTCTCAGAGTGGATTAGAGATTTTGCTCCCTAACCATATAATTGGTTATTTATATTTACCACTGTATAGAGATATTTAAGAATAAATTGCCTTTTTTTTAACTTTACATATAACTAAATTTTACACCACACTTTTTTTTAAGGTAATTAACCACTTGGAGCCCCGGCCATTGTAAAAAGACGGCCACAAGGTGGCTCCACAATGCCTGGAGGATGTCTATTGACGTCCTCGGCTCCTCCGGCCACTGGGGGGCGCGCGAGCGCCGGCGTGCGCGTGCCCGCCGCATCACAGAGGTGCCGATGCGTGTGCCTGGCGGCCGCGATGTCCGCCAGGTACCTGCGATCGGCCGTTACACAGCCAAAGACGTGGATCTGTGTATGTAAACACACAGATCCATGTCCTGTCAGGGAGAGGAGACTGATGCTGTGTCCCTTGTACATAGGGACACAGATCTGTCACCTCCCCCAGTCAGTCCCCTCCCCCCACAGTTAGAATCACTCCTATGACACACATTTAACCCCTTCCTCGCCCCCTAATGTTAACCTCTTCCCTGCCAGTCACATTTATACAGTATTCAGTGCATATTTATAGCACTGTTCGCTGTATAAATGTGAATGGTCCCAAAAATATGTCAGGTGCCCGATGTGTCCGCCGCAATGTCACAGTCCCAATAAAAATCACAGATCGCCGCCTACTAGTAAAAAAAGAAAAAAAAAACATAATTCTGTCCCCTATTTTGTATGCGCTATAACTTTAGCGCAAACCAATCACTATACGCTTATTGCGATTTTTTTTTTTACCAAAAATATGTAGAAGAATACGTATCGGCCTAAACTGAGAAAATATTTTTTATTTTTATTTTTTAAATTGGATATTTATTATAGCAAAGAGTAAAACATATTGTGTTTTTTTTCAAAATTGTCGCTCTTTTTTCTGTTTATAGCGCAAAAAATAAAAACCGCAGAGGTGATCAAAAGTGAGCTCTATTTGTGGGAAAAACAGGATGTCAATTTTGTTTGGGAGACACGTCGTACGACCGCGTAATTGTCGGTTAAAGCGATGCAGTGCCGAAAGCTGAAATTTTGCCTGGGCAGGAAGGGGGTATATGTTCCCAGTAAGCAAGTGGTTAACCGATTAATTGAAAAAAATAATCGACCAACTAATCGATTATGAAAATAATCGTTAGTTGCAGCCCTACTCCCGCCCCCTCTCCTGCCTGGTGCTCCAGTGAGTGTTGGAGGGGCAGAGCACAGAGTGGTGACTAATGGTCTTCAATGAGCAGAGAAAAGTGACTAAGAACTGAGCTATCACATGATCGCTCAATTCACAAGCTTAGAGGCAGAGTGATGCTGCAGCAGGTAGGTAAGTATGTATGTTTATCATTTAACATTCCCACACTTTAAATGCTCATTACATCTAGGGTGTTGCAGAAGAGGCTGTATTACTTTCCTGACTATCCCCTCCAGCAGACTCTGGTGTTCTCCTCCTCCTTCCTGAAGCTTCAGTCTTTGCCCAGACTGTAACCTTCCATAGAGTATAGGGCTGTTAACTCTGTTTTGTATAGGGTGGCGGGCTCAACAGTTGGACTTTATTAAATAGCCTTCATAGCCTTCCAGCGAACGACAACATGCTGGGACCAAGGATTCTACAAAAAAAGGAAGAACACTAAGCATTCAGTTCTGGGACATAAGCATAATATAAAAGCCATTAATATAAATGTCATCATTTTCATAAAACAGTTCATAGAAATTCAGGGATAATAATGGGCAAAATGTTTCTGGAGATAATTAGAAGAGATTTTGGTTGTGCTGTGGGAGAAATATTCTGCGGTGTAAAGTGGACTTCTGGCCCAGTAGTCCCATAAAAGATAACTGCCAGCTGTTATTTTGTTACTTGTTTTTGCCTACAGTAGCAACAAACAATGAGCCACGTGCTGCACAAAATGTCCCGATGCAATGAATTGCTTACTTCAACAACGGGAGTCTATTTTATGTTTGCTTAAATACAGATGCATCTCGTAAAAATTTGAATATCATCAAAAAGTTAATTTATTTCAGTAATTCAATTCAAAAAGTGAAACTCATATATTTTATATAGATGCATTACAGACAGAGTGATATATTTCAAGCATTTCTTTCTTTTATTTTTTTATGATTATGGCTTACAGCTAGTGAAAACCCCAAATTCAGTATCTCAGAAAATTTGAATAAAATAAAAATGATTTTTATTACAGAAATGTTGGCTTACTGAAAAGTATGTCCATGTACAGTATAGTATGCACTTAATACTTGGTCAGGGCTCCTTTTGCATGAATTATTGCATCAATAGCATGAAGGTGATCAGCCTGTGGCACTGCTGAGGTGTTATGGAAGCCCAGGTTGCTTTGAAAGGGGCCTTCAGGTTGTCTGCATTGTTGGGTCTGGTGTCTGGTTTAGGTCAGATGAGTTTGCTGAAAAATCAAGCACAGTGATACCATGATCATTAAATCAGGTATTGGTACTGTGACCTGATTTAATGATCATGGTATCACTGTGCTTGATTTTTCAGCAAACTCATCTGACCTAAACCAGACACCAGACCCAACAATGCAGACAACCTGAAGGCCCCTTTCAAAGCAACCTGGGCTTCCATAACACCTCAGCAGTGCCACAGGCTGATCACCTTCATGCTATTGATGCAATAATTCATGCAAAAGGAGCCCTGACCAAGTATTAAGTGCATACTATACTGTACATGGACATACTTTTCAGTAAGCCAACATTTCTGTATGAATTTTTTAACTTGTACCTACAGGTAGGACCTATAATTAGGCTTACCTGTTGGTACAGTGATAATAATAATTATTGACCCTTACCTGAATGGAAGGAAACACCTATTAGGCTCTGCACACACTGGGATCCCCTGGAAGGAAGGAACGCGCAGGACACCCCCTTCTCCCTTTTATTTGAATGCTGCTTACCTTACAGCAGTAAGGTAAGAAGTTAGTACACCCATGGGTGTTACTCACACCGAAGACCCACAATCACAAAAGTCACAGTGCCACCTGTTGATGTTACAGAGCACCTTAACATTGCACTCTGCACTTTGTATCCAGAAGAGCTCATTCTTTGTGATTCTTCAGCACCATTTGCACTTTTGTTTTGGTTACATGGACTCCCTTTGAACCTGATATATATTGTGTATATTCACTCATTTATTAGAATACATATTGACCTAAATTGATGAAGAAATGCGATTTTTTTTTTTTTTTTTTTAATTGGGTATGTTTTATAGCAGAAAATACAAAATATATATATTTTTTTCAAAATTGAAGGCCTGTTTTTGTTTATAGCGCAAAAAATGAAAACTGCAGAGGTCATCAAATACCACCAAAAGAAAGCTCTATTTGTGGGAAAAAAAGGACATCAGTTTTATTTGGGTACAGTGTCGCACGACCGCACAATTGTCAGCTAAAATAATGCAGTCCCGTATCGCAAAAAAAAATGGCCTGGTCATTAAGGGGGTAAAACCTTCCGGGGCAGAAGTGGTTAAAAATCCTCTTCTCTTTTTTTTTATTTTTTTTATTGGTCTTCTGTAATTATCTGATTTTCTGAGATATTGAATTTGGGGTTTTCAGTAGCTGTAAGCCATAATCATTAAAATTGAAATAAAGAAATGCTTGAAATGTATCACTGTGTGTAATGCATCTATATAAAATATGAGTTTCACTTTTTGATGATCTTCAAATTTTATGAGATGCAACTGTACTTGTAAGTTTGAAAGTACATGTGCTTCTTGTTGTACAAATATAGAACATATTGTACAGAGCTGTCCACTTCCTTTTGTGGGCGTCTAGAACAGCGTTTCTCAACTCCAGTCCTCAAGGCGCCCCAACAGGTCATGTTTTCAGGCTTTCCGTTATTTTGCACAGGTGATTTGATCAGTTTCACTGCCTTAGTAATTACCACAGCCGTTGCATCTGAGGGAAATCCTGAAAACATGACCTGTTGGGGAGCCTTGAGGACTGGAGTTGAGAAAATGGAAAATTGTATACTCACCTTTCCGTAATTTTCCTTTCCTGTTGCATCTTCATGGCAGCATACACCTTTGGGTTGTGGCTCCGCCCCCACAACCTGATAGGACCGTTTAGCTATTAAGCCCAGAGCGGGCCCCCGCCCAGGTATTCTAGTATATATATACCTCACCTCAGACAGGTGGGCATCTGTATGCTGCCATGAAGATGCGACAGGAAAGGAAAATTACGGAAAGGTGAGTATACAATTTTCCATTTTCCTGTCGCATCATGGCAGCATACACCTTTGGGTGAATAACTCGCAGACTGGGTGGGTCTGAGCATAAAGACATTTTTTTTATTTTTTATTTATTATTTACATGGAATAGAGGTGTTGGACTGAATAATTGCTCGTCCAAACTCTGCCGTGGACAATCTGGCAGAGTCCACCTTGTAATGAGAAATAAAGGTATTCCTTGAGGGCCAGGTCGCTGCTCGGCAAATAGTTTCCGAGGACACTCTGCAGTAGGCCGCCCAGGAGGTCGCCATTGCCCTTGTAGAATGTGCCTTTAAGCCCTCAGGTATTTGTGTTTGACTTAGTGAATAAGCCTTTTTGATCTTCACCAGCCATGCTGCGATGGTGTGAGAGGTTGCTGCTTGACCTCTGCTAAAGCCGTGTGGGATGACCAGGAGGTTTTCCGACTTCCTAAGGTCATTTGTTGTTGACAGGTAGGTTAGAATGTTAGTTCTTACATCCAGCGGATGTGGATCCCCTTGTTCTGTGGAGAGAGCAGGAAGGTTAATCTCCTGATTGAAGTGGAAGGAGGATGACACCTTCGGAATAAACCGATTGGATGGTCTTAGGACTACTTTATCTGGGTAGACAATCAAGTATGGTTCTTTTGCCAGTAGAGCTTGCATCTCTGAGACTCACTTGGCAGATGTAATTGCAATTAAGAAAGTGACTTTGAGTGTTAAGTCCCATAAGGAGATGTTTTCTAACGGAAAGAATGGCTCGTGTGATAGAACTTCTAGTACGACCGAAAGATCCCAAGTCGGGAAGGAAGGCTTTCTGGGAGGCCTTATCTTTAGGCAGGCCCTCTGGAACTGAATAAGTAGGGGCTCTTGCACCCACTTGATTCCTGTCATAGCTGATAATGCTGACCCGTGAACTTTTAAGGTACTTGATCCAAGGCCTTTCTCTAGGTCTAACTGGAGAAACTCAAGGATTTGCGCAACTGTTGGAGATGATGGGTTCCAGTTTTGTTGCTGTGCAACTGAGAGAAACTTCTCCCAGATCCTCTTATAGGTACTGTTGGTGGTGCATCTTCTGGCTTGAAGAAGAGTTTCTACCACTTTTTGGGAGCAACCTTGGTTCAAGAACCTAGCCCTTTCAATTTCCATGCTGTCAGATGCATCCTTTCCGGGGATGGATGAAGAAGTTGCCCCTGGGAGAGTAGATCCGCTGCTGGTGGAAGCGGTAAGGGTCTCACTGTATTCAGCTGAAGGAGAGTGGTAAACCATGGTCGTCTCGGCCAAAAGGGAAGGACTGTTATCACTGTGGAAGATGACCTCTTGAGCCTGAGAAGAAATCTCGGTGTGAGAGGTGTCGGGGGGAAGATGTAACCCAGATGGAAGTTCCACTCGTGTTGTAGGCAATCTTTCCCCTCCGCTAATGGGCAGGGGGTTCTTGTCAGGTACCTCCGGCACTTCGCATTGTTTGGAGTCGCTGCCAGGTCTATATCCGGCATGCTCCAAGTTCTTGCTATGAGGGAGAAGGCTTGGTGACTCAGAGCCCATTCCTTGTTGGAAACAAAGTTTCTGCTTAGTGTGTCGGCCAGTTGGTTCTGGGTTCCTGGGACATACATCGCCCTTAACCCCGATAGATTCACTTGCACCCATTCGAGGACTGGGCGGACTTCCTGCATCATGGATCGGCTTTTGGTGCCTCCTTGCCTGTTGATATAGGCAACTGCTACCCTGTTGTCCATCTTCAACAGGACTTCTTTCCCTTTCAGGAGGGGACTGAAAGCTAGTAGAGCCTGGAAAGCTGCTTTCATCTCAAGGATGTTCGATACCACATCCTGTGTCTCGAAAGACCACCGGCCTTGGGCTGCAAGATGCTGGTAGTGTGCTCCCCAGCCTTCCATGCTGGCATCCAAAGTAATCACCTCCTGGGGAGGGGTAACTATGCGTTTGTACCTTTTTTAGGTTGTGTAATCGGGTCCACCACCATAGTGATTGACCTTCTTTTGGATGTTGATTCGCTGAGACATTGATACCCCGTTCCACTGTCTCAAAAATGACATCTGGAGAGGTCTTGTGTTCCACTGGGCCCATTGGACCATAGGAATGGTTGCTGATAGCAACCCCATGATGCTGAGACACTCTCTGGCTGGGAGTGTGTTGGATAATCTCTTTGCCCTCTGGACTATGATAGGAATTTTCTCTTGAGGGAGTTGTATGGTGTTGAGTCTGGTATCCAGTTCTGCCCCCAGGAAGACCATTCTCTGAGTAGGTTGGAGATTGCTTTTCTTCCAGTTTATCAGCCACCCAAATTTTTGCAAGGTGGATGTTAGTGTCTCGGTGGAGTTATAAGAGACTCTTGGTTGTCTGCAAGCAATAGGATGTCGTCCAGATAATGGTGGACGCTCAATCCTTGCTCCCTTAGTAGAGCTATCACTGGTAGTAGGACCTTGGTAAATGTTCTGGGAGCGGTAGGAATCAAGATAGGAAAACTTTGAAACTGAAAGTGTTGGTGGTTTACCAAGAAGCAGAGAAACTTCTGGAATGCGGTGTGAATGGGAACATGCAGGTAAGCGTACTTTAAATCCACAGAGAGCATCCAGTCGCCGACATTTATGGCATAGAGGATTGACTGTAAACTTTCCATCTTGAAAGTCTCCACCAGGATTGAGCAATTGAGACTTTTTAGGTCTAGGACAGGGCGCAGGTCTTTTTCTTTACCGAAAACAGAGGGGAGTAGAAACCTTTTCCCCTTTGTGGAGGTGGGACTTCCACTATGGCCTGTTTTTGGATTAGATCTTGGACATATTCTGCCAATATGAGCTTCTTTTCCCTGGATGTTGGAATTCTGGTTTTGACAAATTGGTCTCTGGGAGGTCGATTCTTGAACCTCCATTTGTGTCCGTCTTGGACAGTAGCCACTGTCCATGGGTCTTTTATTCTCTCTGCCCAAACCTGCTTGAAGTCCTTTAGTCTGGCTCCTACTACAGCTGGTTGGGCAGACGCATCTTCAAAAAGACTTCTGGTCCCCCGGGGTAGGGGTCTTGGACTTTTGGAGTTTTAGGAAGGATGACTGTGGATTCTTCCAATTTTTTCTGTACTCCCTGCCAGGCTTATAGGACTTTGCCTCCCTGTATCTATCTGGGAGGTTCCGTCTGAACGTAGGTGGCCTTTGTTGTCTAGGCCTTCTGTCTGAAGGAATGAGTTCAGACTTTACGCCGGTGACTTTTGAAATGGCCGAGTCTAGCTTCTCCCCGAAGAGGTTTGAGCCGTCAAATGGGATCCTACACCAGTTGGACTTTGAGGAGGGGTCTGCTGACCATGGTTTTAGCCAGAGTGACCTCCTGGCCATCACTGAGCTTAACATTACTGTGGATGTTGACTTTATGATGTCTACAGAGGCTTCTGCAACAAAATCGCCTGCAAGGCTGAGTTCCTGGAGAGCTGTGATTACTCGCTCTTGTTCCACGCCTTCTGCTACCAACTTCTCAGCGTTGGAGGACCAGCTTGAGATAGCCCTTCCCACTGCTGCTAGCGTTATTGCTGGTCTGCAGGCACCACCTGCGGATGGGTAGGCTCTTTTAAGATCCAGATCGATCTTTCTGTCTAATACATCCTTAAATGTGACCGCATCTTCTATTGGAAGAGTTACGTGCCGGGCTAGGCGCATCAGGGAGGAGTCTACCACTGGTGGTGTTACTAGTGGATTGACACTGGATTCCTTTAGTGGATACAGTTTGGCAAGTCTGTTGCTGAGACTAGTCTTCCTCTCAGGTTTTTGCCATTCAGGTTTAATTAAGTCTTCCAGTTCTTCGATAAATGGGAAGGTTTCTGGTTCTTTTTTGAGATTCGGAAAATATTTATTCGCTTTTTGCGGCGTTTCTTTTTCCTCTTCCCATTCTATAGCTTCCTTCACTGATTTTATGAAGGGTTCTATAAGTGAGAAGTCAAACCCGGTGGATACCTCCAAGTCCTCATTGTCAGATAGGGGTTCTGACTTTTTAGATGTGGAGGGAGTCGCAAGTGAAGTGCATTGCACTGATCTGCTTGATTCAGATTCTGCGATTTGCAGGGATGTAAATATAGCCGTCTCTCTGCTTGGCTCTCTCTCTAGTTGCTTCGTCCAAGCATGTGCGACAGGCCAGCTTGTCCGGAAGTGCTCTGGCACTGCAAACCCAGCATGAATTCCCTGATGGACGGGAACGCTGAGGGGGAGGAGAGCGTCTGTGCCGTTAATGGGATTTTGAGCGGCTCCTTCTGCGACTTGAGCGACTTCGTCTTGTGCGTGAGCGACTTCTACCGCGTTCTGAGCGGCTTTGTCTATGGCTTGGGCTCCTTCTAGATGGCTCTTGTCATCTTGAATCCGATGATCTGGACGACCTGATAGGGCTGTCCAATTTAGACCGCATTAGTGACAGGCTCTCTTTTTCAGTCTTCACTACTTACCAATCTTTCCTCCCCTTACCTATTAGGCTGGTGATGGTCTACCGGGGCATGAGGAGTGATATAGTCCCCCCTACAACAGATAGTAGGAAATGAGCATGCAGGCAGTAGGTAAGGTGAAACCCAGTAAAGGAAAAAATAGATCCAGGAAGCTTATCTTTAAGGAAGAGACAGCAGTGCAATCTATTGACAGGTGCAGTGTTCAAGAGAAAAAACAGCAGAAAGGATTTGATTTTTAAAACTGCCGTCGCCCAGTGATGACGTCATGACCGCACATGCTCTGTAGTGTCGTGAGCGAGCCGGCGCCATCTTGGAAACTGGAATACACAGGGAATTACATTGGAGAGCCCGCAGAAAGCCCGATTTTTATACAGACCCCCAGGAGAGCTGGAGGCCACTATAGAGACCTGATTAAGGTCTGTGAAGAGCTGGCAGTTATCGGCCGAAATGCTTGTGGGACTACAAGGCTCAGGTTAGTGAAAAAGGGTGCACAAAAGAGCTGGAGGTCGCTGCATAATAAACCTATTTAAGGTTTGTGAGAAAGAAGCTGGCACATACCCCTGAGACCATCAGAGTGGGGTTCCTTCCATAAAGCTTGTTTAGAGGCTGTACAGGATAGGACTTCCACCCAGGAGAGGCTAGAACCTGGCTGGGGTGAAGCGGTAAGGTGGTTCTTCATCTTTGATGTCCTTGTCAGGTCTTAGGTGAGGAAAAAAAAGAGAATACCTGGGCGGGGGCCCGCTCTGGGCTTAATAGCTAAACGGTCCTATCAGGTTGTGGGGGCAGAGCCACAACCCAAAGGTGTATGCTGCCATGATGTGACAGGAAACACTGGTCTTTGAAACTAGGTCTGTTTTAGCAGCTAGGGAGGTGTCGTTCAGGCCAGGAAAACTTGGGGTCATCTTTATAAACATTGTTGTTGGCAGGGACAGCTGTAATTCTGTGTTCACACTGGTACGACAAACGCTCCGACATTGGGAGCTCATGTCGCATGACGTGTGAAAATCAATGTTTCCCTATGAGAGCCGTCCAAACTGGTCCGACTTTGAAAATGCTTTGGTACTACTTTGGTCTGACTTTGGTCCTACTTCAGCCCATTGAATATCATTGAAGTCGGATCAAAGTAGGATCCTTGTCCTTACCATCCGACTTGACATTCGACATGGTGATTACAGGATCAGTAAAAGGAATTTATCACTCTGGGATTGTTTTGATTGGTCAAAAGACGCACTCTCAAAGTCGGATCAAAATCTCATCTTGTTCATTCAAGTCAGATGGAAGTAGGACAGATGTAGCAGGGCAAAGTAGGATGTACAACAGTCGTGTCGTATCAGTGTGAACCCAGCCTTTTGTCTAATAAGCCGCAGAAAGGACAATTACTCCACCTTAAAGCTGAATTCCATGCTCAAAAACTTTAAATATTTTCTTTGTAAAAATAGCAGTGACATCATCACTGTGCTGCACATATTCTGCCCAGTCACTACAAGCTGCCTGCAGAAAACTACAGGAGCGGGCGTATACATGACCAGTCACTCTACACAAGGAGAGAGGGCAGTAGTAACTGGCCCTTTTTAGATTGGGTTCACGCTAGAGGTGTCTCAGAAAAACGATCCATTGCTTTTCTGAGGGCAATTAAACGGTGGTCTCCAAGCATTCCGGAAGCAATGCTGACCCTACCTGAATGCCTGTGTTGTTTTTCTTTTTTTTTTTTCCTTTGCTGAACCACAATTTTGAATAGAACAAATGTGCCACAATCGGGAACCAATCGTTTGGCTTGCAGTTGTGTTTTTTTTTCTTTTTTTCTTTTTACCACCCTCTGACACCTGTGTGAAAGAGGTACTACAGGATGCTCCTGCATAGAGGCAGATTTTTTGGATTACTGCACAGAGCTATAAGAAAAGATTCAAGTAAGAAAACACATGACTCTTGCATTAGAACAACATAAACCTGTCACAGACTGACATGTTCAACTCTGCTTGTAATGGAAAAATGCATTTAGGGACCTTTCACACTAGTGTGTTTTTTGCTGCGTTTTTACCTTGCTAAAAAAAAAAACTCATGAAAAATGTTTACCTTTAAATGGGATTCTTCACAACACTGCTCTGTAGGTGCGGTATGTTTTTTAAAGTTCTGCTTGCAGCATCTTTAAAACCCCACCAAAAACACAAGTCCCTATTAAAATGAATGGATACATCAAAACAGTTCAAGCATGTCCAAGTTTCACAGGTACTTGCTGGGTTATAGGCACCCACAAATTGCAAAACGTGGCAAAAATGCATGTGTGTTTTTGATGCATTTATTCAACAGTGTAGTGTGAAAGAGGGCTTGATAGAAAACCAAACGTCACCAGCATTAAACCTCAACATTGATGTAAAAGTGTTTAGCCTGGCTCCTCATTTCCTAGGTGTCCCTATTTGTCAGGGAGGCTGCATAACACATTCAAAAAGAACTGTAGTAGTAAACCACTTGTTACGTAGTCTTTTGATGTTTGTCATTATTACATAGCTCCCAACTGTCCCTGGTTTGGAGGGACTGTCCCTGATTTGGAGAAAAGTCCCTCTGTCCCTCATTTCTCCTTATTTGTCCCTCATTTTGGTCTGATCTATATAGATGTATATAAAATGCATTTTTATCTATCAAAAGGTGTTCTCAGTAATAAACCTTTCATCTGATTTAAGGAATAGTAGTGGTAAAAAAAAAGCACTTGTGGGTTTAACCAATATAGTTTTTTTGTACAATTCTCCTTTAAGGGGGTATGGCAAGGGGTGTGTCCTATGCTTGCATACTTTTGCTAATAGGTGTCCCTCATTCCCATCTCAAAAAGTTGGGAGGTATGTTATTAATATACATTTTTGTGGTTAAAGATTGCATATTATGCATGTGTTTTGCTATCTCAGATGCAGAGGTGACATTGTCTGGTTTTTGGGGTGGAAGCTTTATTTGTTAATGAAGTTTAATGAGCTGGGGTTTTTTACATTCTTGTAGAAATGCCTAGCATTGCTTCTCCAAAAAATAAATAAAGCAATGTGCAGAAAATGTCTTCTTTACTTTTTATTTTCCTGCCTGCCAGCTACTCCCCTGCCAGAAGCCCGATTTGTGGGTGTTTTGTATTGCTGAGTTCAGGCAGAGCTCAATTGCCCTGCCCCCCGATAAGTGAGTGTGCCTTTTGGAGAGCTCTGACATGCCTTCTGTTAATGTATTTACTGTGTGTTGCTTGTGGAGCTCAGACAGAGCTTACTTGATTCTGACCCCTATTTGCTGTTGCCTGCGGATGTTGTACAGGTAGTCACTCTGACAGGCTCCGTCCCTCTGCTTGCGTTGTGATAACGGTATCGGGCATCTGTGGCAGGTATTGGTCGACAGTCAGCTCTAAATAGTTAGTCTCCTACAGAACTGCATGGTCAGACAGCAGTGGTGGTGGGGGGATAGGAGAATGCTTTCATTATCTTGAATATCCACTGAACCAATCAAAATGGGACAAAGTGCTACATGCAATTTGTGCACTGGGGGGGGGGGGGGGCAGGATAAATAAAAAATTATAAATAGTAGAAGAGTTAAAATTTCTGTCATTTTTATATTCCTTTCTGTGAAACCATTGGGGAGATTCCCTTGACGTCTGTCCCCGTGACACTCATACAAGAAATGTAGTGGTATGGGTTGTCAACCGTATAGGAAAGCATGGGCACTAATAGAAATATTGTCAGATGTTCTAACCCTTCTCCAGTCAACTAACAATGTTTTTTTGTTTGTGTCCCTGTTGAAGAGATTTTCCATCATATCTGTTCTGATAGGAAGTGAGGGAAAATCTCCCTGAAAGGGGCAAAGACAGCAATAAAAACCAGACAGAGGCTCCAACCTGTCCCTACTCCACCCAAAACGAAATAAAAAAGTTTTTGCTGGAGTTGGAAATTTTGATCTCCTCCTGATTTTGGCGATTAGCTGGGCTTCTCTTGCCTCAATGCTTTCTGAGTCACTGCCCTAAATCAAGTATGCAGAAGATAAATCTGAGAAAATTTATAACTTCTGATCTGAATAGTTTTTCCAGGTCAGTGACAGTAAACAATAGAAGAGTTTTTGGGATGGGTCCGGTCTTAATTAGTAAAGATTGCAGAAGTTATCATGATCCTAAAAATACTCAGAACTTTCATATGACAGGTGACAGGTTTTAGTAGGTGGAAATGTGATGTGGATCAATATACTTAAAGCAGAGCTCCACCCAAAAGGAGAAGCTCCCCCCTCCACTGCCACATTTAGCACCTTTTCAGGTGGAGGGGGGAGCCGATGCCTGTCAAAACCAGGTGCCCGCTACCCGCTCCCACTTCCGGGTAATGGGAAGCCACAAGGCTTCACTTCTTGTTTTCTTGTGTGAAGATGCCGGTGTCTGCACCTGGAGCTGATGGACGGATCAGCTTGGGGTGCCGACATCACGGACTCCCTGGACAGGTAAGTGTCCTTGTATTAAAAGTCAGCAGCTACAGTATTTGTAGCTGCTGACTTTTAAGGTTTTTTTTGTACAGGCTGGACCTCTGATTTAAGTTTATTATGCAGGAGAGCAGCTGTTCCAATGACTCATACAATGTATTACTGATTTTTGTGTTTTCGCCTGAAGTTTGTTAAAGATAAAAATATTACTGATTCCAAGACTTGTCCTAGCCAGCATGCCCTCTGGAAATATCCTGTGACTTGTGGTATGCGGGGCTCCTCACCCTTCTGTAGAGTGGACTGCAGAGAGCCTGTAAGCCATACAGTGCTGTCACACAGGGAATAAATGACTTGTGCACAGTAAACAGAGGAATGTTTCATTTACTGGGTCCACAGAACTCAACAATTTAGTGGGCCTGAAAGAATATATGATAGAGGCCTTTGCTAACATTACTGTCTATTTCCTTCAGGTATTTCTATGGAGAAATGAACTGTTTGTCTGCAAACATCTGTGGATACATTACTGACTGTCTGCACAAGGTGGAACCCAGAGACTGATATCCATTTCCCCAACAATAAACACCATCAGGAAACCTCTTACTGCAACACCCAAGCCCATTATTCTGTCAAGACCAGGATCAACATTAATATCATTTCCTAAGCTAGTGTGTCACTACAGCAAGAAGTAAGAGCTCAGGACACCGTACATCAACACATCTGTACATCAGAAGCAGGCACCCAACTTGCCATAGGAATTTCTGTGTGGGAGTTTGGGTCGTCCTAGCTGTATCTACAAAAGTGTGGCTGTTACTGCCAAGAGGAGTACCATCTACATTTTCCTCTGTGGAAATAGTTACTGGCACAAGTCTGAGAACAAGGTATGGAAACTTACCTAATAAATATATACTGTGTGTGTTAGAAATAGTATTGATTAGTTGTAGTGACAGGATAACCGTTCCTTGAAAAAGTATCCATACCCCCTTGAAATTTTCCACATTTTGTCATGTTCCAACCAAAAACGTAAATACATTTTTGGGGGATTTTATGTGATAGACCAACACAAAATGGCAAAGTTAGGGATACCCCTAACTAAAATCTAGTGGAACAAATTGCCTTCAGAAGTCACCTAATTAGTAAATAGTGTCCACCTGTGTGTAATTTAATCTCAGCATAAATACAGCTGTTCTGTGAAGCCCTCAGAGGTTTGTTAGAGAACCTTAGTGAACAAACCGCATCATGAAGGGAAAGGAACACACCAGATAGGTCAGGGATAGAGTTGTGGAGAAGTTTAAAGCAGGGTTAGGTTATAAAAAAAAATATCCCAAGCTTTGAACATCTCACGGAGCACTTTTCAATCCATCATCTGAAAATGGAAAGCATATGGCACAACAGCAAACTTACCAAGACATGGCTGTCCATCTAAACTGACATCTTCCTGTATGCTGTTGTTTCTGCATACCTGCACAAGACAAAGTCGCATCAAAGTAGTATTAAAGTCGCCAGGAAGTCGCACGATTTTCAGGTCACAGTAGTTTAATCCGAGCCCAAGGGTCCATTCACACAGACAAATCGCACACCCTGCACTTTCAATTGTTGATTGCAGCTGGACACAGATGAAATGCATTCAGCTATTATAACCACAGGTAATCACTGACCAGGGTGGATATAAATCAATGATTTAAAATAAAATGCTTTTGGAGTAAAAATCTATCTAAAGATAGTTTTCTATTTAAAATACATTAATAATTTAGTTTATTCAGAATGAAATGGAGCTTAGTTATGTAGCATGAGGCTGTATATTCAGCAATATTTTCATTTTTGGTAAACTCATTCAATAAATCCAAGCTCTGCAACCTGAGATAACATGCATTGCATTGATGCATTCACACAATTTCACAGTAACCATAAGATAAAAGTTCAGGAATATTCCTTTATCCCATTGTTTTGCAAATCTATGTACACTACAAACTGTATGATTGGATCAGTTCTGACATCACTGTTTTACTTACCTGACAGCTTATTATTCTAAAAAAAAAAAACCTTCCTTTTGTTTGCAAATATTTAAAGATTCTAGCTACCAGCAAGAATAAGTCCTTACATTTAAAGAGCACCTGTCATTTCAGATCCATCATGGCAGCGCCTGTTAGCGGGCATCCACTCACCTGCTGCCGCCACGTCCCTCACCTTGTTGTGTCACTGCCACATCACCAGCCGTCCCATTAAAGTGAATGGGACTGTCGGTGAGTCAACAGCGGGTCAGAGGAGGAGCCGCTGCTTGACAGAGATAACAGTTGCTCTTTAAGAATTATGATTTAAATTGAGTTGATTTAAATTAAGCCTTTTTACTAGTGATTTAAATTGGGATTTATATCAAATCCACCCTGTCACTGACTGTGCAAACAGTCACAAATAACAGCGGCCACTGTCAGCTTGTCATTGCATTGTAAGTGGTGAGTGGCCACAGCTATTTGCAGACACCTGTCTATCGAGGTGCAGGAATCTGCAGGTGCTTGCCACTAGGTATCGCATGGGTGTGCTAATCGTCTGTATGAATGGACCCTAAGTTTTGCCTAAAATGAGCCATAGATTATTCAAATCGAATAGATTGATTACCCCATCACATAGTCAGTATTGATGGGGGTATACCTCCTGCTGAAGTTTCCCTCCTTTCAGAATACAATGATCACTGCTGACGGCTATAACCACCAGCAGTGATCACACAAAAAAGCCTGACAAGCTGGTTGTACTGAAGTTGATAGATAAATCAAATTCAGTACAACAAGCCTGCCCATAGAGGGTACTGGACTGGCAGGATTTTGATCCATCTATGGCTGGACTAACACCTGAGCTATCTTCTGGATCAAAAGGTATCTATCTATCTTTCATATAGAAACCATATGCACATACTGCATTTGCATGACAGGAGGGCTCCAAATCCCATACAAATGGCATTACACAGCGTCCTAGAATCTCGACACTTTCCCGCCTAATAAAAAAATAAACATTTACCATATTTTATGAGCTAATACAGAACTGAAGGGTGGTGTCATGATTGGGAGGCTGTTTCATGAAATAATCGCTTCCGTTTACAGCAATAATTGAGTTTGGAAAATGTAATGCACGAAGGAACAGGGCGCCAGACTTTTTCATATTTAGAATGTCATGTTAGCCACTGTTTACCACTTTCCATAGTTGCATCATTTTCTCACAGTTACATCTTTCCTCCCAGTTTCATTACACACACAGTATTAATATTTTATGACATTTAGATTATATCACTTAAGTTCTGACTTCTTTCAATTTTTTTTTCATTTTTTCTTTCATTTGCAATGCAAAATAGATCTTTGCACTTCTGAGGTTTGGCAAGACAACCCCACGCATATTACAACCTAGTCTTCTGAATCACTTGGAATGTTCGTTTAATTATATGTTTTGTCACATCCGAACCAATACACATGATCCCAGTTTTATTCATACAATCTGCAAAAGCATTGTATAACAATTCATGTGAAGGATATGGACATTTTTTTTCAGAAGCCATCCAAATCTCCAGCACAAAAGATCCCAGTCCATTTGTTTTACATGGATTTTGTTTGTTCTATGCCAATTAATAAGTGGTAAGCCAGTGCTGATCCAGCCTGTACCATCCAGTAATTTCACTCATGGGGTTTGATCCTCATTAGCCGTATTTTATTATTATATGCAGTGCTTCCCACTCAATTGCTCTCAACCATTCACAGCAATCAAACTGTTAAAATATTTCCTTTTTCCCTTTCACCAAGCAGAGAACATTATCTCATTGACTTTTGTATTGCTTAATAAAGTCGACCAAATTGCTGTGCAGAATTATGTGGATCATAGTACAGTTTGAGCCCAAATGCCATTAGTAGTGCAGCACCGTAAATGGGGTTTACTATTCCTCCTACTTAAGCCCCGTACACACGGTCTGACTTTTGCCCAACAAACTTCGTTTTAAGCAAGTTGGACCAACAATTCGACCGTGTACACTCCATCGGACAAACATTTTTTTCGTTTGGTTTTGTTTTCATCGGACAAAAGTTGGGTCTGCAAACGGACAAACTTTTGCCCAACAAAAGTCCAATGGAGCAAAGTCCTACCGTGTGTACAGAAAACCATAGGACTTTTGTCCGAGGGACAAAACAACTAATGTTAAAATCAACCAACAATAGCAGAAGTTGACCAAAGGGTGGCAGTAAAGAGCAGAAAAACCATGTGATGTTGCAAAAAGTTTTGGGAAAGTTTGCAGAAAAGTCCTGTGGTGTGTATGCTATGGGTGTGCCCGGCCAACTCCGTTCGGACAAAAATCCACGGAAAAATCAGATGGAAGTCTGACCGTGTGTACGAGGCTTTAGAGCAAATTATGGCCAGGCCTTTGTCAACTGATCCCTAGAATTAGTCACATTCAACTGTCCTTGTTCTGTAATGTTAGAGACATTTAACCATTCACCTGAGTGGCTTCTTCAAGCAGTTGTAAAGGCTAACATGTTTTTAAAATAACAAACTGTTCTACGATTTTTTTTATACTTACCTGCTCTGTGCAATGGTATTGCACAGAGTGGCCCCCAAACCTCCTCTGCTGGGGTCTTATGCCGTTGATCTTGGCTTCTCCTTTTCCAAGCTGCTTGCTATGGGGGCACACCTGCGAGCTCGCTCCCGAGCCAGGCTTCATGCGTTTATAGACGCACACAGTGTGACTCGGCCCCATTTCTTCCTCACAGGATTTGGTTGACAGCAGCAGGAGCCAATTGCTTGCGCTGCTGCCTCTGTGTCCAATGAGGAGAGGAACAGAGACCAGCGCTGTTGCAGCGCTGGATTGAGAGAGGACTAAGGGAGGTGAGATGGCAACATATTTTTACTTCATGCAGGAAATTCATTAAGGTAAAAGAATGTCTTGCCTTTACAACCTCTTTTAATTCAAAAACCCCATACTTCTCTTTTAAGAACATACTCCAGCAATACTAACCACATGGTTACCCCAGCCACTTCCCCACATGGGTTGACAAATCACCATTATGTGATTAAAAATGTGTCAAGGCAATTTGACACCCATAAGGCTGGTTTCACACTGGGGCGGTGGCGGTATAGCGCCGCTATTTTTAGAGGCGCTATACCGTCGGGATTGTTGAGCTACTCAGCCGCTAGCGGTGCGGTTTTAACCCCCGCTAGCGGCCAATAAAGGGTTAATACCACCCGCAAACCGCGGCTACAGCCGCGGTTTGCGGGCGGTATTACCGCGGTATCCCATGCATTTCAATGGGAAGGAGCGTTGGAGGAGTGGTAAACACACCGCTCCTCTCACCGCTCCAAAGATGCGGCTAGCAGGACTTTTTTTACCGTCCTGCTAGCGCACCGCTCCAGTGTGAAAGCCCTCGGGGCTTTCACATTGGAGAGAAAGGAGCCGCTGTTTAGGCTCGGTTTGCAGGCGCTATTTTTAGCAAAATAGCGCCTGCAAACCGCCCCAGTGTGAAAGGGGCCTTAGAGCTGAGGAAGTGGTGAAGCATCTCTAAGAAGAAGTCTAGTTGAATATGAACAACTTACCACTAGTTCTACCATGACCTGGGGAACCTTTTCTGAGACACACAGGAAAAAATATATTGTTTGAGATTTGTAGCTTTTAATTGCCAGCTATAAATTGTTGCTGACCAGTAGATATTAAGAAATTGAAAAAATTGAAAAAGAAAAAAAGGATCTGGTGTCACCGGTGACCCACCTCCATCCCTGTAATATGCATCAAAAGATTCGCCCTTATGGGACTTTAGATGAGGTGGGCACCATTTGGCCAATAAACATTGTACCAGTAACTGAAGTATAAAGTATATGCGTTTATTCAGGTAAAAGTCATGCATACATTGATATCCTCAACAATGGCCAGTTATAGAACAACATACATGTGAATGGACAGTAGGTACATATATGAGTAATAAACATGTGATACACGGGCATCTAGTGTACCCAACGCGTTTCGCGAGACCCAGAGGACAGGCATGGTGCGGATGTGAAAGTGTGTCCCCAAAAGTCTCACTGAGTCCATGTGTGATAAAAGCTGGAGGCGTAAATATGTTGTCAGAAAATATGTAATAAGTCCAGTAATAATAGTATTTTTATATCTCTGTATACATAAAAAGCCTAAGCCAAGAATAGTAAGGGCATGGAGACTATAGGGGAAATGGAAAATGGCAGGGAGATGCCAGCAAGTGATAGAAGTCAGGAAAACAGACAAAAAAGAAAGAAAAAGAGTGAAAGGAAACAAAATAGAATATTTGTGTGTGTTAAGGTCTGTGATGACAAAAAAAAAGCAAAAAAATAAAAGCAAAAATTGAGATGAGTGCTCAGAGTGAGCCATGTGAAAGTTTGGAAGTGTACCTGGAGTTGATGAGAGTATGTGAATCTGGTAAGTCTCAGCAGGTGAATCAACAGGTGTGTGTGTCCTCTGTGATGCAAAGACTAGAGTCCACACCATGTCAGCCCTCCAATATATATCCCCAGGAGACCCCGCGGGGCTTCGCCCCCCACACCATGATTGGATGGCTGACGCATGAGCGCAGGAGGCGCCCAGCTTCATCGGGAGGCGTGCAAATATGCATGACTTTTACCTGAATAAACGCATATACTTTATACTTCAGTTACTGGTACTATGTTTATTGGCCAAATGGTGCCCACTTCATCTAAAGTCCCATAAGGGCGAATCTTTTGTTGCACATTACAGGGATGGAGGTGGGTCACCGGTGACACCAGATCCTTTTTTTCTTTTTCATTATTTAACCCGGGTGGAAGACACCCAATAGCCCAAACCTGATCTGTTGTCACCTCGGCCATTACATATATCGGCTCTCAAGCTCTGTGCCCATTTTATTAACACCATATTATATACCCATTTATATTTTTCCATCCTAGGTACATTTATACACGCATCAACCCCTGAAGAGCAAGCTGGGTCTCGCGAAACGCGTTGGGTACACTAGATGCCTGTGTATCACATGTTTATTAATCATATATGTGCCTACTGTCTATTCACATGTATGTTGTTTCTATAACTGGCCATTGGTTATGATATCAATGTATGCATGACTTTTACCTGAATAAACGCATATCCTTTATACTTCAGTTACTGGTACAATGTTTATTGGCCAAATGGTGCCCACCTCATCTAAAGTCCCATAAGGGCAAATCTTTTGTTACAGTAGGTATTAAGGGCCAGTTCACACCACATGCAGTCCAGTGCGTTTTTTTTCTGAATCGAAAACACATGGAAATATGGTTTTCAATGGCATAGTTCACACCAGTGCTTACAGTTCCAGAAAAAAAAGTAGAACATGCTGCATTTTTCCTGGACTGTACTGGAACGTCGTAAAATGCACTGGAATGCACCAAAAATGTACTGTAACACACGTCCTTATTTAAGGTTAAGAAAAAAGAGGAGGAAAAAATGTACTGGACTGCATCAAAATCGCACTAAAAAGCATCTGGAACGCATCCGGACTGCGTTTCTATGGTGTGAACTGGCCCTAAGTAGTAGTTAAAGAGTATTTAAAGTGCATGTAAACCTTCATCTTGTAAAACAACCCATTCAGTTTAAAATAGAAATGAAAGGCAAAACGTTTGTATATAGCTACAGATATAATAAAACATTCTAATACTATTTTTCATAAAGTGATCACATTCTCTTTGCTCTCAGAGAGCTGGAGGAGGAGAAACTGCAGAACCCTGGTCTTTCCAGTGAAAGGCTGTGCAGGGGGGTGGGGGGGTCAGGACATATCTGATCATTGGAGGATAGCAGGCTGAGTTCCCAGTACATCTAGAGAACTGATCACGCTGTACTCTCATGCCTAGTCTGGTCGGTTTTCAATAGGAAAGCAGATTTCACACCAAGGAAGCAATACAAGGAGAACAGGATACTTTCTTATACAAGTACATGGTACAAAAGGCACATATCAGGAATATGAAATGCTGAGTTTACATATTCTTTAAACTTCAAAGCAAATTTGTTTTATATATTGCAGTTTACCAGTCCGTAGATGTGGTGGCTGCATTTACTTTTTTTTTATATATCTGGTAATCCTGCCAGTAACAGGGGGACAGCTTGCACTCACCTTACTGTGTCTATGGAGTACCAGGACTGTCGCCCTAGGTTGCCCCCCTGATTTGGACTACAAACCTGTCCTCCACTGTTTACCTCCATTTCAGGGGGAATGGGAATTTGAGCTTGGAAGTCATTGTTTTAAATTGAAAAGCAGTAGTAAACTTTTTTTTTTTCCTGCCAGTAACAGGGGGACAGCTTGCACTCACCTTACTGTGTCTATGGAGTACCAGGACTGTCGCCCTAGGTTGCCCCCCTGATTTGGACTACAAACCTGTCCTCCACTGTTTACCTCCATTTCAGGGGGAATGGGAATTTGAGCTTGGAAGTCATTGTTTTAAATTGAAAGCAGTAGTAAACTTTTTTTTTTTTTAACCTACAGGTAAGCTTATAAGAATTACTTACCTGTAGGTAAAATTTAAAATCCCTTAACGTGCGGCGTTTTGGATGTAAACCCGAAAAAAATATTAAAATAAATAAATTATGACTTGCACCTTGTAGAGTATAGCATGTCATCTGTGCACAGTCTTGCCACAAAGAGTTAATCCAGCTCTGAGCAATCCTCTTATTTTTTTTCTGTAAGATAAAAACAGGCAGGCAGAGAAATAGGTGTCAGTTTCTTCCCCCTTGCTGTGACTGACAGGTGATTTCATTATCTCATGCACCAGCGTGAGAGAGGCATTCTGTGTACTTCACATCCCCCCTCCTTTATTATTCAGCTCTCCTAGGATTGGCTGCTCCACACCTCAGCATGATTGGGCATGCTGAAGTCATGTGGTGACTTTCCTGGGTTTTGACTGGATGTTAATGGGGCATAATCCACGAGACCAGCAGAAGTTCAGTGTAAGAAATACACAGGAGAAAATACATGTTGCAGCTCCCAAGACGCCTGCAGAAAGAAGACACACAGACAACTGATAGAGGTGGGCGGGGAGTCTACTGACATCACGACTCCACCCACCGAGCTCCAGACCAGAGACCCGCCCACAGAATCTGGAGTTTTGTGGGGCTAGTAACAGACACAGGGGAGATCTTTGACAGGTATATTCTTATGTATAAGCAAAATGGCAGTAGTTTAGAAATTATGAGAGTGGGTTTACATCCACTTTAAAATATCCTTTAATTACATTCAGCTGGACTTGTCCTGTAATGTTAAAGTGGAGCTCCACCCAAAAGGGGAAGCTCCGCTTATTTGCCTCCCCCCTCCGCTGACACATTTGGCACCTTTCGGGGGGAAGCGGGTACCTGGTTTGACAGGTACCCCCTCCCACTTCCGGCTGACCTTGCCGTGGAAAACTCATCCGGAAGTTCAGCCTCCTTCTGACGCCGCTGGGCCATTCACAAAGTGCTTCGCGCATGCACAAGGCTTCACTGCTGGTTTCTTTTACCTGAGATGGCTACGGCAGCACCCAAGAGCCGAGTGAAAAATCAGCTTGGATGAGGACACTGCTGGATTTGTGGACAGGTAAGTGTCCTAATATTAAAAGTCAGCAGCAACAGTATTTGTAGCTGCTGGCTTTTAATTTTTTCTGAAGGAGCTTGGAGCTCCTCTTTAAAGACTGTTTTTTCACCGCTCATCCATTGTCTTCTTCAGCTATGGGTGTTTGGAACATCCCAAAAATGTATAGCCACATAGCTATAAATTTTGTTTAGAAAGTAGATATTGCTAAACAAAAAATTCTATGACATTTATAGCTTTTAAAGTGGAAATAAAGGCTAATTTTATAAGTGGTGGTAAAAAAAAAAAATCAATCCCTCCCCTCTCCTCCTTTCTATGCTGCATAGCCTTTAGAGAAGACACCAGAGGAAATATCTTTTCTTTAATCTGCTGCGTTGCGGTCGCAAGATCGAGAAGCTCTGGTTTCCCTGTGTCGGAACGCTCAACTACACTGAATTTACAGTCGTAATGTCACCTACCAGCTCCCAGTGCTCCCTCGTTGTTGGCGCTCCCGCCTCTCCCCTGCAGCCAGGCTCTCTGACACAGGGGAGCTTCTGAATCACGTGACAGCAGATAAAAGATCAGGTATTTCCACATAACTTTACCTTAAAACTAGCTTCTTGGAGTCCATGGACTGACACTTTATACCATTTGCTTTTTACAACTTTGTAATGTGACAACTACCCATCTAGCCACATACACCCATGACAAGCGTATTCAGGAAATATTGCAACACTCCTTTATGTGAATGCTTAACCCTTTGATGTTTAAAGAATATGTCCCCCCAACATTTCATATTCCTGATATGGGCCTGTTATAGCTTGTAGTTGTGTTACAAAAAGTATCCTGTTGTCTGTGTATTGCTTCTTTTGTGTGAAATACCTGGTGTTCCTGCCAGTCCCCCTGTTTTCCTATTTCAAACTGACCACACTAGGCATGAGAGCACATCCAGCCCAGTGTGATCAGTTTTCTGGCTATGCTGGGGGAAAAGCCTGCCTGTCCCCTGCACAGCCATTCACTGGTTAGATCAGTGTGCTTCTGTTTCTCCTCCCTTAGCTCTCTGAGCCGGGCCCCTTATGCAGCTGAGAACATGTGATCACATATAAAAACAATTAAGGGAAAAAAAAGTGTGTATCTATAAAACACACAGTATACACAGAAACATTTTTCTTTTCATTTCTATTTTAAACTGGATATATGTTTTCCTAAGGGTAAGGGTTCACATATACTTCAATCATTTATTTACTGTCTTGTTTTTAATTCAATCTTATTTTTATTGAGAAAGGAAAAGTGTACAGTAGACAAATATGTCATTCATTAACACCTAATAGAAATAGACATCATTGCAATACTGGTATCATACCGTCTCATGGTTTAGATAAATCGTGAGCTTCGATTGACTTAGTTTTGGTATATAAGCCTGTATAGCTATATCGTCGAACCTGACTTATTAAGGGTAGGTGAGCACCTCTATCCACTCAACACAAATAAGCTAGGGCTTTTGTTGCTGTGCTAAGCACGTTTTCTCTGAGGGGGAAGCTCTGTGTGTGCCACAATTCCGGTCTGATGAGACTAGAGATTATGATTTAGGTGATCGTGTAAGACTGCAACATATAAAGGGAAAGGAGAAAAAGAGAGTGGGGATAAAGGGGTCAAGGCAGTAAGGAATGTAGATATTAAGAGAGAGACATTCCACTTTGGTTGCACAGTTGCGTCGGTGGAGTCCTCTGTAGCCCATGGAATAAATTCCAAGGAGTATCGAAAAATAGACCACGAGGTCTTGGAGAATTGCTCCTCTTTACCCGTTTCCTGCGACAACATTTGTTCCAAGCTATTGATTTGGTCCAGTTCAATTGCCCAATCCCCCAGGGAAGGCATGCTCGTCGACTTCCAATGTCTGGGCAGAACCGTTCTAGCTGCCGCCAGAAAGTGGCGCAGAATGTATTTTTTAACCGATTTAGGCGGTCCAGGGAGCATAGATAGCAGAACAGATGAGTCTGCAGTACAAGTCGAGGATCTTTTGCCAGAACCTCCGCAAAGGGGGGCTGTCTTGTTTTTACTACCTACTACTCCTGTTGTGTCGGTATCTCAAACGTTATAAGTAGGGCCTATAATTTCATGGTTTACTCTTATAGCCACAATATACATCTGCAGATTAATCGAACGGCTTAGATATCGGTAAGAAATTGCTATTGTACATTGATAGTGCTACAGGAATGCTGACTAATGCTTGTATTTTACTCCCTACTGATTTGCAGCTGTTTACATATTTTTTTTTTCTTTTCTTTTGAAATCAATAAAGAATGTGTAAAAAAGAGACGGTATTTCCATTGCTGTCTTTTATAAAGTCCATGCAGCATAGATAGGTAGGAGGAGGGGGAGGAAACATTTTTAACAAGATTTATAGTAAGCGTTTACTTCCCCTTTAGTTTCAGGATATGAAAATTATGGCTGGGCATGAAAAGTGTCTTCAGGTAAACTTTATAATGAGCAGTCTTTGAACAGACACAGTAGTGTCTTTAAACATGTGGTTTTAGGTCGTCCACTGCAGAGTAATCATACCGTATTCATATATTAGCCTTTTCCTAACCCCGTCATCTAGAATCACATCTGTATCAGAGGATACACCCAGAAATTGCATAAATGGCTCTCGGCCACCAACATCCCTCCTGTGCTGCTGTTGCTGGGAAATGTTAGAGGTGGATCCCAGAGTAGTGTAAAAAGGTTGTAGAGAAAATTGTGAGAAAGGGCTGATCATTCGTGATGGAACAATCAGGGGTGTGTGTGTCTCATGAAATGTAGCTGATCATTATCTCGTACTGTTTTGTAGATGTTCTGCATTTGTTGAAACCTTTTAAAATAAGTGATGTGATCACATATTCTGTCCCAATATCACAAATAATTTATACAAATAGGAAAAACTGCAGGCGATGGAGTGTGTTTAAATGTGAGGTTAAAGTGATTGTAAAGTCTCCTTTTTTTTTTTTTTTTTTTTTTTTAATAACAAACATGTTATACTTACCTCCTAAGTGCAGTGGTTTTGCACAGAGCAGCCAGAATCCTCCTCTTCATGGGTCCCTCTTCTGTGCTCCTGGCCCCTCCCTCCTGTCGAGTGCCCCCACAGCAAGCAGCTTGCTGTAGGTGCACCCGAGCCGAGCTGCAGCTCCGTGTGTCCATTCACACACGGATCTGCTGTTTGGCCCCGCCCCTGCTTTCTCCTGATTGGCTAACCGACTTTGATTGACAGCCACGGGAGCCAATGGCGCCTCTGCTGTGTCTCAGCTATTCAGGAGGAGTGTCCCGGACGACCGAGGGACTTGTGGATCACTGGAAAGAGATGGGGCTCTGGTAAGTATTAGGGGGGGCTAAGGGGGGCTGCTATACACAGAAGGCATTTTATCTTTTTTTTTTTTTTTCAATTAACATTTTTTTTTATTTATATAAAGCAGTTCACAAGTCACACAGACAGAAAAGATACAGGGATGCCATAAACTAGGCACATCAACATGACTGCGTTAGTATACTACAACATTAGCGAGTATATAATAAAAAAAGAAAGATCAGGAAGGAGGAAAGTAGACAGAGAAAGGGGGAAGAGAAAAGGACGGAAGGGGGAAAGGTAAAAGAAAAGGCAAGGGAAGAAAGGTTTAGGTTACCGCATCTGCTCCCGCGCCCGCTCCCGGCGTATCCTCCCGCCGACGCCACTCCCCCCACACCGCATCATGTTCCTCCAGCCTGTCACAGATTCTGGCCATCATCCTCTCCATGAGCTCCACGTCCTTGATCCTAGAGTAAAGGGCCTCTTGGGACGGGGGTGCGGGCTTCTTCCAGTTGAGGGCTACCAGGCATCTGGCCGCCGTCAAGATGTGCCTAAGTAGTTTTCTGTAGGGTTTGGCAACTTTAGGCTGCTCGAGGCCCAGCAGAAACAGTTTGGGTGTCAGGGGAATTGGTACCTCCAGGAGGCGGGTCAGTAACTGTTGCGTAGATTGCCAGAACGGGACCAGGAGGGGACATGACCAGTACACGTGGAAGAGGGAGCCTCTGTCTCGCAGGCATCGCCAGCAGCGATCAGAGGTAGAGGGGTATATTTTATGCAGTATATCCGGGGTGTGGTACCAAAAAAAAAGAATCTTGTACGAATTTTCCTTATATAGGGTGCACAGGGAGCTTTTAGCGGCTTGCCTCCAGACTGCCTGCCATGCCTCCTCAGATAGCACCTCCCCCAGCTCCCTCTCCCATCGCAGCATGTAAGCATGTTTCCCGTTAGCCGGGATGTTATACTCGTTCAAAATTTGGTACATGTCCGTGATCAGTCCCCTCCTGTGACGTCCCTCCAGGACAATACGTTCAAATGGAGAGGGGGGTGAGAATTGAAGTTGCGGGGCTATGGTCTGGGCAAAATGCCTGATCTGCAGGTAGCTATAGAACGCCTGTCGTGGTAGGTCGTGTTTAGTTTGGAGCTCCGAGAACGTTAGCAGCCTGCGCGAACTAGGGTCGACCAAGTGTCCGAAGTGGAATAGGTTTCGCGAAGCCCAGGGCCAGGACATCTGGTGGGATAAGCTGTCCGGTATCTTAGGGTTACATATGAAGGAGGTCATTAGTGAGTGCTCTGACGCGAGGTCCCTTTCACTGGACAGCTTGCGCCAGAGCCCTCGAAGCAAAGACATAGAGCCCAATAGGCGATTGGGGTCCACCTTCATGTCCGCATCCCAGAGGAGGCTATTAAGGTGTGTTGGGGCTAACCAAATTTTTTCCACCTCCGTCCATTTATTGTAGGACCTCTGGGGAAACCAAGAGACCACTGCCCGCAGCTGTGCTGCTTGGTAATAGCGGACCAAATTAGGAAACGCCAGCCCCCCCTCCCTACGTGATGCCATCATGACCGAGCGAGGAACCCTGTGCTTTTTATATTGCCATACAAACCGGAGGATGTCGCTCTGGAGTTTGCGTAGCTGAGCGTATGGGATAGGAATGGGCAGCGTTTGGAATAGATAGAGGAGCTTAGGGAGGATAACCATTTTAATGGACGTTATTCTTCCCAAAAGGGAGATGTGATGGACTTTCCACCCTTGCAGGAGCCCACGAATTGTTCGATACAAAGGGGGAAAGTTGGCCTGGTACAGGGATCCAAAGGATGGGGTCAGATGGACCCCCAGATATTTAAGGGAGGACTCTTTCCACGTATAGGGAAAATTCAGCCGCAAGTGGCGGACCGTCTCTACCGGGATGTTGACTGGGAGGGCCGAGGACTTTGACGCGTTCGTTTTATACCCCGAAAGCAGCCCGTATTTATCTAGTTCGGCGTGGAGGTTAGGTAGGGACGTGTTGGGGTGAGTCAAGGTAAGGATGATATCATCCGCAAAAAAGGAAATTTTGAATTCCTTCCCCCTCACCGAAATGCCCCTAACGTCCGGGTTCCCCCTAATGGTCGCCGCCAGGGGCTCCACACACAGGGCAAATAGCAGCGGTGAGAGCGGGCAGCCCTGACGGGTACCATTAGCTATTGTGAAGGAGGGAGACGAGGCAAATGGGGTTTTGACTTGGGAGGTGGGATTTGTGTAGAGGTGTTGCACCGCCCTCAGGAAAGGCCCCCTGAAACCCATGTGATGCATAGTGGCTAACATGAAGGGCCAACTTAGGCGGTCGAAGGCCTTCTCCGCGTCAAGACTGAGGATCAGGGCTTCTACCTTGTCTCTGTTAGCTACGTCTATCAAGTCAATGACCTTCCTTGTATTGTCACCTGCCTGTCGGAGGGGAACAAATCCCACCTGATCCAAATGTATCAGGGAGGGGAGGATAGCATTCAGCCTGATCGATAGCAGTTTGGTGAAAATCTTCAGGTCTGAGTTCAGTAGGCTATGGGCCTGTAACTGGCACAGGAGGCGGGGTCCTTGTCCGGCTTTGGTATTAGGGTCAAATAGGATCCCTGCATGTCGCTCGGAATGGGAGTCTGGTGGAGAAAGGCGTTAAACAGTCTGGTCATGTGGGGGCAAAAAGGCCTTATAGTATTCATAAGGTAGCCCGTCCGGGCCAGGGGACTTGTGGGCTGGGAGGTCCTTAACTGTCGCCGCTAGTTCCTCCACCGATATTGGGGCGTTAAGGTTCTGTATGTCTTCCTCCCGGAGTCGGGGCAGTCCAGCCTGTTCCAAGTATTGGGTCATTCGGTCAGTTAGGTCGGGTGAGGGGGGGTAGTGCGGGATCTCCGCCTTGTTGTAGAGGTCTACGTAAAAGTCAGCGAAGGTGTTCGCTATATCCTGTGGGTGGGTGATCAGGTCGCCCTCTCTGTTCCGTATTTGTGAAGGGGTAGACGCCAGGGCCCTATCTGCCAGTTTCCTAGCCAGGAGTGCTTGTGCCTTGTTACCTTTATCGTAATAAAGCTGTCTCAGGCGTATCAGCGCCTTCTCCACCTGGCCCATCGCGAGGTCCCGAAGCGTTGTGCGTACTTGCACTACTCGTCGAAGGAGCGAAGTAGTCGGTGAACGCAGGAGTTGGGACTCAAGGTCCCTTAGTTGTGTTTCTGCAAGCAGTCTGGCCGCATTGGCATCCCTCTTCATAGCCGAGGAGATAGCCAAGCACCGTCCTCGCAGGACAGCCTTGTGGGCAGCCCACAGTATGGAGGGGGTGACGTCCGGGGTGTTGTTTTCGATAAAGTAGTGTCGTAGGGTGGATTCTAACTCTACCTTCGAGGGGATGTGCTGCAGGAGGAAGGTGTTCATCCTCCAATTGCAGGGTCGGCGTAGGGGGGCGTCCAGGTTCAGTGTGAGTGTGATGGGGGCGTGGTCAGACCAGGAGATGGGCAGTATGCGCGCCGATTCTGCGATGCGCAATGTGTTATTATTCACAAAGAAATAATCTATGCGCAAGTGTGTGCGATGGGGGGCCGAGTAAAACGTGTATTGGCGGTCGCCCGGGTGGAGGGCCCGCCAGGCATCGAACAGAGCGCATCTCCTGGTAAGCTGGCGGAACATCTTCGAGTCCCTAAGGGTACGGGGTTGTGGTGCCCGGGGACTCGACACTAGACGGTCATAGGTTGCAGAATGGGCCAGGTTAAAGTCCCCCCCGATCACCAGGAAGCCGTGGGATTCCCGGGCAAGGCGGGCATGTACTCTGTTCAGGAAGCGAAGTTGATGTGTGTTCGGGGCATATACGACGCAGAGGGTGATGGCCTGCATCTGCCACAGACCTCTAATATGAGAAAGTGTCCCCGCGGGTCTAGGTAGGAAGAGGAGCAAGTAAAGGGGGTTCCCTTCCTAAACAGGATGGCGACGCCTGCCCGTTTGTGCTGGCCGAAGGCCTGGTATATTTGGGGGAAGTGTCTAGATGCAAACGCGAAGGAGTCCCCCTTATTAAAGTGCGTTTCCTGCACCATAATAATGTCCGCCCCTGACTGCCTAAACTCTCGGAGCGCCAGATGTCTTTTTTTGTTGGAGTCAAGTCCGTGGACGTTCAGTGAAAAAATCCTAGCCATTGTATAGTGAGGGGTGTGCTGTCGCGGTACTTATCTGGTGATGCTGATGGTTCGACCAGGCTGGGGCGGGCCGCGTCCACACGAGGAGGGCCGGGAGCCACCGGGCACGGGAAGCAGGCCGCGGGAGAGCAGAGAGATCTACAAAAAAGAGGAAAAAAGAGGAAAAAGAGGAAAGGAGAAGGTAAGGACATAAGTATTAGACAAATCAAGCATTTTGCAAGTAGGCACTAGGAGACCGAGGGGTCACAGGGCCTGAACAGTTCCGATTAGACTCCCCGACTGGGGGTCAGAAGAGTTCAGGTCGGGGAGACTTTGAATGGACCTAGGTCCAGGAGGGAACTAACAAGTGGCAAGGCCACTGGGGGGGTCAATAACCGGAGAGTCAACCAACTAGGGAGGGCTGAACCAGCACAGCCCGGATAAAAAAAACAAAACAAAAATAAAACAGAGGCCATCGGGGGGAAGTGGTCACATAATGAAGGCTAATATACTTCCATGAGCGCGGAGTAGTTCTCAGCAATGCTTGGCCAGGCAGAGAGAGTCAGATCATCTGGGCGCCTTTTGTTTAGGTGATTTGCGGAGTGGCTCTCGTCCTCTGGGGCGCTTGGTCGGTAGGACCTTTTGCCATGTTATCGGAGGTGGGGGGGGGTGGCCACCAGTTCCCAGTCCGGCAGTTGAGGGACGGGGATCTCCAGGGCATCGCAGAAGGAGTCCAGATCTTCTGGATAGCGTAGGGCTACGGATTTACCCTGATGCTTGGCGCTCAGGCTGAAGGGGAAACCCCATCTGTAGGGAATGTCTCTTTCCTGCAATGAGCGCAGGAGTGGTTGCAAGAGCCTGCGCTTCTGGAGCGTGATCCACGATAGATCTGGGTAGATCTGCACTTGGGAATTGTCGAACACCAGATTGCGGACAGAGCGTGCTTTGCGCATGATGTCCTCCTTCAGCGGGTAGGATTGTATCCGGCAAATAATGTCTCTTGGCCTGGAGGGAGGGCCTTTCGGGCGGAGGGCTCTGTGGGCTCTGTCCATTCCGATATGTCTATCCGCCGTGCTCCCAAGAGGTCATTGAACAGCACCTGCAGCGTGGTCTGTAGATCCTCGGCCTCCTCTGATTCGGGTAGGCCCCGCACTCGGATGTTGTTCCTGCGCCCCCTATTGTCCAGGTCCTCCACGTGGCGTTGCAAGTCGCGTAGCATGAGACGATGGTCCGAGCCCTGCATTTGGGTGCGATGGACTGCCAGCTTGGTCTCCTGTAGCTCCTCCTCTGCCATTTCCACCCTGTCCGCTAGGTGCTTGAGGCCTGCTTGCAGGGTTTGGATTTCTGTTCGGCAGGTGTCCTTTACATCTGCTATCAGTTGTTTAAAGTCCTCTTTGGTCGGTATTGCTTGAAAGTATGATAGCCAGGAGGGGTGTCCCCCATCATCCTGGTCCCAGGGTGGGTGGGAATACGGGGATTGTGGGTGGTGGGTCCCAGCATAGGCCCCTCGGGCCTGGGCAGTATGCTGCAAGGATTGTGGATCCCCAGGCTCAGACCACGATGTGGCGTGGGGGGAGTGCAGGGTGGGAGCAGGGGGGTCCGGCCTGGGTGATGGGGGCCTGGACTGTGCCCCTTGTGCCTGGGAGGGGGAAGAGGGGGCTATGAAGTGTCCCTTGGTGTAGTTACTGTCCCCCGAGCGGGAGGGCCTCTGGTCTTTCGGCACCATCGGACCCCCCCCGGAAGTGGGAGGGGGTCCCCCGCGCGCCCCAGACCCCGGGGCCCCCGATGGATGTGTGGGGCTCGGGAGGGCCGGGAAATCCGTTAAGTCACACAGGGGAGAAGGGGGGAGAGAGCCAGCGTCCTGCAGGTCCAGGTCTGGGGCTGTTCTCAGCAGCTTGGGGACGGCCTCGGTACACTGTGTGTACTGCGATGGAGGCTGTGTTGCGGCCTCCTCCCTGCTTGGAGCGGGCGGGACGTGGTTGGGGGATTGGCGGGCACTCACCGCTCGTGATGGCTCGTCGGAACTTGGTGCCCAGGAGGATGCTGGCAGATCCTGGAGGTGATGGTGATTCTGCGGGGGTGGCGGCGTGGAGGCTCTGTGGCAGTGTGCCTTGGTGTCCGGCGCCATTTTGCTGTGTCCGCCCGGCGACATGTCGGGGAGCCTGAAATAGTCTTTGAAGGACGCGGCAGCTCCCGGCGGCGGCAGAGATGATCCCCTGGCTGAGGAGGAGTGGGTGGTGCGGGTATGGCTCATGGATGTCTGCGGTATCCCCCGATATTTGGCCTAGTAGCTGCGGGCTGCAGGAGAGCTCTCAAGCTGAGCGTCCGTCCAGGTCGGCTTCCGGTCACGCCCCCGGCATTTTATCTTAATGCATAGAATGCATTAAGATAAAAAAACTTCTGCCTTTACAACTCCTTTAAGGTTTTTGAAAGGTAAAAAAAAACTTTGTGTGCAGCAGCCCCTCCTAATACTTACCCAAGCCCCATCTTAATCCAGCGATGTGCAGAAGAGCAACAGCTCTCCTGGGTCTCTTACTCCTCATTAACTGAGACAGCAGCAGGAGCCATTGGTTCCCACTACTGTCAATCACAGCCAGTGAGCCAATGAGGAGATCGGGGGCAGAACCAAGCCACGCTCCGTTTGAATGGACACGCAAAGCAGCGGGCAGGGAGCCCCCATAGCAAACGGCTGATTATCAGTGCCGATGTCCCTTTAACACAAGCCAGTTATCGGCTTTCTTCTTCTCTCCTCACGCTGTCAGTGTGAGGAAAGAAAAGCAGATAACCGTCTTGTGTTTACATCCGTGATCAGCTGTCATTGGACACAACTGATTACATGCTAAAGGGCCACTGTAATTGGCCCTTTACCCCGATCTGTGATCAGCTGAGCCTGAAGGACTCGGCGATTACAGAGCGCGCTGTTCTCCCAGCAAAGTAAGCCTGTGCTCTTTTGGCTATAGGGCAGGAAGGTGTTAAAAAAATGTCACTTTAATTTCACTTTAAAATTTTAGATGACTTTCCTGGCAGCGTCCTTTTATCGCCTTTTCCTAGCATTATCCTCATGTTTGCACCAATGAGAACTTAAGCCCACACAGGATCAGAATATCGTACAAGAAATATTGCTTTCGAAGCGATGATATGATCTGATCGGAAGTACAAAGCTTTCATCCAAAATTTTCTGAAGGTTTTTCTCCGAAAATACAATACAAATACATTACATCACTTTCAAATTTTTATTCTATCGTACGAGAGATTCCGTACTTTAGTAACCTCTTCTTTTTTTAAATGGAGACTAGCATGCAAAAAAAAACCCCCAAAAAAACGATCATTCGTCCGATAATCTAATTTGTGTCCTAGGCTTTAGATGAACCTCATTGTGCAGTAAATCTAATGGCATTACTGAGGATGTCATATAAATTACATTGGGCTACTGCTAACTTGAAATTAAAGAGAATCGTATTCAGGAGTTTTTTACTGGCCCAAACCTTGAGCCACATATATTCATCTTCACAGCGATCCACTTCCTCCTCCATTGCTGCTGCTGCTACTAAATACCCCATGCTTCTGGGAATTGGGGGAGTATGTGACCTCCTCCTATGATGCCTGTAACATGACAGAAGTGGATACATTAGAAATCTTGTATAATCTCTGAATGCCACCTGAAATAAGGCTTTTAAAGCAAATAAACCATGTGCTTTGCCGCTTTTAAGTTGGAGGAAAGAGCAGCAATGTAGCACTTTGAAGGTGACGATAAGTGGGTCAGAAGGTGGACTCTAAAGTCACTCTGACTTGCTCCTAAAGAGAAAAGTGACAGTTTCATTTTGTGCAGACTTCTTTGAAAGACATTAAGCTGATTACAGGGCAGTAAGGTAAGAATTCTTGCTCAAAAAATAAATGAATGTACTGCATTCCAAACCCTTCTATATATCTTCACATACTCCCTGCAGAAGCAAAAAAACAGGACTACAGTGGATTCTCATTTTTTTTTTTATAAGATTCACTTTCCTATCAAAAGAAAAAAAGGTTTACTAAAATAAAAATAATGAAAAAAGAAAAAAAGTGTAACACTATCTTTGACCAAAATTTCTAACCAATTCAATGGAATAGTAATTGGTTGCGTTGTAAATTTGAAAAAAATAAAAATAAAGAAATGGCACATATGTGGCAGCATTTCAAGCAGTGAATGCACAAGTTGAGAATTGTAATGTGTGGCCAGTCACCTATAGACCCAAAAAGACAAAATTTAGGTGCCACTCAGGTAGAGAGATAAAGTCCAACTAGACCGCTGTGAGTGCAGGCAGGGACAGGGAGCTTGTCCTAGCTCCAAACTACAGCAGTGTCAAAGGAAAAGATCTATAAGGCATACATCATGAAGCAGACCCATGTGCATGAAGTGAGATGAATAGCAACCTCAGCCCAGGCTCCAGCCAGGCCACGTGTCCAATGCATTTCGCTCCGCCCCGCCCCATGGTTAAGCTTCTAGGGGCAGAGCAAAAAAAATATTTGGCGCTGCAGTCACCTATAGACCTACAAGTGTCAATCCTGCTGTTAGTCCATAATCAATGTTCTGTTCTAGAGAATGTAGATGGAAAGGGGGAAGCTGGAGGAAATGAATGGCTCAGGTGCACACTTTCAATGCCAACGCTGATCTCAGGCTGGAACAGTAGCAGTTGGGGCCACAAATTGTTAAATTTCCCTGTTTGATAACAAGTATCTCTAATTGCCTGCGGTGATAATTCAGAAATGGCCAGATAACTGTAATGCCGGCCATAGACGCTTCGATTATTACAGTGATTATTGCTAGCAGCTATAGCTGTAGGCAATAATCGCATGTAAAAATCCGGCATGCTGGTTGTACCCGAGTCAATCCATGGATCGACTTGGGTACAATTGGCCTGCCCAGAGATGGTTTGAATCTTGGCTGGTCCCAAGCATGCCTGATTATTACATGCGATTATTGCTTGCCAGTGGCTATAGCTGCTAGCAATAATCTTCCAGCAGCGAAGAACACAGTTTGTTTTTTCATATGATTGTGCCATCGTTGTTTTGAATTTGCTTTGCTAAAACAAGTTTTTTTTTTTTTTTTTCTTCATCCGCGGAAGTGATGCAATCTATTTTGACCTCATCCATTCCCCCTACTGTACATTCCCTCTGTACACTCCCCTTGTCTATTTAATCAAAGCGGGTGGACGAAAAATGTATTATTTTCCTACAGCAGAGTATTCCACTCTGTTTGCAGACACTATGGCACTTTATGTACAGTAGCAGCCTTCCATTAGCAGACTTGTTTCCTGGTCCTGGGAGTACATTAGTACATAAGGTATCAACCCATTTTCTTTATAATGCAAGTGCACTTGGTGTATTCCCCTCTGCATGTGGACACATTTCTCGCTCTTGTCGCCTGCTATTCATACATGTTTAATGTTACGTATGAAAGAACTTTCCAAACAGTGAACGTTCTTTACCTTCTTGTTAATACTTTCCTAGCTTGTGCGCATTTCATTTTTATTTTATTTTTCGTACGATTCCCGGATCAACAATTAGAAATGTGTTCATTTTTAGCAATAAAATGGGAAGCTTTTTTACTTTCTGCAGAGCTCCACAAAGAACAGGTGTGAATTAACTGTGCAGAATACCAGACCAACTTATGGAACTGCACAGCAGGGTATGCATAGGTAGCTAGGCTTAAATAATAATGCCATTGTAATGCCTGGTACACACAATGAGATTATCGGACGAATGATCCGTTTTTTGTTGCACGCTACTCTCATATCGAAAATAAAAGAGGTTACTGAGATTAAGAAACTTTTCGTACGACAGAATAAAAATTTGGAAGTGATATAATGTGTTTGTAGTGTAATTTGTATTGTATTTTTGGACAACCACTGTACTGAATAACCACTTCAGCTCCGGAAGGTTTTACCCACTTCCTGACCAGGCCATTTTTTGTGATACGGCACTGCGTCGCTTTAACTGCAATGCTGTACCCAAATGAAATGTATGTCCTTTTTTTTCAAACAAATATAACTTTCTTTTTGGTGGTATTTGATCACCTCTGTGTCTTGTGCTATAAACAAAAAAAAGACTGTAAATTTTGGAAAAAATATCAATAATTTTTACATTCTGCTATAATAAATATGTGTAGCGGACCCCCAAAATTGGGGTCGCTGTCCCTTAAATTTAAGGGCAGCCTGAGCAATAGTTTGGCTCAGGTTTTCTGATTCTTTAGATTGGACTCTGCTCTGCTGTGGTGTTGCCTGGGTGTATAGTTCCCCTTGACCTGCAGGTGGCGCTGTTGCCCGGGTCTTGGGTCGAACCACAGGTGGCATTGTAGCGTGATTGGGTGTCCTCTCTCGGCAGCCCTACAGTGGGCTTGGTCTACCTGATGTGCATGCCGGGAGAGGGTACGTAAGGGGCAGACGCCATTAGGCGGGGAGATTGGCCGGGGGGTTCCAAGGGTGACCCCTGGTGGCGAGAGTCGCACCCTTTGGCCCTGCTGGCCAGGGGTGCGTGAATTGGTCGAAGTCTCGGGCACCTTCAGCCTGAGGCTATAGTGTTCCAGGTAGGCCAAGTACCTTCAACTGGGTCTACAACCAAACCATCGGAGTCCCAGGGTACCCGAGGGAGGGTGGCCCACTCTGAAAAAGAGGAAACCAGGGGAGGACCTGTCCGGAGCATCGGTGAAGGAAGTCACTGTCTCAGGAGAGGCCTGGTTGCCTATCAGAGGGAAGGATTCCGTGAGTTGCACAGTAGCGCCTGTGATGTGCCCCACTGGCACTAATGGTCTCTAAAAGTTACAGGCGCTAGAGAGTTCTAGATTCAGGAACTAAAGGATTCTGTGGCAGAGGATCTCCTGAACAACTTGTCCTTGAAGGGGACAAAATCTAAAGTAATTGTTCGTGCTTCACTCCGGCTGCTAGAACCGTGAGAGGAATTTATCCTGGTGAGCAATACCCACTCAGGCTCGCGTGTTGGAGTTTAAAACAGTCTGGACATTGGCCTTCTTTTAGGAAATAGAATAGACTTTTCCCTACACTCTAGGGACGAGAACCAACGGAAGGAGGTAACTCGCTGCAGGACCCAAAAATTGTATAAACACCGCTCAACCTCTTATACCAGGAGGATACGGGCATGTGGCATGGTGTGCCCTACTCTGCAGGTGGAGGTAAGCAGAAGAAAAAGGGTTTGTGTGCTACATATGCAAAAAAAAAGTCTTCATCAATTTAGGCCAATATGTATTCTGTTGCATATTTTTGGTAAAAAAAATCCTAAGAAGCGTATATTGATTGGTTTGCGCAAAAGTTATAGCGTCTACCAACTACGGGATAGATTTAGGGACTTTTAATTTTTTATTTTTAATAGTAATGGTGGCGATCTGTGATTTTTAGCAGGATTGCGACATTGTGGCGGACAAATCTGACCCTAAGTGACAGTTTTTGGTGACCAGTGACACCAACACAGTGATCAGTGCTATAAAAAATGCACTGATCCCTGTATAAATGGCACTGACAGAGAAGGGGTTAACACTAGGGGGCGGTCAAGTTGTTAAATGTGTTCCCTGGGAGGTAGGGTTGTCCCGATACCACTTTTTTAAGACCGAGTACAAGTACCGATACTTTTTTTCAAGTACTCGCCGATACCGATTACCGATACTTTTTTTCAATGTCATGTGACAGTTTGAAAGATGGGGACTGATAGGTGGCACTTATGGGCACGGATCGATGGCACTTATGGGCACTGATAGGTGGCACTTGTGGGCACTGATAGGTGGCACTGATAGGTGGCACTTGGGGGCACTGATAGGTGGCATTTATGGGCACTGATAGCACTTGTGGGCAGTGATAGGTGGCACTTGTGGGCACTGATAGGTGGCACTGATTGCACAGAAAGGTGGCACTTGTGGGCACTGATAGATGGCACTTATGGCACTAATGGCACTTATGGGCACTGATAGGTGGCACTTGTGGGCAGTGATAGGTGGCACTGATTGCACAGAAAGGTGGCACTTGTGGGCAGTGATAGGTGGCACTTGTGGGCACTGATAGGTGGCACTTGTGGGCACTGATAGGTGGCACTTATGGGCACTGATAGGTGGCACTTGTGGGCAGTGATAGGTGGCACTGATTGCACAGAAAGGTGGCACTTGTGGGCAGTGATAGGTGGCACTTGTGGGCACTGATAGCTGGCACTTGTGGGCACTGATAGGTGGCACTGATTGTACAGAAAGGTGGCACTTGTGGGCACTTATGGGCACTGATAGGTGGCACTTATGGGCACTGATAGGTGGCACTTATGGCACTTATGGGCACTGATAGGTGGCACTTGTGGGCAGTGATAGGTGGCACTTGTGGGCACTGATAGATGGCACTGATTGCACTATCAGTGCAATCAGTGCCATCTATCAGTGCCCACAAGTGCCACCTATCAGTGCAATCAGTGCCCATAAGTGCCACCTATCAGTGCAATCAGTGGCATCTACCAGTGCCACCTGATAGGTGGCACTGGTAGATGGCACTGATTCCACTGATAGGTAGCACTTGTGGGTACTGATAGGTGGCTGGCACTGAAATGCTGCGGGGGGTGGGGGGGAAATGACACAGGATTTAAGAAAAAAAATAAACTGCTGCAACGCCCATCTTGGTACACCCTGCACTCGGCTGCAGTAAGCAACAGCAGACATCTTGTTACACCCAGCCCATATAGCTCGGGCTGGGTGTAACAAGATGTCTGCTGCTGCTTACTGCAGCCGAGTGCAGAGTGTACCAAGATGGGCGTGGGGACGTTCAGCCGCTGACGGCGACCGAATGTGACAGCACCGGTCACCGATCCTGATGCGGCTGCGCCCTGAACCCCTGCCAGCTTACCAGGTTCAACTGCAGGTGAGGGACTCGCTCTCCGCCCGCGGACTCCGTCCACCGACTGTGCCCGCCCTCTTCAGCCAGACTCCGCCCGCACCTTCCTCTCCCGCCCTCCCCAGCCACTGACTCCTCCCGCCCTCTCCGGCCAGACTCCGCCCGCACTCCCCCGCCCTCTCTCCTGCCCTCCCCAGCCACTGACTCCTCCCGCCCTCTCCGGCCACAAAAAAAAAGGGTGAAGCATCGGGAGCATTTGCGCGAGTACAAGTACTCGCGCAAATGCTTGGTATCGGTCCCGATACCGATACTAGTATCGGTATCGGGACAACCCTACTGGGAGGTGTTTTTTAACTGTGGAGGGAGTGGAATCACTAGAAGAAAAAAGAGATCGTGATTCAGCTTAGCTGAAACACGATCTCTCACTTTTCCTCCCTGAGAGGTCAGCGGTGTGCTTTGTTTACATCGTGAACAATCGACGGTCCCGCTGATTGGCTCCTGCTATGTCCAATCACAGCGGGAGCGGCACGCCCCTTAAACCGCGTGCAGGAAATCATGTACGTGATTTTGCGCACCCGGGCCGCCCTGCCGCAGTAAATACGTGGGGCAGTCTGGAAGCGGTTAAAGTAAAATTAATCTAGTCTCATACAAGAAAACATTTTGTGCTTGTCCCATCAGATAATTTTTCATTAAGTGTCATGAACGGCTCTTAAAAGCTGTGTACTAACGATCAGATTATCGTACGATTGCTTCGAAAGGTATTGTGTGTATAGGCCATTAGACTGTAAATGGTGGATGCACATTAGAGTTCAGACTGACATGAGCCACTGTCATTGTGAGAAGCTAAGAAGCTCTCTTTATTACTGACTTTTGTTTTTGTACATGCCTTCCTTACTTTACTTCAAGTTTTACCTGTTTTAACCACTTGAGGCCCGGGCCAATTCTGACACTTCGCTCCTATATGTAAAAAATCATCATTTTTTTGCTAGAAAATTACTTATAACCCCCAAACACTATATATATGTTTTTTTTAGCAAAGACCCTAGAGAATACAATGGTGGTCATTGCAACTTTTTATCTCGCACGGTATTTGCGCAGGAATTTTTCAAACGCGTTTTTTTGGGGGAAAAAACGATTTCATGCTTTAAAAAAAAAATAAAAAAAACAGTAAAGTTAGCCCAATTTTTTTGCATAATGTAAAAGATGAAGTTACGCCGAGTAAATAGATACCTAACATGTCATGCTTAAAATTTGCACACGCTCGTGGAATGGCGCCAAACTTCGGTACTTAAAAATCCCCATAGGCAACGCTTTAATTTTTTTTACTGGCTACATTTTTTGAGCTACAGAGGTGGTCTAGGGCTAGAATTATTGCACTCGCTCTAATGTTCGCTGCGACACCTCACATGTGTGGTTTGAATACCGTTTTCATATGTGGGCGGGACTTGCGTATGCGTTGGCTTCTGCATGCGAGCACATGGGGACGGGGGCACTTTAAAAAATTTTTTTTTTTCTTATTATTGTTAATTTTCCTTTTTTTGAATTTTATTTTGACACTTTAAAAAATAAATAAAAAATGTGATCACTTTTATTCCTATTACAAGGAATATAAACATCCCTTGTAATAGGAATAAGCATGACAGGTCCTCTTTACAGTGAGATGTGGGGTCAATAAGACCCCACATCTCACCTCTAGGCTTGGAAGCCTAAAAGAAAAAAAGAAAAAACAACTATCACTGCTTCAAAGCCGAAGCGGCGCCGTTTTTTTGAATGCAGAGGCCGGGCGTGACGTCATAACATCGCGCCCGGCCTCCGACGATCATAGAGACTCCGGCGACCATCTGGTCCGCCGGAAATCTCTATGATCTACATCCGGGGCCGGCGGATCATGTCACCGACTCACCGATCGCACAGGTGAGTCGGTAGAAGCACCGGGGGCGTCGGGAGGGGGGGGGGACGTCCCCTTCCGCTGCCCGTAAGAACGATCAAGCGGCGGAACAGCCGCTATGATCATTCTCATGGTGTAGGGAATCGCCGGCTGTAGCTGCAGGCATCATTCAGATATACCCCCACAAAGCTGAGGATGTCATATGACGGCCTGTGGGCCTGAAGTAGTTAATATCAGAATCTGTGTTGCATAATGAAAAAATTAAATTTTTGGGAATAGGACCACTTTCTTCTCTGTGGGTAATATTAATTTTATAATAAAAGTTTATATACACAGCGAACACAGAAATAGTAAAGGAATACCAGTAAAATATGTTAAGAGGTCTGCATTGGGTGTGTATTTGACACCTTTCTGGAAAATATGCTGTTTATAGGGTCCCCAATGGATAAAATTGTGTGTTTTTTAGTTATCAAGCCTCGTACACACGACCGGTTTTCTCGGCAAGAAAACAGCTGGGAGAGCTTTTTGCAGAGAAAACTGGTATGCTTTCTTATCGGAAAAACTGCCGGGAATCTCGACGAGGAAAATAGAGAACCTGCTCTCTATTTTTCTCGTCGGGATTCTCGGCAGAGTTTTCCTGCCGAGAAAACCGTGAGTGTGTATGCTTACCTGTCCCAGGTAAGCCCGCGCATGCTCGATGAGACTTTGACGCCTGCGCGGTAACATACAAGGGTAGTGTAGGGTGTAGCAAGATGGCAGCGACGGCATCGAATGTGACGAGCGCAGGCTTTTTTGAACAGCGTTTTTTTTTGAATGGCCGTGTGTACACAGGGCTTGGCAAGGCAAGCTTGCCAGGAATCCCGTCAGGAAAACCGACGGTTTTTTAATAGACGCGATTCTCGCCCGTGTGTACGAGGCTTCATTCAAATATGTTGAGACTCCCTTGTAAGTGAAAGAGGACCAATAGAATCTTTATCTGTATATAGTGATAGGCATAATTGTCAGTATCTTCTCTATATAAAACTTAGATGAAACAGTGGGACGAATCGTGAAGACTGAATGTTCAAGGGGCCACATTATGTTTATTACAGGAAGCATTGTGTAATTTTGTAAAAAAAATATAACACTTCTGTACTCAACATTATAGTAAAAATTTTAATTTACAGTATTGAATACCAGAGAAAGCTTCCCCCCCCCCCCCCCAAAAAAAATGCCTAAAATATTTAGACTTGAAGTATGTAAGTGTGACATCAAGTGGAGAACAGCTGGTGGTAGTCGACGTAGTCGACTTTGAGTGGGGATATCTGAATGATGCCTGCAGCTACAGGCATCATTCAGATATCTTATTTTATAGCCAGCGATTCCCTGCACCGTAAGAACAATCATAGCGGCTTCAGCCGCTTGATCGTTCTTACAGTCAGCGGGAGGGGACATTCCCCCCCATCCCACCACTCTCCAGTGATTTTCCCGGCTCGCCCGTACGATTGGCGAGAGGGAGAAGGAATCGGTCCATGCCGAAAGTTTACCATAGAGAATCCGGTGGGCCAGATGGCCCCGGACGTCTCTATGATTTTTCGGAGGCCGGGCGCAATGTTATGATGTCACGCCCGGGCCTCTGCATTTGAAAAAATGCCACCCCATCGGCTGGGAAGCCAGGATCGTTTTTTTTTTCTTTTCTTTTTTTTTCTTTTTTTTTCTTTTTTTTTCATGGTTCCCAGCCGAGAGGCGAGATGTGAGGACTTATGTTTACATTTCTTGTAATATGAATAAAAGTAATAAAAAAAGTTAAAAGAAAGTGTCAAAATAGAAAAATAAAAGTAAAATAAAGTAGAAAACTAGTAGGAAAATATAATAATATTTCAAGCACCCCCGTCCCCAAGTGCTCGCGTGCAGAATAGAACACACGAGGTTCAAACCACACGTGAGGTATCGCCGCAACCGTGAGCAAGCAAGCGGGAACAATAATTCTAGCGCTAGACCTCCTCTGTACCTCTAAACGGGTAACCTGTAAAACATTTTAAAGCGTCGCCTATGGGGATTTTTAAGTACCGAAGTTTGGTGCCATTCCATGAGTGTGCGCAATTTCAAAGCGAAGTGACATGTTGGGTATCTATTTACTCGGCGCAACATCATCTTTCACATTATGCAAAAAAATTGGGCTAACTTTACTGTTTTGTTTATTTTTAATGCATGGAACTGTTTTTTCCCCCCAAAAAAAGCGTTTGAAAAATTACTGCACAAATACCGTACGAGATAAAAAGTTGCAATGACCGCCATTTTATTCCCTAGGGTCTCTGCAAAAAAAAAACATATAATGTTTGGGGGTTCTGAGTAATTGCAGGGTGATAATAAATATCTTGTCTGAAGGTTTGTTAAACAGCGCAGCTCGGAAATCTGTAGTAATGATGGTAAAATTTTGATAAATGACAGGAAATCGCTTTCTTCAATTTCCTCTTTCTAGCATAAGGCCTCATGCACACTGGACGTTTTTACAGCTGCTGTTTTGGCAGATGTTTTTTTTGCAGCCAATAAAACTCTCCAGCATGTTATCCTATGTGTCCATGCACACATAGGCTGTTATCTGTGTTTTTTGGCAGGGGCTTTTTCTGGCTGGAAAAAAGCCCCCAAAACTACTGGGTTTTGAGCGGGGTTTTTAAACTGTAAAAAAGCTAAAAACCGCTAAAAAAGCGTGGCTATTCAGCTTTTACCAGCGTTTTTGAGCCATAAGCTTTTGTGGGAGTATAGTTTTGTTTAAAAAAAAACTAAAAAAAGGCTACAGCTAAAAAACGCTACTACAATAACGCTGAAAAACTCATTCTACAGCTATAGCTTTCTACAACTACTGCTACTGGCGTTTTTTATAACGTCCAGTGTGCATGAGGCCTAACTCTGTGTAGCGCCCCCCCCCCAATATTTGGGGGCGCTATGTGAAATTTAAGGGCAGTCTGAGCCAGTAATTGGGCTCAGACCAATTATGTTCACGTTGTTGTTCTGCTCGGGGTTTGATACTGCCCGGCAGTGTTATTCTCCTTTGCATGCAGGTGGCGCTGTCACCGCCGGCACAGGCTGGATTATGGGGGTATCACAGCACCTTGGGTGTCCTTTCTCGGCAGCCGTGCAGTGGGCGTGGTCTACCCGCTGTGCATGCTGGGAGAGGGTACAAAAGGGGCAGACGCATTTTGGCGTGTGGCGATTCCATGGGAACCCCAGGGCGTGCAGGGGGACCTCTGGTCCAGTGAGAGTGCCTCGTGGCCCGCATGGCACGAGGTGCGCTGGAGTGCTTAGGCTTTGGGCACCTTCAACACGAGGCCCTGTTGCTGCATTGTAGGCCCAGCTCCACTGACTAGGGCCTACGCTTCAGAGAAGATTCCCAGGCTGCCCGGTTGTAAGGGGGCCCATCTTTAGGAATTGAGTTCCATGGGAAGAACAGTCTCGGCGGAGATAGCGACGGTACTGCTGTCTCGGGGAAAGGTCTGGAGGCCTACCTAAAGGGGAATCCATCATCTCTGACATCCGTGCTCCATCCCGGCTGCTAGGACTGCTCTCATAGGGACTATCCGGGTGAGCAATACCCACTCAGGCTTGAGTGGCGACGAGTGTAGATATTGGACTTAAGTGTTGCGTGCCTGAACCTTCCCCCACGTCTTTCAACTTTTCTGCTCTTGCTTTACTTCAAGTTTAACTCAAAGTGCAGAAAAAGAATAAAGCCTTGCTGATTAGGTTTTACTCAAGTGTGGACATTGGCCTTATTCCAAGGAGACGTCAGTGTGCCTAGACAACGGAGCTAAAGGATCCACTCGTGGGAGGTATTTGGCTGCAGACCCAAAGTAACGAAACCAGTAGATCCCGTTAACAAATTGGGGTCTGCAGGTGTGTGGCAGCCCGAAGAGGAAAAAAAAGTGTTTGTGCTACACCTGATAAAAACGTAAAAACGCGGCTATTTGGTGTTTATCAGCGTTTTTAAACCATAAGCTTTTGTGGGAGTATAGTTTTGCCCAAAAAAAAAAGCTACTGCAAAAATGCTGCAAAACCCATTCTACAGCTAACGCTACTGGCGTTTTCATAACATCCAGTGTGCATGAGGCCTAACTGATAAAAGCTTTAAAACGCTGAAAAACGCGCCTATTTGGTGTTTCTCAGCGTTTTTGAGCCATAGGCTTTTGTGGGAGTATAGTTTTGCTAAAAACAGCTAAAAAAAAACCGCTGCAAAACTCATTCTACAGCTACAGCTCTATACAGCTAATGCTACTGGTGTTTTTATAACGTCCGATGAGCATGAGGCCTTAAGGTCAGTGGAAAATAAGCTTTAAACCAAGCCCCTGCTGACCTATATAGCTGTCAACACAGAGGAGTAATTTATCCTCAGTTCACAAGAGATGCAGTAAAGTTGCTCAAGTGGGAGTTCAGCACTCTGCTCTCCCCTCTTTTTGTATGCCTGATCTGTGTTAATAAAGATTATTATACTGGCAGGCTGTCAACTTGCTGTTGGCAGGGAAGTGCAAAAACAGCCACTGACAGAAGGAAAGTGTTTTTTTTTTTACTGTATAGTCCAGTGGTCCCCAACCTTTTTGGCACCAAGGACCGGTTTTGTGGAAGAATATTTTTCCAAGGCCCGGTAGCAGGGGGGGACGAATCACAATGTGTGGGTCGGTTCACACTGCTGCGGTGTGGGAACCCTGCGAATCCACTGCGGGTTCCCGCATCGCAGGTTTTCCGGTGGCAGTTCACATTGCCCTATGTGAACTGCTGGGAGTGTCAGTTAAAAGTTAACGACACCCCCAAATCAGTTCGTATATCGCAGTGCGATCTGCAAACTCTGACAGGAATCGGATCGCATGGGTGTGAACACCCATGCGATCCGATTCTGCTGCGGACAAAAAAAATGGTCCTGTGCGAGTTTGATGCAAATTCAGCCATACGATTTGTATGGCTGAAATCGCACAGAGATCGCATGTGATGTGCACTGCAGTGCGGTGCGAATCACATCCGAACTCTGACATTGCTGCAGTGTGAACCGGCCCTAAATGTCCCAGTGTAAAAATATTATTAAATGTCCCAGTATAAAAAAAATGTAATGATTTTTTTATACTGGGACATTTAATATTTTTTTTTTAAACTGGGACATTTAATGTCCCAGTATAAAAAAAAATCATCATTAAATGTCCCAGTATAAAAAAAAAAAATCATCATTAAATGTCCCAGTATAAAAAAAATCATTAAATGTCCCAGTAAAAAAAATATACAAGTCCCTCTGCAGTGCCCACTCTACTTACAGTCTCAGCACAGGAAAGTGAGGGGGAGCCGTTAGAGATTGCGGGAATGCATTGAGCCGGTACATAGCGAGGGTGGGCGGAGAGATGAGGTAATTCTCTCTCTCTCACTCATTGGCTGGCCGTGCCTCTGTGTAGCGTAGCGTAGCCTTGCAGCACCGTATGTTAGGACTGGACAGCGGCGCGCCTCTGCGTAGCGCAGAGAGATGGTGTCATCTCTCTGCTCGGGCAGCTGCATCGCTGACGGTCTCCTCCATGGCCCGGCTATAGCGGCGGTATGGCACGGACAGTGTCATTTGCGTTGCGGCCCGGCTAGAGAGGCGGTATGGCCCGGCTTTGGGCCGCGGACCGGGGGTTGACGACCTCTGGTATAGTCCCTGTAGCTACAAAACTCAGCGAGAGACGACATGTTTTAAAACATTTACTAATTTCAGAGTTTGAATAAAAGTTGTCCCTGTAAAAAATTAACTCTCTTTTTGCCTAAACCACCAGACACAGCTGTAATGAAGAGTAATCAATGTCTTGGGCGCGGTCCACACTACTGCGGCCTGAAAGTCCCAACTTTGTCAGGTGACTTCCTGGCAATTTACTTGCAACTTGAGTACTACTTTGATGCGACTTTGAAGCAACTTTTAGGGAATGCCTGGGTAATCTGCCTGTAATGTTGGATCCAAATCACATCAATATAGATGAGGATCTGACTTGGAGGCGACTTCCATTAAAGTCTATGGGCACAAGTTGGATAGAAGTCACCTTGAAGTAGTATAAGAACATTTTCTAAAGTCGGAGCAACTTCAGTAGTGCTAATTATGACAGCTCTCATTGACTTGCATGGGATTTCACATGTCATGCGACTTGGGGTATAAATGAGTATAAACGGAGGAGATTTACTAAAGTCGGAGCAACTTCAGTAGTGCTAATTATGACAGCTCTCATTGACTTACATGGGATTTCACATGTCATGCGACTTGGGGTCTCACAAGTCGGATTCCAGGTCACCGCATTGTGAACTGAGCCTAAAGGCACTTTCAGAAACGGACACTTCTGCGTGTAGATCCCCTGCTCCCTGCTTTTTGGTTCCTGCAACCCCTTTGTCAATACTGTATGTGTCCTGTAGTACCATAGTAGTCAGTAGGAGGAACCGAGTGATGAGTGTGGGGGGGGCAGATCTGGGGGAAAAGCTGACGTGGTCAGAAGTGTCTGTTTCTGAAGAGTGTTCAAAGAGGTTTTGCAATGCAGGCAGTGAGATAGGTAAGTATTTACTATTTTCTTTACAGAGTATTTTAGTGAGAGAGTATGTTTAAAGCTTATTTAGAGAATTTCAAATTCCTCCTGGTGAATCAGCCTAACAGCTACAGCAACACCTTAAGGCCTAGCTTAAAAAAATGAGTATAAACGGAGGAGATTTACTAAAACTGCACACAAAATCTGGTGCCAGTTGTGGTTTGTAACCAATCAGCTTCTAACTTCAGCTTGTTCAATTAAGCTTTGACAACAAAACCTAGAAGCTGATTGGTTACTATGCACATCTGCACCAGATTCTGTGTGCATCCGTTTCAGTAAATCTCCTCCAAATGTGTCTACATTTTCTATGCCATTGGTCTTCAAGGACTGCAGTTAGAAGTTCTGCCTTTAGGTGGCAATATTTCCATTTTATCTGTAGATACAGTATGTGGATTATAATCTTTTAAGTGCTGGAATTGGCAGCAAGCCAAGAGGTGTTTAAAAAGGAGAATCATCTTTCAGTTTATGGGAACAATTGATGTATGTTATACACACATATATATATATATATATATATATATATATATATTAGGGATGCATCAAATGGGTTTTTGGTGCCGAAAACAAATCTTGATTGATCCCGAAAACCGAAACAGCACCGATACCGAAAGTGACTGTTTTTAAAAAATGTTTTTATACATAGAGATGGTCAGAGACTGAGGACACGGTACAGGAGATTGTCAGAGACTGCAGACACATTACAGGAGATGGTCGGAGACTGGGGACACGGTACAGGAGATGGCCAGAGACTGGGGCCACGGTACAGGAGATGGCCAGAGACTGGGGCCACGGTACAGGAGATGGCCAGAGACTGGGGCCACGGTACAGGAGATGGCCAGAGACTGGGGCCACGGTACAGGAGATGGCCAGAGACTGGGGCCACGGTACAGGAGATGGCCAGAGACTGGGGCCACGGTACAGGAGATGGCCAGAGACTGGGGCCACGGTACAGGAGATGGCCAGAGACTGGGGCCACGGTACAGGAGATGGCCAGAGACTGGGGCCACGGTACAGGAGATGGCCAGAGACGGGGGCCACGGTACAGGAGATGGCCAGAGACTGGGGCCACGGTACAGGAGATGGCCAGAGACTGGGGCCACGGTACAGGAGATGGCCAGAGACTGGGGCCACGGTACAGGAGATGGCCAGAGACTGGGGCCACGGTACAGGAGATGGCCAGAGACTGGGGCCACGGTACAGGAGATGGCCAGAGACTGGGGCCACGGTACAGGAGATGGCCAGAGACTGGGGCCACGGTACAGGAGATGGCCAGAGACTGGGGCCACGGTACAGGAGATGGCCAGAGACTGGGGCCACGGTACAGGAGATGGCCAGAGACTGGGGCCACGGTACAGGAGATGGCCAGAGACTGCGGACGTGGTACAGGAGATCAATGCAGCCTCACCAGTGCCCGTCAGATGCAGCCAGCCTGTGTCCCCAGTTCAGCCAGCCTGTGTCCCCAGTTCAGCCTACCTGTGCAGGGGAAGTGAGAGGAGAGCCACTGCCGCCTGGGGATTAGAGCGCTGGGAACATAACAGCTTTCATTTTAATAGCTGTGTGTTCCCTGCAGCGCACCATCACATACAGCCCCTCCCCCTTGTCCGGGGAACTTTGATAGACAGATCACCTGTCCCAGGATTGGACGAGTGATCTGTCTATCAAAGTGTCTGGACAAAGAGGAGGGGCTGTATGTGATGGCGCGCCGCAGGGAACACACAGCTATTGAAATGAAAGCTGTTATGTTCCCGCACTCTAACACCAGGCGGCAGCAGCTCTCCTCTCCCACAACAACAACCTCGTAATGGGCGGCACCAGGGGCGGGGGGCAGAGCCCCGCCCCATTTTTGGTGCATCCGTAACATACAGTATATATATATATATATATATATACATATATATATGTAAAAAAAGTGAGTAAACCCCTCACATTTTTGTAAATATTTTATTACATCTTTTCATGTGACAACACTGAAGAAATTACACTTTGCTAGAATATAAAGTAGTGAGTGTACAGCTTGTATAAGTGTATTTTTACTATCCCCTCAAAATAACTCCACACACAGCCATTAATGTCTAAACCACTGGCAACAAAAGTGAGTACACCCCTAAGTGAAAATGTCCAAATTGGGCCCAAAGTTTCAATATTTTGTGTGGACACCATTATTTTCCAGCACTGCCTTAACCCTCTTGGGCATGGAGTTCACCAGAGCTTCACAGGTTGCCACTGGAGCCCTCTTCCACTCCTGCATGATGATATCACGAAGCTGGTGGATGTTGGAGACCTTGCGCTCCTCCACCTTCCGATTGAGGATGCCCCCCAGATGCTCAATAGGGTTTAGGTCTGGAGACATGCTTGGCCAGTCCATCATCTTTACCCTCAGCTTCTTTAGCAAGGCAGGGGTCGTCTTGGAGATGTGTTTGGGGTAGTTATGTTGGAATACTGCCCTGCGGTCCAGTCTTTGAAGGGAGGGTATCATGCTCTGCTTTAGCAAGTCACAGTACAGGTTGGCTATCATGGTTTCCTCAATGAACTGTAGCTCCCCGGTGCCGGCAGCACTCATGCAGCCCTTGACCATGACACTCCTACCACCATGCTTGACTGTAGGGAAGGCACACTAGACTTTGTATTCCTCACCTGGTTGCTGCCACACACACACTTGACACTATCTGAACCAAATAAGTTTATCTTGGTCTCATCAGACCGCAGGACATGGTTCCAGTAATCCATGTCCTTAGTCTGCTTGTCTTCAGCAAACTGCAAGCTTTCTTGTGAGTCATCTTTAGAAGAGGCTTCCTTCTGGTACGGCAGCCATGGAGACCAATTTGATGCAGTGTGCGGCGTATGGTCTGAGCACTGACAGGCTGACCCAGGCACCCCTTCAACCTCTGCAGCAATGCTGGCAACACTCATACGTTTATTTCCCAAAGACAACCGCTGGATGCACTCAGCTTCTTTAGTCGACCATGGCGAGGCCTGTTCTGAGGGGAACCTGTCCTGTTAAACTGCTGTATGGCCTTGGCCACCGTTCTGCAGCTCAATTTCAGGGTCTTGGCAATCTTCTTATAGCCTAGGGCCCTAGGCTATCTTTATCTAGAGCAGTGTTTCTCAACTCCAGTCCTCAAGGCGCCCCAACAGGTCATGTTTTCAGGTTTTCCATTATTTTGCACAGGTGATTTGATCAGTTTCACTGCCTTAGTAATTACCACAGCAGTTTCATCTGAGGGAAATCCTGAAAACATGACCTGTTGGTGTGCCTTGAGGACTGGAGTTGAGAAACACTGATCTAGAGCAACAATTCATTTTTTTCAGATCCTCAGGGAGTTCTTTGCCATGAAGTGCCATGTTGAACTTCCAGTGACCAGTATGAGTGTGAGAGTGATAACACCAAATTCAACACATCTGCTCCCCATTCACACCTGAGACCTTGTAAAACTAACAAGTCACATGACACCGGGGAGAGAAAATTTCTGATTGGGCCCAATTTGGACATTTTCACTTAGGGGTGTACTCAATTTTAAAACGTCCGTTTTGCAGTGTTTACATGCCGCATTTGCATTTAGAAGCGTTTTAGGCTAACAAGAGCTTTAAGTACACTCTTTACAAACATAAACACAACCCCTGCATAAAACCTAAATTAAAACCCATTAAGACTATAGTAACAAAAGGGAAAACATCTATAATAAATCCTATTTTTGTAGGTAGGATCCAAATAATATGAAGATAAAAAAAGAAAAAAAGGGGTACATATGCAAATACCCACTATTGTTTATTAGTGCATCCTAATTGACCTAACCCTTCTTTATGCATCAATAATAAATCCGCTGAGATCGTATTCTATATTGAGATCCCCTGGAGCAGAACCTTGGTGTCATATCCACCAGGATTCCATCTTACTCAGCTGCCTAATGTAATTGCCTCCCCTCCAGTGCTTCTTCGCCTTCTCTTACTGCAACCCACTTGGGTCATGGCTGTAGGCTAGCTTGAAATGTTTCAAAAAGTTCCCTGTTGTGTGTACAGAGGCCAACATACTGGAGGCACTAAGGGCATTCCATCATATATATAACGCCTTCTGATGCACAAGAGACAACATTTTTTTTTAAGATGTACTTTTTTGACAGTAGCAGAGGCAACAAATAACTAAAATTTGGCATTTTAACTGCTAGCCTTTGTCATATCTTGACAGAAGTGGAACTAATCAAGAAGAACTTGATATACCATGCTGATCTTTTAGGGATCTTTATCAATAAGTCATTACAGATGCTTACAAGACCACATGGTGTGTATGGACTCACTTCAGACACTCTTCAAACTTTATATCATATCTGTGAGATAGAACATCAAGATGATGCAAAATTAGTTTGTCTTCCCCGCATTTTACACCCCGCCCCCCCCCCCCCCCTTCGCATTTTTTTCCTCCTTATGCTTTTACCTCTGTCTTTTGGTGCTTTTTAAATGTAGCAGGTAGCCTGCCTGTAACCGGAGACTGAGAAATGACAACTGGCAGTAAGTGTGTTCTCAAGTGCCTTGAAGAACCTATCCAATCTAAAAGAAAAGTAAGATCTATCCTGGAGTGCGGAGCTGCTAAATTTTTAAAAAGCATTGAATACCTTATTTAGAAAACCCAATATCTGTATTTTTGAATACCAACAGGAAAAAAAGAAAAAAAAAGGGGGATTTAGGCTAGCAAATGATTGGTTGATTGGAGTGAACACAGCTTTACCTTATTTACTAGGCTCATGGCATATTTGCATTTAAAAGTGAACAGCCTCTACTCCTTTAACCTCCCTGGTGGTATGATTCTGTCATGATTTTAGGTGCTGAAAGCGGTACAATTATTTTGCATGGAAATTTGGCGTTTTATATTGTAGGCATGCAATTCGTAGGAATAACTCGCTTAAATCTGTCCAAACAAGAGTCTAGTAGACATCCCGGGTATGATAAAGTTTGAAACACAAAATCATAAATTATAATAAAATAAATAACTATAAATAATTATGTAGCGGGTATTTGAATTTAGGGGAAGCATCTGGGTGGTAGTGTAACCCAGATGCACTGATTGCTAGGGAATCTGAGACCCTTTTATGGTTCTTGGAGGACTCTGGTGGTGTGAGGTTCCCTGCGGCCTACAGGTGGCGTTGTTGCCGGGGGCCGGAGGTGAACTCACACCGCAAGACTGTGCCTTTTTGTCCTCCCCTGGAGCTGGTACAGCGGGGCGGGGGACCCGCTGTGACGCAAAGGGAGAGGGGATAAAAGGGGCGGACGCCTGTACCACGTGGTTGGTGTGGAGGTTCAGAGTCGGAAGGACGCGGCCGCACCCAGGCACCTTCAGCTTGGGTGCTGGCGTTCCGGTGTTCCAGGCCCAGGTGCCTTTGACCTGGCAGAAGCGGAGATGGAGTCCATCTCAGGCACCTTTAGCCTGGGGTGAGGTACTATGGCGGAGGCCTGGGGCTCAGTACCTTCGACTGAGTTCCGCGAGGGTGGAGGAATCCGAGGGGGCCCTAACTCCTTGGGTGCCCGTGTCTGAGTTCGTGAGGTCTGGTGTGCAGAACTTCTCTGGAGAGTCCGGCGCAGCATCGCTGGTGACAGAGGCCTCCGGTATCTCCCTTGGACAGATATCCTTCCTCTGACAGGGGCCGTGCTAGCGAAGGTAATTCACGTTCTACTTCACATAGTCAGTGGCAGTGACTATTCGCCACTGGTGATACCACAGTGGTTGGCAAGAGAAGGGAAAGGATTGTGCCTCGACCTATTCCCATTACTACTAAGTTGTTGCAAAAGAATCCAACTTAACCGTGCTGTGTGTTTATTCGCTGAGAAGAATAAAACTGTGTTTGACCTATTCACTGTGTGGAACTCTGGTTACTAGGAGAAAAGGAGTCAGGAACGAAAGACAGGGCTTGACTCTAGGACTCCTACACAAAGCCCGATTTTTCTGGCCTTCACCTCTTCACTATGGAGGACATGGGCCGTGGTGTATCTCATCCCTCCCCCCAGCACTAACACCCCTAGACGAAGAAATACAAGCCGAGAAAGAGAAGGGGAGAGAGGGGTGAGGCCGCTACAATTATAACAAATAATATAATAAAAATGATTCAATAATGTAATCAAATCAAAAACACTGAAATTTGCTCAGTTGCAGAATTGTCGCTGTCATTAGATTTAGTGTTTGATGACAAATTTCCCCACAAATCTCTATCGCTCAATTCTGCAAGTGATTCTAATTTATTATCGCTGTTTTCTAGCTGGTCTAAAACCACTTTTGACATAAAGGGACACTTTTTGGTTGCTATGGACAATCTCCAAATTCCAGGCAGAATTTTTTTTATTTATAATATAAAAGTGCATGCAGGGCACTGGACAGACCACTAGGGACAAAGGGTGTGTGTAATTTTTTTATACAGTACTGTAATCTGTAAGATTACAGTGTACTGTATGTGTACTGTGTTTTAACTTTTTTGAATTTGGCACCGATCTCCGCCCCTGTGCGCCGCAACGTCGCAGGGAACGGAGCTCGGCGGCACTGTGTGAATCGAGCGAGGAGACGGCTCGCAAGCACAGCGGGGAGACATCACAGGATCCAGGGGACAAGGTAAGTAACTTTGCCTGGATACTGTGATGCAGCCCGAGTCTGGCTCGGGGTTACCGCTAATGGTACTGAAATCTTACCCCAAACCAGACTCGGGAATACCGCCAGGGAGGTTAAGAAGACTTGTGTGGAAGCTGTTCTTGTTACCAGTTACTTTTTACTGACTTTCTTTGCCTTTGCCTCTTCTTTGTCTGCGTGGAGGTGGCCATGTTGGTAGAGGCAGGACTTTGCTTCCTGATGTTAAAGCTGCCCTCTTGAGTGGTGATCTGCAGTGTTAATTTTGTAATAGAAAATATTTTCTTCAATAAATTAACACATTTTTAGTCTACTAAATCATGACTAAAACATATCAGATGACTAAATAATGACTAAAACTAAATCGGCATTTAAGTCAAAAGAATGGCTAAAACTAAATTTAAATTTGACGTCAAAATGACCACTACACTATAAAATACAACTAAAACTAAAACAATTCAGATTACTAAAATACGGCTGAAACTAAAATGGCATTTAAGTCAAAAGACTATGACTAAAACTGAATCGAAATTTGACTTAAAAATGAACACTGGTGATCTGATGACTGTTGATAATGATAGGTCTTCCTCTCCAGCAAGGAGAACATTAAGCAGCACAATAGTGACATCACCAAATCCCATTCCAAATCTTCTAAGACTAGCAGTCAGAGACAGCAGTGCCTTATGCTGGCCATACATTATACAATTTACAGTACTTGTATAACTTTTCTTAGAATTTACCAAAACCTATAATATGAGGCCAAGCCTAAACACTTTCAATTTGTTTGCAATTAGGCAGACCCTTGCACTACATATTTGAAGGTAGATCTAAAGGAAATTGAATAAGAAAATTGTATAATGTATGGCCAGCCTTAGATGTTCTCTAAATGAAAATTTACAGCTGAGCGGCTATAGAACAGAAGTGCCTTAGCACAGGAGGTGCGTTGCTATTTTTCAGAAAGAATTCAAGACAGTTTTTTTTTTTAGTAATACTCCTTGTTTAACGACTTACCTGTTTAATGACAGCTCTGACTTACGACCAGCTCTCCCCACCTGAATGAAACGCTGTACATCATTGCATTGTACAGTACAGTACAGAATTTTCGTTTGTGTTCTGTACTTAGGCAAATTAAAACAACGTTATTGAGTCAGAGTTTTGTGTTTTGACCTTTTTTCAGAATACAGTGCAGTAGTTAAGAATGCTTAAAATATTGATTACTTGTGGCTCCTCGTTTAACGACCAAATTGTTTTACTGACCTGGCCGTTGGAACAGAACCTGGTCGTTAAGTGAGGAGAGCCTGTATTGCTTAGGCACAATTAACATGTCTAGATACAGTGGAACCTTGGATTATGAGCATAATCCGTTCCAGGAGAACGGACTCGCGCATGCGCAGTAGGTAACCAGGCTTTACTTCCTGATTCCCTTACTTAAGATGCTGGCACCTCCACCCGGGTGAGGACATCGCAGGCACCCTGGACAGGTAAGTGTCCTTATTTTAAAAGTCAACGGCTGCAGTATTTGTAGCTGCTGATTTTTAATTTTTTTTTTTTTGCAGGCGGAACTCCGCTTTAAGTGGTTAAACTTCCCTTATTTATAAATCGAAGTTCATCCCTTTGATCTTAGAACAAAAGTTACAGTGTTTCTAGTTGGCTACCAGTGCAGACAATGTTGTGAAAAACTTGGCAGGCTGCCCGTTTTTTTTTTCTTTTGACATCTGAGTGAGCAAAGAACTCTCTCTACACTTGTTACATAAATGAACCGGGAAATTCTGCATAGAGATTGTGAGGGGGGTTGAATAAAGATCACGATTTTTTAACGATTAATCGTGCAGCTCTAATATATATATTATTATACATCAGGGATATGCAATTAGCGGACCTCCAGCTGTTGCCAAACTACAGGTCCCATGAGGCATAGCGAGACTCTGACAGCATCAAGCATGACAACCAGAGGCAGAGGCATGATGGGACTTGTAGTTTGGCAACAGCTGGAGGTCCGCTAATTGCATATCCCTGTTATACATGATCCAGCCCACAGGTGCTAAAACTGCTGCAGGGTAGACCTGAACTGGTTAATATTATCTGGCATTGTCACATGTAAACTGTATATTAATGTCCAGTTTACTTGGTACATATGTATGTGTTTATGGAACACTCTTTCATATAAAATGCTGTAGACTGAGCAATTGTAAACACTGTTTTGTGTTACATTTTATTGAATCTCCAACTTTTTGTTTGGTGTGACCTGTCAGATACTGATTATGCCCTTTGTTACATAGTTACATAGTAGGCGAGGTTGAAAAAAGACACAAGTCCATCAAGTCCGACCTATGTGTGTGATATGTCAGTATTACATTGTATATCTCTGTATGTTGTGGTCGTTCAGGTGCTTATCTAATAGTTTTTTGAAATTATTGATGCCCCCCGCTGAGACCACCGCCTGTGGAGGGGAATTACACATCCTTACCGCTCTTACAGTAAAGAACCCTCTACGCAGTGTAACCTCCCTGGCGGTATTATTATGTCAGATTTTTGATGCTGAAAGCGCTACCATTTATTTTGAATGGAAATTTGGCGTTTTATATTTTAGGCCTGTAATTCTTAGTAATAACACACTTAAATCTGTCCAAACAAGAGTCTAGTAGACATCCCGGGTATGATAAAGTTTGAAACACAAAATCATAAAATATAATATAATAAACTATAAATAATTTAAAAAAATATTATATTAATTATAATAAAATTGATTTCTCCACTATTCACTATCGCTCAATTCTGCAAGTGTTCTTATTTACTATCGCTGTTTTTAGCTGGTCTCAAACCACTTTTCACATAAAGGGACACTTTTTGGTTGCTATGGACAATCTCAAGTTTCCAGGCAGAAAAAACAGTATATATAATATAAAACTGCATGCAGGGCACTGGACAAAACACTAGGGACAAATGGGATATGAAATAATTTCAAACAGTAATGTAATCTGTATGTATTATGAATTTTGTCATTTTTGAATTTGCCACCAGGCTCCCCCCCCGTGCATCGCGACGCTCGCAGGGAACGGAGCCTGCCACACAGAGGCATTAGGCGGAGGACACAGCCCGTGGACACAGCGGGGGGACATCGCAGGATCCTGGGGACAAGGTAAGTAACCTGCACCGGGAAAACCGCCAGGGAGGTTAAGATGCTTTTAGTGCTTTTTCATTTTAGTGAATGGCCGCTTGTCTTATTAAATTCCCTTATGTCGAAAAGTTTTATCCCTATTGTGGGGTCACCAGTGCGATATCTGTACGCTGAAATCATATCCCCTCCCAAGTGTCTCTTCTCCAGAGAGAACAAGTTCAGCGCTCGTAACCTTTCTTCATAACTAATATCCTCCAGACCATTTTAGTTCTGTTGCCCTTCTTTGTACTCTCTCAAGATTCCAGTACATCCTTCCTGAGGACTGAAGCCCAGAACTGGTCGGCATACTCCAGGTGAGGCCAGACCAGAGTCTTGTAGAGTGGGAGAATTATCGTTTAATCCCCTTTTTTGTTGTTATGAAATCATTCAGTTATGCATGTTCATGGCATAAAATAGAGAATGACAGGTCCCATGCACTTGACTTATGGCCCGTACTCATGATCCGAAAATCGGATGACAGATGGTCTATTTTTTATTTTTTTTTTGCATGCTAGTCGCATATCAAAAACGGAGAGTTTTATCACACCTGAGCGCGCCCGCAAGCTAACCCCCTTGGGAGGGAGCTTCCCAGAGGGGGGTTAGCTCTTGCGGGGAGGAGCCAAAACAGTCGCAGAAGGACCCCAGAAGACAAGGATCGGGGCCACTCTGTGCAAAACGAACTGCACAGTGGAGGCAAGTATGACATGTTTGTTATTTAAAAAAAAAAAATGATTAAACCTTTACAACCCCTTTAATAAATTTACGAAAATTCTTACGACAGAATAAAAAAAATCAGAAGTGATGTCATGACATAGAGATGATTCATGGGAATTTAATTGTATTTCCTCAGAAATTTTCAGTCATTTATTGCACAGAACAGACATCACCTCACCTCATCAGGATATACACCTCTGGCAAATACAGCTTCTAATCTAGGGCTCTTGCTCAATCTCAAATACATGTTTTTTTTACTCAAGAACAAAGTAATTTATTGATAGCAAAAGCAGTTTGTATTTACCAAGGTGTGGCGTAAAAGGAAACAATTTGTACCAACGTAAAAAATAAAATATGCATTCTTCTGTTATAATCTAGAACATTCTTAGGCTGCATTTACACTTCAGCGTATTGAATCGCGGGCAGATTTGCTGCAAATCTGCCCGCGATTTGAAAGCGCAGATGTGTAAATGATATATCGTGCTGCAATCGCGGCAACACGTATTGCGGGAAGCATGTCGCACCAAAAGTAGCTTTTGGGCAACATGCTTCCCGCGATTGCAGCACAATTTTATTGCAGCAGACCTGCACCGCGATTTGAGGTGTCATTCAAATGAATGGCATCTCAAATGCGAATCACGCATTTTGTCATTCACACATCAGCGCTTTCAAATCCTGGGCAGATTTGCAGCAAATCTGCCCATGATTGAAAACGTTGAACGAAGAAAAAAAAACATATTTTTTACTTTATGCTAAAAATCATATTCAATTAAAAAAAATCAAATTTTTTCTTAAATTTTGGCCAAAATGTATTCTGCTATATGTTTTTGATAAAAAATAAATCCCAATAATTTAATATTGAATGGTTTGAGTGAAAGTTATAGCGCTGGTATATACACTGGAATTTTATTTTATTTTTTAAAATATTACTAATGAGGAAAATTACTGAATTAAAGGGATATACCTCATATACTCCAATTTAGAATAATAATAGTTATGTGGAACTGGTGAAATTGGAAGGATTTGACATTTGGAGGCAGAAGGGACTAAGGTATATGGCACAGTTATTTAAGGAAAACGTGATGAAAACCTTCAGTGAATTAAGAAAAGAATACAATATTCCAAATCAAAGATTTTTTCAATTTTTACAGCTCAGGCATGCACTAAAAACACAGGGTTGTTTACAGGAATTGAAGTTTAATAAGTCAATGGTAATAGCCTTGTTGGATAAGATTGGGGAAAAAAAGGGTCTGATATCACAATTATATGATATATTATTTGACAAATTAAAAAAAAACAGTGGTTACACCAGCAAGATCAGCCTGGTCGGGTGATATAGGGCCAATTTCAGATGAACAGTGGGCACAGGCACTATCGGCAATACCTCAGTCTTTTCTATCTCCAACACAAAATTTAACACAATTATTTATCCTCCACCGGGTACACTATACACCAGAGAAATTATTCAAATGGAAATGTCGAGATACAGACCAATGTCCAAGATGTAAAGGGAGAGTTGCTAATTCAATACATATGCTATGGAGATGTCCTAAACTCCATCGCTATTGGTCTGGGGTGGTATCTATGATCAATAGTGTACTTGAGATAGGGTTGCTTATTGAGCCTGGGGGATGTCTTCTGGGTATACTGGATGAATCAAGAATCCCGGTGGAATATATTGCTTCAATAAATAGAAGTCTATTCCAGGCTCGTAAGCTCATTGCACAAAAGTGGCTATCACCACATCCACCTACTGTAGCAGAATGGAAAATACAAGTAAGGGAAACTTTAATTAAGGAAAAGTATACTTTCTTACATAGAGGTTGTTTATGGAAATATGGAGAAGGTGGCTTGATATTTTGGAGGCATGATGAGAGAGGAGAGGTTGGATGGGGGAGGGGTGGGGGTGGGGGGAGTGGGAGCATGGGGATTGAGGGGGTGGGGGGTGTGGTTTTGGTTTTTGGCTTTGTTTTTTTTTCTTTCTTTCTTTCTTTCTTGTTCCCTCTCAATACGGGCTGGGTTGTATGTTGTTTTTGTTTGTATATAAAATAAATAAAAAGATGATTTGATTGGAAAAAAATATATATTACTAATGGCGGTGATCAGCGACCTATATTGGGGCTGCGATAATGCAGCGACGCTAATTGATGCTGGGTGGTTACTACTGACACTGGCTGGGAAGGGGTTATCATCGAGGGCGATCAAGGGGTGCCTAACAATGTGTAAAGTGTGCTGCTTTTTACTAAAGATCTCTCAGTGCAAAGCAGGGATGAGATACTGACAGATTGCTCCCTCTGAACAGAGCTCTGTGTTGTTTATCAACAAAGGGCTCTGGGCCGTGATTTCACACAGCCGATCAGCAGGTCCCGGCCATGAATCATTGGTTGGGACTTGATAACAGGCTCCTGCTGTGGACAATCCGGCTTCCTTCCAGTCTCACTCTAGCAGGCGGAAGTGCCGGATCGCTGATCGGGTATCCCGGTGGGACGGGACACACGGGAAGAGCGGCGGAAAGGTGGTGGGAGGGGGGGGGGCATCCCCTCTCGCTCCTCCGGGATAATAGCCAAGAAGCTTTTAGCCACATAGGTTATTATCCCTGAAGAGCCGACCGCCCACTCTAAAAAAAAAAAAAAAAGGTACCGAGGTGATGCCTGCAGCTGCAGACATCATCCCGTTATAACCCCCTAAAGCTGAGGCCGCATATGTGCGTACGCTTGACGGGAAGGAGTTAATCTTCAAGGACCGGTTCAAATTAGAACACGGTACGGGAATGGGGTGTTTCCTGCACTGCCCTTGCGATCTGCATGCGGGTGCCAGTGTGTTGTTAACAGCACTCCAAATGTAGATTGCAAATGCAGTGGTTCTGTAGGAACCAAATCGCATTGTACCACAGTACAGTGTACTTTGGTGCGGTGTGTTTTTAAAAGTAGTGCATGCATTGCTTTCTCCACGTTCTAGTGTGATTTACAGTCCTTTCAACTGCACTGGAACACGGCACACGTTCCCGTGCGATTCAGGTGTGAACCAGCCCTTAAAAAGAATCAGTGATGAACCTAAATATTCAGCCACACATTTTTATGATTGTACATTTTATGTTTGGCAAAAATAAAACTGACAGGGGCTATAACCCACCCTTACTCTATCCAAAATGAAACATGTTTGCCTACATGCACTGATTCCCTATGTCTATCACTAGCTGTTATTATCAGGTTAGCATAGTGGCTTTAAATTTGCAAAGATAAGAAAGAGGGTGCAGCACTGGGCCAGGACAGAGCAACATGATAAATCATAAAAAACAGGGGAAAAAGAATAATTAAAGCCCAACTTCAGCCCAAACTTTTCTTTTAGGTTTTAAGTCAAGAATGAGTAAGAAGGAACTTCTGACAGCTTTACATTACAATCTTCCATTGTGGAGACTTCGCCTCACCTTTTGTGCCCATTACACTAGAGGTAAGAGGATCGGGGGTTACCCAACTAGGACACCTAGGCAACAATGAAAACTTCACTGAGATTCTAACCTTTCCTCACTCTACTAGAATAATGGATTTGTGGCTCCTGCTTATCTGTTGGTCCCTGTTACTGGGACAGGAAGTGATGATGGTAGATGACCTCTGGTAGGGCACAGAGAGCAGTAAAAGCCTTATAGAGAGTTCAACACTTCCAACTGATGTTTGGCTTTAACCATTTAACTGCAACTACTGTAACTATTAAAGAGGAAGTAAACCCTGATGGGTTTTACTTCCTTTCTTTTACCCTGCATAGAAAAAGCATAATGTGCTAGTAGGTACTTACCTGCAATCAAAGCCTGCGCCCCGTCCCCACTGCAGGCCGGATCCATGTTTGCCCCTCTTCCTTCCGGGGCCCGAGCCAAGTGACGTCAGTCCTGTGCATTCACGCGGGAGCTGCCGGACATGGCACTCGCTACTGAAGGAACGGCACGGCGGACCGTTTCTTCACAGTGCATTCACCAATTACATCATTGGCGCAGTATACAGTAAATATCTTCTTAAATGGCGCACAAGATATTTACAGTACCTATAGGTAAGCCTTATTCTAGAATTACCTATAGGTACAATTTTCCCATGGAGATTTACAACCTCTTTAAGCCAGTGACCGCATGGGAACAAACTTCTGCCTACTTAGCAGCTGGGAGTTTGTTTACTTTTAACTGTCGGTTTACTAGTTTAAGTGATTGGGGTTGCGGAAAAGTCACCTTATTACTTCTATAGTGTTTGTAATGTGCTTACCCACACTTTCCCTTCATGCTATCCTTTCCCTTCATGCTATCCTTTCCCTTCATCTATCCTTTCCCTTCATCTATCCTTTCCCTTCATCTATCCTTTCCCTTCATCTATCCTGGGCTAACCTGTCCCTCCTCCCCAGGACTTCCATGGCAGGTATTGGCATAGAGAGCAGCAGGAGATCAGCTAACTCCCCTGAACAGTGTGAAGCCTAAAGCGCTCAGCTCTGAGCACTTCCAGCGTTCAGAGTTGTCAAACCCTGGCCGCTGAGCAAGGACAGTCTGTGCTTGATTAGCTGCAACAGAGTGCAGTGGTGAGTGACCATGACCAGTGACCAGCGGTCTAATAAACCACAATGTCTCCTTGAAGCAGAACTAAAACCTCCAGGAAGCTGCCATCTTCGCCTCTGTTTAATTTACTGTTGCCATGATGCTGCACATGTGATCAGCTATGACAGGAGCCATTTGTTGGCTTGGCAGTTCAGATGGCTTCACAGACATACACTAATAACTGTAAAAGTTATTCAATTCATGCCTTAAATGAAACCGCTAACTCTGTGGGTTTAGTTCTACTGTAAAGAGAACCTGTCACCTGCACTATGCAATCACAAAGGAAACTTGGTAGCTTACATTGTGAAAGCAAAAAAGTTAATATGAAAAAAAAATTTTTTTCATAAAATTAAAAATGTATGTATAAAAGCCCCTCTCACACATGTATATGCACATATAAAAGCAAATGCGTGTGTGTGCATACAGAAATGGCTATTGTGACACACATATTGGTATTGCTGCGCATGCGGAATAAACGCTGATTCTAGGACCTATATTCTTGGATAAAGTGTTTTTTTTTTTTTTTTAAGTTGAAGCTTTACAAACAGGTTTACACTTGTCTGTTCTGTGGCAAAAGAATTGCAGAGAGCGGCCCTGAACCACCTCTTCTCGGGTCCCCGCCTGGAGCTCCTGGCCCCTCCCCTTCGACGAGTGCCCACATAGAAAGCTGCTTTCTATGCAGGCACTTGTGTGTGCCACCTCCCAGGCCCTCGCTGTCTGAGTCCGCTCCTTCGACTTTGATTGGCAACAGTGGGAAGGCTCCCGCTGCCACAGCAAAGCCTGTGAGAGCAGGACGTGAGGGGAGAAAAGAGCTGAAGATGGGCACAGCCCTGGATTGAATGAGGGCTCAGGTAAGTATAAGAGGGGAGGGGGTGTGAGGGGGATAATGATGCCTAAACATTTTTTACCTTAATGTAAGGAATGCATTAGGGTAAAGCAATATTTAGAGTTTAGAGCCACTTTAACTATACATTAGTGCGCTGTAAAGACTTACCTATAGAGAATTTTGGATGGCACAGTTATTTGCCATTTTGTGGGCACACGCAGTTTAGAAACTTGACATATTTAGTATCTATTTACTCAACAAAACCTAAAAAACTAGGGATTCATGTTTGTGTATACTAATAATTATTTGGGTGTATTTTTCTTTACTAAAATATAGATTTCATAAACTGTAGCACAAATATCATATGATATAAAAAAACCTGCCCCCATTACGTCGTACAGGGTCCTTGCTTTCAGAAAATGTTGTTTTTGGTTTTCAAGTGCGTTTACATGTACAAAATGTGCATTTTAGTATGTGTGCACAAAGGAAAAAAATACAATGTTACTAAGAGAGATATGTGAAAACTGACACATACATCAAGTCTTTCCCAAAGATGTCATCGAGGTGAATGTGAACTTTGCATGACGTATGTGAGTTCAAATTCCTTTCCACTTTCTATTTACATAATAATAATTTATTTTTAGTTCAAATACAACAGGAAACAGTCAGTCAGAAATAGAAGATATCACACAGTAGTAAAGTCTGTCACAATTTTGCATAGTGAGTTGTTCTATCGATATGAGGATCAGCTGACTCATGTGTTACATTGTGGACATGCAGCATGTCTTGTGCACACACCGTACATCACTTCTGGGTGTGTCCGCAGATATCCCTGTAAATTTGTACAAAGCTGACTGAGCTCTCAGGAGGAATTGTTCTTAGTTTATTTTATTCTATTTTTATTCAAAATGTGTGTACTGTGTAAATATGAGACAAGAGCTACATTACCGTCTCAAATACAGGTGGGTTGTGAGGGGTCTCCAAATTTTCTAAACAAAGGGCCAGTTTACTGTCCTTCAGATTTTAGGGGGGCCAGACTGTGGTCAGTGGGAGTAAAAAATTAGCACCCCTATGGTTAGGTGGAAGAGGAATAGTCCCCAATCCATAAGTGTTAGTGGGAGGAATAGTACCCCCATCATTGGTGTCAGTAGGAGGACTAGTGCCCCATCATTGGTGTCAGTAGGAGGACTAGTGCCCCATCATTGGTGTCAGTAGGAGGAATAGTGCCCCATCATTGGTGTCAGTAGGAGGAATAGTGTCCCATTGTTGGTGTCAGTAGGAGGAATAGTGCCCCATCATTGGTGTTACTGGAAGAAATAGTGCCCCATCATTGGTGTTACTGGAAGGAATAGTGCCCCATCATTGGTGTTACTGGAAGGAATAGTGCCCCATCATTGGTGTTACTGGAAGGAATAGTGCCCCATCATTGGTGTTACTGGAAGGAATAGTGCCCCATCATTGGTGTTACTGGAAGGAATAGTGCCCCATCATTGGTGTTACTGGAAGGAATAGTGCTCCAACATTGGTGTTACTGGAAGGAATAGTGCCCCATCATTGGTGTTACTGGAAGGAATAGTGCCCAATCATTGGTGTTACTGGAAGGAATAGTGCCCCATCATTGGGAGGAATAGTGCCCCATCATTGGTGTTACTGGAAGGAATGGTGTCCCATCATTGGTGTCAGTGGGAGGAATAGTGTCCCATTGTTGGTGTCAGAGGAAGAATTTATGCCCTATCATTGGTGTCAGTGGGAAGAGCAATACCCCATTGTTGATGTCAGACAGAGGAATAGTGTCCCAAGGGCCGGATAAATGCAAGCAAAGGGCCACTTCCGGCCCACGGGCTGCAGTTTGGAGACCAATGCTCTGCATAAAGAGAAGTAAACACTTGTGGTGCACTAGTTTCGAAGACTGTACTGTACTATTACAATAAAAATACTCAAGTTCTTAAAGAAGTGCTCCGGTTGTTGTGCCAATAAGTAAAGCTCAGCAGCTACAAATACTGTAGCGTTTGACTTTTAATAAACAGACATGTACTTGTCCAGAAATCAAGCGTTGTCATCACCGGGGCCGGTACTTCGCCGGTCTTTGGGTTCCCGACACTGCCGTCTTGCTTGTGGGAAGCCGGCTGTGACTTCCTGGTGTTTCACAGCCAGCTTCCCACTGCGCATGCGTGAGACGTGCTGTTCTTTCTGAATTGTCCCACAGCCTCCTGGGACCTGTAACTTATCACAGGAGGTTGTGAGCCAGGAGGGAGCGTGTCAAAAAAAATTGCCCACTTCCAGAAAAAAAATAAAAAACTTTCCAATACAGGCAGAGCAGGCAGGAAGGAGGAGGATCAGCAAAACTACCCCTTTCAGGGGAAGTTGTGCTTTAAAGATGAACTCCAGCCTTCTCTTCAGTCTCACACAGTTGTACAGGCTCCTCTCCTGTACCCATCACAAGCCTACTGCTTGCATCAGTAGGGTGCTGTGATGTTTTCAGGAAGCTCCCTCTTCTGGCCCCTCCCACTGGTCATGATCTTTCTGCATTGCATAGAGAAGCACAGACACCCAGTGATGATACAGGACTTATTGCAGGGGCACAGGCCCTTTGTCTCCGATGGACATTGTGCTTGTATGGGCTGCAAGTATACATTTTATCAAAGGGCAAGTTTAGAATTTTGTAATATTTGTTTCTTGTATTTTTGCAGAGCCATCACCTTTTAGAGATATTGTTAAAAATGGATGAGGAGTAATAATTATTATTATTATAATTATTAGTGGTAATATGGAAACAGGAGTGCATCAAACATTCACACTCCTCAAATCCAAATAAATCTGGATTTTTTATCAGAGATTCGCATTTATTGGATCTCAGAACAGATGACAAAGTCCACAGAATATGGACACTCCACCCATCCAATATAAAAATGACGCACCTTGGCGGCTTACATGCAATAATGTATATTATCTTTTAGACCTGATCTTTCATAATAACTCTTAAGCCTGACCATACATTATACAATTTTCTTATTTAATTTCCTTTAGATTTACCTTCAACTATGTAATACAAGGGACTGCCTGTTTGCATACAAATTGAAAGTGTTTAGGTTTGACCTCATATTATATGATTTTGGTAAATCTAACAGGAAATTGTACAGGAAAATTGTATAATGTATGACCAGCCTTAAGCCTAGTACACATGGGTTGAATGTCGGGCGCCATCAGCTGTTCAATAGAAACCGGCTGACAGTCGGCCCGTGTGTACTGCAGCCAGTTTGACAGAAGTTGGCCAAACACAATTGCTCAGGAGGGGAGATCGCCGTACTAACATTGGATTGTTAGTACAGTGGCTCCTCCTGAGGTATTAGTTGTTCTTTTTGGTTCAGCCCTGCTGGGTTGAATGGGAAAAAAAAAAAAAAACTAGTGTGTACCAGGCTTTACTTTGCAACTAAAACTTCCTTTCATACACAGATTACTTCCAGTAAGTAAATCTGGAGGGGTTTCTGATTGGCTGACCAAACGCTTTTGATCTTAACATGAAAAGACTGTAGTGGCAGTTTACTGCAAATAACAATTGAGGCCACTATAGTGTTGACAACCCTTATTGCTTATGACCGTCAACAATTGCCCATTTAACCAATTAACATTTTTCTGATTAGTTACAAAGTCAGTTTGCCTTTTGAGTAGAATTACCATAGAAACAGTCTGCCAACCCTATCAATCTTGACTTCCCTTTTAAAGTGGTTGTAAACCCAGAAAAAAAAAAAAAAAACCTGCAAGACAAAGCCATAATGAGCTAGTATGACTAGCATACTAGCTAATTATGTGGCACTTACCTATGATCGAAGCGCTCCTCATCCCCCTCTGCCGCCATGTCCGCTCCGACCGTCTTCTGTGTATCGCCGCTCTGGCACTGTGATTAGCCGGAGCAGCGATGGCGTCACATGCATGCTTGCGGGGCCGGCACGATCCCATTCAGAGAACCGGCATGATCCCAATCATGCAGTCGGCCCGCTAGTGCGCCTGCGCCGTAGACATCAGTGCAGTGTTTTCAGCAAATATCTCCTTAACCGTGTAGGTTAAGAAGATATTTCTTGCACCTACAGGTAAGCCTTAATCTAGGCTTACCTGTAGGTGCAAGTTGTCTAAGTGGGTTTACAACCACTTTAATGTGTAAATAGACTTCTACCTGTCTATGCATGTACATTCAAGAATATGTGTGTGTGTGTGTGTATATGTATATATGTAATATATATATATATATATATATATATATATATATATATATATCCTGTTCCAAATTATTATGCCAATGATATTTTTCTCATTTACCTAAATAATTGATGTAAACAACAGTCGGCATAATTCTCATGTTATCAACTATTAGGCCCCATGCACACAGGGCGTTTTTACAGCCACGTTTTTTACAGCTTAAAAACGCCTGTCCATGTTTTGTAAACATTTTTTGAGCTTTTTTCCCCAAAAAGAAAAATCCTGGAGCTCAAAAACGCAAATCGCTGCGTTTTTGCGCGTTTTCGCAGCGTTTTTGCGCGTTGGGCGTTTTTGCAGCTCAAACCTGGAGCTCCAGAACGCACTGGAATTGGTTTTTTTTTTGCAGCTGGAAAATGCCTATGCCACTTGGAGCTCATAAAAGCTCTATGTGTGCATGACACAATAGAATAACATGGATGGGCGTTTTGCAGCTGTAAAAAAAAAAACGTCTAACGCTGCTGTTAGGAGCTGCAAAAACGCCCTGTGTGCATGGGGCCTTAAGAGTACAATTCAAATTTTATTGAACAAACCTCCTAATGATAACAGTTTTATTTATTTTTTCAAAATAAAAAAATCATACAATGCACTGTTCCAAATTATTACACACAGTAAGTTTCAAAACACTTTATAGGTTGTAAAGGACTGAAAATTGTCGATTGTTGTGTTTGCAGCATATTTACTGAAATCAAAAGCTATTTCAATCAAACTTTAAACAACATTTTAACTTTTTAAACATTTTAACAGGTCATATTACATTTTAATAAAGGACCCCTTATTTGATAGCAGCTTCACAAGTCTTGCATCCATTGAACTTGTGAGTTTTTGGACAGTTTCTGCTTGAATATGTTTGCAAGATGTCAGAATAGCCTCCCAGAGCTGCTGTTTGGATGTAAACTGCCTCTCTCCCTCATAGATCTTTTGCTTGAGGATGCTCCAAAGCTTCTCAATAGGACTGAGGTCAGGGGAGGATGGAGGCCACACCATGACTTTCTCTCCTTTTATCCCCATAGCAGCCATTGATGTGGAGGTATTCTTTGCAGCATGAGATGGTGCATTGTCATGCATGTAGATGATTTTATTATGGAAAGCATAGTTCTTCCTTCTGTACCAGGGAAGGAAGTGGTCAGTCAGGAACTCCACATACTTTGCAGAGGTCATCTTTACACCTTCAGGGACCCTAAAGGGGCCAACCAGCTCTCCTCCCATGATTCCAGGCCAAAACATGACTCCACCACCGCCTTGCTGACGTCGCAGCCTTGTTGTAACAGGGTGGCCGTCCACCAACCATCCACTACTCCATCCATCTGGACCCTCCAGGGTTGCACGGCACTCATCAGTGAACAGGACTGTTTGAAAATTAGTCTTCATGTATTTTTCTACCCAATGCAGCCGTTTCTGCTTGTGAGGATTGGTTAGTGGTGGCCGAATTGAAGGTTTATGCACAGTTGCAAGACTCTGTAGGACTCTACACCTTGATGTCCGTGGGACTCCAGAGGCACCAGCAGCTTCAAATATCTGTTTGCTGCTATGTAATGGTGTTTTAGAAGCTGCTCTCTTGATCCGATGCATGGATCTGGCAGAAATCTGCCTTTATCTGCACGAAACCCGTCTGTGCTCTGAATCGGCCACAAATCTCTTAATAGTGCGATGATCACGCTTAAGTTTTTGTGAAATATCTAATGTTTTCATACCTCGTCCAAGGCATTGAACTATTTCACTCTTTTAGGCAGCAGAGAGATTCTTTTTCTTCCCCATATTGCTTGAAAATGGTGCTCTGCTTAATAATGTGGAACACCCTCTGTGACAGCAGGAAGGTGGGGTCACCTGGTTGCATCCAGGGGGATAGATATATTTCGCCCAGATTCAGGCTTTACGCCGACTTATACAACTAGGTGGAGAGTTGTATAAGCCCAGCTGAGGCTAGTGGGCTCATGGATGACTCATACCTCTAGGGAGAGTGTGGGGCGTCGTGCAGACAGGGAGTTGATGAGACCAGCTGAAACTTGTCAGCTCATTTAGGCCTCTATAAGAACTCCCAGATTCATTAGGTGTTTGCTCATGCCTGGAACCAGACCTGTGTGGACTGTCTAGGGAGAGTGAACCCCTGTGCGGTGAGACAAAGCCTGTGTGGCTATTTGCTTGGACATTTAAAACCAGGGACTTAGGGACTAGGACAGCACTAGGCTGATCCCAGTTGTTAGTTAGGAAACCTGTATGTTTAGTCAGAGGTCAAGTTGACCAGGATTTATTTTATTTATGTTTCTTTTGCTTTGCTGTGTTTTGTCACTGTAAATAGAAAATAAACTGCACTTTTTTGATTTTGAAAACCACAACCTCCGTTTGCTGGGCCTGTTTTTGTGTGGGGAGCCCATCCCGGGGGTCACACACACCCGCTGCCGAGCTAACCCCCTCACAGTTGGTGGAGAACCAGTGGCAGTTTTTTTTAAGCCAGCATGGAGGAGATACTGAAACAGCTGGCTCTAGCAAATGCCAATCAACAGCAGACAAATGCAGGTTTGCAAAGGAGCCTTGCAGCCCAGCAGCAAGCTCATCAACAGAGCCTTGCAGCCCAGCAGCAAGCTCACCAACAGAGTCTGGAAGCTCAGCAACAAGCCCAGCAGCAATCTGAGGCCCGCTTCATAGACCTGTTACAGAAGCAAGAGCAGAGACTACAACAAATGGAAGCAGTAATGCAGCAACGTCCGCAGACCAGTGAGGAAAGCCGTCCCACTAATACCGCGTCCTTTGGGGTGAGTCGTTTATTGACAAAAATGACTGGAGAGGATGATCCAGAGGTATTTTTGACCACATTTGAAAGGACCGCTGAAAGAGAAAAGTGGCCTGAGGAGCAGTGGGCTGGACTGGTGGCTCCTCTGTTAACTGGTGAATCGCAGAAAGCTTACTATGACCTAGAGCCTAACCAAGCAAAAGACTATGTGATGCTAAAAGCTGAAATTTTGGCAAGGCTGGGTGTCACCCAGGCTGTCCGGGCTCAGCGTGTGCATAACTGGACTTTCCAGCTTGGAAAACCCCCCAGGTCTCAAATGTATGATCTCATTCACCTGAGCAGAAAGTGGCTACAGCCAGAGACTTTGTCCGCACCAAAGATTGTGGAACGTGTTGTAATGGATCGGTTTTTGAGAGCTCTTCCTACTGCCATCCAAAAGTGGGTAAGCCATGGAGACCCAGAGACGGCCGATGGTCTTGTGGATCGTGTGGAGAAATACTTGGCTACAGAGAACCTGACGGCCTCTTCCAGAGACACTCGGACTTTCCACCCTAAGACCAGACCATCCCCAGGGGCGGATAAGAGGATTCCAAGGGGTGAGGGTGGAGAGAGTGAGAGGGTGGGAGCTCTACCCCAAGTTTGGCGAGAACAGCCTGGGAAATCAGCGGCTCAAGAGGCGGCAAGAAGGATTGTTTGCTACCGCTGCCGGCAAGCGGGACATATTGCAGCCAATTGCCCGGTTGTGGAGGAACCCATGCAGTGTGACTTTCTGACGGGCAGACGTCAGTCGCTGTGTGCGACAGTCGCATGCACTGCCATTCGAGGAACTGAGAAACATTTATGCAAAATGTGTGTTAATGGTAGAAATGTTGTGGTATTGCTGGATTCAGGTAGCCTTGTGACCCTGATAAAGGCTGAGTTAGTTAAAACAGAGGTCTTTGGGAATAGCAAGGTAGCTGTTATTTGTGTGCATGGGGACACCCGAGAGTATCCAGTGACTACAGTGTGTTTCGAGACCCCCAAAGGTACCCTCTCTCATCCAGTGGGCTTAGTATCTCAGTTACCGCATGACGCCATTGTGGGAAGGGATTTTCCGAAGTTCTGGGAACTGTGGGATGATCCTGAGCCCCCCACTGGTGCCCCTATGTACCAGGAATGTGATAGCCAGAACTCCCCTGAGAGTGGTGAGGACTCTCCGGAATTTCCCTTATCAGTATTGGCAGGGGAGACTCAAGAAACTGGAGAGGAGCCCACCTCCTCAGACGAAAACCTACCGTCTGTGGAGTTTTCTGATCTTGAGGTTCACAGGGAAAACTTTGCCACAGAACAGTTGAAAGACCCCGCCCTAATAAAGGCACGGGAAAACGTAGTGAAAATAGATGGCGAGTTAGTGAACCCAGATAATACCTGCACTTACCCATACTTCAGCGTAGAGAAGGACCTACTGTATCGGGTGGCAAAAAGAGCAGAAGAAACCGTTGAGCAGCTTGTGGTGCCCAAACCTTACAGGAAGTTGGTGTTGGAGTTGGCCCATGGGCACATTCTTGGAGGTCATCTGGGGACAGAGAAAACCCGAGAGAGGGTATTACAGAGATTCTATTGGCCGGGGGTGATGAAGGACATAGAAAATTATTGTTCCTCCTGCCCTGTGTGTCAGAGGTCGGCCCCGATGCCACATTTCCGTAGCCCGCTGGTCCCTCTACCCATCATTGAGGTCCCGTTTGAGGGAATCGCCATGGATTTGGTAGGGCCTATAATCAAGTCCGCTAGGGGGCACCAGTACATATTAGTTATAATGGACTATGCCACCCGTTATCCAGAAGCGATCCCTCTCCGAAATACCTCGGCCAAAACCATAGCCAAAGAGCTATCTCTTGTGTTTAGCCGGGTGGGTATTTGTAAAGAACTGCTTACGGACCAAGGTACACCCTTTATGTCCCGGGTTATGAAGGAGCTGTGTAAATTGTTCAAAGTGACGCAATTACGTACATCTGTGTATCACCCCCAAACCGATGGGCTGGTTGAAAGATTCAACAAAACCCTAAAACAAATGTTGAAGAAAGTGGTGGATAGAGATGGAAAGGATTGGGACTGTCTACTTCCTTATCTGATGTTTGCTATTAGGGAGGTGCCCCAATCCTCTACGGGATTCTCCCCCTTTGAGTTACTGTATGGGAGACACCCAAGAGGGCTGTTGGATATTGCCAAGGAAACTTGGGAAAGTGAGAGTTCTCCCCACAGGAGTGTGATTGAGCATGTCGCCCTGATGCAAGACCGAATTGCACAGGTAATGCCCATCGTGAAGGAACATTTGGCCCAAGCGCAGTTAGCACAGCAGAGAGTGTACAACCGTGGAGCCAAGACCCGTACCTTTTCCCCGGGGGATAGGATACTGGTACTTGTCCCTACGGTTGAAAGTAAATTCCTTGCCAAATGGCAAGGCCCCTATGAGATAATGGAAAAAGTGAGCGAAGTGAATTACAAGGTCAGACAACCAGGAAGGCGAAAGCCCGAACAGATCTATCACGTTAATCTGTTGAAAGCCTGGAGGGATAGAGAGTCCCTAGTCGCAGACACTTGGTCACCAGCTCAAACTGGTTGCGTGATTCCTGAGGTTGGAATAGCAGCCACCTTGTCACAACCCCAACAACAGGAGGTTAAGGAGTTTGTGCTTCGCAACAAGGAGGTATTCTCTGAGCTGCCGGGACAAACATCTGGGGTAGAGCATGACATCATTACCCCGCCCGGTGAAAGGGTGAAGTTAAAACCCTATCGGATCCCAGAGGCCCGACGGGAGGCAATACGGGAGGAAGTACAGAAAATGCTGAACTTAGGGGTGATAGAGGAGTCCCAAAGTGATTGGTCTAGTCCCATTGTGTTGGTGCCTAAACCGGATGGGAGCTGGCGATTTTGTAACGATTTTCGTCAGTTGAACAAGGTTACAAAATTTGACACCTACCCCATGCCACGTATAGATGAGTTGATCGACCGGCTGGGAACAGCCCGATACATGACAACTCTTGACCTCACAAAAGGGTATTGGCAAATCCCCCTGGCCAAGTCGGCCAAAGAGAAAACCGCATTTGTAACCCCAGACGGGGCGTTCCAATATAAAAGAATGCCGTTCGGGTTACAGAATGCGCCGGCCACATTCCAGCGGAAAATGGACCAGATGCTGAGGCCCCATCGGAAGTATGCTGCGGCTTACCTGGATGACGTAATTGTCCATAGCACAGATTGGGCCTCACATCTGCCAAAAGTGCAAGCAGTCCTGGACTCTGTTCGGGAAGCGGGGTTTACGGCTAACCCCAAGAAGTGTACCATTGGGCAGGAGGAGGCCAAATATCTTGGGTACACCATTGGGAGGGGAGTAATAAAACCCCAACTCAACAAAGTCGAGGCCATCCAGAGTTGGCCACGTCCCAACAGCAAGAAGCAGGTACGAGCCTTTCTGGGAATCGCTGGGTATTATCGGCGATTCATTCCCCACTTTGCTTCTAAGGCTGTGCCCCTAACCAACCTGACGAAGGGGAAAGGGTCGGTCATGATTAAATGGACCCCCGAGGCTGAGGCAGCATTCCAATTCTTGAAACAAGCCTTATGTAGCCAGCCAGTGTTGTACTCACCCGACTTCTCTAAAGACTTTGTCGTACAAAGTGATGCGTCAGATGTGGGGTTAGGAGCAGTATTGTCCCAGGTCTGGAACGGGGAAGAGCACCCAGTCATTTACCTCAGCAGGAAGTTGAAGTCCCATGAGGTAAATTACGCCACCGTTGAAAAGGAGTGTTTAGCGGTGAAGTGGGCTCTAGATTCCCTTCGGTACTACCTGCTAGGTAGGCACTTTGACATGGTTACGGATCACGCTCCGTTAAAGTGGATGGCTCAAAACAAGGAAACAAATAGAAGAGTGAATAGGTGGTTCCTGGCCCTCCAGGAATTCAACTTCACAGTAAAGCATCGCCCTGGCGTTCAAATGGGGAATGTGGATGCTTTGTCTCGAGTACATGAATGCCTGATTGCTGGTGTTCCAACCCCGAGGTTAAAACAAGAGGGGGGGTATGTGACAGCAGGAAGGTGTGGTCACCTGGTTGCATCCAGGGGGGTAGATATATTTCGCCCAGATTCAGGCTTTACGCCGACTTATACAACTAGGTGGAGAGTTGTATAAGCCCAGCTGAGGCTAGTGGGCTCATGGATGACTCATACCTCTAGGGAGAGTGTGGGGCGTCGTGCAGACAGGGAGTTGATGAGACCAGCTGAAGCTTGTCAGCTCATTTAGGCCTCTATAAGAACTCCCAGATTCATTAGGTGTTTGCTCATGCCTGGAACCAGACCTGTGTGGACTGTCTAGGGAGAGTGAACCCCTGTGCGGTGAGACAAAGCCTGTGTGGCTATTTGCTTGGACATTTAAAACCAGGGACTTAGGGACTAGGACAGCACTAGGCTGATCCCAGTTGTTAGTTAGGAAACCTGTATGTTTAGTCAGAGGTCAAGTTGACCAGGATTTATTTTGTTTATGTTTCTTTTGCTTTGCTGTGTTTTGTCACTGTAAATAGAAAATAAACCGCACCTTTTTGATTTTGAAAACCACAACCTCCGTTTGCTGGGCCTGTTTTGTGTGGGGAGCCCATCCCGGGGGTCACATACACCCGCTGCCGAGCTAACCCCCTCACACCTCCTTGAGGCCGGGTTCACACTGGGGCGACAAACGCTCCGACATTGGGAGCTCATGTCGCATGACGTGTGAAAATCAATGTTTCCCTATGGGAGCCGTCTTAACTGGTCCGACACATGTCGGTCCGACTTTGAGAATGCTCCCTGTACTACTTCGGTCCGACTTTGATCTGACTTCAGCCCATTGACTATCATTTAAGTTGGATCAAAGTCGGACCGCAGTCTTGCATGATCCGACTTTGGCATGCGACTTGTGCTGTGCTGCTCTTGAGGGGGAACTCCAGGCCAAATTTTAAATAAAAAACCGGCATGGGTTCCCCCTTCAGGAGCATACCAGGCCCTTGGGTCTGGTCTGGATTTGAAGGGGAACCCCTACGCCGAAAAAACGGCGTTGGGGTCCCCCCCAAGATCCAAACCAGACCCTTATCCGAACACGCAACCTGGCAGGCCGCAGGGGAAGAGGGGGGGGTGAGAGAGCGGCCCCCCTCCCTCCTGAACCGTACCAGGCCGCATGCCCTCAACATAGGGGGGTTTGGTGCTCTGGGGCAGGGAGGCGACCTGCGGCCACCCCACCCCAAAGCACCCTGTCCCCATGTTGATGAGGACAGGGCCTCTTCCCGACAACCCTGGCCGTTGGTTGTCGGGGTCTGCGGGCGGGGGGCTTATCGGAATCCGGGAGCCCCCTTTAATAAGGGGGCCCCCAGATCCCGCCCCCCACCCTATGTGAATGAGTATGGGGTACATCGTACCCCTACCCACTCACCTGGTGGAAAAAAAATGTCAATAAAAAACACAACACAGCTTTTTAAATTAATTTATTGCACAGCTCCGGGGGTCTCCGCGCTCTCCGGGTTCTTTCTTCTGCCGGGCCTCCGCTATTTTCTTCCAGCTCTTTTTCTAGCGGGGCCCGGTCTTCCCCGTCGCCTTCTTCTCCCGCTCTCCGGTTCTTCTCCCGCTCTCCGGTTCTTCTCCCGCTCTCCGGTTCTTCTCCCGCTCTCCGGTTCTTCTCTCGCTCTCCGGTTCTTTCTTCCGTCCGGCTCTCCGTTGTCCTTCTGCTGGCCCCTCCACTATCTTCTGGAGGCAAGACTGCGGTCCGACTTTGATCCGACTTCAGTGATAGTCAATGGGCTGAAGTCGGATCAAAGTCAGACCGAAGTAGTACAGGGAGCATTTTCAAAGTCGGACCGACGTGTCGGACCAGTTAAGACGGCTCCCATAGGGAAAAATTGATTTTTACACGTCATGAGACATGAGCTCCCAATTTCGGAGCGTTTGTCACCCCAGTGTGAACCCGGCCTGAGACACAATGCCATCTATGAGTTAAACTGAAAAACAAAATATTTAATCTTTGTGACACTGAAATAGAATTTGCATAATGATTTGGAACAGGGTGTACATACATACATACATAATCTCACAAAAGTGAGTACACCCCTCACATTTTTGTAAATATTTTATTATATCTTTTTATGTGACAACACTGAAGAAATTACAGTTTGCTACAATGTAAAGTAGTGAGTGTACAGCTTGTATAACAGTGTAAATTTGCTGTCCCCTCAAAATAACTCAACACACAGCCAGTAATGTCTAAACCTCTGGCAACAAAGTGAAAATGTCCAAATTGGGCCCAATTAGCCATTTTCCCTCCCCGGTGTCATGTAACTCATTAGTGTTACAAGGTCTCAGGTATGAATGGGGAGCAGGTGTGTTAAATTTGGTGTTATTGCTCTCATTCTCTCATACTGGTCACTGGAAGTTCATGTATCAAGTATATGGGGACAAAGGTGTTTCCACTGAAGTTTTGTCACAAATCCTTGTTTACACAACAACCCCAAATTTCCAAAATCCAATTGCCGCAGGGACAGAAAGTGAGGTGAAACCTTCTAAACAGACCCAGACAGCAAAACAAATGTTACAGTGGTGTTGACCCTTCCCTATGCTATCCAAAAAGCGTCGAAATTATTCTTTTGAAACTGGTAAAAAATGTACCTGTTCCGACTTGCATACAAATCAACTTAAAGCGGAGTTCCACCCAAAATTGGAACTTCCACTTAATCGACTCCTCGGCCCCTTACATGCCACATTTGGCATGTAATTTTTTGGGGGGGGAGTGGGGGCTTCAGTAGGAGTGGGACTTCCTGTCCCACTTCCTACTTCCGCCCAGGGACCGCTTAGGCGATACGTCATATCGCCTATTGGCAGCCCCTCCCTGTAGGCGATTACCTGGGACACATGACAGGTCCCAGACGATCGCCTGTCTACTCAGAGAGTGCTGCGCCATTCGCGCATGCGCAGTGAGTGCCCGGCCGTGAAGCCGAAAAGCTGTCACGGCCGGGTGCCCATAGTTATAATGGCGGCACCGGCGGAGAAGGGGGGGAGAGGAGCGAAGCGTCGCTGGACAGTGGAACAGGTAAGTGTATGTTTATTAAGAGCCAGCAGCTACACTTTTTGTAGCTGCTGACTTTTAATAAACATAAAAAAAGGCTGGAACTCCCCTTTAAGAACAAACCTACAGACCCTATCTTGTTTGTAACCCGGGGACTGCCTGTAATTATCCTACAAGAGAGTGTTATGCCGCGTACACACGGTCGGAATTTCCAAAGGAAAAAATAAATTCAGACAGAGTTAGAAAGAGAACATGTTCTCTCTTTTTCCGACAGAAAAAATATCTATTGGAAATTCCGTTCGTCTGTATGGAACTCCGACGGAGAAAAAAAACATGCATGCTCAGAATCAAGTCGACGCATGCTCGGAAGCATTGAACTTAATTTTTCTCGGCTCGTCTTAGTTTTGTACGTTACCGTGTTCTTGATGGTCGGAATTTGGTGTGACGGTGTGTATGTAAGACAGCTTGAACGGAATTCCGTCGGAAAAACCCATCAGAGTTTATTCCGACGGAAAATCCGATCGTGTGTACAAGGCATTAGAATACACAAAACGACTGACCATAGCTCTGTCCCCAGAACAGCTTAGACTTTAATGTCCCCACAAGAATCATGCACATGCACACTACAGTCAATGTGTTTAAGGCTTGGTTCACACCTATGCAGTTTGCTTTGATCCCTTTCTGCAGTGCTTTTCGCTGTGCATTTTGCGTTTTTGCACACGTGATTTGCTTTTTGCATTTTTTTTATGCCATTTTCTTTTTTTGCCCAATTTGTTGTTGGGCAGATAAAAAAAAAAAAAAAAACGCACTACATGCTTTTCTGCAGCTTCTCCACTGAAGTCTATTGAACAAAAAAAGAACTATTTTGCATTTAAAAAAGTCGCTGACCCGTTTCCAAAAATGCAGCGGCTGAAAAAAAGAATAGATGTGAACGTGTCCCAATAGTGTTTAATGAACTGTAGTGCGTTTCTGCAAAAAAAAACAAAAAAAGCATAGTTGTGAGCCAGACCCTAATAGTCCTTTAATCTGCTAGAATGTTTTTGGATTGTGGGAGGAAAGTGAAGTTCTGGAGGAAACCCACATGAGGACACGTGGAGAATTTACAAACCCTTGGAGATTAATTCCCTTCTGGAAATTGAACCTGGGTTTCTGTTTTGTACAGCTTAGATGCTTGGGGTATGGCATAGAGCAATATATCTGCCTGGTGAATTCCCAGTTGGATGTTTTTTCTGTATCTTTGGACCAAATCCCAAAGAGTCTCCAAAAACACTGGCTCCATTACTCAGCACATGGGCTACGCCTCTATTACATAAGTTAAAGGAGTATTTGTTACCTAAATCGGACATTCCAGTATAAGAGTTATTTTCTTTGACATTTCCCAGCACTGACACCAAGTATGACTGAGGCTGTTTTCCTGCCTTCTGTAATCCGCTTACAGGAAATTGGCGAATTTTTTATGGGTAGATAGGTTTAGAAATACCTTCAATGAGAACATCATATATACTAGCAGGAACATATTGGGGTTGATCTACTAAAGGCAAAAAGACTGTGCACCCTACAAGTGCAGTTGCTCCAGAGCTCAGTGAATGAGGTAAAGCTCTGCTGAATTCCATCATCCAATCATGTGCAAGCAAAATTTGCTGTTTTTTTTTTTTTTCCATGCATGTGATTGGGTATTCTTTATAATGTGAAGCTTTACCTTATTTACTAAGCTCTGGAGAAACTGCATTTGCAAAGTGTACAGCTCATTTGCCTTCAGTAAATCAACCCCAATGTGTCTTCTAGTGCATGTCTGGATCTCTGATGGTGCATTGGGCTCATTTAGACAAGCATATGTAATTACTGAACTATATGCGCCATACAGCGGGTACAATGTTAAAGTGGTTGTAAAGGCAGAAGCTTTTTTTATCTTAATGCATTCTATGCATCAAGATTAAAAAGCTTCTGTGTGCAGCAGACCCCCTTAGCCCCCTAATACTTACCTGAGCACCTTCTAGATCCAGCGATGTTGAACGAAAGACTCTGCTGTCCGGGACTCTCCCTCTTGATTGGCAGAGACACACAGTGGGCGCCATTGGCTCCCACTGCTGTCAATCAAAGTTAGTGCGCCAATGAGGAGAGAGAGGGGGTGGGGCCAAGCCACAGCCCTGTGTCTGAATGGACACACAGAGCTGTGGCTCGGCTCGGATGCCCCCATAGCAAGCTGCTTGCTGTGGGGGCACTCGGCAGGAGGAAGGGAACAGGAGCGCCGAAGAGGGACCAGAGAAGAGGAGGATCTGGGCTGCTCTGTGCAAATCCACTGCACAGAGCAGGTAAGTATAACATGTTTTAGACAAAGAGAGGGAGAGGCTATGTTTGGACTTTAATGGTACCGTATATCAACTGATATTAAACAGTCAAGAGTAAAATTATTAGGGACATTTTATTACAAAAATATATATGATGACGTTTTCACAGAATAAAAACAAGTCATGACAATCAAAATAGACTGAAAAAGTTGCATCCTATCGTAACAACTAGAACGTAGATACCATCTGTAAACTGGGTTGCTCTACATGTTTCGCGGATTTACATTAGCCGCTTCTTCAGGAGCTTTCAATTTTAGATGGTGTACAAAAATGATTGTCACATAGCTATTGAAATAGACAAAATTCATATTACTCACAACATACATTTTGTGAATACACCAATAACATTTCATTTATATATGACATCTGTTGCAAATCTCCTACTGTTAGTATGTCTTACCAAGGGGTGTCAGGTAGCCGGGGGCTCTCTTCCGGTGTCACATTTGGCACCTTTTAGGGGGGAGCAGATACCTGTGTAATCCAGGTATTTGCTCCCACTTCCGGGCATAGATCGCCGCAGTATCCGGGGCGATCTATGCCATGTCCGGCCCCTCCTCCGTCCCCCCTGCTGTCTTCTGGGAGACACACAGGGCCCAGAAGATAGCAGGAACCAGTGGGATTGCGCAGCGCGACTTGCGCATACGCAGTAAGGAACCAGGAAGTAAAGCCGCAAGGCTTCACTTCCTGATTCCCTTACCGAAGATGGCGGCGCCTCCACCCGATAGCCGAGGTACAGATCGGCTTCGAGTGAGGACATCGCGGGCGCCCTGGACAGGTAAGTGTCCATATTTTAAAAGTCAACAGCTGCAGTATTTGTAGCTGCTGACTTTAAAAAAATAAAATTTTGGCAGAACTCCGCTTTAATGGAGTATATTAAATGCCACCAGCCAACATGTATATATCAACAATGTGTAGCGATTGGTGCCTGTGCTGCTGGTTACCCAATGTCAATGTCTCTATCAGCCCTGAATGAGTCGTTCATGTGGTGGTGCAAGTGTAGTATGACCTTGGCTTTCACTCATTGGGAATCGGCGCATGTGCTGCTGACGCACAAATGACTCGTTCAGGGCCGCCATGTAAACATTAGGAGTGTGTAATCAGCGGGCCGGGCTATACATTCGTTTTACTGAGACGTCAGCCCTGAACAACAGCAGCGATTTAGAGTGCATATATGCAGTAAAAACCATTTACAGCATAAATAAAACTGACATTTACAGTCTTGAAGTCGGCTGTGTCCTTTTTTTCTTCTTTTTTTTACTGCTGAACACAGCACAACAATACACTGGCGGGTGTAGCTGTTTGACTTTTATACTATACTGTACAAGTGTACATATAGGAAGAACCCTCATAATGTAACTTTAACGGCAATAAGTCAATGGAAAGTGTCTTGGAATGATTTAAAAAGTTTACAAAATCTTTATTGTTACAAAATATAAAAAGTTACAATACATATTAAAAACGGTTAAAGCGTAACACTTTTGTTGAGAAAAAAACATTCCTCTCTAGAATGTACGTTGCAAGGATTTTAACAAACTTTGTTTCAGATTCCTACCTTTTGTTATTCTGAAGAAATCCCTGTTCGTTCCTCTGTGCTTAGTAGGTCTAATGGGAGTGGTTTCATATTTATCTATTAGCTGTGCACCTGCAGAGCACTACAGAGGAAATCTGCTGGGCCTGCATCATTTTAGACGTGTTCCTATTGAAAGTAACTCACCAAAAATGAAAAGCCCATCACACAAGCAGGAAAATATGTATCTGGGGTGTGTTCAGTACACACTCTGTGTACAGAACAACTCCAGGTAGTCATATTGGACTGCATTTACAAAAATTACAGCGGCTGCAGATTGAAAAGGAATTGTAGTTTTTAATAACACTCAATTACAATATGACTTGTGTCATAATTGTATATGCTATATTATTTTTTTCTTTGCCATTTTGTTTCCCCACGAAAATGGAGTTACCCTTTAAATAAGGTTTCTAGGAGTTGGGCCTGGATCACCTCCCAGTTACTTAAAGATCTCAGTACTCCTCCTACCCTTGGTAGTACTTTGAAGGTTTCTAGGGATGCCTTTTGGAGGTCCTCAATTTTCCCCACTGCCATCACCTATGATCCCTATTCTAGGGAATCCAGAGTTCCAGCCCGGTCTCCATGACCTGCAGTTCCAATGTTTGTTATCCAGTGGCTGTCTCCATCTTTGGGACTTCTTGGGGTCCGATGGCAAGCTCTTCTGCCCTACTCTTACGAACACTTTGGCACCCTCCTTAGATTTTTGGGGTAGCTTCCAGCTTGAGCATTTTCTCCGCCAGTGTGTTCGTTCTTTGGGTGTCTCCCGTCAACTTAATGAATTAGAGACCATTTGTCATAGACAGGAACCGATTCGCCATTGCCTTTCCACTATTTACACTGACTTAATCCAACCAAAGGAGGATTTCACTCCAGCTTCCCTCTCTAAGTGGGAATCAGATCTCACCATGCATTTTACTGCTTCACAATAGGAGAAAATTATTCACTTTGCTAAGAAGTCCTCTATTGCCACCAAGTTCCAAGAGACCAGTCATAAGATTTTGTCTAGGTGATATAGGGTGCCTTGGACTTTACACCACATTTTTCCGCAGGTACCAGATACGTGTTGGCAGTCTGGGGCTGACCTGGGCACAAGGTTTAAATTTTTTTTGGGACTGTCCAAAAAGCAAACCATTTTGGCAGGGGATAGCCTTTACCATCAAAGATCTGACTAATGTTATTCACGAAGACACTTCTCTGGCCCTTGGGGTTCTTTGTGCAACCCCAGGATTTTTTTTACTATTTCTCACTATATATGGACATTTGTTGGATTCGCTAACCGTCGCTTCTAGTTAGGATATTTGTTTTGTTTGCTGATAACCGATTTAAAGTTTGTTCGATTTCTAAGACCTGCTGGCTGCTAACTGATTCAATGTTTATTTTACTCTTGTATGCATATTATAGCTGAGCAGACCCTAATGTCTATACGCCATACTGAACTTTGGTTATCTTTGTACCCCTTTGAGATTTTTTTTCTTGCCATGGTTGTACTGTGTAGTTTTTGATACACAAATAAAAGAATTTCCAAAAAAAAAAAAAAGGTTTCTAAATACAATGTACTCAAATTGGAGTCACCAAAACAGAGAGTGAAGATGATAAACACCCAACGCGTTTCAAATTTGCTTTTCTTCTTCAGGGGTGCAGGAACATTAAAGAAAGGAGATTACTTTATTTTACAGCAATGAGTACATCTTAAAAGAATAACCAGAATAAAAAATTGGCTGCATTTTGCCCTCTTAATATCAGCGTGGAACGTCAGAACCCGTGCCTAGCCAGTGATTCACTGGGTCGGATGGTTCACCGTGAAGGGAGTGTTGATGTGTGTGCTAGACCTGGAGTGTTAATGCAGAGCCAACAACTTTTTTTGATCCACCTTATTACTCGGTCACCAAAATTAGGGATATTATGTTAAATGGCGTGCAAGTTATATTGTACCATCTATCATAGATTAGTCATGATACATTTGTCGAAAGAGGTTCAACCACTTGCCCACTGGGCCCTTAAACCCCCTTCCTGCTCTCACATTTTGAATGCCAATTACTCTATCATGCAACACTGTACCCAAATGAATTTTTGTCCTTTTTTCCACACAAATAGAGCTTTCTTTTGGTGGTATTTACCGTATTTATCGGCGTATAACACGCACTTTTTTCCCCTTAAAATCAGGGGAAAATCGTGGGTGCGTGTTATACGCCGATACTCCGTCGAATTCCCCTGCTGAAAACGAGCGAGAGGAGCGAGCGGAGCCGAAGCCGAAGTACAATCGGCTTTACTCGGCTCCTCTCGCAGTCCCGCCCATCTCTGACAGCGCCGCTGACATAGAGAAAGCCGAGTGTACTTCGCCTAGTCTCGGCTCCTCTCGCAGTCCTGCCTGTGACTGTGAGCAGACACGAGTCTAGCCAAAGTACACTCGGCTTTCTCCGTCAGCGGCGCAGTCAGTGCAGATGGGCGGAACTGCGAGAGGAGCCGAGTCCAGCCGAAGTACACTCGGCCCCGCTCGCTCCTCTCCACAGAAATCGGCGCCAAATTTTAAAAACCGCCGGGACTGACACGATCGCAAAGGCACTGGGCAAGGCTGCAGATGGACAGATGAACACTGGGCACGGCTGCAGATGGACACTGGGCACGGCTGCAGATGGACACTGGGCACGGCTGCAGATGGACACTGGGCACGGCTGCAGATGGACACTGGGCACGGCTGCAGATGGACACTGGGCAAGGCTACAGATGAACACTGGGCACGGCTACAGATGAACACTGGGCACGGCTGCAGATGGACAGATGGACACTGGGCACGGCTGCAGATGGACACTGGGCAAGGCTACAGATGGACACTGGGCAAGGCTGCAGATGGACACTGGGCACGGCTGTAGATGGACAGATGGACACTGGGCACGGCTGCAGATGGACAGATAGACACTGGGCAAGGCTGCAGATGGACACTGGGCAAGGCTGCATGCTGCATTTAAATGTAAGTTTTTTTTCCTTGAATTTCCCTCCTAAAAGTTTTTTTCCTTAAAATTCCCTCCTAAACTTGGGGTGCGTGTTATACGCCGGTGCGTGTTATACGCCGATAAATACGGTATTCACCACTGGGTTTTTTCTTTTTTGCGCTATAAATTAAAAAAGACTGAAAATGTTGTAAATAAAATGCATTTCTTTGTTTCTGTAATAAAATTTAGCAAATTTGTATTTTTTCTTCATATTTTTTGGCCAAACATTATACTGCTACATTTCTTTGGTAAAAATAACCCAAATCGGTGTATATTATTTGGTCTTTTGTGAAAGTTATAGAGTCTACAAGCTATGGTGGCAATCAATGAAAATTGATCACACCTGATGTACTGACGGCCTATCTCATTTCTTGAGACACTAACAAGCCAGGAAAGTACAAATACCCCCCAAATTACCCCAGCAATATATAAATAATAAGCATGCGATTGTGATCGCTCATTCAACGTGTTAAACCAGTGGAAGCTGTCTCTGTTACCAGCCGTTTGCGATGCTTCCTGGTTCGTCACCAGTCTGTGGAGCGCACATGTCACTTGCAGTTAATTGACAGGAGTCACACCCTGATGCGTTTCGTCACTTCCTGACTTCGTCTGAGGACGTGACTCCTTGTGTCAACAGCCGGCTTATGTGCAAGACATGTCTCCACCCACCGAGCAATGCAAGTCACGCTTACCTTCGCTCAGCGCAGCCGCACTCCGCCATCTAAAGATGCAGGTCGCACCCGACGATGGGCGGAAGTGAACAACTCACAGTTGTCGTGACGCAAGCCATGTCCCCGTCCACACTGTGCAGCCGCCAACTTGTGAACGGAGGACCCGGCCATCACAGCACTCCTGTCAACTAAACGGAAGTGACGTGTGCGCTCCACGGACTGGTGACGAACCAGGAAGCATCGCGAACGCCTGGTAACACAGACGGCTTCCGCTGGTTTAACACGGTGAATGAGCGATCACACTCGCATGCTTATTATTTACATATTGCTTGAGATCATTTGTTTTATGGTACGCACATTGTGTAAGGGGCTCTTTGGGGGTTTTAATAAACTTTGAAAGCAGTACTGCTCTATGTCGATGTTTAATTTCTTCACATGTGACTGTGGAACCCTTGTATCAAGCAAGTGAAATTGGTGGAGAGTGCAGTGTAAACGGCGGATGATTATGGTGATTCAATGCGCAGTTGGCTCTTGAATTTGGTGAGTGCATCCCCAAAAGGGGAATAGAAACCCCCCACGTGGTGAAGATCCCTTGGTGAAAAGAAGCACTGTTAAAGACTATTTCCAATCACACCCATCTTCCTCTGCATCACTATTGTTTCCTATATGTACATCATATAGAAGTCTATCAAACGTTGGTTTGATTGCAGCGCTGCTGCAGTATTATTGCGGACTCTAGTATTTAATTTTACTGTTTTATTCATGTTTTGTTTTTTTAAGCGGCTGCTCTCTGTTTAGCAATCACATCTAATTGTATTTGCCCATAGACCTAATTGCCATTTCCTGAGCGCTGAGCGGTGCTCCTTGTAGGTAGGGCAGTTGTAGCACTCTGTTCCATGCCAAGGTATATAGTAAGAGGCATGGTTAGTTTTTTGAAGTTGTAATTTTTTCCCACAATTCTTTGCAAAATTACGATTTATTTTTTTCACAAAATTGTCATATTAACAGGTTATTTCTCTCACATGGCATGTGCATACCACAAATGACACCCCAAAACACATTGTTCTACTCCTCCTGAGTATGGTGATACCACATGTGTGAAACTTTTACACACCTGGCCGCATACAGAGGCCCAAGATTGAAGTAGCACCTTCAGGCGTTATAGGAGCATAAATTACACATCTCATTTCTCAACCACCTGTTAGACTTTTGAAGGCCCTGGAGCACCAGGACAATGGAAACGCCCACAAAATGACCCCATTTTGGAAAGCAAACACCCCAACGTATAATCTATGAGGCATAATGAGTCTTTTAAACGGTTCATTTTTTTCCATACCTTTTTGGAAATTGTGGAAAAAAAAATTAAACACATTTTTTTTTTTTTACACAAAGTTGTCCATTTATAAGATATTTCTAACACATAGCATGTACGTACCAAGAATTACTCCCCAAAATACATTCTGCTGAGCAAAGGCAAAACAAAAGATTACCTGTGGTTTTAGTAGTGCAGTTGTCCACAGGAGGAGAGCACTGATCCAGGCAGCAGACAGGGACCTGGTCAGCAAATGGAATTGTCCAGGCAGCAGGCAGGAATATTGTCCATAGTCAGTACAAGCAGGGATACTGTCCATAAACAGTCCAGGGTCAGTGCAGGTAGAGATATTGCCAAAGTATTGGTCCTGGTAGGGAGCAGGAACATGGCCCATAGTACAGGTAGCAGGCCAGGAAAGAATGGGGACAGGGGTAGAGGCTTCTCCTACCCAAATCTCTTTGAAGTGTCCGGTCTCCAGACCCTAATCTGGGAATGAGAAAAAAAAATTGTTTTCTTTATCCAGAAAAACAATTCTGAAGCCCCTCACATATGTGAGACTCTTGTGTTATGAATCCCACTAATCCAGTAGCAGGGTTAAAGATCAGTCCAAGAGGCAGGCAAAAAACATGGCCAAACAGTCCAGGGTCAGTTCCAGAGCAGGCAGAGGTAGGTACAGTTTAGCATTAGGCAAAAGCATGGTCGTATAGCGGTTTAGTGCAGTGGCATAAGAGGTGTAGAGGTAAATGACACTTACGTTTACCATACTTCAGTAATAATGTAGAGAAGTATGATAACGGCGGAAACAGTCAATATCTCATCACAAAGACGCGTCTCCCCTTGTCGTAGACTTTCATTAACGAGCCTTTGGTGTAAGCCCTTCCTATTGGCTCTTACTGTACTGTATGCTGGAGTCTTCCTCCGGTGAAGATTGCGGAAGAGGGGCAAGCTTGTGTAGAAATTATCCACCTATAAATGGTACCCCTTTTCAAGGAGTGGATAGACAAGCTCCCCAGACAACTTTTCTACTGGCTCCAATGTACTTTGGGCATTCAGGGGGATGCAGCTGCGTGTCGTTCCCTTCATACACCAGGAAGGCCTAGATTTACCCGATACTAGGTCACAAAGTTTATAGAGCTTAACACCATATCGAGCCCTTTTGCTGGGGAAAAACTGCTTGAATCCCAGCCTTCCTGTGAATTTGACAAGTGACTCATCAACGGAGCTATTTTGGTCAGGGGTATATAACTGCGGGAGTTTTTACACAGAAAACATTTAGAAGTGGCTGAATTTTAAATAATTTGTCGTAAGCAGAGTCATTTCGGGGGGGGGGGGGGCAGGGTGTTGTCATTATAATGGGGAAACCGCATAAGCATTAGGTATCTTGACCTTGGCATAAGGGATGAGAAGATTGGCATGTGGTGGATGGGGTTGGTGGACCAGTAGGAGTAAAATAAAATAAAAAAATTGTGAGTCCCATATTAGTAGTTAGGCCTAAAGTTTTTTTTTAATTCCTCCACGGTAAGTTCTCTCCACTCAAAGGGACCGGCGTAGCTTGAACCAGGGTTACTTATTATGAACTGTTGTGCATAGAGGTTGCACTGGGCCACGATGGAAGATAATAGGTCTTCAGTACAAAATGTATTTAAAAAAATCAATAAGGGCAAAACTATCTGTGTTCACCTGGACATCTGGCTGAGCGGTGAAAGGGGGATGTTTGCTGCTCCTGAATTAGGGGGAAGCCACAGACGGTTTTAAAGGGCATGGGGAAGGCTGGCATGGGCACTAACCCTTTGGGGCTGAGATGACACCCCACTAGTGCTTGGCCTTTGTAGCAGTGGTACTCCATTTCTCGTGGATGGCACTGAGCTGCTGGTTGATTACACTGCTCTACTTGTTGTAGGCTGCTGCTCCTTGCCAGAACGCCTTATGCCACGTACACACGATCGTTTTTAATGTATTTTTCAAAAACGACGTTTTTCTCGACGTGATTTTTCTTGTTTCCTCTCAAGCCTGTCTTGCATACACACGTTCATTAAAAAAAACGCTTGAGCAAAAGCGCAGTGACGTACAACACGTACGACAGCACTATAAAGGGGAAGTTCCGTTCGAATGGCGCCACACTTCATGTTAGTAAAGTTTGTTGAGTGACGATTCGCGCTTTTCAGCCTCGTGCTTTTCAGTCCGTTACAGCGTGACGAATGTGCTATCTCCATTACGAACGCTAGTTTTACCAGAACGAGCGCTTCCGTCTCATACTTGATTCTGAGCATGCGCGTTTTTTTTCCCCTCGTAAAAGCATACACACTACCGTTTTTCACGTCGTTAAAAAAAAACGACGTGAAAAAATAGAGCCGGTTCTCCTTTTTTTAGGCCATTTTTCACGTCGTTAAAAATGCTCTGGAGCCTACACACGATCGTTTTTAATGCCCAATTTTAAAAATGGCATTTTTAACAACGTGAAAAACGATCGTGTGTACGCGGCATTTGTTTCATGGGCACACGTTCCTCTTCCTCCAATTCTGTAGCAGACCCACTGCTTAAAACGGGTTTATATGCCGAATCAGAATTGGACCCAGACTCGAGGAGGGCTCCCCACTGCTCTTGTCGCTCAGGCTAAGAAGCTGATATGCCTCCTCACTGGAATTTTTTTCTCTCGCTATACTGGTGACTGTGGGCTATGGTGCGATAGGGACACTAGGACAGATCTGGCTGCACTGATGGGTGCTGATGAGGCTGGTCTTATGAGGCTGCACTGCTGGGTGCTGATGGGGGTGCACTGCTGGGTGCTGATGGGGGTGCACTGATGAGGTTGCACTGATATGCACTGCGGCTGCACTGATTAGCTAGAACTGATGTGAATCCGCTGATAGGGTGGCACTGATAAGCACTCAATTATGGGCACTCTTGTGGCATTAATGAGCTCTGTAGTGGCACTGATGGCACAGATGAGCACTGTAGTGGCACTGATGGGCACAGGTGGCACTGTAGTGGCACAGATGAGCACTGTAGTGGCACTGATGTGCACTGTCGTGGCACTGAATGCACAGATGAGCACTGTAGTGGCACTAATGTGGCTCTGTAGGGCACTGATGTGGCACAGGTTGCACAGTAGGGCACAGAAGAGCACGAAGGTAGCACTGTATGGCACTGCTGGGCACAGTAAAAATGCAAAAAATGCAGTGGACCTTGTAACCACTTGCATTGATCAATCCCCAGACTTCAGTTTTTGGAGACATGACAAGGGGAAAGACCCTTTTCCAGTGATCTCAATATATCATGACTAATCTATGATGCCTAAATGTATGGTTTAAATATACATGGTGCAATATAACTTGCACGCCATTCAACATAATATCCCCTTACTTTTCGTGACCGTTGTGAGGGGGTTAGCTCGGCAGCGGGTGTGTGTGACCCCCGGGATGGGCTCCCCACACAAAAACAGGCCCAGCAAACGGAGGTTGTGGTTTTCAAAATCAAAAAGGTGCGGTTTATTTTCTATTTACAGTGACAAAACACAGCAAAGCAAAAGAAACATAAACAAAATAAATCCTGGTCAACTTGACCTCTGACTAAACATACAGGTTTCCTAACTAACAACTGGGATCAGCCTAGTGCTGTCCTAGTCCCTAAGTCCCTGGTATTAAATGTCCAAGCAAATAGCCACACAGGCTTTGTCTCACCGCACAGGGGTTCACTCTCCCTAGACAGTCCACACAGGTCTGGTTCCAGGCATGAGCAAACACCTAATGAATCTGGGAGTTCTTATAGAGGCCTAAATGAGCTGACAAGCTTCAGCTGGTCTCATCAACTCCCTGTCTGCACGACGCCCCACACTCTCCCTAGAGGTATGAGTCATCCATGAGCCCACTAGCCTCAGCTGGGCTTATACAACTCTCCACCTAGTTGTATAAGTCGGCGTAAAGCCTGAATCTGGGCGAAATATATCTACCCCCCTTGATGCAACCAGGTGACTTTACCTTCCTGCTGTCACATACCCCCCCCTCTTGTTTTAACCTCGGGGTTGGAACACCAGCAATCAGGCATTCATGTACTCGAGACAAAGCATCCACATTCCCCATTTGAACGCCAGGGCGATGCTTTACTGTGAAGTTGAATTCCTGGAGGGCCAGGAACCACCTATTCACTCTTCTATTTGTTTCCTTGTTTTGAGCCATCCACTTTAACGGAGCGTGATCCGTAACCATGTCAAAGTGCCTACCTAGCAGGTAGTACCGAAGGGAATCTAGAGCCCACTTCACCGCTAAACACTCCTTTTCAACGGTGGCGTAATTTACCTCATGGGACTTCAACTTCCTGCTGAGGTAAATGACTGGGTGCTCTTCCCCGTTCCAGACCTGGGACAATACTGCTCCTAACCCCACATCTGACGCATCACTTTGTACGACAAAGTCTTTAGAGAAGTCGGGTGAGTACAACACTGGCTGGCTACATAAGGCTTGTTTCAAGAATTGGAATGCTGCCTCAGCCTCGGGGGTCCATTTAATCATGACCGACCCTTTCCCCTTCGTCAGGTTGGTTAGGGGCACAGCCTTAGAAGCAAAGTGGGGAATGAATCGCCGATAATACCCAGCGATTCCCAGAAAGGCTCGTACCTGCTTCTTGCTGTTGGGACGTGGCCAACTCTGGATGGCCTCGATTTTGTTGAGTTGGGGTTTTATTACTCCCCTCCCAATGGTGTACCCAAGATATTTGGCCTCCTCCTGCCCAATGGTACACTTCTTGGGGTTAGCCGTAAACCCCGCTTCCCGAACAGAGTCCAGGACTGCTTGCACTTTTGGCAGATGTGAGGCCCAATCTGTGCTATGGACAATTACGTCATCCAGGTAAGCCGCAGCATACTTCCGATGGGGCCTCAGCATCTGGTCCATTTTCCGCTGGAATGTGGCCGGCGCATTCTGTAACCCGAACGGCATTCTTTTATATTGGAACGCCCCGTCTGGGGTTACAAATGCGGTTTTCTCTTTGGCCGACTTGGCCAGGGGGATTTGCCAATACCCTTTTGTGAGGTCAAGAGTCGTCATGTATCGGGCTGTTCCCAGCCGGTCGATCAACTCATCAATACGTGGCATGGGGTAGGTGTCAAATTTTGTAACTTTGTTCAACTGACGAAAATCGTTACAAAATCGCCAGCTCCCATCCGGTTTAGGCACCAACACAATGGGACTAGACCAATCACTTTGGGACTCCTCTATCACCCCTAAGTTCAGCATTTTCTGTACTTCCTCCCGTATTGCTTCCCGTCGGGCCTCTGGGATCCGATAGGGTTTTAACTTCATCCTTTCACCGGGTGGGGTAATGATGTCATGCTCTACCCCAGATGTTTGTCCCGGCAGCTCAGAGAATACCTCCTTGTTGCGAAGCACAAACTCCTTAACCTCCTGTTGTTGGGGTTGTGACAAGGTGGCTGCTATTCCAACCTCAGGAATCACGCAACCAGTTTGAGCTGGTGACCAAGTGTCTGCGACTAGGGACTCTCTATCCCTCCAGGCTTTCAACAGATTAACGTGATAGATCTGTTCGGGCTTTCGCCTTCCTGGTTGTCTGACCTTGTAATTCACTTCGCTCACTTTTTCCATTATCTCATAGGGGCCTTGCCATTTGGCAAGGAATTTACTTTCAACCGTAGGGACAAGTACCAGTATCCTATCCCCCGGGGAAAAGGTACGGGTCTTGGCTCCACGGTTGTACACTCTCTGCTGTGCTAACTGCGCTTGGGCCAAATGTTCCTTCACGATGGGCATTACCTGTGCAATTCGGTCTAGCATCAGGGCGACATGCTCAATCACACTCCTGTGGGGAGAACTCTCACTTTCCCAAGTTTCCTTGGCAATATCCAACAGCCCTCTTGGGTGTCTCCCATACAGTAACTCAAAGGGGGAGAATCCCGTAGAGGATTGGGGCACCTCCCTAATAGCAAACATCAGATAAGGAAGTAGACAGTCCCAATCCTTTCCATCTCTATCCACCACTTTCTTCAACATTTGTTTTAGGGTTTTGTTGAATCTTTCAACCAGCCCATCGGTTTGGGGGTGATACACAGATGTACGTAATTGCGTCACTTTGAACAATTTACACAGCTCCTTCATAACCCGGGACATAAAGGGTGTACCTTGGTCCGTAAGCAGTTCTTTACAAATACCCACCCGGCTAAACACAAGAGATAGCTCTTTGGCTATGGTTTTGGCCGAGGTATTTCGGAGAGGGATCGCTTCTGGATAACGGGTGGCATAGTCCATTATAACTAATATGTACTGGTGCCCCCTAGCGGACTTGATTATAGGACCTACCAAATCCATGGCGATCCTCTCAAACGGGACCTCAATGATGGGTAGAGGGACCAGCGGGCTACGGAAATGTGGCATCGGGGCCAACCTCTGACACACAGGGCAGGAGGAACAATAATTTTCTGTCCTTCATCACCCCCGGCCAATAGAATCTCTGTAATACCCTCTCTCGGGTTTTCTCTGTCCCCAGATGACCTCCAAGAATGTGCCCATGGGCCAACTCCAACACCAACTTCCTGTAAGGTTTGGGCACCACAAGCTGCTCAACGGTTTCTTCTGCCCTTTTTGCCACCCGATACAGTAGGTCCTTCTCTACGCTGAAGTATGGGTAAGTGCAGGTATTATCTGGGTTCACTAACTCGCCATCTATTTTCACTACGTTTTCCCGTGCCTTTATTAGGGCGGGGTCTCTCAACTGTTCTGTGGCAAAGTTTTCCCTGTGAACCTCAAGATCAGAAAACTCCACAGACGGTAGGTTTTCGTCTGAGGAGGTGGGCTCCTCTCCAGTTTCTTGAGTCTCCCCTGCCAATACTGATAAGGGAAATTCCGGAGAGTCCTCACCACTCTCAGGGGAGTTCTGGCTATCACATTCCTGGTACATAGGGGCACCAGTGGGGGGCTCAGGATCATCCCACAGTTCCCAGAACTTCGGAAAATCCCTTCCCACAATGGCGTCATGCGGTAACTGAGATACTAAGCCCACTGGATGAGAGAGGGTACCTTTGGGGGTCTCGAAACACACTGTAGTCACTGGATACTCTCGGGTGTCCCCATGCACACAAATAACAGCTACCTTGCTATTCCCAGAGACCTCTGTTTTAACTAACTCAGCCTTTATCAGGGTCACAAGGCTACCTGAATCCAGCAATACCACAACATTTCTACCATTAACACACATTTTGCATAAATGTTTCTCAGTTCCTCGAATGGCAGTGCATGCGACTGTCGCACACAGCGACTGACGTCTGCCCGTCAGAAAGTCACACTGCATGGGTTCCTCCACAACCGGGCAATTGGCTGCAATATGTCCCGCTTGCCGGCAGCGGTAGCAAACGATCCTTCTTGCCGCCTCTTGAGCCGCTGATTTCCCAGGCTGTTCTCGCCAAACTTGGGGTAGAGCTCCCACCCTCTCACTCTCTCCACCCTCACCCCTTGGAATCCTCTTATCCGCCCCTGGGGATGGTCTGGTCTTAGGGTGGAAAGTCCGAGTGTCTCTGGAAGAGGCCGTCAGGTTCTCTGTAGCCAAGTATTTCTCCACACGATCCACAAGACCATCGGCCGTCTCTGGGTCTCCATGGCTTACCCACTTTTGGATGGCAGTAGGAAGAGCTCTCAAAAATCGATCCATTACAACACGTTCCACAATCTTTGGTGCGGACAAAGTCTCTGGCTGTAGCCACTTTCTGCTCAGGTGAATGAGATCATACATTTGAGACCTGGGGGTTTTCCAAGCTGGAAAGTCCAGTTATGCACACGCTGAGCCCGGACAGCCTGGGTGACACCCAGCCTTGCCAATATTTCAGCTTTTAGCATCACATAGTCTTTTGCTTGGTTAGGCTCTAGGTCATAGTAAGCTTTCTGCGATTCACCAGTTAACAGAGGAGCCACCAGTCCAGCCCACTGCTCCTCAGGCCACTTTTCTCTTTCAGCGGTCCTTTCAAATGTGGTCAAAAATACCTCTGGATCATCCTCTCCAGTCATTTTTGTCAATAAACGACTCACCCCAAAGGACGCGGTATTAGTGGGACGGCTTTCCTCACTGGTCTGCGGACGTTGCTGCATTACTGCTTCCATCTGTTGTTGTAGTCTCTGCTCTTGCTTCTGCAACAGGTCTATGAAGCGGGCCTCAGATTGCTGCTGGGCTTGTTGCTGAGCCTCCAGACTCTGTTGCAAAGTTGCGTTTGTCTGCTGCTGGGCTGCAAGGCTCTGTTGATGAGCTTGCTGCTGGGCTGCGAAGTTCTGTTGTTGAGCTGCAAGGCTCTTTTGTAAACCTGCATCTGTCTGCTGTTGATTGGCATTTGCTAGAGCCAGCTGCTTCAGTATCTCCTCCATGCTGGCTTAAAAAAAAACTGCCACTGGTTCTCCACCAACTGTGAGGGGGTTAGCTCGGCAGCGGGTGTGTGTGACCCCCGGGATGGGCTCCCCACACAAAAACAGGCCCAGCAAACGGAGGTTGTGCTTTTCAAAATCAAAAAGGTGCGGTTTATTTTCTATTTACAGTGACAAAACACAGCAAAGCAAAAGAAACATAAACAAAATAAATCCTGGTCAACTTGACCTCTGACTAAACATACAGGTTTCCTAACTAACAACTGGGATCAGCCTAGTGCTGTCCTAGTCCCTAAGTCCCTGGTATTAAATGTCCAAGCAAATAGCCACACAGGCTTTGTCTCACCGCACAGGGGTTCACTCTCCCTAGACAGTCCACACAGGTCTGGTTCCAGGCATGAGCAAACACCTAATGAATCTGGGAGTTCTTATAGAGGCCTAAATGAGCTGACAAGCTTCAGCTGGTCTCATCAACTCCCTGTCTGCACGACGCCCCACACTCTCCCTAGAGGTATGAGTCATCCATGAGCCCACTAGCCTCAGCTGGGCTTATACAACTCTCCACCTAGTTGTATAAGTCGGCGTAAAGCCTGAATCTGGGCGAAATATATCTACCCCCCTGGATGCAACCAGGTGACTTTACCTTCCTGCTGTCACACCGTGCAATAAGGCGAATCAAAAAAGCTGCATGGGCACTCCAGGTCTAGCACACACATCAACACTCCCTTCGCGGTGAACCATCCGACCCCAGTGAATCACTGGCTAGGCGCGGGTTTCCGACGCTCCCCACTGATATTTAGAGGGCAGTTTGCAGTCAATTTTTTTATTCTGGTTATTCTTTTAAGATGTACTCATTGTCGTAAAAGAAAGTAATCTCCTTTATTTAATGTTCATGCACCCCTGAAGAAGAAAAGCAATTTTGAAATGTGTTGGGTGTTTATCATCTGCACTCTCTGTTTTGGTGACTCTGAGTACATTGTTTTTAGAACCCTTATTTAACCATTTTTAATATGTATTGTAACTTTTTATATTTTGCAACAATAAAGATTTTGTAAACTTTTTAAATCACTCCAAGACACTTTCCATTGACTTATAAATGACTTATTGCCGTTAAATTCCCACTATGAAGGTTTTTCCTATATGTACATAGTTTAGGGATGTTGACATTCAATTTAGCTTCTACTCGTATTTTGAGTAGTGTACAGATACGTGCAAAATGATATGCTGTACACAGCGTTTTTAAACACCTGTGTGAATAAACACTTATGAAGTTCATCCACATGTAAAGGATTTTGGTAGATAAGCGCACACCCTAGAGCAGTGATGGCGAACCTTGGCACCCCAGATGTTTTGGAACTACATTACCCATAATGTTCAACTACTCTGCAGAGTGCATGAGCATCATGGGAAATGTAGTTCCAAAACATCTGGGGTGCCATGGTTCGCCATCACTGACCTAGAGGTTATTGAACAGTTGCAAGTGTCAGAAGTAGTTGTATGGCAGTTATATGTGGCCAGTTTTTAATCACGTAGTAGCATGAGATGTGAAGCTGAATAGCAATGAGAGATAAAGATGTGTAGACATCACTTTAAACTGGGTTTGGTAAATAGTTCACTATGCTGTTTCCTTTTCTGTCTCCCACAGAAGTGACATTTGAAATGTAATTGATAATAATTAGTATGTGACTTTTCCAGGGAAACCCACATAAACATCTGTATCTTCCTACAGGTTCTTTGCAAAGATTTTACAAGGATTCAAATTATAAGTATTGTAACAAACATGGCTGACAACTTCTTATGACTGTCTGTAGTATGCAGCAATATTATGAGGCGATTAATGCTTACTATCTGGATTTCTATTTTTAGCAGATTTAGTATTTTTTCTCAGTAAGTAAAACCAAGAGACGTTTGGAACATCCAGCAAAAAAAAAAAATCTGAAGTTTTTTTTAACAGATAATATTTATTGTAACATTGCACATACATATTACAGGGAAACCAAGTTCTGCACAATTCAGATTGGACATATAAGGGTTAGCTTTAAGACATACAACACATCATATAAACTAAGCCAAGAAGGCACATCTATACCATTAAAAATGCAGATTATTTACATATCCTCTAACTCGGTCGGGACCCCTTCGGGGGTCGAATGATGATTTGCTAGGGGTCACCATATCCTGGGCTGTTCCTGAAGCCCGCACCGCTCTCCCACCCTTTTTTGCAGCCGCCCAACAGGGCTTTCCCTGGAGTCTGTGGCCTGCCCAGCTGGGCTGTTCCTGGAGCCCGCGGCTGCCCGCTCAGCCTCTTCACAGTCGCCCATTCAGTTCACGGCATGGCTGGGGGGCAGAGACTAGAGGTCCGCTGATTGGTGAGGACTGTGAAGTGGGAGGGGCTAGAGGAGACCCTATCTCCTGATTTCGGGATAGGTGTCACTGCTACGAGACACCACAAAGTCGGAGACACAGTGAAGCCGGAGACAGTGATTATATAGTTGCGGGGGAGAAAAAAAGAAAAAGGGAGAGAAGAATAAGAGACAGAACAAGAAAAATGGCTAGAGAGACGGATGGGGAAACAAAAAAAAGAAATTGGGATAGAGAGAGATAATAAAAGGGAAAGAAAGGAAAACAACGAGAAAGAGTGGTACATCCTAAAATCTACCATAAGGGGTTTTAATACTGTACGAGTGGAAGGGACTCAGGGAGCGCTAAATGTGGGTTAGCGGCGGAAATTACTTGTCTTGCCTTGGGTGCTGACAACCCACGCTATAAAAATAATTTTACTGTTAGGGGTCCCCACGATTTGGGAAATTTTATCAAGGGGTCACGACACTAGAAAAGTTGAGAACCACTGCTCTAACTCCTTTGAGGAAAAAAAAGTGGGGGGGAGAGGGGGTCCCAGCCTAGAGCTGGACAGGGGGTGGGAGAGAGGGGGGGCGGAGAAGGGGGAGGGCAGAAGGGTCCAGAAAAAGGAACTGAGGAATAAAATGAAAGCACCACCACACCACATCAAATTTGATTCCAAGAGTGGGTGATGATGTTTATTTATAGTATATCACTTGCCACAAACAATCACATTCGACACACCAAGCTAAAATAAAATGAGCTCTAATTGAAGGGTGTGTAAAAACAAAACCACCTTTTTTAGTTTTGGATAGAGTGGAAGTTTTTATTGTTTGGGAAATTTGGTGAATATCACTGGAACCCTTTATTTTATATTCTTGTCATCATGCAATAGTCTTGCACTATTGTAAAAAAAGAGAATCTAATTATTGTGCCGGCGAATTCTATACAGCAAAGGGTTTTCGTGATCACTTTTTGTTGTAATGAGAATGAATAAATGATTGAAGTGCCACACTGTGATATTTAACTTCAAATACAATACTTATTCTTTTGACAGATTGTTTATAAAGCCAAAGTGTTTTGGAGGGTTTTAAATCCACCCCCTTCATCAAGGTATAGGAAAATGAAACGGAGAAACCGTGTATGTGGGCCCAGTAATCAGCCATCCCTGCCGGGGGAACGCAGTGATTATCGCTAGTGGCTATAGCTGGTGGCAGTAGTCGCATGTAGCAATCCAGCATGTTGTACCAAAATCAATTAGAGGATTGACTTTAATACAATCAGCCTGCCCATAGATGAAGCCATCTATGGCCAGCTTAAACCCTTCATTTTCTTTGTTTGCTAAGGAAAGGTCTCCTTATCTAGGCTTCCTTTGTTGCAAAGCCAAAGCTAACAGCCCAAATTAACAACCTAGGAAGCACCATATAGCCAAATTCACTAACTGCTGAGCCAAATCACTGACAATATATATTGCTTGAAGGCCAGTCGGTAAGTGCTTTCTCATTCAGTCCTTTGATGGGGAAATGAGCATTCATTGTGAAGTATACATATTATGACCTTTTCAGAGTTTCAGTCTGGCATACTTCGAACCATAAACTTGGAATTGAGCACAAAACATACCCCTCACTCACAACATACATTCTTGTTCAGCTAGCATTCTGAGGTTACATGGTCTCCAAGCAAACCAATAAACGTAGCAAGTCTTTCGAAAGCAATGACCTATCCGTCAACTGAATTTGGTTACTTTACATGCTTTTATGGATTTAATTTTGAAGTGAGTGCAGGTCTAATGTAAACATTATTTGGTACCTGCAGAGCAGGTTCCCTGTCTACCACCCAGATAGTCAGGACTAGGGATGAGCTTCGAGTTCGAGTCGAACTCATGTTCGACTCGAACATTGCCTGTTCGCCCGTTCGCCGAACAGCGAACAAATTGGGGTGTTCGCGGCAAATTCGAAAAGTCTATGGGAGAAATCTAAAGTGCTAATTATAAAGGCTTATATGCAAGTTATTGTCCTAAAAAGTGTTTGGGGACCCGGGTCCTGCCCCAGGGGACATGTATCAATGCAAAAAAAAGTTTTAAAAACGGCCGTTTTTTCGGGAGCAGTGATTTTAATAATGCTTAAAGTGAAACAATGAAAGTGAAATATTCCTTTAAATTTCGTACCTGGGGGGTGTGTATGATATGCATGTAAAGTGGTGCTTGTTTCCTGTGCTTAGAACTGTCCCTGCACAAAATGTCATTTTTGAAGGAAAAAAAGTCATTTAAAACTCACTCGCGGCTAATAATGAATTGTCGGCTTTTATCAATACATACAAAAGTCATTGATAAAAAAAAAAAAAAAGCGTGGGGGTCCCCCAGAATTCAATTACCAGGCCCTTCAGGTCTGGAATGGATATTAAGGGGAACCCCGCCGCAAATTTTAAAAAACATGGCGTGGGGTTCCCCCAAATATCCATACCAGGCCCTTCAGATCTGGCATGGATTTTAAGGGGAACTCCACCCCAAATTTTTTTTTAAATGGCGTGGAGTCCCCCCAAAAATCCATACCAGACCCTTATCCGAGCACACAACCTGGCCGGCCGCAGGGGAAGAGGGGGGGACCAGAGAGCGGCCCCCCTCCCTCCTGAACCGTACCAGGCCACATGCCCTCAACATGGGGAGGATGTCCCCATGTTGATGGGGACAAGGGCCTCATCCCCACAACCCTTGCCCGGTGGTTGTGGGGGTCTGCGGGCAGGAGGCTTATCGGAATCTGGAAGACCCCTTTAACAAAGGGGACCCCCAGATCCCGCCCCCCCTATGTGAATTGGTAAGGGGTACATTGTACCCCTACCATTTCACGAAGAAAGCGTAAAAAATGTCAAAAAAAAAACACACAAACACCTTGAAAAAGTCCTTTATTAAAAAAAAAAACATTCCAGCGGTGAAATCCAGTGTCCCGCGGCGATCCGATGTCCTCCGCTGTCCGTCACTGGTTTTGCCTGAGCGGACCTGATGGGGAACTTCCTCCTTAGTGTTTTAAATGTATAGACCCGCCCCTTCTAAAGTTCCCCATCAGATCCGCTCAGCGGACCAGATGCGGAACATGACAAGGGGCGGGTCTATACATGTATTACCACAGTGAGAGAAGTTCCTCATCAGGTCCGCCCCCTCGGTATGTCGGACCCGCCTACGTCATTGGCCTGAGCGGGGAACTTCCTTCACTGTGCAATTCAGGCCAATGACGTAGGCGGGTCCGACATACCGAGGGGGCGGACCTGATGGGGAACTTCTCTCACTGTGGTAATACATGTATAGACCCGCCCCTTGTCATGTTCCGCATCTGGTCCGCTGAGCGGACCTGATGGGGAACTTTAGAAGGGGCGGGTCTATACATTTAAAACACTGAGGAGGAAGTTCCTAATCAGGTCCGCTCAGGCAAAACCAGTGACGGACAGCGCTGGACATCGGATCGCCGCGGGACACTGGATTTCACCGCTGGAATGTTTTTTTTTTTGTTTTGTTTTTTAATAAAGGACTTTTTCAAGGTGTTTGTGTGTTTTTTTTTTTTTTTTAAATTACGCTTTCTTCGTGAAATGGTAGGGGTACAATGTACCCCTTATCAATTCACATAGGGGGGGCGGGATCTGGGGGTCCCCTTTGTTAAAGGGGTCTTCCAGATTCCGATAAGCCCCCCCGCCCGCAGACCCCCACAACCACCGAGCAAGGGTTGTGGGGATGAGGCCCTTGTCCCCATCAACATGGGGACATCCTCCCCATGTTGAGGGCATGTGGCTTGGTACGGTTCAGGAGGGAGGGGGGGGCGCTCTCGTCCCCCCCTTTTCCCCTGCGGCCGGCCAGGTTGCGTGCTCGGAATAAGGGTCTGGTATGGATTTTTGGAGGGACTCCACGCCATTTTTTTTTAAATTTGGGGTGGAGTTCCCTTTAAAATCCATGCCAGATCTGAAGGGCCTGGTATGGATATTTGGGGGAACCCCACGCCATTTTTTTTTTATTTGCGGCGGGGTTCCCCTTAATATTCATTCCAGACCTGAAGGGCCTGGTAATTGAATTCTGGGGGACCCCCACGCTTTTTTTTTATTTATTTTTTTATCAATGACTTTTGTATGTATTGATAAAAGCCGACAATTCATTATTAGCCGCGAGTGAGTTTTAAATGACTTTTTTTCCTTCAAAAATGAAATTTTTTGCAGGGACAGTTCTAAACACGGGAAACAAGCGCCACTTTACATGCATATCATACACACCCCCCAGGTACGAAATTTAAAGGAATATTTCACTTTTATTTTTTCATTTTAAGCATTATTAAAATCACTGCTCCCGAAAAAACGGCAGTTTTTAAAACTTATTTTTGCATTGATACATGTCCCCTGGGGCAGGGCCCGGGTCCCCAAACACTTTTTAGGACAATAACTTGCATATAAGCCTTTATAATTAGCACTTTAGATTTCGAACGTTCGAGTCCATTGTATTTAATAGGGTTCTAAAGTTCACACGAACATTTTGTCTGTTCGCAGGTTCTGGTGCGAACCGAACAGGGGAGTGTTCGGCTCATCCCTGGTCAGGACGTTTGGCTAGAAGCCACAAGCTTATCAACTTGTGGCTTCAAACGTATCAACTTGGAGAAGAAAATGAATGATGTGCTTTCTAGAGCATATGCAGGTGAGCTGGGTTAAACATTTATCAAGTATCTGGCTCCATATCCTTAATGTAGTTTTAGTGAAATTCTAAATTCCTATTAGTTGATTGTATAATTAATGTTTAACTTATAAATATCATTGGTCACTAAATATTAACTTAGATACATACTTGGCAAACTGATTACATTACTTCTGTAGATTTCTACTAAATGAGAGCTGCTCCCTACAACCAATCAATACTTTACTGCTGGCATTTTCTCCTTTGTATTACGATTTGTAATGTGCATTATTTCCTTTTACCAATAACATTTTCTATTGGGAAAAAAAAAAAGCATCTGAATAAGTAGACTAATAACTTTAATTATCAGTTGAAACCGAAAGCACATTTAATAGAAGAAAGCTATTAATTGCTATTAGATAGATGTAAATACATAAACTAGTTTCTGTTAGCCTGTACTGTATTTCCTACTTCTACTGCTGAGAAATGGGATTTCCTACGTTCCATCTCACCAGTCAGCAGTTTGTATTCTATCTGTATTGTCTTGCCTGTACACTCCTTATATTGCTCTTAAAATATATGTTACACCTAGCAATGAATTTCTCTTATTTGCTCCCTTTGCATTTGCTCAATATACCACTAAAAGTATTTTAGAAACATAAAAAAGTGACGGCTGAAAAAAAGACTGAGTAATCGATTGAGTCTGCCTGTTTTGTATATTTTTTATTTTATTTTTTTAATTACCTTATTTGTAGTATGATTTTTTGAGTAGATCTATGTTTGTTCCAAGCATGTTTGAAGCCATTTACTGTTGACTATCTCACTACCTCTGCTGGAAGTTTATTCCAAGCATCAACTACCCTTTTAGTAAAATAATACTTTCTATGTTAGCTTGAGGCCATGACTCTGTGTTATTAATTTTGATTTTATATTGAAAATGCTGCTCTCCTGAGCCATAAATGGTATATCTGTATAATACGTGTAAAAAATACTTGTTGATCCTCCCACAAACCCAGTAAAATAAGTTCCTGTATTTTTTTTCGGTAAAGTATTCTTATTGGTTACAATTGTTCCCAGTTCTCTGAGGACAACAGGGGTGAGGAGATTGGGAAATATTCTGTAGTTCTGTCCTGTGGTGACAACACTGCTCCTCCATAGATATAGCACAGCAAGTAACTAATGTCACCCTAGGACGGGTAGTGTGTTACTAGCAGAATCAATTGGTGAAAAATAAAAAATAAAATAAAACTAATGTCAGTAGGGGGTCCTGTGTAAGTTCACCATACAGATCTTTCTGTAAAAGTGAACTTACCCTTTAAGGTCACTTTCCATTCATTTCAATGGACAGGGGCGTTTTTGAGGAGTTTTTTTTAAAGCGCTCCAAACATTACCCCAAGGATGCTTCTTGCAGGACTTTTTGCACCGCCCCTATTTTTAGCGCAAAAGCACCTGAAAAACACCTCAGTGTGAAAGGGGTCTGAGTGATAACATGGAAACCTGCTTCATTGAAATTATGAAATGTAGGGCGGTTGCTGAGAAAAAAAATAGTCACCTAAAATTAACCTAGCATAATTTTTCCAGTTTGCCTCCCTTGAGAATAATGGGTTACTCAAAGTTTAGGTTGCCATAAATTACTGGCTGGTTTGGGGAAAGATAGCAGACAACTTGCTCCAAAAAAATTATAAATTAGAAAAAAAACCAATAAAAGTATAAATTAGACTGTCAGAATTAGACTCTCCAGAGAACAAACCTCAAAGTATTGGTTGTGGCATTTTATTGGGCTTGTATGTGTTTTACCTCTATTTAGCGGCAGACACAGACTTCCTGTTGCTACCTTGTCATTACAAAGGAAAGCTACTGTACATAATGGATCTGAAGGCTTGCACTTACACAATGTTCTACATACACAGTACCATGTAGCCCACTTGCTTTGAATGGGATACTAGTGCCACCTGGCATAGGCCTTAAAATGGGATTCCACCTGCGATTTATTTTATTTTTTTAAAAGTCAGCAGCTACAACCTGTCCTACTCGCCCGCAATGATGGCCCCCCCGATGCCGATCCCTCAATCACTACAGGTCCCGCGCCGCCATCCTCGCTAAGGGAAACGGGCAGTGAAGCCTTACTTCACTTCACTGCCCATTTCCTACTGCTCATGCGCGAGTCTCGCGATGATTTGTGAATGGGCGGCTGCTCTCTGGGATTACACACAGTTCCCAGAAGGCAGCGCGCCCCATTCACTAGGAGAGGATGCGGAAGAAGACCCACCGCGGATAAGGAACAGGCAGATTAGGAACATCCGCATAGCAACCGGTATTTCGGGTGAGTAAAATGTATTTATTTAAAAAAAAATATGTTTTGCTGCATTTTTGTGTAATTTTTCTTTACGGGGTGGAACTCCACTTTAACTCCTTGTCCAGGTACAACCAGCTAGTCAGGGTTTTCTGTGCCCGATCACTGCAGACGGCTATAGCTGCCAATGGTGATCATGGTTTTCTGCCAGGGTGGAAGGCTCTCCGCCGGCAGAACACAATAACTCAGAGGGGGGGATTCCTCCATTAATACTGACTGTATTGATAAGGGAATTGAGCAATTTTCCTTCATTCAAACCATAGTTGAAGAAGAGAAAATTGTCTAATGTATGACTTGCTTGAGTATTTACAGAATCTTAGTACAGGTTTTATGGGTAAGCAATTAACTGTGAACATACTGTATTGCTATCTTGCCAAGTACAGTTTGTTTTGTGTAAATGTAAAACATGTATAGACACAAAAGACTTATCAGCTTAATAAAATTCACACAGTCAATAAAAGTGTGCTAACTAGTCTTTCCTGTGGACACATTTAATGTGATTTCCTATTGATTGTTTTTTCAGTCGGTACATAAAACAATGTACCTTGGCATATGAACTTTTATTTGCAAAATAAAACCGCTTTTTTCTTTATAAGGCCCTATTCACACTTGTGAATGGACACCTTTGTGATTAGCTGCGGGAGATCCAGCAGGGTTCCCTGCAATTACCTTTTGGTTGGGAAGCCCCAGTGAAAGCAATGGGAGGCTGACAGCTCTAGCATCTATCCTCGGCCAAATGCATTTAATCACTAATAAAACAATTGGGCTGCATTCGCACCTGAGCATTTTGCAGTTCGACGCTCAAAGACGCTCAACAAGCAAAATTCCATTCATCTCAATGGCCCATTCACGCTCAGATGTAAACAGGGGCCACTGAAATCAGTAGGATTTTGCTTGTTAAGCACCTTTTGAGTTTCGAGCTTCAAGCTACAAAACACTCAGGCGTTAATGCAGCCTTTCCTGTGGATGATCGTCCAGGGCTGATCATTGGCAGGTAGCGTTCTTCAAAAATATTCCATAGACATCCATCTCCTAATAGCCCTGAAATCTATTTTTCATGAAATAGTTTTTCCGGTGTTTTTCTTCCTCGTAATGTCCTCCCTGAGCACTTGAATCTTCCCTCTCCCCCCACCCCCCTCACTTTTGTTTGGAACCAGTAGTGCATGTAAGCAAGCCATAGATGATGCAATTTTCTTTCCTGAGAGGGTGGCTACGATTCTACATACAGTGGGACCATGGGCAATGAACATAGCTACACTATAAACGGAAGTTGGATCATAACCGTGCAAGAGCAAAAAATAAATATATTTGGAGGAGGCTGAGTGCAATAGAAAGTACTTTTTTGAGTTAAGAATACATAGCTGAATATAATTTTTTTTTTTAAACCGAAGTTTAGTGTCACTTTAAGTGGGCTACCCCTCTCTCACCCCACCCTGGGTCAGTGAAGCTGTCCAGAGACTAATGGTCCCCTGCAGTTGGGGTCAGGGTTAGATGCAACCTCAGAAAATGAAGCCGCTATTTGCATATGAGAGATATGTGATCAGTACTATCCTTGTCCAAACTCGCTCATCCATGTCTTTATGGACCTTGCTTTGTGCACTGGTACGCAGTCATGTTGGAACAGGAAGGGGCCATCCCCAAAATGTTCCCACAAAATTGGGAGCATGAAATTTTCCACAATGTCTTGGTATGCTGACGCCCTAAGAGTTCTCTTCACTGGACTTAAAAGGCCAAGCCCAACCCCTGAAAAACAACCCAGCTCCATAATCCCCCCTCCACCAAATGATTTGGACCAGTGCAAAAAGCAAGGTCCATAAAGACATGGATGAGCGTGATTGGGGCACAGGAACTTGACTGGCCTGCACAAAGTCCTGACCTCAACCCGATGGAACACCTTTGGGAGGAATTAGAGAGGAGACCGTAGCCAGGCCTTCTCATCCAGCATCAGTGCCTGACCTCACAAATGTGCATCTGGAGGAAAGGTCAAACATTCCCATAGACACACTCCTAAACCTTGTGGACAGCCTTCCTAGAAGAGTTGAAGCTGTTATAGCTGCAAAGGGTGGGCCAACTCAATATTGAACCCTACAGACTAATGCCCCGTACACACGATCTGAAAATCGGACGACAGATCAAATGACCTTTTTCACTTAATAGTCACAAGTAGAAATTGAATAGGTTACTAAAGTCCTGAAAATCCTCGTAAGACAGGGGAAAAAAATCGGAAGTGATGTCCTGTGTTGTAATGTATTTGTATTGTATTTTCGGACGACAACTGTACTGATTAAACGAAAATTTTACGATCTGGTATCAAACAAGGAAAATTTTCGTGCTTGTCCGATCGAATAATATCGGATGGACTGTCGTGATCGGCTCTCGAAAGCTCTGTACTAACGATCCGATTATCGTACAATCACGTCGTAAGTGGCATTTTTCTTCCGATTTTCAGATCATGTGTACGGGTCATAAGACTGCCATTAAAGTCATTAAAGCTCATGTGTAAAGGCAGGTGTCCCAATACTTTTTTACAATATAGTGTATATTTACTTCTAGCTACCTGACAAGATTAATGAATATTAAGCAAGATATAAACCTGAACCAAAAGCACTGTGTATCATAAACGATTTTCTTTTTTTTTTTATATAATACTTGTTTTCACCTTTTTTCAAACTTACTTACATCTTGGTGCTGCTGATCTCCTGCAGCCTATTTGCTGCATCCTGTAAATATGCATTCCATCAATGGCTACATGACCTTTTTCAGGGTGGGTTTCCAGAGGGTGACAACATTGAACAGTATATGCATACTGAATTTTGAAATGGTCACTTGTAGTCTCCATTAGAAGCCCATATGATTGATTGGCAGTGCTGGAACACAGTTGGGAGACAGGGATAGAGCGTTATCAACCAATAACAGTAGGTGCTTGAAAGTGGTTCTAAAGTCGCAAGGATTTTTTATTTTTTTTCACAACTTGTTTGCCCCCCCCCCCCCCTCTCCTGTATCGATCCAGCACTGTGCCTGTCTGCAACAGCGCTGGCCTCTGTTTCTGATCTCATGGGACGGAGGCCAGTGACTCGCACTACTGTCAATCAAATCCAGTGAGGAAGGAGGGGGGGGTTGTCGAGGCTTGCTATATGTGGCTATAGACACACACACCCCAACCCAGTCACATGGATAAGAGGAAGAACGCTGCCAGGGGACCCCAGAAGAGGCAGAAAGGTGCAGCTTTGTGCAATACCAGTGCACAGAGCAGGTAAGTATAATATCTTTTTTATTTTAAGTAAAAAAAAGCTTTTACTATCAATTTAACAAAGTCCTTCACTAAATTGAATACTATTTTTGTCTACTAAAATAGGACTGAAACCATTCGGATGACTAAAATACAACTAAAACTAAAATGGCATTTTAGTCAAAAGACTATGACTAAAAGTTACTTGAATTTATATCACAATGGCTAAATCTGTAGTGCACGTTCAAACCTTAATACCATACAGGCATACCCCACTTTTACGTACACAATGGGGTTTATTTACTAAAGTTGAAAAGCGCAAAATCAAGCTCACTTCTGCATAAAAACCAATGAGCTTCCAGGTTTTATTACCAGGCTTAATTGAACAAGCTGGGGTTATAAGCTCATTGGTTCCTATGCAGAAGTGAGCCTGATTTTGCGCTTTCCAGCTTTAGTAAATAAACCCCATTGTGTACTTAAAAGTGGGGTATGCCCGTAAATAATAAACATGGTATTCGATTTTTACTCCAGGAGTATATAATGTTTGGCAGTTCTAAAGAAAAAATGCATTATAATTTAACCAAACCCATTCAATTTTAGTCGACTAAAATGTACTGTAGATTTTAGACTAAAATAAAACTAAAACAACTCAGATGACTGAAATACGACAAACTAAAATGGCATTTTAGTCAAAAGACTATAACTAAAACTAAATAGAAAATTGATGTCAAAATTAACACTGCTGTGTTGATGGGGGAAAATAAAGTAATTTTCCTTTCCTTCAACCCATGGTTGAAGGAAAGAAAATTGCATAATGTATAGCCTGCCAAATGCTGCGCTATTGTGTTTTAACTGCGGGAGGCTTCCCCGTCATCATAATACAATGATCACTGCTGGCAGTGATCTCACGAGCAAAACCCAACAGGATGGTTGTACTGATGGGCAACCAATCAGCTTCTAGCTTTCATTTTTCCAAAATTTTTTATTTTTCATCAGGGAAGCCGGCCCACATGGACCCCGGTAGTACATATCTTACATACACATACAGTAAATTATACAGCTGGCAATTCTCGTGGGAAGCATAGGGTGGAATCCTCCTCCCACCCATGCCCCCTTGGTATGTGTACACTCCTCAGGGGGGGGGGGTGAGGTCCCCCGGGGCTCCAATATAGCTACTCATCTACCTTCGGGATATATCCGTCAGGGATTTGCAGATGCCAGAGTGCCCGGGTCCCGTGGACACAGCTCCCCCTTTATTTTCCCGTTTATCTAAAAGGAAACAGAACTTGGAGGCATAGTGCCTCCTGTGAAGAGAGTTGGGTAAAGCCCAAAAGAAAGAAGAAAGATATAGAAAAGAGAGGAAAGCTAAAAGCAGGAAACGAGCGAGAGAAAAGGTCAAGGGGGGGCAAAGAAGGAAAAAAGGGGAGGAAAAAGGGGGGGTGTTAGGGGGGTCAGGTATACCTGTCTCCCTCCCCGGGTGACATTACTATACAATTTCCAAGTCCCCTGTGGGTCTCCGGCACACCGAGGGCAGTGGGCGCCGATGCGACGACCCCTCCGGGGTGTGGGTGTTCCAGGCAGGGGCTCAGGTGGGCTGCTCAGCCTCCCTAAGGGTCCGCCCTTTGTCTGAAAATCTAAAGATGTTCCATAACTGCCAGGTCTTAGAGTATGTCTCTCGTCTGTGCTGACTAGACAGGATCAGGTCCTCCATGAGGCTGATATCGTCCACGCTTCTGAGCCATTGTGCAATGGTCGGTGGGGTGGGGGACTTCCAGTTTTGGGGTATGCATGCTCTAGCAGCGTCCAGTAAGTGACGGATCACTGATTTCCTATATACCTTTGCAGGTGTGTCATTTGCATGAAAGAGGAAGTAGGCCGGTGTCTCTGGGACGATACGGTCAGTGAATTTCTGTGTCACTCGCCTCACTCCCTCCCAAAAACTCTGCAGTCGTGGGCAGGACCAGAAGATGTGCAAGAGCGTCCCCTCCTCCCCCTGGCATCTCCAGCAGCGGTCAGAGGTGTCTGGGAACATTTTGTGTAAGATGGAAGGGGTCCTATACCATCGCGTGAGCAGTTTGAAATTGGTTTCCTGGGTTTTGGAGCACACTGACGATTTATGGGTGAACTGCAGTATATGTCGTTTCATGCCGTCTGTAAATTGGCAGTCGAGGTCTCGCTCCCATCTAGCCAGACAGGGAACCTGTAGGGGTCCCGACGGTGTCACCAACATTGCATAACACACTGACAGCGTGTGTTGGGTCTTTCCCGATGCCATACACATCTCCTCCAACTGGGTGGGGAGATGGCTGGCGTCATTGGGTGGGGGTGGGATACTCGCGAGGAAGTGGCTTAACTGTCAAGCTCTCAGATAGTCAAGGCCGTACATGCCCCTCGGGTCCGACAGCTCCTCGTATGACCTCCATCTCCCTTGGGAACTAAAGTGGGATGCCTGGTAGAGCCCCGCCTCCCTTAGTGTGAGAAATCTCCTATCTTGTAGCCCAGGGGAGAAACGGGGGTGGCCCAGAACCGGCCGCAGCGGGGAGACTGGCGTCGAAATTGAAGGCCGAGTCAGCAATGTCGAGCATATACCCAGGGTGGTGCCTATCAAGGGGTGCCTTTTCAGGGGTGGTGGTAGATCTGAGTGGCACCAAGGAGCTCTGTCCAGGGGTATGTCACTCTGGTCCTGTTCAATAGTCGTCCACAGCTTGGCGTCTCTGTGTCTGCACCAATCCAGGAGACGACTAAGGTGGGCCGCCCTGTAGTATGCACGGACATCCGGCAGTGCCAGGCCCCCATATAACTTTGTTAGGCATAGTACGCTCCTGCTCAGGCGTGGGTGTTTCCCGGCCCATAGGAACTTGGTGAACACAGCATGGACCTGTCTGAAATAGGACCCCGGTATAGCTATCGGGAGGGCCTGCAAGAGGTATAGGAACTTAGGCAGTATCGTCATCTTGAGGATGGCGCACCGGCCCAACCACGAATGTAGACCGCTGTCCCAGCCCTCCAAAAGTCCCCTGACCGTTTTCAGTAGGGGAGGGAAATTAAGTGTGAACAGTTTGGTTAGGGACATGGGTATGGAGGTCCCCAGGTACCTCAGGGCCGTGTCAGTCCATTTCAGGCTAAAGTCTTCCCTAAGTTGCTTAAGTAGGGACTGAGCCATCCCCACTCCCATGGCCTCCGATTTGGAGAAGTTGATCTTTAGATTAGAGAGGGTTCCATAGATCCCAAACTCTCTCATAAGATTCGGGAGGGACCTCTCGGGGCTTGTAAGGGAGAACAACAGGTCGTCAGCGTACGCCGAGACCTTATACTGCGACCCCTTCCTCTCCACCCCCGAGATGTCCGGGTTCCGGCGTACGTGACAAAGGAAGGGTTCCAGGGTCAGGGCAAACAACAGCGGAGACAGGGGGCATCCCTGTCGGGTCCCATTCCGGATGGGGAACGGGTCCGACAGCACCCCATTTGCCCTCACCCTGGCCGTCGGTGCCGTGTAGGCTGCGTTCACCCAATTTAACATCTTCGCCCCCAGTCCTATGTGCCTCAGTGTAGCAAACAGGAACCCCCAGTGGACCCGGTCGAAAGCCTTTTCGGCATCTGTACCCAGGAATACGCAGGGCGTCTTAGATTGGGCCGCGATGTGTAGCAGATTGAGGACCTTAGTGGTGTTGTCTCTGGCCTCTCTGAACCGGACAAAGCCCACCTGATCCAAATGGATCAGGTCGGGGAGATGTGTTTGCATTCTAGAGGCCAAGACCTTGGTAAAGATCTTGAGGTCTGTGTTCAGTAGGGAGATCGGGCGGTAGCTCCCGCACAGCCCCGGGTCCTTGCCCTCCTTGGGTATGACGGAGATCTGTGCCAGGAGTGTGGTGGCATGGAAAACTGCCCCCGTGCCTATATTGTTGAAGAGATCCACCATATGCTGGCCCAGTGAGGGCAACAGGGTCCTGTAATAGGCAGTGGTCAAGCCGTCAGGGCCTGGGGCCCTGCCCGGCTTGGTGCTCTTAAGGGCCACCTGGACTTCCGTCAGCGTGATTGGTTCCTCGAGGGCGGTACGTGTCTCCCCCAAGAGTGAGGGCATGAGGGAGCGGTCTAGGTAATCCTGTATGGTCTCTGGTGTGGGATTAGCGTCTGGTAGATTGTAGAGTGTGCGGTAAAAGGCCCCAAACTCTCGCGTGATGTGTTGGGGAAGGCTAGCCCTCTGCCCGTTTGTGGCCTGAATGTGTGGTATGTAGGCCGCCGCCCGCTGCGCCTGCAGCGTTCTGGCCAGCATCCTACCACATTTATTACCTGCCTCGTATGATTTCCTGCGGCAAATCTGCATCGCCGCTTTAGCCTTAAATAGGAGGAGATCTTTCAGCTGTGACCGTACCAAGTCTAGTTCCACTCCCACATGTCTAGATGGTGCAGCCTTATGGGCTGCTTCAAGGTCTTGTAATTTGGCAAGGAGTAGGTCAAGCTGCGCTGTTCGCTCGCGTTTTAGCCTGGAACCATGGCTGATGAGGGTCCCCCGGATCACCGCCTTGTGGGCCTCCCACACCACCCCGGGGTCGCTATCTCCGGTCTTGTTTGTATTGAAGTAGCATTCCAATTCCCTGACCAAGTCGGCCAGAACCACCGGGTCCTGTAAGAGGCTTTCATTTAGTCTCCACGGGTGGCGGTGCCCCATCGTTGTGTCGGTCAGTGAGTACCTAAGTCCAATTGGGGCATGGTCGGACCACGTGATAGATCCGATGTAGGTCTCCCGGATCGCGTGTAGTTGCCTATGGGGAATCAGGAAATAGTCAATACGCGAGTATGACTGATGTGGTTTTGAAAAAAAGGTGAAGTCACGTTCTCCTGGGTGCATAAGGCGCCAGGCGTCTATCAATTGGGCAGAACTAAGCGTATTTCCAATACATGCGTTTTGCGCATGTCTCGAGAGGTAGAGGAAGTCCCGGATGAAGTATCCTCCGTCGGGATCATTGGCAAATTCAGGTCCCCTCCCACTATGAGCTGTCCCACAGCGAAGCGTTGGAGCTGCTCCATGCGCTTCCTGATGAATGTGTCCTGGTGATCGTTCGGGGCATAGAGATTAGCTAGGGTGATCTTTTTGTCCCCCATCATGCCTTTTAAGTATAAGTAGCGGCCCTGCACATCCGTCGCAGTGTCTATAGTCTTCCATGGGACCCTTGCCGAGATGAGGATGGACACCCCCCTAGATTTCGCGTCTGTGTACTTTGAATGGAACACCGAGGGAAAGTGTCTATTTGTCAGTATCGGTATGTTATTTTCCCGGAAGTGCGTCTCCTGGACAAGAACTATGTCCGCCCTCATGCGTCTCATGTCCTGTAGCAGCATCCGCCGCTTTTCGGGGGTGTTGAGACCCTTAGCATTCAGGGACACAACATGTATGTCTCCCATTGTCTAGTGTGAATTAGGTCGGGTCAGGTGCACTGAACCAGGGGGGGAGGGAGGGAAGTAGGGGAGGGGGGTACGTGGGGTTTGGATAAAAAACCAGTAAGGTAAGACGGGGCTGAAGAGTAGCAAAGAGAGGTAGATAAAGATAAAGATAAATCAGAGTAAAGAGAGAGACAGTAAGATTAGGAGGCCAACACCAGAGGGTGCAGCAACTAGAGAGAAACTAAATTAGCCCTAAGGGCTTGGGCGCTCCCTGGGAAGATCCCAGAGCTGGAGCACAGTCCTAATTGGGGTAGTGGGTAGACAAGGCCGTGATACGAGCCCCCCGGCCCTCTCCACCCACCCCCGGCAACCTATGAACATAATGTAAGTGGTAGACCGTATTAATTTAACAAGCAACATTTAACATTGGCATATAGGAATGTCCTTCCTTGAACATTGAACCATTTAGTGCAGGCTTAAGCTATAGCATTACTTCAGGCAGTGCAACATCACAGAGGCCCTGAGCCTCATGTCCCTTCCCATCCGTCGTTCTCCCCCCTCCTCCCCCCCTCCCCCCTCCCCCAAATCAGACACGGGCACCGTGTCCCATTAGTGTGCAGTTCCCGCAGGAGATCCACTGCGTGCATCAGTCAGTGTGTCGGGCTGCTATTAGCTCCGGGCAGCTGGAATGTGTAACAACCAAAAAGAAATCGATAATGATAAACCAGAGCCACGAGAGTTCACCTCCACAGTCTGCTGATTGCCTTCCCCCTCCCCCTCCCGGGGCAGGGCACCATGTCGATCGGTCCAGTGTTTGAATGCTTCCAGCGCCCCCCCACGTCCCGCCACCCCAGCCGTTCCCCCTGTCTCGGCCAGGCGTGCATGGTATTGCCAGTGTGTTAAGGCATCATTAGGAGTACATCCATTTCCTGAATCCTGTAGGGTTACCCCACTCCGGGGGGGCCGAGCCCCCCCCGCAGCCGCGGGGGGGGCGCGGCCCCCCGTAGTCGTCCCGCCCCGGTCTCCCGGGCAGGTCACCAACATCGCGTGGGCCGTCTCGGGGGAATTCACAAATATAGTTCCATCTACCTCTCCAGCTATGTGTTGTCTCCCCTCTCCCCCCACTTGCACAGTGTTCTGTATGGACCGGGACAGGGGGAGGGGGGCGGATGACTCCCTGTAGGGCGCCGCACAACAAATCGTATGGGGAAGGGAGAGTGGCCGGGGGGACCGTTCAGGTGGGATTTCACGGGCATCTCAGGGCTGTCTGGTGCGTAATTGTCAAGTTAGGGCGGCCCAGGGCCTACTCACGTAGTTCTCCTCCAGATGCCGACCTTCGTCTTCGCCTACCCCTCTGCCGGCGGGGCGGCAGCGGGCCTTGTTGGGCGGCTGGTCCCGGTCTGCCCATCTGGCGTGGAAGTATCTGAAGCCAGTCCGGGACCTGGACTGGTGCCACCTCCAGGAACCGGAATAAGGCAGGCAGGTCAGTTGCGGTCTGGAGCGTGAATGATCCGGATTCCCTGCGGAAGGTCACCGAGAACGGGTACCCCCATCTATAGGACACGTCCTTCTGTTTTGCTATTTCCAGGACCGGTCGGAGCAGTGCTCTCCTCCGTAAAGTCGCTCTCGAGAGATCCGGCAGGATCCGGATCCGCGCGTCTCCCTTCTCAACGTCGCCATGATCCCAGGACGCCCTCAGGATCTCCTCCTGCGCGTACCTGTGCAATCTGCAGATCACGTCTCGAGGCCTGTCCGGGTCTACAGATTTAGGTCCTGGGGCCCTGTGCGCCCTGTCCAATATGACCTCCGCCGCAGGGTCCTCCAGTACCGTCCGGAACACTTCCGTTACCGCAGCCCCGACATCCATCAGGGACTCAGGGACACCTCTCAGCCGTAGGTTGTTGCGTCGGCTGCGGTCCTCGATGTCCTCTAAGTGTAGCTGGAGAGCGATCGCTGTGTCCCGGTGTTGGTCTCTCGACCTCTCCAGGTCGGAGACCCTGCTTTCGAGGGAGGACAGGGAGTTTTCACCCGCTCCGACTCTGTCCGCCAGGGTAGATACCTCTCCCCTCACTTCCTGAATGTCTCTGCGATGTGTTTCCTCAAGTCGGAGGATCAAGGCCTCTATGGCTGTCTGGGTTGGGAGGGCCTGCAGCATCTTGCGGATGTCTTGGTCCAGACCTGCCTCCTCTGGCCTGTGCGGGGAGGCCATCTCGGCTCTCGGGGGGTCGACAGACGAATCCCGGGAGCAGTCAGGTACCACGGGGGACTCCGGTCCCGGAGCCTCAGTGTCTGGTGTTTGTGTCTTTCGCCGTCCTCCACGCGTTGTGCCACGTGCCGCTGCCGCTTTCGTCCCGGAGGAGGCTTCTTTGGCGGTGAAATACCGGTGTATATCACCCGGAAACTTGCCTACTGGGGACCCCTTTGCCGCTGCTCGAGTCCTGTGCTTTTTGAGCGAGCTCATGCCGGTCTACTATCTAGGAGTTGCCGGGGTATAGGGGATCAGGCCCGGAGCTCGATGAAAACACAACCTCACACCGCCATGTCCAGGCCACGCCCCTCCTAGCTTTCATTTTTCAAAGCTAACTGAACAAGCTGAAGCTAGAAACTGATTGGTTACTCTGAACTGCTGTTCTAGATTCTGTCCGCTCCAGTTTTAGTATAATCTCTCCATAGTAGTTCATAGTACACCCCTTCTATCACCATTCTCTGGGAATGCACATCACCATCTTCAATCCCTGGGAAGGCAATGATTACATTTCTATATATATTTCTATTGAGCATGATCAGCTTTGAGTAGATCTCTCCACTAACGGAAAAGGAGGATACTGTTTTAAAATGAGAATCAACAATATATAATTGAGAGCACAGATCCAGCAGAGAGGGAAAAGCTTTTATTAAAAAAAAATTCTGTTCCTATAAAACCCATTTGAGGAAGGGGCAAACACAGGAGCTAAGATTCATAAACTGAGGGTATGCTTGTCAGTTAGAGGTACAAGAATGTCAAAATGTCAAAGGAATGTACAATATTTCTGAAAGGCTGATGGTTTTCTGTCATGTGTTTGTTTTGGATACTTAAGAACACTAGGTAACTGTAGGTATGTGTTTTATCTGTGACCTTTGGAATTTCCAAGCTGACTCATCTTTAGCAAGCCCCTATGCAATTTTCTTTTCTTCGACTTTGTTTCATTGGAAAGAAGATCACTCTGCGCTATTGTATTCTGACAGCGGGAGGTTTCCTAGCCTTCAAAAAACAATGATCTTTATTGCCAGCTATAGCTGTCTGCAGTGATCAAACACAAAAAAATAAACAGGCTGGTTGTACTGAGGTCGATCGATGGATCAACTTCAGTACAACCAGCCTGCCCATAGATGGATTGAAATTCATCCAATTCAACCTGCCAAATTTAGATCCGTCTATGGCTGGCTTTAGGCTAAATTGTTTTAAAAAAACAAAGGTTGGGACTTTATATGAGAGCGCAAGGCATATACAGCCAAACGCCTCCATCCCTGATACTTGAACAAAGGAGAAAAGGGTGGGACTTTATACGAGGCATGCATCCCAGGAGATGACACGATTGAAATGAAATAGGTAATAACCTACTATAATGGAACTATGAGCATACATGAAAGCATTGCATATCAATTGGCAATCAATGATTTATTGGTATATAATTATAATAATGATAATATAATAATAAGTTCATACTATAAACATTATAGAGGACCAAATTCATAAAAGCGTGTCTCCAAAATAAATAGTTGTATCCCTTGTTACTTGGTGCAATCCAATTGGTATGTAGGTAATTGATGATAGTGGCATATAATATATATGTAGGGGGGCATCTGTTGGCTCGACGCGTTTCGTGGCGACTGCCACTCATCAGGAGCAAGTATGAAATAGCGGTCTAAATTTAAACAACATAATTAATATGTAGAAAAATAGAATAGTAGATCTTTCTAAGAGGTGAAGAGAGGGAAAGGACCATGTCCCAGAATTACTTACAGATATGCCAATGAAACTGAGCACAGCCGTGGAGGGCTGGAACCCGACCAGAAAGAACTTCAGCCCCGGGAGCTGAGGTGGACTAACCCCGATGAAATAACGGAATTCCAATGGGAGACTGTAGTCCTCAAGGAAGAGCCTCCATGGGTATATAAGTATAAATATATAGTAAATTAAAAATTATGGCAGTGGAAATTTAGACAAATAGGAAGAAATATACTAGTGCAGGGACTGGCGGTGTTTGGGAAGACACAGAGTTGTGGAATGGTTGCAGAGTGTTGGGGTAACAAGTATTTGCAAGTATTTGCAAGAAGTGGTAACAGAGTAGTATAGTAGGTAGTATTTGGGGGTAAAGACTTCCCCCAATGCTAGGGCATACCAAAGCCAAAAAGGGGAAATAGGGACCTATTGTGGTAGGAAAAATATAATAAATGTGAAAAAATGGGAAGGGAAGGGGGGTGTAAGTGGCCCAATAATATTACCTAGAATGAGATGTAAATAAGGAGTCCAAGAGTGCACAGAATCCATGGGGGTGTCAACCATAAAGGGAGTAGGATGATTCCTACTGGAGGGAGTATATATACTCCAATGTGATCGTCGGTGTCCACCAACGGCATGCTGGCGGCCAATGGGAGGAGAAGGCGCTAAGCGGCACCAACAACCTGGTGGGGGACGCCAGATGGATATGTACAGCGTCGGCGCACTGACGTCACTGGGTAGTGACCCAGCGCGAACTGCGCTGGATGCGTGACGTCGATGCACAACTGGACGTCCGCCCGAACCCCCGCATCTAAATCTGGTAGTCTAGCACTCCCCTCTTACCCCCAGACTGACAATGCTTCTGTCTAAAGCCTAGGAACTGTCTAAAGCCTTGTACACACTAGTACTTTTTCGTTCAGAAAAAAAAATGAACGCTCAGGAGGAGCTGCTGTACTAACTATCCGACGTTAGTACATTGATCTCCCCTGCTGTTCTATTGTGTTCTGACAGGGGGTGGCCCCCTGACAAAACACTTCGGTCAGCGTTCTCAGCCATAGGATGAAAACGCTGATCGGAAGCCAATTGGCATATCTTTTTCATCATGCCCCTTCAACAGAAGCTGGCTGAATGGCCGGCTTCGGTCAGACCAACTGCAATACACACGGGCCGAAATGTTGGCTGGTTTCTATTGAAGTGGTGGATGCCAACCAACATTCCGCCCGTGTGCTCTAGACTTAAAGGTGTCTGCTTTACTACTTCATCCAGAATGCAGACACCCTGAGACCCCTTTCACATTGCAGCGCCCGGCTGTTATCAGCTAAATGCTGATCGTTTTTGCAGTGCTTCAGCCACTAGCAGGGCGGTTTTTACCCCAAAAAAAGGCAAAAAGTCCAGTTTTGCAGCGCTTTCAAAGCACTGGCCATTCGTTGCAATGGGCAGGGCGCTTTGGGCTTGCTATTTACAATGCTCCCAACTAGAGGTCGACCGATATATCGGCCAATTTTTGGCACTTTTTAATTAATCGGCATCGGCCGATAGTGCTGAAAAAAAAGCCGATTTAAAAAACTTCAGCGCAACGTGCAAATAACTTCTTTCATAGAAGTCAATGCAAGTTGCCTGAAGTTTTCCGTGGAGGTGGAGCGATGTGTCTCTGGGCAGGCTACCAAGTGAGAGAAAAGAGATACAATGTTTCTTCTTATCAATGAACTGAATGAACTCCTTGTGTAGAAGTTCTCAGTTTAACTATTTAAAGACTAAATATTTTCTGACACTTGTAGCTTACAAGTAAAAATCCTGTATTACTCTTTCGTCCATGGACCGACACAGCTTCTCTATTGACAAAGTGGGTATTATCCGTTAATTAGGAGTGACTAGGCAGAAAAACTTGTAAAAAGTGTTGCATCACACCTTCTACAGTACCGCCCAGGGGGCGGACCCTCTGGGTATACCCTCTCAGTCTGCATCTTCGCAGATCAGTTTTTTTCTGTCTAGCAAGGAGTAGGACATGGCTCCCTTCGGGCCCATTGGTCCAGGGAAAAAAGATATATATATATATTTTTTTTTTGCTACATTTGTTGTTTCCTGCGATCTTCGATCAACTGCCGACTGGGTGACAGGCTGGATCCTCGATCCTTGTAGTCTCCCCAGTTTCGGCCATCGAGCGTGTGCCGACCCTAGCTACGCGCTGGGTTTTCCACGACATGCCCGTCGCTCCACGGGTGGCCGGTGAGCTTTTGCTCCAGGGCCTGCATCGGACCGCTCAGCTTCGGCTGACCTTACGGCCGAGTCGCAGCAGCCTGGCCGGTGAGCTTACGCTCCAAGGCTTGCATCGGACCGCTCAGCTTCGGCTGACCTTACGGCCGAGTCGCAGCAGCCTGTCCGGTGAGCGTCATGCTCCAGGGCATACATATGATCGTCCCTTCTGGGTCCAATCACAGCATGCCTGGCCAACAGTCACCTTCCGTGCGCGGACGATGATCTGTTTGGAATGTCTTCCAGCAGAATACATGCAGGATAGGTAAGTAAAACTCCCCTGCCTCGGCTGGGTGATTTAGCTGGACATTCCTGGAGAGATCAAGTAAGTGGTTGTGGCCCCTTTCTTCCCTCTCTCCCTGCCTTTCCCTCCTCCCTGGGCTTCTAGCTAAAGGTTGCTGGGTGCTGGGGGTCACCTAGGGGGTCCCACTGGAGCGGGGCTGACTGTAACTAACATTTAAAAGAAATGTCATTTTTTCTCACCTGTGTTTGTGTCCTTCCTCCTCCATGCTGTCGGCGGCCATTTTGAGGTGGTCCATGCCAAGTTTGGCCTCTTGTGACTGCCCGGCGGCCATCTTCCTGTGGTTCGGCCACACCCACTGGCCCCTATCAGCTGATCGGCGGCCATGTTTGTCCACCCTGTATGCAGATATTGCCGTTCGGCGGCCATCTTTTTGTGGGCTATGGCTGCTTGACCTCTATCTTCTGTCGGCGGCCATTTTCTTAGAGCCCACATTATCTTCCATACAGACGTTTTTGGCAACCATTTTTTGAGAGCCTCCGGCCTCTAGGGTGCATTACACTGGCGCGAAAATTCACACAGGAAGTGCTGATAAAAGAAGCAGACTGACACAGCAGCAGAGGGACAGCATCACAGGCGCAGCATAGCAGTACCTATCCAGGGTGGTGAGTTCTCTTGGTGACCCAGCCTCTCTGCAGCACAGGAGGGTGGCCTATTGATATCTTGCCTGGAGCCCTGTGGGTGTCAGCGTGTGGTCAGCATGGCATCTGAGCCAGATGTCTTCTCCCCTGAAACACCAGATTTAGCAGCTGGTGTCCCTGAGGTGTCTATGGACGCTATGTCGGCAATCCTAGAGGCGTTTGCTGCCAGGGTGGAAGCAGCACACGGGAATACAGGGGGTAATAAATGCCCCCGTCCCCTGCAATCTTCTGGGGATATTTCTGATGCAGAACCAGGTCCAGCTACGGCTCATGGCCCAGATTCTGATGCATCAGAGACTGCAGACCGTGACCGATCGGACAGTGAGGATGACTCCAAGTCCAGGTCAGTACGCGAGACGGCTTTGGTATCTGACCTTATTACTGCAGTGCGGGATACGCTAAAGTTGGAAAAGACTGCAGAAGTAGCAGATACTCCAGTCCCCTTTGGGTTTCGTAAACCTGCCCGCACTGCTAAGGTGTTCCCTTGTGTGTCTTATTTTGACAAACTCTTATACAAGGAATGGGAGAACCCACTGAGGGTCTTTACAGCCCCAAAGAGGTTTGCAGTACGGTACCCCTTTGAGGAGAGTTTTCTGAAGATATGGACCTCTCCCCCTATAGTGGACCCTTCGGTGTCCAGACTTAATAGAGCCACCACTATTCCAGTAGAAGGGGCTCCTGTTTTCAAGGACCCTGTGGATAAGAAGGCTGAAGCACTCGCTCGCTACCTATACTCAGTGGTAGGCTCGGCAGTACGCCCGGCATTGGCGGGGGCCCTAGTGTCTCAGACACTTACTGAATGGGCAAAATTGCTACTCCAGGGGTTAAAGGAGCGAGATGCTCCTCCTAATGAGATAACTTTGGCCGACCAGTTGGTCCAGGGCCTTAAGTTTGTCTGCGAGTCAGACATGGATACTATTCCCCTGCTGTCAAGAGCTTTGGTTTATGCAGTAGCAATACGCCGCCTGATCTGGCTAAAGGGCTGGTCTGCGGACCAGACTTCCAAGAAAGCCCTGTTGGATCTGCCTTTTAAGGGCGACAGACTTTTTGGGGCTTCTCTGGATGACATCATCAAGGATGCCACAGGAGGTAAGAGCACTTTGCTTCCCCAAACTAGCAAGGGTAAGGGACCACGCCAAGGGCAAGGGCCCTCCTTTACTGCACGTAAGCGTTTTTTTTCGCCCCCTTAAGGCGACAGGGAAAAGACCCCAGGCCGATAAAGCGCCTGCCCAAGGACAGAAGCGTCCTTGGTCCCGCAGACCCAACAAGCCTGCGTACAAATCTGCGTCCACATGAAGGTCCGCCCCCACCCAGCTCTCGGGTGGGGGGACGTCTTCGCAAATTCGCGACTCAGTGGACTGCTCTAGTCTCCGACAGGTGGGTTTGCGAAGTAATCTCCTCAGGCTACAAGATAGAATTTCTCTCTTGTCCACCAGACAGATTCATCACCTCCAATCTCCAGCTACTACCGACCCGTCGGAGGCCCTGTATGGGGCGGTCCAGGGTCTACTGGAACGCGGGGTAGTTATTCCAGTTCCAGAACAGGAACGGGGTCAGGCTTTTTACTCAAATCTGTTCATTGTGCCGAAGAAGGAGGGGGTTCGTCCAGTCTTGGATCTCAGAGCCCTCAATTGCTTTGTGAAGGTACAAAGATTTTGGATGGAGTCGGTTCGATCTGTAGTCACAGCTCTCCATCCGGGGGACTTTCTGGCCTTCTTGGACATCAAGGACGCATACCTGCATGTCCCCATATACTCCAGACACCAGAGGTTTCTGCGATTTGCTATCGGGAAGAACCACTACCAGTTTGTGGCCCTCCCGTTTGGCCTTGCCTCAGCACCCAGGACGTTCACCAAGGTGCTCGCTCCGATTCTGGCACTTCTAAGATAGCGGGGTATCGCTATCACAGGTTACTTGGACGACCTTCTGCTGAAGGCCCCTTCAAGCTCAGAATTAGAGGTAAGCGTGTCCATTACCTGTCAGACTCTTCGAGACTGTGGTTGGATACTAAACACGCAAAAGTCAGTATTGGTGCCCACTCAACGCCTAGTGTACCTGGGGTTGATTCTGGATTCCTCAGAGGCAAAGGTATTCCTCCCTGTGGAGAAGTTGCAGACCCTCCGGGCTGCAGTACGGCAGCTGACTTCCAGGAATTGGTCGTCACTCCGTTTTTGCATGCGAGTGTTGGGCCTCATGGTAGCCTCCTTCGAGGCGGTCCCATATGCTCAATACCACACTCGAGTGTTACAGAAGGAAGTTCTGTCTAGATGGAACAGATGCCCTTCATCTCTGGATTATCAAATCCGAGTGAGCCACCTAGTCAGGAGATCCCTGGTATGGTGGCTGACAGCACCGGCTCTAATGGCCGGGAAGTCATTTCTTCCGGTTTACTGGATAGTGATCACAACGGATGCCAGCCTTACAGGTTGGGGGGAGTCTGGGGTGTCCAGTCGGCGCAGGGTCGCTGGACCCCAGAGGAAGCCCTCTTGCCGATCAATGTCCTGGAGATCCGGGCGATCAAGCTGTGCCTCTTCAAATGGTCTCAGAGACTGCAAGGGCATCCAGTCAGACAACGCCACAGCAGTGGCATATGTCAATCATCAAGGAGGAACAAGAAGCTCAGCTGCAGCATCGGAGATCGCTCGCATCCTGAAGTGGGCAGAGAGGAGCGTACCGGCACTGTCGGCCGTGTACATTCCGGGTGTGGAAAACTGGCAGGCGGACTACCTGAGCCGCCAGATGCTGGACCAGGGAGAATGGTCCTTACACCCGGAGGTGTTCCAACTCCTCTGCCAAAGATGGGGCACACCAGACGTAGATCTTCAGGCTTCCCGACTCAATCGGAAGGTATTGAGATTTGTGGCCCGGTCAAGAGACCCATGGGCAGACGCAACGGACGCGTTGGTAGCATCGTGGGGTCAGTATCGGCTAATCTATGCCTTCCCTCCCTTAAGGCTTCTTCCTCTTCTGCTCCGCAGAGTGGAGGCAGAGGGAATTCCAATGATCCTAATCGCTCCAGATTGGCCTCAGCGTCCTTGGTACGCCGATCTAGTACGTCTGGTAGCAGACGTCCCCTGGCGCCTACCACTACGGAAGGACCTGCTATCGCAAGGTCCCATATTCCATCCTGCTTTACAGTCATTGGCTTTAACGGCATGGCTGTTGAGAACCAGGTACTAAGAGACCGGGGCCTGTCAGACTCAGTAATCTCTACTATGAGAAGTGCTCGAAAACCGTCCTCTAGGAAGGTCTATCACCGCACTTGGAGGACCTACATCTCCATGTGTGAGGAAATGAAATGGCATCCGCGTACCTATTTGGTTTCCAGAATCCTGCTGTTTTTACAGCATGGGGTGGACCAAAGGCTTGCCCTAAGTACGATTAAGGGACAGATATCTGCCCTGGCTGTCTTTTTTTTTTTTTCAGCGACCCCTGGCGACTCACTCTCTCGTGAGTACATTTGTGCAGGGGGTCCGACATGTGGCCCCTCCGGTCCGTCCCCCGTTACCTCCGTGGGACTTGAACCTGGTCCTCTCGGTGCTTCAGAAGGCACCGTTTGAGAATATTAGAGATATTCCCCTGTTGACACTTTCTCAGAAAGTGGTCTTTTTGGTGGCTGTTACGTCAGTTAGACGAGTCTCTGAGCTGGCAGCCTTGTCCTGCAAGGCTCCCTATTTGATTTTCCACAAGGATAAGGTGGGCTGCGGCCGCAGCCTTCCTTTCTTCCGAAAGTCGTTAAGGCTTTTCATCTCAACGAAGACATTGTACTTCCATCCTTGTGTCCTCAGCCATCGAATCCTAAGGAGTCGGCGTTGCATTCCTTGGACGTTGTCCGAGCTTTGAGAGTATACATATCTGCTACTTCCCTGTTCCGGAAGTCAGACTCACTGTTTGTTTCGGTGGCTGGTCCCAAGAAGGGCCAAGCAGTCTCATCGGCCACCATCTCTAGGTGGATCCGACAGATAGTAATCCAGGCTTATGCCTTAAAGGGTCAGGCGCCCCCCTTTCCTGTCACGGCGCATTCGACCAGGGCAATAGGTGCCTCTTGGGCTTTCCGACATCAAGCGTCTGTTACCCAATTATGTAAAGCGGCGACTTGGTCGTCCGCTCACACTTTCACAAAATTATACAAGGTTGATGTAGGTGCATCTTCGGATGCCTCTTTTGGCCGCAAGGTTTTGCAAGCGGCTGTTTAGAGTTGCAACTCCTCTGTTGGAGGAGTGCTGTTTTTGTGTTTTGGGGTGAAGTTTGTTTTTATGCTGTTACCACCCCTCGTTTTTTTTTTTCTCTGACACTGCTTTGGGACGTCCCACTTTGTCAATAGAGAAGCTGTGTCGGTCCATGGACGAAAGAGTAAATAGGATTTTTTACTCACCGTAAAATCCTTTTCTCTGAGTCCATGGACCGACACAGCACCCACCCCTCCTTTTAAGTTTGTACTGCTTTTTGACGAACTGATCTGCGAAGATGCAGACTGAGAGGGTATACCCAGAGGGTCCGCCCCCTGGGCGGTACTGTAGAAGGTGTGATGCAACACTTTTTACAAGTTTTTCTGCCTAGTCACTCCTAATTAACGGATAATACCCACTTTGTCAATAGAGAAGCTGTGTCGGTCCATGGACTCAGAGAAAAGGATTTTACGGTGAGTAAAAAATCCTATTTTTCTGCTAGAAAATCACTTGGAACCCCCAAACATTATATATTTTTTTTTATCAGAGACCCTAGGGAATAAAATGGCGGTTGTTTCAATATTTTATGTCACACGGTATTTGCGCAGCGGTCTTTTTAAACGCAATTTTTTGGGAAAAAATACACTTTAATGAATTTTAAATAAAACGAAACAGTAAAGTTAGCCGTTTTTATTTATTTTTTTCGTCTAAAAATTTTGATTACCTGTTTTTGTGCCTGCTTCCTGATTCCCTTACCGAAGATGGCAGCGGCAGCACCCGAGAGCCGAGGGAGAGATCGGCTTCATGTGCCGACATCGCGGGCGCCCAGGACAGGTAAGTGTCCATGTAATTAAAAGTCAGCAGCTGCAGTATTTGTAGCTGCTGACTTTTAATATTTTTTTTTTCGGCGAAACTCTGCTTTTACACTGGAGCGGGTAGGCATTGACGGTAAAACGCTGCTAGTTTTAGCGGCGCTTTACCATCATTTTAGCGGCACTATTCGGCTGTTAGCGGAGCGCTTATAACCCAGCTAGCGGCCGATGAAGAGGTTAAATGCACCCGTGTAGCACTGCTGCAGAATCGCTTTGCAGGCGCTTCGGCAGCAGTGCCCATTCATTTCAATGGGCAGGAGTGGTGGAGGAGCAGTATACACCGCTCCAAAGATGCTGCTTGCAGGACTTTTAACGTCCTGCCAGCGCAACACCTCAGTGTGAGACTGCAGGGGAGCTGTTTTGCAGCCACTTTTACAGGTGCTATTTTTAGCCCAAAAGTGCCTGAAAAACACCCCAGTGTGAAAGGGGTCCAACTGTTAGATTTTATGAGATGAAGGGAAAAAAATCGGCCTAACATATCGGCCCAAAAAAATCGGCATCATATATCGGCCATCGGCCACCACGATTTCTAAATATCGGCATCGGCCAGAGAAAAACCCATATCGGTCGACCTCTACTCCCAACCCGCCCCAAAGATGCTGCTTGCAGGACTTTTTGTAACGTCCTGCAAGCGCACCGCCCCAGTGTGAAAAGACACACTGCAATGAATGGAAGGCGGTTTTCAGAGGCTATATCTGGCGCTAAAGCGCCGGAAAACCACCTCAGTGTGAAAGGGGTCTAAGGCCGGCCATTTGTGGTTTGAATCTAGGCTGGTTCAGCAGGTGTATGGGCAGGCTGAATGTACCAATTTGATCAGTCAACTTGGGTACAACCAACCTGCTGGATTTTACTTGAGATTATCACTAGCGGCTGCTAAAGCCTCTAGCAATGATCACTGTCTTTTCCGGGGGGGGGGGGGGGGGGGGGCAACTTCCCCCGCCTCCCTATCTTGGCAGGAGAGATTTCCCTGTCAGCACTGTCTGTGTTGATGGGGGAATTGTGAAAATCTCTTTCCTGCAACCTGGGGATTAAGACAGGAGGCATGTTACTGGTCACATGCCTGATGAAGGGGTCCTGCGTGGCTCTCAAACGTTGCCTTCTGGTGTAATTATGTGATCGCTGATTAAAGTTTTGGACCCATTTTTGGAGATCTTGGTGGGCTGGTGACATAAATTTCTGTGTTACTGGTTGAATCACAGGGTGAAATAAAGGGGGGGGGGGGGGAAGGCCTAAAAAAATGCAGCCACTACCTCTAAGGATTGATAAGCTGCAATATATTACATTTTTGTTTCTGAGTTTAACCACTTGAGGACCGCCGCACGCCGATGTACACCAGCAGAATGGCACGGCTGGGCACATGGGCGTACAGGTACGTCCCCTTTAAGAGCCCAGCCGTAGGTCGCAAGCCCAGCCTCTTCTCTGTGACCGTCCCCGCGGGAACATCGAACCCGATCGCCGCTGGTGTCCCGTGATCGGGTCACAGAGAGGAAGAACGGGGAGAGGTAAGTGTAAACAAACCTCTCCCCGTGCTTCCTAGTGAGCCTGTCACTGATCGTCTGTTCCCTGTCATAGGGAACGACGATCGGTGACGTCACACGCTAAGCCACGCCCCCCCACAGTATTTAGAACACATCAGGGCACACTTAACCCCTACAGCGCCCCCTCCTGGTTAACCCCTTCACTGCCAGTGTCATTTTCACAGTAACCAGTGCATTTTTATAGCACTGATCGCTGTGAAAATGACAATGGTCCCAAAAAGGTGTCCGATGTGTCCGCCATAATGTCGCAGTCACGAAATAAAACACTGATTGCCGCCATTACTAGTAAAAATTTTTTTTTTTTTATAAAAATGCCATAAAACTATCCCCTATTTTTTAAACGTTATAACTTTTGCGCAAACCAATCAAACGCTTATTGCGATTTTTTTGTGTACAAGAATACGTATCGGCCTAAACTGAGGGAAAAAAAATAATTTTTTATATATATTTTTGGGGGATATTTATTATAGCAAAAAGTAAAAAATATTGAATTTTTTTCAAAATTGTCGCTCTATTTTTAATAGCGCAAAAAATAAGAACCTCAGAGGTGATCAAATACCACTAAAAGAAAGCTCTATTTGTGGGAAAAAAAGGACGTCAATTTTGTTTGGGAGCCACGTCGCACGACCGTGCAATTGTCAGTTAAAGCGACGCAGTGCCGAATTGCAAAAAGTGGCCTGGTCTTTAAGCTGCATAATGGTCCGGGTCTTAAGTGGTAAATATTGCTTTAAATGGGATCTTTAAAAATTAGACCCGTGTATCTAAGAGAAGTGTTGTGCATCTCTGAATTTACTGTTTGTTTTTATTATTAAAATATTATTAATCTTCTTGTCTTATAAATAATTTTTGTTGCTTTAACAATTTCATTTATTTATTACAGACCGTTATATAGGGCAGACAATAGTGGGAGATTTGTCTATCCACACAGTTTAGTATGGCCACTGGAGATGTTTTAAGATATTTAGTGAGTTAGAACAGTGTTTCTCGATTCCAGTCCTCAAGGCACACCAACAGGTCATGTTTTCTGGCTTCCCATTATTTTGCACAGGTGATTTGAGGAGTTTCACTGCCTTAGTAATTACCACAGCCGTTTCATTTGAGGGAAATCCTGAAAACATGACCTGTTGGTGCACCTTGAGGGCTGGAATTGTGAAACGCTGAGTTAGCCCTGGTTCACACTGGTGTATTTGCCGGTGTCTTGTCGAGCTGTTTCCCCTATCGATATGGTTCCCCCCTTGACTGCGCAGGCGCTGCCGAACAGCTGTTAAAGCTCGGAGATTTCCGTTGGCTCGGCTTGCGCCTGCGCAGTCAAGAGGGAACCAGATGATGGGAGGAACCATATGTTCGTCAGATGTGGACGCGCGCTCGCCCCCGATGCTTACACACGCTGCTTTATTCTTCACGCCTCTCTAAACAGCAAGGGGCGGATCAGATGTGTTATTGAGCAGTGAGATTTGTTTGTTTATACACGTCGCTCTATACAGCCCCTTGCTGTATAGAGCGGCATGTATAAACCAACAAATCGCACTGCTCAATATTATCACATCTTATCCGCCCCTTGCTGTATAGAGCGGCATAAAGAAGAAAGCAGCGTGTGTAACTAAGCAACGGGAGCGAGCGCGTCTGCAGCTGCCTAACAGCTGTTAAACCTCTGAGATTTCCGTCGCCTCGGATTGCGCCTGCGCAGTCAAGGGGGGAACCATATTGATAGGAGGAACCAGCTCGTCAGAACACCGGCAATGGCACCGTCCTAATCGGTGCGACGCGGCATCGATTTCAAAAAGTAGTTTCTGTACTGTAGATGTCTCTGTAATCGCGGCCAAAATCGGGACTGACAGGGGGGAGTGAAATTGTGCGAGTTCACCTGTACTCGCATGGCTTCATTCCCGCAGCCCAGTGTGAACCTGGGCTTAGACTGGAATCAAATGCATGTATCATGTTCGGGGTGATGTGATGAATGCATTGTTGTAGCTCAGCAAAAAGCACAGTTAGGACACCAGCAAACATTACTATTGTTTTTCACTACAAATAAAACTGACATAACAGTTAACATGACAATGGTGTTCATTGGTTGCTGTTTACCTAATTTGACCCATTGCACTCCGCACAGCTTTATTAAATATTCTTGCATTTCTGCACCCTTCTGCCAGGAGCCGTGCTAAATCCAGATTATGTTCTTTGCTGTGATGACACAGGGCCAGGCAGAATTTCTGATGTGTGTGCAGAACACTGCACCTAACTCAGTAAATAAGACACAATACACCTAAATTCAGTGTAAACACACACTTCTGCTGTGATCTCTCCTGGCACGTACAGAGTATACAGAAAGTATTCACAGCGCTTCACTTTTTCCACATTTTGTTATGTTACAGCCTTATTCCAAAATGGATTAAATCCATTATTTTCCTTGAAATTCTACAAACAATACATACCCCATAATGACAATGTGAAAAAGTTTGTTTGAAATCTTTCCAAATTTATAAAAAATAAAAAAAATCCCACGTACATAAGTATTCATTGCCTTTGCTCAGAACTTTGTTGAAGCACTTTTGGCACCAATTACAGTCTCAAATCTTTTTGAGTATGGTGCTACAAGCTTGGCACACCTATTTTTGGGCAGTTTCTCCCATTCTTCTTTGCAGGACCTCTCAAGCTCCATCAGGTTGGATGGGGAGCGTCGGTGCACAGCCATTATCAGATCTCTCCAGAGATGTTCAATTGGGTTCAAGTCTGGGCTCTGACATGCTTATGTCCTGTCGTAAAAGATGGTAGGATATGCATTTTGGGAAGCAGATTAGTCAGTCTAACTACTGGCTACCCTTCGGGTTAAATATATATACAGATCACGCTCTGCAGTTGTTACCTTTGCTAATCAGAGATGGTGTCCCTCAGGGGCGGATCCAGAGTCTAGTCTCATAGTTACATAGTTACATAGTTAGTCAGGTTGAAAAAAGACACAAGTCCATCCAGTTCAACAAAATATATATATATATATATATATATATATATATATATATATATATATATATATATCGTACAATCCCATATACCCAATTCTATACCCACAGTTGATCCAGAGGAAGGCAAAAAACCCCAGAAGAGCATGATCCAATTTGCTACAGCAGGGGAAAAAATTCCTTCCTGATCCCCCGAGAGGCAATCGGATATTCCCCGGATCAACTTTACCTATAAATGTCAGTACCCAGTTATATTATGTACATTTAAGAAAGAATCCAGACCTTTCTTAAAGCAATCTACTGAGCTGGCCAGAACCACCTCTGCAGGGAGTCTATTCCACATTTTCACAGCTACTGTGAAGAAACCTTTTCTATATTTGGAGATGAAATCTCTTTTCCTCTAGACGTAAAGAGTGCCCCCTTGTCCTTTGTGTTGACCGTAAAGTGAATAACTGAACACCAAGTTCACTATATGGACCCCTTATATATTTGTACATGTTGATCATATCCCCCCTTAATCTCCTCTTCTCAAGAGAGAATAAATTCAGTTCCTCTAATCTCTCCTCATAGCTGAGCTCCTCCATGCCTCTTATCAGTTTGGTTGCCCTTCTCTGCACTTTCTCCAGTTCCCCAATATCGTTTTTGAGAACTGGGGCCCAAAACTGAACTGCATATTCCAGATGAGGTCTTACTAATGATTTGAACAGGGGCAAAATGATATCTCTCTCTCTCTGGAGACCATACCTCTCTTAATACAAGAAAGGGCTTTGCTCGCTTTGGAAACCGCAGCTTGGCATTGCATGCCATTATTGAGCTTATGATCTACTAAAACCCCCAGATCCTTCTCCACTATGGATCCCCCCAGTTGTACTCCCCCTAGTATGTATGATGCATTCGGGAGGGGCACTACCAGAAAATATATTTTTTTGGGGGCAATTTATTAGGGAAATGGCTGGTGTTGGCGCTTCAATGATCATGGCACCATGGTTATTATGGTGTCAGGATGATTGAAGCGCATTATTTATATTATTACATTGTAATATAAAATGAAATAGTTCAACTCACCATAATGCAGAATCAGTGGGAGCCACGAATGTCAGTTGCCACCAGATGCAGCTTGTCACTTGCCATGTCACCTGCCACACGTTGCGGATTGTCACTTGCCACGTCACCTGCCACAAGTTGCGGATTGTCACTTGCCACAAGTTGCGGAATGTCACTTGCCTGCCACCAGATGCAGATTGTCACTTACCACCTCACCTGCCACACTTTGCGGATTGCTAAGGTGGTGTTTTGCTTGTCAGAGTCAGGCAGCAGAGAGATGATGTAATCTCTCTGCTGCCTGCACACTGAGGGCGGAAGTTACTGCAGGGATGCAGGGCGGGTGCTGGGCGGTGAGAGATGATGACATCTCTCTGCTCCCCCGGCCGCCGGCTTGTTGATTGGCCAGCCGCCCGCTCACCCACAGAGCCGACCATCTGACCGCCCACTCTCTGACTCTCACTCGCCGCCGTGTAGGTTGTAAAAAGTAAGTACTGTATTTATTGGCGTATAACACTCACTTTTTTACCCTGAAAATAGAGAGTAAACTGTGCTTGCGTGTTATACGCAGGGGGCTGTGGAAAGTTTTTTTCCTGAAACTTCCCTCTTAAAGTTAGGGTGCGTGTTATACGCCTGTGCGTGTTATACGCCGATAAATACGGTAGATAAATAATAAGCCGATTAGATGTGAAGAATAAATTAATTATAACCATGCCAAAAAGCTAATATAGAACAAAAGCAATGGAATTGATCTTTCATACATCATGAATAATCGATAATAAATAAGATCAAAAAATAATAAATAACATTAAAATAAATAAAAAAGGAACTAAGAAATACTTATTGGGGAGTAAAAGAAGAATAAAGATATATAAATATATACCGCAGGGCTCAAAATTTCAAGTCCTGAGCTACTAGTCAGGCCTCAAGGGTTACTCGCCACCAGTTGCCCCACCCTGCCCACCCCGCCCCTAATTCCGCCCCTAAACCCGCTCTCATAAAATGACACTTAAATGTGTTATGCAGAATTAAGTTATACAAATAAATATTAGCAACAACTGTATCTGTGCCCACCAAGGCAGGCTGCGTCTGTCCACCATGCAGCCTTGTGCCCACTAATGCAGCCTTGTGCCCAGTGCCCACCATGCAGCCTTGTGCCAGCTAATGCAGCATTGTGCCCACCAATGCAGCTTTGTGCCCACCAAGGCATCCTTGTTTCCACCATGCAGCATTGTGCCCACCAATGCAGCCTTGTGCCCAGTGTCCACCATGCAGCCTTGTGCCCACCAATGCAGCCTTGTGCCCAGTTTCCACCAATGCATCCTTGTGCCCACCAATGCATCCTTGTGCCCACCAATGCAGCCTTGTGCCCACCAATGCAGCCTTGTGTCCACCATGCAGCCTTGTGCCCACCATTGCAGTCTTGTGTCCACCATGCAGCCGTTTGCCCAGTGCCCACCAATGCAGCTTTGTGCCCAGTGCCCACCAATGCAGTCTTGTGCCAACCATGCAGCCTTGTGCCCACCAATGCAGCCTTGTGCCCAGTGCCCACCATGCAGCCTTGTGCCCACCAATGCAGCTTTGTGTCCACCATGCAGCCTTGTGCCCAGTGCCCACCAATGCAGTCTTGTGTTCACCTTGTGCCCACCAATGCAGCCTTGTGTCCACCATGCAGCCTTGTGTCCACCATGCAGCCTTGTGCCCACCAACGCAGTCTTGTGTCCACCAATGCAGTCGTGTGCCCAGTGTCCACTATTGCAGTCTTGTGTCCACCATGCAGCCGTGTGCCTTGTGCCCACCAATGCAGCCTTGTGCCCGCCAGTGCAGTCTTGTGTCCACCATGCAGCCTTGTGCCCACCAATGCAGCTTTGTGCCCAGTTCCCACCAATGCAGTCTTGACTTTAAATGACTTTAGAACTAGGCAAAAACCAGGTAAATTAGCAAATCATGTGTAGGTTGTAAAAAGTAAGTAGATAAATAATAAGCCGATTAGATGTGAAGAATAAATTAATTATAACCATGCCAAAAAGCTAATATAGAACAAAAGCAATGGAATTGATCTTTCATACATCATGAATAATCGATAATAAATAAGATCAATAAATAACATTAAAATAATTAAAAAAGGAACTAAGAAATACTTATTGGGGAGTAAAAGAAGTATAAAGATATATAAATATATACAGCAGGGCTCAAAATTTCAAGTCCTGAGCTACTAGTCAGGCCTCAAGGGTTACTCGCCACCAGTTGTCCCACCCTGCCCGCCCCACCCCTAATTCCGCCCCTAAACACGCTCTCATAAAATGACACATAAATGTATTATGCAGAATTAAGTTATACAAATAAATATTAACAACAACTGTATCTGTGCCCACCAAGGCAGGCTGCGTCTGTCCACCATGCAGCCTTGTGCCCACTAATGCAGCCTTGTGCCCAGTGCCCACCATGCAGCCTTGTGCCAGCTAATGCAGCATTGTGTCCACCATGCAGCCTTGTGCCCAGTGCCCACCAATGCAGCTGTGTGCCCACCAAGGCATCCTTGTTTCCACCATGCAGCATTGTGCCCACCAATGCAGCCTTGTGCCCAGTGTCCACCATGCAGCCTTGTGCCCACCAATGCAGCCTTCTGCCCACCAATGCAGCCTTGTGCCCACCAATGCAGCCTTGTGCCCACCAATGCAGCCTTGTGTCCACCATGCAGCCTTGTGCCCAGTGCTCACCAATGCAGCCTTGTGCCCACCAATGCAGCCTTGTGTCCACCATGCAGCCTTGTGCCCACCATTGCAGTCTTGTGTCCACCATGCAGCCGTTTGCCCAGTGCCCACCAATGCAGCTTTGTGCCCAGTGCCCACCAATGCAGTCTTGTGCCAACCATGCAGCCTTGTGCCCACCAATGCAGCCTTGTGCCCAGTGCCCACCATGCAGCCTTGTGCCCACCAATGCAGCTTTGTGTCCACCATGCAGCCTTGTGCCCAGTGCCCACCAATGCAGTCTTGTGTTCACCTTGTGCCCAGTGCCCACCAATGCAGCCTTGTGTCCACCATGCAGCCTTGTGTCCACCATGCAGCCTTGTGCCCACCAACGCAGTCTTGTGTCCACCAATGCAGTCGTGTGCCCAGTGTCCACTATTGCAGTCTTGTGTCCACCATGCAGCCGTGTGCCTTGTGCCCACCAATGCAGCCTTGTGCCCGCCAGTGCAGTCTTGTGTCCACCATGCAGCCTTGTGCCCAGTGCCCACCATGCAGCCTTGTGCCAGCTAATGCAGCATTGTGTCCACCATGCAGCCTTGTGCCCACCAATGCAGCTTTGTGCCCACCAAGGCATCCTTGTTTCCACCATGCAGCATTGTGCCCACCAATGCAGCCTTGTGCCCAGTGTCCACCAATGCAGCCTTGTGCCCACCAATGCAGCCTTGTGCCCAACAATGCATCCTTGTGCCCACCAATGCAACCTTGTGCCCAGTTTCCACCAATGCATCCTTGTGCCCACCAATGCAGCCTTGTGTCCACCATGCAGCCTTGTGCCCAGTGCTCACCAATGCAGCCTTGTGCCCACCAATGCAGCCTTGTGCCCACCAATGCAGCCTTGTTCCCACCAATGCAGCCTTGTGCCCACCATTGCAGTCTTGTGTCCACCATGCAGCCGTTTGCCCAGGGCCCACCAATGCAGCTTTGTGCCCAGTGCCCACCAATGCAGTCTTGTGCCAACCATGCAGCCTTGTGCCCACAAATGCAGCTTTGTGTCCACCATGCAGCCTTGTGCCCAGTGGCCACCAATGCAGTCTTGTGTTCACCTTGTGCCCAGTGCCCACCAATGCAGCCTTGTGTCCACCATGCAGCCTTGTGTCCACCATGCAGCCTTGTGCCCACCAACGCAGTCTTGTGTCCACCAATGCAGTCGTGTGCCCAGTGTCCACTATTGCAGTCTTGTGTCCACCATGCAGCCGTGTGCCTTGTGCCCACCAATGCAGCCTTGTGCCCGCCAATGCAGTCTTGTGTCCACCATGCAGCCTTGTGCCCACCAATGCAGCTTTGTGCCCAGTTCCCACCAATGCAGTCTTGACTTTAAATGACTTTAGAACTAGGCAGAAACCAGGTAAATTAGCAAATCATGTGTAGGTTGTAAAAAGTAAGTAGATAAATAATAAGCCGATGAGATGTGAAGAATAAATTAATTATAACCATGCCAAAAAAGCTAATATAGAACAAAAGCAATGGAATTGATCTTTCATACATCATGAATAATCGATAATAAATAAGATCAAAAAATAATAAATAACATTAAAATAATTTAAAAAGAACTAAGAAATACTTATTGGGGAGTAAAAGAAGTATAAAGATATATAAATATATACAGCAGGGCTCAAAATTTCAAGTCCTGAGCTACTAGTCAGGCCTCAAGGGTTACTCGCCACCAGTTGTCCCACCCTGCCCGCCCCACCCCTAATTCCACCCCTAAAGCCGCTCTCATAAAATGACACTTAAATGTATTATGCAGAATTAAGTTATACAAATAAATATTAACAACAACTGTATCTGTGCCCACCAAGGCAGGCTGCGTCTGTCCACCATGCAGCCTTGTGCCCAGTGCCCACCATGCAGCCTTGTGCCAGCTAATGCAGCATTGTGTCCACCATGCAGCCTTGTGCCCAGTGCCCACCAATGCAGCCTTGTGCCCAGTGCCCACCAATGCAGCTTTGTGCCCACCAATGCATCCTTGTTTCCACCATGCAGCATTGTGCCCACCAATGCAGCCTTGTGCCCAGTGTCCACCATGCAGCCTTGTGCCCACCAATGCAGCCTTGTGCCCACAATGCAGCTTTGTGTCCACCATGCAGCCTTGTGCCCAGTGCTCACCAATGCAGCCTTGTGCCCACCAATGCAGCCTTGTGTCCACCATGCAGCCTTGAGCCCAGTGCCCAACAATGCAGCCTCCTGCCCACCAATGCAGCCTTGTGCCCACAATGCAGCTTTGTGTTCACCATGCAGCCTTGTGCCCAGTGCTCACCAATGCAGCCTTGTGTCCACCATGCAGCCTTGAGCCCACCATTGCAGTCTTGTGTCCACCATGCAGCCGTTTGCCCAGTGCCCACCAATGCAGCTTTGTGCCCAGTGCCCACCAATGCAGTCTTGTGCCAACCATGCAGCCCTGTGCCCACCAATGCAGCTTTGTGTCCACCATGCAGCATTGTGCCCACCAATGCAGCCTTGTGCCCAGTGTCCACCATGCAGCCTTGTGCCCACCAATGCAGCCTTGTGCCCACAATGCAGCTTTGTGTCCACCATGCAGCCTTGTGCCCAGTGCTCACCAATGCAGCCTTGTGTCCACCATGCAGCCTTGAGCCCAGTGCCCAACAATGCAGCCTCCTGCCCACCAATGCAGCCTTGTGCCCACAATGCAGCTTTGTGTCCACCATGCAGCCTTGTGCCCAGTGCTCACCAATGCAGCCTTGTGCCCACCAATGCAGCCTTGTGTCCACCATGCAGCCTTGAGCCCACCATTGCAGTCTTGTGTCCACCATGCAGCCGTTTGCCCAGTGCCCACCAATGCAGCTTTGTGCCCAGTGCCCACCAATGCAGTCTTGTGCCAACCATGCAGCCCTGTGCCCACCAATGCAGCCTAGTGCCCACCAATGCAGCTTTGTGTCCACCATGCAGCCTTGTGCCCAGTGCCCACCAATGCAGCCTTGTGTCCACCATGCAGCCTTGTGTCCACCATGCAGCCTTGTGCCCACCAACGCAGTCTTGTGTCCACCAATGCAGTCGTGTGCCCAGTGTCCACTATTGCAGTCTTGTGTCCACCATGCAGCCGTATGCCTTGTGCCCACCAATGCAGCCTTGTGCCCACCATGTAGCCTTGTGCCCACCAATGCAGCTTTGTGCCCAGTTCCCACCAATGCAGTCTTGTGTCCACCATGCAGCCTTGTGCCCACCAATGCAGCTTTGTGCCCAATGCCCACCAATGCAGTCTTGTGCCAACCATGCAGCCTTGTGTCCACCATGCAGCCGTGTGCCCACCATGGAGCCTTGTGTCCACCTTGCAGCAGGTTTTTACCACGTGATCAGCCGTGTCCAATCACGGCTGATCACGATGTAAACAGGAAGAGCCGTTGATCGGCTCTTCCTCACTCGCGTCTGACAGACGCGAGTAGAGGAGAGCCGATCGTCGGCTCTCCTGACAGTGGGGTTCGCGCTGATTGTTTATCAGCGCAGCCCCTCCTCAGATACCCACACTGGACCACCAGGGAAGCCCCAAGCATGTGGATGGCCAGGTAAGTCCCCCATGGCCATCCACATGCACAAATACACACAAAACATATGCCAATCAGTGCCCACAAATGGGCACTGACTGGCACCATCATGGCATGTGATGCCCAGCAATGCCAGCCACCAGTGTCATCAGTGCCACCTACCAGTGTCCATCAGTGCCCATCTCTGCCCCTAAGTGCCCACCTATCAGTGCCCGTCTGTGCCACCTATCAGTGCCACCCATAAGTATCCATCAGTGCCACCTATGAGTGCCGATCAGTGCCGCATACCAGTGCCACATATTAGTGCCCATCAGTGCCGCCTATCAGTGCCACCTCATTGGTGCCACCTCATCGGTGCCCATCAGTGTCGCCTTATCAGTGCCCGTTAGTGCCGCCTTATCGGTGCCCATCATTGAAGTAGAAAAGGTACTTATTTACAAAAAAAAATGTAACAGAAACAAAGAAAAACTTCGTTTTTTTCAAAATTTCTGCTCTTTTTTATTTGTTGTGCAAAAATAAAAATCGCAAAGGCGATCAAATACCACCGAAAGAGAGCTCTATTTGTGGGAACAAAATGATAAAAAAATTGTTTGGGTACAGTGTTGCATGACCGCGCAATTGTCATTCAAATTGCGACAGCGCTGAAAGCTCAAAATTGGCTTGGGCAGGAAGGTGTATAAGTGCCTGATATTGAAGTGGTTAAAGTGATATTAAATGTTTTTAACCACTTAACGACCGCGCCATAGCCGAATGATGGCTCGATAAATCTGGGAGGGCGTACATTGACGTCCTCCCAGAATCGCGCTTCCACCCACGGGAATATCCGTGACTGCCGGGTCCGGCCGTTTACCACGTGATCGCTCTGTCAAATGATGGAGCGATCACTTGTAAACAAACAGGCGTCATGTCCGTTTCCTCTCTCCCCTCTCTGTACCGATCGGTACAGTGTGAGTGGAGAGGGGATAGAGCGGTTGCAGCAGCGCTGTGGGCTGGATGTGTAGTGCCCACAGCACTGCTCTGTGACAATTGCAGCCACAGCCATCCCTCCATGCTCAGCCATCCCTCCATGCTCGGCCATCCCTCTGTCATACTCAGCCATCCATACTCAGCCATACTCATCCATCCATTCATACTCACCCATACTCATCCATTCATCCATACTCAGTCATGCTCAGCCATCCCTCCATGCTCAGCCATCCACCCTCAGCCGTTCCCAGCCATACTCGGTAATACCCAGCCATACTCGGTGATACCCAGCCATACTCGGCCATACTCAGTAAAACCCAGCCGTACCCAACCATACTCGGCGATACCCAGCTATACTCGGCAGTACCCAGCCGTACTCGGCAATACCCAGCCGTACTCGGCAGTTCCCAGCTGTACTCGTCCTCTGTATGTGGCCAGTCTGTGGAAGTCTCGCACATGTGGTATCAACATACTCAGGAGGAGTAGGAGAATCAATTTTGGGGTGTCATTTTTGGTATGTACATGCTATGTGTTAGAAATATTGTATGAATAAACAACTTTGTGTAAAAATAAAATGCGTTTTCATTTTCTTTCCACATTTTCCAAAAACTTTTAGGAAAAAATTACATGTTCAAAAGACTCATTATGCCTCATAGATCATACGTTGGGGTGTTTTCTTTCCAAAATGGGGTCATTTTTGGGGCGTTTGCATTATCCTGGTGCTCCAGGGCCTTCAAAAATGTAAGTTAGTCAGGAAATTAGATGTGTAATTTATGCTACTAGAACTCCTGAAGGTGCTCCCTGCATGTTGGGCCTCTGTATGTGGCCACGCTGTGTAAAAGTCTCACACGTGGTATCGCCATACTCAGGAGTAATAGCAGAATGTGTTTTGGGGTGTAATTTGTGGTATGCATATGCTGTGTGTGAGAAATAACCTGCTAATATGACAATTTTGTGGGAAAAAAAAAAGGAAAATAAATCTTGATTTTGCAAAGAATTGTGGGAAAAAAATACAACTTAAAAAAACTCACCATGCCTCTTACTAAATAAATGAAAAAGGCTAGGGGTGTTGGGACAGAGGGCCCCAACAGAAAATTTGTAGGTGAATCAACCACAAAAACCATCAGCTCTATGCAAAAAAAACGTTATTATTGAATGCAAACGGTAGTATCAAAAAACAGCTCTTCCTAAATGGTATCAATATGCACAATGGGAGAGAGGTTCCTCCAGAACATACAAAACACTAAAAACATACATGGAAAGGTACAGTACACTGTTGTATATGCTAAAAATCAGAGTTGGATCCTGCAATCCACCCTCTCTGATAACTGAAAATAAATCTACCCCCTATAGTCCGGACAAAATTGAGTCTAAGTGCATGTCAGTGGTGATAATATTCACCAAACTAAACATGAAACTTTGAAATAATGCACATCCAGGTAGAAATGGCTATAATGGAGGTACTGGCGGATTCCACTGGGCAGTAGTCCACGGACACCTATAGTGTCAATAGCCAGTATTAGCACACCTGCGGCAAAAGAGTAATTTGGTATATAAACATTGTTCATAGAAATTCTTTTGATAAAGTGTAAAACCGGTATGACATCCTCTAATGAATAATGGGTGTATGTTCAAATGGCATGTATGTTCAAATGGCAATGGTCCAAATGTTCAAGACAGGTGCCAAACAGCAAACCCTATGGGCTCCCAACAGAACTTAGTACATCTACAAACTTGAAATAAGCACCGTTGATGATTCAATTAAAAACTGAGTGATATTACTCGGGGTAAGCTTACCCTTCCTGTAGTCCAGATCAGGGGTACTTTGGGTCAGAGCCCCGTATACCATCCCGGTTTTCAATGCAGTCCTGTGAAGTATTTCAGCGACCTACACGTGCGGTGCTGTCCTGATGGACCGGTCTAGCTGATGACATTGATGCGCCGCGCTGTGTGGTAGCTAGTGCGTTCAGAGCCCCGAGCTGGCCAGCGCAGACAACGTCAAGTCACGTGGTTTCCCTCTGATAGATTAAGAGATCACAGGACGTCAGCAACGTTAGTTCTGAGTAGATGTAATGAATATGTTGTGCCACCAGGGGCAATGTAAATGGTCCCAAAAATCTTCACCGACACGGCAAACTGAGCGGAGGGGGTTCAGTTAAGAGAGAGGGGGTTATCCCATGCTCTGATCATCGTCGAACATCGACGCATTTCGTGACAGGCTTGTCACTTCTTCTGGATGTGTAGCGGTAGGAACTTCTCAGTTTAAATAAGGCAAATTAGCCAATCATTGCCTTCACCGCTTAAAGATAATATAGCACCATCTTGTGGTGACAACAAAACATGACCATGAATGTAAAGGTTAAACTATGGACAAAAAGACTTCCTAAAGTAAAAGTGAGTAATTACCTACTATACATATACCCGGCATGGCATACCTTCTCTTAGTTAGGAGGAGTTAAGACCCAATCTACCAGACGAATAAGTACAAAGGGTAGCATAGAAATAAATAGTCAAAATAGGTCCACAGATTTCATTTAGGCATATTTTGAAAATACACATGAAATAAATCTAGTTCTAAGAAATAATAGGAGGGATTACTTGTCTACTCTCATCTACCCACCTAGTGGACAGGGGTATTAAATGATATAGAGGTCCTATTGGAATTTACATGTAATTTTACATAACATCGTCTACTATTGCCAGTCATGGCAGGGAGGACATATTACACTGGATCAGGTATAGAGGTATCCAAAACTTACAGATATATCAATATCTACAACTAACCTTCTGAGCTAACAAATTAAATGGTCAGTGGCCTATTAAGAGAAACCTACGTGGAGGTCATAACAGACCGTCCATCCTCATAAAACGGGGATTATCAGTTAGGCTAATGGTAGCCCGCTTAGAGAGGAATTAAATACTAGACATCAGGGCTCCAGAAATACCCTCAGGCTCAGTTCAGTATTCAGGCCCCTAGGTTGAAGTGTCTGGAGCCTGAATATCCAGACTTTTCTTTTTTGATTAATACTGAGTCAAAATCGCCCTGTCTCTCTGAGAGATCAAGGGCATAGAAGCCCTTAACCTTAAGTCCCACTGTTTTTCCTTGGTGATCCTGAAGAAAGTGTTGAGCAATGGGAGTATCCTCTTTAAGACGAATACTTTTAAATGTTCAGAGAATCTTATCCTAAGTTGATGTTTAGTCTTCCCCACATACAAAAGGTGGCAGGGGCATTCTAGGATATAGAGGACCCTAGATGTACAGTTAATGAAAGATTTAATTTAAAAAAATTCCCTAGAGCCCGAGTCCCTGAACGTCTTGCTTTTTTCCATAAACCTACAAGTGCCACAGTGTCCACAGGCAAACATGCCCCTGGTACGTGGCATATCAGTCATCCAGTTTCTGTCTACTGGATGCTTGAATTCACTGCGGACCAGCTCATCCCTTAGATTTCTAGCCCTCTTCGCTGTTATCATGGGTCTTTCCCCCACTATCCCTTTGAGTACTTTTACATCCAGTTAGGATGTGCCAATGTTCTGCAAGGACAGTCCCCACCTGGTGCCATTGTATCCCGAAGGGAGTAATGAATCTAACCGGGCCATCTAGTTTTTGCTTCCTGTCCACCCTTGACTGCAGAAGCTCACTGCGTGAGCGTCTACTGGCAATGCGTTTTGCTCTACGCAGGGTCCTGTGTCCATACCCGCGTTCCCTGAATCGCTGGTATAAGGATTCAGATTCCCTTTGATAGTCTATCTCATTGGAACAGTTTCTCCGAATACGTTTGAGGGAGACGGGGTGGTGGCTGTCTGCCCGGAGAAGGGTATTGGCAGCTGTAGGTTTCCTAAAAGTTTGAGTAATAAGTTTACCCTCATGAATCTTAATTCTCAGGTCCAGAAAAGAAATCTCACAAGTATCAGATACAAAAGTGAGACGTAAGTTGCAGGCATTTTGATTCAACTCTACCATGAATTGCACAAGTTCCTCCTGGGTGCCAGTCCAAACCATGAACACATCGTCAATGTACCTCAGCCAGGTGCATGCAAGAGGCGAACACCGTGTCCTCCTCCCACCATCCCAGGTGGAGGCAGGCATAAGATGGGGCCCATGGGGCTCCCATAGAGGTTCCCTGCAGCTGCTGGAAAAATTTAGTGGCAAACTGGAAAAAATTATTCTTTAATGCTAATTCCAGCAGTTCCAGGATAAATTCGTTTTGAATGCCCATCTGTGGAAATCTCTGTTCTAAGAAATGGTGGACTGCCAATTTACCCCACTCATGGGGAATAGACGTGTAGAGGGATTCGACGTCTATACTGACAAGAAGGGCCCCTTCCGGGGTGGCTATGTCCTTTATTTGTTTAGGGACATTGCCCGTATCAAGGACATATGATGGCAACAGTTTGACCAAGTCCTTGATCAAGCTATCTATGTATTTTCCTACCCTGTCAAGAGGACCTCTGATAGCTGACACTATAGGTCTTCCGGGTTGGTTATCCCTATTTTTGTGAATTTTTGGAATAATGTAAAAGGTGGGGATATTGAACTCTTCCACCTTTAAAAACTCAAGTTCCTTTTTGGATAATAATGCTTCTTCGGCTGCCCAGGATAGCTTCTCATTAATAAGCTGAACCAGGTTGCCGAAGGGGTTATAATCGAATCTCTTGTAGGTCAAAGGATCCGATAGAAGTTGCGACACCTCCTTTTCATACATAGCAGCCGAGAGTAATACTACATTTCCCCCTTTATCGCTGGACTACATCATTAGCTTTACATAGTTCTTGGAGGGCCTTAAGTTCCAGTTGTGTTCGATTTTCTGTTTGTTTGTTCTGCCAGTTGATTTTATTGAGATCTTCCTGGACAAGGTCAGGAAGACACCCAATCTTTTATTCTTTTTAAATTGTGGCATACTGGTGGATCTAATTCTAAGGCCTGCGTTATGTTTAGCGGCATCTGATTCATCATTGTCTTCATCGCTAAAGGAGGGCCCTCCCTCCTCCAACAAGGATTCCAAGTGATGAAGGGCCACCTCCTCATCAGGGTTCATTATATTTGTGACGTTATCTTGTGTAGTGTTCCCAGCGTAGAGTGATCTACTTTCCAAAAAGGGGTCATTTGGGGGGTATTTGTGTTGTCCTGGCTTGTTAGCCTATCTCATTTCTTGAGACCCTATCAGTACTTCAGGTATGATCAATTTTCAGAGATTGGCACCATAGCTTGTATAACTTTCACAAAGACCAAATAATATACACCAATTTCGGTTATTTTTACCAAAGATATGTAGCAGTATAAATTTTGGCCAAAATTTATGAAGAAAAATTACTAATTTTGCTAAATTTTATAACAGAAACTAACAAAAATGCATTTTCTTTACAGAATTTTCATTTTTTTCTTTTATAGCGCAAAAAAATGAAAAACCCAGCAGTGATTAAATACCACCTAAAGAAGGCTGTATTTGTGTGAAAAAAGTACAACAATTTCTAATGGATACAATGTTGCATGACTGAGTAATTGTCATTCAAATTGTGAGAGCACCGAAAGCTGAAAATTGGTCTGGTTAGGAAGGGGGTTTAAATTTGCAGTGGTCAAGTGGTCAAGTGGTTAAAGCGGTTGTATACCGCAAAACTTTTATTTTTTTTCAGAACCTGCAAGGCAAAGTCATAATGAGCTAGTATGACTAGCATACTAGCTCATTATCAATCACTTACCTTAGATCGAAGCCCCCGCAGCGGTCCTCGGACACGTCCTCCGTCGCATCCATGATACCCGGAGTGACTTCCGGGTATCGCCGCTCCGGCGCTGTGATTGGCCGGAGCGGCGATGACGTCACTCCCGTGCATGCGCGGGGAACAGCACGATCCCCGCGCATGCGCGAATTCCGGCAGTGTCCGGCAGACTGCCATTCAATGAGCCTCCGCGCTCAGTGCGCCTGCGCCGTTATCTACGGCGCGCATGTGCCGTAGATAGCCGTGCACTCTTTTTTGCAAATATCTCCGAGACCGTGTAGGTCTCGGAGATATTGCAAGCACCTACAGGTAAGCCTTAATGTAGGCTTACCTGTAGGTGCATTTCATATTTGTGGGTATACAACCACTTTAAATAAAAAACATTTTTTTATACTTTCCTGCTCTGTGCAATGGTTTTGCATGGAGCAGCCTTGATCCTCCTCTTTTCGGGTCCCCCCGCTGGTGCGCCCTGCCCCTCCTCTTCGCTTCCCATGGGGGTACTCGTGCCGACTCATTCCCAAGCCAGGCTGTTTCTGTCTATTCAGACACAGCCCGGCTCGATACCGTCCCCTGCTCTTACAGATTTTGACTGACAGCAGCAGGAGCCAATGCCTCCCACTGCTCTCAGCCAAGCCTATGAGAGCCCGGGAGAGGGGAGAAGAGTTGCTGCAGAGTGCACAGCTCTGGACCGAGATGGGGCTAAGGTGAATATTTAGGGGGGCTGCACTTAAAAAGATTTTTGCAATAATGCGTAAAGGTAAAAAATGTTCTACCTTTGCAACCACTTTAAAAAATTTTTTACATGGTGTAGTAATTCATATAAAAATCTATTGATCTTAGATCATAAGTATAGACAAGTAATTGGGTGAATAGCCTAAATGGCGATTGTACATTCAAATGATTAAGAAAATATGATAAATAAATAATAAAATGAATGAAAAGAAGAGATGTAAAGGATGGTTTGTACATGTACATAAATTAAGCAAGGTTAATTCCGAGTAAGCGGGAAAGGGAGAAGTACAATCTTAAAAAAAAGTAGATCAACTATATATTGAGCAATAAGCATCACGTGAACAAGCTCCAGGAATATAACTATATACCCACGTAGATCAGTCCCCCCCTCTCCGACACATACAAAGTATATAGTTGTGCCAGAACATGAAAACGTCCCTTAAAGGTGTGTGTGTGTATATATATATATATATATATATATGTGTGTATATATATATACACACACACACACTATATTATCCGCTCTAATTCATCCCAAAGGTGTTCTATCGGGTTGCAGTCAGGACTCTGTGTAGGCCAATCAAGTTCCTCCACCCCAGACTCGCATGTCTTTAATGGACCTTGCTTTGTGCACTGGTCCAAATCATTTGGTGGAGAGGGGATAATGGTGTGGGGTTGTTTTTCTGGGGTTAAGCTTGGCCCCTTAGTTCCAGTTAAGGGAACTATTAAAGTGATTGTAAAGTCTTGTTTTAAAAAAATTAATAACAAACTTATTATACTTACCTCCTCTATGCAGTTGGTTTTGCACAGAGCAGCCTAGATCCTCCTCTTTTCGGGTCCCTCTTCGCTGCTCCTAGCCCCTCCCTCCTGTCGAGTGCCCCCACAGCAAGCAGCTTGCTATGGGGGCACCTGACCTGAGTCACAGCTGTGTGTGCCCATTCAGACTCGGAACCCCGTTAGACAAGCCCCCTCTCTCTTCTGATTGGCTAACTGACTTTAACAGCCGCCGGAGCCAAAGGTGCCATTGCTGTGTCTCAGCCAATCAGGAGGAGAGTCCTGGACTGCTAAGCCACTCGTGGACCTCGCTGGAGAGAGATGGGGCTCAGGTAAGTAATTAGGGGGTGCTGGGGTGGCTGCTACACACAGAAGGTTTTTTTATCTTAATGCATAGAATGCATTAAGATAAAAAACATTCTGCCTTTACAACTCCTTTAAGGCATCAGCATACCAAGTAATTTTGGACAATTTCAATACAGTTTGGGGACGGCCCCTTCCTATTCCAACATGACTGCGCACCAGTGCACAAAGCAAGGTCATAAAGACATGGATGAGCGAGTTTGGAGTGGAGGAACTTGACTGGCTTGCACAGAGTCCTGACCTCAACCTGATACATCTTCGGGATGAATTTGAGCGGAGACTGCGAGTCAGGTCTTCTCATCCACATAAGTGCCGGACCTCACAAATGCACTTCTGGAAGTATGGTCAAACATTCCCATAGACACACTCCTAAACCTTGTGGACAGCCTTCCCAGAAGAGTTGAAGCTGTTATAACTGCAAAGGATGGGCCAACTCAATATTAAACCCTACGGACTAAGATGCCATTAAAGTTCATGTGCGTGTAAAGGCAGGCGTTACAATACTTTTGACAATATAGTGTGTGTGTATATATATATATATATATATAGATCTATCTATCCAAAATATATGATTATATACATGCATTTAGCAAGCCCCGCAAGTAAAAAGCACTGTGTGTATAAACAGGTATACGCGTGCCTCTTTACCATTCCATATAAGATGCAAACATATCATACAGGTGAAGTTATACCTGCTACTATGGAGACTCTCGTATTAGACTGTACTTTAAGACTCCTTTCACACTGAGGCGCTCGAAAGCTGCCTATAAAACGGTTGTTTTTGCAGCACATTTGCAGTGTTCTTTTTAAAAGGTCACGTGACTCAAAATAACTATTTTGTGACGTTTTTCAGGCTCTTTTTTAAGCACTCCAAAGATGCTGCTTGCAAGACTTTTTTCACCGCCCCGCCAGTGCAGCACCCCAGTGTGAAAGGATCAATTGATATTAATGGGAAGCAGTTTTCAGGAGTTTTTGAGGGTTTTCTTTTAGCGTGAAAGTGCCTTAAAAGCGCCTCAGTGTGAAAGGGGTCTAAGGCCTTTAGGGCTGGAAGGTAATTTCCCCTATCTTTATAGCCAGCTGCAAAAGTACTGTAGTATGGTAAAAATCAATCTTAAGCCTCATACACATGATCGGATTTCAATCAGACAAAGCCGTGGAATTTTGTCCGAAGGGCGTTGGCCGTGAACTTGTTCTGCATACAGACGGCAGAAATTTTTCAGCCAACATACACGAAACAATGTGGTTTTCCAGCTCTTTACCGCCATCTTTTTGGGCAACTTCTGCTATTGTTGTCTGATGTTTAGCATTGGTTCCGAGCATGCGTGTTTGTACTTTGGATTTTAGTTGGACGGACTTGCGTACACACGATCGGATAAACCGACATAGCAGATTTATTGCCCAACAGTTGGTGAGCATGAACGGCCAACATTTTTTGTTGGTAATTCAGCCAACAATTGTCTGATGGAGCATACACACGGTCTAATCATCCGACACAACGTGTCCATCAGACAATTATGGTCATAAAATTGGATCGTGTGTACGGGCCTTTACACTCACCCAGGTATTCTAAAAAATCAAGAGCATTTCTGAGACATTTGACAGAGGGAGGCGGAGGAGCTGGGTTTGGGGGTGCTGGCTCAGTGGAGCTTCTTTCCTTCTCAAATAGATAATTATGTAGTACGCAGCAAGCCAGTACTACTTTTATGGCATTTTCCACATCTAATTGAATTGCAGAAAGGAGAACTCTCCACTTTGCAGTGCAGACTCTAAATGCACATTCAACTACTGGACGAGCATGGCTCAGTTGGTAATTATTTTTGCTGATGGCTTACTCCATGGTCACTGCAGGGCCACATTATGTTATCCGCTAGGCCAAAAGCCTCATCTGCCACAAATACGAAAGGCATATTTGGCTCAGTGGTGAATGTGAGTGTCACGTACCTGACGGTGACGAGCCCGGATCTGCAGAGGGAGGCCTCTCTTACGGCTTCCACCGGCGGCCCCTGGTACTGAAGACAGGAGGCACGGAGGTAGAAGGGGTACGAGTGCCTGGCAGGATGGATCAAGGTAGAGTAGAGTCTGAAGACTGGGACGGATCCAGGCACCCAGGAAGTATGGCAGGCTGAACCAGAACCAGGAACACAGCAACTGGACTGGAACTGATGAGGCTGACTGGACTGGAACCAGGACACAGCAACTGGAGAGATTGGTCGGACAAGCCGGGTCGGTAGAATTGGCTGGCGGCAAGGTACTGGAGGATCAGGCAGAAGATTGGTCAAACAAAGCCGGGGGTCAGAGGCAGGCAGGAAACTGGAAGGGTCAAGGTAAGCCGGGTCGGATGCAGGTAATTTCACGAATCAGGTCTCTTTGGGTACTACACGCTGTAGAGCAGACAGCAGGGACTGTCTGTCACAGGCATGTTTAAATAGCTCTTCTGGCGCGCTTTGTGGAGCGTGCGCGCGCCCCCGCTAAGCGCGTGCGCGCCATCGCGCGCGCGCACGTGCCCGAGATTCGGAATCAGGAAGTCCAGGAATCCTGTAGCTGACAGGATTTCTATGACATTGCCCCCCCCCAAAGGGCAGCCTCCGGATGCCCAGCCGGGTGAACCTTCCAGGGTGAGTCCTTTTGAAAGCCTGTACCAAACTCCTGGCATGGATATTCTCCTCGGGTTCCCATACATTTTCCTCGGGTCCGTAGCCCTTCCATTTAATTAGGAATTGGTTCTGGTTATTTCTTCTCCTGAAGTCCATGATAGCTTCTACTTCGAATTCCTGCTCACCGTCAATAATGATCGGATCAGGGTGATCCGGCTTCCGATCTGGAAACGGATTAGAGACTGTGGGTTTTAGGAGAGAGACATGAAAAACTGGATGGATTCTAAGAGAGTCAGGAAGTTCCAATTCATAAGCTACTTCATTAATTTTCCTCTTAACAGGGAATGGACCTAAAAATTTGGGGCCCAGTTTTTTAGAAGGGCATGCCATTCTTAGGTTTGTGGTAGATAGCCATACTTGGTCGCCGGGTACCAACACTAATTCACCCCGTCTCTTCTTGTCATAGATTGTCTTGTTGCGTTCTTGAGTCTTGGTCATGGTCTCTTGTAGAAGCTGGTTATTGACCGAGAAAAAATTTAACTTTTCCTGGACTGCAGGTACAGGACACTCAGGAAGGGAATTAGGCAGAAAAGTAGGATGAAAACCATAGTTTGCAAAGAAAGGAGTCCGGCAGGTAGCGGAGTGAATGGAATTGTTATACGCAAACTCGGCCAACGGAAGTAGGGAAACCCAGTTGTCCTGAGCAAAAGAGGAGAAGCATCGCAGGTATTGCTCGAGCGTCTGATTCGTTCTCTCCGTCTGTCCGTTGGTCTGTGGATGGTAAGCAGAGGAAAACGATAATTCGATTTTCAAGGTTTTGCAAAGGGATCTCCAGAATCGAGAGGTAAATTGAACCCCGCGATCGGAAACAATATTGGCTGGTACCCCGTGGAGTCTGACTATTTCTCTGATGAATACCTGTGCGGTTTCAGGAGCGGAGGGAGTCCCTTTCATAGGGATGAAGTGTGCCATCTTGGACAGACGGTCCACAATAACGAAGATGGTGGAATGGTTCTCAGCCGGGGGTAACTCGACAATGAAGTCGATGGACAACATTCTCCAGGGCCTATCTGGAACGGGTAAGGGTTTTAGTAGTCCCCAGGCCTTGGATCTGGAACCCTTGTTTCGGGTGCAAGTTGTACAAGAATCTACAAACCTCCTACAGTCTTCACGTACTCGAGGCCACCAGAAGGTGCGCTGTACCAGGTCAGTGGTCTTGGCAACGCCAAAATGCCCGGCCAGGGCGTGGTCGTGGCAGAGTTCTAATGCGGTTACTCTTAGTTTCTCAGGTACGTAGATTCTGTCTTGGTACCACAATAGTCCATCCTTAACCTGCAATTCCGGCTCGGAGAACTGTCTCTGCCCGGTGGAAGCTTGTTTGATTTGAGTGAACAGGTTCTCCTGTAGAAGAAGGAAATTTCCGGGGGCAAGGATGGTATCAGGTGGAGAAGTCTCCTTGGACTTATGGAACATCCGAGACAGGGCGTCAGGCTTAATATTCTTGGCCCCAGGACGATAAGTAACATGAAAAGAGAACCGGGAGAAGAAGAGTGCCCACCTGGCTTGCCGTGGATTCAATCTTCTCGCGGCTTTCAGGTACTCCAGGTTCTTGTGGTCAGTGAATATCAGAATCGGATGAGCCGCGCCCTCCAGCAGGTACCGCCATTCCTCTAGTGCAGACTTGATCGCTAGTAGCTCCCGATCCCCCACGTCGTAGTTCCTCTCTGCTGCAGAAAGCTTGCGGGAGAAGAAGGCTACTGGGTGGAGCAAGGCTTTGACTCCCTGTCTTTGGGACAGTATTGCTCCTACCGCTATTTCGGAGGCGTCTACCTCAAGTACGAATGGTAGTGAGGAGTCTGGGTGTTTCAAGATAGAGGCTGAGGTAAATAGGGCCTTCAGGCGTTCAAAAGCTTCTTGGGCTTCAGGAGACCAGTGAAAACATGTTCCTTGCTTGGTGAGTTGAGTAATGGGTGCGATAATAGCTGAAAACCCCCTGATGAACTTGCGGTACAAGTTGGCGAATCCAACGAAACGTTGGATTCCCTTCTTGTCCACCGGTTCTGGCCAGTCCAGGATTGCGGTAATCTTTTGAGGATCCATCTTGATGCCCTCGCTGGAAATGATTAACCCCAGAAATGATATACTCTCTTGCTCAAACTCGCATTTTTCGGCCTTCGCATACAGGCCATGCTGGCGGAGCCGACCCAACACATTTTTGACATGTCTGCGATGAGAATCAAGGGAGGAAGAAAAAATTAAGATATCATCAAGATAAACAATAACAAAGAGGTCTAGGAAGTCCCGTAGAACATCGTTGATAAAATTCTGGAAAGTGGCAGGGGCGTTACACAACCCGAATGGCATTACCAAGTACTCAAAATGTCCATACCGGGTACGGAAGGCGGTCTTCCATTCGTCCCCTTCTTTGATACGGATCAAGTTGTAGGCTCCGCGGAGGTCAAGTTTGGTAAAGATGGTGGCAGTTCCTAGTCTCTGAAATAGCTCTGGTACCAGGGGGAGAGGGTAGCGATTTTTTACTGTAATTTTATTCAATTCCCGGTAATCCACACAAGGTCGAAGGGTGTGGTCCTTTTTCTCTACAAAAAAGATGCCTGCGCCTGCTGGGGATGTGGAAGGGCGGATGAACCCCTTTTGCAAGTTCTCATCAACATAATTTTTTAAAGCCCCTTGTTCCACCTCCGTTAAAGGGAAGACTCTACCGAACGGAATCTTTGCTCCAGGAAGTAGGTCGATGGGGCAATCGTAGGCCCGATGGGGCGGTAGAGTCTCTGCCTTTTGTTTACTAAATAAGTCAAGAAAGTCGTGGTAAACTTCTGGGATGGATTGACGGGTGCCATCTTCTGTGTCAATGCATAGTAACGAGGCCGGCCCAGGAGGTTTATATGAGCCACAGGACTGCTGGCAATAGGAAGAAGGAAAGGCAACTATTCCCGTAGTCCAGTTGATAGTGGGATTGTGGGCTTGTAACCAAGGCATACCAAGGATCAAGGGAAACAACGGAGAAGAGATGATGTCCAGACATAAGCATTCTTGGTGGGTTCCAGAGGTGGTAAAGATGGTAGCGGGTATAGGAGTGGTCTCCTGGGTCACAGGTCCGGACTTAATGACGGAACCATCAGCCAGATGGACACGAAGTCCGTGGGTCTTGGTACGAAGGGGAATTTGGTGTTTAATGGCAAAGGTTGAGTCCATAAAGCAGCTGCATGCTCTGGAATCAATAATGGCGGGTACTTGCAAAGTCCTTCCTGGGAGCTGTAATGAAACAGAGAGGGCAAGGTGAGATGTGGTTTTGGCTTGTAGGTTAGTCATGTTAGAAGAAACTGAAAGAAACTTACGAAGCTTCAGGGGACAGGTTCTAACGAAATGTCCGGGGTCCCCGCAGTACAGGCACAGATTATTTATTCGGCGGCGCTGGCGTTCCTCAGGAGCGAGGGATGATCGAAGGAGCCCGAGCTGCATTGGTTCAGGCGTGTCAGATGTGGGAGTTGGAGGTGTAGCAGGAGCCGAGTACAGGTGACTAGGAGCCCGAGGAAGCATCCAGGTTGGGCGGGAGAAGCCAGTGGTCCTCTCAGCCCTCCGTTCCCTCAGACGTCGGTCAATCTGGATGGTTAGAACAATCAACAGGTTGAGTGTCTGTGGTACACCGACTCTAGCTAGCTCGTCCTTCAAGGAATCGGAAAGTCCTAAGCGAAACTGATGGCGGAGGGCGGCATCATTCCAATTGGTATCCGCACTCCACCGCCTGAATTCTGCCACATAGTCCTCCGCTGGTCTGCGTCCTTGTTGAAGGGAACGCAAGGCGGCTTCTGCGGTTACTGAGAGTTGGGGATCTTCGTATAGCTGGGCCATGGCATCGAAAAAAGCAGCGAGGTTGTTTAGTGATACATCCTTCTGTTCAAAGAGACGGTGGGCCCAGCTCTGAGGGTCTCCAGCGAGCAAAGAGACCACAAAGCCCACCTTGGTGGCCTCTAGAGAAAAGGTACGGGGCTGTAGGGCAAAATACAGTTCACACGAATTCCGGAAGGCCCTAAACTTGCTCCGATCCCCGGAAAATCTTTCGGGTGTAGGAACCTTAGGTTCAGGAGGAAGCATGACCACTGTGGGTGAGGAACTTGTTCCGGCTGTGGAAGCAGAGGCGTGGGGCCCCTCTTGGATGGCAGAAGGATTGGAGAGGGCCCGCACTTGTTCTTCCAAGCGGGTGTATCCTTGTTGAAGACTCTTGACTGCTTCAGACAAACCTGCTAGGTGCCGACAGAGTTCCTCCATAGGTGAGGCTCCCTGCCCGGGCTCAGACATGGCTGTCTGCTACTGTCACGTACCTGACGGTGACGAGCCCGGATCTGCAGAGGGAGGCCTCTCTTACGGCTTCCACCGGCGGCCCCTGGTACTGAAGACAGGAGGCACGGAGGTAGAAGGGGTACGAGTGCCTGGCAGGATGGATCAAGGTAGAGTAGAGTCTGAAGACTGGGACGGATCCAGGCACCCAGGAAGTATGGCAGGCTGAACCGGAACCAGGAACACAGCAACTGGACTGGAACTGATGAGGCTGACTGGACTGGAACCAGGACACAGCAACTGGAGAGATTGGTCGGACAAGCCGGGTCGGTAGAATTGGCTGGCGGCAAGGTACTGGAGGATCAGGCAGAAGATTGGTCAAACAAAGCCGGGGGTCAGAGGCAGGCAGGAAACTGGAAGGGTCAAGGTAAGCCGGGTCGGATGCAGGTAATTTCACGAATCAGGTCTCTTTGAGTACTACACGCTGTAGAGCAGACAGCAGGGACTGTCTGTCACAGGCATGTTTAAATAGCTCTTCTGGCGCGCTTTGTGGAGCGTGCGCGCGCCCCCGCTCGCCATCGCGCGTGGACGAGCCCGAGATTCGGAATCAGGAAGTCCAGGAATCCTGTAGCTGACAGGATTTCTATGACAGTGAGCGGCCTTCTGGGTGGAATCACAAGAGGTATTTCATACAGCCGATGACCCAACACATATTCTCTAAAGATTCTGGAATCTCCTTGAATCCCATAAGCTCCCACATCAACAGAGGTTGCATCCACCAAACCCAAAAGAACAACAGAAACTTTTTTTTTTTTATAATTAAAATACTTTAAACTTGACCTTGGGAGCATTTTGATTTAAATGTGCTGTCCAGGGCTTCAATACAATTGAGGACATTGGTTTAGTTTTCCAAAACTCTTCTGCAATCTCTTTCCACATTTCTTTGGTTGGTGGTGGCATCGCAACATCTTTCAATTCCTCCCACGGCACAGGTTTCCCTTGTCACCTTTGCCACTGTGCTACCTTCCAATAGAAAATAATGGTGCAGAGATACAAAACTTTGTCCAGATGCAAGAAATTTACAATAGAAAGATATAAAATTATAACACTCATTTAATAATTTAAATAAATGTTAAAATATTTTGATACATTGAATTTTTTTTTACAATAATAGAAAAAAAGTAAATAATAAATAAATTGTAGGATTTTTAATAACAGCTTACCTGTAAAATCCTTTTCTTTGAGTACACCACGGGACACAGAGCCTTAGTCATTACATAGTGGGTTGTATGGTCACCAGAGGTGATTGGACACTGGCACAACCAATGAGAACAAGTTCCCCTTAATATAACCCCTCCCATACAGGAAGTACCTCAGTTTTTGTAGCAAAGCAGTAAGGTTCCCATAAGAAGGGGGGTCCTCTGTGTCCCGTGGTGTACTTAAAGAAAAGGATTTTACAGGTAAGCTGTTATTAAAAATCCTACTTTCTTTATCGTACACCACGGGACACAGAGCCTTAGTCATTACATAGTGGGACGTCCCAGAGCAATGCTCAATATGAAGGGTGGGAGACACAGATCAATCAGGCCGCCAACGGACAAGAAGCCGTAGACTGCTGCCTGCAGCACACTACGCCCGAAGGCGGAGTTCTCATGTCCTCTTACATCTATTTGATAGAATTTGGTAAATGTATGGACTGAAGACCAAGTTGCAGCTTTACAGATCTGAGCCATACCTGGTGATGCACTGCCCATAAAGCACTTATTGCCCTGGTCGAGTGCGCCTTAACAGGAAAAGGAGGAACCTAATTTCTTAAACCATAAGCTTGAACAATTACTTGTCGAATCCACCTAGCAATGGTGGATTTTGATGCCGACTGGCCCTTCTTGGGACCATCTGGCACAATGAACAAAACATCTGTTTTACGTATCTGAGCCGTAGCCTGCAGATAAACTTTTACTGCTCTCACTACATCTAGAGAGTGCAATAATCTTTCCTCCGCTGTTCGTGGTTCAGGAAAAAAGGAAGGCAAAACAATGTCTTGATTTAAATGAAACGCAGACACCACCTTTGGAAGAAAGGTAGGATGGGGGCGTAGTACAATTTTGTCTTTTTGATAATAAGGTTCTTTACAAGAAAGAGCTGCTAACTCTGATACTCTTCTAGCAGAGGAGATAGCAATCAAAAAGGCAAATTTCCTGCTCAAAAGAATCAAAGGAATATAGCGGATAGGTTCAAAAGGTTGCTTTTGCAAGACTGACAATACCAAGTTCAAATCCCAGGGACATAAGGGAGACTTGACTGGCGGGTTTATCCGCAGTACTCCCTGAATGAAAGCCCGAACTAGGGAATGAGATGCTAGTGGTCTCTGAAAAAAGACTGATAGAGCCGATATTTGACCCTTGATTGTACTCAGGGCTAACTTCATATCCACTCCCAATTGGCAAAAGGCGAGAATCCTACTTATGGCATACTTTTGAGGATTCCACCCTCTGGATTCACACCAGGAAACATACGCCTTTCAGACTCTGTAGTAGATAAGCCTGTAGGCTGGCTTTCTAGCATTATTGAGTGTAGAAGAACTGGACCCGAGAGCCCACGTTTCTTCAAAATGTAGGTCTCAGTAGCCAGACCGTCAAATTTAGCTTTTGTAAGGAAGGGTGGAACACTGGACCCTGAGACAGTAGGTCGTGACGTAGTGGAAGCACCCAAGATCTTCCTACCACCATCTTTATGATCTTGGCGCACCAGGGCCTCCTGGGCCAATTTGGGGCCACTAGGAGTACTGGTATTCCCTCCTTCTTGATCCTGCACAGCAATCTCTGTAAGAGAGGGATCGGGGGGAATGCGTAGATCAGTAAAAACTGATTCCAAGGAATTAGAGCATTCGTTCCGTAGGCCAGTGGATCTCTCATCCTGGACACAAAGTTGTCTAACTTCCTGTTGAGCCTGGAAGCTAGAAGGTCTACATACAGGGTCCCCCATCTCTGGCATATTGCCTGAAAGACATCGGGGTGGAGAAAATCAGACAAACCAATCTTAACCCATCACGGCGGGTATTGTGTGCCAACCTTCAGGGATATGGTTTCCTACTTAAAGGATGCCTCTTCTCTGGGCCTTGTAAAAGACTCTGCCAGGACTTTTAGCATTTGTAAAAAAGCGAAAGAGCTTGAGCCTAGAGCCTAGTCCTCCAAAGAGAGACATTACAGGCGACACCTCATGCGCGGGGCCCGGATACCATCCAATTGTGGCATAATAATTTAAGCGCCTTGGATGGACCCGAAGTATAGCTCTTTTGCCCCAGGGGCCTCTATGGTAGAGCTTCCTTTAGCACTATCCTCATCGCATCCAATCTTCTTAGACTCACTAAAACTGAGGTACTTCCTGTATGGGAGGGGAACTTGTTCTCATTGGTTGTGCCAGTGTCCAATCACCTTTGGTGACCATACAACCCACTATGTAATGACTAAGGCTCTGTGTCCCGTGGTGTACGATAAAGAAATATATATTGTACTGTATGTGTGTGTGTGTGTATATATAGATATATATATATAGACATATATATTTTATTTTTTAACCTAAAAAATAAAAATCTATCATTTAAAATAAAATTTAAGAAAATTATATCAGAAGTACAATAACATACCTGAGTGTAACCAGAAGATCTTCTTCAGCGGGCACATTCCTCCTCAGTTGGGTGTCCATGTTGGTGAGCCTTGCTCGCAGATGTTCCAGAAGTTCATCAAAGGTAACAATGGACATCCTTGTGAAATTGAAAAAATGTTCAGGATATTTTCTCAGCCCACCATACATTTTTGCAAAATAGTCAGAAGAAATATGGTTCAAAAGTAAAGGATGTGTCTAGTAGTGATGACTGCGGATTGGCCTGTGTTGCAGCTGCATTCTCATAAATAGCAGCCTCCGCAACATAAGTAGCACTATTTCATGAATCATAAAAATCAGGGGATTCATGATGATTGCAGTAAAAAAAAAAAAAAAATTCTCTCTGCTCCTCACGGTGATTTCTTTCTCTCTCAATGAAAATGGTGATTGTAACTAATTTTGCAACGCATTGTGGTCATTTGGGAGTGTTTGTGGCAAAAAAAAAAGCGTGTGATTTTTTTTGAGCTGCAGTGTGCATGAGCCACTATAAGAGCTATTTTATCCACCACAGAGTTTGTATTTTTGTCTATCCAGTTTTGAGATTTACACAGCTATGCCACACAGTATAGTCCTGTCTGGCAGGACAGGAAACCTGATTTTTCAATGCTGCAGATCAGTAACACTTGCAGGTGATGTCCCTCCCCCAGCCTGTGACTAGATAGTGAAAGGAGAAGCAGTAGTAGACTGATGGTTTCATCTCTGCTTTCTCCTGCTTTGTTGGTACTGGATTTGGTTCTGGACTTTGACTGGGCAATTCTAACACATGAATATGCTTTGATCTAAACCTTCCATTGTAGCTCTGGTTGTATGTTTAGGGTCATTGTCCTGCTGGAAGGTGAACCTCTGTCTCAAGTCTTTTGCAGACTCTTATGCCCCGTACACACGATCGTTTTTCATGCCGTTAAAACTGCCATTTTAAAAAATGGCCCTGAAAAATGATCGTGTGTATGCTCCAGAGCATTTTTAACGACGTGAAAAACGGCCATTAAAAATTCCGGACATGCTCTCTTTTTTCACGTCGTTTTTCATGTCGTTTTTTTTAACGACGTGAAAAACGATAGTGTGTATGCTTTAACGACGTGAAAAAAAACGCGCACGCTCAGAATCAAGTATGAGACGGGAGCGCTCGTTCTGGTAAAACTAGCGTTCGTAATGGAGATAGCACATTCATTACACAGTAACGGACTGAAAAGCGAACGGAACTTCCCCTTTATAGTGCCGTCGTACGTGTTGAACGTCACTGCGCTTTGCTTGATCGTTTTTTTTAATGATGGTGTGTACGCAAGGCAGGCTTGAGAGGAAACATGAAAAAAAACGAGGAGAAAAACGTTGGTTTAAAAAATGACATTAAAAACGATCGTGTGTACGGGGCATAACAGGCTTTTGTCTAAGATTGCCCTGTATTTGGCTCCATCCATCTTCCCATCAACTCTGACCAGCTTCCCTGTCCCTACTGAAGAAAGGCATCCCCACAACATCATGCTGCCACCACCATGTTTCACGGTGGGGATGGTATGTTCAGGGTGATGTGCAGTGTTAGTTTTCTGCCACAAATAGCGTTTTGCTTTTAGGCCAAAAAGTTCAATTTTGGTCTCATCTGACCAGAGCACCTTCTTCCACATGTTTGCTGTGTCCCCCACATGGAATATCGCAAACAGGACTTCTTATGGCTTTCTTTCAACAATGGCTTTCGTCTTGCCACTCTTCCATAAAGGCCAGATTTGTGGAGTGCATGACTAATAGTTGTCCTGTGGACAGATTCTCCCATCTGAGCTGTGGATCTCTGCAGCTCCTCCAGAGTTACCATGGGCCTCTTGGCTGCTTTTCTGATGAATGCTCTCCTTGCCTGGCCTTTCAGTTTAGGTGGACTGCCATGTCTTGGTAGGTTTGCAGTTGTGCTATACTGTTTCCATTTTCAGATGATGGATTGAACAGTGCTCCGTGAGATGTTCAAAGCTTGGGATATTTTTTTTTAACTTAACCCTGCTTTAAACTTCTCCAAACTCTGGTGTGTTCCTTGGCCTTCGTGATGCTGTTTGTTCACTAAGGTTCCCTTAACAAACCTCTGAGGGCTCCACAGATCAGCTGTACTTACACTGAGATTAAATTATACACAGGTGGACTATATTTACGAATTAGGTGACTTCTGAAGGAATTTGGTTCCACTAGATTTTAGTTAGGGGTATCAGAGTAAAGGGGGCTGAATACAAATGAACGCCACATCAGATATTTATTTGCAAAAAAAACTTGAAAACCATTTATCATTTTCCTTCCACTTCACAATTATGTGCCACTTTGTGTTGGTCTATCACATAAAATCCAAATAAAATACAGGTCCTTCTCAAAAAATTAGCATATTGTGATAAAGTTCATTATTTTCTGCAATGTACTGATAAACATTAGACTTTCATATATTTTAGATTCATTACACACAACTGAAGTAGTTCAAGCCTTTTCTTGTTTTAATATTGATGATTTTGGCATACAGCTCATGAAAACCCAAAAATCCTATCTCAAAAAATTAGCATATCATGAAAAGGTTCTCTAAACGAGCTATTAACCTAATCATCTGAATCAACTAATTAACTCTAAACACCTGCAAAAGATTCCTGAGGCTTTTAAAAACTCCCAGCCTGGTTCATTACTCAAAACCGCAATCATGGGTAAGACTGCCGACCTGACTGCTGTCCAGAAGGCCATCATTGACACCCTCAAGCAAGAGGGTAAGACACAGAAAGAAATTTCTGAACGAATAGGCTGTTCCCAGAGTGCTGTATCAAGGCACCTCAGTGGGAAGTCTGTGGGAAGGAAAAAGTGTGGCAGAAAACGCTGCACAACGAGAAGAGGTGACCGGACCCTGAAGAAGATTGTGGAGAAGGACCGATTCCAGACCTTGGAGGACCTGCGGAAGCAGTGGACTGAGTCTGGAGTAGAAACATCCAGAGCCACCGTGAACAGGCGTGTGCAGGAAATGGGCTACAGGTGCCGCATTCCCCAGGTCAAGCCACTTTTGAACCAGAAACAGCGGCAGAAGCGCCTGACCTGGGCTACAGAGAAGCAGCACTGGACTGTTGCTCAGTGGTCCAAAGTACATTCGGAAATCAAGGTGCCAGAGTCTGGAGGAAGACTGGGGAGAGGGAAATGCCAAAATGCCTGAAGTCCAGTGTCAAGTACCCACAGTCAGTGATGGTCTGGGGTGCCATGTCAGCTGCTGGTGTTGGTCCACTGTGTTTTATCAAGGGCAGGGTCAATGCAGCTAGCTATCAGGAGATTTTGGAGCACTTCATGCTTCCATCTGCTGAAAAGCTTTATGGAGATGAAGATTTCATTTTTCAGCACGACCTGGCACCTGCTCACAGTGCCAAAACCACTGGTAAATGGTTTACTGACCATGGTATTACTGTGCTCAATTGGCCTGCCAACTCTCCTGACCTGAACCCCATAGAGAATCTGTGGGATATTGGGAAGAGAAAGTTGAGAGACGCAAGACCCAACACTCTGGATGAGCTTAAGGCCGCTATCGAAGCATCCTGGGCCTCCATAACACCTCAGCAGTGCCACAGGCTGGTTGCCTCCATGCCACGCCGCATTGAAGCAGTCATTTCTGCAAAAGGATTCCCGACCAAGTATTGAGTGCATAACTGAACATAATTATTTGAAGGTTGACTTTTTTTGTATTAAAAACACTTTTCTTTTATTGGTCGGATGAAATATGCTAATTTTTTGAGATAGGATTTTTGGGTTTTCATGAGCTGTATGCCAAAATCATCAATATTAAAACAAGAAAAGGCTTGAACTACTTCAGTTGTGTTTAATGAATCTAAAATATATGAAAGTCTAATGTTTATCAGTACATTACAGAAAATAATGAACTTTATCACAATATGCTAATTTTTTGAGAAGGACCTGTACATTTACGTTTTTGGTTGTAACATGACAAAATGTGGAAAATTTCAAGGCACTGTACATGGCAAATGAGGTTTAATGTGGAGAAATGTAAAGTAATGCACTTGGGGCTAAGAACATAAACGCAACTCACTAGGGGGGAGAACCTCTGGGGGAATCAAGAATGGAGAAGGATCTAGGGGTCCTAGTAGAAGACTGCACAAGAGCATGCAATGTCAAGCTGCAGATACCAAAGTCGGCAGAATTTTAGCATGCATAAAAAAGATGATAAACTCCAGAGATAAAACTATAATCCTGCTACTTTATAAAACTTGGTTAGGCCACATCTGGAGTATTCTGTCCAGTTCTGGTCACCAGTCCTCAGAAGGGATGTGCTGGAGAAAGTCCTCAGAAGGGCAACAAAATTATTAAGGGGATTGGAGGACCTCAATTACAAGGAATGGCTACAAGCCCTGAATTTATTCTCTCTGGAGAAGAGACGCTTGATAGGGGACATGATAGTGATGTACAAATACCTCAATGGTGATCCCAGTGTAGGAAAAAACGATTCAGTCTCAGTGTAAGAGGACACAGGGGCCACACAATGAGATTGGAGGAGAAGCGGTTTATTCTTAAGCTGCGCACAAGGTTTTTCACTGTCAGGGCAGTAAAGCCCTGTACACACGGTCGGACTTCCATCGGACTTTTCCGTGTTTTTTTGTCCGAACGGAGTTGGTCGGGAACACCCATAGCAATACACATGCTCTGACTTTTCTGCAAACTTTCCCAAAACGTTTTGCAACATCACGTGGTTTTTCTGCTCTTTTCTGCTCTTTACCGCCACCCTTAGGTCAACTTCTGCTATTGTTGGTTGTTTTGTCCATCGGACAAAAGTCCTATGGTTTTCTGTACACACGGTCGGACTTTGCTCCATCGGACTTTTGTTGGGCAAAAGTTTGTCCGTTTGCAGACCCAACTTTTGTCCGATGAAATCAAGAAAAAAGCAAAAAAAGTTTGTCCGATGGAGCGTACACACGGTCAGATTGTTGGTCCAACTTGCTCAAAATGAAGTTTGTTGGCCAAAAGTCCGACCGTGTGTACGGGGCTTAAGAATGTGGAACTCTCTTCCACAATTGGTGGTGTCAGCAGGGAGTATTGATATTTTTAAAAGACTCTTGGAGGTGCGTCTTAACACAACATGCAATGATATGGGAAATTATTGTAGACACTGACACGTACACCTACACAGGTTGAACTGGATGGACTACTGTCTTTATTCATCCTTACCTGCTATGTAACTGTGTAAGGGCCAGTTCACACCATAGAAACGCAATCCGGATGCGTTCCAGGTGCTTTTTTGTATGTGCGTTTTTGATGCGGTCCAGTGCGTTTTTGGTACGTTTTTAATGCAGTCCAGTGCTTTTTTTCACCCCTCTTTTTTTTATTAAGGACAAGTGTGTTCCAGTGCGTTTTTGGTGCATTTAGGTGCGTTTTTGATGCGTTTTAGATGAGTTTTACAGCATTCCAGTACAATCCAGTGCAGGTAAAATGCAGCATGTTCTACTTTTTTTTCTGGAACGCACTGGAACTGCAAACACTGGTGTGAACTATGCCATTGAAAACCATATAACCGACTTTCCATGCTATTTTGATGCAGAAAAAAAACGCACTGGACTGCATGTGGTGTGAACTGGCCCTAAATGTAAAATCTTCCTTTTATTTACCCAGTGCAGCACTGGATCTTTAATTAATTGATTAGGAAACAGCTGTGACTGTAGACATGAGATAACAGTTGATTTTTTTGGAGCAGGTAAGGGAAATATTAATCACATCTCCTCCGAAGTCCATTGTCTCCTTTGATAGATGTCATTTGTTTAAAAAAAAAAAAAAAAAGGACTTTATATGCTTTTTTTCTGTGGTCTTTTACATAAGTAACAGCAGTTCTGGGCTGTATTTGCCGTCCATTAGGATTGGTTCCAGCACAATTTTTATGTTACAGATGCATTTCTGCGTGCACATTTTTGATGCGTTCTGTCACGTTCCATACAGAAAAAATGCAGCATGTTCTACTTTTGTTGACTGCACTGGTGTGAACTAGGGCCTTTGGAATACATTGAAAACAATGTGCATGCGTTTTTGATGCAGATAAAAAATGCACTGGACTGCACCTTGTATGAGACAGACTTTGGGGCTGGGTCACACCATGCCTGCACATGAATTGCAAAAAATGTGCTGCACGTTCCTGTGCGATTCAAATTCGGTTCTGTGTGGTGTGATTTCAGCCCATTCATTTGGGCTAAAATCGCACAGCACTGCACTACTTTTTAAAATGCATTGCAACTGGATCACATGGTAGAAAAGTACCATGCGATCGGATGCGGGAAAATGCACTGCATTTGTGACCTGCGTTTGGGGTACGGTGGAGTCGATTTAAATCACGATTTAAATCGACTCAATTTAAATAATAATTTATAAAGAGTAACTGTCATCTCTGTCCCGCAGTGGCTCCTCCTTTTGACCTGCTATTGACTCACCGACAGTCCCATTCACTTTAATGGGACGGCTGGTGATGTGGCAGTGACACAACAAGGTGAGGGACGTGGCGGCAGCAGGTGAGTGGATGCACGCTAACAGGCGCTGCCATGATGGATCTGAAATGACAGGTGCAGTTTTAAATGTAAGGACTTATTCTTGCTGGTAGTTACAATCTTTAATATTTGCAAACAAAATCAAGGTTTCCTATTTAGAATAAAAAGCCGTTGGGTTAGTAAAACAGCGACATCAGAACCTATTCAATCATACAGTTTATAGTGTACAAAGATGGGATAAAGGAATATTCCTGAACTTTGTTTTATCTCGTATTTACTGTGAAATTGTGTGAAATGCATCAATGCAGTGCATGTTATTTCAGCTTGCAGAGCTTGTATTCATTGAATGAGTTTACCAAAAATGTAAATATAGCAGAATATACAGCCTCGTGGTACATAACTAAGCTCCATTTCATGCTGAATAAACTAAATTATTAATGTATCTTAAATGGAAAACTATCTTTAGATATATTTTTACCCAAAAAGCATTTTATTAAAATAAATTTGATATAAATCTCCAAAATCCGATTTAAATCTCAAAAACTTTTAGTTTTTTTTATTTAAAAAAAAATAATAAAAAATCATTGATTTATATCCACCCTGGTTGGGGTGTCGTTAACTTTGTATTGATACCCGCTACAGATCACAAATGGAGTGCATTTTGCATATGGTGTGAATCACGCCGGAACGCACAGCACATTCCTGTGCGATTAATGTGCAGGCATGGTGTGAACCGGCCCTTAAAGCAGCCAGACTGAAGTTGAAGTGATGCAATTTATTACATAAAGCAATATTTTTGCGCCCCGATTTTTTTTTTCTTTCTCTCTCTTTTCTGCTTTCTCTCTGTGTCTCCCCTTTCCTATTTTCGAATCTTCTCTCACGTTTGCTGTCTGTCTCTGATTTTTTTTGTTGTTTTCTTCTTCTTCATGTTTTGTTCTGTATTCTCCATTCTACTGTCATGTCTCTGTTACCTCTTGTGTCTCTGTCACTATCCCTGAACTCAAATATTTTCCATTTTCTGTGTCCTCTGTTTTCTCACCTTCCTTTTATTCTGTTATCTTTGTATGTCCTTTCCTCAGTTCTCTGTGTTCTTTATTACTTTTTTCTTTCCCTCCGTTTCCTCTCTTTCATCACTCCAGCTTTCTTATTGACATTAATTTTTTTGCCAAAAGTGGGTCTCTGCCCATCTGGCGTGATCACGGCAGACACCGGTAATCTCTTTTCTGTGGTCATCGGGCTGTAAAAATGAATCACCACTTTCCATGAAGAATGAAAACGTTTATGTCTGGCACTTTATTACATGCTGCCATCTCTTAACAGACTGTCACGTCCAGCTGCTTTTATGCCGCATCGCCCAGTGGCAGCGAGAGGCGGTGAGTGGATGGCAGGACGCCACCCATTTTTAGCTTTCATCTTCATCCCTCATAAGCTGACTGCTGCAAGATTTTTACTAGGTGAGAAATTGCCCATAGAATTTCTCTGCCATCCAGCCACTAAAGAAAAATGCGTGGTCTGGGCTGCTACTTCAGGCCTTGGCACAGAAAGGGCTGTGTCTAGATTGGTTATGATGAACTGGGATTGGATGTCAAGATCTAGGGTGATGATGTTGCCTAAATTATTTCCAGCTGCAGAACTCTGTGTAGTATTTCTAGGTCTGGTTACTTTTTTCCCCTGTAGTGGTCATATAGCAGTCTCTGGATTCCCTTGCACTTTACTACCAACTGCTGATCTGAAGTTAGAGCAAAAGAAAACAATATGTCAAACCAGGAATTGGAGCAGGCTTTGCTTATCTTTTAGGTACCCCAAAACATGTTGGCATCTCCAGAAGAACATTTGCATTTAATAATAAAAGATTTCTGGATTGTTAAAAGCTTGTGATGCTCTCTTCACTTTACCTTGAAGACATTACCCCAACCACCTAAGGCTTAGAGCTGCCTGTATGTAGAAAAAATTCCTCGGCTCATTTAAGATACCAGCCTATGACAAAGTCTAGCACCCCACTACCTTGTTTCTGCACTAAAACTTCAAGAGGTAATTTAACCACTTGCCTACAGGGCACTTTCATCCCCGCTACACTGCACCCAAATGTTTTTGTTTTATCATTTTCTTAACAAAAATAGAGCTTTCTTTTGGTGCTATTTAATCACTGCTGGGTTTTTTATTTTTTACAAAAAATAGAAAGACAAAAGACTTGGGCCCCTTTCACACATGCGGGGACCATATGTCCGTTTTTTCATCCATCCGTTTACGGATGAAAAAGGGACATACATTGGTCCCTATGAGATAGCGGGTGTCGGCGGATGAACATCCGCTGACACCCGATCTCCTCCGTGTCCGCAATCCTCCGATTCTGCAGACGGACGAAAATCCTATTTTTCTATCCGTCTGCAGAGCGGATCGGATGAACAAAGACAGACGGTCCGTGTTCATCCGATCCCCCCATAGGGGAGAGCGGAGATCTGACAGGGTGGTCCCTGCACAGTGTGCGGGGACCGCCCTGTCATCCGCCGGCTCAGCGAGGATCAACGGAGCGATCCCCGCTGAGCAAGCGGAGGTTCACGGGGCGGATCATCATGGATCCGTCCCGTGTGAAAGGGGCCTAAACATTTTGAAAAAAAATTTAAATGTTTTTTTTTTATAGTTTCTGTCAGTACATTTTGTAAATAAGTAATTTTTCTCCTTCACTGATGGGTGCTGATAAGGCTGCACTGATAGGCTGTACTGATGAGGTGCCACTTATGGGCACTGATGACGAGGCACTAATATGCCTCACTGATGGGCACTCATAGGTGGAATGGATAGGCAGCACTGAAGGATGGCACTGATGGGCAGCACTGATGAGCAGGCACTGTTGGACTCTGAAAGGCAGCAGTGACTGGCATCACTAATGGGCACTGATTGGTGGCACTAGGGAGCTTTACTCTAATTAGGGCACTGATGATCAGTGCCCTGATTACATATCCGGGGGTTCCCTGCGAGTAGATGCCGCAGATCGACTCTCCTCGCCACACACTGTCAGTGTGAGGCGAGGAGAGCCGATCACCAGCACTTTCGTGTTTACGTGTGACTGGCTATGATTGGACACAGCCGTTTACATGGTTAAAGGTTCACATGGTGATTGGCTCTTTAAAGAGATCGGGGTCATGCCGTGTCCTAGCAACATGGCACGGGCCCGCAAGAGTGTCCATTCTGGGGCGACGTCATATGAAGAGCTGCACCGCTCCTCTGTCATTTGACGATGGACGGGCAACAAGCGGTTATGTTTATAATTAAAGTGTTACTAGGACCAGGAGCCTGCACACACAGAACATGGAAATGCAATTTTTTTTAGTAAATATAAACTGCTAAATACCTTTTCTTATTAGCAGTATATAGCAGTCTTGTGACCTCTACCAGTGTCTGGTTAAAGCGTGTAGGAGGAGCTTTCATTCTCCCCTGATTGTCCTATGAGGCTACAGGACCCCTGAACATCTGTCTGGCCCTGTGCTGATCACATGCACCCTTCCAAGAAAAGCAATGCACACCAAACTGAGCATGTGCAGCTTGCCTCCAAGGCTCTGTTCTATCACAGATGGATTGGGGAATGTGGAAGAAGGGGAGGATCAGAGAAGACAGGATCAAACAGCTTTTTTACACAATGCAGAGGATTAACCCCTTAGGTTCCACAGTGAGTATAATAAGCATGCTCTACTGCACATACAGACTGATTTTACTGTTGTGGGTTTAGTAACACTTTAGGAACACTGATGCTCTTAATTCTCAATAACCAACACAATAATGTAAAATAACGATCACCTATTTTCATCATGTTCCAGAGCAGTCATTTTCAGCCAGGGTTATATGGAACCCTAAGGTTCCTCGAGAGGTTGCTAGGGGTTCCTTGATCAGTGGCTAATTGACCTATTTGATGGTGCCTGTGTAGTTCTAGAGTAAGTGCCACATGCTGGAGCCAGCTGCATGAACCAAGTGATCTTTTTAGCTGCCTGTAAGGGGGACATTCTGACCACCTCTGTAAAGGGGGAATTCTTCCTACTTGCCACCAATGTAAGAGGCATTTTTCCCACTAACCATCAATGAATTGGTTTTAGCAACCGTTCCCCGTGACCTGAAAATTATTTCAAGGGTTCTCTGTTGTAAAAAAAGAAAGCGTAAACAGTGTTACCTGTTTACCTTCAATTAAGAAAGAAAGAAAGGTAAACAGTGTTACCTGTTTACCTTCAATTAAAGTGGTTGTAAACCCACTCATGCAACTTGCACCTACAGGTAAGCCTAGATTAAGGCTTACCTGTAGGTGCAAGAAATATCTTACCTGTAGGTGCAAGAAATATCTCCTTAACCTACACGGTTTAGGAGATATTTGCAAAAAAGACATGCATCGATGTCTACAGCACATGTGCATTCACAGTTAGAATCCTATTCACAAATCCGGCTTTGTCGGATTTGACGGCTCCCACGTGCATGCACGGAGTGACGTCTTCGCCGCTCCGGCCAATCACAGTGCCAGAGCGGCGCTGTGATTGGCTGGAGCGGCGATACCCGGAAGTAACCTTCTGTATCTGTGGAGCGATGGCTATGGCTGGAGGGGGAGACGAGGACGGCTTCGGGGGCCCTGATCTAAGGTAAGTAATGCATAATGAGCTAGTATGTTAATCATACTAGCTTATTATAACTGTCTTGCAGGTGGTTTTTAAAAAACAAAACAAAAAACGGGTTTACAACCACTTTAACATTTATTGAAACCGAAAGAGAAACTAGCCAGAATGTGTGTTTTTTTTTTTTTTTTAAGGATCTGGATATGGCAGGAAACAGTTAAACATCTGTTATATCTTGCCTCTTTACATGAATTGCCTGGCCAGGAATCCTCATATACTGTATTTGTGTTGTCTAAAAACTGTAAATACACAGGACTTAAGCCTGGTACACACTGTCAGTTTTTTTTTTCCATTCAACCTACTGGGCTGAACGAACAAAAAACGAAAGCGCTCGGGAGGAGATCATGTACTAACTACTCGAAGTTAGTACAGTGATCTCCTCCGCTGAGCTATTGTGTTCTGACATGGGGATGGCCCTCCAGCCAGAACACACTGGTCAGCGCGCTCAGCCATTGGCTGAGAGCAATGATCGGGAGTCGACCGGCTGCTGGGTTTCTAGCATGCTTGTCTGACAGAAGCCGGCCAAACGGGTGCCGATCAGAAGACCTTTTGCAATCATGCCCCTTTTGACAGTAGCCAGCTGAACCGGCTGCCGTACGCACAGGCTGAATGTCAGCCAGTTTCTATTGAACTGGACAATGCTGCCCGATATTCGGCTAGTGTGTACGGCCCTTTAGCCCATGTGAAGGACTATAGAATGTAACTCTTATTTACACTACTTTGCAAAAGTTTTAGGCAGGTGTGAAAAAATGCTGTAAATTAAAAATGCTTTCAGAAATAGAAGTGTTCTTAGTTTTTTTTCATTAACTAACAAAATGGAAAGTAAATGAATAGAAGGGAAATCAAATCTATTTTGTGTGACCACCTTTTGCCTTCAAAACAGCATCAATTCTTCTAGGTACACAGTTTTTGAAGGAAGGTTGTTCCAAACATCTTGGAGAACTAATCACAGGTCTTCTATGGATGTAGGCTGCATCAAATCTATCTGTCTCCTCATGTAATCCCAGACAGACTTGATGTTGAGATCAGGGCTTTGTGGGGGCCAAACCATTACTTCCAGGACTCCTTTTTCTTCTTTACACTGAAGATAGTTCTTAATGACATAGGCTGTATGTTTGAGGTCATTGTCAAGCTGCAGAAAAACATTGGTATGATGGTATGGCATGATGCATAAGTATCTGCCTGTATTTTCAGCATTGAGGACACCATTGATCCTGACCAGATCTCCAACTCCATTTGTAGAAATGCAGCCCCAAGTTTGCAAGGAACCTCCACCATGCTTCACAGTTGCCTGCAGACACTCATTATTGTATCGCTCTCCAGTCCTTCAGCAAACTGCCTCCTGCTACAGCCAAATATTTCACATTTTGACTCATTATCATTATTATTATTATTATACAGGATTTTTAAAGCGCCAACAGTTTGCGCAGCGCTTAACAATTTGGCACAAGAGGAATCAGAGGACCCTACTTACTAGAGCTTACAATCTAGGAGGGAGGGTCAATTGATACAAAAGGTAATAGCTGTGGGGATGAGCTGATGGAGAAAGTAAAACAGTATATTATTTAGAAGCAGCATAAGCTTCTTTAACCACTTCCCGCCCGGCGTATTGTCATATGACGGCCGCAGGAACCCTTCGTTCCTCCGGGCGGCCGTCATATGACGTCCTGGGATTCCCGCAGTGTGGAGCGTGCACTCGCCACATCACTGGGGACCTGATGCGCGTGCCTGTCGGCCGCAATGTCCGCCAGGCACCCACAATTGCTCGTCACAGAGCCAGGGACGTGGATCTCTGTGTGTCAACACAGAGATCCACGTCCTGTCAGAGAGAGGAGACCGATGGTGTGTCCCTTGTACATAGGGACACCGATCGGTCACCTCCCCCAGTCAGTCCCCTTCCCCCACAGTTAGAATCAGTCCCTAGGGAACACATTTAACCCCTTGATCGCCCCCTGGTGTTAACCCCTTCCCTGCCAGTCACATTTATACAGTAATCAGTGCATATTTAAAGGCATTGTTCGCTGTATAAATGTGAATGGTCCCAAAATAGTGTCAAAAGTGTCCGATCTGTCCGCCGCAATATCGCAGTCCTGACCAAAATCGCAGATAACCGCCATTACTATTTAAAAAAAAAAGTCAAATCTATCTCTATTTTGTAGACGCTATAACTTTTGCGCAAACCAATCAATATACGCTTATTGCGATTTTTTTTTTACCAAAAATATGTAGAAGAATACGTATCGGCCTAAATTGAGAAAAAAAAATAGTTTTATAAAAAAAAATATTTATTCTAGCAAAAAGTAAAAAATATTGTTTTTTTTCCAAAATTGTCAGTCTTTTTTTGTTTATAGCGCAAAAAATAAAAAATGCAGAGATGATCAAATATCACCAAAAGAAAGCTCTATTTGTGGGAAAAAAAGGACGTCAATTTTGTTTGGATGCCACATCGCATGACCGCGCAATTGTCATTCAAAGCGTGACAGCGCTGAAAGCTGAAAATTGGCCTGGGCAGGAAGTGGTTAAAGAGAAGGGTTTTTAGGGATCGTCTAAATATGGATAGATTAGGGGACAGTCGGACAGATTGGGGTAGGGAGTTCCAAAGGATGGGAGAAGCTCTGGAGAAATCCTGTAGGCGAGCATGGGAGGAGGTGACAAGGGAGCTAGAGAGCAGGTGGTCTTGGGAGGACCAAAGAGAGCAGCTTGGTTGGTATTTTAAAACTAGGTTAGTGATGTAGCTGGGGGCAGTTTTGAACGGCTTTGTAAATTATTGTTAGTACTTTGAATTTTATTTGTTGGCTCATCAGTCCAGATCACCTGCTGCCATTTTTCTGCACCCCAGTTTTTATGTTTGTGTGCATAGTTTAGCCACTTAGCCTTGATAACATGTTGGAGGTATGGCTTTTTGTCTGCAGTTTTTCCATGAAGAACACTTCTCCAGATAGTAGATGGGTGTACCTGGGTCCCACTGGTTTCTGACAGTTCTGTGCTGATGGCACTGCTGGGGAAGTAAGCATGATGTGTCTTTCTTCTGCTACATGGTTTCCTTGGCTGACCACTGCGTCTACTGACCTCAACGTTGCCCGTTTCTTTGTGCTTCTTCAAAACTGCTTGAACAGCACATCTTGAAACCCTAGTCTGCTTTGAAAACTTTGCCTGGGAGAGACCTTGCTGATGCAGTGCAGTGGCGGCTGGTGCTCAAAATTTTTGGGGGGGGCGCAAACAAACTGAGAAAAAAAAAAACATCAATTGCTGCCACTGTGCCCATTAAACGCAGCCACTGTGCCCAAAAGCCACCAGTTTGCCCCCCAAATGCAGCCAGTGTCCCCCCAAATGCAGCCAGTGTCCCCCCAAATGCAGCCAGTGTCCCCCCATATACAGCCAGTGTGTCCCCCCATATACAGCCAGTGTGTCCCCCCATATACAGCCAGTGTGTCCCCCCAAATGCAGCCAGTGTGTCCCCCCAAATGCAGCCAGTGTGTCCCCCATATACAGCCAGTGTGTCCCCCATATACAGCCAGTGTGTCCCCCATATACAGCCAGTGTGTCCCCCATATACAGCCAGTGTGTCCCCCATATACAGCCAGTTCCCCCCCATATATAGCCAGTGTGTCCCCATATACAGCCAGTGTGTCCCCCATATACAGCCAGTGTGTCCCCCATATACAGCCAGTGTGTCCCCCATATACAGCCAGTTTCCCCCAAATGCAGCCAGTCCCCCCCCCAGCCCTACACTTACCTTCCTCGGGTCAGCGCCGTCCTTCTTGTCTTCTCCCGTCCTCGATGTCGCTTCAGCCAATCAGGTTACCGGTAACCAGATCCGGTGAACCTGATTGGCTGAAACGCCTGTCAGTGTTCACCAAGGAACGCACCCCCCGTGCGTCCCTCGGTGAACTATTTGGAAGCCGAATACAGCCTATCAGAGCCGCTGGCTCTGATAGACACTTCCAAAACACACCCACCACCGGCCACCGCTCTAATTCAGATGGCCAGCGCTCACCAGGGGGGCGGCCATCTGAATAGTGGGAGGCAGCAGTGACAATACATAGGTTCATGCAATGCATGAACCTATGTATTGTTTTTCTGTGGCGGTGCAGGAGCGAGAGTGGGCGGCGCTCCGGCGCCCTCTATGGACGCACCGCCACTGATGCAGTGTAACTACCTGTCTTGCTGTGCTTAGTCTTGCCATGGTGTATGATTGGTGACATGAAATTCGTCTTCCACAACCTCACCTTAGTAGAATTTACCATATACAGGTCCTTCTCAAAAAATTAGCATATTGTGATAAAGTTCATTATTTTCTGCAATGTACTGATAAACATTAGACTTTCATATATTTTAGATTCATTACACACAACTGAAGTAGTTCAAGCCTTTTCTTGTTTTAATATTGATGATTTTGGCATACAGCTCATGAAAACCCAAAAATCCTATCTCAAAAAATTAGCATATCATGAAAAGGTTCTCTAAACGAGCTATTAACCTAATCATCTGAATCAACTAATTAACTCTAAACACCTGCAAAAGATTCCTGAGGCTTTTAAAAACTCCCAGCCTGGTTCATTACTCAAAACCGCAATCATGGGTAAGACTGCCGACCTGACTGCTGTCCAGAAGGCCATCATTGACACCCTCAAGCAAGAGGGTAAGACACAGAAAGAAATTTCTGAACGAATAGGCTGTTCCCAGAGTGCTGTATCAAGGCACCTCAGTGGGAAGTCTGTGGGAAGGAAAAAGTGTGGCAGAAAACGCTGCACAACGAGAAGAGGTGACCGGACCCTGAAGAAGATTGTGGAGAAGGACCGATTCCAGACCTTGGAGGACCTGCGGAAGCAGTGGACTGAGTCTGGAGTAGAAACATCCAGAGCCACCGTGAACAGGCGTGTGCAGGAAATGGGCTACAGGTGCCGCATTCCCCAGGTCAAGCCACTTTTGAACCAGAAACAGCGGCAGAAGCGCCTGACCTGGGCTACAGAGAAGCAGCACTGGACTGTTGCTCAGTGGTCCAAAGTACATTCGGAAATCAAGGTGCCAGAGTCTGGAGGAAGACTGGGGAGAGGGAAATGCCAAAATGCCTGAAGTCCAGTGTCAAGTACCCACAGTCAGTGATGGTCTGGGGTGCCATGTCAGCTGCTGGTGTTGGTCCACTGTGTTTTATCAAGGGCAGGGTCAATGCAGCTAGCTATCAGGAGATTTTGGAGCACTTCATGCTTCCATCTGCTGAAAAGCTTTATGGAGATGAAGATTTCATTTTTCAGCACGACCTGGCACCTGCTCACAGTGCCAAAACCACTGGTAAATGGTTTACTGACCATGGTATTACTGTGCTCAATTGGCCTGCCAACTCTCCTGACCTGAACCCCATAGAGAATCTGTGGGATATTGGGAAGAGAAAGTTGAGAGACGCAAGACCCAACACTCTGGATGAGCTTAAGGCCGCTATCGAAGCATCCTGGGCCTCCATAACACCTCAGCAGTGCCACAGGCTGGTTGCCTCCATGCCACGCCGCATTGAAGCAGTCATTTCTGCAAAAGGATTCCCGACCAAGTATTGAGTGCATAACTGAACATAATTATTTGAAGGTTGACTTTTTTTGTATTAAAAACACTTTTCTTTTATTGGTCGGATGAAATATGCTAATTTTTTGAGATAGGATTTTTGGGTTTTCATGAGCTGTATGCCAAAATCATCAATATTAAAACAAGAAAAGGCTTGAACTACTTCAGTTGTGTTTAATGAATCTAAAATATATGAAAGTCTAATGTTTATCAGTACATTACAGAAAATAATGAACTTTATCACAATATGCTAATTTTTTGAGAAGGACCTGTATACTCGAGTATAAGCCTAGTTTTTCAGCACATTTTTTTGTGCTGAAAATGCCCCTCTCGGCTCATACTCAAGTCACCTTTTTGCGCTTGATCTCCCGGATTTTGGGGACCCGGTACCAGCCGTCCGTAGGTCCCCTGGACCCCAAACTGGGCACACATGTAGCCCCACTCTTCCTCTATAAGTGTGCAAAGATTGTTGTCCGGAGGACCTACGGCCGGGGAGCACCGATTTTTCAAAGCCGGGCACCCCTTCCATAGACTCCCATCTTAAACGGTAATTTCTTTGGTGACTTTGGGGTCCCGATACCGGCCGGTCTTAGGTCCCCTGGACCCGAAACTTGGCACACATGTAGCCCCATTTCTCCTCTATAAGTTTAAAAATGTATTTGTCTGGGAGACTTACGGCCAGGGAGCACTGATTTTTCAAAGCCGGGAACTCCTTCCATAGACTCCCATGTTAAACGTCAGTCTAGTCATGAACACAGTGAGGCATGCACATGGACACAGTGAGGCAAAGTGAGGCATGGGCACAGTGAGGCATGGACACAGTGAGGCATGCCCATGGACACAGTGAGGCATGCCCATGAACACGGTAAGGCAAAGTGAGGCACAGTGAGGCATGCAGATAGACACCCTAGGCTTATACTTGAGTCAATACGTTTTCCCAGTTTTTTGTGGTAAAATTAGATGCCTCGGCTTATATTCAGGTCGGCTTATACTCGCTGTTCCTCACCCAGTTTCAAGCCTCTTACACAGCTGTTTCGGTTTTGGTTCAACCTACCTATGAAACTGATGATGATTAGCACCTGCTTTGTATAATTGGTTAACCGTGCACCTTATGCTATTTCTACAAAATCCCTGACTTAGTGTAAGAATTGATGCTGGTTTGAAGCAAAGAGGTAGTCACACCAAATATTGATTTGATTTTTCTTCTGTTTGCTCACTTTGCAATTTGCAAATTAAAAAAAATAAACTATTGTAATATATATTTTTAAAAGCATTATTACTTTACAGCATTTCTTCACACCTGCCGAAAAACATTTGCACAGTACTGTGTACATCATAGATCATCGATATTGTTATTAGTAGTAATAATATTAATATATGCATAGAATGCATGTCCCTGCATCTCCAATTGTTATCTTTGCTTGGAATAATTTAGAATGATTTGTGTGAAATAGATTGTTTTCTGTTTTGTATGATGTAAAAGGGTGTAAGATTCTGAAGAAAAAGAAAAAACATTCTTCCTTTTATATCTTAAGATCAATGCAAATATCCATGTGTCAGCTACACATAAGGAACTAGCTGTACAAAGAATGGTCTTTTCTAAATTAAATTCCCTCTTGTGTAATATTGTCCTGATATAGCGTTTCTATTGTGTGTACAAAAGTCTTGGCTCAATCTGTTTCTCTTTAAAGTGGTTGTAAACCCACTTAGACAACTTGCACCTACATGTAAGCCTAGATTAGGGCTTACCTGTAGGTGCAAGAAATATCTCCTTAACCTACACGGTTAAGGAGGTATTTACTTTTCCCTGCCAGTCACATTTATACAGTAATCGGTGTATATTTATAGCACTGTTCGCTGTATAAATGTGAATGGTCCCAAAAATGTGTCAAAAGTGTCCGATGTGTCAGCCATAATGTCGCAGTCACAATAAAAATCGCAGATCGCCGCCATTACTAGTAAAAAAAAAAAAAATTCATAATTATATTCCCTATTTTGTAGGCGCTATAACTTTTGCGCAAACCAATCACTATACGCTTATTGCGATTTTTTTTTTTTTTTACCTAAAATATGTAGAAGAATACGTATCGGCCTAAACAACAAAAAAAATTGGGATATTTATTATAGCAAAAAGTAAAAAATATTGTGTTTTTTTTCAAAATTGTCGCTCTTTCTTGTTCATACATCACGGGACACAGAGCAGCATAGTCATTACTATGTGGGTTATATAGAATTACCTTCAGGTGCTGGCACTGGCAACTTCCAAAACAGGAAGTACCCTCCCCTATATAAGCCCCTCCCATCCGGGAGTACCTCAGTTTTTTGCCAGTGTCTAAGGTGTTGGCCAAGGTTAACATGTATTCATCTGGGCTTGTGTACAGGTTCTCTGGGCCTTGGCAAGCTATTCCGGATCCGACCAAAAAAGCTTCATAGCTAAACGGTCGGTACCCGGGCCTTGCAGAGAAGAGCAAGGTTTTGCCTGTAATGCCTCTCTTAGGAGGGCTGGACCCTGGGATCCAGAGCTCTGGTCATACCCAAAACCAAGAGGCTATCTGTGCAGGGTGCTATACAGGTCCAGGGGAGTGGAATCCTTGGGAACCCGGTCTAGTACAATGCCTGCCGTGAAAGGTGAAGTTTGGGCTTCTGTGGACCAAACAAAGTCCTGCGGCGGGGAAAAGGTAAGTGGGGGCCCCTCAGGAACTTGGTTCTATTGAGGGGACCCCCAAGCCTAATATGTCTTTCTGCCTGTTACCTAAAAGGTATTCCCGCTAATAGCTGTATATGCCTAAGAAATCCTAGAAATGTTTTTTCATAAAGGAAGTTTTAAAAACTGTAAACCTGGAAATGTTTTTTCATAAAGGAGGTTTTAAAAAAAAAAAAAAAAGACAAAAGTGCGGTACCTGTGTTTGTCCACTAGAGGCCGCTGTGGAACGTCTTTTTTTCTTGGGACTATTCCTTCCATGGTGAAAGTCCAGGCAGATGAGTGAGCTCTCTATCAGGGAAGCTGCATTCCTCTGTCATGCTGCCAAGTAGTTTCCTTCCATCCCCGAGTCCTGGTGAAACAGGGACCCTGGCTCCTCTCCCTACATGGCGCCAAGAGCGCACACGTGCACGCGCGCGCGCGCACACACGCTTTCTTTTATAAAATTTAGCTTCAAAAAAGGGGGCGGAGCCTGGCGGATGACACGCTCTGTGCGCCCAGCGCTTCTGCGCATGTGCGGGCGTCCCAGCAAGATAAAAGGACTCAGTTCCACGCTGCTTGCTATGGACACAGAGCATGAAAAGGAGCTGGTAGCATGGTATAGGGGCTTACAGCGGGCGGTTGATACAGGCATCCCCAGAAAGACGCATTAGTAGACACCCACTGATGTACATAGCAGCAAAATTGCATTAGACTATTTCAGTAAGGGGTGTATTGCGGCTGGAATACCTCAGCTTTGAACTAAGGAATATGCTGCCTAAAAAACTCCGAGATATACCTCTCAGGAAGTGTAGGGGGTCTCCATCGGGCTCTGAGGATCTGGAGCAGTCATCTGCACCCTCCTCCCCTGAGAAATCAGAGGTTAATACCCATAAGGAACCCCCGGGAGTGCCAGGTACTGCGGCTGTCCTCAGTCCACCTGCTCCTGCATATATAACAGAGGAGGTTTTTTCCTCAACTCTGGAGGGATTGGAGCAGAGATTGGCAGCATTGATCGCTTCTTCTCTACAGGAAAGAAAGCGCGCCAGATCTCCATCACCCCCATTAGAGTGCCTGTTGGCAGAGCAACAGTCCCAGGAAGGGACCGACCTACCTGAAGGGGATCAGGAGGAGGTTAACTCTGTTTTTGAGGAATCGACAGTAGATGAACCATTTTCAGCATCACAGACTGAAAGATTGTGGGTCCAGACCCTAACTGACATGGTTCGATCTGCATTTAAAATGCCTCTTGTTGAACCATCGACTACTGCTGTCTCCTCATTGGGGTCGCTAAAAGCTCCCCAGGTTAATTGCTCCTTTCCAATACATCCATTATTGGAAGGACTTATATACCAGGACTGGGAACATCCTGATAAACTATTTGTTCCGCCTAAAAAATTTCCGGTGATCTATCCCATGGAGGAAAAGTTCACCCAGAGATGGAATGTTCCTACGGTGGATGCAGCCATCTCTTCTGTGAACAAATCACTGACATGTCCAGTAGATAATGTTCAAATGTTCAAAGATCCAGTGGATAAAAAAATGGAATCTTTATTAAAATCTGCTTTTTCCACAGCAGGGGCTGTTACACAGCCAGCAGTGGCAGCTATTGGGGTCTGCCAAGCTTTAAAGGATCAAATGAAAATGGTCCTGAGGGATTTGCCAGATCAGCAGGCCCAGGCTCTGGCTGATCTGCCTAGAGCATTATGCTTTGCGGTTGACGCCATCAAGGATTCTATCCATCAGGCCTCCCGCCTCACGCTGTCTTTGGTACATATGCGTAGGCTTCTGTGGCTCTAAAACTGGTCTGCTGAAGCTCCCTGTAAGAAGCTCTTAGTTAGCTTCCCATTTCTTGGGGAACGCCTTTTTGGCGAGGACCTGGATAAGTATATCCAGAAGATTTCCAGTGGTAAAAGTACTCTTACCGAGTAAGAAGAGGTCTAGGGGTCCATCTTTTAAGAGGACTACCTCTCCTATCCCTGCGATGTCTGCTACTAAGCAGTTCCGACGGCCTCCTCGGTCAAACTCAGGGGGTAAAAATCAGGGACAGTCACAGGGTAATAAGAAACCCTGGATCCGAAGGGGTACTAAACCAGCCTCCAAGTCAAGCCTATGAAGGGCTGCCCCCACTCAAACGGGTGGGGGGAAGACTTCAGTTGTTCGCAGAGACCTGGCGGGAGACGATCAAAGACAGATGGGTGCTCTCCGCAGTAACTCTGGGATACAAGTTGGAGTTAAAAGAGTCTCCTCCTTCCCATTTTATGTGGTCAGGCATGCCAAGAGACCCTCAGAAAAGAGGGTCTCTCCTATTGGCGTTAGAACAACTATTGCTCCAAGGAGTAATTATGGAGGTTCCTATGGAAGAGTGGGGGTTGGGTTTCTACTCAAACCTTTTCACAGTCCCGAAGCCAAACGGGGACATAAGACCCATATTGGACCTAAAGAGTCTAAACAAATTTCTAAACGTCCGGTCTTTCCGGATGGAGTCGATCCGATCGGTCACCGCTGCCCTACAAGGGGAGGAATGGTTAGCCTCGATCGACATCAAAGATGCTTACTTGCATGTTCCCATCTTTCCAGGTCATCAAAAATTTCTACGCTTTGCAGTAGAAGGGCGCCATTTTCAGTTCAGAGCCTTACCATTCGGTCTGGCCACAGCACCACGAGTGTTCACAAAAATTCTGGCCCCACTGTTGGCCGATCTAAGAACACGAGGTGTAACGATAATGGCATACCTAGACGACCTGTTGTTGATGGACCACTCAGTTGCCAAGCTAGAAGTGGTAATTGTCGATACAATCAAGTATCTAGAATCTCACGGTTGGGTCATCAACCTGGACAAGTCAGCCCTACAGCCAGTGAAAAACCTGGTATATCTAGGGCTACGGCTGGATTCAGACCAGAGGAAGATTTTCTTACCTCTAGACAAGGTATCCTCTTTGAGGGGCTCGGTCCGTCTGCTTTGTGCAAAAAGACAGCTGTCCATACGCCTGTGCATGAGGCTGCTAGGAAAGATGGTAGCATCATTCGAAGCTGTGCCATACGCCCAATTCCACTCAAGGAATTTACAGAGGGCCATATTGTCAGCCTGGAACGGAAAAGTTCAGGCTCTAGACTTCCCGATGGCTTTGCCCCCTTCCGTTCGGAAGAGTCTCTGCTGGTGGTTGATCCCCCAGAATCTCCAGAAGGGAAAACCCTTCAGTCCGATATCTTGGAAGGTGGTCACTACAGATGCCAGCCTTATAGGCTGGGGGGCAGTACTGGAGCAATGGTCTCTCCAGGGCAGATGGTCAAATGTAGTAAAAACCCTGCCCATCAATCTCTTAGAGATACGAGCAGCCGGTATGCCCTAGTAGCCTGGACATCCAGACTCCAAGGGTCCCCTGTCAGAATTCAATCAGACAATGCCACAGCAGTGGCATATATCAATCATCAGGGAGGCACCAGGAGTCGTGCAGCCCAGAGGGAAGTAAGTCACATCCTGGAATGGGCAGAAAAGCATGTCCCATGTATATCAGCTGTCTTCATTCCAGGGGTGGAGAATTGGAAGGCGGACTTTCTGAGTCGCCAACAGTTATGCCCAGGGGAATGGTCCCTTCATCCCGAGGTCTGCCGAGCAATATGTCAGCGGTGGGGAACACCGGATGTAGATCTGCTAGCATCCAGATTCAACGCAAAGGTGGACAGATTTGTCTCCCGGACAAGGGATCCCCTCACTTGCGGCTCGGATGCTCTGGTGTTCCCTTGGGATCAGTTCAGACTGATATATGCATTCCCTCCGCTACAATTGTTGCCTCGACTCCTTCGCAGAGTCAGGTTGGAGAAGAAGCCGGTGATCCTGGTGGCTCCAGCGTGGCCCCGAAGGGCCTGGTACGCGGAGATCATCAAAATGTCTGTGGGGAGTCCTTGGACCCTTCCACGTCGCCCGGACCAGCTTTCGCAAGGACCGATATACCACCCTTCCTTACTAACTCTAAGTTTAACGGCCTGGCTATTGAATCCCACATCCTAAAGAAGAGAGGTCTCTCTAACTCTGTGGTATCAACTATAATCAATGCCAGGAAGCCTGTATCCAGGCAGATCTACTATAGAGTTTGGAAGGCGTACATCACTTGGTGCGAGGCCAGAAAATGGCATCCACGTAAGTACGTTATAGGCAGAATTCTGGACTTCCTGCAGTGGGCTGTAGACAGGAAGTTTGCCTTAAGTACTATCAAGGGCCAGGTTTCGGCCTTATCAATACTATTTCAAAGGCCCCTGGCTATGCATTCACTTGTCAAATCCTTTATGCAAGGGGTGACTCATATTATTCCACCGATTAAAGCTCCCATATGCCCATGGGATCTAAATTTGGTTCTGTCGGTTCTGCAGAAGCAGCCGTTTGAACCTTTGCGGCACATTTCCTTGGTTCTACTCACCAGAAAATTGATATTTTTAGTAGCCATATGCTCGGCTAGAAGAGTGTCGGAATTAGCCGCCATGTCCTGTAAAGAGCCATATCTGGTTATCCATAAGGACAGAGTAGTATTACGCCCTCGCCCAGCCTTTCTTCCTAAGGTGGTATCGAGGTTTCACTTGAACCAGGATGTGGTTCTTCCTTCTTTTTTCCCCAAACCAAGCTCGGTAGAGGAAAAGTTATTGCATTCTTTGGATGTAGTAAGAGCAGTTAAAGCTTATCTAAAAGCCACTGCTCAGATTCGTAGAACGGATTCCTTGTTTGTTCTGCCGGAAGGCCCCAGAAAGGGTCAGGCAGCATCAAAATCTACTTTAGCCAAGTGGATTCGACAGGTCATAATACAAGCCTATGGCTTGAGAAGTAGACCGCCTCCGTTCAAAGTTAGGGCGCACTCCACAAGAGCAGTTGGAACTTCATGGGCAGTGCATCACCAGGCCTCCCTGGCTCAAATTTGTAAGGCCGCAACATGGTCTTCAGTACACACGTTTACTAGGTTCTACCAGGTGGACGTTAGAAGTCAGGAGGATGTCGCCTTTGGGCGCAGTGTATTGCAGGCCGCAAAAGATCCTCATGCCTGATGGCGCCCAGCTTATGTATGGTGTATCCCCCCCCTCATTTGGCATTGCTTTGGGACGTCCCACATAGTAATGACTATGCTGCTCTGTGTCCCGTGATGTATGAACAAGAAAGTAGGATTTTTAAAACAGCTTACCTGTAAAATCCTTTTCTTGGAGTACATCACGGGACACAGAGCTCCCACCCCTCTTTTGGGGACACGTATTGCTTTGCTACAAAACTGAGGTACTCCCGGATGGGAGGGGCTTATATAGGGGAGGGTACTTCCTGTTTTGGAAGTTGCCAGTGCCAGCACCTGAAGGTAATTCTATATAACCCACATAGTAATGACTATGCTGCTCTGTGTCCCGTGATGTACTCCAAGAAAAGGATTTTACAGGTAAGCTGTTTTAAAAATCCTACTATTTTTGTTCATAGTGCAAAAAATAAAAATGCAGAAATGATCAAATACCACCAAAAGAAAGCTATATTTGTGGGAAAAAAGGACTTCAATTTTGTTTGGGAGAAATGTCGCACGACCGTGCAATTGTCATTCAAAGCGTGAAACCTGAAATTTCGCCTGGGCAGGAAGGGGGTTATGTGCCCAGTTGTCAAGTGGTTAAATGCCTATTATCAAACACTAGTATAAAACATAAAAAACAAGCAATTGTCTGTTTAATCCCTTGATTAGAGATATCTTGTTTTTACATGACTAGAATGTTTCCAGTCAGATGCTTAAGATGAATCTGTGTGTTGCCCATCCAACAGGTTGGTTCACTTTAACTTCGCCCATCCCAGCAGTACATATGCTAACATTCCTTTTTCTCCCTCACTGCCCCATTAATATGCCAAGAGGAAAAAAAAATAGTGTAACCACTTTGATTAGGCCTTTTCTGACTTTTTTTTTTCTAAATGCAATAATCAGTATTTTTTTGCTAGAAAATGTTTTAGAACCCCCAAACATATATAATTTTTAAGCAAAGGCCTTAGAAAATACATTGTTGGGTTTTGCAATTTTTATTATGTCACATGGTACTTGCACAGTGCTTTTTCAAACTGTTTTTCTATTTTGATCTTAATGTACAAAATGCAGAAAATTATTATACTCCACTTTCTGTAATTTTCCTTTCCTGGCGCATCTCATGGCAGCACACACTGGGTTGTGACTCTGCCCCCACAACCTTAAATGGGTGGGAATCTGTGTGCTGCCGTGAGATGTTCCAGAAGAGAAAAATAACAAAAAGGTGAGTATACAATTTTCCATTTTCCCGTCACATCATGGCAGCCCACACTGGGAAATAACTCGCTATACAGGTGGGTGCTTAGAAAGTATTAATTTATTCACAAGATATAGAAGAATTTGCTTGAACAACTTTTCTTTCGAATTCAACAGTTGCCAATTGCGCAGCATCCACTCTGTAAGGTGACATGAATGTTGTTCTTGAAGACCAAGTTGCCGCTTTGTATATTGTTTCCAGGGATACCCTGCAATATGCTGCCCACGATGTTGCCACTGCCCTTGTAGAATGAGCCTCTAAGCCTTCAGGTATTGGAAGTTGTTGTGCCTCGTATATTTTTTTGATGGTTTGTCTTAGTCATGAGGCTATTGTACGCAAAGATGCTGCTTGGCCTCTTCTAGGGCCATGAGGAATGATCAGAAGATTTTCTGAATAGGCTGGTAGCTGTCAGGTACGAAGCAATAGTTGTTCTGATGTCCAAGGGATGCGGATCCCCTTGACTTGTAAGGAATACTGGTAGGTTGATTTATTGATTAAAGTGGAAAGCAGATGTTACTTTAGGAATGAACTGATCTGAAGGTCTTGGCACCACTCTATCTGGGTAGAAGATCAGATAAGGTTCTTTCATCAGTAGGGCTTCCAACTCGGATACCCCTTTGCTTGAGGTTATGGCCATAAATGAAGGTTATTTTAAGCGTTAGATCCCAAAGGGATGCTGCCTTAATTGGATAAAAGTGAGAATTTGACAGTGCTTCTAGCACTGTGTAGAGATTCCAAGTGGGACAAGTTGGTTTCCTCAGTGGTTTTATCTTTAAGCATGCTTTTAGAGATTGAATGATAAGGGGATCCAAAGCACATTTGAATTCCCATCATAGCAGATAAGACAGAGACTTGTACCTTTAGTGTACTAGAACCTAGGCCTGTTGTCTAGGCTCGATTTGAAGGAATTCTAAAATTTGTGACACTGTGGGTGCAAACGGATCCCAGGATTGCTGCTGTGCAAATTAATTTTTTTCCTTAGTTTCTTGTAAGTGTTATTAGTTGAATTCTTCCTGGCTTGCTGCAAGGTAGTTACCACCTTAAAGCGGTGTTCTGCCAAAAATAAAACCATTAAAAGCCAGCAGCTACACATACTGCAGCTGCTGGCTTTTAATAAATGGACACTTACCTGTCCTGGAGTCCAGCAATGTCGGCACCCGCAGCTGATGTTTCCATCAGCTGTCGGGTGCTTTGCCGCCATTGTGGGTACGGGAACCCGGCAGTGTAGCCTTTCGGCTTCACGCCAGGAACTCTACTGCGCATGTGCGAGGCCCCACTCCTTTCTCCTATTGGGCCGGGGGAGGAGGAGGGAGCCCCGCGGTAACATCACAGCTCCGCGGCAGGGACTCCCGGAAGTGGGAAAGGATACCTGTTAGAGCTGGGTGATTTTCTCCCCCAAAAAATCTGCGATTTAAAAAAAAAAAAACTTGATTCACGATTCGAATCGAGTTTCTTTTTATTTTTTGATGGACACCGTGCCGGTCCTGAGGATCTGCGGGCAGGAGTTTTTAGGCGAGGCCGCAGCTTCGGCCTAGTCTGTGGCGTCCGGCCTTGCAGACTAGGCCGAAGCCGCGGCCTCACCTAAAAACTCCTGCCCGCAGCTCCTCAGGACTGGCAGGGTCTCAGCGCCGGTCATGGTGAATTGTTTTTTAAAAAATCGATTTGCTGAAAATCTGAATCGATTTGACCCCTCAACTCGATTCAAGATTTAAATAGATTTTTTCCCCAGCCCTAATACCTGTCAAAGACAGGTATCCTGTCCCCCCTCCCCCGAAAGGTGCCAATTGTGGCACCGGAGGGGGGGAGGAATAAGATGAGCGGAAGTTCCACTTTTGGGTGGAACTCAGCTTTAAGTGAGCAACCCTGGCTTAGCAGCCTATCTCTTTCAATTTCCAAGCCATCACGTGTAGTCTTTCCGGCACTGGGTGTAGGACTTGGCCTTGTGAGAGTAGATCCGGTGTTACTGGGAAATCTATACTCTGTTGTAGAATGGTTGTGAACCACGGTCTTCTTGGCCAAAAGGGTAATACTGCTGTTACTGTGGATGTCGACATTCTGAGTCTGGATAGAAATCTCGCTTTTAACAGTTTGGGGGAAAAATATATCCCAGCTGGAAGTTCCAGGGTTCATGTAGGCAGTCTACTCCTGCCGCCATTGGATATGCCACTCTAGCCAGGAATCTTGGACACTTGTCATTCATTAGCGTTGTTGCCAGATCGATGTCGGGAACACCCCAGGTCTGCGTCAAAAGAGAGAAGGCTTGGGAACTCAGGGACCTTTAGTTGTTTGAAACGAAGATTCTGCTCAGGTCGTCAGCCAATTGGTTCTGGGCTGCTGGGACGTATACGGCTTTCAGATCTATCAAATATTTCTGAGTACAGTCGAGAATATGGTGTACCTCCTTCATGAGTGTGTGACTTCTGGTCCCTCCTTGTCTCTGCATGTAGGCTACCGCCCCTTTGTTGTCTATACGTAGTAGGACACTTTTCCCCCTAAGAAGTGGACTGAATGCTAGGAGAGCTTGAAAAGCGGCTCTTAGTTCCAGAATATTCAAGACTACCCCTCGTGGCCTGAAATGCCTGTGTCCCTGTATCGCTCAGTCCTGATAGTGGGCTTTCTATCCTCCCAGGCTGGCATCTGACGTAATTATTTCTGGTTGAGAAGGAATAATATGACGATAACGTTTGAGGTTGGAGGCCCGAGTCTACCACCATACTAACTGTTTCACAGTCTCGTGAATATAGATCAGTTGAAGCTGTCATGGAAACCCTGTCAGGAACAGACGCCCTGGACTTCCTGGTTCCCGCCCCCGCAGGTGACGCCCGAAGGGCTATTTAAACTCCTCACTTGCAGACAGTCCCTGCTGTCTGCTCTACAGCGTTTATCCCAAGTGACCTGATCTGCCTTGTTTACCTGTATCTGACCCGGCTTCCTGTGACCCTCATGCTATCTGCCTGTACCTGACCATCGGCCTGTTTTCTGACTTCGGTATTGCCTGATCCTTTTGTGCCTCGCTGCCTGCCAGTTTACCCGACCCCGGCTTGTCTGACGATCCTGCCTGACCTTGGCTCTTGTTCACCTGCTGCTGCCTAGTGGTTCCAGTTTACCTGCTGTGCCTCCCGGTCCGGGTCATCTGCTGAGTTCCTGGTTCCTGTCTGCTCATCTGCTGGTTCCTGTCTGCTCATCCGCTGGTTCCTGTTCACCTGCTGCTGCCTAGTGGTTCCAGTTTACCTGCTGTGCCTCCCGGTCCGGGTCATCTGCTGAGTTCCTGGTTCCTGTCTGCTCATCTGCTGGTTCCTGTCTGCTCATCTGCTGGTTCCTGTTCACCTGCTGCTCCCCAGTGGTTCCAGTCTACCTGCTGTGCCTCCCGGTCCGGGTCATCTGCTGAGTTCCTGGTTCCTGTCTACTCACCTGCTGCAGTTCCTGGTTCCTGTCTGCTCATCTGTTGGTTCCTGTCTGCTCATCTGCTGGTTCCTGTTCATCTGCTGCTGCCCAGTGGTTCCAGTCTACCTGCTGTGCCTCCCGTTCCGGGTCATCTTCTGAGTTCCTGGTTCCTGTCTACTCACCTGCTGTAGTTCCTGGTTCCTGTCCACTCACCTGCTGTAGTTCCTGGTTCCTGCCTCCTCACCTGCTGGTTCCTGATCACCTGCGGTAGTTCTTGATCCTGCCAGGCACTCGTACCCCTTCCACCTCCGTGCTTCCTGTTATACCACCAGGGGCCGCCGGTGGGAGCCGTAAGGGAGGCCTCCCTCTGCTAACCGGGCTCGTCACCGTCAGGTACGTGACAGTAGCAGACAGCCATGTCTGAGCCCGAGCAGGGAGCCTCACCTATGGAGGAACTATGCCGACACCTGGCGGGACTGACCGAGGCCGTTAAGAGCCTCCAGCAAGGCTACACTCACCTGGAAGGACAAGTGCGGGCCCTCACCAACCCCGATGGAGCTCAAGGGGGTCCACGTGCCTCCACTTCTTCCGCCGGGGCAGGAGCTGCGCCCACGGTGGTCATGCTTCCCCCTGAACCCAGGGTCCCTACACCCGAAAGATTCTCCGGGGACCGGAGCAAGTTCAGGGCTTTCCGGAACTCTTGTGAGTTGTACTTTGCCTTACAACCCCGCACCTTTTCCTTAGAAGCTACCAAGGTGGGCTTTGTAATTTCGCTGCTTTCCGGAGACACACAGAACTGGGCCCACCGCCTGCTAGAACGCAAAGATGCGTCCTTGGACAGCCTTACACTTTTTTTTGACGCCATTGCCCAATTGTACGAGGACCCTCAGCTCTCGGTCACTGCAGAGAACGCCCTGCGGACCCTTCAGCAGGGACGCAGAGCAGCGGAAGATTATGTAGCTGAATTCAGGCGCTGGAGCGCAGACACCAGCTGGAATGACGCTGCCCTCCGTCACCAGTTTCGCATAGGCCTTTCTGACCCATTGAAGGACGAACTGGCTAGGGTAGGAATACCAGAAAATTTGAACCTACTGATCGATCTGACAATTCAGATCGACCGACGCCTGAGGGAACGGAGGGTTGAGAGGGCCACGGGCTTCACCCGGCCGACCTGGATGCTTCCCCGGGTCCCCAGTCATCCGCACCCAGCTTCTGCAGCACCCTTGACCCCCTCGTACGATGCTCCTGAACCCATGCAGCTTGGGGTCCTCCGCCCTTCCCTTACTCCGGAGGAACGCCAACGCCGACGCGCGCACAACCTGTGCCTGTACTGCGGGGAGCCCGGTCACTTCGTTAGGAACTGTCCCCTGAAGTTCCGTAAGTGCTTGTCAGTATTCCCTGCTGTGATCAACCCTCAGACTAAATCCTCCTCTCACTTCGCTCTTTCTATCTCCCTGCAGCTCCCAGGAAGGACCCTGCAAGTCGTCGCAATTATTGACTCTGGGGCTTGTAGTTGCTTCATGGACTCAACTTTTGCCCGTACTCAACTTATTCCTCTACTTCCCAAGACCCATGGACTACGGGTTCACCTGGCTGATGGTTCCCTTATCAAGTCGGGGCCCGTGGTCGAAGAGACGGCTCCCCTACCTGTCACTGTCTTCTCCTCTACCGGGGTGCACCGAGAATATCTACGGCTGGATATTATCTCCTCTCCACTGTTCCCCATAATTCTCGGTATGCCCTGGCTACAAGCCCATAATCCTACCATTAACTGGGTCACGGGGGTGATCACGTTTCCTTCCTCCTACTGCCAACGGTCCTGCGGCTCACACAAACCCCCTGGGCCTGCCACCTTAATGTGTACCGACACTGAGGCCGGAATACGTCAGGCCATCCCTGACGCTTACCTGGACTTTCTCGATGTGTTTAGTAAACAGGGGGCAGAGACATTACCACCCCACCGAGCCTACGACTGCCCCGTTGATCTACTTCCCGGAGCAGCTATTCCTTTCGGTAGGATTTTCCCTTTAACGGAGGTGGAACAGGGGGCCCTGAAGGACTACATCGATGAGAACCTTTTAAAGGGGTTCATTCGCCCCTCTACGTCGCCAGCAGGCGCAGGCATTTTCTTTGTAGAAAAGAAGGACCATACCCTCAGGCCATGTGTGGACCACCGTGAACTAAATAAGGTCACCATTAAAAATCGTTATCCTCTTCCTCTGGTACCAGAGTTGTTCCAAAGATTGGGAGCTGCCGTTATTTTTACAAAGCTTGACCTCCGGGGAGCCTATAACCTGGTCCGAATCAAGGAGGGCGATGAGTGGAAAACCGCCTTCCGCTCCCGGTTCGGACATTTCGAATATTTAGTGATGCCCTTCGGGCTGTGCAATGCCCCTGCCACCTTCCAGTATTTAATTAATGATGTTCTTCGGGACTTTTTAGATCTCTTTGTGATTGCTTATTTAGATGACATACTAATCTTCTCTTCCTCCCTTGACTCTCATCGCAGGCATGTCAGAAGTGTGTTAGACCGGCTTCGGCAGCATAAACTATATGCGAAGGCTGAGAAATGCGAGTTTGAGCGGGAGAGCATAGCATTTCTGGGATTAATCATCTCTGGCGAAGGCATCAGGATGGACCCACAGAAGATCATCGCAATCTTGGACTGGCCAGCGCCAGTGGATAAGAAGGGAATCCAACGGTTCGTTGGATTCGCCAACTTTTATCGTAAATTCATCCGGGGGTTCTCCGCCATCATTGCACCCATTACTCAGCTAACCAAGCAAGGTACCCGCTTCCACTGGTCCCCTGAGATCCAAAAGGCCTTTGAGGATCTCAAAGGGCTCTTCACCTCTGCATCCATCTTAAAACACCCAGATTCCTCCCTACCATTTGTACTTGAGGTAGATGCTTCTGAGGTTGCAGTAGGGGCAATATTGTCACAGAGGCAAGGAACCAAGGCTTTGCTTCATCCGGTGGCTTTCTTTTCTCGCAAATTATCTGCGGCAGAAAAGAACTATGACGTGGGAGACCGGGAACTCTTGGCGATTAAGTCTGCCCTGGAAGAATGGAGGTACTTACTTGAAGGTGCTGCTCACCCGATCTTAGTATTCACAGACCATAAGAACTTAGAGTACCTGAAAACTGCAAAAAGACTAAAACCAAAACAAGCCAGATGGGCCCTGTTTTTTTCCCGGTTCTCCTTCCATGTGACATACCGCCCCGGTGCCAAGAACACTAAACCTGACGCCTTGTCCCGAATGTTTCATGGATCCAAAGAACTCTCCTCACCCGATACAATCCTCGCTCCTGGGAATTTTCTCCTACTTCAGGAGGACCTACTCTCCCGGATCAGACAAGCCACCACTAGACAGGAACCCTCTCCTGAACTGGATCTGCAAACCAAGGATGGATTACTCTGGCACCAAGACAGGATATTCATACCAGAAGAACTAAAGATAACCGTGCTAGAGCTCTGCCACGATCATGCCCTTGCTGGGCACTTTGGCGTGGCTAAGACCACTGAGTTGGTACAACGTACCTTCTGGTGGCCTCGACTACACGAGGATTGCAGGAGGTTCGTGGAGTCCTGTACTACATGTACCCGGAATAAAGGGTCCAGATCCAAAGCCTGGGGACTACTGAAGCCCTTACCCGTTCCAGAGAGACCGTGGAAAATGCTTTCTATCGACTTCATAGTTGAACTCCCCCCGGCTGAGAATCACACCACCATCTTTGTGATTGTGGACCGTCTGTCCAAGATGGCACATTTTGTTCCTATGAGAGGGACCCCCTCGGCCCCGGAAACTGCACAAATGTTCATTAAAGAAGTCGTCAGGCTCCACGGGGTACCTGCTAATATAGTCTCCGATCGGGGGGTACAATTTACCTCCCGGTTCTGGAGGTCCCTCTGCAAGACTCTGGGAATAGAGCTATCATTCTCTTTGGCTTACCACCCTCAAACCAACGGACAGACTGAGAGAACAAATCAGACCCTCGAGCAATATTTGCGTTGTTTCTCCTCCTTTGCTCAGAATGACTGGCTCTCCCTGCTTCCGCTAGCGGAGTTCTCCTACAATAACTCCATCCACTCCGCAACTAACCAGACCCCATTTTTTGCGAACTTCGGGTTTCACCCCACATTTCTGCCCAACTCTCTCCCTGAGTGCTCAGTGCCCGCAGTTCTGGAAAAAGTGAATTTCTTCTCCTCTAACAACCAGCTTCTACGCGAAGCCATGGCAAGAACTCAGGAGTATAACAAGACGGTCTACGACAGGAGGAGACGGGGTGAATTAGCGCTGGCACCGGGCGACCAAGTATGGCTTTCCACCATCAATCTAAGATTGGCTTGCCCGTCCAAGAAATTGGGCCCCAAGTTTCTAGGGCCTTTTCCTATCAAAAGGAAAATCAACGAGGTGGCCTACGAGCTGGAGCTCCCCGACTCCCTGAGGGTCCACCCTGTTTTTCATGTTTCTCTATTGAAACCGTCAGTCTCCAACCCATTCCCAGGTCGGACCCCGACTCGCCCTGATCCCGTCATCATAGACGGGGAACAGGAATTCGAGGTAGAAGCTATTTTAGACGCACGAAGAAGAAATAGCCAGAGTCAATTTTTAATAAAATGGAAGGGTTACGGACCAGAGGAGAACTCCTGGGAACCCGAAGAGAACATTCACGCCAAAGACCTGATACAAGCCTTCAGGAGGTCTCACCCCGAGAAGTTTGCTCCTAGGGGCATCCGGAGGCTGCCCCTTGGGGGGGGGGGCAATGTCATGGAAACCCTGTCAGGAACAGACGCCCTGGACTTCCTGGTTCCCGCCCCCGCAGGTGACGCCCGAAGGGCTATTTAAACTCCTCACTTGCAGACAGTCCCTGCTGTCTGCTCTACAGCGTTTATCCCAAGTGACCTGATCTGCCTTGTTTACCTGTATCTGACCCGGCTTCCTGTGACCCTCCTGCTATCTGCCTGTACCTGACCATCGGCCTGTTTTCTGACTTCGGTATTGCCTGATCCTTTTGTGCCTCGCTGCCTGCCAGTTTACCCGACCCCGGCTTGTCTGACGATCCTGCCTGACCTTGGCTCTTGTTCACCTGCTGCTGCCTAGTGGTTCCAGTTTACCTGCTGTGCCTCCCGGTCCGGGTCATCTGCTGAGTTCCTGGTTCCTGTCTGCTCATCTGCTGGTTCCTGTCTGCTCATCCGCTGGTTCCTGTTCACCTGCTGCTGCCTAGTGGTTCCAGTTTACCTGCTGTGCCTCCCGGTCCGGGTCATCTGCTGAGTTCCTGGTTCCTGTCTGCTCATCTGCTGGTTCCTGTCTGCTCATCTGCTGGTTCCTGTTCACCTGCTGCTGCCCAGTGGTTCCAGTCTACCTGCTGTGCCTCCCGGTCCGGGTCATCTGCTGAGTTCCTGGTTCCTGTCTACTCACCTGCTGCAGTTCCTGGTTCCTGTCTGCTCATCTGTTGGTTCCTGTCTGCTCATCTGCTGGTTCCTGTTCATCTGCTGCTGCCCAGTGGTTCCAGTCTACCTGCTGTGCCTCCCGGTCCGGGTCATCTTCTGAGTTCCTGGTTCCTGTCTACTCACCTGCTGTAGTTCCTGGTTCCTGTCCACTCACCTGCTGTAGTTCCTGGTTCCTGCCTCCTCACCTGCTGGTTCCTGATCACCTGCGGTAGTTCTTGATCCTGCCAGGCACTCGTACCCCTTCCACCTCCGTGCTTCCTGTTATACCACCAGGGGCCGCCGGTGGGAGCCGTAAGGGAGGCCTCCCTCTGCTAACCGGGCTCGTCACCGTCAGGTACGTGACAGAAGCATTGATGCTCCATCCCACTGCATCAAAAACAATTTTTTTTATATTATCGTGTGCCATTGGGAAGGTGGCTGACATGGATCCCAGAATACTCATGCATGCTCTGGCGGGTAGGTAGACTGCTGCTATCAACTTTTTCATCCTGTGAATTAAAGGTTATTTTTTCTCTTGGAGAAGTTCCTCTCTGTTGGACCTGGTATTCAATTGTGCTCCCAGAAAGACCATCCTCTGGGTCGGCTGCAAGTTGCTTTTCTTCCAATTTATTATGCATCCGTAGGCGGCTGATAAATCGATTGACCGCATCCAATCTCCAGCGTTTATTGCCAGTAAGATCGATTGGAGGCTCTCCATCTTGAATGATTAGACTAGAATCTTCCCGTCGAGTCTTTTGAAAACTATGACTGGGAGCAGATCTCCCGTTTTCTTTCTTAGGAGGAAAAGGAGAGAATAGAAACCTCTTCCTTTCTCAGCGAGCAGAACTTGCGCAATTGCACGTTTCTGTAGCAACTCCATCACATACTTGATCAATACTTTTCTTTTTTGGAGAGAAGATGGGAGTCTGGTTGCTTGAAAATGGTCACTGAGAGGTCTTTTCTTGAATCTCCATTTGTGACTCAAGCAGATAGTGGATATTGTCTATGGATCTTTTATGTGTTCCACCCAAGCCTGCGTAAATAGTCTGAGTCTGGCTCCTACTATTACAGGCTGGACGGGCACACCATCAAAAAGATTTTTGTTGATTCCCTGTGCTAGCGGGTTTTGACTTTTGCAACCTCAGAAAAGAAGATTGGGTGTTTCTCCAATTTCCCTTGAATTCTTTCCCCGGTCTATATGACCCCACCTCTCTATATCTCTCCGGGAGATTGCGTCTCTATGGAGCAGTTTTTTTGTTGCTTCGGCCTTCTGTTGGACCGAATGAGGCCCGATTTACCGCCTGTGACCTTTGAGATGGCCGAGTCTAGTTCTTCACCAAACAAATTTCTTCCATCATAGGGTATTTTACACCAGTTTGTTTTGTAAACTGGATCCGCAACCCATGGCTTCTTGACATTACCGAGGCCAGCATGGCTCTTGCCGAGGATCTGATTATGTCCGCTGAGGCTTCGGACATAAAATCTCTGGCTAGATTGAGTTCTGGAAGAGCGGTCACTATTTTTTCTTGTTTGGCTCCTTCCAGGAGTAGCTTTTCGATGCTGGAAGTCCAGCTAAAGATTGCTTTTCCAACCGCCACTAGGGCGATCGCTGGTCTGAGCAAGATCTTTTAAGGTCAATCTTGCATCTTTAAATGTTACCGCATCTTCAATAGGCAAGGTTTCATGCCTGGCCAGGTGCATTAGGGATGCGTCAACAACTGGTGCCAAGATGAGTGGATTTACATTTGGCTCTTTTAAAGGATATAGCTTCGCTAGCCTATTATTAAGACTAGTTTTCTTTTCTGGTTTCTGTCACTCGTCTTTTATTAGGTCCTCCAAATTATCTATAAATGGGAAGGTCTCTGGTTCCTTCTTTAAATTTGGGAAGTATTTTCGAATCTTGCGTGGTGCTCCCTTTAAATCGTCCCAACCAATCGCTTCTTTTACTGATTTTGCAAATGGGTTTAATAAAGCAAAATCAAAGCCTGTGGATATGTCCAATTCTTCATTGTCGGAGGAGTCGTCCGACTTTGGAGGTATGTGTGAAGCGGCTGTTGATTTGCTCGGATCTGGCCTATCCATTTCTGGAGCTGATACCTGTAATATTGATTCTTTTACCGATTCTCGGATAATATTGGTTATCTCTTTTGCATCCATTTCTTTTTCTCTTGTTGCTATTTCAAAGCATGTATGGCATGCTAGCTTGTCAGGAAGAGATGGAGCCCCGCATACCCAGCAGGTATTAGTCGTAGGGCGGGTGCGATGACTGTCATGTGATTTATGAACTGAAGATGGCTTTTTATGATACGAATGAAGGTGATGGGAGGAAGATCTTGACCGGCTTCTTCTAGAACGTCTATTTCCTGAAGGGAAGTTATGTGATGACCGTTCTCTGTGCCTGGAGTATGAGGATCTTGATGACCTGGCAGGGCTGTCCAGATAAGATGGTATTCGTGGCAGTGATCTCTTTTTACATCTTCTCTACTTACCAGAAAATACCCCTTACCTTACAGACTGTTGATAGTCTGCTTGGGCTGCGGCCTCCATGAGTGGAGCAAAGGACAGTGACCCTCTAAAGCATTTCAATACAAATTAGCAAGCAGTGAGGAATGTTTGCAAGATTAGGCTGATGCAGTAAGAGAGTATAAATAGGCTTTACCAGAGGTGGTCAGCATCTGGCAGCAGCAGTAGGAGGAGGTTCATCCGAGATGAAAGGCAGCACACTGTCATTTTTTCAAATAGAAATGCAGGCTTTTTAAAATTTGTCGCGGCGGAAGTGACGCAATTTCCGCGCATGCTCAGTCACGATTCTCGGCACCCGGAACCATTTTGGAACCTAGCAGAACAGGTCACTGCATGCATCACTTCCACTCGCGCATTCGCAGATGGGTCGCAGCCGCCATCTTGGGAAGTGCAAGGTAATCCGTGGGACTAGAGAGCCCAGCCAGAGGAAAAGAGAAAAAAAAGGAGGGAGAGAAAAAAAAAAGATAGATGAGAAGCAGTAGGAAGGAAACAAAAAGAGAGTGCATGTGAAGGTAAGAATAGTGGAGGTCGCTGCAAGTATTCTAAGCCTATTTTAAGGCATGTATGGCACCAGACAGAGTAGACCCCTGAAACAATCAGTGGGGTTCTCTCCATTTAGCTCATTTAGAGACTGTACAGGCAGAGACTTCCACCCAGTAGAGGCTTAACCTGGCTGGGGCGGGTGCGGTAAGGGGTCCAGAGCCATCTATCCAGTCCTGAACAAGTGAGGAAAAAAAAAATGCTGTGGTGGGCCTCTCTTCAAAACGTATAGCTAACCAGTCCTATCGGTTTTTGGGGGCAGAGTCACAACCCAGTGTGTGCTGCCATGATGCCACAGATAACACAATATAATACCCTATTATTTGTTAAAATGTAAAAAATTATATCACGCCATGTAAATAGATACCAAACCTGTCACGCTTTAATATTGTGCACATCCGTGCAACAGCCACAGGCGGCGTAAATTTTACTATCCACAGGCAACACTTTAAAAGCCTTTACAAGCTACCACTTTAGATTTACACAGGAGGTCTGGTGCGAGAATTACTGCCTTTAATCTGATGTTCACGGTAATACCTCACACGTGTGGGACAATCACTATTTCCCTGCATGCGGGACCAACTCACACAGTCTTTGAGACCCCAGAAGTCTTCTCTGCCCTTAAAAGCATTCGATCACACCAAGATTGGTGTAATCAAATGCTTTCCCTATTTAAAAATGGTGCTGTTTACATTCGGGGAAACCGGAAGTGATGAATGCTCATTGCTTACGATTTCCTATACCATAGAGGTGATCAGAGCCGTTCTGGTCTCTGATTACCTCTATGGTCTGCCTGCGGACGTGATGGCTGTTTGCTCGGGACTTCAGGTTGGACAGGAGAGCCCGAGAAAGCTGCACAAGGTGGTGGGGGGTTTCTTCCCACTGCTTGTAAAAGCAATTCAGCAGCTAATTAGCCACTAGAATTGTTATTGCAAGAAAGCTGACTGTCCGCTGTAAAAAAACAATGCCGGAATGATGCCTGCAGCTGCATCCCAGCATAGCTCATTATTCCTTTGTCTTACAGGGTTTACAACCACTTTAAACAAAGACCACAACAGGTCTAGTGACACTTTGGTATGAATATCCTTAACGGCAGTTCATGTTCCACTCTCCTGCATCAAAATCCACAGCTGGTCTGACAGGGCTTTAACATATTGATCATTTAGGCTACTTTCACACTGAGGCGTTTTAGCGCTAGAAATAGCACCTGTAAAGCGCCTGAAAAACGCCTCCCACACCTCCCCAGTGTGAAAGCCTGAGTGCTTTCACACAGGGAGGGTGCACTTGCGGGTCGTGGAAAAAATACCTGCAAGCAGCATCTTTGGGGCGGTTTAAGAGCGCTGTAAACAGCGCTCTTAAACCGCCCCTGCCCATTGAATTGAATAGGCAGCGCTGCCGAAGCGTCGCAACACGGTCGGTTTTAACCCTTTCTTCGGCCGCTAGCGGGGGTTAAAAGCTTGCCGCTAAAATGATGGTAAAACTAGCGGTGCTTTACCGCTAACGCCGGGCGCTTTCAGGGTGAAAGTAGCCTTATGGACAATTACATTCCACTCTCCTCTCCTTATAGCATAAACCCAGGGATGTGGTATATGGCTCAGTAATGGAGGATAAATATCTGCTATGCTGTATTAGATCTCCTACTCTCCTCCATTCACAGGCCATACAAGACAAATAAGAACTCCATAGAAATGGTTTTATTAAAACATAATACCTTACATCTAGATTAAAAGCAAGCAGTAAAAGGTATCTTATCAAAACAAACCCTACTAGAAAAATATCAACTCCCTAACACTGAAGTGTACCATCACTTCCAGATGCATTATCTGAAGACCCTACAGCGTACAAATGATTTAACAACTTCCACCCCAATGGAATATCTGTGCGGGTCCTTCGATAAGCATACCGGTCACATCTCGAAAATATACAGTATCTTGTCCTCCAAGTCGGAAATTTTTTTTATATGTACAAGTGGGAACAGGATATAGAGGCAATGTTGGAAATAGATAAATGGGTTAAAATTGCACGACTCGCCTCAAAACATTAATTAACACTTCACTGATCGAGGCGAATTACAACGTTTTGCTACTACTTTTAGTCTCGGTCGTAACTGGAATTGATGTCACTGGCTCCTCCTACGCGTTACGTCACTGGTCACGTGACTTTTTCAAGGATGTATTAGCGCACTTTATCACTGTTTCACTTAATATCGCATATTACTGCATTTTTTTAAATACATTTTTTGAAATTAGGGATAATCATTCATGCATATTTGTTTATTTTTGCTGCATAGCTTCTTGAACATTGTTTCACAACATTATTGCACATTATCGCTTATTACTACATTTTTGCCTTTTTTTTGCTGCATAGCTCCTTTAACCACTTAACGACCGCCCACTGTAATTATACGTCGGCAGAATGGCACGGACAGGCACAATCACGTGCCGGTACGTGACTGCCTTCGTATAGGTGGGGGGTCCAATCGGACCCCCCTCCGGTACAGTGGGCGGCCGGGATCGCTTCGGGAGCGATCCGTGATGAGGGGGCCGCCATTCGATTCTGGCCACCCCCTCGCGATCGCTCCCGGCGAATCAAATGCTTCCTCTACCTGTGTAATGTTTACACAGGCAGGAGGAAGTGATGTCATCCCTCATGCGGCGCTCACATATACCGAGCGCCGCATGAGAGAAGATGTCAGGTTAGTGCACTAACACTACACTGACACCAGGACACATAGGTACATAAATCGCCCTCCCAGACACCCCCAGATCACCCCCCAGTCACAGTGTCACTGATTGCAGTGACCATTTATTTACTGATCACTGCAATCAGTGACATTTGTGACTGTAAAAGTGTCAGGGCAGTTAGTTTTAGGTCCAGTGTAGCCCCCTAACCCCCCCTAATAAAGGTTTAACCCCTTGATCGCCCCCCAGGTAACCCTTTCACCCCCTAGCACCGCCGTCACTAAGCAATCGTTTTTCTGATCGCTGTTTTAGTGTCGGTGATGCTGATCGGTAGCCAGTTATTTTTTTTAGGTTCGCCGCAGGTTTTTATAGCGTCGGGTACCCCCATATATTACCTAATAACGGTTTAACCCCTTGATCACCCCCCCAGGTAACCCTTTCACCCCCTTTTGCCAGTGTCACTAAGCGATCGTTTTTCTGATCGCTGTCTTAGTGTCGGTGATGCTGATAGGTAGCCAGTTATTTTTTTTAGGTTCGCCGCAGGTTTTTATAGCATGGGGTACCCCCATATATTACCTAATAAAGGTTTAACCACCTGATTGACCCTAGTTAACCCTTTCCTCAGTGATCACCATATAAGTGTTACGGGTGACGCTGGTTAGTTAGTTTGCTTTTTATAGTGTCAGGGCACCCGCCGTATATAACCCAATAAAGGTTTAACCCCCTGATCGCCCGGCGGGTGATATCAATTAGGTTTTAGCGTCAGAGAGGGTCTGCGTCACACCCCAGGCAGCGTCAGGTTAGTGCCAGTAACGCTAACACCCACGCGTGAAGCATACACCTCCCTTAGTGGTATAATATCTGATCAGATCTATACTAGCGTCCCCAGCAATTTAGGGTTCCCAAAAACGCAGTGTTAGCAGGATCAGCCTAGATATCTGCTAGCACCTGCGTTTTGCCCCTCCGTCCAGCCCAGGCCACCCAAGTGCAGTATCGATCGATCACTGTTGCTTACAAAACACAACACACATAACTGCAGCGTTCGCAGAGACAGGCCTGATCCCTGTGACTCCAGTGCTGTAGGAGGTGATTTCACCACCACAGTTAAAAAAAAAAAGCATATATGCCGAAGCATTGGGGCAGCAGGGGCGGAGGAGCGATTTTGCTTCTAATGCCGCGTACATACGGTCGAAATCCCGACGAAGGCTTGCCCGTGGAAAAGTCAGACCATGTGTGTGCGGCATAACTTCTGCGGGAGGATGCCCCTATGCTTCGGCATATATAAATGGTGCGTGTATGCCCATCATTGGAAGTGGGTGGATGAAGGGCGGTATTCTAATGGTGGGCATACCCACCGATCAATCTCTTTTTTCGTTCAGCCAACAGGCTGCATGAAAAAAAAGATTACAATACATGTCCAACAAGGACCAGCAACGTACTGGCATGTTGCTGGACTTTGAATGGTTATACCAGATTGATGCCTGCGGGTTTAGGTATCATCTTGGTATCATTCTTTTCAGCCAGCGGCCGGCTTTCATGTAAAAGCAATCCTAGTGGCTAATTAGCCTCTGGACTGCTTTTACAAGCAGTGGGAGGGAATGTCCCCCCCCCCCGGATATAAAAAGCGCCATTGGGAAATTGGGAAATCATTTTATCACACCGATCTTGGTGTGGTCAGATGCTTTGAGGGCAGAGGAAAAATCTAGGGTCTAGAAGACCCCAGTTTTTTCAAAAAAAGAGTACCTGTCACTACCTATTGCTATCATAGGGGATATTTACATTCCCTGAGATAACAATAAAAATGATAAAAAAATATATATATATGGAAGGAACAGTTTAAAAATAAAAGAAAAAAGCAAAATTAATAATAAAAAAAAAGCACCCCTGTCCTGCCCTGTTCTTGCGCAATGGCGAACGCAAGCATCGGTCTGGCGTCATATGTAAACAGCAATTGCACCATGCATGTGAGGTATCACTGCAAAGGTCAGAGGGCAGTAATTTTAGCAGTAGACCTCCTCTGTAAATCTAACGTGGTAACCTGTAAAGGCTTTTAAAGGCTTTTAAAAATGTATGTAGTTTGTCGCCAATGCGCGTTTGTGCGAAATTTTAAAGCATGTCGTGTTTGGTATCTATGTACTCGGCCTAAGATCATCTTTTTTATTTCATCAAACATTTGGGCTATATAGTGTGTTTTAGTGCATTGAAATTAAAAAAAGTGTATTTTTTCCCAAAAAAATGCGTTTGAAAAATCGCTGCGCAAATACTGTGTGGAAAAAAAAATGCAACACCCACCATTTTAATCTGTAGGGCCTTTGCTTTAAAAAAATATATAATGTTTGGGGGTTCAACATAATTTTCTTGCAAAAAAAATAAATGTTTTCATGTAAACAAAAAGTGTCAGAAAGGGCTTTGTCTTCAAGTGGTTAGAAGAGTGGATGTAAGCTTCCTAATGTTGTGTATAAAATGCCAGGACAGTTCAAACCCCCCCCCCAAATGACCCCATTTTGGAAAGTAGACACCCCAAGCTATATACTGAGAGGCATGTTGAGTCCATTGAATATTTTATATGTTGACACAAGTTGCGGAAAAAATAATTTTTTATTTTTTTTTGCACAAAGTTGTCACTAAATGATATATTGCTCAAACATGCCATGGGCATATGTGGAATTACACCCCAAAATACATTCTGCTGCTTCTCCTGAGTACGGGGATACCACATGTGTGAGACTTTTTGGGAGCCTAGCCGCGTACGGGACCCCAAAAACCAAGCACTGCCTTTAGGCTTTCTAAGGGTGTAAATTTTTGATTTCACTCCTCACTGCCTATCACAGTTTCGGAGGCCGTGGAATGCCCAGATGGCACAAACCCCCCCCCCAAATGACCCCATTTTGGAAAGTAGACACCCCAAGCTATTTGCTGAGAGGTATGGTGAGTATTTTGCAGATCTCGCTGTTTGTCACGAAGTTTTGAAAATTAAAAAAAAAACAAAAATATTTTCTTTCTTCATTTTCAAAAACAAATGAGAGCTGTAAAATACTCACTATGCCTCTCAGCAAATAGATTGGGGTGTCTACTTTCCAAAATGTGGTCATTTGGGGGGGTTTTGTGCTATTTTGGCATTTTATGGCCTTCGAAACTGTGATAGGTAGTGAGGAGTGAAATCAAAAATTTGTGCCCTTAGAAATCCTGAAGGCGGTGCTTGGTTTTCGGGGTCCCGTACGCGGCTAGGCTCCTAAGAAGTCCCACACATGTGGTATCCCCGTACTCAGGAGAAGCAGCAAAATGTATTTTGGGGTGCAATTTCACATATAACCATGGCATGTGTGAGCAATATATCATTTAGTGACAACTTTTTGTAATTTTTTTTTTGTCATTATTCAATCACTTGGGACAAAAAAAAAATATTCAATGGGCTCAACATTCCTCTCAGCAATTTCCTTGGGGTGTTTACTTTCTAAAATGGGGTCATTTGGGGGGGTTTTGTGCTATTTTGGCATTTTATGGCCTTCGAAACTGTGATAGGTAGTGAGGAGTGAAATCAAAAATTTGTGCCCTTAGAAATCCTGAAGGCGGTGCTTGGTTTTCGGGGTCCCGTACGCGGCTAGGCTCCTAAAAAGTCCCACACATGTGGTATCCCCGTACTCAGGAGAAGCAGCAAAATGTATTTTGGGGTGCAATTCCACATATGCCCATGGCATGTGTGAGCAATATATCATTTAGTGACAACTTTTTGTAAATATTTTTTTTTGTGTCATTATTCAATCACTTGAGACAAAAAAAAAAAATATTCAATGGGCTCAACATGCCTCTCAGCAATTTCCTTGGGATGTCTACTTTCCAAAATGGGGTCATTTGGGGGGGTTTTGTACTGCCCTGCCATTTTAGCACCTCAAGAAATGAGATAGGCAGTCATAAATTAAAAGCTGTGTAAATTCCAGAAAATGTACCCTAGTTTGTAGACGCTATAACTTTTGCGCAAACCAATAAATATACGCTTATTGACATTTTTTTTTACTAAAGACATGTGGCTGAATACATTTTGGCCTAAATGTATGACTAAAATTGAGTTTATTCCATTTTTCTTATAACAAAAAGTAGAAAATATCCTTTTTTTTCAAAATTTTCTGTCTTTTTCTGTTTATATCGCAAAAAATAAAAATCGCAGAGGCAATCAAATACCATTAAAAGAAAGCTCTATTTGTGGGAAGAAAAGGACGCAAATTTTGTTTCGGTACAACATTGCATGTCCGCACAATTTCCAGTTAAAGCAGTGCAGTGCAAAATTCTGAAAACACCTCTGGTCCTTTAGCTACAAAATGGTCCGGGGCTTAAGTGGTTATTTAGTGCACCATTTTTATTATCATGGTTTGTTTTAGAGTGTTGAAGTCACTTGCTAATGCTTGCAGCTTTTTCATGTGTATTTTTAAGGTGATATATTATTCTTTGGTATTTATTTTGTATATCCGTTTTGTTTGGTTGTGAGGTCCAGAGCAGCGCACAAGTACTTTATATTTAATATTCATAGATTACCCAGGGCTATGGACTTTACATGTGACTGTAATGATTGACTATGTCCTGTCAAATGGAGTCACTAGATTTCTACTGAAAGCAGAAGAATCCGGATAAAGGACACCAGATACTAACTTTACCACTTGCCGACTGCCTCACGTAGAAATACGTCGTAAGAATGGCACGGGCAGGCAAAGCAACATACCTGTACGTTGCTTTGAATCTGCCGCCTAGCGGGCGCGCGCACGCCACGGAGCTGCAGAACGGGGGGATGCCTATGTAAACAATACAATTCCCTGTTCTGCCTAGTGACAGGACCGTGATCTACTGCTCCCTGTCATGGGAGCAGCGATCAGTGTCGTGTCACTCATAGCTCAGCCCCTAAACAGTTAGAATCACTCCCTAGGACACACTTAACCCCTTCATTGCCCCCTAGTGTTTAACCCCTTCCCTGCCAGTGTCATTTACACAGTAATCAGTGCATTTTTATAGCACTGATCGCTGTATAAATGACAATGGTCCCAAAATAGTGTCAGATGTGTCCGTCGCAATATCGCAGTCACGATAAAAATCGCAGATCGCCGCCATTACTAATGTAAAAAAATTAATAATAAAAATGCCATAATCTATCCCCCTATTTTGCAGACACTATAACTTTTGCGCAAACCAATCAATATACCCTTATTGCGTTTTTTTTTTTTTTTTACCAAAAATATGTAAAAGAATAAATATCGGCCTAAACTGAGGAAATTTTTATATATATGTAGCGGGCACTGGTCCCACACTCCCAATCCCCTCTATTAAAGTTCTCACTCGCAATGTCTCTGGCCTAGGGGTATGATGGGAAAGGGAGTGCGGCCGCTACGCCAGGCTTCCACCACAGATGTATAAGTGGTATTGGCCAGAGTTATTTCTTTACCCTCGGGCCTGTATTGTGTGAAAATCAATGTTTCCCTATGAGAGCCGTCTTAACTGGTCCGACACAAGTCGATCCGACTTTGAAAATGCTCCCTGTACTACTTTGGTCTGACTTTGATCCTTCTTCAGCCCATTAAATATCATTGAAGTCGGATCAAAGTAGGATCTTTGTTCTAACCATCCGACTTTTTGACATCCGACATGGTGATTACAGCAGCAGTAAAAGGAATTTATCTCACCCTGGGATTGTTTTGATTGGTCAAAGGACAAGTCAGACTAGCACAAAGTCGGATCAAAGTAGTATCCTGTTCATGAAAGTCGGATGGATGTCAGACCAATGTAGGATCAATGTAGGACTGATGTCGCAGAGCAAAGTAGGATGAAAGTTGTATGACTGTCGTGTCGTATCAGTGTGAACCCAGCCTCAACCCCCATTGTGAAATCAGAGTAAGCATTTTCAGTGCAGACAAGGATCCTGTGCTAGACTGAAGAGAAGGCTGGAGGTCAGCTTTAACATTTTATCACGTGTCCTTCTGTTTCATCTCAGAATGTTGGGAGGGAAGTATGATCTGGGTAATACTCTTTATCCAGATATTTGAGTCAGACACGTGTTCCTGCAGTGCGTCCCGCTGGAATTATCCTCCAGATACCTCTCATGTCTTTAAATACATTTAGCTTTCATTGTCTGCTTCCATTAGTCTCTGACATGATCATCAAACAATAAACGTTGGTACCGCTGTGAGCAGGTGATTTTACGCTTCATTTCACGGTAAGTTACATTTACCTGTGTCATCCTAGCATCACATTTAGTGCTAGTTCACACCAGACGCAGTTCCGTGTGCTTTTTTTCTGTACAAAATGCATGCACAGTGTTTTCCATGTATTCCAATGGCTCTAGTTCACACCATGCAGTCAGTTTCCGGTCAGCTTCTGCACCGGAAACTGACTGAATAGTGTGAACTAGAGCCATTGGAATACATGGAAAACACTGTGCATGCATTTTTAGTGCAGAAAAAATGCGCACGGAACTGCATCTGGTGTGAACTGGCCATAAGAGGTTGTGTTCCGAAGCTTTCTTTATCCCCCTAAAATAAAAAAAACTGGGCACAGTCTGTATGTTATATAATGCAGACTAATGGTATCTAAACATGACAATTCTCACAGGAGAAAGTTTTTTTTCCCCCAGATCAGCAAATTGGTTGTGTGTGAGAAGCTTAAAGCGGTTGTATACCGCAAAACTTTTTTTTTTTTTTTTTTTTTTTCACAACCTGCAAGGCAAAGTCTTAATGAGCTAGTATGACTAGCATACCAGCTCATTATCAATCACTTACCTTAGATTGAAGCCCCCGCAGCGGTCCTCGGACACGTCCTCCGTCGCATCCATGATACCCGGAGTGACTTCCGGGTATCGCCGCTCCGGCGCTGTGATTGGCCGGAGCGGCGATGACGTCACTCCCGCGCATGCGCGGGGAAACGGCACGAACCCCGCACATGCTCGAATTCCGGCAGTGTCCGGCAGACTGCCATTCAAAGAGCCTCCGCGCTCAGTGCGCCTGCGCCGTTATGTACGGCGCGCATGCGCCGTAGATAGCGGTGCACTATTTTTTGCAAATATCTCCGAGACCGTGTAGGTCTCGGAGATATTGCAAGCACCTACAGGTAAGCCTTAATGTAGGCTTACCTGTAGGTGCATTTCATATTTGTGGGTATACAACCACTTTAAGGCCCACAAATATTCAATCAAAACTCTTCTTTTGCTCATCTACAAGACCTTCAGCACAGTTACATAGCTAATCAGGTTGAAAAAAGACACAAGTCCATCTAGTTCAACCATAACAATAAATAAAAAATAATATCTAATATCATAACTGTAATGTGAGTTTGTAATGTATACCATAAGAATCTCACCATGTGAAAGTAGAAGCATATGCATTATAATTACGTCATATTATATTGGATGGGGTAGTAATTATCATAGTTATGTGATGTTTTTTTATCTATATGAAGGGAAACCCAACACCTTTGCGACAAAGGTTTGTTGGAGTAAGTCTTTCTTGTGTCTTGGGGTTTTCCAGCTGAACCTGTAGAATCAGTTCTTGATTTGTACCATGGAAGAGGTCACACAGGTTTTTTGTGTATTGCGGTGTTTCAAAGGAAATTTCCAGATAAGTTCAGCGCAGCAAGGAAGCAGAATTATTAATAGTATTGGCATATTCTTTAGCTTGTTTTCTGAATTTGATGTGGGTACATGTTGGTTGTCTTCAGGTGACATTGTGCTCTTGCTGGGAGTCTAATGTGTCCCTGTGTATATAGGGAAAACCAGTGCGCTGCCACAACAACCTGTGCTAGATACCAAATGAATCTGACAGCTGCTGCAATCACAAAAAATAGGATTTTTGTACTCACCGTAAAATCCATTTCTCTGACGTCCATGGACTGACACAGCTGGATACTGTAAACGTGTGGGTATATGTCCCTGCTCGCAGGAGATCTAGGCAGAATGTTAGATGTTAGAAACATTCTAGAACAAACCAGAGCTGAACAGCCCCGCCCAGGGGGGCGGTCCCTCCGGACATTACCCTCCCACCTGCAGTCAGCAGACCTCAGTTCGTAACAAAGCAGTACAAACCTTAAAAGGAAGGGTGGGTGCTGTGTCAGTCCATGGACGTCAGAGAAATGGATTTTACGGTGAGTACAAAAATCCTATTTTCTCTTATCGTCCATGGACTGACACAGCTGGATACTGTAAACGTGTGGGACGTCCCAAAGCAGTATTAGAAGGGTGGGAGCAGTAGTAAAGGAACAACCAAAACTTCACTCCAAACAAGCAGAGCTCAACGGAGGAGTTGCAACATTAAACAGCGGCCTGCAATGCTTTGCGGCCGAAGGGAGCATCCGAAGATGCAGCCACATCAACCTTATAAAATCGTAAAAAGGTATGAACGGACGACCAGGTCGTCGCCTTGCACACTTGTGCAATGGACTCTTGATGTCGGAAGGCCCAGGAAGCACCAATTGCCTTGGTGGAATGCGCCGCAACCGGAAAGGGAGGCGCCCGCCCCTTAAGGGCATAGGCCTGTATGACGGTCTGCCTGATCCACCTAGAGACGGTGGCAGACGACACCGCTCGGCCCTGTTTTGGACCAGACACAGACTTCCGAATGGAAACAGTAGCAGACAGGTACACTCGTAAAGGCTTGTACCCATCTTAATGTATGAAGCGCAAACTCTCAGGGATGCGATGGGTGAGGACACAAGGACGGAAGAACAATGTCCTTAAGGTGAAAGGCCGAGACCATCCTTAGAAAAGAAGGACGGTCTTGGGTGCAACACCGCCATATCCTTATGGAGGACCAAGTAAGGCGACTTGCAGGACAAGGCCGCCAACTCAGACACCCGTCTAACCGAAGCAATGGCCACTAAGAAGGCCAACTTCCGGGACAAGGTCAAGAGAGGAATCTCTCTGATATTCTCAAAGGGATGTTCTTGGAGAACCGAGATGCATCAAATTCAGATCCCAAGTAGGGAGAGGAGGCTTGACAGGGGGGATCACATGGCGAACCCCCTGCACAAAAGGTGCTAATCAAGGAATGGCCCGGTAGCGGTCGTTGAAAAAGACAGCCCGGGCCAAAATCCGACCCTCAAAAAGGTATGCAAGGCCAGCTTTTGGGTCACACCACGCTGTAAGAACAGCAAAATCCTGGGAACGGAATACATCCGAGGACGCCACTCAAGTTCCTCGCACATAGCAATGTAAGCCTTCCAGGTACGGTGAGATCTTTCTGGAGGAAGATTCCCGTGTCAACAACATAGAGGAGATGACCTTATACGAGAGAACTTGGTCCTTCGGCACCTGGCTTTAAACAGCCATGCCATTAAAGCCAAGGACTGTAAAGCAGGATGAAGTATGGGATCATGAGACAGAAGGTCCACCCTAATAGGCAGTCGGCAGGAATGTCTGCGACTAGCCGAAGTAGATCGGCGTACCAATGTCGCCGTTCCGGAGCAATGAGGATCACTGGAATGGCCTCAGCCCCTACTCTGCGAAGCCGGCGAGGCAACAACAGTAGCGGAGGGTAAGCATATATCAGGCGATACTGCCCCCACGGGCTTCCAACGCGTCTGACGTGTCCGCCCAGGGGTCCCTGGACCTGACCATGATCTTGCCACCTTGCGAGTGAGTCGAGAGGCCATAAGGTCCACTTCCGGTGCCCCACCTCCGGTAAAGGAGGTGGAAACCCCTCCTTCCCCTGCAATGCACACGGCCGACAGGACCGTCTTGCAGTGAGATGTATGAAAATCCCAAAGAGACTCCGCAAGGTATTGGAGAAGGGAGGCCCCAGTGTACAGGGTGCCTCAACTGTTGGCCAATAAAGGCAACTTGACGGAGCTTCCCTAGAAACTCGGTCAGAGGACTAGTACCTCAGCCTCCAAAGGTGGCGCAAACCCACCCCGGGCACAGAGACCCTAAAGGCTAAAGCAGTTGCAGTGCACCTGCTAGACGACTGATGGATGAAGCAGAGGCTTTTGACCAGTCATTGAGCTACAAAAAACGCCAGAGACGCAGCCACTAACGGGCGTAACGCTAACCTCAGCCTGGCGAACACAGTCCAAGCCAGCGCTTCCGATCACCACTGAAAGCAGGTGGAAAGTGATACCCCTGAAACCAGGGATCCTTGTGACAATGCTCTATCCAGCAGCTACCCATGGATAAGTGCTGATTGTACAAACACATAGTTTATACTATGTATTGCGTCAAATGCGCAAATAGAGTGTGGGAGGAAACCCACCCAGCCACAAAGAGTATAATACCACCACATACGGCGTATGTAGTTTAGTATGTGTGGCTAAACCTATTAAACACGTATATACTGTGCCAGCGACAAAGGTGTGCACATCATCGGGGCTTGGACATAAACCAGCCACGCAGATTGCGTACACAACCGTGTAGGTATGTTAGCCTGCGAATAAACAAATTGCACATGTTTATACTGTGCATAGCGCTGAGAATGCGCACACCATTGGAACGCAGGGGAGAAACCTGAGCACCCGGATGAAACCCATGCAGACTGCATACGCATACCGTGTAGGTATTATAGTATGTGTGCTAAACATTTTGCACAAGCCCATGTGTGCATAGCACCGAAGGCGCGCACACTGTTGGCGCGTGGGAGGAACCGAAGTACCCCATGCATACTCAGAGAATGCAATACCTACAACTACTGTAAATGTATTTAGTGTAGTGTATAGACATAATGTGTATGTTTACACCGTGTATTGCACCAAAGGCATGCATGTCCTGTAGTGTGGGCGGAAACCCGCGCAGACTGCATACGCATACCGTGTAGGTATTATAGTGTGTGTGCTAAACATTTTGCACAAGCTCATGTGTGCATAGCACCGAAGGCGCGCACAGCGTTGGCGCGTGGGAGGAACCGAAGTACCCCACGCATACTCAGAGAATACAATACCTATAACTACTGTGAATGTATTTAGTGTAGTGTATAAACATAATGTGTATGTTTACACCGTAGGCATGCATGTCATGTAGCGTGGGCGGAAACCCACGCAGACTGCACAGACATACCGGGTAGGTATGTTAGTATGTGGATATCCAATCGCACAAATTTAGACTGTGCATAGCGCCGAAGTGCCCATACCAATGGAGTGTGGGAGGGAACCGGAGTAAAACCACACAGACTGCCTACACATACCGTGTAGGTATTATAGCATGCGTGATAAACATTGAACATGTTTAACTGTGCAGAAGGCCAAAGGCACACATACCGTCAGCGCGTGGGAGGAATCCGGAACACCCGGAAGAACTCCACGCAGACCGCACACAGATACCATGTAGGAATGATAGCATGTGAATAAACATATTGCACATGTTTATGCTGTGCATTTCCATTGGAGCGTGGGGGGAAACCGGAGTACCCGGAGGAACCCCACGCAAACAGTATACCCATACTGTAAACATGTATAGTATGTGCAATAAACATATTGAACATGTCTATACTGTGCAGAGAGCCGAAGCGCACATACCATGAGAGCGCGGGAGGACACCGGAGCCCCCGCCGACCCAGAGAGTATAATACATACATATACTGTGAATGTATCTGGAGTCGTGCATAAACATATCTTTTACACACGGCTCATGTGTAAGGTAAAGTCTACAGGATTGGAAATATCAGTTTGTAAATGGATAGAAAACTGGCTAAAAGACAGAATTCAGAGAGTAGTAGTTAATGATTCTTACTCTGAATGGTCTAAGGTTATCAGTGGTGTACCCCAACGTTCAGTGCTGGGACCCTTACTTTTTAATATCTTTATAAATAATATTGGGTCTGAGATCAAAAGTAACATTTCTGTCTTTGCAGATGACACCAAGCTATGCAGTGGAATGATGTCCTTGCAGGATGTCTCCAATTTACAAGCCAACCTCGATGCCCTGTCTAATTGGGCGACTATGTGGCAGATGAGGTTTAATGTTGATAAATGTAAAGTTATGCACTTGGGGGCTAAGAATATGAATGCATCATACATACTAGGGGGAATACAACTGGGGGGATCCGTAGTGGAAAAGGATCTGGGGGTTTTGGTTAGAGGTCGACCGATATGGGTTTTTCGCTGGCCGATGCCGATATTTAGAAATTTGGGCGGCCGATGGCCGATTTTTGTGGCCGATTTTTGTGTGGCCGATTAAAAAAAACAAAAAAAAAAAAAAACAAACCCCTCACCCACTCCACTCCTTCCTGCTTACTCCCGTCACTCTAGCACACACTTGATGTCCTCAGTACAGATGGCACTGGCAGGTGGCACTGGTTTGGAACTGGCAGGTGGCACTGGTTTGGAACTGGCAGGTGGCACTGGTTTGGAACTGGCAGGTGGCACTGGTGTGGAACTGGCAGGTGGCACTGATTGGCACTAGCAGATGGCGCTGGTTTGGAACTGACAGTTGGCACTGGCAGGTGGCACTGGTTTGGAACTGGCAGGTGGCACTGGTGTAGAACTGGCAGGAGGCACTGATTAGCACTGGCAGGTGGCACTGGCACTAGCAGATGGCGTTGGTTTGGAACTGGCAGGTGGCACTGGTGTGGAACTGGCAGGTGGCACTGATTGGCACTAGCAGATGGCGCTGGTTTGGAACTGACAGTTGGCACTGGCAGGTGGCACTGGTTTGGAACTGGCAGGTGGCACTGGCAGGTGGCACTGGTGTGGAACTGGCAGGAGGCACTGATTAGCACTGGCAGGTGGCACTGATTGGCACTAGCAGATGGCGCTGGTTTGGAACTGACAGATGGCACTATTGGCACTGGCAGGTGGCACTGATTGGCACTAGCAGGTGGCACTGGTTTGGAACTGACAGATGGCACTGGCAGGTGGCACTGGTTTGGAACTGACAGATGGCACTATTGGCACTGACTGGCACTGATTGGCACTAGCAGGTGGCACTTGTTTGGAACTGACAGATGGCACTAGTTTGGGACAGATGTCACTGATTGGCAGTGGCGCTGGCTGGCGGTGGCGGTGGCGGGTGGCGCTGGCTGGCGGTGGCTGGCGCTGGCTGGCGGTGGCAGGTGGCGCTGGCTGGCGGTGGCGGGCGGCGCTGGCTGGCGGTGGGTGGTGCTGGCTGGCGGTGGCGGCGGGTGGTGCTGGCTGGCGGTGGCGGGTGGCGCTGGCTGGAGGTGGCGGGTGGCACTGGCTGGCGGTGGCGGGTGGTGCTGACGGTGGCTGGCGGTGGCGGGTGGCACTGGCTGGCGGCACTGACAGATTGCACTGATTTTGCAGACCCAGCAGCTAAATTACATCAGCCAATGATTGGGCTGCTTTAGAAAGGGGGCGGGGCCACATACACATAGCGACCCGCCCAGATACCATCCCATTAGCTGGTGTAATATAGCTGCTGGGTCCCGCCCACCCCGGCCGGGTCCCGCCCACCCCGACATCGAGCTGACAGCTCCTCTCTCTCTCTCCTTTCTGCTCACACACTCAGCGGCTCTGGCTGCATCAAGCGCCGCGCTGAGTGTGTGAGCAGAGAGGAGAGAGAGACAGAGGAGCTGTCAGCTCGATGTCGGGGTGGGCGGGACCCGGGCCGGGGTGGGCGGGACCCAGCAGCTATATTACACCAGCTAATGGGATGGTATCTGGGCGGGTCGCTACGTGTATGTGGCCCCGCCCCCTTTCTAAAGCAGCCCAATCATTGGCTGGTGTAATTTAGCTGCCGGGTCCCGCCCACCCCGGCCGGGTCCCGCCCACCTCCGACATCAAGCTGACAGCTCCTCTCTGTCTCTCTCTCTCCTCTCTGCTCACACACTCAGCGCGGCGCTTGATGCAGCCAGAGCCGCTGAGTGTGGAGAAGGAAGAATGAGCGGAGGTCAGTCTGAAATATCGGCCTAATCTTGATAATAAATCGGCCGATGCCGATTTATCAAAAATGGCCAAATATCGGCCGATATATCGGCCAGCCGATATATCGGTCGACCTCTAGTTTTGGTAGATCATAAGCTCAATAATGGCATGCAATGCCAAGCTGTGGTTTCCAAAGCGAGCAAAGTCCTTTCTTGTATTAAGAGAGGTATGGACTCCAGAGAGAGAGACATCATTTTGCCCCTGTACAAATCATTAGTAAGGCCTCATCTGGAATACGCAGTTCAGTTTTGGGCACCAGTTCTCAAAAAGCATATCGGGGAACTGGAGAAAGTGCAGAGAAGGGCAACCAAACTGATAAGAGGCATGGAGGAGCTCAGCTATGAAGAAAGATTAGAGGAGCTGAATTTATTCACTCTTGAGAAGAGGAGAATAAGGGGGGATATGATTAACATGTACAAATATATAAGGGGTCCATATATTGATCTTGGTGATGAGTTATTCACTTTATGGTCAACACAGAGAACAAGGGGGCACTCTTTACGTCTAGAAGAAAAAAGATTTCATCTCCAAATGCGGAAAGGTTTCTTCACAGTAAGAGCTGTGAAAATGTGGAACAGACTCCCTGCAGAGGTGGTTCTGGCCAGCTCAGTAGATTGCTTTAAGAAAGGCATGGATACTTTCCTAAATGTACATAATATAACTGAGTACTAACAGTTCTAGGTAAAGTTGATCCAGGGTAAATCCGATTGCCTCTCGGGGGATCAGGAAGGAATTTTTTCCCCTGCTGTAGCAAATTGGATCATGCTCTGCTGGGGTTTTTTGCCTTCCTCTGGATCAACTGTGGGTATAGAATTGGGTATATGGGATTGCACGATATTTTTTTTATTTTTATGGTTGAACTGGATGGACTTTGTCTTTTTTCAACCTGACTAACTATGTAACTATGTAACTATCGTGTATGGCACTGAAACACAGCATTGGAACGTAGGGGGACACCCACGCAGACAGAGACCAATAACACATACATAAACTGTGAATGTATGCAGTGTAGAGGTATAGGATGAGTTTAAATTATGGCGCAGAGGCGCATAATCTTTGTATCATTCCAACCTGCTTGACTGTGCTGCCGAAGCAGCATGCAGGTAACAGGTAACCTCTGATCCTCAGACCGTGTGTCTTTTAGAGCTCAAAGCGTTCCCCAGGAAATGGCGGGAAATGTTGCCTCAGGATATCACACAGAAGGCTCACAGGGACTAGAGACATAAATGAATAAAGTCCCCCCCCCCCCCCACCATGCTGCACCGACCAGGAGGAGGAAAACACTGTGTACCACTGTTTCATCCATGCTGCTCTTGAGGCAGCGTGTGAGGAAAACTGTGAGGAAGCTGTGTAAAAGAAAGGCTTTTCACAGCAATTCCAGCTTGAGAATGTTCCTCACATCATCAATGAGATCACTTACAAGCCCCCTGTCATTTACTGACACAGAACTGGAGTCTTCCTCACAAGAGAATTTCCTGTTCATAAACATTAAATATTCAGAGCTAGGGTCCTGAGCACAGTAGCTAGGCCCATATCTAACTCCGAGCACTCCTTAACTAAAGATTTTTGTGGGGGGAGGGGGCTTATAGCTCCTTTTGCTCGCACACCGCTTCCATTCTGACAGGGAATGATTCCAGGACTGCTGACAACTGGTCCATAAGGACCGCAGGTGCAGGAAACATATGAACATGTTTAACTGTGCAGCACTGCTAGTTGCCCCAGGCAAGTGTGGAGAGCAGGTGTATCAGACTCCATAACGCCACCCTCTGAGACCTTATACACTATACAGTGAATATACAGTCCACCCACTGGCTATGCTGAGGCTGAGGAGGGGATACCCGGAGGACTCACCAACCCTTAAGGACCGCTCAGTCTGTGAGGAGATTGTGAGGGGATTCGCGCCGCCGCTAGAACCGAAAATAAATGCGTGGCGGCCACAAGAAAATGGCCGCCGGCCGCAGCTATAACTGCGCCACTGAACATCAAGGTGGCCGCCGAGCGCGAAATTCAAAGCTCTAATGCACGCCAATGGCGCACGCAATAACCACCTCAAACAGCGCTAATGCGCACGCTAACGGCACACGCAATATCACCTCACACACCAGAAAAAACTGCAGACATGAGCGCCCAGCCAGGCCAGAGTGACCCCCAAGCAACCCACAGCACAGCACCAGTACAGGGTGCAGACAGCAGCATAACAGGGGGGAGACAGGGAGAAACCCCCCATATAAAGAAACACAGCCAGCATGTACTCACCTGCAGTAGGAGAGACTACTTACCCGTCCCTTTCAGGGACCCACTGGCTTGTTTCAGACAGACCTATCACAGAGTAGTACTGCGTAGCTGTCGGCCCGGTCCACCGCGAGAGATACAGTCAGTCAGGTACTGTTCAATCTTGAGAGGACCGCGGGAGCATGAAAGCAACCCGGCCACCCCTGGAGTCATGGGGCATGTCGTGAACTGAGTCTCACGCACACAAGGCAAGGATCAGTACGCTCGATGTTCGGACAGGGAAGACTACGAGGATACCAGTGTACCCAACCTGTTGCCCAGCCGACAGTTGATTGAAGGTCTCAAAAATAAAATAATAAAATTCCCAAAGGAATAAAAATTAAAAGTAAAATCTTCCAGGAGACTGGCTCCTGAGAGAGCCACGTCTTCTCCTTCTGCTAGGCAGAAAAAAACTGAGGTCTGCTGACTGCAGGTGGGAGGGTAATGTCCGGAGGGACCGCCCCCTGGGCGGGGCTGTTCAGCTTTGGTTTGTTCTAGAATGTTTCTAACATCTAACATTCTGCCTAGATCTTCTCCTGCGAGCAGGGACATATACCCACACGTTTACAGTATCCAGCTGTGTCAGTCCATGGACGATAAGAGAAATGTGTGTTCCTCACATAAGCAAGTAATACATAACATAGCATGATGCGCTGCTGTATTAAAGAGGAAGTAAAGCTAACAAAAAAATAAAAATACACCCTGCAAGACAAAGGCATAATGAGCATAGCATAGCATACTAGCTCAGTATGAATTACTTACCTGAGATCAAAGCCCCCGCAGCCGACCTCGTTTGCCTCCTCCGTCGCCGCTATGTCTCCCAGAGTGACTTCCAGGTATCGCGGCTCCGGCGCTGTGACTGGCCGGAGCCGCGATGACGTCACTCCCGCGCATGTGCGCGGGTGCCGTCACTAACAGCATGATCGCCGTTAGAATCGGCAAGCTCAGTGCGCCTGCCTGCCGTTGTCTACGGCGCATGCACCGTAGACATCGGTGCATGTCTTTTGCAAATATCTCCTAAACCGTGTAGGTTTCAGAGATATTTCTTGTACCTACAGGTAAGCCTTAATCTAGGCTTACCTGTAGGTAAAAGTGGTCTGTAAGGGTTTACAACCACTTTAAAGTGGAGCTCCACCCTAAATTATAAGGTCCTCTCATCGGAACCCTCCACCCCTCCGGTGTCACAATTGACACCTTTCAGGGGGGAGGGGGGTGAAGATACCTGTCTAAGACAGGTATTTTCACCCACATCCGGGAGTCCACTCTCCGGGAATCTGCGGGAGTGACGTCACTTCCCGCAGACTTCCCGTAGTGTTCTGGGAGACACTCGGCTCCCAGAACACAGGAGCACCAATCAGAACGGCGCAGCGCGACTCGCGCATGCGCCGTAGGGAACCGGGCATGAAGCCGCAGGGCTTCACTTCCTGGTTCCCTCAGCGAGGATGGCGGAGGGAGCGACGAGCGATCGCTCGTCCTCTGCTGCGGACGTCGCTGGACTTCAGGACAGGTAAGTGTCCAAATATTAAAAGCCAGCAGCTGCTGTAGCTGTAGCTGCTGGCTTTTAATATTTTTTTTTCCGGCGGAGCTCCGCTTTAATAATACGGCTACAATCACGTCAACCACTTTAACAAATGTCTATGTGTAATAAAAATAATTTTAGTAAAATAATAAATAAAGGAATATACAAAAGGTAATGTGATATCTTCTTAAATAAACAAAGTTCTGGTGATAAATGTCCAAACGCAAATAAATATGATGTAAAACCCTTCCAATGTTCTGTCAATTGACAATCCAGTCAGTATGATGCAAATTCCCACAATAGTGCTGTCCTTCTCCTTCAAGTTTATATGCACGCAGATGAACTTATTGGTGATATGAAGCACCCAAGTCTTCAGTGCTGCAAATACAATGTTTTTTTCGTGCTCCACCACCCAGTGAATTTGGGATGTACCCGTACCTGGTTCATAGACCTACGTTATAGGTCTAATATCGTTTGTTTCTCAATATTGGGGGTGATCTGGTGTCTAGGGATGGTCAATGATCTTCACCTTTAAATATATCCTCTTTGTTCCAACAGTCACATCAGCAGGTAAGCAGGTTCTGTAGATAAGGACTCAAAACCACAAATAGACTGCCATGGTGTAGTATGTTAGAAAACCAAACCAATTTATTAAAAATATATATATTGCACTCACAAAGCTATCTCTTTTACATTGCATCTAAATGAGCAACAACAAATCCAGCATGTAACGGATACAAACTTGCGGCTATTCCTCGTGTTCGTTCATGACATCATCTGGCTCCTCCCCACGCATATTGTCACTAACCACATGACTTCATCAGGGGTTAGCACATGTGTGAGGTATTGCCGTATATGTCAGAATGAGGGAAATCATTTTAGTACCAGACCCTCTCTGAGTCTATAACTCTAAACTGGTAACCTGTAAAGGCTTTTAAAGTGTTGCCTATGCAGATTTTTAGGTACCGTAGTTTGGCGCTGTTCCACGGGTGGATGCATTTTTAAAGTGTAATATGTTTGATATGTATTTACTCAGCGTAACATCATCTTTTAGTTTTATACCAAAAAATAGGGTATTATATTGCGTTTGTGTGCATTAAAATTCATTAACCTCTTCACGCTGACCGTACGCAAATATGCAGCCTCGGCTTGAAGGGGTTGTACCGGTGTGATGCATGCAGCTGCATGCATCACCCTGGTACCATTTTTTTTAGAGCGAATGGTTGGCTTTCTTGTGATAACAACCGATGCAGCTAAGAAGCGTGTGTGTGTCGCCCCCCCTGTTGCCTTCCGCGGCTCTCCCACCAGGAGGCCCGAGCGACCAGCCAACGTGTCCACCGGCTGGCCGAAGACCCGAACGAAGCTGGAGTCGGCTTTGATCTGATCTCGGATCTAGTAACCAGAAGCGATGTCATGACATCACTTCTGGTTTACAGAAGACTTGGACCCCTTTCAAACTGAGCCACCCATAGCGTCGGCGGTAAAACGCCGCTATTTTTACCGCCGACGCTATGGGCGGATTTGAGGCGCATTTCGGCCGCTAGCGGGGCAGTTTTACCCCCCGCTAGCGGCCGAGAAAGGGTTAAAACCGCCCGCAATGCGCTGCTGAAGCGGTGTCCCATTGATTTCAATGGGCAAGAGCGGTATACACACCGCTCCAAAGATGTGTCTAGCAGGACTTTTTTTACCATCCTGCTAGCGCAACGCTCCAGTATGAAAGCCCTTGGGCTTTCACACTGGAGACAATTGAGCAGCTTTTTAATGGCAGATTGCAGGCGCTATTTTTAACACTATAGCACCTGCAATACACCCTCAGTGTGAAAGGGGTCTAATCGCGTTTACGCGACCATTTTTCATGACGAGAAAAATTCAATTTTTTAAATTGGTCATTAAAAACGGCCGTGTGTAGGCTCCAGAGCATTTTTCTCGATGAGAAAAATGGCCATTAAAAATTTAAAACATGCTTTATTTTTTCTCGTCGTGAAAAACGGGCGTGTGTACGCTTTAATGACGGGAAAAAATGTGCATGCTCAGAAGCAAGTTATGAGACGGGAGCGCTCGTTCAGGTAAAACTAGCGTTCAGAATGGAGATAGCACATTCATCACGCTGTAACGGACTGAAGAGCATGAGGCTGAAAAGCGCGATTAGTCTCTCACCAAACTTTACTAACACGAGGGTGGCGCCATCCGAATGGAACTTCCCCTTTATAGTGCCGTCCTACGTGTTGTCGAACGTGTTGTACGTCACCGCTCTTTGCTCGAGCATTTTTTTTTTTTTCACGATAGTGTGTAGGCAAGGCAGGCTTGAGAAGAATCACGTTGAGAAAAACTTCGTTTTTTTCAATGACATTAAAAACGGCCGTGTGTACGCGGCATTAAAGGCGGCAAATTTTTTAAAATGACAGCAATCAAAACAGCCAAAGTTTGGTGTTTTGAATGCTTTTAAGTACAAAGGAGGGATTTGGGGTCTTATAGACCCCCAGATCCCTCCATAAAGAGTACCTATCACTGCTTGTTACAAGGGATGTTTACATTCCTTGTGACAGCATTAAAAATTATCAGAATTTTTTTAAAGGAACAGTGTAAAAAAAAAAAGAAGAATTTATTTTTATTTTTTCTCGCACACAGAAGTGAACGCATACGTAAGTCACGCCCACAAATTTGAACAGTGTTCAAACCACACATGAGTGTGAGGTATCACCACGATCGTAAGAGGGAGAGCCATAATTCTACCACAAGATCTCCTCTGTACCTCTAAACTGGTAACCTATAGCAATTTTTAAAATGATGCCTATGGAGATTTTTAAGTACCGTAGTTTGTCCCCATTCCATGAGTGTGCGCAATTTTAACGCATAACGTGTTAGGTATCTATTTACTCGGCGTAACGTCATCTGTCACATTATACAAAAGAATTGGCCTAACTACTGTTTTTTTTTTTTAAAGTGTATTTTTTCCAGACAAAAATGCATTTGATAGACCGCTGCGCAAATACAGTGCGACATAAAATACTGCAATGATTACTATTTTATTCTCTAGGGTCTCTGCTAAAAACTATATATAATATTTGGGATTTCTAAGTAATTTTCAAGCAAAAAATATGGATTTTAACTTGTAAGCAACAAGCACCAGAAAATGGCTTAGGCATGAAGGGGTTAAAGTGGTGTATTTTTTTTCGAAAAATTTGCGTTTGAAAAACCGGTGCGCAAATATTGTGTGACATAAAACTATGTAACCGCCACCATTTTATTCCCTAGGGCTGCTGCTTAATAAATAAATAAAATGTATGTCTGGGGTTTCTAAGTAGTTTTCTAGCAAAATGTAAAAATATTTTTTTACATAGAGAGGAATGTCAGATTTGGCACGGACTGGAAGTGGTTAAGGAGGGATGGGCTCCCTCCAGGCAAACCTTCTCTTTATTTATCCATTGCTACATGTTCTCCAACTTGGAGACTCTCAAATATAGACCACAGTATACAGCGGAGCCTTGAGGAGGTACTGTGGCTTTCACATATATTTGCAAACGAATGTGTGCAACTAAACACATTTTTAACATGAATTGCTAGACAGGGTTAGTTTGGTTTTGTTGCAGGCTAACTGGTTAGTGTGCTGGAAAGTGTTTTGTTTGTATGTGATGGCATTAACGAACTATGGGCGGATTTGAGGCGCATTTCGGCCGCTAGCGGGGCAGTTTTACCCCCCGCTAGCGGCCGAGAAAGGGTTAAAACCACCCGCAATGCGCTGCTGAAGCGGGGTCCCATTGATTTCAATGGGCAAGAGTGGTATACACACCGCTCCAAAGATGTATCTAGCAGGACTTTTTTTACCATCCTGCTAGCGCAACGCTCCAGTATGAAAGCCCTTGGGCTTTCACACTGGAGACAATTGAGCAGCTTTTTAATGGCGGATTGCAGGCGCTATTTTTAACACTATAGCACCTGCAATACACCCTCAGTGTGAAAGGGGTCTAATCGCGTTTACGCGACCATTTTTCATGACGAGAAAAATTCAATTTTTTAAATTGGTCATTAAAAACGGCCGTGTGTAGGCTCCAGAGCATTTTTCTCGATGAGAAAAATGGGCATTAAAAATTTAAAACATGCTTTATTTTTTCTCGTCATTTTTCTCGTCGTGAAAAACGGGCGTGTGTACGCTTTAATGACGGGAAAAAAATGTGCATGCTCAGAAGCAAGTTATGAGAAGGGAGCGCTCGTTCAGGTAAAACTAGCGTTCAGAATGGAGATAGCACATTCATCACGCTGTAACGGACTGAAGAGCACGAGGCTGAAAAGCGCGATTAGTCTCTCACCAAACTTTACTAACACGAGGGTGGCGCCATCCAAATGGAACTTCCCCTTTATAGTGCCGTCCTACGTGTTGTCGAACGTGTTGTACGTCACCGCTCTTTGCTCGAGCATTTTTTTTTTTTTCACGATAGTGTGTAGGCAAGGCAGGCTTGAGAAGAATCACGTTGAGAAAAACTTCGTTTTTTTCAATGACATTAAAAACGGCCGTGTGTACGCGGCATTAAAGGCGGCAAATTTTTTAAAATGACAGCAATCAAAACAGCCAAAGTTTGGTGTTTTGAATGCTTTTAAGTACAAAGGAGGGATTTGGGGTCTTATAGACCCCCAGATCCCTCCATAAAGAGTACCTATCACTGCTTGTTACAAGGGATGTTTACATTCCTTGTGACAGCATTAAAAATTATCAGAATTTTTTTAAAGGAACAGTGTAAAAAAAAAAAGAAGAATTCACAGAAGTGAACGCATACGTAAATCACGCCCACAAATTTGAACAGTGTTCAAACCACACATGAGTGTGAGGTATCACCACGATCGTAAGAGGGAGAGCCATAATTCTACCACAAGATCTCCTCTGTACCTCTAAACTGGTAACCTATAGCAATTTTTAAAATGATGCCTATGGAGATTTTTAAGTACCGTAGTTTGTCCCCATTCCATGAGTGTGCGCAATTTTAACGCATAACGTGTTAGGTATCTATTTACTCGGCGTAACGTCATCTGTCACATTATACAAAAGAATTGGCCTAACTACTGTTTTTTTTTTTTAAAGTGTATTTTTTCCAGACAAAAATGCATTTGATAGACCGCTGCGCAAATACAGTGCGACATAAAATACTGCAATGATTACTATTTTATTCTCTAGGGTCTCTGCTAAAAAATATATATAATATTTGGGATTTCTAAGTAATTTTCAAGCAAAAAATATGGATTTTAACTTGTAAGCAACAAGCACCAGAAAATGGCTTAGGCATGAAGGGGTTAAAGTGGTGTATTTTTTTTCGAAAAATTTGCGTTTGAAAAACCGGTGCGCAAATATTGTGTGACATAAAAATATGCAACCGCCACCATTTTATTCCCTAGGGCTGCTGCTTAATAAATAAATAAAATGTATGTCTGGGGTTTCTAAGTAGTTTTCTAGCAAAATGTAAAAATATTTTTTTACATAGAGAGGAATGTCAGATTTGGCACGGACTGGAAGTGGTTAAGGAGGGATGGGCTCCCTCCAGGCAAACCTTCTCTTTATTTATCCATTGCTACATGTTCTCCAACTTGGAGACTCTCAAATATAGACCACAGTATACAGCGGAGCCTTGAGGAGGTACTGTGGCTTTCACATATATTTGCAAACGAATGTGTGCAACTAAACACATTTTTAACATGAATTGCTAGACAGGGTTAGTTTTGTTTTGTTGCAGGCTAACTGGTTAGTGTGCTGGAAAGTGTTTTGTTTGTATGTGATGGCATTAACGAATAGACATCATTTCTGTTTAGATGTATTTATGAATTAGAACTCAGAATAGAACATACTAACCAATTTATTTTATTGGATACTTGGAAAATGTGAGGTGTAGCAAAGTTCACCCTTTTTTCTTTCTTTTTTTGTTTGCTGTCTTAGGTCCTTGTCGCTTAGATATTCCTCTCTTCCTTTTATTGTGACTTGTTCTACTAAAAGAAGAGTTTTTTTGTTATCAAAATGGATTGAGGGGGCACATAGAGCAGAAGAATGTAATGCCTGTGTGCCAGTCCTGTAAATGTCATGCTGATATTCAAAGCTGTATTCAGCCCGAAAAACCAAACATTTATTATGTTGCAGCTTACCAACTCTTAGATGTGGTGGCTGCATTACTGTTCATTTTTAGGCTTTTTTCCTTTATTTTCATCTGGTGATCTAGCCAGACTGACAGTGCTGCTGTCCAAAGGGTACCCCTTGTGCTCCTTCAGCCAGAGAGGGGGCACTCGATTACAGGAGGAGTTGTGTTACTGGCCAGGTCACCGGGGGAAAGGCCAAAAGAAAGAAAACAGATGCAGCCACCACCATCTAATGATTAGTAAGCTGAAATATATTAAGTTTTGGGTTTAATACTGATTTAATTGGAAACATGTTAACTTCTAGCAGCTGCTGAGATTTGAGGCACCTAAAAGGCAAATATAGTTTCCCATCACAAAATGCCTTCTCTGTATCCAGGGAGTCTATCCTCATAGAACACAGTGTTTCCACATTCCCAATTCCCTGTCCCCTGTCTTCAGCAGTGTGACAAACAATGACTATCCTGGGACCAGCATGGACATCCCGGGAGGGAAGACATGCTTCTGGGTTACTGAAGTTATACAAGGACAATTGTAAATTGGAATATTGCTTCATGAGTTCATGGAGAACGTGACACACGGATACACTCAGAGTGTTTAGAGAAGCTCGCATATCGCAAAAGACCTCTTTGGGGATGTAAAGTAGTTGTTTTTGTAATGTAAATATGTCAGTCTGAGTGCTGCTGTGGGTGTATTTACATCACTGTGCTAGTTTCTGTCGATACGTTTGTAGTGTGGAGATATCTTCTCATGGGAAGGACTGGAACAGACATTGAAGTTAAATGACACTAAACTTTATTTTCTGTTTCATTGTTTTCATTCAGAATTTAAGTGAAAGATTATAATGTAGTGCAGAAAAAATAAATAACTTGGTTTCATTGTGAATTAGGATGCACAAATACGTTTTAAGAATAGAATATGATGTAATCAAATCAATTTAAAATCTCGAATATATTCATTGGTATAGATGTTAAAATTATGAGAATATCTGTATACTGTATGTGGATAACCTTCAAGTGTAATAAAATTGAGATAACAAAGAAGTCAAAAATTTTTCAAATTGTAATTATTACCCGATATATATATATATATATATATATATATATATATATATATATATATGAGTCACCTATATTATCCAGTAAAATAAGGATGGATTTATGTCATCCTAATATGGAAAATGGATGTCTCATTAGGTCCAACTGATCCCCTACTAGACCATAACGAAAGTCAGAAATAGGAAAGGGGAGAGAGAAAAGAGATAAGGAAGAAAGAAGTAACAGATTTAAAGTACTGTGTGCCAACGCAGTTCATGCGTGTTTCTTAAATCTTTGGATTCATTATTGAGATTGAGAAGTCCTGGAAACCCTGGATTAACTAACAATTTTAATTTATCATTTCAAAATGGCTGAAAGACGCTCATTGATCATAATCCAAGATAGCGTAGTTTGAGTATATTAAAAGGAATTATAGCTGTCTTCCAGGATCTAACTTTGGCAATTTTTATAAAGATAAAATTAATCAATATTTCTAGATGTCTTGAATTTTTTTTCCACCGGACTGCATAGTAATGCTTGTTTATGGGATTTGTTCAGATTGATTTGAGTGAGGGACTAAATAAAATCAAACTCAAATCCAAAAACCTTTCACTTTGGGGCATTGTGCCCATATGTGATATATCGTCCCCTCTTGACCACAGCCCCTAAAACACAATGGTGAAGCTTGCAGGACATAGGAAGCTATTCTCTTTGGAACCATATACTAATAATAATAATAATTAATATCTTAATATTCCTTTATAATTGGCTTTAATGATTGAGGTGTTAACCAGGGATCTAGAAACATTGTGGACTAGTGTATGCCATTCATTCAATTCTAATGTATCATTCAAATCATTCTCCCACTTTTCCATGTAACCTTGTTTCACTGTAGCAGATGTTAGGATAGAATACATTACCGAAATATGTTTAAGTTTATCAACATAATTGCATAAGTATTCCATGGGTGTCATAGATTTTATATCTGAAGCCCTGTACACACGATCGGATTTCCTATGGTTTTTAAACCGATGGATTTTTGCATCGGAAAACCGATGAAGCGGACTTCCATCAGTCTTGCCCACACACCATCAGTCAAAAAACCGACTGTTCCAAACACTGTGACGTAAAACACTCCGATGAGCCGAGAAAAATGAAGTTCAATGCTTCTGAGCATGCGTCGACTTGATTCTGAGCATGCGTGGGTTTTTTAACCGATGGACTTGACCATAGACGATCGGAATTTACCATTGGTTTTTGATCCATCGGAAAATTTTAAAACAAGTTCTATTTTTTAAAACCGATGGAAAAAAGACCGATGGGTCCCATACATGATCGGTTTGTCTGATGAAAACAATCCATCGGACGGTTTTCATCGGTAAAACCGATCGTGTGTACAGGGCTTGAGTTGTACTTCAAAGAGTTAAGAAAGTTCACTACAGTATCTCATAATATCAAGAGAATTCCGATTCTGGTATCTGATGTTTTTCAATCAGAAATTGCTTTGTTATTTTACCTCTACGGTCATAAAAATCTGCTATTCACATATATCCTTTATTAATCCACCACCATTCAAAGGTTTGAAGATTGAGACCCGGGGTAAACTTGGGATTTGGAAACAAAGGTACTAAAGGGGTATGGGGGGGATTTCAATTTATAGGTCTTGGCGACTCTGTCCCATAAACCAAGGGAAAAGGATAGAGATGGGCAAAGTATAATGGGTCTGTTTTTAAATGGTATCCACATCATCTGTGAAACCGATCTAGATGGGCAGGAGTATGTTTCAATCTGCATCCATAAAGGTAAGGTTAATTTAGAGCAGTGGTTCTCAACTCCGGTCCTCAGGGCCCACTAACAGGCCAGGTTTGCAAGATAACTGAAATACATCCCAGGTGATATCCTTTGCTGCTCAGTGATTGCAATATTCTAGTCTGCATCTCCCCAAGGTAATACTTAAAATCTGGCCTGTTAGTGGGTCCCGAGGACAGGAGTTGAGAACCACTGATTTAGAGTGAAATCGAATCAGATGTGCCATTTGGGCAGTGTGGAAATATTTAATCAGATCTGGGGTTCCCAATCCACCCCTCAATTTGGGAGTGTATAAGGTACACTTATTCACACTGGGCCTCTTATTTCCCCATATGAACGATAACATTTTCTTTTGAAATGCTGCAAGGTCTGACTTATTGATTGTACCTGGGAGAGCGGAATAAATATAAAATCCTCGGAAAAATTTTCATCTTTAACCACTTCAGCGCCAGAAGAATTTACCCCCTTCCTGACCAGAGCATTTTTTGCGATTCAGCACTGTGTAGCTTTAGCTGACAATTGTGTGGTCATGTGACATTGTACCCAAACAAAATTGACGTCCTTTGTTTCCCACAAATAGAGATTTCTTTTGGTGCTATTTGATCACCTCTGCGGTTTTTATTTTTTGCGCTATAAACAAAAAAAGAGCGCAAATTTTGAAATAAAAAGCAATATTTTTTACTTTTTGCTATAATAAATATCCCCAAAAAATATATTAAAAAAACGAATTTTTGCCTCAGTTTAGGCCGATATGTATTCTCTAACAACCAATCAATATACTTAAGCGTATATTGATTGGTTTTCGCAAAAGTTATAGCATCTACAAAATAGGGGATAGATTTATGGCATTTTTATGTAATATTTTTTTTTACTAATAATGGTGGTGATCTGCGATTTATTTAAAAAAAAAATTAAATCAGGATTGCGACATTATGTCAGACACTTTTGACACTGTTTTGGGACCATTGTCCTTTATACAGGGATCAGTGCTATAAATGGCCACTAATTACTGTATAAATGACACTGGCAGGGAAGGGGTTAAACACTAGGGGGCGATCAAGGGGTTAAGTGTGTCCTAGGGAGTGATTCTAACTGTGGGGGGGATGGGCTACCACTTACATGACAGAGATCACTGTTCCCGATGACAGGGAGCAGTAGATCCCTGTCATGTCACTAGGCAGAACAGGGAAATGCCTTGTTTACATAGGCATCTCCCCGTTTTGCCTCTCTGTCTCACGATCGTGGGCCGCCGGCGAACATCAAGTTTGCGGGACCCGAGGGCACGCTCCCACGGCGGGCGCCCGCCCGCGCCATGGCAGATTCAAAGGGACGTACAGGTACACCCATTTGCCTGTACGAGCCCTTCTGCCGACGTACATCTGTGTGCGGCGGTCGGCAAGCGGTTGATTAATGATTACCATTTTGTTAATCTTCAGACTTTTTTTATATAAGGGGGGATAATTTTTGCATAATAGAGTATGCAAGGTTGGAGTAAAAAAATACCTAAATAGGGAAGGGCTTGTGCTTGCCATTTAAAGGTATAAGTTTGTTGAAGAGCTTGAACTATTAGATTATCCAATGATAAATTCAATGCTTGTGATTTTGTGTGGTTTATAGTGAGATCAGATATCTGAGAAAAGGGCCAAAGGATTGCAAAAAGATTTGGGATGGAAGTAGTAGGAGAAGACAGCATCATTGGCACATCATCTGCAAAGAGAGCACATTTATGTTCCCCATGCCCACAGACGTTTTTAACCGCTGCGTTTTTTACAGCTTAAAAACGCCTGTCCTTGTTATTGTAAATTTTTATTTTATTTTTTTTACATAAAAAATAAATAAAAAAAAATAAACGTCGGAGCTAAAAAACGAGACCGCACGTTAGTGCGCGTTTTTGAGCGTTTTTGAGCGTTTTTGCACGTTTTTTGACGCTCGCGTTTTTTTCTGCCTAACTCCGACGCTGAGGAACGCACTGGTCCTGGTTTTTTTTTACAGCTTAAAAACGTCTATGCTGTTTGCAGCTCAAAAACGTCTAGGTGGGCATGAAGCTATAGACTAACATGGACAGGCGTTTTTAAGCTGTAAAAAAACGCTCAAAAACGAGGCTGTAAAAAACGTCCGTGGGCATGAGGCCTAATTGTTAAGGGTTCAAGGGCCAATATAAATGGCAGTGGAGATGGGGGGCATCTCTGTCTGGTTCCTCTAAGGATATAAAGAGGGTGAGACAAGTACCCTTTAATTAACCACTTCGACCCCGGAAGGATTTACCCCCTTAATGACAAGGCTATTATTTGCGATACAGCACTGCGTTACTTTAACTGACAATTGCCCGGACATGTAACGTTGTACCCAAACAAAATTGATGTCTTTTTTTTCCCACAAATAGAGCTTTCGTTTGGTGATATTTGATCACCTCTGGTATTTTTTGCGCAATAAACAAAAAAATGGGCAACAAATTTGAAAACATTTTATAAAACATATCCAATAAAAAAATAAAATAAATTTCTTCATCAGTTTAGGCCAATTTGTATTCTGCTACATATTTTTGGTAAACAAAATCCCAATTAGCGTATATTGATTGGTTTGTGCAAAAGTGATCATCTACAACAGGGTTCCCCAACCCCCGGTCCGCGGCCCACTGCCGGGCCGTGGCCTATTTGCAGATGGGCCGCGAAGGCTGCACTGTGTGAGGTGCGGCAGCGGGCAAGCAGAGAGATGACATCTCTCACCGCCCGCCCAGATCACGGCACTTCCGCCCACACAGCGGGGCTCCTACTGCGGTGAGGCGCGGGAGCAGAGAGATGAGATAATCTCTCGCCGCCCGCCCGGAACGCGGCACTTCCGCCCACACAGCGGGGCTCCTATACTGCAGCGAGGCGTGGGAGCAGAGAGATCATCTCTCACCGCCTGCCCCGCATTACCGCTGTTCTCCCTCACCTGCCTGTGCTGCCACCATGGCAGGTGACAAAAAAATCTACTGGCAGGTGGCAAACCACCTCTGGTGGCAGGTGGCAATCCACACCTGGTGGCAGGTGACATGGCTAGTAGCAATCCACACCTGGTGGCAGATGACGTGGCAATCCACACCTGGTGGCAGGTGACGTGGCAATCCACACCTGGTAGCAGGTGACGTGGCAATCCGCACCTGGTGGCAGGCGACGTGGCAATCCGCACCTGGTGGCAGGCGACATGGCAATCCATACATGGTGGCAGATGTTGTGGCAAGCGACAATCCACATCTGGTGGCAGGCGAGGTGGCAAGCGACAATCCACATCTGGTGGCAAGCTACGTGGCAATCCACACCTGGTGGCAGGTGTTGTGGCAATCCACATCTGGTGGCAGGTGACATGGCAATCCACACCTGGTGGCAGGTGACGTGGCAAGTGACAAACCGCATCTGGTGGCAGATTCTGCATTATGGTGAGTTTGAACTATTTCATTTTATATTACAATGCAATGACAGAAATAATGCGCTTCAATCATCCCAACACCATATCAGCCATTGTTCTGTGATGATTGAGGCGCTAACACCAGCCATTTCCCCGACAAACTGCCCGCGAAAAGCTACGTAACAACCCAACACCCCCCCCCCCCCCGGGCCTTGGCACGATTCTATTCCACAACGCCGGTCCTCGGTGCCAAAAAGGTTGGGGACCACTGATCTACAAACTATGGGATAGCTTTAGGAACTTTTTTCTTCTTTGCTAGTAATGGTGCCAATCAGTGATTGTTAGCGGGACTGCGACATTGCAGCAGACAAATTAAACACTAAGTGACACTTTTTGGGGACCAGTGACACTAATATACAGTGATCAGTGCTTAAAAAAATTCTCTGTCACAGTATGACACTGGCAAGGACGGGGTTAACATCAAGGGAAATCAAAGGGTTAAATATGTTCCCTTGGTGTTTACTAAGTGTGTTGGGGATGCTGACACTGGACAAAGAGAGAGATCTGTGTACCTAATTACTAGGAATCACAGATCTCTCTCTTTGACTGTGACAGAACAACAGTCTGCCTTGTTTACAGTGGGAGTGGGCCGCCGTGCGTGCCCCAGGCCAGGGAGCGCTTACAACGTACAGGTACATTGTTTTGCGCAGCTAGGACACCTTGCCGCAGTATATGTGCGGTGGGCAGTCTGGAACTGGTTAACCACTTGCTTAATGGGCACTTAAACCCCCCTCCTGCCCAGACCAATTTTCAGCTTTTAGCGCTCTCCATCTTTGAACGACAATTGCGCGGTCATACAACACTGTACCCAAATTTGAATTTTTATTAAAAAAAATTGCCACAAATAGAGCTTTATTTTAGTGGTATTTGATCACCTCTGGTTTTTATATTTTGTTTACATCACATGATCAGCTGTCATTGGCTGACAGCTGATCACGTGGTAAGGGATCGGGATCTGTGTTCACCCGAGTCTTAGTGACTCATTGATCACAGTGCCCACCGCGCGCGCGGGGGGGGGTGCGTGCAAAGGGGAGGACGTCTATTGACGGCCTCCCGGCAAAGTAGATCCGCGCTGTAGCCGTTATTCTGCTATAGCGCGGAACTGAAGGAGTTAATATAGATGCAGTAGGAGAAATATAGAGCACTCGTAGTATTGACAAAAATCTTGGCCCAAAACCATAACATAAAAGGTAATCCCATGACAGAGAATCAAATCTTTATGTACAGTGCCTTTAAAAAGTATTCATACCCCTTCAAATTTTCCACATTTTGTCATGTTACAACCAAAAACATAAATGTTTTTTATTGGGATTTTATAATAGACCAACACAAAGTGGCACATAATTGTGAAGTGGAAGGAAAATGATAAATGTTTTTCTTTTTTTTTTTTTTTTTTTTACATATATCTGAAAAGTGTGGCATGCATTTGTATTCAGCCCCCTTTACTCTGATACCTCTAACTAAAATCTAGTGGAACCAATTACCTTCAGTATGTATTCTTAATCAGAAAAGTCCCCTCTATTTCTGTCTGCCTCCTACAAATCACCAAATTCCTTTTTTTTGCTGCTGTGATCTGACTTCTTGTTGGAGGGTTGCTAAGTTTCTTCTCCCCGGTCTCATTGTATGTAGGAATGTGGTCACCCTCTCTTCCTCGCTCATAAGATGGACTAGGGACAATGGGATGAGTAGTGTGCATGGAGCTGTGCACATGACCGCCATGAACATACACTGCTCGTTTTAAACTAACAGAAATAAATAGGAAAGGGAAAGCTCACAGGGGACAATACAAGGAGGCGGAAAAACACCATAAAAAAGTAAATAAAAATAGATTACAGGGTAATTAAGAAGTAGGTATGTGTAGGGATTATTTTTTCCATATAACAATTTTGAAAAAAAAGTAATATTTTTTACTTTTTGCTATAATAAATATCCCCAAAAAATATATATAAAAAAAAAAAAAAAATGTCCTCAGTTTAGGCCGATACGTATTCTTCTACATATTTTTGGTAAAAAAAAATAAAAAATCGAAAGCAGAAAAATCTTAACCCAAAACACCTAAAATAAATAAAAAAAAAGACAATAACTGCACTACAAAATGGTGCTAAAAATATAATAAACAGTAACATATAAATTCAATAACACCAGGTGATAAGTGAAATAAAGTCCATAATGTGAAGAAACTGATAGAGAAAATATTGATTAAAAATATCTTGATTCTGTGTATCTTCCACCAAATCACTGTGCTGTGAAACCTCCCCTCTGAAAAACGCACTCACCCAAAAAAAAAATCGCAATAAGCGTTTATTGATTGGTTTGCGCAAAAGTTATAGCGTCCACAAAATAGGGGATAGTTTTATGGCATTTTTATTAATAATTATTTTTTTACTAGTAATGGCGGCGAACGGCGTTTTTTTTTTTTAACGTAATGTGGGACATTATGGCGGACACATTGGACACTTTTGTCGCTATTTTTGGGACCATTCACACTTATACAGCGATCAGTGCTATAAAAATGCACTGATTACTGTGTAAATGTGACTGGCAGTGAAGGGGTTAAGTGTGTCCTAGGGATGTGTTCTAACTGTGTGGGGCTTACTGTGACACAACAGTGATCACTGTTCCCGATGAGAGGGAGCAGATGATCAGTGTCCTGTCACTAGGCAGAACATGGAGATACTTGTTTACACAGGCATCCCCCGTTCTGCAGCTCCGTGACACACGATAGCAGGACACCAGCGGACATCGAGTCTGCGGGTCCCGCGGGCACGATCACGGAGCTTGTGCGCGCCCACGTGGTGGCAAATTTAAAGGGACGTTTATATATACGCCCATTTGCCTGTCTGTGCCATTCTGCCGACGTAAATGTTCGTGCGGCGGTCGGAAAGTGGTTAAAATAACATTCTAAAAAACGCAAGTAGCTTTGCAGTGAGTTTTTTAAAGATTCTGCAATAGCGTTGTTTAGCGTTTATTCATGTTGGTGAGCCGTGTTTTTGAGCATTTATCAGCATTCAACGTTAGATCGTTTTTACAGCTGAAATCAGCTGAAAACCTCCTCTCAGAACCCACTAGTTTTTTTTTTTATAAAGCCAAAAAATGCCCCAGCCAAAAACGGCTGATAACAACCTACGTGTGCATGATGGGGAGTTTATTGGCTGTAGAAAAAAAATTCTGATGCCAAAAACAGTGGCAGTAAAAACGTCCAAAAATGTCCAGTGTGCATGAGGCCTAAAAGTGACTCATGAGCACCAATGCCGATTGCTTTCTGGCATAGGCGTGCGCACAGGGTGTGCCAGGTGTGCCCAGGCACACCCTAATCACCCTTTACAGCACAGATTCCCCCTACTTCCCTGGCTCCCCCCTTCCCCCTGCAGTGCTAACAGCTTCCCTCCTCTCCTGCCAGCTGTTGCTGCAAGGATGTTTTAGGATGAGTGGAGGAAGGGGCCGGTAAATATGTAATTGACCATCCCCTTCCATTTCTGAATGAACATCGTGAGTGATCAGTAGTGTGTGTTTGAGCTTTGGGGTGCACACCCTAATGCAATAGACTATGCTTTCTGGTGTCTAGATAACTTCGCGAATTGACAAACGTGTGTATTTATTTTACAAATCTCTCAAGCCTCGTACACACCACCGAGATTCTCGTAAAAAACCCGTCGATTTTCTCTATGAGATTCTTGTCAAGCTTTCCTTGCATACACACTGTCAATTCTAAATCTCGTCGTTGTTCTGCATGGTCACGTACAGCACGTACGACGGCAGTATAAAGGGGAAGTTCAATTCCAATGGCGCCACCCCTTGGGCTGCTTTTGTTGATCTCGTGTTACTGCATGTTAGTAAAAAATTTGGTGAGAGACGATTCGCGCTTTTCAGCCTCGCGCTTTTCAGTTAAGCAAGACGAATGTGCTTTCTCCATTACGAATGCTAGTTTTACCAGAAGGAGCGCTCCCGTCTCATATTTGATTCTGAGCATGCGCGATTTTTTAAGACTCAGAAAAGCATACACACGACCGTTTTTCTCGTCGCAAAACAGCCCGATGAGAAAAACGAGAATCCTGATGAGAAAATAAAGAGCAGGTTCTTTATTTTTCTCGTCGAGATTCCCGACAGTTTTCTCGACGAGAAACCATACACATGAACGGTTTTCTCGGCAAGAAAGCTCTCTCGGCAGTTTTCTTGTCGTTTTTTGACGAGAAACTCGGTCGTGTGTACGAGGCTTTAGGATAGCTGGCATCCGACTCTTCCATGTGTGTCATATGCCCGGTTCCCCTCAGGGTGTTGTGATTTTTCTCACTAGCACCTGCATCATTACTGTATCCCACAGAGACTCAGGAACCGCATAATGACAGGTTTGCTTCAAGAAACGAGCAGTGCTCTATTACAGAATGTAAAGGGGAAGAATAGAAGTGGTTTGTTGGTTTACACATTGCAGAGAAATTATGTCAGGTAAATCCTGTCTGAAGTTAGATGAGCAACTGTCTGCATATTTATGGGGAAAGAGAGCAAAAATAAGACTTATACTGCTGGCAACCTTTGTGACTGCCTTTATCACTTGTGACAGCAGGAAGGTAAAGTCACCTGGTTGCATCCAGGGGGGTAGATATATTTCGCCCAGATTCAGGCTTTACGCCGACGTATACAACTAGGTGGAGAGTTGTATAAGGCTAGTGGGCTCATGGATGACTCATACCTCTAGGGAGAGGGCTGGGCGTCGTACAGACAGGGAGTTGATGAGGCCAGCTGAAGCTTGTCAGCTCATTTAGGCCTCTATAAGAACTCCCAGCTTCATTAGATGTTAGCTCATGCCTGGAACCAGACCTGTGTGGACTGTCTAGGGAGAGTGAACCCCTGTGCGGTGAGGCAAAGCCTGTGTGGCTATTTGTTTGGACTTTTACTAAACCAGGGACTTAGGGACTAGGACAGCACTAGGCTGATCCCAGTTGTTAGTTAGGAAACCTGTATGTTTAGTCAGAGGTCAACTTGACCAGGATTTATTTTGGTTATGTTTCTTTTGCTTTGCTGTGTTTTGTCACTGTAAAATAGAAAATAAACCGCACCTTTTTTTGATTTTGAAAACCACAACCTCCGTTTGCTGGGCCTGTTTTGTGTGGGGAGCCCATCCCGGGGGTCACACACACCCGCTGCCGAGCTAACCCCCTCACAGTTGGTGGAGAACCAGTGGCAGTTTTTTTTTAAGCCAGCATGGAGGAGATACTGAAGCAGCTGGCTCTAGCAAATGCCAATCAACAGCAGACAAATGCAGGTTTGCAAAGGAGCCTTGCAGCCCAGCAGCAGACAAACGCAACTTTGCAACAGAGTCTGGAGGCTCAGCAACGAGCCCAGCAGCAATCTGAGGCCCGCTTCATAGACCTGTTGCAGAAGCAAGAGCAGAGACTACAACAACAGATGGAAGCAGTAATGCAGCAACGTCCGCAGACCAGTGAGGAAAGCCGTCCCACTAATACCGCGTCCTTTGGGGTGAGTCGTTTATTGACAAAAATGACTGGAGAGGATGATCCAGAGGTATTTTTGACCACATTTGAAAGGACCGCTGAAAGAGAAAAGTGGCCTGAGGAGCAGTGGGCTGGACTGGTGGCTCCTCTGTTAACTGGTGAATCGCAGAAAGCTTACTATGACCTAGAGCCTAACCAAGCAAAAGACTATGTGATGCTAAAAGCTGAAATATTGGCAAGGCTGGGTGTCACCCAGGCTGTCCGGGCTCAGCGTGTGCATAACTGGACTTTCCAGCTTGGAAAACCCCCCAGGTCTCAAATGTATGATCTCATTCACCTGAGCAGAAAGTGGCTACAGCCAGAGACTTTGTCCGCACCAAAGATTGTGGAACGTGTTGTAATGGATCGGTTTTTGAGAGCTCTTCCTACTGCCATCCAAAAGTGGGTAAGCCATGGAGACCCAGAGACGGCCGATGGTCTTGTGGATCGTGTGGAGAAATACTTGGCTACAGAGAACCTGACGGCCTCTTCCAGAGACACTCGGACTTTCCACCCTAAGACCAGACCATCCCCAGGGGCGGATAAGAGGATTCCAAGGGGTGAGGGTGGAGAGAGTGAGAGGGTGGGAGCTCTACCCCAAGTTTGGCGAGAACAGCCTGGGAAATCAGCGGCTCAAGAGGCGGCAAGAAGGATCGTTTGCTACCGCTGCCGGCAAGCGGGACATATTGCAGCCAATTGCCCGGTTGTGGAGGAACCCATGCAGTGTGACTTTCTGACGGGCAGACGTCAGTCGCTGTGTGCGACAGTCGCATGCACTGCCATTCGAGGAACTGAGAAACATTTATGCAAAATGTGTGTTAATGGTAGAAATGTTGTGGTATTGCTGGATTCAGGTAGCCTTGTGACCCTGATAAAGGCTGAGTTAGTTAAAACAGAGGTCTCTGGGAATAGCAAGGTAGCTGTTATTTGTGTGCATGGGGACACCCGAGAGTATCCAGTGACTACAGTGTGTTTCGAGACCCCCAAAGGTACCCTCTCTCATCCAGTGGGCTTAGTATCTCAGTTACCGCATGACGCCATTGTGGGAAGGGATTTTCCGAAGTTCTGGGAACTGTGGGATGATCCTGAGCCCCTCACTGGTGCCCCTATGTACCAGGAATGTGATAGCCAGAACTCCCCTGAGAGTGGTGAGGACTCTCCGGAATTTCCCTTATCAGTATTGGCAGGGGAGACTCAAGAAACTGGAGAGGAGCCCACCTCCTCAGACGAAAACCTACCGTCTGTGGAGTTTTCTGATCTTGAGGTTCACAGGGAAAACTTTGCCACAGAACAGTTGAAAGACCCCGCCCTAATAAAGGCACGGGAAAACGTAGTGAAAATAGATGGCGAGTTAGTGAACCCAGATAATACCTGCACTTACCCATACTTCAGCGTAGAGAAGGACCTACTGTATCGGGTGGCAAAAAGGGCAGAAGAAACCGTTGAGCAGCTTGTGGTGCCCAAACCTTACAGGAAGTTGGTGTTGGAGTTGGCCCATGGGCACATTCTTGGAGGTCATCTGGGGACAGAGAAAACCCGAGAGAGGGTATTACAGAGATTCTATTGGCCGGGGGTGATGAAGGACGTAGAAAATTATTGTTCCTCCTGCCCTGTGTGTCAGAGGTTGGCCCCGATGCCACATTTCCGTAGCCCGCTGGTCCCTCTACCCATCATTGAGGTCCCGTTTGAGAGGATCGCCATGGATTTGGTAGGTCCTATAATCAAGTCCGCTAGGGGGCACCAGTACATATTAGTTATAATGGACTATGCCACCCGTTATCCAGAAGCGATCCCTCTCCGAAATACCTCGGCCAAAACCATAGCCAAAGAGCTATCTCTTGTTTTTAGCCGGGTGGGTATTTGTAAAGAACTGCTTACGGACCAAGGTACACCCTTTATGTCCCGGGTTATGAAAGAGCTGTGTAAATTGTTCAAAGTGACGCAATTGCGTACGTCTGTGTATCACCCCCAAACCGATGGGCTGGTTGAAAGATTCAACAAAACCCTAAAACAAATGTTGAACAAAGTGATGCGTCAGATGTGGGGTTAGGAGCAGTATTGTCCCAGGTCTGGAACGGGGAAGAGCACCCAGTCATTTACCTCAGCAGGAAGTTGAAGTCCCATGAGGTAAATTACGCCACCGTTGAAAAGGAGTGTTTAGCGGTGAAGTGGGCTCTAGATTCCCTTCGGTACTACCTGCTAGGTAGGCACTTTGACATGGTTACGGATCACGCTCCGTTAAAGTGGATGGCTCAAAACAAGGAAACAAATAGAAGAGTGAATAGGTGGTTCCTGGCCCTCCAGGAATTCAACTTCACAGTAAAGCATCGCCCTGGCGTTCAAATGGGGAATGTGGATGCTTTGTCTCGAGTACATGAATGCCTGATTGCTGGTGTTCCAACCCCGAGGTTAAAACAAGAGGGGGGGGTATGTGACAGCAGGAAGGTAAAGTCACCTGGTTGCATCCAGGGGGGTAGATATATTTCGCCCAGATTCAGGCTTTACGCCGACGTATACAACTAGGTGGAGAGTTGTATAAGGCTAGTGGGCTCATGGATGACTCATACCTCTAGGGAGAGGGCTGGGCGTCGTACAGACAGGGAGTTGATGAGGCCAGCTGAAGCTTGTCAGCTCATTTAGGCCTCTATAAGAACTCCCAGCTTCATTAGATGTTAGCTCATGCCTGGAACCAGACCTGTGTGGACTGTCTAGGGAGAGTGAACCCCTGTGCGGTGAGACAGCCTGTGTGGCTATTTGTTTGGACATTTACTAAACCAGGGACTTAGGGACTAGGACAGCACTAGGCTGATCCCAGTTGTTAGTTAGGAAACCTGTATGTTTAGTCAGAGGTCAACTTGACCAGGATTTATTTTGGTTATGTTTCTTTTGCTTTGCTGTGTTTTGTCACTGTAAAATAGAAAATAAACCGCACCTTTTTTTGATTTTGAAAACCACAACCTCCGTTTGCTGGGCCTGTTTTGTGTGGGGAGCCCATCCCGGGGGTCACACACACCCGCTGCCGAGCTAACCCCCTCACACACTGTATAATCACTCAGAGGGGGAGTTTCCTATCGAATAGCAATACAAATCCTAATCATTCTTGTTTATTTTCTGTTCATGAAACATTTTGGAAAAATTGGCGTTTCATATATTTTGTTTCTATTTGTCCATAGAAGACATTCACGTTGATGAGCCGATGTTTGGCCCACACCATCAGCTTATTCTTCAGATCTTTCATCAGACTGGTGAGATGCTTGTGTTTTCTGTATTTCTCATATAAAGAAGTCATTCATTATATTCAATGTAGGAAGTGAGTGTGCTGGGAAACTAGTTCTCGCAGGAAGTCAATAAATGCCCCAGAAAACACTGAAACTAAGCCAAAGAAAGTCCCCTTAGTTATATGTCATCCAGCTGTACACTGGAGTGATTTTGGGGCATTTTTAAATCTATTTTTATATATATATATATATATATATATATATATATAATTTGTAAACATGGGGGATCGTTAGCTCTAGTGATGCATTTAAGTGATTCACATCAGTCAGGAACTATATTTTAAGGGCCTGGCAGCCCATGTTTATTAAAACTGGCAAAACACAAAGCAAAAGTCCAACATATATTGTCTCCCACACAAGGGTTCTTCTCCAGTAAAAATGCATAAGCGGAAGATGCTAGCCCACCTTGCTCTCTCTTTAGTAGTACCTCTGCTCTTTTCACTGATCGCACAGACCAGATGTTCTTCAGTGTGGATGGCGTCACACTACTGCATCCAGCTCCTCTAGTGTGGACGGCTTCACACTGCTGCACACAACTACCCTGGCCTCAGTCCTCAAGCCTTTTACTGTATCTTGCAGACACACAGGCTTATTTGCTGCCACATGCAGCTTCTCTGACTCCTGGAGACCTCCTGTCTCCCTTTGGTGGAGCAGTCTCCAACTGGGAGCCCTATTCTCATACCTCCATTATAAGGCCTATGTGCACCTGAGCATACACCCCGCTGGTCATCCACAAAACCTGGACACAGGGTTAGAGATTCCGTCCTACCCAAGACACTATGGAATCTCCAAACTACAGAGCCCCATCCAGGAATACTATTGTGTCCTTTAACTGACCAATTTTATAGTGACAGAGTTTCATCCTGTCACTAATATATATATATATATATATATATATATAGTGGCAAAAAAGGTGTGAGCCCCTTGGCCTTAACTGTTTTTTATTTCAGTGACTTGCCATGAAATGTGGTCTAATCCTCATCTAATTTACAACAATAGACAAACATTATGAGACTGATTTACCAAAGGCAACTACTGTGAATTGCAAGTGCAATTGCTCTAGATCTGAGGGGAAGCTCTGCTGATTTATATCATTCAATCAAGTGAAAGCAAAAATGCTGGTTTTTTTTTTTCTTTCCTTGCATGTGATTGGGTATTTTTTGCAAATTCAAGCTTTAACTCATTCACTTAAACTCTGGAGCAAGTTCACTTGCAGTGCACAGTATATTTGCCTTTAGTAAATCAACCCCAATGTGCTTAACCACCACAATATGTACAAATACGGCCTCATATTGAGGTGGTAATACCAGGATTATGGTTGCAGCTACAACCATGATCCTGGTACCTCTTCTTTTTTTTTTTCAGAAAATTATTCCTTACAATGTAAAAAGTGAATAGAGCGGCGATACAGCTACTCAATGGGGTTGATTTTCTAAAGGCAAATCCACTGTACACTATAAGTGCACTGCAAGTGTTCTTCAGAAGTGCAGTCGCTGTAGATCTAAGGGGAAGATCTTAAATGAGGGGAAGCTCTGCTGATTTCTATCATTGTATTATGTGCAAGAAAAAATGCTGTTTTTTTTTATTGTCCTTGCATGTCCCCCTTAGATCTACAGCGACTGCACTTCCAAGTGCACAGTGGATTTACCTTTATTAAATAACCCCCAAAGACTTTTACAGGTGGCAGAAGGGCCCCCGCCATCATCAGGCTCTCCCATCCCACCAGGAAACCCAGTACTGATGTGACTGATTGCATCATAATCTAGGGTGACCAGACATCCCCAGTTTCAGGGGACAGTCCCCGAATTGAGGACACTGTCCCCAGACCAAATCTGTCCCTGGTTTTGTCCCCGGATTGGATTTGAACAGGGGCTGGGGCAATTTCAAAGAGTCAGTGCAGAATTAAAAAAAAATATATCTGAATTGCACACCAACGCTCTGCAGCTCCTACTAGCTTAGGGGGTGTATTTTTTCCATTATCTGTGCCCCTTTCTGATGATCATGTGCTGGTCGGAGCGGAGGGAATATTTCTTAAGTTTCGGGCGCATGCCCATTCAGCTCCGCTCGCATGTTCTTCTGCCTTGGCTCAAGTCCCGGCCAGCCGCCTGCCTGCTTATCTCCTTGCCTTCCCTGGTGGAGTGATCTTCCTCCGCTCCTAGTAGTAGCCAGGGCCCGGAGAGTAAGACTTGAGAGGCGACGGGCAGAGAGTCACTGATTGCCGCCAATACTAGTGAAAAAAAAAAAAATATGTCCCCGGATTTCATTTTAAAAATCTGGTCACCTTATCATAATCTGTCCACAGAGTGAGAGGAACTTCGGTTATTCCTCCCCCTCTGTGGCATCATAAACCAGACGAACCAAGGATTTTGGCACTACCTGTTTCACTTTGTTTACAAGCTGTTACCAGTTTGTAAAGCATGTGATCAAACCTGTTTGATCAGATGCTTTGAAGGTCAGAGGAGTGATATGATGATATGAGGTCTTATACACCCCAGGGGTCTCCAAAAAAGAGGACCTGTCACGGTTCCTGCTATTACACGTGATGTTTTTCAATAAAGTTGATGAAAAAAATAACGAAAAGGACAGTGTAAAAATAAATGTAAATAACATAATTAATAAATAAAATGTAAAGTGCCCCCTTACGTATAAATGCACATGCGCACTTCGGTCGAACACACATATGTAAATGGCAAATGCACAACACGTGAGGTATCGCTGCAAACATCAAATCGAGAGCAAAAATTCTAGTGCCAGACCTCCCGTGTAAGTCTAAACTGGTAACCTGTTAAAATTATCCATAGGCAACCCTTTAATAAATTTATGTACTGTAGTTTGTCACCATTCCATGTGTGTGCAAAATTTTAAAGAGTGACATGGTGGGTATCTATTTACTCAGCCTAACATCATCTTTTATATTTTAACAAAGTATTGGGTATTTTGCTGTGTTTGTGTACACTAAAATTCATTAACCAGTTGACCTCCGGAAGGTTTAACCCCCTTCATGGCCCGAACATTTTTTGCTATTCAGCACTGCAATACTTAAACTGTCAATTTATTATAATTGTTGAAAAAAAAAAACAATATTTTTTACTTTCTGCTGTAAAACATATCCAATAAAAAAAATTCTGCTACATGTCTTTGGTAAAAAAAATCCCAATAAGTGTATATTAATTGGTTTGTATGAAAGTTATAGCGTCTACAAACTATTATATATACAGTACAGTGGAATCTTAGATTACAAGCATAATCTGTTCCAGGAGAATGCTCATAATCCAAAGTACTTGCATATCAAAGGGAGTTTCCCCATTGAAGTCAATGGATACGAAAATAATTTGTCCCGCATTGACTTCAATAGCATGCAATACCGCATGCGGCCAGAGGCAAGGGGCACCGGAGAGCCTCGGAAACAGCCGGAAAGGCCTGGGGACAGCTCGGCTGACCTCGGCAAACCTTGGAAAGGCTCGGGAACGTAGTATTTCCGAGTCTTTCTGAGCATTTCTGAATGGCGCCCCCCTGCTCAGCTCCGGCGCCCCCTACCTCAGGCCAAACACGGTACTGCACACCGCTTTGGCCTGAATCCTGCTCGTTTTGTGAGACAACACTCGCAAACCGAGTTAGGATTTTTCAAAATACAGTGCTCGTATTGCGAAACGCTCGTTAACCGCATTACTCGCAATCCGAGGTTCCACTGTATAATATAATGTAATATAATTTTTTTAAATGCTAATAATTTGTGATTGCAATGGGACTGTGATAGTGCAGCGATTAATCTGACACTAAGGCTGCATTCACACATGATCGCGGGTGGAATCGCCACGATTACGCCCTGCGCTTTCAAATGGCTGCAAAATGCAGCATGCGTTTGCGATGCCATTACTTCTAATTGCACCCCAATTTGACACGTGGTAAATTCTGCTGCAATCATAACGCGTGCTGCTTGTTGCTCAAAAAGGAACATGAACTTCTTTTGGGTGACAGCGATTTGTTGCGATTGCAGTGCGCTTTACTGCTCTACAATTGTGCCGTGATTGGGGTTCCATTAAAAGTAATGGCATCGCAAACGTATCTTGCTATTTGCAGCCATTTGAAATTGCGGGCCGTGATCATGTGTGAATGCAGCCTGACACTGAGTGTGAACTGAATAACTGACATCACTAGTGACACTAATACAGTGATCAGTGCTAATACTATGCACTGTCTCTGTACTAAAGATGCTGTCTGGGAAGGGGTTAACAATTAGGGGCAATGAAAGGGTTAGCTGTGTGCCTAACAAGTGTAATGTGTGCAATATATGCTGATTTTTAAAAAGGAACCACATCTCTGCTCTGTGTACAGAGCCCTGAGTTGTTAGTAAACACAGGGCTCTGTACTGTGATTCAGTACTGTGATTAAGCCGATCAGCAAGTCCTGGCCATAAATCATTGGCTGGGACGTGCCTTGTGCGCCCCCTATGGCAGATAACATACACATATATATATATATATATATATATATATATATATATATATATATACATGATTCGGCGCAGGGTGGCCACTTCGTTGCTGTATATGTGCATGAGGTGGTCTGCAAGTAATTCAAGTGTATTTATTCTTGAAAATTTGCATTTGATAAACCGCTGCGTAAATATCGCGTGACATAAAAAATTGGAACCACAACTTTTTTATTTCCCTAGGTTTCTGCTTAAAAAATATATAATGTTAGGGGTTCTAGATTTCTAGCAAAAAATATACAGATTTTTACATGTTTGTTAGAATTGACCCAGATTTTGATGTAGCTAATTCAAATGAATTCAATTTGTGTCTTTATTGAATGCACCCATTAAAGTGGTTGTAAACCCTTTACAACCACTTTTACCTACAGGTTAAAGCTTACCTATAGGTGCTTGAACTATCTCCTAAACCTCCACGGTTTAGGAGATATTTACGAAAATAATGGGCGCCGATGTCTACGGCACGTGCGCCGTAGACAACGACGCAGGCACACTTTAACAACGCCGATCGTGCCGTTCCTAAAGGAGGTCGTGCCATGACTGGCGGCTCCCATGCGCATGCGTGGGAGTGACGTCATCGCGGCTCTGGCCAATCACACGCCGGAGCTGCGATACCCGGAAGTAACACCTGAGCGGTGTACGAGGATGGCTGCAGGGGCTTCGATCTGAGGTGAGTATTACATAATGAGCTGGTATGCTATGCATACTAGCTCATTATGCCTTTGTCTTGCAGGTGGTGTTTTTTTTTAAGTGGGTTTACAATCTCTTTAAACTGGATAAGTTCAGCTTTGAGAACATGTTACACCCGTTTTTTAGGATGGAACATATAACATGCTCTTGCAGTGGCTCTGCGATCTGAGCCCTCTGCGTGACAGCAGTACAGGTAGATGTTCCCCATACCAGCTGTCACTTTTTGAAAAGTGCGTGGCTGTGCAGGGCTTTGCCCACACTGCCACGTCCTTTATTGACAGAGCTCTGTATATGAATTAACTACCAATACCGATATCCTTTGCGGCTGTCAGCTTGTAGTTCCCAGTGAACTACCACAGGGCTGTTGAGCGTTGTGGTAGTTCATTGATTCTTCCGGTCAGTGTGAAATTGCCTGCTTATACGATGTACGGGCAGACAGCTCACACTGACAGTCTGCAGGAGAGCTGCATGGCACCAGCGCTTTGCTGATCACTGGTGCTGTGTTTTCCAGGCTCCAAAAAAATAATAATTGTAAATGCACATTTTTTTACCTGCAAAAAAATGTGTATTTAATTTTTTATTTTTTTTCTTAAACTTATCCTTTAAACATTCACATTTATAGAGGGAAAACGTAAGTGAACCCATAGACTACTTCAACAAAAGCTAATTGAAGTCAGTAGTTTGCACACCTGGAGTCCAATTAATTAAATGAGTTTGGAGGTGTGGTATAGAGCTACTTTGATTGATAAAATACACTAATATGTTAAGATTGCTGTTAATAAACAGCATCAGCTAATATAAACCATGCCTCCCAAAAAGGAGCTCTCTGAAGACAAACGTTAAATAGAAGTTTGATCTGCATAAAGTTGGAAAGGGATACAAAGCAATCGCAAGTGCTTAGACATTTAACAGTCGACAAATTGTCTATAAATGGAGACAGTTTAGTACCGTGGCTACTCTTCCTAGAAGTGGGCACCCAGCCAAGATGACTCCCAAGGCACAATTCAGAATCCTCAATGGGCTAAAGAAGAACTCATGTGTAACAGCTAAAGGCGTGAAGATATCAATTGAACTGGCAAATATCCCTGTTCATGAGTCTACCATGCATAAGGCAGCGTACCCATTGCAGAACGCCACAGAGGAAGCCACTGCTCTCCAAAACAAACATTGCTACTCATCTGAAGTTTGCCACAGAGCTCATTGGCAAAATGCACAGCTACTGGGAAAATGCTTTGTGGACTGATGAAACAAAAGTTGAATTATTCAGGAAGAATACTCTATGTATGGCGCAAAAACAAGCTTACCATCATCAAAACCTTATCCCAATGGTGAGGTATGGTGGAGGGAACATCATGATTTGGGCTTGCTTCACTGCTTAAGGGCCTGGACCACTTGTCATCATTGAGGGGAAAATACATTTCCAAGTTTACAAAAATGTGGGGGTGGCTGTCTGCCAGCTGAAGGTTAGAAGAAGTTGGGTGATGCAGCAGGACAATGACCCTAAGCATCAAAGTAAATCCACCACAAACTGGCTTCAGAGAAAGAAAATGCGCCTTTTACAGTGGCCTAGTCAGAGATCAGACCTTAACCCCATAGAGATGCTGTGGAATGACTTCAAGAGAGCTGTTCGCACCAGAAAATTCCTTCTGAGTGTTGTCCAGGTCTGATCTAGAGCTACCAAAAGCACTTGCTTGAAGTCATTGCTGCCAAAGGAGCCTTGACCAGCTATTACCTCAACGGGTTCACATACCTTTTTTTCTTTCAGCACTGTGAATGTTTAATATGTGTGTTCAATACAAGACACAAGTAATTTGAATGAGTTGTGTGTTCTCGGCATAAGAGCCATGTGTTTGTCTATTGTTGTGACTTAGATGAGGATCAGATCACATATTATGACAGAAAACACTGTTATTTCTAAGGGGTTTACATACTTTCTTACTACTGTATATTAAAAAAAGATATACAGTATCTGTATACAGTCTTTAACAAATATTGGAGCAGTTAGAATCTGGAGAAACTGCGTGCATGGCAACCAATCAGCTGCTATCTTTCATTTTCAAAGCTTACATGCTGAAGATAGATTGGTGGTTGTGCTCCAGTTTTGATAACTTCTCCTCATAAAACTTGATGTGTTGTGATCTGAACCTTGTTGATAAAACTGTAGCAAACACATCCATGACGTTTTTAAGGCTACAAAATCCCCCTTCTTTGGGGCTTAAAGCAGTGTCGGTACAGTGCGGGACAGAAGCTCCACTTCAAGTATGCACTGATCAGCATGAGCTGTAACGGTGCGTGTCAACATTTCTATGTTATCGGTCCATTTTCTTTCCAATAACAGATTGGATCGTAACTGTCAGATTGTATGCCTCATTGATTAACCCCTTCCATACCGGGTCATTGGGAAATGACGCCGGCAGGAACCCTCTCTCCCTCCGGGTGGACGTCATATGACGTCCTCTGCTTTGAGGGGGGATATCTGAATGATGCCTGCAGCTAGAGGCATCATTCAGATATCCTTGTTTAGAGCCGGCGATCCTGCGCACCATAAGAACGATCATAGCGGCGATTCCGCCGCTTGATCGTTCTTATAGGCGGCGGGAGGGGACATCCCGCCGCCATCCGGTGCTTCTCCGGGCTCTCCCGTGCGATCGGGGACCCGGAGAGAATCGTCGGCGCCGGTGGTGGGTCACGTGATGAGCATAGAGATGACTGGTGACCAGATGGTCACCAGTCATCTCTATGATCGTTGGAGGTCCGGGCGCGATGTGATGACGTCACGCCCGGGTCCTCAAATGTAAACAAAGCCGCCATTGCGGCTGTAAGTATGAGATCAGTGAAAACATTTTCACTGATCTCATGCTTTCCAGCCTGGAGGAGAGATGTGGTGTCTTATTGACCCCGCATCTCTCCATAAAGAGGACCTGTCACACACATTCCTATTACAAGGGATGTTTACATTCCTTGTAATAGGAATAAAAGTGATCAAAAAAAAAAAAGTGTAAAAAAAAAACAAGTAAAAAAACAAGTAAAATAAAAAAATTTTTTTTTTTTTTTTTAAAACGCCCGTCCCCAATAGCTCGCGCTTAGAAGCGAACACACACGTAAGTCCCGCCCGCATATGTAAACGCCGTTCAAACCACATATGTGAGGTATCATGAGAGTGCGTGCAACAATTCTAGCACTAGACCTCCTCTGTAACTCTAACCTGGTAACCTGTAAAAATTTTCAAAGCGTCGCCTATGGAGATTTTTAAGTACCGAAGTTTGGCGCCATTCCATGAGTGTGCGCAATTTTAAAGCGTGACATGTTAGGTATCTTTTTACTCAGCGTAACATAAGCTTTCATATTTTACAAAAAAATTGGGCTAACTTTACTGTTTTGTTATTTTTTAATTCATGAAACCATTTTTTCCCCCAAAAAAAGGCGTTTGAAAAATTATCGCGCAAATACTGTGCAAGATAAAAAGTTGCAACGACCGTCATTTTATTCCCTAGGGTGTCTGCTAAAAAAACCATATCTAATGTTTGGGGGTTCTGAGTAATTTTCTAGCAAAAGAATGATGATTTGTACATGTAGGAGAGAAGTGCCAGAATAGGCCCGGTATGGAAGTGGTATAAAAAGCCCTGTATGGAAGTGGTTAAAAGTGCTCCTTTACACACCACGAACTGACACCACTTTGCTGAAGAGCTATTACCCAGATTGCTTTCAGCAGTTTAGCCACCTAACACTGAAATCAGGTCCTTTTACAGAATGACCATCTGAACCTCCCAATTTAGATCACAATCCACAAAAGATACTGTAAAAGACAGTATTGTATTCAAGGAGCTTCTCTCTGTACAGCTGAAGAGTAAGCTACTAATTTTCCAAGAAACTAGACTGCCATCTGCTGGATGGAGAGAAAACTTTATAACTTTAATGTGCAATATTTTATATTTGGTTTTCATTTTTAATTTTTTTTGTTTGTTTTGACTGGTGAACAGAGTTACTAAGTCCAAATGTTTCATATGCCAAGGAACAGTATGCAGTAGTATCTAGCTTTGGTCTTGTAGCACTCAATGGCACCAATGTTTTAGAGTTACTAATAACTTTATGTATATTAGCGTCGTGATATATATATTAGCGTCATGATAGTGCTGTAGACTCCTACATGGCTACAGCACTATCTACCTCCAGACATCCACCGCTTCTCTATGAATCTATAAAACTGATCAAACAACAATTAGGCTGACTTTGACTCCTTGGATGCATTCCACAGCCACACACCCTTTCCCTCCTCTTTCTATCTGTCACCTGCACTCCTTTCAAACATTCATCTGGGTTTTATACTGTTTTGAAACCAAGGGCACTTGTTATGATTCTGTATAACTTGTTAACCTTTTCAATAGAAGTATTGAAGATTATTCAGATAAGGGTCGAGTTTATTCAGATCTCCCTGGCAGGTGTTTGCTTTTAGATGAATAACGTATTATTATTTGCCTCTGACTAGTTTGTCTTGGCAATGTCACATTGACAAACATTGCGTACAGCGTTCTTTGTTTAAGCCTTTAAAAGGGCATAGGCCTATTTACATTTCACAGACTCTGCTTGCCATCTTCTGTTATGGCACATAAAACATTTCACCTTGACTTTTAAAGTGTCATAAACCTGGGTGGGTCGCGCTAAGCAAAAATACAGAATCAGGGATCAAAAACACAGGCAAGGCCGATCGGTACATCCAGGGATACAGGCAGATGAAGTTGTAAAAGTTTTGCTTGGCATCACCCCTACCTAATATGATGGGCTTCTTCACTGACCAATAGAGAGGCTTGGGAGGAGGGGAAAAGTGGGGCCAAGGTGGACTTTTGCAGGAAAAGTCAAGAATTGCATATCATTTCAGCAGCCTGCATCTCTGAGTCTATTCAACACAAATTTCTCACTGCAGGTTAACGTCTGCTTGTGCACTTTTTCATCTGTTTCTCTTCTGTTCAAATTGGCCAGGTTCATGTAAGCTTTCTTCTATTGAAATATTGGCCTTGTCTGTACTCCCTGACCCAGAAATTATTGAAATGAAAGGGAGAACGAGCCCTATCTATGAACAATCAAACAAGAAGTGAATTTGCACTACTCAAGGTGGGGGTACTAGTGCTTTGATCAAGGCCTAAGATCAAGCTACAACAGCAGCCCACCCTCTGTGATCAGCGAGATCACAGATGTTTTAGCAGCTTTGGGACCCCCAGTGTTAGCAGAGTAACCTGCTCCACATTATCTCTATACAGTGTCTTTCGTTGTTAGAAGCACCTCCTCTGACCAGGTGCACACTGTTTCTCAAAGTAGTTGCTCCATCTTCTTTCCTGATAGTTTGTACAGTTGAGGATCTTCCTATTCCACTAGGAGCAGCAAGACCTGTGCATCTCCAGCTATATTTATTGGATTTAAAGGGTAGTTCCACCCACATTTTGAACTTTGTCTCATTGGACTGATTTTTTTACCTTATTTGCACAGGGGAATGCTCCGCTTCAGGTGTACAGCAAGGTTCGTCATTTGCGGCCGTGCTATGGCGTCTGGGATATGAGTTTCATCAATCTCAGGAGTCAATGGGAAACACAATGAGTGCGCCACGCTTTGTTGTTTATGCAAATGCGCAAGATCAGGAGGTGCATGCTGGGTAGCCAGCAGCGCCTTATCCCGTAAGGAGATACCAGTGGGCTTCAGATGCCCACACTGAAGATGGGAGTGCGCTTGGAGGTGATAGCAAAGTGAGTTAAAAAAAAAAAAAAAAACATTTAGAAAACCTGCATTAACTACTAATACTGTTTGGTATAGCATTAGGTGCAAACCTCATGGGGGTCTTTAAAAAGAAAAAAAAAGAAAACAGCTGGAACTTCTCTTTAAGAACTTTGCTTTCTTTAATTAGAAAAATTGGGACTTGCATTATTGTGCACTTCTAGAGAATTATTTTTTTGCTCATTATGGTCAAAGCTGTTTTTTTAGCATTCAGATTCTCAATTTTTCAATTCTACACCACAGTAGAAAGGTAAAAAAGTGTTTGCTGCGTCCCTTGTTCAGTAAGCTAAACAGGCTGTGCTTGTGATTTTTATTTTTAGAGAGGCACTGGAGGAGTTACGATTGTAATTTTCATGTGGAGCTGAAAACGTTCCATTGGCTGCAGATTGACATATCTCACTAGCTACCTCCTGGATCATGTGTCAGAGTTCTGTCTGCTTCTCTAGAATGGGGGGCTGTTACATTACAGAAATTGCTGGATAAAACTGTGAAGCACTGAACAAGCAGTAGAAGGGGGTGTTCCTTTTAGGAATAACAGTTGAAAATTGGTATTAGTCCGCCTAATTTTGCTATTTTTGAAGTGGGCCTAAAAGGATTACATTTTCTTTAGTTAAAGTGGAAGTTAACTTCCATCATTGACTTTTATTATCTACAGGTAAGCCTATATTAAGGCCTAGCTATAGGTAGTGTAAATATCTTACAAACGTGCACTATTTAGGAGATATTTACTATACATGCAGCCAATGACATCACTGGCGCATGCGCTCTGAAGGAACAGCGACCCGCGCGCATGCATGAGAGTGATGTTATCGCGGCTCAGGCCAGTCACAGAGCCGGCGTCCGTGAACCCAGAAGCAAGGCGAGTGAAGATGGAAGCGGCCTCCAGCTCTGGCATCTCGGTGCAGGAGGGCTTTGTTTTAAGGTAAGTTTAATATGATGTGCTAGTATTCGATGCATACTATCACATTATGGCTTTACCTTTGGTTAAAAATTAAAAACCTCCAGCGGTTTACAACCGCTTTAAAACACCCTTTTGCTCTCTGTGAATAAAAACAGGACCTGGATCAGATGCTTGTTTTGCGGCAGCTGGCAGACCTGCCATTATAATGGTATTCAAAAAGGGTCACATAGGGGACTGTAGGGGGGGCTGCAGCCCTTTGTCCCATGTGTCAATGTGTGCAGAGTGGGGGGCTGCAATGGGCTCAGGAAAGAGGCCGGGATGGAACTAGGGAACACATCGGCTGCCTTCCTACAGGTTAAAATTCAGAGCCACTTAGAAGAAGGCAGCACCAGCAGGCATAAGAATTTAGTTGGCAGGAGATAGGTAATGAAAAGGAATTCATGGTTGTTAAACCGGACTGATCTTTTAACCACTTCAGCCCCGGAAGGTTTTACCCACTTCCTGACCAGACCATTTTTTTTGATACGGCACTGCGTCGCTTTAACTGACAATTGCGGGGTAATGCGATGTTTTACCCAAACAAAACTGATGCGCTTTTTTCCCCCACAAATAGAGCTTTCTTTTGGTGGTTTTTATTTTTTGCGCTATAAACAAAAAAAGCAACAATTTTGAAAAAAAAAATATTTTTTACTTTTTGTTATAATACATATCCCAAAAAATATATGAAAAACAAATGTATTTATTAGTTTAGGCCAATATATATTCTTCTACATATTTTTGGTAAAAAAAACCCGCAATAAGCGTATATTGATAGGTTTGCGCAAAAGTTATAGCGTCTACAAAATAGGGGATAGATTTGCAGATTTTTTTATGTTTTTACTAGTAATGGCGGCGATCTGTGGTTTTTAGCGGGGCTGCGACATTGCGGCAGACAAATCTCACCCTATGTGACACTTTTTGGGGACTAGTGACATTATTACATTGATCAGTGCTATAAAAATGCACTGATCAACGTATAAATGACACTGGCAGGAAAGGGGTTAACACTAGGGGGCGATCAAGGGGCTAACTGTGTTCCCTAGGTGTATTCTAACTGTAGGGGGGGGGGCTGCCAGAGACATGACAGAGATCGCTGTTTCCGATCACTGGGAACAGCAGATCTCTGAGATGTCACCTTTCAGAATCGGGATCGCCTTCTTTACATAGGCAGATCCCCGTTCTGCATCTGTGTACAGTGATTGCGGGTCGCCCTTCTCACTAAATACACAATCAGATTGCATAGTGTATGGCCATCTTTATACAAGTACATAGGAGGGAGTGGACAGAAACGCTCAGCTGCCAAGCCCTGTTTACAACTCTGCATAGCCGGAACTCGCATTCCCACATGCGTTTTTTTAATTTTTTTATTTTGTGAGGGGGAAGGTGTTTTAGAGCATTTTCACTCATCCAGCTGAATGGGCTGCCCTTCACACAGTAATCGCCCCAAAGAAGCTGCAGAACTAATTTTTAGAATGGAGCTTGGTGGGTTTTTGACTGCGATTTTTGGTGCAGCGCATTCTGAAATGCAAGGAAACGCACATATGTGAATGGTGCCTTGTTGTTGCGTTATCGCACTTCACTTTCAGTCCCCATTCACATCTGGCATAGAGCGCACATTTTGTGTCTCAGTTTTTCTGTGACTCACATAGGGCAGCCTGTTGATTTCAATTGGATGCACTACATGTGGTTAATGGGACATTTTGGCGTTTTGTAGGTTGTGTGTTTTTTACTGTGCGTTTTGCAGCATTTACCCCTTGTTTTCACATGGCAAAATGTGTGTTTGCTTCTGTGTTTGGTGTGCCGTTAACAATTAATGGCACTGAAAGCACAACTAGTAATTTTAGGTGCATAAACATGCCATACACTATGCAATCTGATTGTATTATGTGTATATAGTGAAAATGGTGATCACTGATTGATTGCATTTCATTTAAAAAATGTGCACCTGGAAATGGGAGGGTGGATGATGCAGGGTGTGTGCTAATGAGATCAGCTGGTCAACTCCTTCCTGTGTCATGACCTAAAGTCTGACCAGGAAGAAGACCTTACTAATGGAGACGTCTGGAAATGTGGATTAGGACAACAAAAGTTAGTGACTGTAGATTTAATGGAAAGCCTTGATATTTTTGCAAAAAAAGTACATGAATGCTATATTGGTACATAGGGGAGCTGGAATTTAGAGAAAAAAAACAAACTGTACAGAGGTCTGAAGCTGCGCTTTGGCTGCCAATCACTGGAGTAGCTGGCAGATGTTTATCTAGTTTGTCTCTCTGTGGAAATGATTACATTAATAGTACACAGAAGAGCATTTCTTCTGCTTGAATGACTGTTTAAACAAAGACTATGACTAATGTGGAACTCGGACGTCAACAAAAAAAAAACACGTTGCCCAACACCTTGCTATCCTGTATTTCCTCACACTTAAGAAAATATTCATAATGGTCTAGAGCAGCCTCTCTCAATCTTTTCAACACAGAGGAACCCTTGAAATAGTTCTCCGGTCTTGGGGAACCCCTGCTAAAAATTTGAACTCTACAACTCATGATACATTAGTGTGATGGTCAGTGGGAAGAATGGTCCTTACGCTTGTGGTCATTGGGTAGAATTACCTTCTTACAGATAGATAAAAAGATCACTGGTGTCAGTGGGAACTTATCTGAGAGCCAGAAATTGCCCGATGCTGAAGGAGCCCCTAGTAACCTCTGGAGGAACCCTAGGATTCCACGGAACCCTAGTTGAGAATCACTGGTCTAGAGAGCAAGCTATTAACTTGTTTCACAGGATGCGGAGACAAAGCTTTGTGCACTCTAGATCAGTGTTTCTCAACTCCAGTCCTCAAGGCGCCCCAACAGGTCATGTTTTCAGGCTTTCCATTAATTTGCACAGGTGATTTGATCAGTTTCACTGCCTTAGTAATTACCACAGCCATTTCATCTGAGGAAAATCCTGAAAACATGACCTGTTGGGGCGCCTTGAGGACTGGAGTTGAAAAACGCTGCTCTAGATAGAGGATGCAGGTAAACCACATCATTCCTGAATTCCTTACAAGGGAGTTTATAGCATTTCACCTTTACTGCCATATTTTAGTAGGCAATTGCAATCGCTCATAGACACAATAGGATTGTTTGCTTTTAATTGAAGACTGGGATATGAATATGAATAGATATGAATTGTACTACTTTACTTCAAATGTTGTTGGATGAAAATACTTGAGTAGACCACCCTAATAATATATGATGCTTTTCCCTTGTCTTTTTAACATCACATTCACGCCATTTTTTTAAATTGGGTAAAAATGCTATTATTTAGTTAAGCTGAATTCCATGCTCAGAAATGTTCATTTATATATATTCTCAATAGCCATGTTCTAGGAACATCCTGTGTCAGGTGAAGCAGGCTAACCCTAGACAGAGTCTTAGGCCCCATGCACACGAGACGCAGGTGCAAACTCTGCTGAACACACGTTTTTAAACGCTGAAACCGGCGTTTATAAACGCGCGTTTTGCCGCGTTTAGCGGCGTTTAAGTTTATAAGCGTTTCATCATAGACCCTCCCTAAGCTCAAAAAACAGTAAATTTTAACCATTTCAGCCAGTTTGTGAGACCAGAGTGAGTAGCAGCAGCTGAGAGAGCAGCAGTGTACTTGTATTTAGCGTATCACTTGCCACATCATCTGCCACAAGTTGTGGATTGTCCACTTGCCACGTCACCTGGCCACATCACCTGGCCACGTCACCTGCCACAAGTTGTGGATTGTCCACTTGCCACGTCACCTTGCCACATCACGTGCCACGTCACCTGCCACAAGTTGTGGATTGTCCACTTGCCACGTTACCTGGCCACGTCACCTGGCCATGTTACCTGCCACGTCACCTGGCCACGTTGCCTGCCACGTCAGCTGGCCACGTCACCTGCCACAAGTTGTGGATTGTCCACTTGCCACGTCACCTGCCACGTCACCTGGCCACGTCACCTGCCACAAGTTGTGGATTGGCCACTTGCCATGTCACCTGGCCACATCACGTGCCACGTCACCTGGCCACTTCACCTGCCACAAGTTGTGAATTGTCCACTTGCCACGTCACCTGCCATGTCACCTGCCACAAGTTGTGGATTGTCCACTTGCCACGTCACCTGCCACAAGTTGTGGATTGTCCACTTGCCACGTCACCTGGCCACGTCACCTAGCCATGTTACCTGCCCACATTACCTGCCACGTCATCTAGCCACGTCACCTGCCACAAGTTGTGGATTGTCCACTTTCCACGTCACCTGGCCACATCACGTGCCACATCACCTGCCACAAGTTGTGAATTGTCCACTTGCCACGTCACCTGCCACGTCACCTGGCCACGTCACCTGCCACAAGTTGTGGATTGTCCACTTGCCACGTCACCTGGCCACGTCACCTGGCCACATCACCTGACACAAGTTGTTGATTGTCCACTTGCCACTTTACCTGCCACAAGTTGTGGATTGTCCACAATGCGATGCAAGCAATTACAGTTTTCTTTTATATTTTTTAATAGTTTTTCATCATTTGCCATCATTTTTGAGATTTCTAATGTTAAAAAATAGGTCACCTTTAAAAACGCTTATAAACGCAAACGCGGCAAAACGCCGGTACCGAGTTTAGCCGCGTTTAGCAGCGTTTAGCGTCTGAAACGTGAAAACTTTTGCGTCTGAACCCATTTTTTTGCTTCTGGAAAAACGAGGTTAAACGCAACTGCTTGTAAACGCCAAAAAACGAGAGTGTGTGCATGGACACATAGGATAACATTGAATGGGTTCAGGAGCAGTTGAAAAAAGCGTCCAACTGCCTCTGAACGCGCGTTCAACAGCAAATAACAGCGTCTCGTGTGCATGGGGCCTAAGTACCAGCTGATCTTCACCAGAGCTCCTGATGGTGGCGATGGGACAGAAGCCTAAATTGCCCCAGAGCTCTCTGATGTAGGTTGGTATCAGGTTGCGGCTCTCGGGATCAAATGAGGACGGGAAGTTTCTAGGGATTGACAGGAAAATCGTCAGGTCCAGGCAAAGGTGGAAGCAGGTGGCAATCAAATGAGTAATTAAGTTCAGGCAAGCAGAGAATAAGAGAGTAATCCAGGTCAGCAGAGGTCAGGCAATGTCACGTGTAAGTGTTATATAGAGGTCGACCGATATGGGTTTTTCTCTGGCCGATGCCGATATTTAAAAATCACGATGGCCGATATATGATGCAGATTTTTTTTGGGCCGATATGTTAGGCCGATTTTTTTCGTTTTTTTTCCCTTCATCTCATAAAATCTAACAGTTGGACCCCTTTCACACTGGGGTGTTTTTCAGGCACTTTTGGGCTAAAAATAGCACCTGTAAAAGTGGCTGCAAAACAGCTCCCGTGCAGTCTCACACTGAGGCTGTGCGCTGGCAGGACGTTAAAAGTCCTGCAAGCAGCATCTTTGGAGCTGTGTATACCGCTCCTCCACCACTCCTGCCCATTGAAATGAATGGGCACTGCTACCGAAGCGCCTGCAAAGCACTTCTGCAGCGGTGCTACACGGGTGCATTTAACCTCTTCATCGGCCGCTAGCTGGGTTATAAGCGCCCCGCTAGCAGCCGAATACCGCCGCTAAAATGATGGTAAAGCGCCGCTAAAACTAGCGGCGTTTTACCGTCAACGCCTACCCGCTCCAGTGTAAAAGCAGAGTTCCACCGAAAAAAAAAAAAATATTAAAAGTCAGCAGCTACAAATACTGCAGCTGCTGACTTTTAATTATATGGACACTTACCTGTCCTGGGCGCCCGCGATGTTGGGACACGAAGCCGATCTCTCCCTCGGCTCTCGGGTGCTGCCGCCACCATCTTCGGTAAGGGAATCAGGAAGCAGGCACAAAAACAAGTAATCAAAATTTTTAGACGAAAAAAATAAATAAAAACAGTTACTTTACTGTTTAGTTTTATTTAAAATTCATTAAAGTGTATTTTTCCCCCAAAAATTGCGTTTAAAAACCGCTGCGCAAATACCGTGTGACATAAAATATTGCAAAAACGCCATTTTATTCCATAGCGTCTCTGCTAAAAAAAAAATTATATAATGTTTGGGGGTTCCAAGTGATTTTCTATCAGAAAATCCAAGATTTTTACTTGTAAGCTACAAGTGTCAGAAAAGATTTTGTCTTTAAATGGTTAAACTGAGAACTTCTACACACAGAGTTCAGTTCATTGATAAGAAGAAACATTGTATCTCTTTTCTCTCGCTTGGCAGGCTGCCCAGAGACACATCGCTCCACCTCCATGGGAAACTTCAGGCAACTTCCATTGACTTCTATGAAAGAACTTATTTGCAAGTTGCGCTGACGTTTTTTAAATCGGCTTTTTTTTCAGCACAATCGGCCGATGCCGATTAATTAAAAAGTGCCAAAAATCGGCCGATATATCGGTTGACCTCTAGTGTTAGAGCTTTTTGTAACAAGGGGTAGCTGGTAAGAAGACACCGCACCAGCCATTTTTTTTTTTACAGACATCCTAGGGAATAAAATGGCGGTCATTGCAACTTTTTTTTTTTTTACATTCTTTATTTATTATTTATCAACAAGGTTTCTTAGACAATCGATTATTCCAAAGAAACTAAATTCAAATCACAATCCATTTCTGTATATTTCATCTTTCAAAAATTAATTCTATGCCAACTCCATAGTGTATTAATAATATATTAATTGATTGTTTATATTTAGACTTCATACTAACCGACTTTCTTTCTTCATACTCTCTACTTTCTATTTATTTAGTTTCCTTCATCTCTTATCTACATATTTTCATCTTCCCCTTATCCCCAAACTCCTCCCGATATCTCTATACCCATTTCCTATACCCATTGCAACTTTTTATCTCGCACGGTATTTGCGCTATAATTTTTAAAATTTCAAAAAACAATTTCATGAATTAAAAGATAACAAAACTGTAAAGTTAGCCCAATTTGGGGGCGTGGCCTGGATAGCAATGGGATAGGTCGCATGTGATGTGAGCTCCGTCTGCCCATACTCCTAACCTACCATCCTGTCTGTATCCTGCTCGGTTCCTGCCATCCTCTACATCCGAGGACTTGTCCTGCTCTCCCTGTGGTTCCTGAAGCCTGTTAGCCCGCTAGTTTGCCGCCGCTGCCATCGCGGCGCTTCCCGGTCCTCTGCTTTAGGAAAGGCCGCGGCTTCGGCCTAGTTCCTGGTTCGGCGGCCATCTTGGCCCTCCCGACGGCGGCCCTGGACACTTCTCCTTGCCTCCCTGTGCGCACTGGGCTCCATCCTCTCCTACATCGGCCCCCGGATTACCTGCTGCAGCTGCTGGGGTGCCTCTGCACCTGCTGTGAGAGCGGACTGCGGTCCCGGCCTGACTCCCGGAGCGGCGGCCATCTTGCTCCACCCGGAGACATCCCTGGCAAGTATTACAGGCCTCCCTGACTCCCCTGAGCTCAGATTCCCCTGCATGCAGCCTGTTGCCAATACAGCTGCTTGAGAGTGACCTGCTGCTTGCGTTGGGCCACCCCTGGGAAGCGGTGGGGGGGGTTGTGGAGGACCCGGCCTCCTTAACAGCGGCCATATTGGTGCACCCAGGGATCTTCCCTGCCGCCCTACAGCATGTCTCTGTCTAAAAAGAATTCTGAAGCCGTCGATAAACTGGCCAAATACCGCCGGCTTGAAGAGGAAGACCAGCAGGTCAGAGACGGCGCTGCTGCTTCCCTGGATGCGGATCACTCTGTGGTGGCTACTAACAAATTACTGGATGCCATCGCCCTGTGCCAGAGCACGCACGCACCAAGATTGAGGAGGTAAAAATTGATGTGTCCCTTATCCGGCAGGATCTTTCTACCCTCAGGGACCGCGTGACGGAGACGGAGACCCGTATTAGCAGAGCGGAGGATATCTTGCACCCTTTACAACATACCACTGATGAGGTGCGCTGCCAGTTACAACAGATTAGCGCAAAACAGGATGACATGGAAAATCGCCTTCGGAGATGTAACCTCCGCTTCATCGGTCTTCCTGAGTCTGCTGAGGGCACCGACCCGGAGAGCTTCCTTGAAAACCTCCTAACGTCAACCTTCGGCAGAGACGCATTTTCGGTAATGTTTGCAGTGGAGAGAGCTCATCGAATCCCTGGCCGTCCTCCTCCCCAAGGAGCTCCACCGCGTACCCTGATAGCGAAGTTCCTTAATTTCAGGGATCGCGACAAGATCCTCCGCCTAACCAGAGAGAAGGGGAATATCCCCCATACCAACGCACACGTTGCCGTCTTCCCGGACTTCTCCAATGAGGTGCAACGGCAGCGGTCCAGGTTCCAGGATGTTAAGAAGCGCCTCCGCACTCTACACCTCAAATACGCCATGCTGTACCCTGCAAAGCTTCGTGTGGAATGCGACGGTCGGACCCACTTTTTCGAGGACCCAGAGTCGGCATCCACTTGGATTGACCGGAGAAATCGGCGAGATTGAGCATGCCGCGCTGTCTGGGAGCTGTGAGTACTTTTCTTTTCTCTCCCCTGCTGCCCCCTGTGCCGGTGGCACTCTCTGTTCGTGCCCTGGTGCTTCACCTCGCGGTTGCTCTGTTGCTAGTGGGTGCCCTCCGCCGGGACGGGGGGGACAGACCTGAAAACCTTTTCCGCCCCTCCTCGGATCTCACAGCATGCTCGCCACCTTCGGGTGACCTTACTGTTGATTCCCCGTTCTCCCCACACATGGGAGATACTTGTAGAGGGCAGCTTACCGAACGTTGCTGGAACTTCCTATCCTACTTTACGTACCACCCTGATGGCAGGCGGGGCTCCCTCCTGCACGGCTGCAATGGTGTTGTGCTTTTGTGGCCCCTACACCCCATGCACTTCTCAGAGAAGAAGTCGCCCCCCTAGGTTCTCTATGGACTTTTTTCACTCCCCCCGTTTACCTGACTGTTTTTAACTCCTTTTTTGTTTTCTTTTCATCACAGGTATCTATGTCCCTTTGAAATTAAGTCCCTCGCCTCCAATGCTTTTTTCACGTTGGATGTCCCCGGTTGATACCTGGTTTTGGGATACTATGTTCATGCCGAGTTGGGGTGGCACTGGACTGGGAGGGAAATGTTTTGGCTGTTTTTTATTTGCCACCATGTTCACAATTGTTTATTTCTGCTAAAGGTACTATGTCATTGTCATACATGCACTATCAATATTGGTTGCCGATATGTTCTGTACTATCTGATGTGTCCTTATCTGCTCTGCTGGTTCTGGTCTGGCTGCGGTCTATTATACACACCATATACCCACCATGAGTTCCCTGAAGTTCCTCACGTGGAATGTTAGAGGCTTGCGCAATAAGATCAAACGCACAGCGGTCCTGACATTTCTCAAATCTCAGAGAGCTGACATTATCACACTGGTCGAGACCCATGTCACGGGCCACTTGCAATCCTCCCTTAAAAAACCTTGGGTGGGGTGGGCTTACCACGCCACTCACACTTCATATTCCAGAGGAGTATCGGTCCTGGTTGCCAAACGGGTACCTTTTGAGCTAATACTGCTCCGCACGGATCAGCAGGGCAGATATGTGTTTATGCACGCCACCATTAATGGGTCTCCTATCCTGCTACTTGCCTGCTATATTCCCCCCCCCGTACAACTCAGCTGTAATTCAGGAAGGCCTTGCCTTTATGACCCAATACCCCTCCGTACCGGCAGTGTGGATGGGGGACTTCAATATGACCCTGATCCCCGCTCTGGACGGTCTGGGCACACTGGATCCCCCCCTTAACCCACCGACCTATACCAGACTGCACCGCATAATGACCGACTTTGCTCTTGTCGACACTTGGCGCCACAAACACCCGCACACTAAAGTCTTCTCATGCTTTTCAGCCAGTCATAACACAATGTCACGAATTGATTTTGTTTTTATCTCAATGTCCCTGCTGCCTAAGCTAGGAGATGTGGGCTTTGCTCCGAGAGTACTCTCGGATCACGCCCCCTACTGGGTCACGATCCAGCTCCTGAAGGCTTCCCCTGCTCCTTCTTGGCGGCTAAACCCGTTCTGGCTGACTGCCCTGCGAGACCAGGATGACATCCCCACAGAATTGCAATACTATTTTACGGCCAACAGGGACACTGCCACGCATGATGTGGTGTGGGAAATGTTTAAACTTCGCGCTCGTTCCCTACTTTCCACACGTATTAACAGGCTTAAACGGTCATCAACACTTATTGTCCAGCAGGCTGCAGAACACCTGCAGGTGCTGGAGGAGGCATTCCACCGGGACCCGTCGCCCAGCGCGGCCAACAATCTAAAGATTCAGGCGCGCCAGGTCTCCCAATTGCACATAGAGAAGGCTAAACAACGCATCTTCTTCTGTAGACAGAGGGTGTTTGAGTATGGAGAGAGATCGGGCAAACTGCTCGCATATCTCGCCCACTTGGATATGCGTCCCCCTGTGGTGGTGTCCTTGACCGACCCACAGGGGAACGACATCACCGATCCGCAACTGGTGGCGGAGGAGTTTGGGAGATTCTACCGTGCACTCTACACTTCCAGTGTCACCCACACTCCCCAAGTGGGGGAGACTACCTAGCGGGAGTTCACCAGGGACTACCTAGCGGGAGTTCAATTCCCTAGACTGACAGACGACCAGCTTGAAATTCTGGAAGCCCCTATTACTGAGGAGGACATTTCCGAGGCCATTTCCTGTCTGGCCTCATCCAAGGCCCCAGGATTGGATGGTCTACCTCTTGAATTCTATGCCACCTACTCTGAAATCCTAATCCCTGAACTTAAGGACCTGTATAAATCCATATTTGACTCAGGAGTTCTACCCCCATCTATGAGAGAAGCCCAAATAGTCGTAATTCCCAAACCCGGAAAGGACCCTAAATACCCGGAGTAGTATAGGCCCATTTCCCTGTTACAGGTAGACATTAAAATATTAGCTAAGATTCTAGCCTCCCGCCTTAACCAGGTTATTCTGTCATTGATACACCCTGACCAAACTGGCTTTATGCCAGGGAAGAACACGGCCATGAATATTCGCCGCCTATTTATGAATATTCAGGGGTCCCATGATGAAATTGGCTCGAGGGTCGTGGTGGCTCTGGATGCCGCCAAGGCCTTCGACTCCGTGGAGTGGAACTACCTGTGGGAGTGCCTCTCAAGATCTGGATTTGGCCCCAGCTTTATTCGCTGGGTCCAACTCCTCTATCAGTCCCCAAGGGCCAGAGTATTTGTGAATGGTTGGCTTTCTGACCAGTTCCCGCTGGAGAGAGGGACCCGGCAGGGCTGCCCCCTTTCCCCCATGCTTTACGCATTGGCTGTGGAGCCGTTGGCCATTATGGTCCGTGCGGACACTTGCATCCGAGGCCTCAGGATGGGGAACCTGGAAGAAAAGATTGGGATGTATGCCGACGACACACTTTTGTATCTGGCGGACTCCGGTCCTTCTCTTATAGCAGCCCTCCAGTCCATAGAACGTATGGGTGGCCATTCGGGTCTGAGTATTAATTGGTCTAAGTCCCAGATCCTTCCGATTGACCATTTCCCCCCCTCGTTTGCGTCCCCTCCTCTGGCTCTTCCAAGGGTCTCCCAGATTAAATACCTTGGCGTGCAGGTCACCAGATCGCTCTCAGATTATAAACTACTGAACATTGAACCCCTGTTTGCCCTGATCAAGAACAAGACGCAGACTTGGGCCAGACTACCCCTGGGTGTTATGGGTCGCGTCAGCTTAGTTAAGATGATACTCCTTCCCAAGATACTCTATTTGGTCTGGCATGCTCCCCTCTATATACCACAAAAAAATTTCAGGACAATTGAATCCATCCTGAATTCATTTATTTGGGGTCATGGCAGACACAAATTATCTTGGAGAATTCTGAAGAACCCTGTGACGTTGGGAGGAGCTGCTCTCCCTGACTTTCAGGATTATTATTTTGCCTCCCAACTGTCCCACTTCTATTATTTCGACAAACATGAACTAACGAGGTACCAGACACTACTCTGTGAGCACCCGGATGACTCGGCCCATACCCCACTTCAATCGGTCCTAAGAGCCCCATTGACAAGACGCCCCCCCCCAACGCACAGCAGACATGTTGACTCACCACCGGAGGGTATGGCGGACGGCACTGCAAAGAACTGGGACCCCAAAAGTACACTCTCATACCCCTCTCTGGTACAATACATGCTTGCCAGAATTATTGTCCATTCCGGACCCCGCGGTGTGGATACGCCATGGGATCTTATGCATACACCAGATCATGACCGCTTCAGGCCTTAAACCGTTCCAAATGCTGAAGGACGAATTTTCCCTCCCCAATTGCCTTTTCTTCAGGTATTTGCAACTCCGTCACGCTATACAGGCCCAGTTTTCTGGCTCTTACCCGTCCCTGGCAGTTCCCTCCATAGTGGACACAGTCACGGGTAATGTGCCTGCTAAGCTCATCTCCACTTTGTACTCCGCCATTCGTCTCCCTAGCACCACAGCATTGGCCTATACTGCTAAGACTAGATGGGAGGCGGATGTTGGACTTATAGAGGATGAGGACTGGGACGAGATTTTGGAGGACGTGAAAAAGGTTTCCCCCAAGCTGTCGGACCGCCTCACACAGCTGTACATCATACATAGAACATATCTGACCCCTCAGAGAGTAGCACGTTTCAGGCCCACGTACAATCCAGGATGCCGCCTCTGTGACCATACCCCAGGCTCCTTCTACCACCTCATATGGTTCTGCCCTACCATTCAGGCATACTGGACACAGGTGATACGCTTCCTACACGATCAGATGGGCTCCCCTGCTACCCTTGACCCAAAGATGTGCCTACTTGGCCTGTTGCCAGACTTGGATGCCGACAAACCCCTCCGTACCTTTTTACATGAGACGCTATTCTTGGCAAGAAAAGTAGTGGCCCGTAATTGGATGCAGGCCCTGCCCCCTACAATTCAGTGCTGGAAAAAGGCGGTTAACGATGCTCTCCCATATAAAAAACTGATTTATGTACATAGAGGGTGTGCGCTAAAGTATGAGAAGGTCTGGGACAGATGGATGGCGGATGGTGAAACGTGTACTTGACATGTCGATTCTTTATTTTTGTTGTGTACCGGCTCTACTTTCACTGCTGTTATTACCTTTATGTCACACAGATGCTTTACTGTGTTCATGTATGTACTATTATAATGGCCAATACTGGCTTATGTTGATTTATGTACCATGCATACTTTTCAATAAAGTTGGTTTTTTTCCAATAAAAAAAAAAAAAAAAAGTTAGCCCAATTTTTTTATATAATCTGAAAGATGATGTTACGCCGAGTAAATAGATACCCAACAAGTCACGTTTTAAAATTGCACACACTCATGGAATGGCGCCAAACTTCGGTACTTAAAAATCTCCACAGGCGACGCTTTAAATTTTCTTTACAGGTTACCAGTTTAGAGTTACAGAGGAGGTCTAGTGCTAGAATTGTTGCTCGCGCTCTAACGCACGCGGCGATACCTCACTTGTGGTTTGAATGGCATTTACATATGTGGGCGGGACTTGCGTGTGTGTTCGCTTCTGAGCGCGAGCTACCAGGGCGTTTTAAAAAAAAAAAATTATTATTTTTTTCTTTTACTTTTTTTTTTTTTTCTTTTTTTTTTACTTTTACATTAATTTTTTTTTTGATCACTTTTATTCCTATTACAAGGAATGTAAACATCCCTTGTAATAGGAATCTATTGTGACGTCCCTTCCCGTTGCCTGTAAGAACAATCAAGCGAGGGAACTGCCGCTTCGATCATTCTTATCGTGCACAGAATCGCCACCTGTAAATATTGATATCTGAATGATGCCTGTAGCTGCAAGCATCATTCAGATATCCCCCCTAAAAGTCAACGACGTCATATGATGGCGTGCCGTAGGGAAGTGGTTAAATGGATACACAAAGCTCAACAAGAATACACATGTCTTCAGTATTTAGATAATATTTGCTTATCCCGGAGTTTAGATTTCAATTTGCAGTTTTACATCACCCTGCATGGGTGAGAACCTCTGAATACTCAACAATGTCTTCAAACCATCCCCCTTAAAAGGATTTTAACTCAAATAATGGGCAAAAATACCAGCCATCTAGGACACACTTCCGGAATCCTGTGCAATTGATAGTAAAATATTTTGTGATTGGTTTTTGGTACTTGTATACTAGAGCTGCACGATTAATCATTGAGAATCGAAATTGCGATCTTTTCCCTTCCCGATCTTCAAAACAGCATGTCACAATCTTTCTAACAAGTGCAGAGAGTTCTCACAGCAGCCTGCCAAGTTTTATTACAACATGCGAATAAGTAGAAACAAAGTATCTTTTCGTTCTTTTATCAAAGGAAAGAACTCTTTTTTTGCAAATATAAATTTTATTGTTTTAAAGAAACACACTAAAATGAATCAAAAAACATTACAGTGCAAACAAAATATAACAGAAGATGTACACATAGTTATCTCAGACAAAGGCCGGCAGTCTGTCCGGTGTAAATAACACAACATAGAACAATATTATCCATAAGACTTGTGACCACCTTTTCAGCATCATCCTCTAACATTTAACATTACTCTAGTATCGTCAGGTAGGGAATATCACCTTGTCTCAATAGTCAGAGATTCAATTGCACTGTCCAATTCTCGTATACCATTAATTAGAGGGGAAAAAAAACCTGAAAAGTAGGAAAATTACCAAAAAAGGGAACACTACGATCCCTGAGAGAGCGAAAAAGAAAGGATGGAGTTACTAGAGAGGAAAACGGGGGGAAGGAAGGGGAAGGGAAAAGGGGAGGGGTAGGGTGATCAAGGGCGATGAGCATGTAACTGTGGCGACCATCAGGGCTGTATCACCGTGCCAGTTTAAGAGTTAAGCAGGGCCAGTCCTTCATCGGAGAGAATAAAGATATTCCAACGCCTCCATGCCTTAGCATGCTTCTCTTGTTTGTTTTGTGCAGTGAGGACTAGATCCTCTAATTTTTTAATGTCCTCCACTCTGCGTATCCACAGCCCGACAGTCGGGGGTGAACTTTTCTTCCACCGAAGGAGGGGAAAGCAAGACTAAAGCCCCATACACACAGTAGGACCTTGACAACAAACTTCAAAATGAGCAGGTTTTCCAAAAAATCCTACCGTGTGTACGCTCCATCGGACAAACTTTTTCGGTTTTCATCGGAAAAAGTTCGCTCTGCAAACGGACAAACTTTTCGGCAACAAAAGTCCTACGGTGCAAAGTCCTATCGTGTGTACAGAAATCCATCGGACTTTAGTCCAAAGTACAAAACATGCATACCCAGAACCAATGTTAAAATCAACCAACAATAGCAGAAGTTGACCAAAGGGTGGCGGTAAAGAGCAGAAAAATCACGTAGTACGTCACTACGTTCATGTTTGTTGGCTGAAAAAGTCCTGTCGTGTGTATGCTATGTGCGTTCCTGGCCAACGCCCTTCAAACAAAAATCCACGGAAAAGTTTGTTTGAAGTCCGATCGTGTGTATGAGGCTTAAGCGGAATTCAGTAGATGTCGTATTATCGACTTTTTGTAGCTCTGTGCCGGGATCGAGGTGGCATGGAGCAGGAGAAAAGCTTGGTCATTACAGATTACACGGTCAGTAAATTTCTGGGTGACCGTTCTAACTGTCGTCCAAAAGTTTTGCAGTTGGGGGCAGGACCAGAAAATATGAAGAAGTGTCCCCACGTCTGTCTGACATCTCCAACATTTGTTTGTGGAAGCAGGAAAGTATCTATGCAATACCTGAGGTGTGTAGTACCACCTGGTCAAGATCTTATAATCAAGTTCCTGAATTTTCGCGCAGATCGATGTTTTCAAGGAAAATCGAATTATTGTCTGTTTTTGGGTGTCCGTAAACGAGCGCTGTAAGTCAGTCTCCCATTTCTGCATGAACGGCAAGTCAGGTTGTGTCGGGGGGAGTTGAGTAACGCATATGTTTGGATAGTACTTGAGGTAGGGCCCCCTCGTTCCTGCAGTACTCTTCAAAGTTTGTCAGTTCTCGATAAAAATGTGCCGGGTTCGCTATCGAATGTAGGAAGTAGTGTAGACGGATCGCCTTCCAAAATGGAAGGCGAATTAATCCATTGTCACTATCCAGGGATTGAACAGAGGGCCACTTTGTGCCCTCCAATAAATGAGAGGCACGATCTCTCCCTGTCGATGTAAGTGTCTCATACTCTGACAGTTCCAGTCCCGGGGGGAATGCTGGGTTCCCCAGTATTGTATAAAGTGGGGAGTCACCGGTGGAAAGATGGGTTGTGAGTATGCTCGTCGCTCCTACGCGAAGGGTTGTGCCAATGATGGGATGGGAAGTCGAGGCTGGTGGTAATCGGTCAAAGCACCACGCGGCCCCCTTTAACTGCACCACTGTCTGGGCTTGTTCTAGTTGGGTCCAAAGTTTAGACTTGCCATGTCGATTCCATTCTGATTCTGCCACGGTGTACTGCCCCTTAATAATTATGTAGATCCGGGAGGGCCAACCCTCCAAAATGTTTAGGCAGTGTTAGATAGCCTGGGGTTGGAGTTAGCCCATATAAATTTAATAAAAATGGGAGTTTACCTGCTTGAAGTATTGGGGTGCAATGTTGATCGGCAATGCCTGAAATAGGTACAAAAATTTAGGGAGGAAAGACATCTTGATGAGGTTACATCTGCCAAACCAGTAGTGCAAGCCCCTGGTCCATTCCTGTAACAACTCTTGGTCAATAGGGGCGGGAAGTTGAGGTCAAAGGTGCGCTTCAAGTCACCCGGGATCAAGGTTCCCAGATATTTGAGAGAGCAGTTCGACCATTTAAATTTAAACTGGGATTTCGGTGAGCTCAATCTATTTGAAGTTATATTAACCCCCATTGCCGCAGATTTGTCGAAGTTGATTTTTAGATTGGAAAGGTTCCCGTATCTATCAAACTCTCTGAGCAGATTCGGCAGGGACACTACCGGATTGGTCAGAGAAAACAACAAATCATCCGCATAGGCCCCTGTTTGGTTCCGTTTGTGATAGGGAATGTTTCTGACAGAATTCCATTGGCTTTAACCTGAGCCGTAGGTGTGGAATAGATACTGGAGATCCATTGTAGCATTTTAGGTCCCAAGCCAATCCGTTTAAGGACAGAAGACATAAAAGCCCAGTTGACACGGTGAAACGCCTTCTCAGCATCTGTGCTGAGAAAGACGCAAGGTACCTTCGACGTGACGGCTATGTGGACCAGGTTGAGCACTTTGGTGGTGTTATCCCTAGCCTCTTGGGCTGGAATAAAGCCCACCTGGTCTAGATGGACGATATCCGGCATAAATTGGGTCAATCTAATGGCCAGAATTTTCTTGAAAATCTTAAGGTCAATATTGAATAGGGAGATGGGTCTGTAACTGCAGCATGCTGCCAGGTCCTTACCTTCCTTATGAATAAGGGAGATATGCGCTTGCAGAGTATCTCTAGGGAAAGAGCCCCCCTCTCCAAGGCCAATGAACATCTTCATCACATGGGGACCTAGCAGTGGAAGGAGAGACTGGTAGTACTGTAGGGTAAACCCATCCGGGCCTGGTGCTTTTGTTGCAATATTTTATGTCACACCGTATTTGCGCAGTGGTTTTTCAAACGCAATTTATTTAAAAAAAATACACTTTAATGAATTTAAAAAACGAAACGGTAAAGTTAGCCCAATTTTTTTGTATAATGTGAAAGAAGATGTTACACCGCGAGAATCGTGAGAGAATCGTGATCTTTATTCTAAGCAAAAAAATTGTTATTCTCATTTTAGCCAGAATCGTGCAGCTCTATTGTATACTTTTCTGATAACTGTTTTTTTTTGTTTTGTTCTTTTGAACGATCTGTAATTGTCCCTGGACTCAAGCTTCGATCAAACTGTTTACATTATTCTTGTTTAAAAATATTATATAGTAATGCAGAAATTAATGCTTTCAAAATGGAAGTGTCTAACATACTGCATTTGTGGATTGTTGTATTCAGGCTAATCAAATGGGATCCTTTCAGAACGCAGTGAACGAGACCACATGGATTGTCATTTATAACCTTTTTGAATACAAACAAGCTGATACCTTAATTTCTGTCACTTTTAAGGAACATTCTAGTACCTAGTATGTTACAATTGTTATTGGGTTTCTTAATGCTCAGTAAGTTTTTGCTGAATTCTCCTGATGAGGTGGACAGTCATATGGCCAAATCCCAGTTCTTCCAATACTACATGCAGGTAGTTTAGGACAAGTGATACTTTTGTCTTTCCAACTACCATAAGCACTCATTGGAGGGCTGGACATTTTTTGTCAGCAATAAAGGAATATATTAACCTCCTGTGTGCCACTTTAGACCCTTGGGTTAATCATACAAGAGGCAGTGGCAGGTCCCTTTGCTACCCGAGTCTTTCCATCTCATTCACTGCTTGGTGTATATTTGTTTAGCATACACAGGGGTTGTTGCCCTTAGCAATTAGGTTTTACGGCCCATGCCCTAGGTAGACTTGCCCACAGTTCCAAATCCTAGACAAGGACATTTGCCTTATGTCCTGTTATGTTCACACTGCTGTGCCACAAAAGTAGGGCATTCTGTGTTTTTTAGCACAGCATGTTGCAGCGCATTGCAGTGTAATAAATATGAAAAAAGGTGAATGAAATGTCATTTTGTTACGTTTCACTAAATGTAAAACTGTGCACTATGTCATTACAAGGGCTCTTACATATGTGCTGTTGAGCCTGTTCATTGTAATTGCTGGCATAATTCCTTCACCCAAGCAGCCCAGGTGCAGCATACAGCTGGCCATTGATGTGACTCGTGTACTCGTGTGTACATGGTGGTGCTGCTGCAAACATGAGTACAGCATATGGGTGTATGCAAAAAATAGAAAGTCCTAGGGTGACAATGCTTCTCCTCCATATACATTACAGTGAGGTGGTGTTGTCCCGCTAATACAGAAAGTGTATTACTGTCAGAATCATTAGGAAAATCTAAAGAGAGAAAAGTTTATAATGGAAAAAAAAAATGCAGCCAACATATCTAAAGACTGATGAGCTGCAATATAGTAAATGTTTCTTCTTGGGTTTGGATAAACTTAAACTCACTTTTCTGAATTAGTTCTAGAAACTTTTAAAATTGAGTGACATTTCAAAAGCACAATGTGGCAAAACCACACAACAGTACCTCCAAATCTGCATACAACTGTAAGCCTTGTTATAAAGTTTGGCTTCATCACTGAGATATTCGTTTATAAGGCCTCATACACACTGGACCTAATAAAAAAAGCCAGTAACGTTAGCTATAGAAAGCTGTACTGTAGCTGTAGTGTGAGTTTTTTGCGGTAGCGTTTTTCAGCCTTTTTTAGCTGTAGTGTTTTTTTTTTTAGCTTTTTTTTTTTTTTTTTTTAGCAAAACTATACTCTCATAAAAGCTTATGGCTCAAAAATGCTGATAAACACAGAATAGCCATGTTTTTGGCCGTTTTTTACGTTGTTTTCAGCTTTTTTCAGAGTTAAAAAACACCTCTCAAAACCCACTAGTTCTGAGGGGTTTTTCCGGCCAGAAAACACCCCTGCCGAAAACTGCGGATAACAACCTATGTGTGCATGGACACATAGGTTAACATGCTGGGCAGTTTATTGACTGCAGAAAAACACGTCTGAAGCCAAAAACGGCAGCTGTAAAAACGTCCCGTGTGCATGAGGCCTAATAGTTGAGCAAAAACTTTGTTCTTTTTCTCCACCCCTTCACATTTGATCTCTGAAGGAAAACCTCCCGCATACCATGAGTATTTCTTCCCATGTTCCGGGAGCTTATTCATGTCTATTCACAAATCTCATTTCCCTGACAAGATTACAGGGGAAATGATTCTTATGTTTGTCAGTGTGCGTGTCATCTGCATGCCAGGAATTGTTTAGCTCATTAGTGCTAGAATAGAGATGTGCCCAGAGCTTTTATTTCTTTATGTAAGGAATCACCAGTGAGGATATATTTATAAACCAGGGTGATTAGTCACATAATCTGGTTTCCTTCCCCTATATACAGCAGATGACTCAACTGGCATCTACTGCAATTTTTTATTCTCACCTGAATTCTACGTATCAATGACCACAGGTGTAACTAAAAGCCCGGGTTCCGCTATATACAATTTTAGTTGCAGCTATGGTTGTGAATTGTATTTTAGCTTCTTTATCAAATGGTCCCATTTTATTAATGATGCTACGTATTAACAAATAACATCCATCCTGTGTGATGGTAGAAACAATTGCACTGGTTGGCATCACACTGAAGCGTCTTCCTTGATGTAGAGCGACCAAGTCATTGTTGGATTTTCCATTTCTTTTAGTATACAAATAAATAAGGACATTTAAAGGATGCACAAAGCCAAAACCGTTTTGGATGAAATGGGAAAGGGTTGGAGTCTCTGCCAAGCTTTTACTGCTGTCAGTGTCCCTGGTCTGACAGGAGTATAGATCTAAGTGCACTCCTGTGACCCACAGGAAAAGATTTTTTTTTTTGCAATGCTTCATCAAGCTACAGGCTCCCTACTGAAGACAGGTTAAGTATTACGCTATGGACCTCTTTCTGTTGTCATCTCTTTGAGATACCAGCATTGTCACACGATTGGGTAAGGAGACTACATTACCTTTCCTGGGTGCGCCAACGGTGGATGGATTTTCAACTGTCTTTCATTCCTCCCTCTTCTTACCATCATGAAATGGTTCTCCATGATTGATCATATACTCTCATGAGTTGTTTTTCATATTTTGGGACTATTTCTTCTTCACGTTTGATCCTTTTTTTAATACAGACACTTATCACTGCATGGAATTGTGTTTTTTTGCGGTTCATATTCAATTTATTTTATGCACTTTTTTTCCAGTCATTGATTTGTTTGTTGTTATTGAAGGCAATTGATCAGTCCTTCCTATAATATGTGCACATGTTTATTTCTTTATTCAATCACTCAGCGCTGTACTATATTTTACATATCATAATTATCGTTCGCAAAGTCATTACAATCTAAATATACAATATCCTACATATAATTAAAACTTTAAAAAGTTCAAACCAGCTGTGCCATGAACCAGAAAAACTTTCCAAGCACTAAGAAAAGACTGCCGTGATTAAAGAGGAGCACCAAGTTTAATACATATTTGAAATAGACCTATGGGAATTAAAACATATGTATATAAAAAGGTCAACCATATTGAATACACTTCTCCTTCTCTAAAATGTATCAGCATTTATCTGCTCACCGTATACAGTGAGGGGAAAAAAGTATTTGATCCCCTGCAGATTTTGTACGTTTGCCCACCGACAAAGAAATGATCAGTCTATAATTTTAATGGTAGATTTATTTTAACAGTGAGACAAAATAACAACAAAAAAAATACAGAAAAACGTATTTCAAAAAAGTTATAAATGGATTTGCATTTAGAGTGAAATAAGTATTTGACCCCTTCGCAAAACATGACTTAGTACTTGGTGGCAAAACCCTTGTTGAAAATCGCAGAGGTCAGACGTTTCTTGTAGTTTGCCACCAAGATTTGCACACATCTCAGGAGGGATTTTGTCCCACTCCTCTTTGCAGATCCTCTCCAAGTCATTAAAGGGGTTGTAAAGATTTGTGTTTTAAAAACAAACAAACAAACATGTCATACTTGCCTCTTCTGTGTGCAGTTGGTTTTGCACAGAGTGGCCCTGACCCTCCTCTTCTAGGGTCCCTCAGCGGCGCACTCCTGGCTCCTCCTCTTCTCGAGTGCCCTACCAGAGAAGAGCTTTCCCTTGAGAGCGTGCACGTTCCTGTGTTCTGCTGCATCTATTGACACAGACAGCAGGACTTGGCCCTGCCCGGCGCCCATGTCATTGGATTTGATTGACAGCAGCGGGAGCCAATGGCTGCTATCAATCTAGCCAATCAGGACACGAGACACCGGCTAGAGCTGGTGTGCTTGTCCCCAGTGCGAAAAAGAGAGGGTTCAGGTAAGTAAAAGGGGGGCTCTGGGGGGTTGCTGCACTGCGAGAGGTTTTTCACCTCAATGCATAGAATGCATTGAGGTGAAAAACCACGAGGGTTTACAAACTCCAGGCTGGCGTTTGGTAACTCGAACCTTCAGCTCCCTCTACATATTTTCTATGGGATTATGGTCTGGAGACTGGCTAGGCCACTCCAGGACCTTAATGTGCTTCTTCTTGAGCCACTACTTTGTTGCCTTTGCTGTGTGTTTTGGGTCATTGTCATGCTGGAATGCCCTGGCTAAGGAAAGGAGGTTCTCACCCAAGATTTGACAGTACATGGCCCTGTTCATTGTCCCTTTGATGCAGTGAAGTTGTCCTGTTCCCTTAGCAGAAAAACATCCTCAAAGCATAATGTTTCCACCTCCATGTTTGACAGTGGGGATGGTGTTCTGGGGTTGGGCAGCATCCCTCCTCCAACTCTGGCGAGTTGAGTTTATGCCAAAGAGCTTGATTTTGGTCTCATCTGACCACAGCATTTTCACACAGTTCTCTGAATCATTCAGATGTTCATTAGTAAACTTCAGACAGGCTGTACATGTGCTTTCCTGAGCAGGGGGTCGTTGCGGGCGCTGCAGGATTTCAGTCCTTCACCGTAGTGTGTTACCAATTGTTTTTATGGTGACTTTTGTCCCAGCTGCCTTGAGATCATTGATAAGATTCTCCCGTGTAGTTCTGGCTGATTCTTCACCGTTCTCATGATCATTGAAACTCCACGAGGTGAGATCTTACATGGAGCCCCAGACCGAGGGAGATTGACAGTTTATTTTGGGTTTCTTCCATTTGTGAATAAATCGCACCAACTGTTGTCAGCCTCTCACCAAGCTGCTTGGTGATGGTCTTGTAGCCCATTCCAGCCTTGTGTAGGTCTACAATCTTGTCCCTGATATCCTTGGACAGCTCTTTGGTCTTGGCCATGGTGGAGAGATTGGAATCTGATTGCTTCTGTGGACAGGTGTCTTTTATACAGGTAACAAGCTGAGAGAGTGCTCATAATCTCAGTTGTTACCTGTATAGAAGACACCTGGGAGTCAGAAATCTTGCTGATTGATAGGGGATCAAATACTTATTTCCCTCATTAAAATGCAAAGCAATTAATAACTTTTTTGAAATGTGTTTTTCTGGATATTTTTGTTGCTATTCTGTCTCTCAGTGTTAAAATAAATCTAAATTATAGACTGATCCTTTTTTTCTCAGTGGGCAAATGTACAAAATCAGCAGGGGATCAAATACTTTTTTTCCCCTCACTGTATATTGATCACCAAACAGATTGGATTTAGTATAAGTTGATAATCAGAAACGGCTCAGGCAGGTTGACTGACGGAAAGAGGCGTCTAGTACATTGTATGGTACCCCAACTAATAAAAACATGCGGGACAGATTATTTTGAATCCTTTAAGCAGAACTTACTGTAGGAAGGATGTTATTTAGATGGTGAACTGTATTGGATGTCTGCCAGACATATCCCTTGGTGTTGAGGCCAAAAAAATTCATTTTACTCTAATCTGACATAACACTTTTTTCCATATGGCCTCAGAATCTTTAAGGTGCGTTTTGGCAAAGCTCAGTCATGACTGCATGTGGTCTTTCTTGAGGTGTGGCTTCTTTTTTTTAATTTTTTTATTCTTATCAAATAAAAAGCTGACTTGACATACATAGTTGGAGTGTACGTACTAATCATAAGGCATTAAAGCGAACATTTTGTTCACTTTTTGTGGGTGAGTGCTAATGCATAGAACCTGTCAAGTCTCTGCTGGCCCAGCATTTGATGTAAACAATAGAAGATTTGTGTGTCTTTGTAGGGAGACAGGATATGGCTCTAATATCTGCACCTTCAGCGCTGTCTGCCTGTCTAACATAAGGGTTAACGTGGCATTTCCTCCTTTTGTAAAATTATTTTAAATATCAACAAAAAAATTTAAGAGTAAAATAAATGTTCGCATTCAGAGCTCCTTCAAGCCCACATTCAAATGCATTTGACTGTTAAGCCTCGTACACACGATCGGACTTCCATCAGACTTTTCCGTGGATTTTGGTCCGAAGGGCGTTGGCCGTGAACTTGGTATGCATACAGACGGCACAACATTTTCAGCCAACAAAACCTAAATATGTGTTTTTTTCTGCTCTCTAGCGCCACCCTTTGGGCAACTGCTGCTAATGTTGTCTTAATGTTTAACATTGGTTCTGAGCATGCGTGTTTGTACTTTGGATTTTAGTTGGACGGATTTGTGTACACACGATCGGATAATCCGACGTAACAGATTTATTGTCAGACAGTTGGTGAGCATGAACAGCCAACATTTGTTGTCGTTGATTCAGCCAACAATCGTCTAATGGAGCATAAACACGGTCGGATTATCCGACACAACACGTCTATCAGACAATTATTGTCGTAAAATTGGATCGTGTGTACATCTCTGCGTTCTGAATTGCAGGCGGAATCGCCACAATTCTGCCCGTGATTCGCAAAAGCGGCAAATCGACGGACGCCCATGTGTTCCCAACGGGCTGCCCGTCAATTTCAATAGCACCCAAACAGCGCAAATTTTCCCACGATTCGTCGGGCTAAAAATCGCGGTAAATCTTTTGGGCGACGGGCATCCTGTGATTTTATATGCACTATTTTACCATGATGGTTGCCCCCCCCGTATGTCAAGATCTGACTGGAGCCTAAATTTTTTATTTTTTTTGTCTGTGTGTGTGGTGTGTATGTCTCCTGTGAAGTAAGACACTTTCCAATATGTGTTCTCAGAATTGTCATTGATGTTAACCATCTTTGTCTTCCTGCTGAATACATCAGATTCTTATCAATTGTAGAAACATAAGCAGCATATGGGCAGGCTGGTTGTACAGAAGTCAATCTACCGATCGATCTCTGTACATCCAACCTGTCTAGCTTTTTCTGATCGATCAGAATACAATAACTCAGTGGCAAGGAGCTGTGTGCATGAGGAATTACATTAGGGATTTTCATGATCCAGTTCTGACTATCAATCTTTACTAACTGAGCTAGATCCAGATCATTTGATGATCCGTATACATAAGGTGAGCAAGTATGGACTCGTAAGCATACGTACCGTACTTTTAATGCTGGCCATACAAGAGTCAACCACTGGTTGAAGGGAAAAAACAAAACGACCCCCCCCCATTCACACACTTGATGGTTGAAGGAAAACAATTATAATGTATGGGCTGCCTAAGCATATAGGAATCCTTTCCATATTTGTGACTTTAGTGTATGTCAGAACACCTATTGTATTCTTTCTGAAGGTGATTTTTTTTTTAGGGAAGTCAAACTTGTAGCCCATCAGACCAATAGCAGCACTGTGTAATCTTGGTGAATTTCGCCTTTGCTGTAGCCCAGACATTGTCCCAGTGTTTATATTCCTCCTGGATATCGTAATGGCTAAGTTCACCTTTTCGGGCAGAATTTCACTTTTCATAATAAATGGAAGCTAGCGATACCAATATCAGTATCTGTGCCAATACTAAGCATTTGCACAAGTGTTTGTACTCGCATAAATGCTCCATTACTAGAATCCATACCTTCAGACTCGGTTCACATATGTTTGGGCTGGCTTGCTGTGCGATTTCAAAGTGGTTCAGATGCGTTTCAAAGGCGAAATGTAGTGTATGAGATTAGAAACCTGAGCAGGAATGAAATCGCACAGGACTCTTTCAAATCGCACTGTGGCTGACCCGCACATATGTGAACAGGCTTTAAAAAGCGTAATGAAACGCATGTGAAAACGGATGACTCTGCCAATGAAATTTGTGCAGTTTCCCCATAAGTTTTCATGCATGTATGGTGTGAAAGAACCCTAAAAAACTGTCAAATGACACAAAAAAAAAAAGATATCGGTAATTGGTATCAGCGAGTAGAAAAAGTATCGGTACTCTTACTCGGTCCTAAAAAATTGGCACTAGTGCATCCCTAATGGAAGTCTTTTGTCATTTCATTTTTGCCCCAGCCATCCCAATGTTCTTATCTCTCACTCACCTCGTTTATAGCAGCTTTGACATTCTTTATCTGTTCATTTGAGTGTTTGATAAATGTTTTTCTTTACAAATGTTTATTGGCATACAGATCAACAGTTCAGAATTACAGTAAAATAGTGCATCACATAGTAGACATACCGATTCAATACCATAGAATAAGCATACCATAAAAAATAGAATAAAGAACCCTCTCCACCCTTTGTATGGGGGACTGGAGTGGTGGTAACGCACAAAGTTCAAACGCTACGGTCCTTGTAGCCAGATAGCTAAACAGAAGTCCAGCAATAGCCGAACAAGGCAATCCGGAGGTCAGGAATTACAATGACTGTAGAACATAGGTAAGCTGTCACAGTAGAATTGCACAGTACAAAAACTCCATCCTAGAGTGGATGCTACATTTAAAGTAGAGCTGAAGAAGGCGCTATAATCAACTTGGTATTTGAAATGCAAGTATAACCAAATCCACCAGGGCAATACCCGGTGTCCTGTAATCCTGTGAAGCGTGTGATGCTTAAGAGTGAGAAGAGAAAATAAGCAACCTTGAGAGAAGAAGTGGGAAGAAGAGACTGAAAGGAAAAATAAGAACAGTGAAAAGAAATAAAAAGAAAGAAAGGAGGAAGAATAGGGTAGAGAGTCCATGGGGCGCGCGCGCCAGGGGAACCTTATATAGAGAGTAATGCGGCATCAAACCGGGAAGGGTGAGAGTACGCAATCCACGGTTGCCAAACCCTGAGAAACTTGTCATGTGTATCAGAGAGGACAGCCGTCAACTTTTCGTTAACCATGACGTCATTCAGGCGATTTTTGACCGCTTCAAAACTAAGTATGGGAGTTTTCCAAGCCCTCGCAATAGTCAACTTAGTTGCAGTAAAGAGATGTTGAGCAAGCTGCCGTTCCGGGCGTAGCAATTCAACAATGGGCTTACCCAGGAGAGCTTCATAGGGGTCTCTTTTAATATTAGTCTGGAACAGGCTGCGGAGAAGGTTATATACCCTAACCCACAGCCTACACGCCCGTGGGCATGACCACCAAATATGTGTCATGGAACCCTCCTGGGAGCATCCCCGAAAGCAGAGAGGGGAATAAGTCGGGATAAAACGGGCCAGTCTGGCTGGAGTATAATACCACCGATACAATACTTTGTAGGCGTTTTCTGATAAATGTTTTTGATTCCATCATTTCCTGTAGGTCATGTGACATCCAGGAAGTGTTCAATCCCAGAATGCACTGCCGTGCTGCGTCTCAGAAAAGAGTGTGATAGGGTGTTCTGACCATTCTGGACAACACCTCCCTCATTACTATATACCTTCCACCCACTTTCTGTACAATCTCCTTTATATCTACCATCAGCTATGTAGTGCAAGGGTCTAATTTAATACAAATTGAATAGATTGTTCATGCGAGTCCTCCTATTCCACTGTTCTGGTAAATCTAAAGGAAATTGTACAGAGATTGCATAGTTGCCAACATTGTAAAAAAATGTATAGGGACACTTTTTTGTCTGTGGGGGTCTTCTTATTATTAGGGGGCAGGGACATTCGTTTGTAGGTGTGACATAGTGGGGAAAGAAAAATGCGTAGCGCACCACGGCGGAAAATGGGTGTGTTTTAAGCTAACTATTGGGCGTGGCTTAAAGGGCGTGACTCAAAGGGGTGTGGTTAGAGCCTGAGATGAACGAGGGATGGAGGGAGAAAGAGAGAGAAGGAAGGAAAGAAAGAGGGATAGAGGGACAGCAGGCCCAGATCCTACACCCCAATAGAAATATGTGAATTCCAGAAAATGCAACAATCAGCAGCTAAACATACTTCAAACACCTGTTATTAGCTCTTCAATCATCCCGGCACCATGGTTGTTATGGTGTCAGGGTGATTGAAGCGCATTATTTATATTATTACATTGTAATATAAAATTAAATAGTTCAACTCATCATAATGTAGAATATCAGTGGGAGCCCTGAGTGTGTCATTTGTCACGTCGCCTGCCCCCAGATGCCATCAGGCGTCCCCAGCGGAGCCCCTCCTTACATGAGGCATCCCCAGCGGAGCCCCTCCTTACATGAGGCATCCCCAGCGGAGCCCCTCCTTACATGAGGCATCCCCAGCGGAGCCCCTCCTTACATGAGGCATCCCCAGCGGAGCCCCTCCTTACATGAGGCATCCCCAGCGGAGCCCCTCCTTACATGAGGCATCCCCAGCGGAGCCCCTCCTTACATGAGGCATCCCCAGCGGAGCCCCTCCTTACATGAGGCATCCCCAGCGGAGCCCCTCCTTACATCAGGTGTCCCCTACAGAGCCCCTCCTTACATGAGGCGTCCCCAGCGGAGCCCCTCCTTACATCGGGTGTCCCCAGCAGAGCCCCTCCTTACATCAGGTGTCCCCTACAGAGCCCCTCCTTACATGAGGCGTCCCCAGCGGAGCCCCTCCTTACATCAGGTGTCCCCTACAGAGCCCCTCCTTACATGAGGCGTCCCCAGCGGAGCCCCTCCTTACATCAGGTGTCCCCTACAGAGCCCCTCCTTACATGAGGCGTCCCCAGCGGAGCCCCTCCTTACATCGGGTGTCCCCAGCAGAGCCCCTCCTTACATCAGGTGTCCCCAGCAGAGCCCCTCCATCAGGTGTCCCCAGCGGAGCCCCTCCATACATCAGGCGTCCCCAGCGGAGCCCCTCCATACATCAGGCGTCCCCAGCGGAGCCCCTCCTTACATCAGGCGTCCCCAGCGGAGCCCCTCCTTACATCAGGCGTCCCCAGCGGAGCCCCTTCTTACATCAAGTGTCCCCAGCAGAGCCCCTCCATACATCAGGCGTCCGCAGCGGAGCCCCTCCTTACATCAGGCGTCCCCAGCGGAGCCCCTCCTTACATCAGGCGTCCCCAGCGGAGCCCCTCCTTACATCAGGCGTCCCCAGCGAAGCCCCTCCTTACTTCAGGTATCCCCCCCCCCATTGGAGCCTGGATTTCCCGGGAAACAATAAAATTCGGGAAAATGGTCTAAATCCCGGGAAGTCCGGGGCAGTTGGCAAGTATGAGATTGTACAATCAGATTGCATAGTGTATGGCCAGATTTATATACAGACACTCAGTTGTCAAGCCCCAAACACATCTCCACGTAGTGGGAACTCACATTTCTGCATATTGTCATACAAGCAGTCTGATCAGATTCCTTTCCAGTCACATCCCCAGTGTGTCAGTGACTAAGGAAAATGTCATCGATGCTTATTTACATCACTGTTTGTTTTTTATCATAATGATGATATATATATGATAGCGACGAGGGCATTATATTTTTCCTTGTAGCATATTTACTTTTTTCATGGTTTCTGCAGGCTATATTTCAGTTTGGCACCTTTCACTAGCTGCAGACAGTACACATTGTTCATAGATGAAGGTCAGACCCGGACACATGGAGAGGATAAAAGCCTGCACAGATACATCATGACAGCCCAAGGCACACTTGTGGTAATGCCCAATTGACGTTATGTTGGCAAGGGTGAGAATGAAATCATTGTGCAGCTAGAAAAAATCTGTGGATGTCTTATTTTTATATGACCTTTTATAACTCAACTTAAAGTGGTTGTAAACCTCAGTCATGAGATCTGAACAAAGTACATATCACTGCAGTGTTTACTTGCTTGTCCCCAAAGCACTAAGTGTCCTTTCTCTCTGCTGTCTAGTTCCTCTATTGTGAGCATGAGTCACTTCTGACATGTTTTCCTGATACCACGAGTAAAAAGGCATAGATACCTACCTCATAAACCTTTTATGCCTGGGTTCACATATGAGCACACATGCGGCTCGCAGCAGGAGTCCGGTGTGTCCCCGTTCACTGTTTCAGGTCCAATTTCCGCCTGAATTCTTGGCTGAATTCGGACCTGAAACGGATAAAAAGACGCACAGCGTTCCTGTGCAAATCGCACCGGAGCCGCTGCGGAGATATGTGAACCGGCTCCATAGAGAGCCAGTCACAATCTCCTGCTATGCGAATTGGATGTGGGGAACCCTCATTCAATTTGCACTAGTGTGAACCCAGCCTTAATAAAGGTGATGTTCTTAAATTGTGAGGGGATTGTATCAGATACATTTAGTTAGTAGAGTTCTTTCATTACCTTTGGATTTTTCATGATGGTTAGATTGTCCACATATGTCAGAGCTGATACCTAGCTCATATCATTGTTTGTTACTTGATAACATATGCGGTGGAAATAACATATTGCCCCCTCTCACCGCCTTGTCTTTACTTCCAGGAATACAGTGGAACCTCGGATTGCGAGTAACGCGGTTAAGGAGCGTTTCTCAATACGAGCACTGTATTTTAAAAAAAATGTGACTTGGTTTGCGAGTGTTGTCTCGCAAAATGAGCACGATTCAGGCCAAAGCGGTGTGCAGTACCGCTTTTGGCCTGAGGTAGGGGGCGCCGGAGCCGAGCAGAGCTGAACATCGCCGATCGGCACCGTTCGGAAATGCATGGAAAGGCCCGAGGACAGCACAGCTGACCTCGGCAAATCTCGGGAACAAAGACTTTCTGAGGTTTGCCGAGGTCAGCCGTCGTTTCCTCTGCATTTTCGGACGTTTCCGAGGCTCTCCGGCGCACCCACCCCCCCCCCCCCCCCGCCTCCGGCCGCATGCAGTATTGCATACCATTGAAGTTAATGCGGCACAACTTATTTTCGTTTCCATTGACTTCAATGGGGAAACTCGCTTTGATATGCGAGTACTTTGGATTACGAGCATTCTCCTGGAACGGAGTATACGTTATCCGAGGTTCCACTGTATCCTGTTTTTTTCTTATTATTGGCTGTTTTTTGTAATGCTGAAATATTGGGGTCTTCTCATTTTTTTTTTCCAGTTGTGTCTCGTATAGTTGGAATTGTCAAATGTTATCATTTATGTTGACAAGTAGAAATACTTCTGGAGTTACACACAGTACAAACTGAGAATTATCAACATATACACTACAAAATGATAGTTCTGCCATTGTTTGTATTGCTGTGAGACCTCATGGTGTCATGTCTGTGTTTTTCCCGTATGCTCTCTGTGTGACATCTTTTAGATTTGTTTCCACCTTCCATTGCTTTGCATCACCACCTAAAAAAATAAATACATTTTTTTACCTGTAAAATCTTTTTTGTGGTGTGTGCATTGCAGGACACAGTATGAAGTACAGTGGAACCTCGGATTGCGAGTAACGCGGTTAATGAGCGTTTCGCAATACAAGCACTGTATTTTTAAAAATCCTGACTCGATTTGCGAGTGTTGTCTCACAAAAGGAGCAGGATTCAAGCCACAGCGGTCTGCAGTACCGCGTTTGGCCTGAGGTGGGGGGCGCCGGAGCCAATCGGCGCAGTTCGGAAGTGCTCGGAAAGACTCTGAAATACTCCGTTCCCGAGCCTTTCCGAGGCCAGCCGAGCTGTCCTCGGGCCTTTACGTGTGTTTCCGAGGCTCTCCGGCGCCCCCTACCTCTGGCCACATGCGGTATTGCATGCCATTGAAAACAATGTGGAACTAATTATTTTCGTTTCCATTGACTTCAATGGGGAAACTCGCTTTGATATGCGAGTACTTTGGATTAAGAGCATTCTCCTGGAATGGATTATGCTCGTAATCCGAGGTTCCACTGTATATTGGAATCAATGTGTTATGCTGCTATCTTCAGGAGATTGGTCAGTGCCATAAAAAACTGTAGGGACAGCCCAGTATTACTCTTTCCACTCAGTGTGTCTCACCTGTGTCCTGTAATATACCCCAAGAAAAGGATTTTACTGGTAAGAAAAAAAAAAATCATATTTTCTTGATCGTACATTGCAGGGCACAGGATGAATTATTCTGATGTTCTGTACAGCATCAAAACAAAGGGTGCATTTGATATGTATCAAAAACATTCTGGATGTTTGATGTATAATACACACATGAGTTCTAACTGTCAAAGCACAGAAAGATCCATCGCAATAAAACCAGGATCCCAGGACACACTCACCGGACACTTTATTAGGTATACCTGTTCAATTGCTCTGACTATTTCAAAAACTGCTGATCTACTGGGATTTTCATGCACAACCATCTCTGGGGTTTACAGAGAATGGCCTGAAAAAGAGAAACTATCCAGTGAGCGGCAGTTGTGTGGCGGAAAATACCTTGTTGATGTCAGAGAGAATGGGCAGATGAGATGATAGAAAGGCAACACTCAAATAACCACTCGTTACAACCAAGGTATGCAGAATACATCTCTAAATGCACAACACATCGAACCTTGAAGCAGATGGGCTACAGCAGCAGAAGACCACACCGGGTGCCATTCCTATCAGCTAATAACAGAAAACTGAGGCTACAATTCGCACAGGCTCACTAAAATTGGACAATAGAAGATCGGAAAAACGTTGCCTGGTCTGATAAGTCTCTATTTCAGTTACGACATTCAGATGGTCGGGTCAGAATTTGGCGTAAACAACATGAAAGTATGGATCCATCCTGCCTTGTATCAATGGTTCAGGCTGGTGGTGGTGGTTTAATGGTGTGGGGGATATTTTCTTGGCACACTTTGGGCCCCTTAGTACTAATTGAGCATTGTATAAATGCCACGGCCTACCTGAGTATTGTTACTGACCATGTCCATCCCTTTATGACTACAGTGTACTTATCTTCTGATGGCTCCATCCAGCAGGATAATGCACCATGTCACAAAGCTCAAATCATCTCGCCACTGGTTTCTTGAACATGACAATGAGTACACTGTACTCCAATGGCCTCCACAGTCACCAGATCTCAACCCAATAGAGCTCATTTGGGATGTGGTGGAACAGGAGATCTGCATCATAGATGTGCAGCTGACAAATCTGCAGCAACTGCATGATGCCATCATGTCACTATGGACCAAAATCTCTGCGAAATGTTTCCAACACCTTGTTGAATCTATGCCATGAATAATTTAGTCAGTTCCAAAAGCAAAAGGGGTTCCAACCCGGTACAAGCAAGGTGTACCTAATAATAAAGTGTCTGGTGAGTGCAATGGCAGGTGGAAGAGCAGAGCTGGCCAGGGAAAATAAGACCTTGGAGTCCCTAGCCTTTTATCCACAGGTCTTCAAACCAAGGGATATTTTCAACAGAGACAGTCAGCCACTTTTTTAGAAATCCCTTCTCTATAGGGTATAGCTGGGCAAAACTCTTTGGAGGAGCAAAGACTTTGACAGGTTTGGCCAGCCATTGTACAGGATTAGAAGGCCCCTAGGAGTAGTCAAAGCCGGCAGCTCCAGATCTAGACATGTGCACACTGCGTAAATAAGGATCAAGCTGGTATCCTTAACCACTTCAGCCCCGGACCAATACGCAGCATAAAGACCAGGCCCCTTTTTGCGATTCAGCACTGCGTCGCTTTAACTGACAATTGCGCGGTCGTGCGACGTGACTCCTAAACAAAATGGACGTCTTTTTTTCCCACAAATAGAGCTTTCTTTTGGTGGTATTTGATCACCTCCTGTGGTTTTTATTTTTTGCGGCGATAAATAAAAAAAATATTTCCTCAGTTTAGGCCGATACGTATTCTTCTACATATTTTTGGTAAAAAAAATCGCAATCGGCGTTTATTGATTGGTTTGCGCAAAAGTTATAGTGTTTACAAAATAGGGGATAGTTTTAAGGCATTTTTATTTATTTTTTACTAGTAATGGCGGCGACCAGCGATTTTTTTTTTTGTGACTGCGACATTATGGCGGACACATCGGACACCTTTGACAAATTTTTGGGACCATTGTCATTTTTACAGCGACCAGTGCAATAAAAATGCACTGATTACTGTGAAAATGACACTGCCAGTGAAGGGGTTAACCACTAGGGGCGCTGGAGGGGTTAAGTGTGCCTAGGGGCGTGTTTCTAACTGAGGGGGGCGTGGCTACTAGTGACACGTCACCGATCTCCGATTACAAACAGCTTGCTATGGGGGCGCTTGGAATGCAGGAGGAGCCAGGAGTGCCAGCTGGGGACCCCAGAAGGAGGATCGGGCTGCTCTGTGCAAAACCATTGACATGTTTATTATTTTAGAAAACAAAACCTTTACAATCACTTTATTAATAGCTACTTCTGAACTACATTACATTCTCTTGGCGCGTTTTCCTGCACATGTGCCTTCTTTCCTCTCAGGATAAAGGTTCTTTTCCCAAAGTAATACTGCATATATAACATGATCAGAGCATTCCAAACTGACTATCAGTCTTACACCATTCAACGGGGACACACACTCTGTTCTGATTCTTTCCTGTGCTTCATGGCACTGCCCACCAGAGAACTGCTCTCCTAATCATTGCTCGGTTTTTATTTATTTTTTTGTCTATTTATTGAGGTGCTTTATGACCAACTCAGCTCAAGTTGTAATTTTTTAACCACTTGCTTACTGGGCACATAACCCCCTTCCTGCCCAGGCAAAATTTCAGCTTTCAGCACTGTCACGCTTTGACAAAACTGACGTCCTTTTTTTCCCACAAATAGAGCTTTCTTTTGGTGGTATTTGAACATTTCTGTGGTTTTTATTTTTTGCGCTATAAACAAAAAAAGAGCGACAATTTTGAAAAAAAACACAATATTTTTTACTTTTTGCTATAATAAATATCCCAATTTTTATTTAAAAAACTATTTTTTTTTCTCATTTTAGGCCGATACGTATTCTTCTACAAATTTTAGGTAAAAAAAAAAAAAAATCGCAATAAGCGTATAGTGATTGGTTTGCGCAAAAGTTATAGCGCCTACAAAATAGGGGATAGAATTATGACATTTTTTTTTTTTTTTTTTTATTAGTAATGGCGGCGATCTGCGATTTTTATTGTGACTGCGACATTATGGCAGACAGATCGGACACTTTTGACACATTTTTGGGACCATTCACATTTATACAGCGAATAGTGCTATAAATATGCACTGATTACTGTATAAATGTGACTGGCAGGGAAGGGGTTAACACTAGGGGGCGAGCAAGGGGTTAACTGTGTTCCCTGCTAGGTGATTGTTACTGTGGGGAGAGGGGACTGACTGGGGGAGGTGACCGATCGGTGTCCCTATGTACAAGGGACACAGCATCCATCTCCTCTCCCTGACAGGACGTGGATCTCTGTGTTTACACACAGAGATCTACGTCCCTGGCTCTGTAACAGCTGATCGCGGGTACCTGGCGGACATCGCGACCGCCAGGCACCCGCGTGACACGGCGGGCACAGCTTTTCCCCGAAGCGTGCCCGCGGCATCAGTTTAGGCCGATGCACCAGGAGGACATCCTCTCAGCAATTGAGCGCCGCAATGCAGACGTCTTTTGAGCAATGGCCGGGCGCAAAGTGGTTAAGAAGCAATTGTCGTTCCCAGCTTTGAAAAGTTTAAATGGGGGAAAAATCCAAAGATATACATGCAGCTCGCAGCAGGGGTCCGGTGCGTCCCTGTTCTCCGTTTTAGGGCCAAATTCTTGCCTGAATTTGGCCCTGAAACTGAGCCAAAGACGCACAGCATTCCTGTGCAAGCCGCTTCACAGCCGCAGCGGAGATATGTCAACTGGCTCCATAGAGAGCCGGTCACAATCTCATGTCATGCGAATTGGAAACCCACATCCAATTTGCATAGGTGTGAACCCAGCCTAAGGGATTGGGGAATTGGTTGTTTGATGGAACTCTTGTTATAAGAGTATTTCAGGTAAAGGTTTCATTTTTTGTGAAATTACCCGATGATGTAAAATGCCATCTGTATTTGTCTTGTGGGTGTGAACAACCAGCAATATAAATTGGCTTTAGTTTTTTTTTTAACAAACTCGTAAACTTAAGGCAGGAAATTTGCACTTAGTCTCATAAACACATTCTGACACATTGTTACCGTTGGAGTTTTCCAGCTGAATTTCTGAAGAAAGAGATGAATTCCGAAGCGGTACTGGCAGGTTAGAAACAGGCACCTCCTCTATTAGAGTGTCTCCACTCTGGATGAAGGAGCACAGGGGGCACCTTGGACAGCAGCATTGTCAGTCAGGTGGGAGGGGAGTGTTGGATGTACTAGCAGATTTAGATACACTAACAAATTGAAGCTAAACTCCAGCTAACGCAACAGTTTGTTTTTTTTGTTTTGTTTTTCGGGCTAAAGGTTTTACATAAAAGAAAGCTGATATTTGTAAGCACCTCTTTCAGTGTTAAATGGTTTGTCTCAACCCTGTAAATGCTACATCTGGAAGAGAGCTTGTTCTTTTGAAAAATAACACTTACTGGCTGGATCACCAGGTGAAAATATAAGAAAAAAAGCCAAAAGAAAACAAACCAAATGCATCCATTACATCTAAGGATTGCTAAGCTGCAATATAATAAATGTTTTTGGATTTAATAGCGCTTTAATAAAACCTGGAAGCTGATTGGTTTCTATGCAGAAATGCACCAAATTTTGCACTCTCCAGTTTTAGTAACTATGTAACCCCAATGGGTCTAACTTACAGTGTAGCCAAAAATAGAGAAAGGAGCAACAACACATGTGGCCAATAGAAGAAAAGGTCAAGTTAACACGTAACTACTTCAGCCCCCGTAGGATTTATCCCCTTAATGACAGGCCCTTTTTTGCGATCTTCGACTTTGTACTCAAACTACTTTTTTGCTATTATAAATATCCCCCCCAAAAAAATTGGAAAAAAAAAAAGGCAGGCAGAAACTTATCAGAATCTGAAAGCCCCCTTTAACAAGGGGGCCCCCAGATCCCAGCCCCCCACCCTAGGTGAATGAGTATGGAGTACATGGTACCCCTACCCATTCACCTGAAAAAAAAGTGTCAAAAATGAACACACTACACAGGTTTTTAAAGTATTTTATTAAGGCAGCTCCGGCTCTTCTCCCTCTTCTGGCAACGTCTTCTCCCTCTGCTGGTCCTTCTCCCCTCTCTGGTTCTTCTCCTTTCTGTGCTGTCCTCTCTCTCCGCCCTACGGAAACCAAAAAATGAAATCATTTTATACTTTTTGTTTCTTATTCTATCCTGTTTATTAATGTCTCAATGCCATGCTGTGGGTGCGGTACAGAGGACTTGGACTTTTGCCCAGCAATATTGTCAGAATGATGCTGCTTTTATCTTTCGTAACTCTCTACTGACTATTAAACAATAGTCATTTATCCGATGCAGTCATTACACCTGCTGCAAACTGTATATAGACATGGGTTGTACCTGGCCGACGGGCTCATGCGTCTCTCACTCATCACTAGGAGGAAATTGGCTCTGAGCGATTTGTTGAATGATTATGGTAAGAGGAACACAGGGACTGCCTAACCTATTGCATACCTAGAATTGTCTTTTGCCTTGTGCCCTGGAAACTTGGGTCACCTTTATAGTTTGCCTTTGTTGTTCTTTTTTTCCTGAGAGTGGCGGTTAATCCTTTCTACGTAAAAGTAATCTTCTGTATTTATGTGCATCTGCTCCTGCACTTTCCTATCATTGAAAAATAACTGCTTACCTAATGTACTACAATTCAAGGGAAATCACTGGAGAGGTTCAGTGCTATAACTCACTGGCTTCTCTTCTCATTTGGTAATATATACTGCTGAAAGTGTATAGATTGTCAATAAATTGTACATTTGACTTCTGTTGCATGTTGTTTTTTTCCCCACATGCGTATTATATATAAACAAGATGGCTTGTGTCACTGAAAAAATTTCACTTTGTTTTTGGGCAATTTTATAAAATGTTACTTAAAGTCAAGTTCAGCTTTTACTGTCAGAAAGTAGCTGACTTATTTTACTGATTTACTTATCTTACTGATGTATGGAATTATTATTATTTTTTTTATCAATAACTGTTTTATTTAAAGTTACATCAGATACAGGTTAAATGCATTGGTCTTACAGCAAACAGAATAATCGCTTTCTATTCTGGGTTATACGTTTGTAAGAGTTCCTGAGCGTGTAAGCACTGTACATCTGCCAGCTATGCAATTTTCTGATCTTATCAGGTTATTTTAACGTGTACGTATAGTGCTATCAACCAAACCTTTGAACTGATAAGGCTATTAGATACTCGAGTGCATGGGTCTCATGAGGACTCCCATGAAGAGGGAAAGAATAGATAGGGAAAGGAAGAAAGAAAGGAAGAAAAAGAAAGAAAAAAGGGAAGGGGGAGAGAAGGGGGGGAGGGGGGGGGATGTCATCAAGGTGTACCTGGCTCCGAGTCACTGTGGTCACTGTGGTGCCACAACTCCCAGACCATGTTGTGTGCGTCTAGGCGATCGTGGATCCTCGCCGTCATCCTCTCCATCAATTCTACATCCCTAATCCTGGCATACAGCGCCCCCTCCGGAGGAGGGGAGCTGCGCTTCCAGTTCAGTACCACTAAGCAGCGCGCTGCCGTAAGGACATGCCTGGCTAGTTTCTTATATGGGTGTGGGGCCTTCAGAGACATCAGTCCCAGCAAGAAGAATTTAGGGGTAAATGGTACTGCCGTCTCAAGGAGACGAATCAGTAGTTGGTGAACAGAGTTCCAGTAGGGTGTTATCAGCGGGCATTCCCAATAAATATGATACAGTGTTCCCTTTGCTCCCTGGCATCTCCAGCAGCGGTCCGAGCTGGCTGGGTGGATGGCATGAAGAACATCAGGAGTCATGTACCAAAAGTACAGTATCTTGTATATATTTTCCTTATAAAGCGTACATAGCGACCTTTTGGACGCCTGGGATGTATGGAATTTTTAATTCTTTTTTGTTTTATTATTATTTTGTTATATTTTTAATCAATCTTACAGTGGTTCTAAAGGTAAAAATGTTTTTCCTTAAAGCGGAATTTGTTTTTTTTTAAAAGTCAGCAGCTACTAACACTGTAGCTGCTGACTTTTAATAAGGACACTTACCTGTCCTACTCTCCCGCGCTGTGGCCCCCCCGATGCCGATCCCTCGATCGATGCAGGTCCCGCGCCCCCATCCACACTAAGGGAAACAGGCGCGAGTCTCGCACCGACTTGTGAATGGGCGGCTGGGATTACACACAGTTCCCAGAAAACAGCGTGCCCAATTCACTAGAAGAGGATGGGGAAGAAAACAGACCGCGGTTATGAAAGAGGCAGATTACGGACTTCCGCATAGCAACAGGTATTGCGGGTGAGTATAATTTTTATTTTATTTTTCTATTTTTTTTTAGGATGTTTTGTGTAAAAAAAAATTCTGGGTGGAACTCCACTTTAATGCATTCCATGCATTAAAGTGGTAGTTAACCCTGAAAGTGCACTTGAACCTACAGGTAAGCTTACAATCGAGCTTTACCTGTAGGTACAATGAATATGTCCTAATTTTGCACTGTTTAGGAGATATTCGCATTGGCCGATGACACCACCCGCGCATGTGCAGTGACGCTGTACATTCACAGCCACACAGTATGCTGTGAAATGCAAAGCGCAGTGCCATGGCCATGGTTCCTGTGCAGATACGTAGGAGTCATATCATAGCGGCCCGGCCATTCGAACAGCCGGAGCCCATGAACTCCTGAGGACCGAGTAAAGATAGAAGCCTCTACAGCGGTGACAGCACGCCGCTGGAGTGCTTTGTTTCTATTGTAAGTTTGTCATAATGTGCATACTAGCACATTATGGCATAAACTTGAAGGGGGTCCAGATTTTGTTTTTTACAAAGGCTATAAAGTTTATATAGTTCTGAAATGGGATTTTGTGTATGTATCATGTTTCATTCATGGAATAAATGAAATATTTGTGTCTTCCCATTTAGTGTTCCTGTAGGAAAAGACAGAGTGATTGCCTAAAGCAGGTGCATAGGCTTTATTTTCATTTAGGAATTCCATTACATTGAAGTGTAAAATCTATATGCCGATAGTACCCTTTGTTCTATAATAGAGAACTTGGATCTTGTGTTTAAAGTGGAGATAAAAAAATATTGAAAATATCAGGTTGGGAGGTCCAGATACCAGGTTGGGAGGTTCAGTGCCCAGATGATGCGTTCTACAATTAGTATGCCGTCTGTGTCCCTCCCCTTACTACATCGACCAATATAGAGCAAGTTGAATCAAATCACTTTTTTTCTGGTTTAAACCTTCTAAGCTACAACAGACTGAGAAGAAAGAATGGTTATACAGTGGTCCTTATTTTAAAGGATTGTTCTATTCCGAGATTGCCTTTATTATTATAAAAAAAAAAACATGCATCTTTGTTCTAAGTGTGATGGTTTTGCAAAATGTATTTTTTTCTAACCCATGATGTCCAACATTCAGCCGTTTTAACTATTTAGGAAATAGTTTCAGGGTTCTTCTGTGGCAGAGGATGTGGCATGCTCGGACTTTTACGGCTCTTGCTGGTTGCTACTTCCCACGTCTAATTCAGAGGGAGTGCCATCCCTCTGTACAACGTAGAAGGAAGGAGCCCTGTCAGGTTGTGTTTGCTGTATCACACTGAAAGAATAACTTTCCGATAGCAGCAGTCAGATTCTTCCTTTAATTGTCACACCAGCCCTGGAAATGCCGTCTGTTTGAAATGGACATTTCAATAATGTCTTTTTTGTCTGTGGGGAAATATTTTTTTTATATTTAAGGAGCTAAAGAAATATTGGCAAGCTGGTTATAAGAAATAAAGTATTTTATTTATACACACATAAGTAACATGGAACTTTTCTTCTCACAGATTGCCAACAATGAACTCTGCCAGAACAGTATTGGTTTTGCGACGACCAAAATGAACAGTAAAAATGGTAAGTGAGTTAATGAGGGATGAGATCTCCAGACATCAATCTGTGTATCTCACACTCAGTATCTGTGTTCTAATTCCTCTGCCTCATGCTGGATCACAGAGTCACTGACTTGTGGTCCCTGATGCAGAATGTAAAGTGTAACCCTATGCATATTAGCATATATGAAATGTCCAATTACGTTTTGTGTCAGGTGCTGTGAAGTCCATACAAAAAAAAAAACAAATGTTCCAGTGCTCAAAAGATTGCTGTAGGGTAAATTGGAGAAGGGAATCTTCACAAATCACGCCACTGCATCAGCTGTGTGGCCACTCTCAACAGGTCAGGGGAAACCCAGAAGAAACTCTAAAAGAAAGCAGTGACAGAGGGCGCACCAGCCTTGCGCATTACCTTTGCAACACTGAAATGTATTAAAAGTAGAATTGCATACTCGCAAATGAGTGATAAAATCAGGCAGATAATAAAAAGTCCATCATTTGCATCCAGCAAGATCTGCTCACCCGTAAACTTGGGTGGGATGAAAGTCCAAAGAAACTGACACGTTTCAAGTGGTATCCCCTCCTCTTCAGAGCTCTAAAGAGGGGATACCCCTCGAAACACGTCAGTATTCTTTGGACTTTCACCCCACCCAAGTTTACTGGCCAGCAGATCTTGTAAATGATGGACTTTTTATTATCCGCCTGATTTTATCACTCGTTTGTGAGTATGCAATTCTACTTTTAATAAATTTCAGTGTTGCATAGGTAATGCTGTGAAGTCTTGCTGTGTTGTGTGTTTTTATTTTTATTTATTATACTAAGACTTGCACACTCTCCACCAAGCTGGGACAGTGGCTGCAGAAAGCGGTGTTATCAGTACACTTTTATCTGGAAAAAGCATAAAAACTGTTATCCTGCCAAAAGAAGAGTCAGCGTTAGAGCCGGGCTCTTAGAGTCAGGGGTCCAATGACAGTGTTTTTTCTGACATTACTGCACAGTTTGTCATCTTCAGAATTAAACATTTATACGTGTTCAAAAATCTTTTGTGGCAAATTGTCCATTAAATATGATCTATGCATGTCTCTGAATCCTAGTTTAGAAACAGTATGAACTCGATGTTATAAGGTATCTTGATGATTTAAGTAAACAGAGTAACAAAATACATGGAATTCTACATGATGAATTTGAAACAGTTTAACCACTTGAAGACCAGACCTTTTTCTGATACTTCTTGTTTACAAGTAAAAATCTGTATTTTTTGCTAGAAAATTACTTGGAACCCCCAAACGTTATATATTTTTTAGCCAAGGCCCTAGAATAAAATGGTGGGTTTTGCAATTTTTTGTCACATGGTATTTGCCTATCGGTTTTTCATACGCAAATTTTTGTGAAAAAATACAATTTAATGAATTTTAATGCACACAAACACAATATCATACCAGATTTTTTGAAAAATACAAAAGATGGTGTTATGCAGAGTAAATAGGGAGGAGGCAAATCATCAGTCTGAATATCTACGATGTTTCATCCAGTCCCTGGTGGAGGATGTCCAGTAGGCGGCTGGAGAAGGCATAAATAATCTTGGGTTTGAGGCAGTGCTGTTTTTGTCCAGGAGCAGAAGCTCCCAGCCTGAACTGTATACTGCAGTCCAAACTGTAATTTTGAGAGTCTCCAAAATTGGAGCACATAGCAATGGACAGATTAAGGGCAGGTTTGCCTGGAGGGAGCCCACCCATCCTTGAAGGAACAGGGATGCAAGGGACACCCAGCAAGGCCACAATGGCAGCTGAAGGTATCCAGTGACTCCCCACACCTATTCACCAAATGTACAGACAAATGGCAACTTTAAAATAGAGCACGCTCATAGAATGGTGACAAACTACAGTGTTTAGGTGTCTGAACTTATAATATGCAAATGTGTGTGTATGTTTCATATATATATATATATATATATATATATAAAATAAATATTTAAAGCCTAATTGGATGGAGCCCTAACACTATCTAAATGCAAAGAGTTGGTGCATGGAAGGTGAAGGGCAAGCTGTAGTGCAGGTCTTCCGCATTGTGCTCCTAGATACAAAAACGGAGTGAGCAACACATTTCACATGAAATAATGAACATTGAAGCATTATCTCCTTGAAGACAATCCTCCAAAAGATTTGTTGTTCACCATTACATAAACCTAGAGCATAGCATGTTTCGAAGTCCATAAGGTTCAAGCCATGAGTATGTTCCACCTTATTGGCCAGACCATTGACGTGCCCTAATAGGCCTAAATGTAAGCTCAAGATCTAGTTCAAATGAAACAATATAGGTAGCTGTTTTTTTTTGTTTGCTTTTTCGTTGTCATCCTTCCAGAGTCCTGGGACAAGGCAAAGAATCCTATCTAAACTACACCTAACTACACTACTTACAAGTTCTTTCCTAGCCAGAGGCAAAATGGACTGGCAAATGTACTTAATGCACATTCTGTGGGCTATTGGCCTTGCAGGCCCAAGGCCCAATGTACCTAGAGACATATGTAAAGTCCAACAGTCTTTTGAAATCGGGTTTCCCGCCTGTGTTTTTTCAGCCAGCCAACAGAAAATAATTGATGGTGTAGCGCTGCTTTCTTTCACAAAAAAAAAAAAAGCATGCTTCCCTTACCAATGCGTAATTCTAATAGCATAAAAATTGTGCTATAACTAGTATGTGTATCAAAACCACCTCCTTTTATTTGTGATCCTTTTTATACTTTGTAGCATTATCTCCTTGGACACCGTGCTTAGCTGATACAAAATTCAAACATGATAAACATAAATAAGTGAATCAAACATTTCAATTGTTATAAACGTCCCACTTTTGTGAAATAAAGTGCTCATGCTTAGATAATCGGTGCTCCAATGCTCAGTGTTCAGAGAGAGGTGCCCCACGTGGACGTACACTCACCCCTAAAGCTTTGTGGGGAATAAAGACCCCTGGATGGTTTATTCCAAGGTCAGCTGTATTTAGGATGATCCTCCATGGATGGGAAGAAAAAATGACAGAAACTGTAATTTATTAAAATAATTCAAAGTAAAACATATGGGATGCGCTCACATTGTTTGGTGACTGTGCCTGGCACTCGGTGTGATCAGCATGTGTTTTAATTGAAGGGTAATCCGGCCAGTTGAGATGTTGCACTCTGTTGCGACTTTTATACCATTTGAAATGTTTGATTCACTATCATGTTTGAATTTTGTATCAGCTAAGCGCAATGTATAACCACTTCATGCTGGTAGGTTAATTGGCTCCGGTCTAAATTGGCCCTAGTATGTGTATGTATGAATGTGAGTTAGGGACCTTAGATTGTTAGCTCCTTAAGGGCAGGGACTGATGTGAATGTACAATGTATATGTAAAGCGCTGCCTAAATTGACAGCGCCATATAAGTACCTGAAATAAATAAAAATAAAATAAATAAATATAGTAAATGTAAACCCACTACAGAAAATAAAACTGGCATAAAAAAACAAATCAGATTTCACACCCACCAACTTAACCACTTGCCGACCAGCCGCCGCAGTTATACTGCGGCAGGTCGGCTCTATTGCGCGAATAGCCGTACCGGTACAGCGCTTTGTTTAACGGATACAGTAGGAGTCCGCACAGCACCGGAGGCCAGCGGTGCCGGAGCCGATGCATGTTGCCGGCGGCCGCGATGTCTGCCGGCCACCTGCGATTGCTTCACAGAGAGGCAGAATGAGGATCTGCCAGTGTAAACAAAGCAGATCCCCGTTCTGTCAGGGGAGTACAGTGTGATCGTCTGTTCCTAGTGACTAGGAACAGCTATCTCTCTGTACTTCCAGTGAGCCCAGCCCCCACACAGTTAGAAACACCTCCTTAGGACACCTAACCCCTTGATCGCAACCTAGTGTTAACCCCCTCCCTGCCAGTGTCATTTATACAGCAATCATTGCATTTGTATAGCACTGATCACTGTATAAATGTCACTGGTCCCGAAAAAAAATATTTTCAAGGCACGCTGGAGAGTGGGAGGAGCCGGGAGATGGGAGGACATGGGGCCGCCTATTGACCCTGATCAGTCAGCCCTGGCCGGGGAAACATCTTGTGGGCCGCGTGATTATGGGCTCCATTACATTGTCAGGACCCTGGACAGCTGCCGCTGGCCTGACACCCCCCCCCCACCAATGTGTGGCACATGGGGCGGACCGTTTTCCTGTGTATATAATAACTCTGTGCCTGGAATCCTGGGCATCAAACTGAGGTAGATTTACTAAGTTCTGAAACAAATTTAGCACTGATGATGAGATAGATTTCCACTCTAAACAGATGTGCCACTAAGCAGAGGTCAGGTGAGTTTTCATGCTATAGCAGTGCTACATTACAGCAGCTGAGCTAGTAGGATGAACACTGATGGGTTACCTCCTTCAACAGGCAAGGTAAACTACTCCAGGCAAACCGCTAAATACATAATTACCCATAAATATAGAAACAAAATTACCTGCCAGAGGCTTTGGAAGTCATGCACATATATATACAATTCCCCAACCCCTGTATAACTACCTACTATGAGGAGGGTGACATCACCTTTTGTGCGATGGCCAGTCTCCTTGTTTTGAAAGATACTGTATAATGTTCGATATAGAAAAGTAGGATGATCTGTTCATCATTCATGTAAAAGGTTGTGTCAGGCTGGCCATACACAGATTCCTTCATCCACACAAACAAGGTGAGATGGCACCCTCTGAACAGAGAATGGGACAACCAATCTAATTGTATGCAGATTAGTGTCAGTGTGTGAAAGCTATTGTATCTGCTATAGGCAATGACAAACCTCATAGCATAAGGTGACCAGATTTTTAAAATGAAATCCGGGGACATATTTTTTTTTTGACTAGTAATGGCGGCAATTAGCGACTTTCTGCGCGTCACCGCCGCCTGCCTCACAGCCTGTCAAGTCTTACTCTCCAGCCCCGGCTACTACTGGGTGTGGAGCGGAGGAAGATCACTCCACCAGGGAAGGCAAGGAGATAAGCAGGCAGGCGGCTGGCCGGGACTTGAGCCAAGGCAGAAGAACATGGGAGCGGAGCTGAATGGGCACCCGAAACTGAAGAAATATTTCCTCCGCTCCGACCAGCACATGATCATCAGAAAGGGGCACAGATGATGGAAAAAAATACACCCCCCTAAGCTAGTAGGAGTGGCAGAGCGGGGGGGTGTAATTCTCTTTTTTTTTTTTTAATTCTGCACACCCTGTCTTTGAAATTGCCCCAGCCCCTGTTCAAATCCAATCCGGGGACAAAACCGGGGACAGACCTGGTCCGGGGACAGTGTCCTCAATCCGGGGACTGTCCCCTGAAACCGGGGATGTCTGGTCACCCTATCATAGCAAGCAACAAGGATGTGTGTGTGTGTGTGTGTGGTTGGTTGCCTAGCAAGCCAGTCAGCTGAACAACTGCAGACGGGGGCTTTTACCCTGTGAAATCATGTGTGGGGCAGTGGGAAAGGTGATGGTGAAAGCATTCCAGCTCACAGCTTTAAATTGGTTGTTGCCCTAGAAAAAATAAAAATAAAGATCCTGTTTCCGTATAGCAGGTTAAACAGCACAGTGCTTGTGCTGCCTAACCTGCCCCTCTGGAAACTGTAAAAACAACCTGGCTGATCCTGCCAGTTACTGCCCTCCCCCCCTGTAAACTGACAACGGTTTATCATGGCTCCTGGTCAGTTTACCTGCTTCCATCATCCGCTGCCTCTCCTCTCTGCTCACCCCCCTTCCCTCCTGTCAGCTTGTCAGGCTGTGTCTCTGTCTCCGCCCAACCCATACACACCCCCCCCCCCCCCCCGCTGCTGTTAGCAAAAAAATTCACTAAAATATAAATGCTGCCAGCCCCTCTCTTTTAAGCTGCCATCCTGCACTGTATAAGTGTTAGAAATGAAGCCTCTAAATACCTTTTTGGTGCTGTATCTTCATGGCCGGTCACGTGACTTCCAGCCGCTCTGCTATTCTAGTTCAGGGCTACAGTGGGAGGGGCCAAGCGCCAGGTCGGCGGTCATGTGACTCCTGGCTCCGATCCTGCTGTAGCCCTGGATCGGAATAGCAGAGCGGCCGGGAGTCATGTGGCTGGCCTGAAGATACTTCAAGCGGACCTTCAGTTAAATTTTCTGCTCTTGTTGTTTTAACTTTGGATAGTAAAACATTTTTTTTCTGCCAGTAAATACCTTATACAGCCCACTTCCTGTTTCTTGTCTGGTAAACAGCCTAGGCTTATGAAATCATGCACAGCTCTCTCTCTCTCTCTCTCTCTCTCTCTCTCTCTCTCTCTCACTCTCGTGAGAGTTTGCCAGGAAGGGAAGGGGTGAGCCATAAAAGGGCCAATGAGAGCAGCAGAGCTAGTGGTGTGTGTCTGTGTAAATCCAGGAAGTGAACAGGCAGCAGCTTCAGCTGCCCACAGTTAAAATGGATGCAGCCAGACTCCGTGGAGGGAGATTTCTGCAGCATCTTTGGCAAGTACAGAATCACAGTATATGTAAAATAATATGCAAAGTGGTTGGAGGGAAGCTTCAGAATGGCAAAGATGTTTTATTACAAATTATGTGAGCAGACTGCAGTTCCTCTTTCATAAAAAGGTATTTAGAGGCATTGATTCTAACAAACACTTTTACAATGCAGGATGGCAGCTTAAAATAGGGGAGCTGGCAGCAAAGCATAATTCAGGGTTACAAACCCTTTAAGGTGGCCATACATGGATAGAAATTCAGCCAGTGCAGCAAGGACGAGACGAATGCCGAACTATGTGTGGGCAGGCTGCTGAGTTTTTCCCAATTAATCAGTGCCGCCGGCTGTCAGAATACAATATCTCAGCGGGAAGGATTCCCCTATCCACATTAAGTGTGTGGATGGGGGAATCATGTCTTTTTTTATTTTTTCATTCAACCTGCTGGTTGAACACACAAAAAAAAAATGTATGGGCTGCTTTAGAGCATACCAGATTGTATGCATGATGTTCACCTGTCTGTGTGTGTCCAGCCAGCTAGATTTAGGTGAGTATCCCTCTAGTGGTGGCTGGCGGTATAGCAGGCCACAAAAACTATTTTTCAGCCTCTATCTGCCTTTACTTGCAGGATTCTAATGTCGTGTTTTGTATGTAAATCACTGCTGATGGAAGACTATTTTACACTTTTTGTATTGATGTGTCATGACTAGAGGTCGACCGATATGGTTTTTTTTCTGGCCGATGCCGATATTTAGAAAACACGGCGGCCGATGGCCGATATATGATGCTGATTTTTTTTGGGCCGATATGTTTTTTTTCCCTTCATCTCATAAAATCTAACGGTTGGACCCCTTTCACACTGGGGTGTTTTTCAGGCACTTTTGGGCTAAAAATAGCACCTGTAAAAGTGGCTGCAAAACAGCTCCCGTGCAGTCTCACACTGAGGCTGTGCGCTGGCAGGATGTTAAAAAAAGTCCTGCAAGCAGCATCTTTGGAGCTGTGTATACCGCTCCTCCACCACTCCTGCCCATTGAAATGAATGGGCACTGCTGCCGAAGCGCCTGCAAAGCACTTCTGCAGCGGTGCTACACGGGTGCATTTAACCTCTTCATCGGCTGCTAGCTGGGCTATAAGCGCCCCGCTAGCAGCCGAATACCGCCGCTAAAATGATGGTAAAGCACTGATAAAACTAGCAGCGTTTTACCGTCAACGCCTACCCGCTCCAGTGTAAAAGCAGAGTTCCACCGAAAAAAAAATAATATTAAAAGTCAGCAGCTACAAATACTGCAGCTGCTGACTTTTAATTATATGGACACTTACCTGTCCTGGGCGCCCGCGATGTCGGCACACAAAGCCGATCTCTCCCTCGGCTCTCGGGTGCTGCCGCCACCATCTTCGGTAAGGGAATCAGGAAGCAGGCACAAAAACAGGTAATCAAAATTTTTAGATGAAAAAAATAAATAAAAGCGGCTAACTTTACTGTTTAGTTTTATTTAAAATTCATTAAAGTGTATTTTTCCCCAAAAAATTGCGTTTAAAGATCGCTGCGCAAATACCGTGTGACATAAAATATTGCAACAACCGCCGTTTTATTCCCTAGGGTCTCTGCTAAAAAAAAATATATATATAATGTTTGGGGGTTCCAAGTGATTTTCTAGCAGAAAATACAGGATTTTTACTTGTAAGCTACAAGTGTCAGAAAAGATTTTGTCTTTAAGGCTGCATTCACACCTGAGCGTAGCGAATCGGGCGTTTTTACCGTCGTTTTTACCATTGTTTTGTCGCGCGAATTTGCGCCCGTCGGAACGCTCGTTGTCGCGCTAGACGCTTGAATCGGGCGTTTCCATTACATTATATGAATCCTAAAACGCCCAATCTGCCCGATTCGCGCGACAAAAAAGGGTCCGGAACTTGTTTGAGCTTCAGGCGTTCGGCTTCAGGCGACATGGAGTGGAGATGTGAACCATCTCCATAGAGAATAATGGATTTTTTTCCCCTCTAGCGTTTTGTAGCTTCAGGCTTCAGGCTACAAAACGCTCAGGTGTGAATGCAGCCTTAATGGTTAAACTAAGAACTTCTACACACGGAGTTCAGTTCATTGATAAGAAGAAACATTGTATCTCTTTTCTCTCACTTGGCAGGCTGCCCAGAGACACGTCCCTCCACCTCCACCTCGCTCCACCTCCACGGGAAACTTCAGGCAACTTGCATTGACTTCTATGAAAGAACTTATTTGCAAGTTGCGCTGACGTTTTTTAAATCAGCTTTTTTTTTCAGCACAATCGGCCGATTAATTAAAAAGTGCCATATATCGGCCGGCCGATATATCGGTCGACCTCTAGTCATGACTTGCCATGTCAGCAAAAAAGGAACACTATGCACAGTTATGCATAAGGAGGATTCCAGTGACTGTACAAGTCAGTAAGAGCCAGTTCACACTGGGGCAACACGACTTCCAGCACGATTTTATGAGGCAACTCAGACACAACTTGAGAATGAATCACAGCACGACCTGGAGCTACTTACAAGGCCACTCCAAGTTGCCTGCAGGACAAGAGACATTCCAGTGGCTAATCAAACAAGAATCAGCTCTGTGGGAGGGAGGGGGGGAGAGGTTTGCCTGAGAAAATCTGCACAATGTGGTGTGAACAAGGCACATAGAGAACCATTGTTTTTTTTTTTTTTTTTGTGTCCTTGCAGAACGCGTGCAGAAAAACTGACGTCTCTGCACCATGGCGTGAACGAGGCCTTAAGCCTCCTACACACGACCGTTTTTTTCGGCAAGAAACGACAAGAAAACTGTTGGGAGAGCTTTCTTGCCGAGAAAACCAGCCGTGTGTATGGTTTCTTGTTGAGAAAACTGCCGGGAATCTCAACGAGAAAAATAGAGAACCTGCTCTCTATTTTCTCTTCAGGATTCTCGTTTTTCTCGTCAGGATTCTCGTTGGCCTGTTTCCCGTCGAGAAAACCGGTCGTGTGTATGCTTTTCCGAGTCTTAAAAAAACGTGCATGCTCAGAATCAAGTATGAGACGGGAGCGCTCCTTCTGGTAAAACTAGCATTCGTAATGGAGATAGCACATTCGTCACGCTGTAACGAACTGAAAGCCCGAAGACTAAAAAGCGCGAATCGTCTCCCCCCAAACTTTTACTAACACGCGGTAACACGAGATTAGCAAAAGCATCCCAAGGGGTGGCGCCATTGGAATCGAACTTCCCATTTATAGTGCCGTCGTACATGTTGTACGTGACCGCGCTTTACAACGACGAGATTTGGAATTGACAGTGTATGCAAGGAAAGCTTGACAAGAATCTAGTCGAGAAAAACTACAGGTTTTTTTACGACGAGATTCTCGGTCGTGTGTACTAGGCTTCACTGTTATTTAAAAAAAAAAAAAAAGGTTCTTGAGTTCCATTCAAGAATTGTCTCTCAGTGGCACAAGATCTGCCTGGGAGGAGCAATCTGGGAGAATGATGTCATCAGATTGCTGCTGACAGAAATGATCTTTCCCAGTCACCACTCTGCCTAATGCAGTGTGCTGTCAGTGGTGTTGCTGAGCTGTGGGTTTAATTTAACACTGATTGGTCACGGGGTGAAAGGCAGCCGAAGGAGTGAAATGTTGTCTAGTGGATTTTTACAGTAGTAAATCATATGAGAGGCAGTCCGTGCAGAATTTTTGAAACTTGGCTGGAGTGGATACCATATCTATACATACCGGACCGGCATCGGGATTTACATGACTGAGATGTATCATCTCTGGATCAGCACCTTATTCCCGAAAGTACCCTGATGATGTCTGAACGAATATTGCTCCATCCTTCTGAAGAAATACATGAAGTAATTGACCTTGATTTACTAAATGCCTGAAACATATTCACACATTTATCTTAGTGAATGAGGTGAAACAGTAAAAATTTACTTTGCAAGAAATACCCAATTGTGTGCAAGGAATGTTTTTAAAGAACTGATTTTAGCTCGCACACGTTTGGATGGGTGAAGTCTGCACAACGTTATTAAACCTTAAGCCATGTGAATATATTCCCTTTGCAAAGAAAAGATTTACAATGCTTAGGGAAAAGTTCCTTGGCTTGAATGGGGTGGTGGTGTGCTGACCTCCATTATTGAATCATGTGCAAGTAAAATTCCTGTTTTACTTGTCCCTTTGCAAATCCACTAATGTAGGTGAAAGTTGACTGCTCTACTTTAGTAAATAAGGGTCAGTGTCTTCATGTTTTCCTTAGGAATATGGAACCATATTTGTTCAGGTATTATCAGGGGGTTAGCACCTACTTTTGGGACCCAAAGATTACACTCCACCGGCAAAAGATTACCAAGCTCTGAGAAGTGATAAATGCCAGTGTTACCCTTTACTTGGCATGCATGAACTATACAAATCTCTTTAACGATAGGTCCAGTTAATGCCTTCATACCATATAAAAGTACCCACAGAAAACCTGTTAGCAAGCATGTAAGATTTGAGTCATACGGCACAGTATTGCTAGAACTCAATCTATCACATAACCTACATCACAAAACCATTCTTCTTTTCTGCCTTTTCCTTTGAAGGCTTCATGACTAGGGTGACCACATTTCCAAACTACCATTCAGGGACACCCTCCCTTCCCAAAAATCAGCCTGTGCTGTAAAGAATCACAGCTCAGTGATTGGACATAAGAGGCGGGATTTATGATTTCTCCAATCACAAGCAGGGGGCGGGATTGTGCTCCTCCAGGCATTCCTGGCCAGGACAAGTACTGTCAGTGAGTAAAGCGGTGATATGGCAGCCTTTTTTGGGTGCATCAGACTGGCCCGGGGGGGGGGGGGGGTTGGCTGTGTCAGTATTGTCCTGGAATGAAGGTGCCCGGGACATACCTGCAAAATGCGGGACTGTCCCGATCAATCCGGGACACGTGGTCACCCTATTCATGACACATTAGTTAAGGTGACAGATCCTGAGCAGTTCTACTGAAAGTAGGCAGAAAATATAAACACATTAGCCTGCCAGATATTACACCACAGCAATTTCTTTTAGTGAAAAGCGTTACAATAATTTATTTTTTTATGTTTTACATTGGATAAGAAATGCAAGCATTAGGGCTCATGCACACTGCAGCTCAAAAAACTGCTTTTACAGGCGTTTCAGCTTTCATTTCAGTTTGAAGAAGCTTGAGTTTTTTTGGGCTCTTTTGCATGTTTTTATTGAGCTTCTTTGAGCATACGCGGTTTTTTTTCCCACAAATCCTCCCCTCGACAAATTTTTCCTATTTGTTTTGTGTGTTTTTGGGCTTTTTTGAGCTTTTTTAGTGCCTAGGCATTTTTTCTGCTTGAAAGCTCCTCTCAAAAATGCGAGTTTGGTGGGGGGTGGGGGGGTTCTGCCTGTAAGAATAATATCAAGTAGCCCATTTCAGCAGAACTGTAAGAAAAGCAATATTTGTCTGTTGTGTAATGCAGATCTCTATGGCTCCGCTGTGTCATGAAATTGCTTCATACGAAGTTCACAATTGGGTTTCTAATTAGGTGAAAACATCTCAGCACCGCTCGGATCAGGCCGCCGTTTAGCGGTGGGTCGTCTCTGGTGGATGCTCTTGCTACATTGTAAACACAACATTATGACTTGTTGTGCACTTTGGTAATGACAGAAATATAGCTGGGTGTATAATTGCTTATGCCAAGCTTCGTCTGTAATTGTCTTGTAATGTGCAGCAACCGTGCCAACTAACAGAGGAATAACAAACAATTCACCACTCTGTCTCTAAAGATTTCTTTGTCTTCAGAGGGCACACATTCACCTTCTGATGTGTCTCAGATGGAAGCGTGTCAATAAAACAGCAGTAGGGAATTTAAAGGGCCAATCCACCAAAAAAGATACTTAATTTTGTTATTAATTCTAAACCCAAAACAGTAAAATCAGTCTGTATATGCAGTAAAGCATGCTTGTTATACTCACTGTGGAACCTAAGCGGTTATTCCTCTGCATTGTGTAAAAAGGCTGTTTTGATCCTGTCCTCTCTGATCTTCACCTTCTTCCAGTGTCTCCAACTCCTCTCTAAATATTATAAATGGAAGGAGTCGGGCTGCACATGTTCAGTTTGGTGTGTATTGATAGTTTATTTTTTGTTCTTGGCAGAGTGCATGTGATCAGCACAGGGCCAATCAGCACTGTCCATACAAAGAGTCAGGGGTTCTGATGTTTAATAGGACAGTGAGAGCAGAATGAAAACTCCTCCTATCAGCTTTACCACACAGGGATAGAAGTCACAAGACTGCTGATGAGAAAAGGGATTTAGCAGTTTATATTTACTAAAATTATTGTATTTCCATGTTCTGTGTGAGATCAGATATAGTGAATGCAGGGTCCAGGGTAAAGTAACAATTTAAACTGTATATAAAGCCAAAAATTGTTATTGATTTTTGAATATTATAAGTAAAGGTAGCCTGTCCTGATTTTATTTATTTATATATATATATATATATATATATATATATATATATATATATATCTATATCTATCTATAATATGAGAGAGATTTCCCTTCACTCCTTGTCACATTGACATATCATAAAGTGAGAGTAAATCACTCCAAAGGGAGGGAAGTCCCCTATGATGCTGGCCATACACTGGTCGTTATTCGTTCGTTGAATTTTGACCAGGGTGTGGGCTCTCCAGGCTATTTCATTGTGTGATATTGCCAGTGACTTTTAAATAAAAGAATAAAAAAGAGTAACACTCAATGCGCAGACACACATACAAGTGTATATTCACTGCATGCATATACACAGTGTCAGCTCAGCTCAGCAAGATGGCACCTGGCCACTCCCAGCAGGATGTTGTCACACAGGTCCCACCCACCTCACGTGTACCACCTTTCCGGGCTTTTCCAAAGTCTTTTAAAGGCCTTGTACAGTATGTGGCAATAACTGGCCATATTACACAATTGGATCTTCTTTGCATATATCTCTTTGAGCTTTTTTTATGCAAGAGCTGCAGAAAATGGAGATGTGACCTGGGTGCTGCTGATCTGTTGCTCATGTGAAAAAAGCTTCTTTGATCGTCTTGATTATTTTAAGGGGTCCACCACATCAGGTGAGGAGACACCCGATTGGTCATGTGGGTGATCCATGGTAGAACATTTCTAATACTGTGGAAGGCTTACCTTTACTTGTGAGCACATGAACTGTGGTGGTGTTTTTTTGGACACTTCTAATCTAATTGGTTGATACATGGGACTGATCTCACATTTTTTTTTACTTACAACCTAATTGGATGATATATGGGATTGTTTTCAGGCCTTTTACCTTTTTTTGCACATGATTTATGCTGATTGTGTAATTTATGAGCTTTGTATGCACATTTGAGTCTATATTTGTTAATTTATATTAAAGAGCGCTTCACTGTTAGTAGGTATACATTTATTGATATTAGTGTGGTGATTGCACTGTGGAGTGATAGCTGCTCTTTAAGGCTCCATGTACACAGAAGCTCAAAAACGGTTGTTTTGAACGCCAGATTTCTGGCAGAAAAAGCTGCTTTAAAATATAGCTTTTATCAGCGTTTTTTACTAGCGTTTATTCACGTTTTTCAGTGTAGCGTTTTTTTTCTTTTTTTTTTTTTTCCCAATTGATCAAAAAACGCTGGCGACCAGCATTTTTGAGCGTTAATTAGCGTTTTTCAGCTTTTTGCGTTTTTTCCCGCCGAAAAACGGCACCTTGAACGCGAATTTCTTGCGTTCAGAAAAAAGCCCATTAACTCCACTGCTCATTAACGCTAAAAAACGCTAAAAAACGCTATGCGTACATTAACACATAGGCTAACATAGAGTGCAGTTAATAAGCTTTTTTTAAAAACGCCAATAAACTGCAGTTTATCAGCTTCAGTGTACATGGAGCCTAACAGTTTTTTTTTTTTATTTTATTTTTTTGGTAGTGTTTTTTTTTTATTTTTTAAATAATCGCGCAGGGTTTTTGTACTACATTTTTATGTGTATATAGAGTAGAATGAAAATAGATAAAAATCGTTTTAAGCTCTGTTACTGTCCTCTCTGATGTAATGTAATTTGTGTGCTGCCTGCAGGATGGAAGGCGGGGGCCGTATTCATTAGTGTTGCATTCTGCTTTGGAATGTTGTGGTATCTTCATGTGGAAGCATACATACCAAGGTATGTACACATTTCCTCCATTATATCACTAGTATGTAATAAGATAGAAAAACATTTATACTTGAAAATAATCTAACAGATGTCTAGTATAGAAATCCAAGCATTTCCCCATGCCCAAGGTGCCGGTAGTACAGCCAGCCATAGAAGAATGGCTTTACCTTCTAGTACTCAAGTGAATGCTGATGCTTCGTCACACATTTGTAACCAGGCCAGTCAGCTTCATCCAATCACCATGCAGGGTGTCAAGGAAGATGTTGGTTGTCCACAAAATAAAACTGATGCAATTGTTGGTGAAATTACTTTTATTTCTATAATCCAATCCCCACAGTACCAATTCCCTTCTGCAGCCATTTTTAAAGTCTTGTTTTTTCTTTTTTTTTTAAATAACAAACATGTTATACTTACCTGCTCTGTGCAGTGGTTTTGCACAGAACAGCCCGGATCCTCCTCTTCCCAGGTCCCTTGCCGGCACTCCTGGCCCCTTCCTCCTGCCAGGTGCCCCCACAGCAAGCAGCTTGCTATGGGGGCACCCGATGAGGCTTGCTCCCAAGCCGTGGCTCTTTGTGTCCATTCACATACAGAGTCGTGGCTCGGCCCCACCCCACTCCATCTCCTGATTGGCTCACTGGCTGTGATTGACAGCAGTGGGAGCTATTATGGCTCCCACTGCTGCCAAAAGCCAATCAGGAGTGCGCGTCCCCGGAGAGACAAGTTTCTTGTGGACATCGCTGGATTGAGAGGAGGCTCAGGTAAGTATTAGGGGGGGCTTATAGTTGGACTCAGACTTGTTTAATTGTGTTGAAATTCGGTTTCTGCTCTGGTTGTGACATTGCCTGGCAGTCATTCCCCTTGGTCAGTAGGTGGCACTGCCGCCACAGACTCAGGTTGGAATACGGGCATGACACAGCATATTGGGTGTCCTTTCTCGGCAGCCATGCAGTGGGCATGGTCGGCCCACTGTGCATGCTGGGAGGGAGTACATAAGGGGCAGACGCCATTGGTTCGTGGTTCTGGTGGTGCGCCTCGTGGCCCTCATGGCACGGGGTGCGTGTGTGTGTTCTAGCTCCGGGCACCTTCAGCCTGAGGCTACATCGCTACCTGGTAGGCCCAGTTTTGTTGGCTGGGGCCTATGCCTTGGAAAAGGATCCCAAGCTGCCCACCTGCGGGAAGCCCACTCCTAAGGAAGGAGGCCAGGTGAGGATCTGCCCCAGAGGAGACTGGCAACGGTACTGCTGTCTCGGGAGGAAGCTTGGCAACCTACCTAAGGAGGGATCCATTATTTTATAGGCCCTGCAATACGCCAATCTGGCATAAAGTTCTCCTTATTGCTTGGCTAGGAGGTTCAGGACTTTAATAATCCTGTGGCAGAGGATTCCTGAACGCATCCCTTAGTTATCATACAAAACTGATTCGTCCGTCATCCCGGCTGCTGGACCGAAAGAGACGGAACTATCCGGGTGAGCAATACCCACTCAGGCTTGAATGGCGACGTTTGTAAATTCTTTGTGCCTTTGGAGCTGCGTGCCTGAACCTTCCCCTATACTTCTCTTGTTTCCTGCTTTCTTCTCAAGTTCTCACAGCAAAGAAAATAAAGCCTTTACTGTTTAGGTTTTACATCTGTGTGGACATTGGCTTTTCTAAAGACTCTCTACCCCGACAACAGAAGCCTTGGAGGTAGTTTGCATGACCCAAAACAAAACCAGCAGCTCATTCGGGGGTAAGTACTACACGTGGGGGCTCGAGCCTGGGATTTGCAGCTACCTCTCGCAATTGGATTACTTTCTATGTTTTTGGAAGAGTCGGCCATTGATAAAGTTGGACTGTGTTACTGTGCTTTGAACGAGGCTAGGAGGTTCGGGACTTTAATAATCCTGTGGCAGAGGTTTCCTGAATGCATCCCTAAGTTCTCATACAAAACTGATCCGTGCGTCATCCCGGCTGCTAGGAAAGAGACGGAACTATCTGGGTGAGCAATTCCCACTCAGGCTTGAGTGGCGACATTTGTAAATTCTTTGTGCCTTTGGAGCTGCCTGCCTGAACCTTCCCCTATACTTCTCTAGTTTCCTGCTTTCTTCTCACGTTCTCACAGCAAAGAAAATAAAACCTTACTGTTTAGGTTTTACATCTGTGTAGACATTGGCTTTTCTAAAGACTCTCTACCCTGACAACGGAAGCCTTGGAGGTAGTTTGCATGACCCAAAACAAAACCAGCAGCTCCTTCGAGGGTAAGTGCTACACATATTATACATGAAGGTAAAAAACCTTGTGCACTTTTAAACCGTTGTTATCTGTCCCAGACTTCGTGGCACATTGGCAAATGGGCTATGGAAATAGAACAGGGTGGTTTTACAAACTTTCACTCCTCCGGCCTTATTTTCTTAGACAATCAACATTTTCATTAACCCCTTCCTTGGTGATTGGAGTAAGGTAATGCAGTGTCTCTCAACTCCAGTCCTCAAGGCGCCCCAACAGGTCATGTTTTCAGCATTTCCCTCAGATGAAACTGCTGTGATAATTACTAAGGCAGTGAAACTGATCAAATCACCTGTGCAAAATAATGGAAGGCCTGAAAACATGACCTGTTGGGGTGCCTGAGGACTGGAGTTGAGAAACACTGAGGTAATGGATTCACCCATGTGTCTAAAAATGCTGAAAGGAACTGAAGTGCCTTGTATAAGCTGTGAAATGTCTTCATCATTACAGAACAATTCCAGTTTATTGTGACTACTATTAGCTATACCGTGAAATGTCAGACATGTTAAACTGATAAAAAATGTTTCAATAAAGTGAAAATGCTGTTTGTCTTCAAGTGATATATATATATATATACTTCCAGGATTTTAAGATACTGACATAGACCATTCTGTTGCGCTTGATTAAAAATGTCCACATCAGAGTCAAGTGGGAGGCACTGACTTTATTTTAACCCGTTATTGACGGGGTCCTACATATATATGCACCTGGGTTAATGCTGGAAGCACGCTCCATAGCGAGCATGAAGACCGAGCTGTCTCTTACTCCCAAAATTGTGATCACTCTGCAAAATCCACCCCTGTACTCTATCTTTATGGAATGGAGAAACCGTTACATTAATCGTTTTCTCCTAGCCAGTATGTGTGTAAAAAAATAAATAGATAAAAGATAAAGCTAGATCGGGCTTGATTTAGGTTGGTGTTGGGGTCAAAGGTCATGATCAGTGCGTTTTAGGTAGAATTAAAAAAGAAGCCATTATTGTGAGTCACTATAGCGTCAGTATGTTTCAGGTAGGATTAAAAAAAAAACGCAAAATGCACACCATTGTTTCTTGGCCCTACTACATGTATAACCAACAAATATACGCGTATGTGGTATCTCCACAAATGCCAGCAGTAGGAGGATTTATTTGTGTTTTTATTTAGTGTTCAATTATGATAATGGCAAGAAATATACAGCTAAACTTTAAAAACATTATATATATATATATATAATATATATATATTTTTTTGATTTTAGTTCAGTTCTCCCACCCCTCCCTGCAACCCCCCTCCCCCTCCAACTATTTGCTGAAACAAAAAAAACAACACTATCCAAATACCCATTTTACTTTGATTCATTACACAGAATGGCTTTAAGAAGAAGTATTGAGTCAGGACTGAGGAGTAAGGTTGTTTTTTTTTCCCATGAAGGCGTTAACGAAGCACTGCCACCACTTACATCAGTAGTAGTGGGAGTTTTACACATACTCCTGGCTGCTACAGCATCTGGGAATGTGTGTACACTTCACAAGTTAAACTCCGCTTTCACATGGGAGTGATCTGTGCAACCACTGGATTGCATCCACGGAGCATCATAACAGGTGACCCCCGTCATGTTTCCCAGGCTCCGCTGTCACATCTGTAAGCCTCGGATTGACATAGCAGATTTCGTAGGGTAAAAGGGGAGGGAGAGCAACAAGCGTCTGTGCACAGATTTTCCTGGCTCGTAAGAAAGTAATTTTCAGATTCAACAAATGAATAGAGTAATGAAGGACAGGGAAGACATCAGAGGTCTAATAGAGTTCTATCATATGGAGGGGGGCTGTCAGTGCCCAATGTGATAGTAATAAAGTTAAGTGGGGAAAAAAAAATGGATGGAAATGGAAGTTACACCTGAGTACTACATTTTTTTTAAAGCTCCTCGCACCCGCGAATACATGCATTGGTCAGAGGCACCTATATATGAAGACATGGATTACTCTGTATGTTATATTTTACTGCACATGCCAGAGTGAGAGCAATAAGGCAATCATTTTTTGTTAACTCTAAACTGATGACCTGTAAAGGCTTTCAAAGCATCACTAATGAAAATGAGTGTACTGGTTTGCTGTTGTTTCACGGTTAGGGCTTTACATACTTGTTATCTACTTGGCACAAAACAAAACAAAAAATTATCTTGTTTGTATGCACTAAAATTATCTAGTATTTTCTGACATCAAAAAATGGATCTGCCAAGGTTTGAAGGGTTTTAACTAACCTTTGGCATAAAATGTGCGTTTTTAACATGTGCAAAAAAAAGAAAGAAAAAAGCTCTGGCCACAAAAGAACGCAGCATCCCTCCTAAGAAGTTGTTAAAAAGTCATATCTGGCTGCAGATTAACCACTTGACTTCCAGGCCGATTCTGACACTTCTCACATATATGTAAAAAAATCTAAATGTTTTTTACAAGACAATTACTTTGAACCCCCAAACATTATATATATATTTTTAAGCCGAGACCGTAGCATTTTATTGCGCACAAACAATATAACACTACATTTTTTGGTAAAATACAGACATGGTGTTAGACCAAATACCGGTACCGTATATACTCGAATATAAGCCGAGGCACCTAATTTTACCACAAAAAAATGGGAAAATGTATTGACTCGAGTATAAGCCTAGGGTGTCCATCTGCATGCCTCACTGTGCCTCACTTGCTTCACTGTGTCCATGCCTCACTGTGTCCATGCCTCACTGTGTCCATGTGCATGCCTCACTGTGCCCATGCCTCACTGTGTCCATGACTAGACTGACGTTTAACATGGGAGTCTATGGAAGGGGTGCCCGGCTTTGAAAAACTGGTACTCCCCGGCTGTGGATTCCCCAGACAAAAAACTTTGCACACTTATAGAGGAGAAATTGGGCTACATGTGTGCCAAGTTTTGGGTCCAGGGGACCTACGACCGGCCGCTACCGGGTCCCCAAAATCACCAGAGAAATGAACGTTTAGCATGGGAGTCTATAGAAGGGTTCCCGGATTTGAAAAATCAGTGCTCCCCGGCCGTAGGTCCCCTGGACAAAAAAACCTTGCACACTTGTAGCGGAACAGTGAGGCTACATGTGTGCTAAGTTTGGGGTCCAGGGGACCTACGGCCGGCCAGGACCGGGTCCCCAAATTCCGGGAGATCAGGCGCAAAAAGGTGACTCGAGTATAAGCCATGGGGGGCATTTTCAGCCCAAAAAAATGTGCTGAAAAACTCGGCTTATACTCGAGTATATACGGTAAATAAAAAGATACCTAACATGTCACTCTTTAAAATTGCATACTTCCGTGGAACAGCGCCAAACTACTGGTACCAAAATATCTCTCCTATGGCCTCCAAAGCATCTGATCAAACCAAGATCGATTTGACCAAATGCTTGTACAAGCCGGTAACGGTGTCCACCCAGGAAGAAGTGGTTAAAATGGAAAATGGTTTTATTTATTGTTGAAATACAAAATTACTTTTTACTGTAGTAATTATATATATATCTATAAGGCATATCGCATGCGCAACACAACTTTTTTCCCCCTCTAAATAAGCAAGTTCATTTACTTAGATCCACCAACAGATCTGATCTCTTATCAGTTAGGGTAGTCTCAATCTTAAAACCGGATTGGTTGATGTAGGTTGTTGCAGTTTGCAGACAAAATTCATGTGTTAGAATGGGTTTTCCTACCTCAGAATTTGTGTTCAGCTAGTCATGTGATCCAGGCTGCCAAACAGTCCGGATTGTTATTCTAGATCCCAGTGTGAGTGAAGAGGTTTACAGGGGTCTGATATCTACACAGATTCAGGTAGTTGGACTAGATTCATGTAAAATTACATTCAGTTATATTTTAGTAATGTAAAATTGGATTGAGTAAATTTTTCTAAACATCCCTGGAGTTCAGCTTTACATACCTGGTAAAAGTATTTTTTCAGGGTTAGGTAGGTTTCTGCTATTGCCTTAAAGCATAGGTCAAGGCAAGATAAATAAAAAAATATACATCTTCTAATACAATATAAGCATATTTTTCCTGGGTTTTATGCCTTTAAAGCCCCTGTAGGTATGGAAGCACACCTGTTGATTTTCCAGAAATGCACTCCCAAGTCCTGTTGTAGGTGGAGACACAACAATTTTTGGGAGTGGTGTCAGCCCTGCATAGTTGTTTTTTGTTAAACTACTCAAACCACTCCTACTGTCAGAGCTTTGCAACATAAAGGCTAATTATTCTTTAGTCCAAGATGAAAACTAAAAGGACTGTTTTAAAAAAAAAAAAACACAGGACAACTCTGAATTTCTGACCAAATAAACAGTTGTTTTTTTCACTTATTGAACAGATATAACAAACCACTTTCAATGGTATATTTAACAGACAAAAAGGAACAAGCCTCTTATGTTGCAAAGTTGGCAGCCCAACTTTCTTCTGGAGTGTCCCGGAGTCCATGAATACTAAATATTGGCCACTGACCCATTACTAGCCAGTGATTGTGATGGACAGCCTCACAGACCAATTATGAGGCAATGTATGGTGGTCCAAATCCCACAGCACTGAAGCTTGGTTGGTATTTGTATAACAGAGTGCTCTGTGTTTCGGGGGTCCCTGGGATCTCTAGAGGAAGGCAGGATGATGGGCAGCTACCTGTCACTGAAGCTGCAACTTGGGTGTCACCTTATAATGTACAGCCAGTATTTCTCTATTGGTATTCTTACACCCACACTCAATTCTGACATGTTGTCCCCCTCACAGGTCTTACATACATGTCCGAGAGATGTGCTCTCCTGGTGGCTTAGCAGCCAAAGCAGCCGCTCTGATCAGCAAGTGAGTAGTTGAGTTCCACGTTGTATTGTATAATATGTATAGTTTCATGTGATAATAATGCAAAACTATGGGGGGGGGATTGATTTTTCCCTGGAAAATTTATGAATTTAGCAGAATTCTTCTTTTATGGAATCGGAGAAGAAAAAGAGGGATGGCATTTTATTGATGGGGGTAATTAGTATTGCAAGGTAGAGGTAGATATTTGGACTGATCAGCACTCAGCCTATTTATATGTGATGTCTGTTTTCTTTACAGTTACTCAAGAAACCACCCTGTGTTCCTGCAACTCAGCGATTATTTCTGGGTGAAGAACGAATCCAAGTATTCCCTGCCGTATGGCACCAATGGCAGCGGTAAGACAAATGGAGCTGTAACTCCTCTGTATTCTGACCCTATAAAATCAAACCGCAAAGGCTAACCGCACCTTTATATAAACTCTACTGATTTAGTCAATATAGATTTTTCTGTGTGCACCGTGCCATCCCAGGGTCTAGTCAGCATGTGAGGTAATTGATTAAAACAGCAGGGGGCAATGTGTATAAAGGTGTAAATTATAATTTACTATATTTCTTTTAACCACTTACGGACTGACCACCCACCGTGGATATACAACGCTACTTTGACGTTAAATACCATTGTTATGGCAGCAGATAGCTGCCATAACCCCAGTATTTTTTTCAACAGCAAGCAGTCCACTAAGATAAAAGTGGTCTCCATGGCAGGTTTGCCGCAAGATCACTTTTATCGGCGGTGCACCCCTCCCGCCGCACCTTGGTCATCTCCGGATCCGGTAGTGGCGGAGACGATCCAATGCTTTCCCCTGATGGTCAGGAAGTCGAGTGAGGGAATGATAGCCCCCACTTTACGCCCTTGGAGGGCAGGAGCGATGTCAAACGTCACTTCCGCCCAACAGCCTTAAAGGGACCATTTTTTTAATTACATTTTTTATTGCTTTTAAGTGTAAATGTGTGTCTTTTTGACCCCAGATCTCACATTAAAGAGGTCCTGTCATGCTTTTTTTCTATTACAAAGAATGTTTACATTCCTTTTTAATAGGAATAAAAGTGATTCAATTTTTTGTTTAAAAGGATAGTGTAAAAAAAAAAAAAAAAAAAAAAAGAAAAAGTAAAATAAATAATAAAAAAAAAAAAGTAAAGTCCCTCCGTGCTCATGCGCAGAAGTGAATGCATAAGTAAGTCGTGCCCGCATATGAAAATAATCTTCAAACCACACATGTGAAGTATCGCCGCGAGCGTAAGAGCGAGAGCGATAATTTTTGCATTAGACCTCCTCTGTAACTCAAAACTGGTAACCTGTAGACATTTTTAAACGTCGCCTATGGAGATTTTGAAGTGCCAATGTTTGTCGCCATTCCACGAGCGGGTGCAATTTTGAGACATGACATGTTGGGTATCAATTTACTCGGTGTAACATTATCTTTCACAATATAGAAAAAAATTGTGTTTGTAAGAAGGCTGCGCAAATACGGTGTGACATAAAGTATTGTAACGACCGCTAATTTTATTCTCTAGGGTGTCTGAACAAGTGTGAAAAATGTGCGTGGCTTGTATTTGGCTATTATATTTGCAGTGTGATACATCCGTCTCCTCATACAACTGCTATATTGTGTTTGTGTCTTTCAGAGGATCTGTTGATGAAGTTTCTGGCTCTAACAAACCAGTATCAACTGCAACCAGAAATTGAGAGGCAAGACAAATTCTGTTTCTTTTGCTAAACTAGTCATGTGTGTATTTATGTCAGTAAATGTTCACTAACTGCTCAAAGTCAGCTACATGTTATTTCCCCTACATCATCCTATGACGTAGCTACATAGTGTTCAGTGTGGAGGGGGGAGAATTGTATGACTGATATATGGCTAGTGGGGAAAGAGAACTATCCATATGGCTAGCTAAGGGAATGGCTGCTGTGGGGTGTAAACAGTATATATGACTGCTGGTTGAAGATGGGGTGTGAAGAGAACAGCTCCTGGGAGAGGAAAGTAGAACTATATGTTATATCAAAGCCAAAATCCTGGCTCAAAGATTTTGGGAATGTGTGTCCTAGTCTGTATACAATTCTAGAGGGGCGGCTTTGGTGAATAAATAAGAATGCTGAATTAGCATTACGCATTAGCATTACGCAGAAAGCTGATTAGCACAGCTAGAAGAACATAAAGTATAAAAAACGAGATTAGGTGTAATAATCATATCAAGGCGCTCTTTTTTTTTTATATCCAATCATGTTACTGATCTGTTGCCAATTAACCTAATTAGTTGCAAAATGTTCTTCCAGCTCTTCCATATTAGTACCACTTACTTTGCCAGCTTTTTGTTGCCATGTTCCAACTTTTTTGAGACATGTTGCTGCCATCAATTTCAAAATTACCTTTTTTTTTTTTCTCAAAATGGTACATTTTCTTAGCTTAACCACTTGCCGCCCGCCCACCGTCAAATGACGGCAGGACGGGGCGTGGCCTGGATAGCAATGGGATAGGTCGCATGTGATGTGAGCTCCGTCTGCCCATACTCCTAACCTACCATCCTGTCTGTATCCTGCTCGGTTCCCGCCATCCTCTACATCCAAGGACTTGTCCTGCTCTCCCTGTGGTTCCTGAAGCCTGTTAGCCCGCTAGTTTGCCGCCACTGCCATCGCGGCGCTTCCCGGTCCTCTGCTTTAGGAAAGGCCGCGGCTTCGGCCTAGTTCCTGGTTCGGCGGCCATCTTGGCCCTCCCGATGGCGGCCCTGGACACTTCTCCTTGCCTCCCTGTGCGCACTGGGCTCCATCCTCTCCTACATCGGCCCCCGGATTACCTGCTGCAGCTGCTGGGGTGCCTCTGCACTCTGCACCTGCTGTGAGAGCGGACTGCGGTCTCGGCCTGACTCCCGGAGCGGCGGCCATCTTGCTCCACCCGGAGACATCCCTGGCAAGTATTACAGGCCTCCCTGACTCCCCTGAGCTCAGATTCCCCTGCATGCAGCCTGTTGCCAATACATCTGCTTGAGAGTGACCTGCTGCTTGCGTTGGGCCACCCCTGGGCAGCGGTGGGGGGGGGTTGTGGAGGACCCGGCCTCCTTAACAGCGGCCATATTGGTGCACCCAGGGATCTTCCCTGCCGCCCTACAGCATGTCTCCGTCTAAAAACAATTCTGAAGCCGTCGATAAACTGGCCAAATACCGCCGGCTTGAAGAGGAAGACCAGCAGGTCAGAGACGGCGCTGCTGCTTCCCTGGATGCGGATCACTCTGTGGTGGCTACTAACAAATTACTGGATGCCATCGCCCTGTGCCAGAGCACACTTACCACCAAGATTGAGGAGGTAAAAATTGATGTGTCCCTTATCCGGCAGGATCTTTCTACCCTCAGGGACCGCGTGACGGAGACGGAGACCCGTATTAGCAGAGCGGAGGATATCTTGCACCCTTTACAACATACCACTGATGAGGTGCGCCGCCAGTTACAACAGATTAGCGCAAAACAGGATGACATGGAAAATCGCCTTCGGAGATGTAACCTCCGCTTCATCGGTCTTCCTGAGTCTGCTGAGGGCACCGACCCGGAGAGCTTCCTTGAAAACCTCCTAACGTCAACCTTCGGCAGAGACGCATTTTCGGTAATGTTTGCAGTGGAGAGAGCTCATCGAATCCCTGGCCGTCCTCCTCCCCAAGGAGCTCCACCGCGTACCCTGATAGCGAAGTTCCTTAATTTCAGGGATCGCGACAAGATCCTCCGCCTAACCAGAGAGAAGGGGAATATCCCCCATACCAACGCACACGTTGCCGTCTTCCCGGACTTCTCCAATGAGGTGCAACGGCAGCGGTCCAGGTTCCAGGATGTTAAGAAGCGCCTCCGCACTCTACACCTCAAATATGCCATGCTGTACCCTGCAAAGCTTCGTGTGGAATGCGACGGTCGGACCCACTTTTTCGAGGACCCAGAGTCGGCATCCACTTGGATTGACCGGAGAAATCGGCGAGATTGAGCATGCCGCGCTGTCTGGGAGCTGTGAGTACTTTTCTTTTCTCTCCCCTGCTGCCCCCCTCCCTGGTCGTGCCCTGGTGCTTCACCTCGCGGTTGCTCTGTTGCTAGTGGGTGCCCTCCGCCGGGACGGGGGGGACAGACCTGAAAACCTTTTCCGCCCCTCCTCGGATCTCACAGCATGCTCGCCACCTTCGTGTGACCTTACTGTTAATTCCCCGTTCTCCCCACACATGGGAGATACTTGTAGAGGGCAGCTTACCGAACGTTGCTGGAACTTCCTATCCTACTTTACGTACCACCCTGATGGCAGGCGGGGCTCCCTCCTGCACGGCTGCAATGGTGTTGTGCTTTTGTGGCCCCTACACCCCATGCACTTCTCAGAGAAGAAGTCGCCCCCCTAGGTTCTCTATGGACTTTTTTCACTCCCCCCGTTTACCTGACTGTTTTTTCCTCCTTTTTTGTTTTCTTTTCATCACAGGTATCTATGTCCCTTTGAAATTAAGTCCCTCGCCTCCAATGCTTTTTTCACGTTGGATGTCCCCGGTTGATACCTGGTTTTGGGATACTATGTTCATGCCAAGTTGGGGTGGCACTGGACTGGGAGGGAAGGGAAATGTTTTGGCTGTTTTTTATTTGCCACCATGTTCACAATTGTTTATTTCTGCTAAAGGTACTATGTCATTGTCATACATGCACTATCAATATTGGTTGCCGATATGTTCTGTACTATCTGATGTGTCCTTATCTGCTCTGCTGGTTCTGGTCTGGCTGCGGTCTATTATACACACCATATACCCACCATGAGTTCCCTGAAGTTCCTCACGTGGAATGTTAGAGGCTTGCGCAATAAGATCAAACGCACAGCGGTCCTGACATTTCTCAAATCTCAGAGAGCTGACATTATCACACTGGTCGAGACCCATGTCACGGGCCACTTGCAATCCTCCCTTAAAAAACCTTGGGTGGGGTGGGCTTACCACGCCACTCACACTTCATATTCCAGAGGAGTATCGGTCCTGGTTGCCAAACGGGTACCTTTTGAGCTAATACTGCTCCGCACGGATCAGCAGGGCAGATATGTGTTTATGCACGCCACCATTAATGGGTCTCCTATCCTGCTACTTGCCTGCTATATTCCCCCCCCCCCGTACAACTCAGCTGTAATTCAGGAAGGCCTTGCCTTTATGACCCAATACCCCTCCGTACCGGCAGTGTGGATGGGGGACTTCAATATGACCCTGATCCCCGCTCTGGACCGTCTGGGCACACTGGATCCCCCCCTTAACCCACCGACCCATACCAGACTGCACCGCATAATGACCGACTTTGCTCTTGTCGACACTTGGCGCCACAAACACCCGCACACTAAAGTCTTCTCATGCTTTTCAGCCAGTCATAACACAATGTCACGAATTGATTTTGTTTTTATCTCAATGTCCCTGCTGCCTAAGCTAGGAGATGTGGGCTTTTCTCCGAGAGTACTCTCGGATCACGCCCCCTACTGGGTCACGATCCAGCTCCTGAAGGCTTCCCCTGCTCCTTCTTGGCGGCTAAACCCGTTCTGGCTGACTGCCCTGCGGGACCAGGATGACATCCCCACAGAATTGCAATACTATTTTACGGCCAACAGGGACACTGCCACGCATGATGTGGTGTGGGAAATGTTTAAACTTCACGCTCGTTCCCTACTTTCCACACGTATTAACAGGCTTAAACGGTCATCAACACTTATTGTCCAGCAGGCTGCAGAACACCTGCAGGTGCTGGAGGAGGCGTTCCACCGGGACCCCTCGCCCAGCGCGGCCAACAATCTAAAGATTCAGGTGCGCCAGGTCTCCCAATTGCACATAGAGAAGGCTAAACAACGCATCTTCTTCTGTAGACAGAGGGTGTTTGAGTATGGAGAGAGATCGGGCAAACTGCTCGCATATCTCGCCCACTTGGATATGCGTCCCCCTGTGGTGGTGTCCTTGACCGACCCACAGGGGAACGACATCACCGATCCGCAACTGGTGGCGGAGGAATTTGGGAGATTCTACCGTGCACTCTACACTTCCAGGGTCACCCACACTCCCCAAGACACCAGGGACTACCTAGCGGGAGTTCAATTCCCTAGACTGACAGACGACCAGCTTGAAATTCTGGAAGCCCCTATTACTGAGGAGGACATTTCCGAGGCCATTTCCTGTCTGGCCTCATCCAAGGCCCCAGGATTGGATGGTCTACCTCTTGAATTCTATGCCACCTACTCTGAAATCCTAATCCCTGAACTTAAGGACCTGTATAAATCCATATTTGACTCAGGAGTTCTACCCCCATCTATGAGAGAAGCCCAAATAGTCGTAATTCCCAAACCCGGAAAGGACCCTAAATACCCGGAGTCGTATAGGCCCATTTCCCTGTTACAGGTAGACATTAAAATATTAGCTAAGATTCTAGCCTCCCGCCTTAACCAGGTTATTCTGTCATTGATACACCCTGACCAAACTGGCTTTATGCCAGGGAAGAACACGGCCATGAATATTCGCCGCCTATTTATGAATATTCAGGGGTCCCATGATGAAATTGGCTCGAGGGTCGTGGTGGCTCTGGATGCCGCCAAGGCCTTCGACTCCGTGGAGTGGAACTACCTGTGGGAGTGCCTCTCAAGATTTGGATTTGGCCCCAGCTTTATTCGCTGGGTCCAACTCCTCTATCAGTCCCCAAGGGCCAGAGTATTTGTGAATGGTTGGCTTTCTGACCAGTTCCCGCTGGAGAGAGGGACCCGGCAGGGCTGCCCCCTTTCCCCCATGCTTTACGCATTGGCTGTGGAGCCGTTGGCCATTATGGTCCGTGCGGACACTTGCATCCGAGGCCTCAGGATGGGGAACCTGGAAGAAAAGATTGGGATGTATGCCGACGACACACTTTTGTATCTGGCGGACTCCGGTCCTTCTCTTATAGCAGCCCTCCAGTCCATAGAACGTATGGGTGGCCATTCGGGTCTGAGTATTAATTGGTCTAAGTCCCAGATCCTTCCGATTGACCATTTCCCCCCCTCGTTCGCGTCCCCTCCTCTGGCTCTTCCAAGGGTCTCCCAGATTAAATACCTTGGCGTGCAGGTCACCAGATCGCTCTCAGATTATAAACTACTGAACATTGAACCCCTGTTTGCCCTGATCAAGAACAAGACGCAGACTTGGGCCAGACTACCCCTGGGTGTTATGGGTCGCGTCAGCTTAGTTAAGATGATACTCCTTCCCAAGATACTCTATTTGGTCTGGCATGCTCCCCTCTATATACCACAAAAAGATTTCAGGACAATTGAATCCATCCTGAATTCATTTATTTGGGGTCATGGCAGACACAAATTATCTTGGAGAATTCTGAAGAACCCTGTGACGTTGGGAGGAGCTGCTCTCCCTGAATTTCAGGATTATTATTTTGCCTCCCAACTGTCCCACTTCTATTATTTCGACAAACATGAACTAACGAGATACCAGACACTACTCTGTGTGCACCCGGATGACTCGGCCCATACCCCACTTCAATCGGTCCTAAGAGCCCCATTGACAAGACGCCCCCCCCCAACGCACAGCAGACATGTTGACTCACCACCGGAGGGTATGGCGGATGGCACTGCAAAGAACTGGGACCCCAAAAGTACACTCTCATACCCCTCTCTGGTACAATACATGCTTGCCAGAATTATTGTCCATTCCGGACCTCGCGGTGTGGATACGCCATGGGATCTTATGCATACACCAGATCATGACCGCTTCAGGCCTTAAACCATTCCAAATGCTGAAGGACGAATTTTCCCTCCCCAATTGCCTTTTCTTCAGGTATTTGCAACTCCGTCATGCTATACAGGCCCAGTTTTCTGGCTCTTACCCGTCCCTGGCAGTTCCCTCCATAGTGGACGCAGTCACGGGTAATGTGCCTGCTAAGCTCATCTCCACTTTGTACTCCGCCATTCGTCTCCCTAGCACCACAGCATTGGCCTATACTGCTAAGACTAGATGGGAGGCGGATGTTGGACTTATAGAGGATGAGGACTGGGACGAGATTTTGGAGGACGTGAAAAAGGTTTCCCCCAAGCTGTCGGACCGCCTCACACAGCTGTACATCATACATAGAACATATCTGACCCCTCAGAGAGTAGCACGTTTCAGGCCCACGTACAATCCAGGATGCCGCCTCTGTGACCATACCCCAGGCTCCTTCTACCACCTCATATGGTTCTGCCCTACCATTCAGGCATACTGGACACAGGTGATACGCTTCCTACACGATCAGATGGGCTCCCCTGCTACCCTTGACCCAAAGATGTGCCTACTTGGCCTGTTGCCAGACTTGGATGCCGACAAACCCCTCCGTACCTTTTTACATGAGACGCTATTCTTGGCAAGAAAAGTAGTGGCCCGTAATTGGATGCAGGCCCTGCCCCCTACAATTCAGTGCTGGAAAAAGGCGGTTAACGATGCTCTCCCATATAAAAAACTGATTTATGTACATAGAGGGTGTCCGCTAAAGTATGAGAAGGTCTGGGACAGATGGATGGCGGATGGTGAAACGTGTACTTGACATGTCGATTCTTTATTTTTGTTGTGTACCGGCTCTACTTTCACTGCTGTTATTATCTTTATGTAACACAGATGCTTCACTGTGTTCATGTATGTACTATTATAATGGCCATACTGGCTTATGTTGATTTATGTACCATGCATACTTTTCAATAAAGTTGTTTTTTTTCCAATAAAAAAAAAAAAAATGACGGCAGGACGGTGCGGCTTACGTTCTGGGTGGCCGTCTAAGGACAGCGCACCCAAACGGCTGCTCCAGCGCGCCTGCAGAGTGGCGATCGTGGTTGCGCCGTGTTGCCAGGACACGGCGCGGCCCGATCTCTGTAAAGAGCCTCTGACACGGCTTTTTAATCATGTGATCGGCTTTTTTCAATCACAGCCGGTCACATGTAAACATAGAAGTGCCGGTAATTGGCGCTCCTCGACCCACACTGACAGTGTGTGGCAAGGAGAGCCGATTAGCGGCATCTTCTCACAGGGGACAGTGAGCGATGTAATCAGGGCACTGATTACATTAGAGCGCCACCATTGCCAGCAACCCATGCTAACCAGTGCCAGCAACTAATGCCCACCTATGCTAACAATCGGTGCCCACCACAGCCAGAAATCAGTGCCCATTAGTGATGCCAGTCAGTGCTGGCTTTCAGTGCCGCCTATCAGTGATGCCCATCAGTGCCACCCATCAATGCCCATTAGTGCCGCCCATCAGTACCGCTTATCTATGCTGCCTATCAGTGCCCACCAGTGTCAGATATCAGGGCCCGTCAGTGCCACCTATCAATGCCTACCAGTGCCACTCATCAGTGCCATCTATCAGTGCCCATAAGTGCAGATGCACTTTAATGCAGGTTTCAAGAGTGACGTCAAGATTTCACAGGTACAGTATATGTAGATGCATAGAACCTGACAGAGCCCTGAGGCACATCCGCGCACATGCAGTGCATTTCCATACAGCACAAACAACACTTACAACCTGGTGCAGTTTGAATATGTACTGAGACAAATTTTTCTCAAAAAAAAAACACAAGGGGATTCCAAGTGTTTGTTTGGGCTGTTTATATAAAGGCTGCAACATATTGTACATTTCCACTCCTTTGTCTATGTGAGGCCTCATTCACACTGGCAATGTCAAACCTGCATTTGTGTGTGTTCAGAGGACGTTTCTAAAGCACTAAAAAAAAAATCTCTGTTGCGTCATTCATAGACCCCTTTCACACTGAGGCACTTTTCAGGCACTATAACGCTAAAAATAGCGCCTGCAAAGCGCCCTGAAAGAGCCGCTCCTCACACTCCAGTGTGAAAGCCCGAGGGCTTTCACACTGGAGCTGTGTGCTGGCAGGATGCTTAAAAAAGTCCTGCTAGCCGCATCTTTGGAGCGGTGTGTATACCGCTCCTCCACCGCTCCTACCCATTAAAGTGAATGGGCACCGCGGCTATACCGCCGGCAAAGCCGAATAGCGCCACAAAATTGTCGGTCCCACCACGCCAGCGTGAAAGGGGCCATACTCTGCATTTACCTGTGTTTGAGTGCAATCAGATTAGCTGCATTTTAGATTAAATTTTTTTCCCAATTGGTAACTAAACGCAGATAAATCATTTTTAATGCATGAACATCTAAACGCAGGAAAAAGTGATCTGGGAAGCATGGAAGTTGTTTGTCACACCACTTCTCTACCTTTTTAGAAAAGGTAAACACAGGAGCGCCTTAAATGTAATGACGTGTTGTATGTCTGAACTATTTTATCAGCTTGATAGAATAGAATGTTGCTTCTTGCAGGTTGTCTTGTAGGAGGTGTGTTGTGGTCGGGAATGGTCATCGGCTGAAGAACAGCTCTCTCGGTGAAACCATCAATAAATATGACGTGGTGATCAGGTAAGTGGGAAGTCTATAAAGCATACAAGAGACCCTTCATTGAACTGTCCCCATACATGCTGCCCTGATTTTTTTTTTTTTTTAAATCTGCCATTTACATAATGGCATATGTTAAATATCCTGAGTATGAGGACCTAGCTGTTTGCATCTGAGGCGGCTACAGTACAAAAAAGGTGCATTTCATAATTAATGGCCCAGTTTCACAGTGATCATTACAATTGCTCTGCTCACAGTAAGGCCTCATGCACACTGGACGTAAAAATAACGTTATAAAAAACCCCAGTAGCTTTGCAGTGAGTTTTTTAAAGTTTTTTAAAATTTTTGCAATAGCGTTTTTTCTGTGTAAGTGTTTTTTCCACGTAAGCATTTTTTTCTATCTATCTATCTATATATATATCATTTTTTTTATTTATTTTTTATGGATCAAAAGCATTAAATGCTGGTGAGACGCGTTTATCAGCGTTTTTTGACGTTAGAGCATTTTTACAGCTGAGAGCAGCTAAAAAAACTCCTCAGAACCCGCTAGTTTTTTTTTTTTTAAAGCCAAAAAACGTCCCAGCCAACAACTGCTGCTAACAGCCTATGTGTGCATGGACACATAGGATAACATAATGGGGAATTTATTGACTGTAGAAGAAAACGCCTGAAGCCAAAAATAGCTGCTGTAAAAACTACAAAAACCTCCAGTGTGCATGAGGCCAAAAAGGTTTAGTAAGTTTATTTTGAAAATAATTTACAAAGTAAAAGTAATTGAGTCCTGTCTATGATACTTTATTGTCACAATGATGCGGTGCCTGGACTGATTCCTGTGACGTCACCAGAGAGCGGACTCCAGTCCGCTCTCTGATGAAAATGAGTCACAGGAGTGCAAAACGAATTGCACGCCTGTGACCATAGGAGAAGCCCAGCCAAACAAGCTCAGGCTGGACTTCTCCTTTAACAGGATGCTATCACAATAAGGGGTTGCTATATTCCTAATAAGAATGACCTTAGTTTGGCAATGTATTGTCACAAAATAATGAATTCAGACGATATTTGATTTTGTTTGTGATACATGATGTTGGCATTGCAGTTTCCTAGATTGGGTGCTCTCATCACCTTCCTCCCCTCCTCCAATACAATGGGTTATTTAATACACCCTTTTGAATTACTGGAGGCATCCTGGATTATATATTATGTGTAAGAATGCTCTAAAGTATGTTTTCTTGCCAGGTTGAACAACGCTCCAGTCCATAAGTACGAGAAGGATGTTGGCAGCAAGACTACTTTGCGCTTCTTCTACCCAGAATCAGCAGATTTCGACCCTCAGCTGGACAACAATCCAGACACTCTGCTGGTTCTGGTGCCTTTCAAGCCTCTGGACATCCAGTGGATGAAGATCATTTTGAACAATGAAAAGCGGGTATGTGATTTCATCAGTTACAATTCAGTGATTTTTAGCCATAGACTAAAGCCTGGTACACACTATGAGGTTTTTTTTTGTTCAAACCAGAGGGATTGAACGACAAAAAAAACTGCCAGCTCTAGTCAGAGCTGCTGTACGACCTATGCTAAGTTAGTACAGTGATCTCCTCTGCTGAGCTGTTGTGTTCTGACAGGTTTTTGTTTTTTCCAGCATGCCAAATGGCCAGCTTCTGTCAGACAGGATGGCATACACACGGGCGCATGTCAGACTTTTTTCTTTTTTGAACCGGCCAATGTCTCCTGACATTCAGCCCGTGTGTACAGGGCTTAAACTTTTCTTCTGGTAAGGTCTGATTGTCATGGAGTGTAAAGGGTCAGGTTAATGCAGAATTCTTACAGAGTGAAGTATTATGTGGACAAGTTACAAGGGTCAGGCTGTGGTTGTGATACACTGGAACTGCAGGGGGGGGGCGCCTTGTCAGGACAACTTTGATCATGGAAGAACAGCAGGCTAAGTTCCCAGCATAGCCAGAGGACTGACCATGGTGTGTTCTCCTGCTTAGTGTGGTCATTTTTTAATAGGAAAGCAGAGGGACTGGCAGGAACACCAGGAATGTCACACAAAGGAAGCAATACAAAGAGAACAGGATACTTTTCATACAAGTACATGGTAAAGCAGGCACATATCAGGAATATGAAATGTTGGGTTTACATACTCTTTAATGTACAGAACCAGCAGGTATTCTGTCTAATGTTCATTTTGAAACATGGAAGTACTCTTTTTCAATCTGCTGTGACTTTCCAGTCTACTGTACCATGACAGCAGTAAAAGGCAGTCTTCGGTATGGTTGTGCCAGTGCAAGTGGTTTGCAGGATGTGGAGATACAGGAAAACAACCAGTGTAATGCTGGATATTAACGAAAATACAAACTAAGAAATGTACTTTATAACACATGGATTGGTGCTTTATTAGTAATATATAAAGTGAAGTTACAATACACAGCAGATGATGAACAGAAGAGCTGTGCAGTATGATTTCAGCACCATTTTCCTAGTTCATTTATATTATCAAAAAAGAATCCCGTGCCAAGTGTCAAATACAAGTCTGCTTCACCTATAACACTTGTGGTACAAAATATGCAAATAATAATATAAAACCATATATAGGTGCAATGCCCCTTTAAACCACTAGCCGACCAGCCACCATCCGCCTACTGTGGCAGGTCGGCTCTCCTGCGCAATTCGCTGTACGTCGGCCCTTTAAACAGCTATACAGGCACGATGCTCATGTCCAATCGTGGGCACGAGAGCCAGAATGTGTGTGTAAACACACAAATCCCCATTCTGTCAGGAGAGGAGAGACAATCGTCTGTTCCTACTAGCTAGGAGCAGCGATATGGCTCCTCCTCTAGTCAGTCACATCCCTATACAGTTAGAAACACTCATGAGGGAACATATTTAACACTTTATTCGCCCCCTAGTGTTAACCCCTTCCCTGCCAGTGACATTTAATTTAATGAGTGCATTTCTATAGCGCTGATCACTGTATAAGTGTCAAAAGTATCCGATCTGTCGACCGCAATGTCGCAGCCCCGCTAAAAAATTTGTAGGCGCTATAACTTTTGCGCAAACCAATCAATATACGCTTATTGCGAGAAAAAAATTTATACCAAAATATGTAGAAAAATATGTATCGGCCTAAACAGAGGAAAAAATTTGTGTTTTTTTTTTATATTTTTTTATCTATTTATAGCAAAAAGTAAAAAATATATTTTTTTTTTCAAAATTGTCACTCTTTTTTTGTTCATAGTGCATACAATAAAAACCGCAGAGGTGATCATATACCACCAAAAGAAAGCTCTATTTGTGGGAAAAAAAGGACGCAAATTTTGTTTGGGTACAGCCTCGCACGACCGCGCAGATGTCAGTTAAAGCAGCGCAGTGTCTGGTCATTATTAAGGGGGCAAATCCGTCCGAGGCTGAAGTGGTTAAAGGATAAGTTTATCTTTGGGAACATGTTGCATGGTTCACCCGGTTTTAGGGTGAATCGTGTAACATGTTCCCACTGCTGCAGCCTCTCCCCGATCCATCGCCTGTAGTGACAGCAAGCCGGGATTGTGAATGGGAGAACTGCAAGTACCGTCATCCTTTGCGGCTGCCAGCTTGTAGTTCTCAATAAACTAGCACAGCGCTGTTCAGCACTCCAGGTAGTTCATTGTTTCTTCCTGTCGTGTAACTGCCTGCCTGTACAAGCAGACAGATACAATGACAGTCTGTTGGAGTCATGCATGGCACCCACTAACTGATGATCAAAGGTGCAATGCTTTGCAGGCTCCTAGTAATTTTTTTTAAATAAAAATGCATTTTATTTTTACCTGCAAAAAGATGTGCATGAATTTAATTTTTTTTCCAAATTTTAACTACCGTACAATACATCCCAATATAATTAGTTCTTTAGTAGTACAGGAGAGCCCAAGATATGATTTGATGTATTAGCCGTCTATGGAACTGTGATCTGATACTGTGTATATACAATGGGAATGCCATGCTTACCAACATTTATTTAATGTACAGGTAGACTGTTGTGATTCTTCTCTTTCTACTCTCTTACTATATACTGTATATGTTTCAGGTTCGGAAGGGGTTTTGGAAGATGCCCCCTTTGATTTGGGAAGTGGCACCTCAGAACACCCGCATCCTCAACCCCTACTACATGGAAGTGACTGCAACAAAAATTCTTAGTAATGTCCCTGATCTGTCGTCTAAGAAGGTGAAAGCGGTAAGATGTGATTTCAGGGAGCCAATGAGGGTGGGACAGGTCCAATTGTGCATGTTTATGCAACACAATCACTTTGATTTTCTAAAACTGGGGTGTGAAAAATTTGGTGCAGCTGTGCATGGTAGCCAATCAGATTTAAGGTTTTAGCCCCCGTTCACATGAGCGCGATTTGACATGGCAAATCGCAGCCTATTGCCAGCAACGGCACCGTTCCAGTCGGTGCGATGTCAACTTTGCGGCACCTCACCGATTTCCAGAAGTAGTTCCTGCACTACTTTTGACGATTTCAATAGACATCTGTGCATGATTCAGCTGAGCTGATTTTGCATGATTTCAAACCCACATTGAGCCCAGGTTCACACTGGGCTGCGAGAGTCAAGCCGTATGAGTTCAGCTGAACTCGCACGATTTCACTCCCGCCTGTCAGTCCCGATTTCTGCCACAATTTCAGAGACATCTGTGCAGGTTTCTGCACAGATGTCAATGTAAATCGATGCCTGAAATCGCAAAAAGTAGTACAGAAACTACTTTTTGAAATCGGTGCAGCGCCGCAGATGTGGTGTCGCACCGATTAGGACGGTGCCATTGCCGGCAAATGCCGCAGATTTGACATGTGTGAACGCGGGCTTATTGTCAAAACTTAATTGAATAAACTGAAGTTAGAAGCTGATTGGCTACCATGCACAGCTGCACCTGATTTTGCACTCTCAAGTTTTAGTAAATCAACCCCAGTGTAAAGTTTGCTTACAATTCTTGTTTTAAAAACCGAATGTTGCTCTCTACTGGCCATATATATATACAGGGTTTGAATCTCGAACTGGCCCGATATTCGAACCGTTAATGGGCAGGATATACCAAGTTGATCAATAAACTTGGGTACAACCAGCCTGCCGGATTCCCTTGCAATTATCGCAAGTGGCTGCTATAGCCGCTAGTGATAATCATCTTCTCCCGACGATGATGGCTTCCTCTGTCCCGCCGGGAGCAGACAGTTGCTGTTTCCCCCTGTCAGCACTGTCTGTGTTGATGGGGGGAATCATGCAAGTTTCTTTCCTGCAAACACTGGTTGCACCGTGTGGGGCTGGCCTAAGCCATTTTCTATTTTATTTTTGTTTTAGACAAATTGTAGAGGGATTAGGACACCTGTCATATTTTTATTGCTGTCTGTGCCTTGTTGGAGAAAGTAACCCTCTCTATTTGCACGTTTTCCATTATCATCGAAAGTAAAAGGTAATTCTACATTTTGGGTTGTTCCCACAACAGTAATATAGGGGAATGGGGACACTAGATCTGGTTACAACCAGGGATTCCCCTTACTTTGGAGGGATTGCCTCTCATTTCCTGTTTTGGCTATGCGACAGGAAGTGAAGAGAAATTCCCCCCAATGGGACACAGATGGCAAAAAACCTTACAGGGGTTATAACCATCCCATACTGTATCCCCAAAAATTTTTTTTGCCACAGCAGGGCCAGATGACATCACCTTGTAAAGATGACCCTGGCCATAAGCACTGTATATGGTGTTAATGCCAATGTCTCACTATTTGAGATCTGATTTGTATACTGTGTTTTTTTGCCACATGAATCCCTTTATTTATCCTTTATGTGTGATCTTTCACTTCAATTTTATTAAAAAAGGGTAACAATATTTAGCCTTTATTACTACTTTGAGTGTTTTCCATACCCTGTCTTTTCAGAAGCCTACCACAGGAATGTTGGCCATTACCTTTGCTCTCCATTTCTGTGACCTGGTTGATATTGCGGGTTTTGGGTACCCAGCACTTGGCAATAAGAAGCAACCCATCCACTACTATGAAAAAGTGACCCTGAAGTCTATGGCGGTAAGTGCCAGGCACACCAATGTCTCTGCTTGTTAGGCCTCATGCACAGTTGGTGTTTTTCTTTCTCGTACATCACGGGACACAGAGCGGCATAGTCATTACTATGTGGGTTATATAGATACCTTCAGGTGCTGGCACTGGCAACTTCCAAAACCGGAAGTACCCTCCCCTATATAAGCCCCTCCCATCCGGGAGCACCTCAGTTTTTTGCCAGTGTCTAAGGTGTTGGCCAAGAAGAAACATGTGTTTTTCACTGAGCTTGCGTACAGGTTCTTTTGGGCCTCAGTAAGCTATTCCGGATCCGACCAAAAAAGCTTCATAGCTAAACGGTCGGTACCCGGGCCTTGCAGAGAAGAGCAAGGTTCTGCCTGTAATGCTTCTCTTAGGAGAGCTGGACCCTGGGATCCAGAGCTCTGGTCATACCCACGACCAAGATGTTTTCTGTGCAGGGTGCTATACAGGTCCAGGGGAGTGGAATCCTTGGGAACCCGGTCCCTGAAGGTTTAATTACAATGCCTGCCGTGATAGGTGAAGTTTGGGCTTCTGTGGACCAAACAGAGTCCTGCGGCGGGGAAAAGGTAAGTGGGGGCCCTCAGGAACTTGGTTCTATTGGGGGACCCCCAAACCTATTTTGTCTTTCTGCCTGTTACCAAAGGTATTCCCGCTAATATTCTGTGTATGCCTGTTACTACTGAGAAAATGTAAAAATTTTAATAGTAGGCAAGAAAAAAAATAAAAAAAAAATGTAAGACCGCGGTACCTGTGTTAGACACTAGAGGCCGCTATGGTTCTTTTTCTTGTAATGTGGATTTTTTTCTTCAAAAATCAGATCCAGGCAGTTTGGTAAGTTCTCTGCTGGGAAGCTGTCTCCTCTGCCCTGTTGCTGCGCTCATCCATCCCCGGGCCCTGCGGCAGGGACCCTGGCTCCCATCTAGCTCCTTATTTTTTTCAAAAAAGGCGCCGAAGGCGCACGTGCCCACGCGTGTGCGCGCGCCTCTATATATAGAGGCGATCTGGAAAAAGGGGCGGAGCGGGTGGATGACGCTCAGTGTGCGCCGCGCGCTACTACGCATGTGCGGGCGTCCAGCGTGTTTTAACCACTTAAGCCCCGGACCATTTCGGGCCATTAGGACCAGGCCTGTTTTTGGGATTCGGCACTGCGCTGCTTTAACTGTAAATTGTGCGGACATGCAATGTTGTACCCAAATGAAATTTGCGTCCTTTTCTTCCCACAAATAGAGCTTTCTTTTAATGGTATTTGATTGCCTCTGCGATTTTTATTTTTTGCGATATAAACAGAAAAATACCGAAAATTTTGAAAAAAAATGATATTTTCTACTTTTTGTTATAAGAAAAATCGAATAAACTCAATTTTAGTCATACATTTAGGCCAAAATGTATTCAGCCACATGTCTTTAGTAAAAAAAAATGTCAATAAGCGTATATTTATTTGTAAACGCTATAACTTTTGCGCAAACCAACTAGAGTACATTTTCTGAAATTTACACAGCTTAAATTTATGACTGCCTATCTCATTTCTTGAGGTGCTAAAATGGCAGGGCAGTACAAACCCCCCCAAATGACCCCATTTTGGAAAGTAGACACCCCAAGGAAATTGCTGAGAGGCATGTTGAGCCCATTGAATATTTTTTTTTTTGTCCCAAGTGATTGAATAATGACAAAAAAAAAATAAAAATTACAAAAAGTTGTCACTAAATGATATATTGCTCACACATGCCATGGTTATATGTGGAATTACACCCCAAAATACATTTTTCTGCTTCTCCTGAGTACGGGGATACCACATGTGTGGGACTTTTTGGGAGCCTAGCCGCGTACAGGGCCCCAAAAACCAAGCACCGCCTTCAGGATTTCTAAGGGCGTACATTTTTGATTTCACTCCTCACTACCTATCACAGTTTTCGAAGGCCATAAAATGCCAAAATAGCACAAAACCCCCCCAAATTACCCCATTTTGGAAAGTAGACACCCCAAGCTATTTGCTGAGAGGCATGTTGAGTCCATGGAATATTTTGCCACAGGTTGCGGGAATATGACAAACTTTTTTTTTTTTTGCACAAAGTTGTCACTAAATGATATATTGCTCACACATGCCATGGGCATATGTGAAATTACACCCCAAAATACATTCTGCTGCTTCTCCTGAGTACGGGGATACCACATGTGTGGGACTTTTTGGGAGCCTAGCCGCGTACGGGACCCCAAAAACCAAGCACCGCCTTCAAGGTTTCTAAGGGCATAAATTTTTGATTTCACTCCTCACTACCTATCACAGTTTTGAAGGCCATAAAATGTCAAAATAGCCCAAAACCCCCACAAATGACCCCATTTTGGAAAGTAGACACCCCAAGCTATTTGCTGAGAGGCATGGTGAGTATTTTACAGCTCTCATTTGTTTTTGAAAATTAAGAAAGACATTTTTTTTTCTTATTTTTTTTCTTTTTTTACATTTTCAAAACTTTGTGACAAAAAGCGAGATCTGCAAAATACTCAACATACCTCTCAGCAAATAGCTTGGGGTGTCTACTTTCCAAAATGGGGTCATTTGTGGGGGTTTTGTGCCATCTGGGCATTCCATGGCCTCCGAAACTGTGATAGGCAGTGAGGAGTGAAATCAAAAATTTACACCCATAGAAATCCTGAAGGCGGTGCTTGGTTTTTGGGGTCCCGTACGCGACTAGGCTCCCAAAAAGTCCCACACATGTGGTATCCCCGTACTCAGGAGAAGCAACAGAATGTATTTTGGGGTGTAATTCCACATATGCCCATGGCATGTTTGAGCAATATATAATTTAGTGACAACTTTTTGTACATTTTTTTTTTTTTTTTTGGTCATTATTCAATCACTTGGGACAAAAAAAAAATATTCAATGGGCTCAACATGCCTCTCAGCAAATAGCTTGAGGTGTCTACTTTACAAAATGGGGTCATTTGGGGGGGGTTTGAACTGTCCTGGCATTTTATGCACAACATTAGGAAGCTTATGTCACACATCATCCACTCTTCTAACCACTTGAAGACAAAGCCCTTTCTGACACTTTTTGTTTACATGAAAAAAAAATTTTTTTTGCAAGAAAATTATGTTGAACCCCCAAACATTATATATTTTTTTAAAGCAAAGGCCCTACAGATTAAAATAGTGGGTGTTGCATTTTTTTTTTACACACAGTATTTGCGCAGCGATTTTTCAAACGCATTTTTTGGGGGAAAAACACACTTTTTTTATTAATGCACTAAAAAACACTATATTGCCCAAATGTTTGATGAAATAAAAAAGATGATCATAGGCCGAGTACATGGATACCAAACACGACATGCTTTAAAATTGCGCACAAACGCGCAGCGGCGACAAACTACATTCATTTTTAAAAGCATTTAAAAGCCTTTACAGGTTACCACGTTAGATTTACAGAGGAGGTCTACTGCTAAAATGACTGCCCTCGATCTGACCTTCGCGGTGATACCTCACATGCATGATGCAATTGCTGTTTACATATGACGCTAGACCGACGCTTGCGTTCGCCTTTGCGCAAGAGCAGGGGGGGACAGCGGTGCTTTTTTTTTTTTTTTTTTTTTTTTATTATTTATTTGGCTTTTTTATTTTATTTTTAAACTGTGCCTTCCATATTTTATTTTTTTACCATTTTTATCGTTATCTCAGGGAATGTAAATATCCCCTATGATAGCAATAAGTAGTGACAGGTACTCTTTTTTTGAAAAAAATTGGGGGGTTAGACCCTAGATCTTTCCTCTGCCCTCAAAGCATCTGACCACACCAAGATCGGTGTGATAAAATGCTTTCCCAATGGCGCTTTTTATATCCGGGGGGGGGGGGACATTCCCTCCCACTGCTTGTAAAAGCAGTCTAGAGGCTATCTGCTAGAATTGCTTTTACATGAAAGCCGGCTGCTGGCTGAAAAGAATGATACCAAGATGATACCTAAACCCGCAGGCATCATTCTGGTATAAACATTCAAAGTCCAGCAACATACCAGTACGTTGCTGGTCCTTGTTGGACATGTATTGTAATCTTTTTTTTCATACAGCCTATTGGCTGAACGAAAAAAAGAAATTGATTGGTGGGTATGCCCACCATTAGAATACCTCCCTTCATCCACCCACTTCTAATGATGGGCATATATGCCGAAGCATGGGGGCATCCTCCCGCAAAAAAGTTATGCCGCGTACACACGGTCAAGCCTTCGTCGGAATTTCGACCGTATGTACGCGGCATAAAAGGTTATGCCGCGTACACACGGTCGGACTTTTCCACGGGCAAGCCTCCGTTGGAATTTCGACCGTATATACGCGGCATTAGGAGCAAAATCGCTCCTCCGCCCCTGCTGCCCCCATGCTTCGGCATATATGCTCTTTTTTTTAACTGTGGTGGTGAAATCACCTCCTACAGCGTTGGAGTCACGGCTGTCAAGATAAATAGATCCGCGCTGCAACTGAATGGCGTACCTGCTAAGCAAATGGTGGTTAACATTAAAACAAAGTAACATTACAGTACAACAGTAAGACCTTACCATGCCATACCTGCAAAGCAAATACCAAAACAAAACCTAGTAAAAAATAAAAAAATGTTTTAACGCAACCTGTGCCTAAAATATATATATGCCGAAGCATGGGGGCATCCTCCCGCAAAAAAGTTATGCCGCGTACACACGGTCGGAATTTTCCACGGGCAGGCCTCCGTCGGAATTTCGACCGTATGTACGCGGCATTAGGAGCAAAATCGCTCCTCCGCCCCTGCTGCCCCCATGCTTCGGCATATATGCTCTTTTTTTTAACTGTGGTGGTGAAATCACCTCCTACAGCACTGGAGTCACGGCTTTATGTATCGTGGGAGCAAACGCTGTTGCTGTCAAGATATAAATAATTCCGCGCTGCAGTTGAATGGCGCACCTGAAAACAAAAAATTGCATACCTGAAAAGCAAGCATGATAAAACATTGCAGAATAGAATACAGTAAAAAAGAGCAGAACAATAGAGAGAAAATAGAGAGAGAGAGAACAATAAAACGACAACTATTTTTGTTTTTTTTATTTTATATTTTTTTTGTGTTTTGTTTTTTACGTTTTTTTTTTCTTTTTTACACTTTTTTTTGTAACTTTACAACTGTAATGGTTCGGGTCTCTCAAAATGTAATGGCATCTTGGGAGACCCTGTGTAAGTGTGTCCTTGTCTGTGAAATGCTGTACCCTACGCTAAAACTTCACTTTTGAGTGGTAGCGTTCAAAACATTCACCTTGGCAAAGACCAGGCTTGTCAGGACAGAGTGGACAAAAACTACGGGTGTCACGCCTAAATCCGCGCTTGCTACAGACACGACATCTTTTTTGGGGGTGGCTTTGGGTAGGGGTACTCGGGAGGACATACGAATAATGCCTCTCATGCAGCCGGCTTACTGCATTTGGTTGGGGATGGTGAGGTGCAGAACCGCCTGGATACAGGAGTTCTGTGACTATCTCATTCTGGAATTTTAGAAGAGATAACGTCCCGCCTGAAGCTCTGTATAGCACATGAGCGTTCAGCAAAGCCAATTGGAATAATGATAGAGACACTTTTTTGTACCAGCGTCTCGCCTTACGGTCAATTAGATACGGCGCCATCAACTGGTCGTTGAGGTCCACCCCTCCCATATTTTGGTTATATTCGTGGACACAGAGGGGTTTCTCCACAACACCAGTCGCCGTACGAATTTGGACTGTCGTGTCTGCATGAAGGGAGGTAAGAAGGAAAACATTCTTATTGTCCCTCCACTTCATAGCGAGCAAGTTATTACACTTCAAGCAGGCTCTCTCCCCCAGCCTAAGACGGGCATCTACAAGCCGCTGGGGAAAGCCCCGGCGATTAGGTCGCACGGTGCCACATGCTCCAATCTGATGATCAAACAAGTGACTAAACAGTGGCACGCTCGTGTAATAATTGTCCACATACAAGTGGTACCCCTTTCCGAATAAGGGTGACACCAAGTTCCACACTATCTTGCCAGCGCTCCCTATGTAATCCGGGCAGTTGACCGACTCAATCTGACTATCTTTTCCCTCATAAACCGTAAAGTTCACTACATAGCCTGTTGCCCTGTCACAGAACTTGTAGAGCTTGACCCCCGTATCTGGCACGCTTGCTGGGAAGGTACTGCTTGAAAGACAAGCGGCCAGAAAATTTAATCAGGGACTCATCAACGCAGACAACCTGATCGGGAGTAAACAAGGCTGCAAAACATTCGTTGAAGTGGTTTATGAGGGGCCGAATTTTATAGAGCCGGTCGTATTCAGGGTCCCCACGTGGACGACAAAGTTCAATGTCGTTGAAGTGCATGAACCGCAAAATCTGCTCGTAACGTGCCCTGGACATGGAGGCAGAGAACACTGGCATGTGGTCAATTGGGTGCGTGGACCAATAAGCACGCAATGACGGAAATTTATGTGTGCCCATGTTGAGGGAAAGGCCCAGAAAGGTCTTAAATTCGGAAACCGTAATTGGTTTCCAATTTCTGGCAATTTTAGGCAACTGGGGGTTAGCGGCGATAAATTGACCAGCATATAAATTACTCTGGTCCACAATAGATCTATAGAGATCTTCCGTGAAAAACAGCGAATAAAAATCAATTGGAATAAAATCAGCTGTTTCCACCTGAATACCGGGTTGGGCAGTGAATGGGGGAAGTACGGGTTCTGCAGAAGTGGTGGGGACCCAATCAGGATAGGCGAATTCTGCAGGAAGGGCAGTATGGGCACGACGGGCCTGCCTTTGTCTTCTTGGTGGCAGCGGGACACTACTTGTGCTTGCCACCTCGCCAGCTTGAACTGCACTTATGGGACTCGCCACGTCACCAAGTGTTACTGCAGTGCTGGATGTACGTCCAGGCTGTACTAGGCCGCTGGTGCTTGCCAGTTCACCAGAAGGAATAGCGGCGCTAGTACTACTCTGCTCCATGATACGAGAGACCTGCGGTTCTTGCTCCTCAACAACCTCAGAAGATCGGGATCGGGTACACCTGACCTTAGCAGGGACCTCAACTTCGTCGTCAGAGCTATCTGACGTGGGGCCGCTGATGTCACTGTCTTCTACGGGAAGATATTCTGAGCCTGAATCTGACAGATACGTGACCTCCTCTTCACTATCTGTCATGCTCAGAATCTCGTAGGCCTCTTTACTAGTGTACCTTCGTCTTGCCATTTTGGGCTCTAAATTTAGGGGTACACTAGTAAGATTCACAGGAAAAAAAGCACCTGACTGTCGTCAGCAAATATATCAAACGCTACAAAAAAACTGTTAGCGATCGCAGGGATCAGGCCTGTCTCTGCGAACGCTGCAGTTATGTGTGTTGTGTTTGGTAAGTGACAGTGATCGATCGATACTGCACTTGGGTGGGCTGGGCTGGGCTGGGCGGAGGGGCTAAACGCAGGCGCTAGCAGGTATCTGGGCTGATCCCGCTAACACTACGTTTTTGGGAACCCTAAACCGCTGGGGATGCTAGTATAGATCTGATCAGATACTATACCACTAAGGGGGGTGTATGCTTTGCGCGTGGGTGTTAGCGTTACTGGCACTAACCTAACACTGCCTGGGGCGACGCAGACCCTCTCTGGCGCTAAAACCTAATTGATCTCACCCGCCGGGCGATCAGGGGGGTTAAACCTTTATTGGGTTATATACGGCGGGTGCCCTGATGCTATAAAAAGCAAACTAATCAACCAGCGTCACCCGTAACCTTTATATGGTGATCACTGGTGAAAGGGTTAACTAGGGGCAATCAGGGGGTTAAAACCTTTATTAGGTTAAATATGGGGGTACCCGACGCTATATAAAAACCTGACGGGTAACCTAAATAACTAAATAACTTACTGGCTAACCAGTGACACCAGTGACGCTTATACGGCGATCACTGGTGAAAGGGTTAACTCTAGGGGCAATCAGGGGGTTAAAATAATATATGGGGGTACCTGACACTAATAAAAACCTGCGGCGAACCTAAAAAAAAATAACTGCCTATCTAAAACACCAGCGACACGAATACAGCGATCGGAAAAACAATCGCTTAGTGACGCTGAAGTTAGGGGGTGAAAGGGTTACCTGGGGGGTGATCAAGGGGTTAAACCTTTATTAGGGGGGGTTAGGGGGCTACCCTGGACCTAAAGGGGCCTAATCCTAACTGCCCTGCAACTTTTTACAATCACAGATGACACTAAATGCAGTGATCAGTAAAATAAATGATCACTGCAATCAGTGACACTGTGATTGGGGGCTTTGGGGTGACCTGGGGGGTGATCTGGGGGTGACTGGGGGGTGATTTGTGTGCCTATGTGTACCTACGTGTCAGTGGACTGTTGGAGCACTAACCTCTGTCTTCTTTCCTCGGCGCCGGGAACGAAAAGACCGCGGCGAGGGAGATGACATCACTTCCTCCAGCCTGTGTTTCCATTTCAGGCAGGAGGAAGCATTTTCATTGGCCGGGAGTGATCGCGAGGGGGGGGGCGGAATCGAGCGGCCGCCCCCTCATGCCTGATCGCTCCCGAACACTTAACGGCCGCTCACTGCAGTGAAGGGGGGTCCGGATGGGACCCCCCAACTGCACAAAGGCGATCACGTAGATCTACGTGATTCTGCCTGTCGGTGCCATTCTGCCGACGTAAATCGGCGGTGGGCGGTCGTTAAGTGGTTAAAGCACAATCATAGCTGGCTATTGAAGTGCACAGACAGAGCTAGCAACAGTAAAAAGGCACACAGAGGCGGTTGATGCAGGCATCCCCTAGAAAGGCACTTTAGTAGACACCAACTGTTATATAGCAGCAATTGTGCTAGACTATTCTCAGTAAAAGTGGTGTATTACGGCTGGAATACCTCAGCTTTAGGCTTAGGAATATGCCGTCCAGAAGCTCCGGAACTGAATCTTCCAGGAAGTGAAGGGGGTCTCATCGGGCTCTGAGGATCTTGGGCATGCTTCTGCTGCACCAGTCTCCCCTGAAATTCAGAGGTAAGTGACCGTAGAGACCCCGCAGGGGTACTTGGTACTGTGGCTGTCCTCAGTTCACCTGCTCCTGTGTATGTAACAGAGGAGGTTTTTTCCTCAGCTCTGGGAAAATTAGAGAGAGATTGTCAACATTGATCGCTGCCTCCCTGTCAGGGAAAGCACGCCCGATCTCCGTCTCCTCCTTCAGAGTGCCTGTTAGCAGAGCAACAGTCCCATACAGAGATCGACCTACCTGAAGGGGATCAGGATGAGGTTGATTCTGTTACAGAGGAATCAACAGTGGAGGAACCTTTTCTCAGCATCTCAAGCTGAAAGATTGTGGGTTCAGTCTCTGACTAACATGGTCCGATCAGCATTTAAAAATGCATCTTGCGGAACCATCAACCACTACTGTATCCTCGTTGGGGTCGCTAGAAGCCCCCAGACTGTCTGTTCTTTTCCACTTCACCCTTTACTGAAAGGGCTCATTTACCAGGATTGGGAACATCCTGAGAAAATATTTATTCCCCCCAAGAGATTTCCGGTGGTCTATCCCATGGAGGATAAGTTCATCAAAAAATGGAAGGTCCCTACAGTGGACGCAGCCATCTCTTGTGTGTATAAATCACTGACATGTCCAGTGGATAATGTCCAAATGTTCAAGAACCCAATAGATAAAAGATTGGAGTCCTTATGAAAATCTGCTTCTTTCTACAGCAAGCTTGGTGACACAACCAGCAGTGGGGTCTGCTAAGCAGCGAAGGATCAGTTGAAACAGGTCTTGAGGGACTTGACAGATCAGCAGGCCTTGCCCTTACTGATCTACCTAGAGCCTTAAGCTTTGCGGTTGACGCTATAAAGGATTCAATCCATCAGGCCTCCCGCCTTACGCTGTCTGTAGTACATATGCGTAGGCTTCTATGGCTCAAAAACTGGTCTGCTGAAGCTCCCTGTAAAAAATGGCTGGTTAGCGTCCCATTTTTATGGTGAACGCGTATTCAGGAAAGACCTGGACAAATATATCCAGAAAATTTCCACCGGTAAAAATACACTCTTGCCGGTTAAAAACAGAGTTAGAGGTCCCTCTTTTAAGAGGTCTGCTTCTCCAGTCCCTGGGGCATCGGCTGTGAAACAGTTCCGACGGCCTCCTCGGTCAATTCCCGGGGGTAAAAAACAGGGACAATCGCAGGGTAATGAGAAACCCTGGGTCAGGAGAGGTACAAAACCTCCCCCAAAGTAAATTCATTGAAGGGTTGCCCCCACTCAGTCGGGTGGGGGGAAGACTCCAGTTGTTCGCAGAGACCTGGCGGGACAAGATCAAAACAGATAGGTGCTCTCCGCAGTATGTTTGGGATACAGATTGGAGTTAAAAGACTCTCCTCCTTCCCATTTTTTGAGGTCAAACGTGCCAAGGGATCCCCAGAAGAGAGAGTCCCTCCTGTTGGCACTAGAACAACTATTGCTCCAAGGAGTAATTATGGAGGTTCCATTGGAAGAATAGGGGGTTCGGGTTTTACTCAAACCTCTTTACAGTCCCGAAGCAAACAGGGACGTGAGGCCCATATTAATTCTAAAAGAGCTAAACAAATTCCTGTATATCAGGACTTTCCGATGGAGTTGATCCGATCGGTGGCCACTGCCCTACAAGGGGAGGAATGGGTAGCCGCGGTCGACATCAAAGATGCTTATTGCACATTCCCATCTTTCCAGTCCACCAAAAATTTCTACGCTTTGCAGTAGAAGGGCGCCATTTTTCAGTTCAGAGCCTTACCCTTCGGTCTGGCCACAGCACCACGAGTGTTTACAAAAATTCTGGCCCTTTATTGGCCAATCTAAGAACACAAGGTGTAATGATAATGGCATATCTAGATGACTTGTTGCTGATAGACCACTCAGTGAAAAAACTAGACGTGGTCGTTCACAAGACAATCAAGTATCTGGAATCTCACGGTTGGATTATCAACCGAGACAAGTCAGCCCTAAAAACCAGTCAAAAGTCTGGAATACTTGGGGCTAAGGTTGGATTCAGGCCAGAGAAAAATATTCTTGCCTCGAGGAAAGGTGTTGTCTTTGAAAGATTTGATCCACTTAGTGGGTACAAAAAGACAGCCGTCCATACGCCTGTGCATGAGGCTGCTGGGAAAAATGGTGGCATCATTCGAAGCAGTACCCTACGGTCAATTCCATTCAAGGAATTTGCAAAGGGCCATACTGTCAGCCTGGAACAAAAAAGTTCAGGCCCTAGACTTACAATGTCCTTGTCCCCTTCCGTTCGCGAGAGCCTCCGTTGGTGGTTGGTTCTCCAGAATCTGGAAAAAGGGAAATCCTTCAGTCCGATTTCTTGGAAGGTGGTCACTACAGATGCCAGCCTTATAGGCTGGGGAGCAGTACTGGAGCAATGGTCTCTCCAGGGCAGATGGTCGGATGCAGAAAAGGCCCTGCCCATCAATCTCTTAGAGATACGAGCAGCCCGGTATGCCCTAGTAGCATGGACATCCAAACTCCAAGGGTCCCCTGTCAGAATTCAATCAGACAATGCAACAGCAGTGGCATATATCAATCATCAGGGTGGCACCAGGAGTCGTGCAGCCCAGAGGGAAGTAAATTACATCCTGAAATGGGCAGAAAGATATGTCCCAGCCATATCTGTGGTATTCATTCCAGGAGTGGAGAATTGGAAGGCGGACTTTCTAAGTCGCCAGCACAGGGGAATGGTCCCTTCACCCCGAGGTTTTCTGGACAATATGTCAGCGGTGGTGAACACCGGATGTAGATCTTCTAGCATCCAGATTCAACGCAAAGGTGGACAGGTTTGTCTCTCGGACAAGGGATCCCCTAGCTTGCGGCTCGGATGCCCTAGTGTTCCCTTGGGATCAGTTCAAGCTGATATATGCATTCCCACCGCCACAATTGTTACCTCGATTACTCCGCAGAATCAGGGTAGAAAAGAAACCAGTGATTCTGGTGGCTCCAGCGTGGCCCCGAAGAGCGTGGTACGTGGAGATTGTAAAATGTCAGTGGGGAGTCCTTGGACCCTCCCACATCGTCCGGACCTGCTTTCGCAAGGACCGATATACCACCCTTCCTTACCAGCCCTAGGTTTGACGGCCTGGCTATTGAAGCCCACATTCTAAAAAAAGAGAGGGCTCTCTAATCCTGTGGTATCTACCATGATCAATGCCAGGAAGCCGGTATCCAGGCAGATCTACTATAGAATCTGGAAGGCGTACATCGCGTGGTGTGAGGCCAGGAAATGGCATCCACGTAAGTGCGTAATAGGTAGGATTCTGGACTTCCTACAGTGGGCTGTAGATAGGAAGCTTGCCTTGAGTACTATCAAGGGTCAGATTTCAGCCTTTTCAATATTTTTTCAAAGGCCCTTGGCTTTGCATTCATTAGTCAAAGCTTTCATACAAGGAGTGATGCGTATTAGCCCTCCGGTTAGTATTCCCATATGTCCATGGGACTTAAACCTGGTTCTGTCGGTTCTACAGAAACAACCGTTTGAACCATTGCAACACATTTCCTTGGTTCTTCTCACCAGGAAATTGATTTTATTAGTAGCCATTTGTTCGGCTAAAAGAGTATCGGAATTAGCCGCCTTGTCCTGTAAGGAGCCATATCTGGTTGTCCATAAGGACAGAGTAGTATTACGTCCTCATCCAGCCTTTCTTCCTAAGGTGGTATCGAGGTTTCATTTGGACCAAGATGTGGTTCTTCCTTCTTTTTTTTTTCCCAAACCTACCTCGGTAGAGGAAAAGTTATTGCATTCTTTGGATGTAGTAAGAGCAGTTAAAGCTTATCTAAAAGCCACTGCTCAGATTCGCAGAACGGATACTTTGTTTATTCTGCCGGAAGGCCCCAGAAGGGGTCAGGCAGCGTCAAAATCTACTTTAGCCAAGTGGATTCGACAGGTCATAATGCAAGCCTATGGCTTGAGAAGGAGACCGCCTCCGTTCAAAGTTAGGGCGCACTCCACGAGAGCAGTTGGAACTTCATGGGCAGTGCATCACCAGGCCTCCCTGGCTCAAATCTGTAAGGCCGCAACATGGTCTTCAGTACACACGTTTACTAGGTTCTACCAGGTGGACGTTAGAAGTCAGGAGGATGTCGCCTTTGGGCGCAGTGTGTTGCAGGCCGCAAAAGATCCTCATGTCTGATAGCGCTCAGCTTATGTATGGTGTATCCCCCCCTCATTGGGCATTGCTTTAGGACATCCCACATAGTAATGACTATGCCGCTCTGTGTCCCGTGATGTACGAGAAAGAAAATAGGATTTTTATAACAGCTTACCTGTAAAATCCTTTTCTTGGAGTACATCACGGGACACAGAGCTCCCACCCCTCTTTGGGGACACTTATTGCTTTGCTACAAAACTGAGGTGCTCCCGGATGGGAGGGGCTTATATAGGGGAGGGTACTTCCGGTTTTGGAAGTTGCCAGTGCCAGCACCTGAAGGTATCTATATAACCCACATAGTAATGACTATGCCGCTCTGTGTCCCGTGATGTACTCCAAGAAAAGGATTTTACAGGTAAGCTGTTATAAAAATCCTATTTTTCTGCTGCTCCTAGGGGTGTCAGGCTAACATGCAAGGGGCAGAAAACAAAAAAAGCCAATGTGTCCATGCATACATGGACACACTGTCAGCATATCCAGGAGCAGTAGCATTTTGCCAGAAAATAATGTTTGATGTGCGTAAACGCATTTAGCTCGAGTGTTAATTAATTTCATTGGCCAGAATAAGAATTTATTCTGGCCATTGAAATGAATTAATACCCAAGCACTTCCAATATTTATGGACCTGACTGTATGTAACTATGTGACATCGACACAATTCTAATCTTTTTGGCTCTATACACCACCACAATGGATTTGAAATGAAACGAACAAGATTTGCTTTAACTGCAGACTTTCAGCTTTAATTTGAGGGTATTAACATCCAAATCAAGTGAACGGTGTAGGAATTGCAACAGTTTGTATATGTGCCTCCCACTTTTTAAGGGACCAAAAGTAATGCTCAGCTGTTCCATGGCCAGGTGTGTGTTATTCCCTCATTATCCCATTTACAAGGAGAAGATAAAAGGTCCAGAGTTCATTTCAAGTGTGCTATTTGCATTTGGAATCTGTTGCTGTCAACTCTCAATATGAGATCCAAAGAGCTGCCACTATCAGTGAAGCAAGCCATCATTAGGCTGAAAAAACAAAACAAACCCATCAGAGAGATAGGAAAAACATTAGGTGTGGCCAAATCAACTGTTTGGAACATCCTTAAAAAGAAAGAACGCACCGGTGAGCTCAGCAACACCAAAAAACCCGAAAGACCATGGAAAACAACTGTGGTGGATGACCGAACAATTCTTTCCCTGGTGAAGAACACACCCTTTACAACAGTTGGCCAGATCAAGAACACTCTCCAGGAGGTAGGTGTATGTGTGTCAAAGTTAACAATCAAGAGAAGACTTCACCAGAGTGAATACAGAGGGTTCACCCCAAGATGTAAACCATTGGTGAGCCTCAAAAACAGCAAGGCCAGATTAGAGTTTGCCAAACAACATCTAAAAAAGCCTTCACAGTTCTGGAACAACATCCTATGGACAGATGAGACCAAGATCAACTTGTACCAGAGTGATGGGAAGAGAAGAGTATGGAGAAGAAAAGGAACTGCTCATGATCCAAAGCATACCACCTCATCAGTGAAGCATGGTGGTGGTAGTGTCATGGCGTGGGCATGTATGGCTGCCAATGGAACTGGTTCTCTTGTATTTATTGATGATGTGACTGCTGACAAAAGCAGCAGGATGAATTCTGAAGTGTTTCGGGCAATATTATTATCTGCTCATATTCAGCCAAATGCTTCAGAACTCATTGGATGGCGCTTCACAGTGCAGATGGACAATGACCCGAAGCATACTGCGAAAGCAACCAAAGAGTTTTTTAAGGGAAAGAAGTGGAATGTTATGCAATGGCCAGGTCAATCACCTGACCTGAATCCGATTGAGCATGCATTTCACTTGCTGAAGACAAAACTGAAGGGAAAATGCCCCAAGAACAAGCAGGAACTGAAGACAGTTGCAGTAGAGGCCTGGCAGAGCATCACCAGGGATGAAACCTAGCGTCTGGTGATGTCTATGCGTTCCAGACTTCAGGCTGTAATTGACTGCAAAGGATTTGCAACCAAGTATTAAAAAGTGAAAGTTTGATTTATGATTGTTAATCTGTTCCATTACTTTTTGTCCCTTTAAAAAGTGGGAGGCACAGTTTGCCGAGGGGGGGGGTGGCGGAGAGGGCTGGGGGCTCTCACTCTAGCTCTGTCTGTCCACTTCCCCGTTTAGGACTGTGCTCCAATCCCGGGACTGTCCTGGGGAGCACCCGAGCCTTTAGGGCTAATTTAGCTTCTCTTCAGCAGCGGCACCTTCTAGTGCCAGCCTCCTAACTTTCTGTTTCTTCGTTTCATAGGGAGTACTCTTCCTTTCTTTTCTCTATCTGTACTGCTACCCTCTTATCTCGTTTCCACTTTCTGGTCCTACTTCAACCTCCCACCCACTCCCCCCTACCCCTCCCCTCCCTCCCTTACCCCCAATACCTTCCCTGATCCTATCCCTATTTAAATATGGGGGACATCCATTTTGTGTCTATTAATGCTAAGGGGCTTAATACCCCGGAAAAGAGACGGATGTTGCTACAGGACATGTGGCGCGTGAGGGCGGATATAGTTTTTGTACAGGAGACACACTTCCGGGAGGACAACATCCCAATACTTAGAGTGGTAGACCATGGGGAAGTGTCTATTTCTAAGTACACAGGGGCTAAATCCAGAGGGGTGTCCATTCTTATCTCGGCCAAGGTCCCATGGAAACTTATAGACTCACTGACTGACGCGGAGGGCCGCTACCTATACTTGAAGGGTATACTAGGGGACAGGAAAATTACTCTGGCCAATCTCTATGCCCCGAATGAACAACAGGATACGTTCATCAGGAGACGCATGGAACATCTCCTGCGCTTCACTGAGGGACAACTGATAGTGGGGGGAGACCTGAATATGCCACTGATCCCGTCTGAAGACACTTCCTCTGGGATATCCTCCACCACCCGAGTCATACGTAAGCGCATTGGTGATGCGCTACACTCTGCCCAACTGATTGGCGCCTTATGCACCCGGGTGCTCGGGATTTCACCTTCTTCTCACAACCCCACCAGTCCTACTCGCGTATCGACTACTTTCTGATACCCCATGGACAGCTACACGCGATTAGGGAGACTTACATCGGATCCATCACGTGGTCGGATCATGCGCCGGTCGGGCTTCGGTACTCGCTATCCGCCACATTGACGGGGCAACGTTCTCCGTGGAGACTGAATGAGAGCCTCATCCAGGACCCGGTGGTCCTGGCTGACTTAGTCAGGGAATTGGGATTTTATTTTTCCACAAACAAAACGACCGACAGTGACCCTGGGGTGGTGTGGGAGGCCCACAAAGCTGTAATTCGGGGGTCCTTGATAGGGCACGGCTCCAGAATCAAACGCGAGCGGACGGCGCAACTTGACTTGCTCCTCACCAGGCTGAAGGCCCTGGAGGTGGCCCATAAGGCCTCTCCATCCAAACAATTGGGCCTAGACCTAGATACGGTCAGATCGCAGATAAAAGATCTTCTTCAATTTAAAGCCAAGGCGGCGATACAGATATGCCGCAGGAAATCATATGAGTCGGGCAACAAATGTGGGAGACTCCTGGCCCGAACGCTGCAGACTCAGCGTTCAGCTGTCTATATTCCACACATTCAGACCGCTACTGGGCAGAAGGCTAGCCTTCCCCAACATATTACGCGAGAGTTTGGGGCCTTTTACCGCTCCCTTTACAACATACCTGACACGAGACCTATACTAGAATTCATGCGGGAATGTTTGGACCGGTCCCTCATGCCCTCACTTACGGTAGAGACGCGGTCTGTACTGGAGGAACCCATTACGCTGACTGAAATCCAGGTGGCACTTAAGAATACCAAACCGGGCAAAGCCCCCGGCCCGGACGGTCTGATCACCGACTACTACAGGGCCCTCCTGCCCTCCTTGGGCCAACATATGGCAGATCTCTTCAATGACGTTGGATCAGGGAAGCGTTTCCACGACTCCACGCTTTTGGCCCAGATCTCGGTGATACCTAAGGAGGGAAAGGATCCGGGGCTATGTGGAAGTTATCGCCCGATATCCCTGCTGAATGCAGACCTAAAGATCTTTACTAAGATCTTGGCCACTAGACTGCAAACATACCTCCCTGACATGATACATCTAGACCAAGTGGGGTTTGTTCCGTTTAGAGAGGCCAGGGATAACACCACTAAAGTCCTTAACTTGTTACATATTGCAATTCAAAGCAAGACGCCCTGCATATTCCTCGGTACCGACGCCGAAAAGGCATTCGACCGGGTTCACTGGGGATTCCTGTTCGCGACATTGAGACACATAGGGCTGGGGGAGACGATGCTGAACTGGGTGACCGCTGCCTATACGGCACCGACGGCCAGGGTGAGGGTGAACGGGGTCATGTCAGAGGCGTTCCCCATTCGGAATGGGACCAGACAGGGCTGCCCATTATCCCCTCTGTTGTTCGCCCTGACGCTGGAGCCCTTTCTCTGTCACGTACGCCGGAACCCGGATATCACGGGAGTGGAAAAGAATGGGACACAGTATAAGGTGTCGGCATACGCCGATGACCTTCTGTTCTCCCTCACAAACCCCACGGTATCCCTCCCGAACCTTTTGAGAGAGTTTGAGGTTTTCGGCTCCCTCTCCAATCTTAAGATTAACTTCACCAAATCGGAGGCGATGGGCGTGGGGATAGCGGCGGCCCAACTTAAACAACTTAAAGACGGATTTAGGTTAAAGTGGAACAACGTGGCATTGAGATATTTTGGGACATTCATACCCATGACATTAACCAAATTATTCGCATTAGATTTCCCCCCTTTACTAAAGACAGTTCGAGAGCTTCTAGACGGGTGGGACAGCGGCCTCCACTCGTGGTTTGGCCGATGCGCCATCCTCAAACTGTCGATACTACCTAAGTTCCTATACCTTCTACAGGCCCTCCCGATAGCCATCCCTGGGACCTATTTTAGGCAAGTCCATGCGGCCTTCACCAGGTTCCTTTGGGCTAGGAAACGCCCACGCCTTACCAGGACTTTACTCTGCCTCCCGAAATCATATGGGGGCCTTGCAATGCCGGATATCCGTGCATACTACAGGGCGACCCACCTCGGCCGGCTCCTGGATTGGTGCAGACATAGATAGGGGCACCAAATTGTGGACAAGCATCGAACAAGAGCAGAGTGACATACCCCTGGACAGAGCCCCCTGGTGCCATTCGGATTTGCCACCCACACTGAAAAGACATCCCCTGATAGGCAATACCCTGGGTGTGTGCTCATCCCTACTGAAGCGACCCTCGCTCTCGTCCCCAGTCTCCCCTCTGCGCCCGGTGCTGGGTCACCCCCGGTTCTCCCCGGGACTGCAGGACAGGAGATTTCTCGCACTTAGAGAGGCGGGATTTCACCAGGCGTCCCACTTTAGTGTACGGGGGCGATGGAGGTCGTATGCAGAGCTGTCGGATCTGAGGGGCTCGTACGGCCTAGATTTTATGAGAGCCATGCAGCTCAGCCACTTTCTTTCGACCATACCGCCCCCGCCCAGCGACCCGACACACTCCCTTACGCCTCTCGAGGAGCTATGTACAGAGTCGGGTAGGATTCAGCACACGCTTTCGTGGTGTTATGGCAAGTTGATAGAGCCGCCGGGGCCCCTTCGGGTCCCCTGTCTTACTAGGTGGGAGCGGGAGCTCGGCTGCCAATTTTCTGATGACACGAAGCGGCACATACTCCGTTTCACTCACAAGTCGTCTCTTTGCATTAGGACCCAGGAGGCGAACTATAAATTGCTCACACACTGGTATAGGACCCCTTCCCTTCTACACAAAATGTTCCCTGATACTTCTGACCGTTGCTGGAGGTGTGGGAGAGAGGAGGGGACCCTCCTGCATGTCTTCTGGGCCTGCCCAGGGCTGCGGAGATTTTGGGAGGAGGTAAGGAGGGTGACCCAAGAGTTTACAGATCGTACCGTGCCGGATACGCCAGCCTACTTCCTCTTGCAGGTGACTGACATGCCTGCAAAAGTCTATAAGAGATCGGTGGTCCGCCACCTTCTGGACGCAGCTAGGGCCTGCATACCCCTCAACTGGAAATCCACATCCCCCCCATCCATTGCTCAGTGGCTCCGACAGAGTTGACGACATCAGCCTCATGGAAGACCTGATCCTCTCTAGCCAGCATAGACGCGAGACATACTCCAGGACCTGGCAGTTATGGAACATTTTTAAATATTCTGACGAAGGGCAGACCCTTAGGGGGATTGAGTTGCCCACATGAGTCTGTGCCCGGACTATTCATCCCCCGGAGGTGTGTCTCGTTTGCAACCAGCCCTTAACACGCAGGCGACACGCCGGGGTCACGACATCCTGATAGGTTAGTCATCATCACCTAGATGTAGGTCTACCTGGTCCCCACCCCTCCTACCCTTCCCTTTTGTCCTTCCCTGTCTAATTCCCTACCCCCTCCTTCTATCGCTGTCTATGCTCCTTCCTTTTTTTCTCCTTTTCCTTTTTTCTGGGTTCGACCCAATTCTTCTCTACCTGAGGTACTATACCTCCTGTTTCTATACTATTTGGATAAAACTAGAGGGGAGGCGATCTCAGCGGGACCCGGGCATTCTGACGTCAACGGTATTCTGACGGACATGTTCAAGTTGGCGGCGGAGGGATACACTGGAGACCAGTGGGAGCTTCACCCCCCCACTGGGGAATTTAATTATATGATCGACCACTAGGAGATCTGAGCTCCGAGGGGATACCCCTGTACTGCTGTGCCATATTTTATTTTGGATGTATATGTCTGTTATTCACTATGGGGATCCGTGTGGATCGACTCCTCTGTTATTGGTTACAAATAAAAAAATAAAAAGTGGGAGGCACATATACAAACTGTTGCAATTCCTACACCGTTCACCTGATTTAAATGTAAATACCCTCAAATTAAAGCTGAAAGTCTGCAGTTAAAGGACATATTGTTCGTTTCATTTCAAATCCATTGTGGTGGTGTATAGAGCCAAAAAGATTAGAATTGTGCCGATGTCCCAATATTTATGGACCTGACTGTAGTTAGTCAGGTTGAAAAAAGACACAAGTCCATCTAGTTCAAACATAAAAAAATAAATAAGTAAAATAAAAAATATCGTACAATCTCATATACCCAAATCTATACCCACAGTTGATCCAGAGGAAGGCAAAAAAAAACAGCAGAGCACGAACCAATTTGCTACAGCAGGGGAAAAAATTCCTTCCTGATCCCCCCCGAGAGGCAATCAGATTTTCCCCGGATCAACTTTACCTATAAATGTTAGTACCCACTTATATTATGTACATTTAGGAAAGTATCCAGACCTTTCTTAAAGCAATCTACTGAGTTGGCCAGAACCACCTATGGAGGGATCTATTCCACATTTTCACAGCTCTTACTGTGAAGAAACCTTTCCGTATTTGGAGATGAAATCTCTTTTGCTCTAGACGTAAAGAGCCCCCTTGTTCTCTGTGTTGACCGTAAAGTGAACTCAACACCAAGTTCACTATATGGACACCTTATATATTTGTACATGTTGATCATATCCCCCCTTATTCTCCTCTTCTCAAGAGTGAATAAATTCAGTTCCTCTAATCCTTACTCATAGCTGAGTTCATCCATGCCTCTTATCAGTTTGGTTGCCCTTCACGTGATGCACCTAAACGCACTACACGCGTTTACTGGCGTGAAGCATTTTTTTTCTGCCAAAATACCAGGAGCAAAGGTGTCTAGAATAGATAGCAATACGTCCAGTGTGTGAGTCCCTAAAGTAGATGCAAACAATCAATAAAATCTCATATACATTTGCTTTAAAAGAGAAGTATGTTTTTTTTGTTTTGTTTTTTCCTAGAGTCATACTTACCTAGGTGGATGCAGCTGTCCCCCGCCGCCTCTGCACTGAGAACCGAGCCACCGAACACGCCGATGGAGCTGCTGACTGTCAGTCAGCATCTCTCCTGCTCTGCTCCGCTACGTTTATTGGAGCACTGAACTGTGGAGGGGTGGGGAGCGGCCGTCTCATTGGCTCGATGAGACTGCCATTATTCCGTCAGATATGGTGACCCGTCAGAATTGGTAACGGAAGTGACGTTCTGTCTCCGCCATCTTGCTTTACCCAACACTCCTCCATAGTAATGATACACCGAGAAGGGGGCAAGCAGACATCTTGTTACACTTACCGGAGTTTTGCATTTCACAGTTATTTATAACAGGAAACTGAGCTTATATGCTTAAATACAGTATTTGCTAATCCGACGGACTGTTTAGATGTTAAATTTTAAAAGCAGCGGCAAACTTGCTGATCTCACAAGTTTGCTAATGTGACAGAACACCTCTGATTTTAAAATTCAACATGTAAACAGTCTGTCATTATTCCAAATACTGTATTTAAGCATATAAGCTCAGTTTTGTGTTAAAAATAACTGTGAAATGCAAAACTCCGGTGGGTGTAACAAGATGTCCGCTTGCCCCCTTCTCGGTGTATCAGTACTATGGAGGAGTGCGGGGTGTAGCAAGATGGTGGCAACGGAACGTCACTTCGGTTAACAATTCCGACGGTGTTCCGTCAGATATGGCGACCCATCAGTCCAGGCAGCTGGCGGATCCAGACTCATCAAGTCAGGATGACGCGCTGCTTCGACTGATTGCAGTGAAGTCAGCGGAGAGCGGACTTCAGACCACTCTCCTGCTGAAAGCGGGTCACAGGAGTGCAAAATTAATTGCACTCCTGTGACCCTTAGGGGCCTAAAAAGCTCAGTCTGGACTTCTCCTTTAAACCTTTTGAAAACTATTTTTGAAAGGACACGGTAAAGCTGAAGTCCAGCCTGAGCTAGTTTGGCTGGACTTCTCCTATGGATCACAGGAGTGCAATTTGTTTTGCACTCGTGTGACCTGTTTTCAGCAGAGAGCGGACTGAAGTCACAGAAATCACTGCGTCATCCCGACAATGGGAGTCTGGATCCGCCAGGTGCCTGGACTAACACCCGGCTCAGCCTCTCAGCGAGCTGCTGAAAGCCTGAGATGGCCACTCCCTGCCCCTCCACAGCTCAGCGCTCCAATGAGCAAGGAGGAAGCAGAGCAGAGAGCTCTGCGATGTTCGATTGCTCGGTTCTCAGTATAGAGGCGCCAGGGGACAGATATAGCGTCCGACCAATGCTGCATCCACCTAGGTAAGTATGATTATAAAAAAAAAAACAAACCCATACTTTTCTTTTATTAAAAAAAAATCTAAATACCACCTGCTGATCCACTCATGAAGGTTCTTATTCAGACACTTCCTGTTATGATGTTAAACCACTCGGTTCCTTTCTCCCGATTGTTCTTATCCATTGTCACATGGACCTTTATTGGAGACTAACAGTGGTTATGTCAGTACACAATACACAGGCATTATCCACTGTTGTCACCATCTGGAAACTTACCCTGAGAAATGCCACCTAGCCTTTGTTAAAATGCATTTAGACAGGAAGTGGCTCCAGAGATCAGCAGTGCTGAAATGATTACAAAGGATGAAAAAAGTTGACAAGAACTTCATTAAAAGGAATGATAGGAAAGTTATCATTCAGCTAGTGTTCACATCTACTATTGAAACCTTTTATAGGTCACATTTCTGTTCAATGGAGAACATCTTAAGACACTTCTGGTAAGGTTGGTTCAAAAGGTTTGGAAAAGTAAAAAAAGCAATTTTGCAGTCATTGACTGGAGTGTCAGACAATCATCATATATATGTTATGTCTCTGCATGACAAATGTTGGTGCCTTCGACAATTTCATGTACCTGTTCTGCAATGAGATCAAAGCTTCAATGCTGGACACTGCATCTTCAGTGTGTGTTCAGCCCTTGAGCCACACGGCACCCTTGTTTGCTGGGACACTGTCAGCTGTGCAGCCAACAGTGTCCTAGAAACCCGTATTGTATCCCCAGCCCCATTCAGCTGCTGGCCAGAAGTCCTTTCATTAACCACTTCCAGCCCAAGCCAATTCTGGCATTTCTCTTCTACATGTAAAAATGTAAGTTTTTGCTAGAAAAATTACGCAGAACCCCCAAACATATATATAATCTCTCACACACAGTATCTCACACAAGTGAGTACACCCCTCACATTTTTGTAAATGTTATTATAACACTGAAGAAACACTGACAACACTGAAGAAATAAAACTTTGCTACAATGTAAAGTAGTGAGTGTACAGCTTGTATAACAGTGTAAATTTGCTGTCCCCTCAAAATAACACACAGCCATTAATGTCTAAACCGCTGGCAACAAAAGTGAGTACACCCCTAAGTGAAAATGTCCAAATTTGGCCCAAAGTGTCAATATTTTGTGTGGCCACCATCAATTCCCAGCACTGCCTTAACCATCTTGGGCATGGAGGTCACCAGAGCTTCACAGGTTGCCACTGGAGTCCTCTTCCACTCCTCCATGATGACTTCACGGAGCTGGTGAATATTAGAGACCTTGTGCTCCCCCACTTTCCATTTGAGGATGCCCCACAGATGCTCAATAGGGTTTAGGTCTGGAGACATGCTTGGCCAGTCCATCACCTTTACCCTCAGCTTTTTTAGCAAGGCAGTGGTTGTCTTGGAGGTGTGTTTGGGGTCGTTATCATGTTTAGAATACTGCCCTGTGGCCCAGTCTCCGAAGGGAGGGGATCATGCTCTGCTTCAGTATGTCACAGTACATGTTTGCATTCATGGTTCCCTCAATGAACTGTAGCCCCCCCAGTGCCAGCAGCACTCATGCAGCCCCAGATCATGACACTCCCACCACTATTCTTGACTGTAGGCAAGACACACTTGTCTTTGTACTCCTCACCTGGTTGAGTACGCTTGACGCCATATGAAGCAAATAAGTTTATCTTGATCTCATCAGACCACAGGACATGGTTCCAGTAATCCATGCCCTTAGTCTGCTTGTCTTCAGCAAACTGTTTGCAGGCTTTCTTGTGCATCATCTTAGGCTTCCTTCTGGCATGACAGCCATGCAGACCAATTTGATGCAGTGTGTGGCGTATAGTCTAAACACTGACAGGCTGCCCCCCCCCCCACCCCTTCAACCTCTGCAGCAATGCTGGCAGCACTCATACATTTATTTCCTAAAGACAACCTCTGGATATGACGCTGAGCACGTGCACTCAAGTGCTTTGGTCGACCATGGTGAGAGGCCTGTTCTGAGTGGAACCTCTCCTGGTAAATCGCTGTATTGGCTTGGCCACCGTGCTGCAGCTCAGTTTCAGGGTCTTGGCAATCTTCTTATAGCCTAGGCCATCTTTATGTAGAGCAACAATTCTTTTTTTCAGATCCTCAGAAAGTTCTTTGCCATGAGGTGCCATGTTAAAATTCCAGTGACCAGTATGAGAGAGCGAGAGCGATGACACCAAATTTAACACACCTGCTCCCCATTCACACCTGAGACCTTGTAACACAAATGAGTCACATGACACCGGGGAGGGAAAATGGCTAATTGGGTCCAATTTGGAAATTTTCACTTAGGGGTGTACTCACTTTTGTTGCCAACGGTTTAGACATTAATGGCTGTGTGTTGAGTTATTTTGGTGGGACGGCAAATTTACACAAGCTGTACACTCACTACTTTACATTGTAGCAAAGTGTAATTTCTTCAGTGTTGTCACATGGAAAGATATAATAAAATATTTACAAAAATGTGAGGGGTGTACTCACTTTTGTGAGAGATACTGTATTTATTTTTTTTAGCAGAGACCCTAGGGAATAAAATTGTGGTCTTTGCAATTTTTTATGTAACACAGCATTTGCACAGGAATTTTTCAAACACAATTATTTTGGAAAAAATACACTTTAATAATTAATTTTAACCACTTCTAGACTGCCCCATGCACATGTACAGCAGAGCAGCCCTTCAGAGCGAAATCACATACCTGTACGTCTTTTTTTTTTTTTCCCTTTTGGGTTTGGGCACAGCGGAAGCCAATCAGCTGGTCCAGCGGACCTGATGTTTGCCGGCACCCGCCAATTGTTTCCAAGAGAGGCAGAACGGCGGTCTGCCTATGTAAACAAGGCAGATCGCCGCTCTGTCAGAGGGGAAGGTGGAGATCTTGTGTTTCTGCTAAGCAATAACATTGATTTGTCTTCCCACAGTACAAGCACCACCCACACAGTTAGCAATCACTCCCAGGGAAGACATTTAAACCTTTGATCGCCCCTGATGTTAACCCCTTAAAGGCCCTGCCAGTGTCATTAGTACCGTGACAGTGCATTTTTTTAGCACTAATCATTGTATTGTGCCACAGGTCCCCAAAAAATATTGCTTAGTGTCAGATTTGTCTGCCGCAATGTTGCAGTCCCACTAAAAAAATTGCTGATTGCCGCCATTACTAGTAAAAAAAAAATCAAAAAAACATAAATCTATCCGCTATAACCTTTGGGCAAACCAATTAATGTACGCTTATTGGGATTATGTAGCAGAATACATATTGGCCTAAATTGATGAAAATATTTGATCTTTTCACTTTTTTAATTTGATACGTCGGTCTTGTTTTTTTTTTTTATAGCGCAAAAAATAAAAACCACAGAGGTGATCAAATACCACCAAATGAAAGCTCTATTTGTGGGAAAAAAAGGACAAATTTTATTTAGGTACAGTTTTACACGACCGCGCAATTGTTAGTTAAAATAATGCAGTGCAGTATCGCAAAAAATGGCCTGATAAGGAAAGGGGTAAACCTTCCGGAGCTGAAATGGTTAAGGCAAGATAATGCAAAACACAATAGATAACCCATTTTTTTGGTAAAACATACAAGATGTGACGCCAAGTAAATGGATACCAAACCTGTCACGCTTTAAGACTGCGCACACTCGTGGAATTGCGTCAAACTATGATACTTGAAGCAGAGTTCCGCCATACCCTCAAAAAATGTAAAGTCAGCAGCTACACATAATGTAGCTGCTGACTTTTTAATATTAGGACACTTCCCTGTCCTGGAGTCCAGGGATGTTGGCACCGCAGCCGATGTTTCCATCGGTTGTCGGGTGCTGCTGCCGCCGCCATTGCCGGTAAGGGAACCCGGCCATGAAGTCTTTCGGCTTCAGGGCCGGGTCCCTACTGCAAATGTGTGAAGCGCGGCTGCGCTTTTCTACTGGCCCGACAGTAGGGGGGGGGCCGGACTTCTGACATACCTCGCCACAAGGTCAGAGGGAAGTGGGGACAGGGTACCTGTCAAAAACAGGTCCCCCCGAAAGGTGGCACCGGAGGGGGGGAGGCAGATAAGCAGAAGTTCCACTTTTGGGTGGAACTCCCCTTTAAAAATCTCCAAAGGCGACGCTTTAACATTTTGTGACAGGTTACCAGTTTAGAATTACAGAGGAGGTCTTAGTGCTAGAAATATTGCTCTCGCGCAAGTGATCACAGCAAGTGTGGTTTGAACGCCATTTACATATGAAGGCGCAACCTACAAATGTGTTCGCTTCTGTGTTCGATTTTTATTTTTACACTTTCCCTTTTAATTTTTATTTTTTATTACTTTTGTTTCTATTACCAGGGATGTTTACATTCCTGGTAATAGGATTAGGGCATGACATGTCCTCTTTACAGAGAGATCTGGGTTCTATAAGTCTCCACATCTCTCCTCTATGCTGGAAAGCCTGGGATAAAAAAAAAAATCAATCTCAGACTTTCCAGCAAAAAAAATGGCAGTGTTTACATCTCTTCCAGCCTGCGAGGGTCATAGAGATGGTCAGGGACCCGACCATCCCCAGCCAGCTGTATGGTAAATGGCTGCCGCTGGATTCAGTCTCCGGCTCCCTGATCGCACAGGAAAGGCCGGAGAAGCACCGGAGGGCGGGGGCATCCCCTCCCACCGCCTGCAAAAGCAATCAACCGACTAAACACCCGCTAAGATGGCTTTAACATGTGAGGAAGTTGCAGAGTGTAAAAAAAAAAAAAAAAAGATATCTGAATGATGCCTATAGCTGCAGGCATCATTCAGATATCTCCAATCAAAGTCCAGGACTTCATTTGATGTCTTATGGGCGGGTAGTTGTTAACCACTTGCCGCCAAATCACGTACATGTACATGATTGGCTTCAAGTGGTTATACCGGAATTATGGCTGCAGCTGTAGGCCATAACCTGCCCTGAGCAGGAAGCAGCCACATTCGTACCCCGCTCTGATCAGTGGTGGGTCAGAGTTGGTCTTCATTACCACCAATTTATCCATATCCATGAACTGTTGGTATTTCTTTTTTATTTTATCACAGCCATAGTGACACATTCTAAAAGTGGGGGAAATTAGAACTATTTGAATCTATGGCAGGTCTCGGAACCCTACTGCTAGAAGAGTATAACTAAATTACCCCAACTGTGTTCATTACCATGTCTAAACATCACCTGCAACAGACTCTTCTGTTAGAGTGATAATACCAATCCACCCCACACAATGCCAAGTGTGTCAAGGTATAAAAAAATTGTTGTTACAGCTACGATTGTGCCAAATTAAACCAGAATAGATGATCGTCATAATTGTTTTGAGCAAATCATAAATCTTCAGGCATGAAACAACCATCAAAAGATCATTCATAAATTAAACACTTGTGGTCCAATGTGTGTGTGTGTGTTTTTTTTATAAACAATACATTTTTATTGTAATTAACAATACAAATTGTCATTTACTTTAGTCATATGTATCTAACATGGTTACATTGATTTATAAAGGTTTTGCGTAAGTATAAAATACTTAACCTGTACCAGTCTACTCCTAATGTGTTCCAATGTGTGTTTTATATTAAACAGACATTTTAACCACTGACCTGTTCTTTCTTTCTGTCAGGAGTCCGGACACAACATCACAACTGAAGCAGTCGCGATACGAAATTTACTTCAAAACAGACTTATTCACAACCTGACATATTTCTGAGGATTGCTTGGTTCTCCTGTCCTGTGCTGCATTGAAGAGGATAGTCTGCTGGACAAGCTGTTCTTGGCAAACCTTTTAAGTATGATGGAGAAAACTTCTGTACAAAACCAATAACTACCTGAACTCTGATCACAGGATGGAGCTCACAGATTTCTGGAATATGGAGCTCACAGACTCTGAACTACAAACTGCATCCATTGCCATTGTATGACTGTACACTTTGTAAATATGTTTTATATATTATTTTTTTCCAAGAAAAGAAAAAACTTTTACTATTATTTATTTTAAAAAGTTTCATACCTCTCCTACTGCTGATAATGGACTGTGGAGAAAAGCTCTTCCATAGGAGGGGTGTAATGGTCCACGCATGAATCGATAAGGTTTGGTTGCTGAACTTTTCTTATTTAATGTTAAAGAGTTAAACTGGACTTTCCACCTCAGTGTCAGGGTCTGCTTATTCTAGATTCCCCTCCTATCCCTAAAATGCTGCATTAACGAACCTGTAGGGAGAAAAATGGATAATATACTCTCTGTCCCTGAATTATGTAGTGAAGGGGGTGACTTCATTTCCCTGTGCCACAAGAACACTTCACAATATGGCAGAAAGGAGAATAAAGTCATCCTTGCCTAGGCACTGAAGGAGGAAGTGCAGGAAACGTGGGTACATGTTCTAATTATTTATAGACACTTTTATGCAATGTTTTATGGAGGAGGGGGGGGATACCTTGAATAAGCGGACCTTGCCACGGAGGTAAAAGGTCCACTCTAAATTGGGCTGTATGGGGCCTGAATGTTCAGAGTATTAGATAAGAGGCAGGTCCTCTTCTCATGTGCCATTTCCTCCTGTCTTTGGATTCCTGTATATTTACATTCCCCTTCATCCCAAAGAAAAATGATAAAAGGTTTCTAGTATACCTTGTTCTGATTTGTGCATCTTCTTTTTTTTTCTGATCCTAGAAATGGAAGAGGAGTTTATAATAGCGACCACCTCACTGTATATTCTTTTTCTGTGTCCTCTGTGATCAATTTATTATTTTCTGCATATAGAACTCCGTTTTTTTTTTCTCATTTATATATTCGTTATTAACCACTTGCCGACCGCCGCATGCCAATTTACGTTGGGAGAATGGCACGGGCAGGCAAATGGGCGAACACTATGTTCGCCGGCGGCCCGTGATTGCGGAGAGGAAGAACAGGGACATGCCTATGTAAACAAGGTATTCCCTGTTCTGCCTAGCAACATGACAGGGATCTACTGCTCCCTGTCATCGGGAGCAGTAATCTGTCATGTTGTAGTGAGCCGAGCCCCCCCTACAGTTAGAACACAGTGAGGGAACACATTTAACCCCTTGATCGCCCCCTAGTGTTTAAACCCTTCCCTGCCAGTGTCATTTATACAGTAATCAGTGGATATTTGTAGCTCTGATCGCTGTATAAACGGCAATGGTGTCAAAAGTGTCTGCCACAATGTCACAGTCCCCATAAAAATCACAGATCGCTGCCATTACTAGTAAAAAAAAATAATAATAATAAAAATGCCATAAATCTATCCCCTATTTTATCCCCTAACTTTTGTGCAAACCAATCAATATATACATATTGCATTTTTTTTTTTTTACCAGAAATAATAGGATTTTTATAACAGCTTATCTGTAAAATCCTTTTCTTGGAGTACATCACGGGACACAGAGCGGCATAGTCATTACTATGTGGGTTATATAGTTTACCTTCAGGTGCTGGCACTGGCAACTTCCAAACCGGAAGTACCCTCCCCTATATAAGCCCCTCCCATCCGGGAGCACCTCAGTTTTGTAGCAAAGCAATAAGTGTCCCCAAAAGAGGGGTGGGAGCTCTGTGTCCCGTGATGTACTCCAAGAAATGGATTTTACAGGTAAGCTGTTATAAAAATCCTATTTTCTTTCTCGTACATCACGGGACACAGAGCGGCATAGTCATTACTATGTGGGATGTCCTAAAGCAATGCCCAATGAGGGGGGGGGGGATACACCATACATAAGCTGAGCGCTATCAGACATGAGGATCTTTTGCGGCCTGCAACACACTGCGCCCAAAGGCGACATCCTCCTGACTTCTAACGTCCACCTGGTAGAACCTAGTAAACGTGTGTACTGAAGACCATGTTGCGGCCTTACAGATTTGAGCCAGGGAGGCCTGGTGATGCACTGCCCATGAAGTTCCAACTGCTCTCGTGGAGTGCGCCCTAACTTTGAACGGAGGCGGTCTCCTTCTCAAGCCATAGGCTTGCATTATGACCTGTCGAATCCACTTGGCTAAAGTAGATTTTGACGCTGCCGGACCCTTTCTGGGGCCTTCCGGCAGAATAAACAAAGTATCCGTTCTGCGAATCTGAGCAGTGGTTTTTAGATAAGCTTTAACTGCTCTTACTACATCCAAAGAATGTAATAATTTTTCCTCTACTGAACTAGGTTTGGGAAAAAAAGAAGGAAGAACCACATCTTGGTTCAAATGAAACCTCGATACCACCTTAGGAAGAAAGGCTGGATGAGGACGTAACACTACTCTGTCCTTATGGATAACCAGATATGGCTCCCTACAGGACATAGCGGCTAATTCCGACACTCTTTTAGCCGAACAAATGGCTATTAGAAAAATCAATTTCCTGGTGAGAAGAACCAGGGAAATATGCTGTAATGGTTTAAATGGTTGTTTCTGTAGAACCGACAGAACCAGGTTTAAGTCCCATGGACATATGGGAATATTAACCGGAGGGCTAATACGCATTACTCCTTGTATAAAGGCTTTGACTAGTGAATGCGAAGCCAAGGGCCTCTGAAAAAATATTGACAAGGCCGAAATCTGACCCTTGATAGTACTCAAGGCAAGCTTCCTATCTACAGCCCACTGTAGGAAGTCCAGAATCCTACCTATTACGTACTTACGTGGATGCCATTTCTTGGCCTCACACCAGGCGATGTACGCCTTCCAGATTCTATAGTAGATCTGCCTGGATACCGGCTTCCTGGCATTGATCATGGTAGATACCACAGGATTAGAGAGCCCTCTCTTTTTTAGAATGTGGGCTTCAATAGCCAGGCCGTCAAACCTAGGGCTGGTAAGGAAGGGTGGTATATCGATCCTTGCGAAAGCAGGTCCGGACGATGTGGGAGGGTCCAAGGACTCCCCACAGACATTTTTACAATCTCCGCGTACCATGCTCTTCGGGGCCACGCTGGAGCCACCAGAATCACTGGTTTCTTTTCTACCCTGATTCTGCGGAGTAATCGAGGTAACAATTGTGGCGGTGGGAATGCATATATCAGCTTGAACTGATCCCAAGGGAACACTAGGGCATCCGAGCCGCAAGCTAGGGGATCCCTTGTCCAAGAGACAAACCTGTCCACCTTTGCGTTGAATCTGGATGCTAGCAGATCTACATCCGGTGTTCCCCACCGCTGACATATTGTCCAGGAAACTTTGGGGTGAAGGGACCATTCCCCTGGGCATAATTGTTGGCGATTTAGAAAGTCCGCCTTCCAATTCTCCACTCCTGGAATGAATACCGCGGATATGGCTGGGACATATCTTTCTGCCCATTTCAGGATGCAATTTACTTCCCTCTGGGCTGCACGACTCCTGGTGCCACCCTGATGATTGATATATGCCACTGCCGTGGCATTGTCCGATTGAATTCTGACAGGGGACCCTTGGAGTTTGGATGTCCATGCTACTAGGGCATACCGGGCTGCTCGTATCTCTAAGAGATTGATGGGCAGGGCCTTTTCTGCATCCGACCATCTGCCCTGGAGAGACCATTGCTCCAGTACTGCTCCCCAGCCTATAAGGCTGGCATCTGTAGTGACCACCTTCCAAGAAATCGGACTGAAGGATTTCCCTTTTTCCAGATTCTGGGGAACCAACCACCAACGGATGCTTTTGCGAACGGAAGGGGACAAGGACATTGGTAAGTCTAGAGCCTGAACTCTTTTGTTCCAGGCTGACAGTATAGCCCTTTGCAAATTCCTTGAATGGAATTGACCGTAGGGTACTGCTTCGAATGATGCCACCATTTTTCCCAGCAGCCTCATGCACAGGCGTATGGATGGCTGTCTTTTTGTACCCACTAAGTGGATCAAATCTCTCAAAGACGACACCTTTTCTTGAGGCAAGAAAATTTTTCTCTGGTCTGAATCCAGCCTTAGCCCCAAGTTTTCCAGACTTTGGACTGGTTTTAGGGCTGACTTGTCTCGGTTGATAATCCAACCGTGATATTCCAGATACTCGATTGTCTCGTGAACAACCACTTCTAGTTTTTCCACTGAGTGGTCTATCAGCAACAAATCGTCTAGATATGCCATTATCGTTACACCTCGTGTTCTTAGATTGGCCAATAATGGGGCCAGAATTTTTGTGAACACTCGTAGTGCTGTGGCCAGACCGAAGGGTAAGGCTCTGAACTGAAAATGGCGCCCTTCTACTGCAAAGCGTAGAAATTTTTGGTGGACTGGAAAGATGGGAATGTGCAAATAAGCATCTTTGATGTCGATCGAGGCTAACCATTCCTCCCCTTGTAGGGCAGTGGCCACCGATCGGATCGACTCCATCCGGAAAGTCCTGATATGTAGGAATTTGTTTAGCCCTTTTAGATTTAATATGGGCCTCACGTCCCCGTTTGGCTTCGGGACTGTAAAGAGGTTTGAGTAAAACCCGAACCCCCATTCTTCCAGGGGAACCTCTATAATTACTGCTTGGAGCAATAATTGTTCTAGTGCCAACAGGAGGGATCCTCTCTTCTGGGGATCCCTTGGCACATTTGACCTTATAAAATGGGAAGGAGGGGAGTCTTTTAACTCCAATTTGTATCCCAGACTTACTGCGGAGAGCACCCATCTGTCGAACAACTGAAGTCTTCCCCCCACCCGATTGAGTGGGGGCAACCCTTCATGCATTTGACTTTGAAGGAGGTTTTGTACCTCTCCTGACCCAGGGTTTCTTGTTACCCTGCAATTGTCCCTGATTTTTACCCCGGGATTTGACCGAGGAGGCCATCGGAACTGTTTCACAGCCGATGTCCTAGGGACTGGAGAAGCAGGCCTCTTAAAAGAGGGACCTCTAACTCTGTTTTTAACCGGCAAGAGTGTACTTTTACCGCTGGAAATTTTCTGGATATATTTGTCCAGGTCTTCCCCGAATAAGCGTTCACCATGAAATGGGAAGCTGACCAGCAATTTTTTACAGAGAGCTTCAGCAGACCAGTTTTTGAGCCACAGAAGCCTGCGCATATGTACTACAGACAGCGTAAGGCGGGAGGCCTGATGGATTGAATCCTTTATAGCGTCAACCGCAAAGCATAAGGCTCTAGGTAGATCAGCTAGGGCAAGAGCCTGCTGATCTGGCAATTCCCTTAAGACCTGGTTCAACTGATCCTTCACTGCTTGGCAGACCCCAATAGCTGCCACTGCTGGTTGTGTCACCAAGCCTGCTGTAGCAAAAGCAGATTTTAATAAGGACTCCAATTTTTTATCTATTGGGTCCTTGAACATTTGGACATTATCTACTGGACATGTCAGTGATTTATTCACACAAGAGATGGCTGCGTCCACTGAAGGGACCCTCCATTTTTTGATGAACTTATCCTCAATGGGATAGACCACCTGAAATCTCTTGGGAGGAGTAAATATTTTATCAGGATGCTCCCAATCCTGGTAAATGAGCCCTTCCAGTAAAGGATGGATTGGAAAGGAACAAACAGTCTGGGGAGCTTTTAGCGACCCCAACGAGGAGACAGAAGTGGATGATGGCTCCGCAAGGGGCATTTTAAATGCTGATCGGACCATGTTAGTCAGGGACTGAACCCATACTCTTTCAGAATGTGATGCTGAGAATGGCTCTTCCACTGTTGATTCCTCTACAACAGAATCAACCTCATCCTGATCCCCTTCAGGTAGGTCGATCTCTGTATGGGACTGTTGCTCTGCTAACAGGTACTCTGAGGGAGGAGACGGAGATCGGGTGCTCTTTCCCTGTGACAGGGAAGCAGCGATCAATGTTGTCAATCTCTCTTCCAGTCCTCCCAGAGCTGAGGAAAAAACCTCCTCTGTTACATACACAGGAGCAGGTGAACTGAGGACAGCCACAGTACCAGGTACTCCTGAGGGTGCTCTACGGTCACTAACCTCTGATTCTTCAGGGGAGATTGGTGCAGCCGAAGCATGCCCAAGATCCTCAGAGCCCGATGGAGACCCCCTATGCTTCCTGGGATTTTTAGTCCCGGAGTTTTTAGACGGCATATTCCTAAGCCCAAAGCTGAGGTATTCCAGCCGAAATACACCACTTACTGACAATAGTCTAGCACAATTGCTGCTATAAAAACAGTTGGTGTCTACTAATGTGCCTTTCTATGAGGATGCCTTTTAACATGCTGGGACGCCCGCACATGCGCAGAAGCGCTGCAGCGCGCACAGAGCGTCATCCCCCAAGCTCCGCCCCCTTTTCCAGCTCACCTCTATATATAGAGGCGCGGGCACGTGCGCCTTCGGCGCTCTTTTTTGAAAAGGGAAACTAGGGACAGGAGACAGGGCCCCTTTGCCACAGGCCGGGGGATGGACGAGCATTGCAACATGGCAGAGGAAGCAGTTTCCCACAAGAGAACTCACCATCTGCCTGGACTTGCTCTGATGAAAAGTTAACAGTCCACATGACAAGAAACGTTCCACAGCGGCCTCTAGTGGATTAACACAGGTACCGCAGTCTATATATTTTTTTTTTCTTGACCACTATTAAAATTATTAAATTTTTTAGTAGTTACAGGCATGCACAGATATTTAGCGGGAATACCGTTAGGTAACAAGCAGAAAGACATATTAGGGTTGGGGGTCCCCTCAATAGAACCAACTTCCTGAGGGGCCCCCACTTACCTTCTCCCCGCCGCAGGACTCTCTCTGGTCCACAGAAGCCCAAACTTCACCTATCACGGCAGGCATTGTAATTAAACCTTCAGGGACCGGGTTCCCAAGGATTCCACTCCCCTGGACCTGTATAGCACCCTGCACAGAAAACATCTTGGTCGTGGGTATGACCAGAGCTCTGGATCCCAGGGTCCAGCTCTCCTAAGAGAAGCGTTACAGGCAAAACCTTGCTCTTCTCTGCAAGGCCCGGGTACCGACCGTTTAGCTATGAAGCTTTTTTGGTCGGATCCGGAATAGCTTACTGAGGCCCAAAAGAACCTGTACGCAAGCTCAGTGAAAAACACATGTTTCTTCTTGGCCAACACCTTAGACACTGGCAAAAAACTGAGGTGCTCCCGGATGGGAGGGGCTTATACAGGGGAGGGTACTTCCGGTTTGGAAGTTGCCAGTGCCAGCACCTGAAGGTAAACTATATAACCCACATAGTAATGACTATGCCGCTCTGTGTCCCGTGATGTACGAGAAAGAAATGTAGAAGAATACATATCGGCCTAAACTGTGGAAGAAATTCCGCCAAAAGAAAGCTCTATTTGTGGGAAAAAAAAGGACGTCAATTGTGTTTGGGTACAACGTTGCACGACCGCGCAATTGTCAGCTAAAGCGACCGAGTGCCGTATCGCAAAAATGCTCTGGTCAGGAAGGAGGTAAATCCTTCCGGGTCTGAAATGGTTAAAGCTTTTTCAATTTATAAAACATACATTTAAAACATTTCACCAACATAATTTTTTCAAAGAAAGGATTTATCTCACACATTATTCATTTACTTCCCCCTCTATCCCGCTCTTTTAACCATATTTACATGCAAGCATTCCCCCTTTTATTCTCACCTCATATCTGCTGTCATTCTTTTATACCCTTTTACCCCTCTACACTCCTCAGCTATCCCAACATACCTACCTATTATTCACTTTCACGCAAGTGCTCCCCACCTCATCCTGGGTGCTGTCTATTATATCCTAAGTTTCTTCTCAATTACTCTTGTCCGGCATTTGAAATCTCTCTATAAATGCTGTTTCCCTACATGTAAAAATAATCTCAAGCCACTACCCCTGTCATCTTTGCCAGTCTCTATAAAGGGGGTATCCCATTGCTTCCAACCTTGGTTTCCACATCTTTTCAAATTTCTTAGTTACCTCGTTTAATGAATACCACTTTTTCCTTCCACGCTGTCTCATTTATAACCTTGACCCATTCCCCAGATGACAGAGACCTTATTGACTGCTATCTCTGCGCTATTAGTTTCCTTGCTTGAAAAAAACACCTCAGCACTAGGGATAAGCCAAACACCCCCCAGTTCGGTTCGCACCAGAACTTGCGAACAGGCAATAAATTTGTTCGAACATCCGAACACCGTTAAAGTCTATGGGACTCGAACATGAAAAATCTAAAGTGCTAATTTGAAATGCTAATATGCAAGTTATTGTCCTAAAAAGGGTTTGGGGACCGGGTCCTGCCCAAGGGGACATGTTGTATCAATGCAAAAAAAAGTTTTAAAAAACGCATTTTTTTCGGGAGCAGTTAATAATGCTTAAAGTAAAACAATAAAAGTGAAATATTCCTTTAAATTTCATACCTGGGGGGTGACTAGAGTATGCCTGTAAAGCAGCGCTGGTTTCCCGTGCTTAGAACTGTCCCTGCACAAAGTGTCATTTCTGAAGGAAAAAAATTTTTGATAAAAAAAATGCGTGGGGGTCCCCCCAAATTCAATTACCAGGTCCTTCAGGTCTGGTATGGATTTTAAGGGGAACTCCACGCCAAATATTTAAAAAAAAATGGCGTGAAGTTCCCCCCAAAAATCCATACCAGACCCTTTATCCAAGCACGCAACCTGGCAGGCCGCAGGAAAAGAGGGGGGGACGAGAGAGCGACCCCCTCCTCCTGAACCGTACCAGGCCACATGCCCTCGACATGGGGAGGATGCTTTGGGGGTCTTTGACCCCTCAAAGCACCATGTCCCCATGTTGATGGGGACAGGGGCCTCATCCCCACAACCCTTGCCCGGTGGTTGTGGGGGTTTGCAAGCGGGGGGCTTATCGGAATCTGGAAGACCCCTTTAACAAAGGGGACCCCCAGATCCTGGCGCCCCCCTATGTGAATTGGTAAGGGGTACATTGTACCCCTACCATTTTACAAAGAAAGTGTAAAAAAAAAACACAGACACCGTTGTTATAAGTCCTTTATTAAAAAAGAAAACAAAAAAAAATATTCCAGCAGCGGTGATCCACTCTCGGTATCCTGCGATGGGTGGTCTCCTCTCCGGGGTCCAGCGATGGATGATCTCTCCTCTCCGGGGTCCAGGCTCCAACGATTATGTCCAGCACAGCGAGGAACAGCACTCTTCTGACGTGCCAGTGCCCCTCTAATGTAACGCAGGTTTCCGTTGCATCAGAGGGGGCGGGGTTACCTGCACGTCACTGGGGAAGCCCGGGTTTCCCCTTGCGTCAGAGGGAGACGGGGTCACGTGATGGGTGGCCCCGCCCTCAGCTACTTTAGAGCTGTCGCTGGCTTCAGCGGCGTCATTCCCGGGTTGTCTCCGCTCCGGTGAAGAGTGCTGTTCCTCGCTGTGCTGGACATCATCGTTGGAGCCTGGACCCCGGAGACGAGAGATCATCCATCACTGGACCCCGAAGAGGAGACCACCCATCGCAGGATACCGAGAGTGGATTACCGCCGCTGGAATCCTTTTTTTTTATTTTTAATAAAGGACTTTTCCCAACGGTGTCTGCACCCCTACCATTTCACAAAGAAAGTGTAAAAAAAACACACAATGTACCCCTTACCAATTCACATAGAGGGGGGCCAGGATCTGGGGGTCCCCTTTGTTAAAGGGGTCTTCTAGATTCCGATAAGCCCCCCTGCCCACAACCACCGGGCAAGGGTTGTGGGGATGAGGCCCTTGTCCCCATCAACATGGGGACATGGTGCTTTGAGGGGTCACAGACCCCCCAAAACATCCTCCTCATGTTGAGGGCATGTGGCCTGGTACGGTTCAGGAGGGGGGGGGCGCTCTCTCGTCCACCCTCTTTTCCTGCGGCCTGCCAGGTTGCGTGCTCGGATAAAGGGTCTGGTATGGATTTTTGGGGGGAACTCCACGCCATTTTTTTTTAAATTTGGCGTGGAGTTCCCCTTCATATCCATATCAGACCTGAAGGGCCTGGTAATTGAATTTGGGGGGACCCCCACGCATTTTTTTTTTATATCAATGACTTTTCTCTGTATTGCCGGGAGCCGACAATTCATTATAGCCGCGAGTGCTTTTAAATTACTTTTTTTCCTTCAGAAATGACACTTTGTGCAGGGACAGTTCTAAGTATGGGAAACAAGCGCTGCTTTACAGGCATACTTATTCACACTCCCTAGGTATGAAATTTTAAGGAATATTTCACTTTTATTGTTTCACTTTAAGCATTATTAAAATCACATTCAGATATACCCTCCTAATGTTCACACTAGTAGATCTATTGGGAATAAAGTCTGATCAGGATGTATTAGTTTCTGGATACATTTATTCAGCCTGGTCGCCAATATTTTTACATCGGAGCACAATAGTCTATAGGCCTATACGAGGATGTGTCCAATGGGTCCTTCCTCTCCTTATGCAAAACAATTTTGGTAGCCTCCATCAATGAGGAGGGTAATTTCCCCTTTACCGCCGCCCAGTTCAGCACCTTCAATAACTCCGGGAGCAACACTTCCCCATATTTATAAGTCTCCAACGGGAGCTCGTCTGGCCCAGGAGACTTTTGGTTAGCCATCCCAGTCACTGCCTGTTGCAATTCTTCTAAAGTTATCGGGGCCTCCATGTTTTCTCTTACCCTCCCTGAAAGGGCCGGTATCTCCAATCTCTTAAAAAAATTCCCCATTTCTCCCTCCCCATCTACCCGATGCAATTTGTACAAGTTTTCATAAAACTCTTTAAATGTATCTATAATTTCTGATACATCCTAATCGCAGGGATAACTGTGGGAGAGGAATTTGTTTTAACCATTAGAGCCAATGTCCGTTCGACACACCTTCCCCCTCTCCGAAGGAACATTGCCTTTTAAAAAGTCGCCTATTCTGCACCTTCCTTATTACCGCGATTCTATAGTCCTGCTGTTTATTTAACCATATTCTTTGTTTCTCCGGAGTCGGATCTTCCACGTACTGTTTTTCTGCCTTTACCACCTCCTTCCTAATGAGCTCCTCCCATTCCCTAGATTTCCTCTTAATCATTACCACTTGTTGAATCAATATACCTCTGAGAAAAGCCTTCAAGGCGTCCCATGTCACCCCCACTGATGCTGTACTTTACAAACTCTTTCAAAGATAATAATACCTCATCTGGTTTCCCCATTAATTCCATCCAAAACCAACTTATTTTCCAATCACCCGGGGAATATTCCCCCCCCCCCCAGGTTTACCGACACGCCTCTAGGTAGGTAGGTACACTATGCTTTTTACCAACTGCAATGCTTCCCCATTTCCCAGAGCCAAGTCAATTCTGGAAAGTGTGGAATGGGAACTTGAGAAACAAGAATATTGCTGACCATCCGGGTTTCACACTCTTCACATGTCAGACAGTCCTACCTCTTCCAGAAATTGGGATAGCCGACCGTCAGACATATTTTCTGTCTGTAACCCCGGTGGAAACCTATCCATTCTCTTATCCAGGACCCTGCTAATGTCCCCCACCACTATAACCAGAATGCCTACCACATCCACCTTAAACTCCATTAATCTATACAAAATCTCGAATTTAAAATGGTGGAAGAATATATACATTTGCCAAAAGGTACATCTTGTTATCTATGGAGCATTACAAATAAATGTAGCGACCAAATTCATCTATGCTGATCTGCCTGCAGGGGAAAACCACCTCACCCCCGACAAAAAATCTCACACCTCTAGCGTATGAGGTGTAAACAGAAGGCAGAGCAGCCCCACTCTATACATTTCTAATGTAGTAAAAACTGCGGCTCTTAACTGGGTCACCCAGCCCCCAGACATTCCAGGAGCCTATATTGAGCATTTTAGACTGCATTTAACAAATAAAAAAGAGGAAAAAATAAAAAGTTAGTTTCACCCCATATCCTTTTCGTCCAGACTGAACTATATATAAGTTCCCCTTCAATGTGAAACCCCCCAGGTTTTGCAGTGCTATCAAACATACACCCATTATGCACTTATCCCTTCTTTGTGATGGATTTGGGACTCTTCTCTCCACATATCCCCAACCTTTCCCTCCACCTATCCCCCCCCAACAACCGTGTAACAAAAGTCACTTTTAAAAAAGAAATCCACTCATTCGTTGGTTCCTTCATCCTAAGCGCCGCTCCCTACTCCATCCCCCCTTAAGTGTATTAAACTATCAATCATGCAATCTAAATGTCAAATTTTTCAGTTTGCCTGCAGGCTCTTCTTGTTATCTTCTAACCACATTGCCTTCCCATGCTGGCGTATCAAAAAACTGGGTTCCCCCCAGAGCTGTTACCCGTAATCATGCTGGGTACAACAAGGCATATGTGACTTTAAACTTTTGCAAGCTATGTTTAATTTCTGTGAACCTAGCCCGTCGCTTCTGCAGTTCTGGTGAGAAATCTGGATACATAGAGATCCTTACTCCATTATAAAGGATGTTCTCTGGCTTTTTGGAGTAAGGTAACCTTATCTTAAGAAACTTCAAAAGTAGTAGCGAAGGATATCCTCCTGGTGGCGGTACTCTAAAAGGCACTCTGTGTGCTCTTTCAATTGAGAAAAGTGGTGAAAAGGTGCCTTTTCCAAAGGTTTCCATGAGCCATTTTTGCAAAAACACTATAGGATTAAGACCCTCACTCCACTCGGGGAAGTCCACAACCCTCACATTGTTCCTGCACAGTCTATTTTCCATTTCGTCCATTTTAGACGCATGTGTATCCATTTGCTCTCTCATGATTTTAATTTCCTGTTTTAACGGGTTCAGATCGTCCTCTACCAAGCTAAGCCTCTCCTCTAAAGCTGTTGTCCTTTCACATGTCTTTTGTAAATCACAGCTTACCAGGGATAACTCTTCCTTTAAGTGATTGTAACGGTTCAAATGTTTTTTTTAAACAAGCATGTTATACTTACCTCCGCTGTGCAGCTCAATTTGCACAGAGTGGCCCGGAACCTCGTCTTCTGGGGTCCCTCTGCGGCTGTCTCGGCTCCTCCCTGCATCAGATAACCCCCTCTGGGAATCGCTTTCCCAAGGGGGTTACCTTGCGGGTGCGCTCCCGAGTCCAGCATTTGCGTCAATGCCCCCCCGCCGCCCGCATCATTGGATTTGATTGACAGCAGCGGGAGCCAATGGCTGCGCTACTATCAATCTGTCCAATGAAGAGCCGAGAAGACTGGGCCGAGATCAAGCGCGTTCTCAACGTGGGACTTTCGAGGGCTCAGGTAAGTAAACGGGGGGGCTGGGGGGCCGGCAATTATCGGATGTTTTTTCACCTTAATGCATAGGATGCATTAAGGTGAAAAAACGGGAAGGTTTACAACCCCTTTAATATCTTTCAATTGATCACATAGTTCACAAAGAAAAAACGTACATGCGTTGACTGCCTGCAGGACATCTTTCAATGTCGGTTCTTCCTCCAGTAATGGTCCCGCTTTAGGGGCTGGCTCGGGCTCGGGGATTTCTCCCTCCGTCTGCCTGCTACTTGCAGATTTTATCCCTGATGCTGCTGTTACCTGTCCTTGGCTCTTTCTATCCGAGGGAGCTCCCTGCTGTGTTCTGGCTTGCGGCTGCTGTCCCCCTTTAGGTGGTGTCTGAGCAGGGGTATGAGCAAACCGCTCCAGCTTAGCCGAAGCCGCGGCCTGTCTCCTTTTATCTTTGGCAGTGCGCTGTGATTGTGAACCAGTGTTCTCCTGATGTGCCTGCTCCTCTCCCCTTTTCCGTGTCATGGTCAGTATAGAAATAATACAGAGCCTGGCCTATGTCCTGCTCTCCAATTTTCACCCTTGATAGGACGCTCGTCCACTCTTTTTTATTTTTTTTAAAGATTTGCACCAGAGAGCCATCATCGGCTGTTTAGGACCGAGCTGTCCTTCTCGTTACTCGCCAAATCTCGAGAGAACACTCTCGGGAATGTACAGCCGTGTCTCCCCCGTTCCGAGCCTGCGCCGGAGAGCCATCAGCTCCGCTCACCTCCAGCAGCCGTCTCCGCTCACATCACAAGGACACAGCCGACAGGTATTTCGGGGATAGAGCAGGGAATGTACCCGCACACATCCTCTAACTCAGACATCTGGTCACGCCCCCCCCGCACATAGAACTCCAATGTTGTCTTTGACATAAAACTAGAACATTCCAACAAACATCTTGCCGAACACCTTAATTTAATGAATTCAGTATTGCCTGGTCATTAAAGCAGACCACAAAAAACAGGGGATGCCATTGATGACCTCTTTCCAAAAATGCTAGTTGCTTGGCTATCTCTTGGCTTTTGTGTCACTAACCCATGCCAGCATTTCAGACAGTGAAGTCATGACTCCTATGCGTATACTTGTTCCAGGTAATGAAGCTAGAGGATCAGCAAGACAAGCCTGGCAAACGGCATTCTTGGAAAGATAGGTCAGCTGCAGCCACTCCCACTTTTCTTTCATTACAACAGATTTTTTCCCTCCCCTTTTTTTTCCCCCCTTCTCCTGATATTTTAACTGCATATGCTTGCACTTCCTCTTTACTTTTATTTCTCTTTTCAGGAAGAGTTGTTTAAGGTTGTCATTTGTTACATCTCTGCTCTGCGCAGAGGATTCTGCTGTGAACAGGTTTGAGCTGTAACCCAGGACAGCAGGAATTATCCCGCTGGAGGATAGAAATACATGTATGAAAAGCACACAAATTAAAAGTAAAAGCTGCAGGATTGCTTGTACAAAGCCATTAAGCAAAGTCCATTAGAGATGTTATGCAGGCAATTCTGTGCATTTTTTTCCCTCATAGATATGTGCACTGCGATTTGCTCCATCTGTCTTAGAATGCCGCAATTTGTGAAAGCAGGCAATCCCAATTCAACAACAGCATAACACCATATCTGTGAATCAAAAGATATCGTTCATCATGAATGGGTTGATGAATTACAGTAAACTCGAGAGGTTATAAAGACTGTACCATTTAAACATTCACCTTACATAAGGTCCATAGGTATTAAACAATTCGGAAGAATGTATTCCATTGTGCTGTTTTTCCCATTTTGCTGGGTAGGGTTGGCAAGTGGCACATGCTCAGCTGTTGCCAATTTCTTGGCCTCCTTCGGGTACTGAGATTCCCTCTGTGCTGTGCCTGGGTGACATCAGTCTTTTCCCTCTTCCCCCTTTATTAGCCAATAGCCCCTGAAGCAGGGTTGTGACATGTATCTTGCATTACTGTCTCCATAGCACCTACTCTTTTGAAGCAAGGCTTGGATTATTTCATTAGGATTTAGTGCCGGAATTTAGCCAAGATGTGACAGGCTTCAGCAGGCGGTTGGGTGCAGGTTAAAGAGTTAACCTGCTGAGCAAACTCATTCAAGGATTTTAGCAGTCAGGGTCACTTTATGGGACTTGTAATCTATAAGTTTGAGTTTTATGGGGTTAGTTTTACTAGTCTTAACCTGCCTGAGCTATTCTGCTAGGAGCAGCTGAGGCCCTTCCCTGCTGTGCATATAAACTTCCTTTTGTATACGTATGGCTGCGGGGTGGGGAATGCCTTGGCAGCTTATGATTGGCTCTCTGCAGTGATGGCTGCTTGGCAGGATAGCTCAGGTGGGTTCAGACTAGTATCCAAACACGCCTGACCTCATCCCTACCAGTTTGCTTCTAGTCGGGGATAACTGGCTTCTAAATTCTTCTTAAATTTGTGCACAAGGGCAACTAACTACACTGTAGTCAAAGCGAGTTTCCCCATAGAAGTCAATGGAAACAAATATAATTTGTTCCACATTGACTTCTATGGTATGCAATACCACATGTGGCCAGAAGTGGGAGGGGCGCGCCGAAGAGACTCGTAAATACTCAGAGACAGCTCGGAAACACTCAGGAACGGAGTATTTCCCAGTGTTTCCGAACGGCTCCGAGTGTCACCGCCGCCCCCGCACCTCTGGCCAAATGCGGTACTGCACACCACAGAGGCTTGAATCCTGCTCGTTTTGCGAGACAAAACCGAGTCAGGATTTTAAAAAAAATTATTGCTTGTATTGCGAAATGCTCGTTAACCGCGTTCCTCTCAATCTGAGATTCCACTGTATAGGCAGCAGGCTAGTCTATTTTCTGCACATTAACATTTTGCTACTAAATCGATCAAGTGTCCTAGCAGCTTTGTAAGTTTCTCATAAAATCCCAATGGTTACCAGATTCTTCTACAACTAGCACAAGGCTACCAGGTGTACAGGAGTTATACTAAAAAGTAGGGCTGTGGAAATTAACTAATAATTCCTCGATTAATTGTTTTGATCGATCAAAATTATTTTGATCATTTAAAATTCTTTTGATTGGTACTCACCTCTCCCCAGGCTTCCAGGTCTTCAGGGAGATCCAGTAACGTCACGGACACCGGCGGGGCTTGCCGTGTCCATCTGAAGGGCTCCTTTGCTGTGCCTTCATATCTGCATGCCGGCGGGACCTTATTATCTGCCACACGCAAGGGCTGTTACACTTCCCTCTATCACTTCCCTCTATCAACCTGGGATTCTACAGCCATCCACTGGGAGTTGTGATAGTTCCCTTCACGGGACATCTACATGCCGACGGACTGATGTTAGCTCCTTCTCATCTGGATTCAGCAGTGGTATAGTTGTACACATTTTTATACCAGTATCATACTTGGCTACATGTTTTTATGACTGCTTTTGCTACCGTTTGGTATTACTCGCACCATTTTTACAGTTTATGTAGCTACGTCAATTTTATCTCCAGTGCAATATTTATTTTGTTACCTACTTGAAGACTATAAAAGTTTTAATGCTATTGCCATCAAGCGCAGCCTTTGTGTGTGTTTTGCATCCTGCTATCAATTTTTCCAGTGGTTGGTAGCTGCACTGGGAATCGGCCTGCAAGGAGATCAGCTAAAAGTAGTTGGATCTATGTGCGTTATAATTAATCGAAATTAGTTGATTAATCGATTTTAAAAAAAATCGATTCAAGCGGAGCCCCGCCGGAAAAAAAATATTAAAAGCCAGCAGCTACAGCTACAGCAGCTGCTGGCTTTTAATATTTGGACACTTACCTGTCCTGGAGTCCAGCGACGTCCGCAGCAGAGGACGAGCGATCGCTCGTCGCTCTGCTGCTCCCTCCACCATCCTCGCTGAGGGAACCAGGAAGTGAAGCCCTGCGGCTTCATGCCCGGTTCCCTACGGCGCATGCGCAAGTCGCGCTGCGCCGTTCTGATTCGTCCTCCTGTGTTCTGGGAGCCGAGTGTCTCCCAGAACACTACGGGAAGTTACGTCACTCCCGCAGATTCCCAGAGAGACTACTCCCGGATGTGGGTGAAAATACCTGTCTTAGACAGGTATCTTCACCCCCCTCCCCCCTGAAAGGTGTCAATTGTGACACCGATAGGGGGGGAGGAATCCGATTAGCAGAAGTGAAAATTTAGGGTGGAGCTCCACTTTAATAGAACACGAAAATTTTAATCAGTAACAGCCCTACTAAAAAGGACAGATACACAAGTAAAACCACAGCTGCTAATGCGGACACTGATTGTATTGCTGTCAAGGATGTACTTTCCGAATTGGTGTGGTGCCGCATTGATTCCCAAAAAGTCATTCCTGTACTACTTTTGGCGACTTTAGGGACCTGCACTAATTGATGTCTGTCAAATCGCCCCCGAAGTCGGACTGCATTACCCGTTTGAAATTGTGCGAGTTTAGCTAAACTCGCACGATTTCTAAACCGCATTCAGTGTGAACCTGGGCTGACACACTGTTGGCAGTCTAGACAAAACCATACATAATTAATACCATCAATGGCAAATGTGATCAGCGACAGTAATTAATTAGTGCAGTATGGGAAGCTGTACTATAAGCTGACCTGACCAAGGCTACAGGTGGTAAGACCAGTGTGCACAAGCACAAATGTCCACAAAAACACTCCAAAATCCCATGGAAAGCCTCCCCAGGAGAGAATGGAGGCTGTTACAGCCACAAACAAATCCATATGAATAGCCATGGTTTTGGAACTGAATATCAAACAGGATCATATACATCTGCTGGTCAGCTACCCACAAACATTTTGTTATATTGATAGAAGAGCTTTCCAGCACAGAAAAGAAGAGAAAAAAAGATCTGCCATTCACAGGTATACAGAATTACAACATGTTTTAAATGTAACCTTTATCACAGCTTCACACAGAATTCCACAACAAACTCTCATTGCAGAATTTGCACAACAGAGTGTACAATACGTGATGATTTTTTTATTTGCACTGTTTTCAGGACATGCCTTCAGGTAGTGAATTTATTCTAACAGAACTATTTCACTTTAGATAATGACATTTATACCCCATTCACGCTTGTACGACTTCTCATACAACTTTGGACATGTTTTTCAATGATAACCTTTCATATATGTGCAACTTAAAGTCGTTCAAGCACAACTTTTTGGAAACTTGAGGGCCATAGACTTCAATGTTAACCTTCAAAAGTTGCATGAAAGTCATACCTGAATGTTTTACATGCAACTGTGGTTCCGACTTTGCAGAGGGACAATAAGTCGCACCATCCAAACTCGCGTCAAAGTTGCACTCCAAAGTCATGCTACTTTGGAGTTGTACAAGTGTAACTGGAGCATTATTTTTCAGCGTATGCATATGGCTGCATTGGGAATTAAAATCACATCATAATATGCTAACTTATACATGGCAGACCTGGAGGACAAATTTTACTACATGGACAGAAGGAGAAGAAAATCTAATAAAAAAAAGAAAGAAAAAAAAGACTCGTTGCTTATTACATTTTGCCCTTAATTCAAACTAAAAGACTATTCAAGCACATGTGTGAATTTCATAGACATCAGTTATTCTTTAGGGAAGAAACTGGATTAAATTAACAAAAACTGGAGCACACAAAATCTGGTGCAGCTCTGCATAAAAACCAATCAGCTTCTTGGTTTTATTGTCGAATCTTAACCGGTTCCCCAACCGAATCCACATATACATTGGCAGAATGGCACGGCTGGGCAAGTTAACGTATATTTATGTCCCGCGATCGGGTCACAGAGCTGAAGGACGGGGAGAGGCTAGTGTAAACAAGCATATCCCCATTCTGCCTAGTGACACGGTCACTGATCGTCGTCTGCTCCCTCTCATCGGGGAGCTGCGACCAGTGACGTGTCACTCGTAACTATGCCCCCTAACAGTTAGATTCACTCCCTAGGACACACTAAACCCCGTCCTAGCCCCCTAGTGGTTAACCCCTTCACTGCCAGTCACATTTATACAGTAATCAATGCATCTTTATAGCACTGATCGCTGTATAAATGACAATGGTCCCAAAATAGTGTCAAAAGCGTCCGATGTGTCCGCCATAATGTCGCAGTCATTATAGAAATCGCTGATCGCCGCCACTACTAGTAAAAAAAATATATTAACAAAAATGCCATAAAACTTTCCCCTATTTTGTAGATGCTATAACTTTTGCGCAAACCAATCAATAAATGCTTATTGCAATTCTTTCTGCCCAAAATATGTAGCAGAATACGAATCGGCCTAAACTGTGGAAAGAATTATTTTTTTTTATAGATTTTTTGGGGATATTTATTAAAGTAAAAAAAATTGAATTATTTTCCAAATTGTCGCTCTATTTTTGTTTAAAGCGCAAAAAATAAAAACCGCAGAGGTGATCAAATACCACCAAAATAAAGCTCTATTTGTGGAGGAAAAAAGGACATCAATTTTGCTTGGGAGCCATGGCGCATGACCGCGCAATTGTCAGTTAAAGCGATGCAGTGCTAAATCGCAAAAAGGGCTCTGGTCTTTGGCCAGCCAATTGGCCCGGGCTGAAGTGGTTAAAGTTGTTCCAAAGCCTTAAGGTTTTTCACCTAAAAACGGAGGTCCACCGAAAAAATATATATTAAAAGCCAGCAGCTACAAATACTGCAGCTGCTGACTTTTAATATATGGACACTTACCTGTCCAGGGTGCCCGCGATGTCGGCAGCTGAAGCCGATCTGTCCGTCGGCTCTCGGCTGCTGTTGCCACCACCATCCTCGGTAGGGGAATCAAGAAGTGAAGCCTTGCGGCTTCACTTCCTGGTTCCGTACTGCGCATGCGCGAGTCACGCTGCGCGTCCTCACTGGTCCCTGCTGTCTTCTGGGACCTGTGTCCAGAAGACAGCGGGGGAGGACAGAGTAGGCGCCGGAAGTGGCGTAGGTCACTGCGATCACTGCAGTGATCTATGCCAGGAAGTGGGAGCAAATACCTGTATTACACAGGTATCTACTCCCTCCTCCCCCCTGAAAGATGCCAAATGTGACAGGGGGGAGGATTCCAAAAAGTGGAAGTTCCATTTTTTGGGTGGAACTTCCCTTTAATGCATTCTATGCATTAACCACTTACCCACTGGGCACTTAAACCCCCTTCCTAGCCAGACCAATTTTCAGTGCTCTCACATTTTGAATGACAATTACTCAGTCATGCAACACTGTACCCATATGAAATATTTTTTTTTTTTTCAAACAAATAGAGCTTTCTTTTGGTAGTATTTAATCACCGCTGTGTTTTTCTTTTTTGCGCTATAAAAGAAAAAAGATTCTTTAAAAAAATGCATTTCTCTTTTCGTCCATGGGCGGACACAGCCTTCTCAATTCTTGACATGTGGGTTATGTTCCTGTTCATAGGAGAGGACTAGACAGAAAATGTTAGATAATTAAAAACACATGTTACATTAACCAGAGTTTAACAGCCCCGCCCAGGGGGCGGTCCCTCCAGACATAACCCTCCGCCCTGCAGTCAGCAGCTCAGTTTTTTTCTGCCTAGCAGAGGAGAAGCACGTGACTCCCTTTGGGCCCAGAGTCCTGAAGAATTAATTTTCTTTTTTGGAATCTTTTATCAACTGCCGGCTGGGCGACAGGCTGGATATATAGATCCTTGTAGTCTTCTTAGTTCCGGCCATCAAGCGTGCCAGTCCTTAGCTTCGCCCTGGTTCTTCCACGACATACCCCATGGCTCCAGGAGTGGCCGGTGAGCACATGCTCTGGGTCCGCATATGACTGGGCTGCTTGCTGTCTCACTCACAGTGGACCGGACCGACAGCTACTCCCACACGGTTGTAGGTCTGTCCAGGACGCACCAGCGGGTCCTCGCGTTTCTCTGTGGGGGGTGCTCCGCTCTGGCTAAGTCCCTGCCTAGACCTTCTCGTCCACATGGCGGTGCTTAGGCGCCATTTTTGCGGCGCTGATGCCATTTTTTGTATGTCTGCTGGTTTATATTATTTTTTTCCATTGGCGACCATTTTGCCGTGGCCGCGCCATGGCGCAGGTTGTTATTGCAGGCAGCCATTTTCTTGTGGTCACGACCTTTATTCTCTGAGGCGTCTGACGGCCATTTTGGTGTGGGTTTGGCCTCTAGTGCTGGCTTCCTGAACGGCGCGCAGCGCAATTCTCCTCAGTCTTTTTCTTCACACACGCTGTGGAGACAGGAGGCGGGCAGCGGCGCTGAGCGGTCTCCTGCTGGGTGGTGAGTCCCCTGGGTAACTCCCCCCCCCCTGGTCAGTGCAGCAAGGAGAGTGGACTTTTTTTCAGTTTATTTCTGACCGAGTCCCTGAGAGCTGTCAGTGGTGTCATGGAGTCAGTGTCTGGCCCTTCTTCCCAAAACTTGTCAGAGGCAGCAACCGGTGCCCCTGCACCTGCAGTTACCATGGATGCTTTGTCGGCAGTCCTGGATCATTTGTTGCCAGGGTGGAAGTGGCGCGTTAGCACAAGGGGGGTAAAAAGCGCCCCCTTCCCCCGCTATTGCCAGGGGAAGGTTCTGACTCAGACCCAGGCCTGGCTGCAGGACAGGAACCTGATTCTGGGTTGTCAGAAGATGCGGACCAGGACCTTCCTTGTGAGGAAGACCCCTCGTCCGGGTCAGTGCAAGATAAGTTCACTAACAAGTGCCCTATCAATGCTGTCAGGGACTCCCTTAAGCTGGACGCAGATGAGGCTTCCACGGAGGGGTCAGTCTCTTTTGGGTTCTGTAAAAGGTGTTCCCCTATGTGTCTTTCTTTGATAAATTCATAGATAAGTAATGGGAAAAGCCGCAGAGGACCTTTGTGGTCCCTCAGCGCCTGGCGGTCAGGTATCCTTTTGAGGAGAGCCTTTTGAAAAAATGGGCTTCTCCTCCGTTGTTGACCCCCCCGGTCGCTCTCCCTGTAGAGGGGACCCCTGCATTTAAAGGGCCATAATGATAGGAGGTCTGAGGCGCTGAGCAGGTCCATGTTCACCTTGCTGGGGTCTGCGTTGCGGCCTATTTTGGCTGCAACTTTGGTGTCTCAGACACTCACTGACTGGGCAAAGATTTTGCGCTAGACCGTGGAGGAACACCAGCTCCCTCCGGAGTGTGTAAGACTGGCCGTCCAGTTGGTGCAGGGCTTTGTGTATGTCTGTGATGCCACTCTGGATGCGGCCTTCTTAATATCCAGGGCCTCTGTATCTGTGGTGGTAATGCGTCGCCCAATTTGGCTAAAATGCTGGTCCGCTGACCAGGCTTCCGAGAAGGCCTTGGCAGACTTGCCCTTCAAAAAGGGGGGAGACTTTTTGGTGCCTCGCTGGATGACATTATTAAGGATGTCACTGGAGGTAAGAGCACGTTTCTCCCTCAGTCCACTAAAGGGAAGGAGCCGCGCCGTAAGCCGGGACCCTCCTTTCCCACACAGAAGCGGTATTTTCGTCAGTCAGGACCTGCCTGACGACCCTCCCAGGCGGACAAAGGTCCAGCTGGGGGACAGAAGCGTCCCTGGGTGCACAAGCCCAACAAGCCAGCAAACAAGCCTGCTACCGCATGAAGTTTTGCCCCCGCCCAACTCCAGGGTGGGGGGACGGCTTAGCGGGTTTGCAGCTCGGTGGACCTCCCTGCTCTCCGACCAGTGGGTCTGCCTTCCCTCACATCTCCCTCTCCTTCCGGCTTGTCGGTCTGCCCTAATGGGGGCAGTGCAGGACTTGCTGAGGTGCGGAGTGATTTTACCTGTACCGCTGGGAGAGAGGTTTCAGGGTTTTTATTTGAATCTGTTTGTGGTCCCGAAGAAGGACGGAGTCCGTCCAATCTTGGACCTAAAAGCTTTGAATGTCTTTGTAAAGGTTCGGAAGTTCCGCATGGAATCGATTCGTTCGGTGGTTGCTGCGCTCCATCCGGTGGACTTTCTGGCATCCTTGGACATCAAGGACGCATACTTGCATGTCCCCATCTGCGCAGGACACCAGAGGTTTCTGCGCTTTGCAATCCGCAAAGACCACTATCAGTTTGTGGCTCTTCCCTTTGGCCTAGCGTCAGCACCGAGAGTTTTCACCAAGGTGCTCGCCCCGATCCTAGCTTTGCTGAGACAGCGAGGCATTGCTATCGTGGGCTACTTAGACGATCTTCTTCTGGCTCAGAGTTAGAGGAAGATGTGTCTATAGCCATTCAGACCCTCCGAGAATTTGGTTGGGTGTTAAACATTCAGAAGTCGGTCCTGACACCGACTCTGCGTCTGGAGTACCTAGGTTTAATTCTGGACTCCAAGGAGGCGAGAGTCATCCTTCCTTTGGAGAAGTTGCAGACTCTCCAGTCTGCGGTGAGGTTGTTGACATCCCGAAAAATGGTCGTCTCTCAGTTTTTGCATGCGAGTTCTGGGTCTCATGGTAGCCTCCTTCGAGGCATTACCGTATGCCCAATTCCACACTCGAGTCTTGCCGAAGGAGACCCTGTCCAAATGGAACAAATCTCCATTGTCTCTGGATCGTCAGATTCAGGTAGGTCACCTGGTCAGGGCTTCTCTGAGTTGGTAGCTGAGATCCCCGGTTATTCAGCCTGGGAAGTCGTTCGTTCCCTTCCGTTGGACTGTGATTACGACTGACGCCAGCCTCACAGGTTGGGGGGGGGGGGGGAGTCTGGGGAGTCCATTCGGCCCAGGGTCGCTGGACTCTGGACGAATCCCGTCTTCTGATCAATGTCCTGGAACTCCGGGCGATCAGGCTGTGTCTCTCCAAGTGGTCACAGAGACTACAAGGGCGTCCAGTCAGGATCCAGTCGGACAGTGCCACGGCAGTGGCTTATGTCAACCATCAGGGGGGGAACAAGGGGCTCGGCTGCAGCATCCTAGGTCGCTCACATCCTACCGTGGGTGGAAAGAAGCGTGCCGACTCTGTCGGCCGTCTACATTCCGGGCGTAGAAAACTGGCAGGCGGACTATCCGAGTCCCCAGATGCTAGACCGGGGGAATGGTCATTACATCCGGAGGTGTTTCAGCTTCTTTGCCGGAGGTGGGGCACGCCAGACGTGGACCTCCTGGCCTCTCGACTCAATCGCAAGGTGTCAACATTTGTGGCCAGGTCCAGAGATCCCTGGGCAGACGCGTCGGTGGCCCCGTGGGGTCAGTATCGGCCAATTTATGCCCATCCCCCCCTAAAGTTGCTTCCTCGTCTGCTCCGCAGAGTGGAGACCTAGGGGATCCAGGTGATTCTAATCGCTCCAGATTGGCCCCGGCGTCCTTGGTACACCGACTTTGTGCGCCTGGTGGCAGATGCACCCTGGCGGCTGCCAATGCAGGAGGACCTTCTGTCTCAAGGTCCCATACTTCTTCCTACTTTACAGTTGCTGGCTTTAACAGCATGGCTATTGAAAGCCAGGTACTAAGGGCCCAAGGTCTTTCGGATTCGGTCATTTCAACCATGCTGAGGGCACGGAAATCTTCTTCCAGGAAGATCTACCATTGTACTTGGAAGGCCTACATCTCTATAGTTAGTCAGGTTGAAAAAAGACACAAGTCCATCCAGTTCAACCATTAAAAAAAAAATATATATATATCCCATATACCCAATTCTATACCCACAGTTGATCCAGAGGAAGGCAAAAAACCCCAGCAGAGCATGATCCAATTTGCTACAGCAGGGGAAAAAATTCCTTCCTGATCCCCCGAGAGGCAATCGGATATTCCCCGGATCAACTTTACCTATAAATGTCAGTACCCAGTTATATTATGTACATTTAAGAAAGAATCCAGGCCCTTCTTAAAGCAGTCTACTGAGCTGGCCAGAACCACCTCTGCAGGGAGTCTGTTCCACATTTTCACAGCTCTTACTGTGAAGAAACCTTTCCGTATTTGGAGGTGACATCTCTTTCCCCCTTGTCCTTTGTGTTGACCGTAAAGTGAATAATTCAACACCAAGTTCACTATTTGGACCCCTTATATATTTGTACATGTTGATCATATCCCCCCCTTAATCTCCTCTTCTCAAGAGTGAATAAATTCAGTTCCTCTAATCTTTAGCTGAGCTCCTCCATGCCTCTTATCAGTTTGGTTGCCCTTCTCTGCACTTTCTCCAGTTCCCCAATATCCTTTTTGAGAACTGGGGCCCAAAACTGAACTGCATATTCCAGATGAGGTCTTACTAATGATTTGAACAGGGGCAAAATGATATCTCTCTCTCTCTCTGGAGACCATACCTCTCTTAATACAAGAAAGGACTTTGCTCGTTTTGGAAACCGCAGCTTGGCATTGCATGTCATTATTGAGCTTATGATCTACCAAAACCCCCAGATCCTTCTCCACTACAGATCCCCCCAGTTTTACTCCCCCTAGTATGTATGATGCATTCATATTCTTAGCCACCAAGTGCATAACTTTACATTTATCAACATTAAACCTCATCTGCCACATAGTCGCCCAATTAGACAGAGCATTGAGGTCGGCTTGTAAATTGGCGACATCCTGTAAGGACGTTATTCCACTGCATAGCTTGGTGTCATCTGCAAAAACAGAAATGTTACTTTTGATCTCAGACCCAATATAGTCGGGCCAGTCCTCCAGGAACCCAAACCCCTCCTTACTACACCAGCTCTTCAGCCACTTGTTCACTTCCCTAATCTCCCTCTGCCTTTCTGGTGTGGCTCGATGTACCGGTAGTATTCCTGAGAATACTACCTTGGAGGTCCTTTTCCTCAATTTAGCTCCCAAGTCCCTAAAATCGTTCTTTAGGACTCTATGTTAGAGGAGATGGAGTGGCGTCCACGGACGTATTCGGTTTCCAGGGTCCTGCTGTTTTTACAGCGTAGAGTGGATCAGAAACTTGCCTTAAGCACCATTAAGGGTCAGATTTCAGCCTTAGCTGTTTTTCTTTCAACGGCCTTTGGCGACCCATTCCCTGGTAGGTACTTTTGTGCAGGGGGTTTCGACATGTGGCTCCCCCAATTAGACCACCTCTTTCTCCCTGGGATTTAAATCTAGTGCTCTCGGTTCTTCAGAAACCTCCCTTTGAGAACATCAGAGAGATTCCTCTCTTGACTCTGTCTCAGAAGGTGGCCTTTCTGGTGGCCATTACATCGGTCAGAAGGGTTTCTGAATTGACGGCCTTGTCTTGCAAGTCAACATACTTGGTCCTCCATAAGGATAAAGCGGTGCTACGCCCCCAGCCTTCCTTCCTTCCGAAGGTGGTTTCGGCTTTTCACCTGAATGAGGACATTGTGCTGCCATCCTTGTGTTCTCGACCGTCGCATCCCAGGGAGACTGCGCTCCATAACTTGGACATGGTACGTGCCTTGCGGGTGGACCTGTCTGCTACGGCTCCATTTTGGAGGTCTGACTCACTGTTTGTGTCGGTGTCTGGTCCACAAAAGGGCCTGTCGCCCACCATTTCTCGGTGGATCAGGCAGACAGTCATCCAGGCCTATGCCCTTAAGGGGCAGGTGCCTCCCTTTCCGGTCACGGAACATTCAACCAGGGCAATTGGTGCTTCCTGGGCTTTCCGACATCAAGCGTCTGTCTCACAGGTGTGCAAGGCGGCAACTTGGTCGTCCGTGCACACATTTTCCAAATTTTACAAGGTCGATGTGAGCGCATCTTCTGATGCTTCCTTCAGTCGCAAGGTTTTGCAGGCGACTGTTTGAGGTTGCAACTCCTCCGTTGAGGAGCTCTGCTGGTTTGGGGTAAAGTTTGTTGTTTTTTTGATACTGTTCCCACCCCTTGTTTTTTTGACACTGCTTGGGGACGTCCCACACGTCAAGAATTAAGGAGCTGTGTCCATCCATGGACAAAAAGAGAAAATAGGATTTTTGTACTCACCGTAAAATCCTTTTCTCGTTCTTCCATGGACGGACACAGCACCCACCTCTCCTTTTTAGGTTTGTACTGCTTGTTACGAACTGAGCTGCTGACTGCAGGGCAGAGGGTTATGTCTGGAGGGACCGACCCCTGGGCGGGGCTGTTCAACTCTGGTTAATGTAACATATGTTTTTAATTATCCAACATGTTCTGCCTAGTCCTCTCCTATGAACAGGAACATAACCCACATGTCAAGAATTGAGAAGGCTGTGTCCGTCCATGGACGAACGAGAAAAGGATTTTACGGTGAGTACAAAAAATCCTATTTTTTCTTTGTTTCCGTTATAAAATTTTGCAAATTAGTACTTTTTCTTCATAAATTTTGGCCAAAATTTATACTTCTACACATCTTTGGTAAAAATAACCCAAATTGGTGTATATTAGTTGGTCTTTGTGAAATTTATAGAGTCCACAAGCTATGGTGCCAATCTCTGAAAATTGATCACACCTGAAGTACTGACGGCCTATCTCATTTCTTGAGACCCTAACAAGCCAGTAAAGTACAAACACCCCCAAATTACCCTTTTTGTAAAGTAGACATTCCGAGGTATAAGAGGTGAGTGAGTTTTTTGAAGTTGTAATTTTTTCCCACAATTCTTTGCCAAAGCAAGATTTTTTTTTTTGTTTCACAAACTTGTCATATTAGCAGGTTATTTCTCACACACAGCATACGCATACCACAAATTACACCCCAAAACACATTCTGCTACTCCTCCTGAGTACGGCGATACCACGTGCGAGACTTTTACACAGAGTGGCCACATACAGAGGCCCAACATTGAGGGAGCACGTTCAGGCATTCTAGGAGCATAAATTACACATATAATTTCATGACTACCTCTGAACATGTAAATTTTTTTCTACAAGTTTTTGGAAAATGTGGAAAGAAAATGAAAACGCATTGTTTTTTTTACACAAAGTTGTCCATTTATACAACGTTTCTAACACAAAGCATGTACATACCAAAAATGACACCCCAAAATAGATTCTCCTACTCCTCCTGAGTATGGCAATACCACATGTGGGAGACTTTTCCACAGCCGGCCACATACAGAGGCCCAACAGGCAGGGAGAACCGTCAGGTGTTCTAGGGGCATAAATTTGAAATCTAATTTGACTACCTATTACACTTTTGTGAGGCACTGTAGTGGCATGAATGAGAACTGATGTGGCATGGATGGGGATGGATGAGCAGTGGATGGGGATGGTTGAGTTATAAATGTGGATGGCTGAGTATGGATGGAATGACTGAGCATGAATAAGTACGGCTGAGTACGGATGGGATGCCTGAGAACGGATGGGACGGCTTAGTATGGATGGGTATGGCCGAGTACGGCTGGGGGTGGATGGATGGATGAGTATTGCTGAGTATGGATGGGGGTGGATGGGATGGCTGAGTATTGCTGAGTATGGATGGCTGGATGAGTATGACAGCAGGATGGCTGAGCATGGATGGGTGGCTGGCTGGATGAGGCTGCAATAGGCACAGATCAGCGCTGTGGGCACTACAGACCTAGCCCACAGCGCTGCTGCACCCGATCCCTCCTCTCTCTGCTCACACTGTTCCGATGGGTACAGAGAGGGGAGAGAGGAACCGGACATGGCGCCGGTTTGTTTACAAGTAATCGCCATTTGACGGAGCGATCACACGGTAAACGGCCGCTGTCAGCAGCCATTTACTGTGATTCGTGATGCACCGGGTCCTCCAGATCTGACGGTCACGGATACGCCCGTGTGCGCGCCCGATTTTGGGAGGACGTCAATGTACGCCCTCCCAGAGTTACCAAGCCGCGCTGTAGCAGTCATTCGGCTATAGCGCGGTTGTTAAGTAGTTAAGGTGGAAAACCTTCTGTGCTGCAGCTCCCCCCTTTTTCTTACCCGAGTCAGATTCAGATCCAGTGAAGCGCACGTGAGCATTGGCTCCTGTCGCTGTCTCCCTCCTCATTGGGCAGATTAATAGCATTCTGTCAATCAAATGCTGTGGTGGGGGGGAGGGGGGGCAAGCTGTCCACTCTGTGTCAACAGACACAGACAGGGCGGCTTGGGAGCGAGCATGCATGGGTGCCCCCATTGAAAACGGCTTTCTGTGGGGGCACTCACCAAAGGGGAGGGGCTTGAAGCGCAGGCAGGGGACCACAGAAGAAGAGTTTTAAGCAGCTCTGTGCAAAAGCATTGCAAAGAGAAGGTAAGTAGACACATTTTTTTTATTATTTATTAAAATAACAAACAACAAAGGTTTAATAACACTTTAATTAGCACTTTTAACACTTGAATAAGCTGAAGTTAGAATCTGTTGCAGCTGTGCATGGTAGCCAGATTCTGAGTGCTCCAGTTTTAATAAATATACCCCACTGTGTTTCTCTAGTAATCACATACGATGCAGTGTAAAGCCTCGTACACGCAATCGGATTTCCATCGGACAAATCTGTGGATTTTTGTCTGAAGGGCGTTGGCCGTGAACTTGTTCTGCATACAGACGGCAGAATTTTTCAGCCAACATTCACGAAACTACGTGTATTTTCTGCTCTTTAGCGCCACCCTTTGGGCAACTTCTGCTAATGCTGTCTGATGGTTAGCATTGGTTCGGAGCATGCGTGTTTGTACTTTGGATTTTAGTCCGACGGACTTGTGTACACACGATTAGATAATCAGACGAAACACATTTGTTGTCAGACAATTTGCGAGCATGGCCATCCAACATTTGTTGTCGGAAATTTCGACAACAATTGTCCGATGGAGCATACAGATAGTCGGATTATCCGACAAAACACTTCCATCGGACAATTGTTGTTGGAATATCCGATTGTGTGTACGGGCCTTAAGAAAGAAAAAAAAGAAAGCAAGCTAAAGGATAAATTCACCTTTAGTAACATGTTACATATTTATGGTGTAATACTGAGCAGTCCCCATTGTGACAGTGGGCCCGGGGATCTTCTCCGTGCACCCGCTGTCACAATTAATAAAAAACCCGGCTCCACTCAACCAACCACGTCAATCAATCATTCACAGAGTTCTGTGAATGAGAGAACTAAAACTTCCATCAGTCAATGTGGCTGAGGGCTTGCAGTTCTCAATTAACTACCAGGGCACTGATGAGCACTCTTTTTAGTTCATTGATCCTTCCTGTCATTCAGTAACTGCCTGCCTGTATGAGGTATGGGCACACAGCTTCACAGACAGTCTGCAGGAGCCTGAGATTGTACATGTGATCTGCTGATGGTGGGTGCAATGCTACAGGCTCTTAATTAAAACAAAAAATAATAATGAATGCTTTTTTTTTTTTTTTACCGGACAAAAGATGTGCATTTTTTTTTATTTTAAAGGTGTACTTATCCTTTAATCAGAAAGGAACTTAATTATGATTAGGCCTCATATACATTGGGCATTTTAGACATGTGCCTAAGATTCCAGGCTTTTTGGGCAGGCAGAAGATACATTGCACCCTCCAGGCCCACTGGCAATAGAATATAAAAATGTATGGCAGGCTGAAAGCTGCTGCTTCTGATGCTGTACCGAGTGGTATGAACGTTTAGGACCATATACATCCAGGGATAAATGCCCAAAACACAGATTTACTGCATTCTAGACATTCATTCCTGGACGCATATGGCCCTAAATATTAGTGCCAATCAGTGCAGTGTCTGTCTGCCACAGCAGCTTTCACCCTGTCATAGACTCCTTACAGGCTGCAGGCACTGGACCTGGATGCTGCAGCTTTGCCTCACAGGCAGGTTAAATGCTTAGTGTTCAAGTGGCCTTACAAAGGGAACAAAGCCTTTCAACAAATTCTGCAAACTGTCCAGCCACATTAATATATTAGATAGTGACACACACACAAATGCACTTTCAGTATTACAAGATACTACAGCTGCACCTACACTACAACAATGTGGTGTACTTCAAATGTAACAAGTGGAACATTGGATGTCACATTGGTAAAACAGAACAGAAAAGAAAAAAAAGCCACAAAAAAGAATGAATCCATTACATACACACCATAAAAAACATAAGGAAGATGATCGAGGCACATCTGTAGGACATCAGCAGCTGACCATACACTCCTGCTGGGCAACTATATTTCTGACAGCTGCTGCTGGCGGCTCTCAGAATACCTGAACAGCAGCTACCCAAAAACAATATGTAGCGGCCTCACTCTCTCCCTCTCTTGTTCTTGGCTGTTGTCTAGGGGTAATCTGGAGGAGAGAGTGCAGGACACTACGCCCAGCTTTCACCTTAAATGTATATGAGGTTTTAGCAAAGTCTCTTTAAATTACCTTCGGGTCTGCATTCTGCATATGGAGCCTCCGCTTCTTCCGTGGAGGTGTATCTGCCAGTAATAGAGCCCCACACCATTTAAAAGTTCAACACTCCTTTATTTCTTCAATACCAGAATGAACATACTCAGTTGAACTTCCATAACAGACAGACAGGGGTGTGGATACGAGTAGGCCTGCGGATAGGCCTGGCACACGGTCTCTGCCACAGACTGTGAAGTTGGTAGCTGCCACCTACCGGGTGAACTAGTTGGGGCCCCTGCCACAGGCCTGAGTAACAGTCTTTGCCACTGCCTGGAGTAGCGGTCTCTGCCACAGACCTTAGAACATGGACCTCCTTCCGTATGAATATGGCCCCTGTTTGGCGAGGACATCCATCCCGATGGTATCCGGAGGCCCTGTCCCAGCACTGGCAATCTGCTGCACCAGATCTACGGAAATGTCACCTGCGCGGTCCCTTACGCCTGGATTCAGACACCCAATTCTGTGGGTGTCTTAGGACGATTCCTCCCGGGCGGATCCCAGTGGAAGAAGCTGGGACCCAGGCCTGAATGATGCACCCCACCCCAGACTGAGGGTGTCTGGGGTGACTCCCGAACTCCACGTGTCCAGGCCTAGACTGCCTGGACACCGACCGCTGGACAGCAGCCCTCAGGCTAAAGATGCCTGGGACTCGGACCTCGTGGCGAATATGTCCGCCCCTTTTATAGCCTCTCCCAGCCAGCACAGCGGGTTCCCCGCCGCACAACAGCCGCGAGAGACCAAAAAGGGTACGGCACTCCAGTGATGGTTCAACCCCGGCCCAAAGTGACAGCACCACCTGCTGGGCCGCAGGGAACTGAACATCACTGATGTCTCCACCCGAATCAGCATACTGAAAGGTACCTACCCGCTACAAAAAAAAAAGACTGTTTCTAACCTTTCCACACTTTAAAAAATGTTTTGCTTTAGATGCACTTTAACATCTAGTCTATGTATTGCCCTTACAAGCAATCAAACTCAGACCTGCACAGGAAGAGGCTATTTGAAGAATTAGATGGATTGTAATTTTCCATTGCAGGCAGTATAAGGACATTATTAAACCGACTCCAATGATAAACTGAATCACTAAAGTAAACAGAGACTTGGAAATGCTCTAGTTCCGAAGAGTTACCAACCAAAGATTCCCTGGTATCAGCATTACTCCAAAATTCCAATCTGCATATAGGATTTAGCAAGTTTGTTAACTATATTACCTCTATTTAATCATTAACATCTTGAGACAGCTTTTAATGGTATATGGCTTCGGTGTCTCCCCCGTCTGCTCCTACAACAAAGTTATCAAACTATAAAAAGTTCTTTATGATAGGTTTGCTGACATCTAAGCATTCTAGCTAGCAATAACTAGTTCATCTCTCAAACCTGTACACTGTCTACGGAGCATGAGGGGGGGGGGGGGGGTAATTGTGGTGGCAATAACACACACAGTCCCAGTGCGATGAAATAACTTGTATTGAAATAATGCAAAAATAGTTTGCAAACACCTAGTGGGAAGGCAGCCCAGCCTAGAACACTCAGTTCCAACAAGGTATTGGAAGGAGGTTTCAGCTGAACTGGCAGCGTCTGTAGAGAGGGGCAGAATGCAGCCTGGCCATCTTGAGCCCAAGCAGGCAGGCAGGCTTTCCCTCCTCATCTTATATAGACTCTGCCACACCTACGATGGCTGTCAGGTTCACGTGGGTGGCCAGCATCCAATCGAACCACTGCCCCAGTGACTCAGGAAACCATATAGGAACCAGTTTCCTAATGACTTTCTCTCCCTCTGCATTACTGCATTTGTTTTTCCATTTCTGATAGAAGCCCTTTGTAGTAAAACTAAGGCAATTTTTTGATTGAGTAAATTGATTAGAATTTAAATGTTGGTTAAAAAATCACGCGCACCTTGATCAATTAAACCACCACTGCGCACATAGAAAAATGTGAATAAATCAATAAACCTAACAAGCTGCTAACTTAGACAAAATAGTAATGTGAAAAGTATTTTAAACTAAAAAATAGTAGCGCTAAACCATATACAATAAATATGTAACTAAATTAAATTAATATATATATCAAATACCACCACTTGATAGTGTACAAGATATGTATATAAACAAAAAAAAAATATATATATATATATATATATATATATATATATATATATATATATATAACGTTAATTTAGTGAATTTCAAAATTGTAAGTGAAACAAACTTCAAAACAGGGGGGTGTTGAAAAACAAGTCCCAAAAGGAAATTCCTTTATGTGTGTATCCAAGTGTTTTAACTTAAAAACGACAATCAAAGACTTTTAATTGACTTCAATAAAGTGATTCCTTCCACCAACACCGCTGTGACTGTGATTCCTCTCCCAAAGGTCTTGCACTCACCAGAATAAATAGCCTAGCACTCTCGGGAAGTGAACACAGTGTGCAGTAAGGGAAGGAGCAAAGAGCTGGGAAAGCTGTAGTCTCTAAGTGTGATAGGTAAAGAAAGAAGAGAGATAAGTTGATGGTCCCAAGAAAGAAAAGGAGTAACAGGGATTTCTTCAAGTGCTTCAATCACCTTGGATTGTGTCTCTAAGCTATATTGCCTATGCATGAGAGTGCTAGGCTATTTCCTTTTGGGACTTGTTTTTCAACACCCCCCTGTTTTGAAGTTTGTTTCACTTACAATTTTGATATTCACTAAATGAACGTTACATTTTATATATATATTGTGAGGGGGTTAGCTCGGCAGCGGGTGTGTGTGACCCCCGGGATGGGCTCCCCACACAAAACAGGCCCAGCAAACGGAGGTTGTGGTTTTCAAAATCAAAAAGGTGCGGTTTATTTTCTATTTACAGTGACAAAACACAGCAAAGCAAAAGAAACATAAACAAAATAAATCCTGGTCAACTTGACCTCTGACTAAACATACAGGTTTCCTAACTAACAACTGGGATCAGCCTAGTGCTGTCCTAGTCCCTAAGTCCCTGGTTTTAAATGTCCAAGCAAATAGCCACACAGGCTTTGTCTCACCGCACAGGGGTTCACTCTCCCTAGACAGTCCACACAGGTCTGGTTCCAGGCATGAGCTAACACCTAATGAATCTGGGAGTTCTTATAGAGGCCTAAATGAGCTGACAAGCTTCAGCTGGTCTCATCAACTCCCTGTCTGCACGACGCCCCACACTCTCCCTAGAGGTATGAGTCATCCATGAGCCCACTAGCCTCAGCTGGGCTTATACAACTCTCCACCTAGTTGTATAAGTCGGCGTAAAGCCTGAATCTGGGCGAAATATATCTACCCCCCTGGATGCAACCAGGTGACTTTACCTTCCTGCTGTCACAATATATATATATATATATATATATATCAAAAAATTAAGAACAGAGTCTATTTGATAAAACAGTGCTTAGTATTGGATAATGTCCAACTTCAAAAAATATATGCGGTATGGTGGAAAATAAATAAAATCACAAAGGATGCAGTGAAGTCACAGTTCTTAGTGTGGTAGGTCACTGTTCCTAAAAGATGGATGAATCGTGCACCCTACACCAGCTCCCAATCTTCACCACAGATGTGATATAAGGTCCCCCGCTGGGGTTCAAACTCACCAGAACAATAAATCAAATGAGCCTTGCAAGATAAACTCCTCCTAATTCAAACTTCCATCACCACCTCAGGAATCGGTATGGGTTAAAACTCCATTTGAGGTACATATAAAAAACAAATTCACTGACATAGTGTAATTCTGCTTTATTTTAAATTAACCCATATAAAACATATCCCCGCTTCCAATACACGTACAATAGTTCAACTTGTAAATGACATATAGGAATGAAACATAATCACCGCTCTCCTCCGAACACAGGGGCCGCACTCGTGCTGCAAGCGCAAAACTACAGACACTTCCTGGTTACGTTCTGGTTAGCGGTGGAACGCACACTCCTCACTTCCTGGATACGCCGTTGTAGCCACGCCCTGACGCGTTTCGTCACTTCCGACTTCAACAGAGGGCGTGGCTACTCAGCGTAAACACGGACCTTATATTATCCCTCCTCCACGGCCATTGGATAGGACAGCCCTACTCGTCCCCTCCTATTGGTACAGAGCCCGAGCGGAAGACGAGACGGACGTCGGCCGTGTTGAGTCACAGGGAATGCATAAATGCATAAACAAGCTCCGTGACATAAAAACTGCACTTTTTCAAAAAATAATAATAACCGGTGAATTGCGGTTTGGTTAAACTATAAAAAAATATTTGGTTTTCACCTAACAGTTTCTTTTCGATAAAATAACTGTGCCACATTTCGAACACTACTAATCACTCTATTACAAACAGGGGGGTTGCGATGCCACAGCCCCATATGTATAATATATTAAAAAGTGTGCCTTAATGATCATTAGAGTGAATGTCTAATTGTCGGTCACAGAGGGCCAATTAGGTTTCCGTGATTTCAGTGGGTTAATGAGAAATGGACACCCAAGTTTTTTATATGTCCATATCCCCAGTGTTTAACCCACTAATCACTGACAGTAGAATTAATACATAAAACAACAATGGAAATGTAATCAAAACTGGAGGATCTGCTACTATATAAATATAGCAGATAAAATACATACAATGTTAAATCTCAATGAGCATTACATGCATGAAAAGTACTGGAGAATAAAAAAACACAAAAAAAAAAAAAATTAAAATAAAATAGACAAAGCCTGGAGTAAAATGAACCGTATATATAAGACTGGATTTTGATAAAATCGTTCAAAGGTGATATTTCAAAATTAAAATCCATAATAAAAATACGATGAGAGATAAAATAAAAACAGAGAACCTCAAATATCTAAAAAATTACATTACTTTAAAATAAAATAAAATAATATTAGATATTTGTATATTCGTGGATAACAGTAGCTAATATAAGAGGGGGCACAATTGCTTTAATAATCACTGATAAAGCAGTTGATATCTAAATCAACGTTTAACCCCCTCGGTGCCAATGTATCAACTGAAAATATTCATTGGGTTTCTAGTTTGGAAAGTTCTCTTACAAGGTTTGCCCCCCTCCATGGAGGTTTAAGGTGATCAACCCCCCAAAATTTTAGGCCTGCTGGATTTTGATCATGAAAGAGCTTGAAGTGTAAGGACACGTTATGGTCTTTATAACCTAGTTTGATATTTGCTACGTGTTCAGCTATCCTTATTTTGAGTGCTCTTTTAGTGCGACCTACATACATTAGTTTGCATGGGCATTCCAGGATGTAGACCACATAGGTTGTATTACATGTAATGAAATCATTTATTTGGAACTCAGAATTATTAGAGGTAGAGACAAAAGTCTCAATAGCTCTTAGAGGTCTTTCAACTTCTCTACATGGGCGACATTTCCGACAAGAGAAGAACCCATCTCTATCCCAGAAAGATGGAGGTTTTTTGGGGGGGTCTAATACCTTTTTAACTATTCTATCTCCATAATTTGGAGCTTTTCTGTAGATAAAACCTGGTTTTAGTGGAATAACATTCCTGTGTATTTTATCAAGTAGAAGAATGTGCCAGTGGGAGGAAAAGATCTTTTCAACTTCTTTATATTGTGAGTGATATCCAGAAATGAAGCTTCACTCATGTATATTTTGGTTTTGCAGAGGTGCGGTATCCGTTAGACAAACTCTTCTAGGTATTTTTAGGAGGTCACTTATAATTGTATCAATGCATATTTCTTTGTAGCCCTTTTCTATGAATTTTCCTTTTAGGGTCAGTGCTTGGGACTTATAATCTAACGATGATGATTATAAGTCCCAAGCACTGTATGTAGGTCGCACTAAAAGAGCACTCAAAATAAGGATAGCTGAACACGTAGCAAATATCAAACTAGGTTATAAAGACCATAACGTGTCCTTACACTTCAAGCTCTTTCATGATCAAAATCCAGCAGGCCTAAAATTTTGGGGGGTTGATCACCTTAAACCTCCATGGAGGGGGGGGGCAAACCTTGTAAGAGAACTTTCCAAACTAGAAACCCAATGGATATTTTCAGTTGATACATTGGCACCGAGGGGGTTAAACGTTGATTTAGATATCAACTGCTTTATCAGTGATTATTAAAGCAATTGTGCCCCCTCTTATATTATCTACTGTTATCCACGAATATACAAATATCTAATATTATTTTATTTTATTTTAAAGTAATGTAATTTTTTAGATATTTGAGGTTCTCTGTTTTTATTTTATCTCTCATCGTATTTTTATTATGGATTTTAATTTTGAAATATCACCTTTGAACGATTTTATCAAAATCCAGTCTTATATATACGGTTCATTTTACTCCAGGCTTTGTCTATTTTATTTTAATTTTTATTTATTTTATTTTTTTGTGTTTTTTTATTCTCCAGTACTTTTCATGCATGTAATGCTCATTGAGATTTAACATTGTATGTATTTTATCTGCTATATTTATATAGTAGCAGATCCTCCAGTTTTGATTACATTTCCATTGTTGTTTTATGTATTAATTCTACTGTCAGTGATTACTGGGTTAAACACTGGGGATATGGACATATAAAAAACTTGGGTGTCCATTTCTCATTAACCCACTGAAATCACGGAAACCTAATTGGCCCTCTGTGACCGACAATTAGACATTCAATCTAATGATCATTAAGGCACACTTTTTAATATATTATACATATGGGGCTGTGGCATCGCAACCCCCCTGTTTGTAATAGAGTGATTAGTAGTGTTCGAAATGTGGCACAGTTATTTTATCGAAAAGAAACTTAGGTGAAAACCAAATATTTTTTTATAGTTTAACCAAACCGCAATTCACCGGTTATTATTATTTTTTGAAAAAATAGGATTTTTGTACTCACCGTAAAATCAGTTTCTCTGGCATCCATGGACTGACACAACGTGTCTTATACACCTTTACACGTGGGTTATGTCCCTGCTTGCAGGAGAAGACCTAGGCAGAATGTGAGATGTTATACATACATTCTAAACAGCCAGAGCTGAACAGCCCTGCCCAGGGGGCGGTCCCTCCGGACATAACCCTCCCACTGCAGTCAGCAGACCTCAGTTCGTAACAAAGCAGTACAAACTTAAAAAGAAGGGTGGGTGCTGTGTCAGTCCATGGATGCCAGAGAAACGGATTTTACGGTGAGTACAAAAATCCTATTTTCTCTTGTCATCCATGGACTGACACAGCGTGTCTTATACACCTTTACACGTGGGATGTCCCAAAGCAGTGTCAAGAGGGATGGGAGCAGTATAAATGGAAAACCAAAAACTTCACTCCAAACAAGGCAGAGCTCCTCAACGGAGGAGTTGCAACATCAAACAGCGGCCTGCAACCCTTGCGGCCGAAGGAAGCATCCGAAGATGCAGCCACATCAACCTTATAAAACTTAGAAAAGGTATGAACAGACGACCAGGTCGCCGCCTTGCACACTTGTGCAACCGACGCTTGATGTCGGAAAGCCCAGGAAGCACCAATTGCCCTGGTGGAATGTGCCGTAACCGGAAAGGGAGGCGCCCGCCCCTTGAGAGCATAAGCTTGAATGACGGTTTGTCTGATCCACCTAGAAATGGTGGCAGACGAAACCGCTTGGCCCTGTTTTGGACCAGAGACAGCCACAAATAGTGAGTCAGACTTCCGAATAGAAGCAGTAGCAGACAGGTACACCCGCAAGGCTCGTACCACATCCAAAGTGTGAAGCGCAAACTCTCTGGGATGCGATGGGTGAGGACACAAGGACGGGAGGACAATGTCCTCGTTTAAGTGGAAGGCCGAGACCACCTTTGGCAGAAAGGAAGGTCGCGGACGTAACACCGCCTTATCCTTATGGATGACCAAAAAGGGCGACTTGCAGGACAAGGCCGCCAATTCAGACACTCGTCTAATGGAAGTAATGGCCACCAAGAAGGCCACCTTCTGAGACAAAGTCAAGAGGGGAATATCTCTAATATTTTCAAAGGGAGGTTCCTGGAGGACCGAGAGCACCAAATTCAGATCCCACGGGAGGAGAGGAGGCTTGACAGGGGGGAGCACATGGCGAACCCCCTGCACAACGGTGCTAACCAAGGGATGACCCGCCAGCGGTCGCTGAAAGAAGATGGCCAAGGCCGAAATCTGACCCTTAATGGTACTCAAAGCGAGCTTTTGGGTCACGCCACGCTGCAGAAAATGCAGGATTCTGGGAACGGAATACGTTCGTGGGCGCCAGTCCAGCTCTTCGCACATGGCGATGTAAGCTCTCCAAGTACGGTGATAGATCCTTCTGGAGGAAGACTTCCGTGCCCTTAACATGGTCGAAATGACCGAATCCGAGAGACCGAGGTCTCTCAGCACCTGGCTTTCAATAACCATGCCGTTAAAACCAGAGACTGTAAAGCAGGATGAAATATAGGACCTTGAGACAGAAGGTCCCCCCGTATTGGTAACCGCCAGGGAACGTCTGCGACGAGACGTACCAGATCGGCGTACCAGTGACGCCGAGGCCAATCCGGAGCAATGAGGATCACCGGAATTCCCTCGGTCGCTACCCTGCGGAGCAGGTGAGGGAGCAACTGCAGCGGAGGATAAACGTATATCAGGCGATACTGACCCCATGGGGCCACCAACGCATCCGAGGCATCCGCCCAGGGATCCCTGGATCTGGCCACAAACCTCGACACCTTGTGATTGAGTCGAGAGGCCATCAGGTCCACATCCGGCGTGCCCCACCGTCTGCAAAGGAGTTGAAAGACCTCCGGGTGCAAGGACCACTCTCCCTGGTCCAGCGTCTGGCGACTTAGATAGTCCGCCTGCCAATTGTCTACGCCCGGAATGTAGACGGCCGACAGAGCCGGCACGCTTCTTTCGGCCCACCTCAGGATGCGGGCGACCTCGGAAGCCGCAGCTGAGCTCCGAGTCCCCCCTTGATGGTTGACATACGCCACTGCTGTGGCGTTGTCCGATTGTATCCTGATGGAGTGACCCTGTAGTTTCTCCGACCATGAGGAGAGGCACAGTCTGATTGCCCGTATCTCCAGCACATTGATCGGTAAGAGGGCTTCGTCCGGAGTCCAAAGCCCTTGGGCCGACAGGACTCCCCAGACTCCCCCCCAGCCCGTCAGGCTGGCGTCCGTCGTGATCACCGTCCATTGGATGGGGAGGAACGACTTCCCGGACCGAAGAGCCGGGGACCTCAACCACCACGTCAGGGACGCCCTGACCAGGTGACTCACCTGGATCTGAAGATCCAAGGACAACTGGGATTTGTCCCAAGTGGACAAGATCTCTTTCTGTAAAGCCCTGGTGTGCGCTTGGGCATAAGGAACGGCCTCGAAGGAGGCCACCATGAGTCCCAGGACTCTCATGCAAAAGCGGATTGACGACCATTTTCGGGACGTCAGCACCCGTACTGCAGACTGAAGTGTCAGTAGTTTGTCTGGAGGTAGGAAGACTCTTGCTTCCAAGGAGTCCAGAATCAGACCTAGATACTCCAGACGCTGAGTCGGGACTAGAACCGACTTCTGAACATTCAGGAGCCACCCAAACTCCCTGAGGGTCTGACTGACGATAGTCACACTTTCTTCCAATTCTGAGCCACTGTCTGCTCTTAGAAGGAAATCGTCCAGATAGCCCACGATAGCAATGCCTCGCTGTCTCAGCAAAGCTAGGACCGGAGCAAGCACCTTGGTGAACACCCTCGGTGCCGAGGCTAGGCCGAAGGGAAGAGCCACAAATTGATAGTGGTCTTCGCCGACCGCAAAGCGCAGAAACTTCTGGTGGCTTGCGCAGATCGGAACATGCAAGTAGGCGTCCTTGATGTCCAAGGATGCCAGAAAATCCCCTTGACGGAGTGTAGCGACCACCGTGCGAATGGATTCCATGCGGAATTTTTGCACCTTCACGAAGGCATTCAGGGCCTTGAGGTCCAGGATTGGCCGAACCCCGTCCTTTTTTGGAACAAACAAACAGATTCGAGTAGAACCCCTGAAACCTCTCCTGGGACGGAACCGGCACAATTACTCCGGACCCGATCAAATCCTGTACAGCCCCCAAGAGGGCTGCCCGACGGGCAGGAAGGAGAGGGAGATTTGAGGGAAAGAATCTGTCTGGGGGCCAGGAGCGGAACTCTATTCTGTATCCTGAGGTGACCACCTCGCACACCCACCGGTCGGAGATCCGGGAGGTCCACCGATCCGTGAACCTGCGAAGTCGTCCCCCCACCCCAGAGACGGGCGGGGGCAAGACTTAACGCGGAGGCGGGCTTGGGAGCCGGCTTGTTCGGCTTACGCACCCAGGGGCTCTTGTGCCCGCCAGCCGCACTGTTGTCAGTCTGGGATGGCTTACCCGTGGACTCTGACGGACGAAAAAAAACCTTTTTTGCTGGAAAGGAAGGACCCGGTTTACGTCGGGCCTCCTTACCCTTAATAGTTTGAGGAAGGAGAGTGCTTTTACCTCCCGTGACATCCTTGATGATGTCATCCAGAGCAGCACCAAAAAGTCTACCACCCTTAAAAGGTAGATCCGTCAGGAGCTTCTTAGAGGCTAGGTCAGCAGACCAGCATTTCAACCAGATGAGACGACGCAATACCACCGCCGAGACAGAGGCCCTGGATATTAAAGGGGCCGCGTCCAACGTGGCGTCGCACACATATATCAGACCCTGCACCATCTGGTGGGCCAGAGCAATAGTGTCTGGAGGAAGGTTATACTCCTGCACAGTTTGGTGCAAAATTTTTGCCCATTCCGTGAGTGTCTGAGACACAAGGGTCGCCGCTACTACGGGCCGTAGGGCGGATCCCAACAAGGCGAACATGGCTCTACTCACCACTTCTGACCTCCTGTCAGTGAGGTCCTTAAACGCAGGAGTCCCCTCCATCGGGAGAGTGGTGGCCTTGTTTAAACGGGCGACTGGAGGGTCGACCACCGGGGGAGAAGCCCACTTTTTAAGCAGGGCGTCTTCAAAGGGGTATCTAATAGACAAACGCCGCGGGACCATAAAAGTCTTCTGCGGCTTTTCCCAGACCTGGTCAATGAGCTGGTCAAAGAAAGGTACATATGGAAAAACCTTTTTAGAAGGCTTGGTCTTAAAAGAACCAAAGGAGACTGTATCCGCCTGAGGTTCTGCGGTCGCAGCATTTAGCTTGAGAGTGTCCCTCACAGCATCAATGAGTTCACTAACAAGCGCCCTGTCATTTACTGACTCAGAACTGGAGTCTTCCTCACAAGGAATGTCCTGTTCAAAACCATCCAAATATTCAGAGCTAGGGTCCTGAGCAGCAATAGCTAGGCCCATATCTGAAGCAGAGCACTCCCCTTGTGGAGATAAAGTGGGGAGAGGGCGCTTTTTTGCTCCCTTGTGCTCACACACAGCTTCCATCCTGGTCAGAAATGATTCCAGGACTGCCGACAACTGGTCCATAGGGACCGCAGGTGCTGGAGCACTGGCTGCTGCCTCTGGCATGTTAGGGGAAGCTGGTGACTCTGACTCCATAATGTCCCTCTCAGACCACCCACAGGCTGTGCTGACTGAAGTAGGGGAATGCCCAGGGAACCCACCAACCTGACCAGGACCGCTCGGTTCCGCCGCTCTGTCTCACTGCGCCGCGCTGCTCAGCGTGAATGAGCTGAGAGGAGAGAGTGTGAGGAGATTCGTGCCGTTCCCAGCGGCGCTAGAGGCCAAACTAGTGCCAGAAAAAACGTGCGGCTACAAGAAAATGGCCGCCGCAATGTGCTCCGGCGGGCCCCGGCAAGATGGCCGCCAATGTAAAAATCAGCACACACACAAAACATGGCGCCGAACGGCGCCCAGGCCCCTCACATCCAAAAACAAAACAGCCCCAGCGAATGCAGAGCAGCATGAGCCCCCCCCCAGGACAGTATGGCCCCCAGGCACCCCCCACAGTACAGCGCCAGCACTAGTGAACAGAGAGTGACATTAAAAAACACAGGGGGAGACAGGGAAATCCCCCCACACAAGAAACACACAGAATGTACTCACCTGCAGCCAGGAGAGACTACTTACCCGTCCCCTGAGGGACCCGTTGGTGTGTTTCTGACAGAACTATCACAGTGCGGTACTGAGTAGCTGTCGGCCCGGTCCACCGCGAAAGATACAGCCGGACTGTTCTATCTTGAGAGGACCGCGGAGCTGGAAGCCCACCGGCCACCCCTGGAGTCGTGGGGCATGTCGTGAACTGAGTCTCACGCACACAAGGCGAGGATCAGCACGCTCGATGGTCGGACAGGGAAGACTACGAGGATATCTTGTACCCAACCTGTTGCCCAGCCGACAGTTGATAGAAGATCTCAAAAGAATAAAATAGGAAAAAATTCCCAAAGGAATAAAAATAGGTCAGGAGACTGGCTCCTGAGAGAGTCTTCTCCTTCTGCTAGGCAGAAAAAAACTGAGGTCTGCTGACTGCAGTGGGAGGGTTATGTCCGGAGGGACCGCCCCCCTGGGCGGGGCTGTTCAGCTCTGGCTGTTTAGAATGTATGTATAACATCTCACATTCTGCCTAGGTCTTCTCCTGCAAGCAGGGACATAACCCACGTGTAAAGGTGTATAAGACACGCTGTGTCAGTCCATGGATGACAAGAGAAAGTGCAGTTTTTATGTCACGGAGCTTGTTTATGCATTTATGCATTCCCTGTGACTCAACACGGCCGACGTCCGTCTCGTCTTCCGCTCGGGCTCTGTACCAATAGGAGCGGACGAGTAGGGCTGTCCTATCCAATGGCCGTGGAGGAGGGATAATATAAGGTCCGTGTTTACGCCGAGTAGCCACGCCCTCTGTTGAAGTCGGAAGTGACGAAACGCGTCAGGGCGTGGCTACAACGGCGTATCCAGGAAGTGAGGAGTGTGCGTTCCACCGCTAACCAGAACGTAACCAGGAAGTGTCTGTAGTTTTGCGCTTGCAGCACGAGTGCGGCCCCTGTGTTCGGAGGAGAGCGGTGATTATGTTTCATTCCTATATGTCATTTACAAGTTGAACTATTGTACGTGTATTGGAAGCGGGGATATGTTTTATATGGGTTAATTTAAAATAAAGCAGAATTACACTATGTCAGTGAATTTGTTTTTTATATGTACCTCAAATGGAGTTTTAACCCATACCGATTCCTGAGGTGGTGATGGAAGTTTGAATTAGGAGGAGTTTATCTTGCAAGGCTCATTTGATTTATTGTTCTGGTGAGTTTGAACCCCAGCGGGGGACCTTATATCACATCTGTGGTGAAGATTGGGAGCTGGTGTAGGGTGCACGATTCATCCATCTTTTAGGAACACCTACCACACTAAGAACTGTGACTTCACTGCATCCTTTGTGATTTTATTTCTTTTCCACCATACCGCATATATTTTTTGAAGTTGGACATTATCCAATACTAAGCGCTGTTTTATCAAATAGACTCTGTTCTTAATTTTTTGATACATTTTATATATTTACTGTTTTATGGGTGTCAGTTGCTTTCATCTATAATTTTAAACAGCTGCTGCTATTACTTATAAGAACACCTTTTATCATTAATGTGATATTGGTCTTATCTAATTTTATATATATATATATCTGTATGATATCTTTTTACTCTATTGTTACTCTGATCTCAGAATAAGTTAACTGGTAAACCGTTCCCCTTGGCGCCGAGAAGTGCACTTGTGGGCCCCTTTAGTTTATGTGCACCTTTTTTAGATATATATATATTTTTATTTTTTTTGTTTATATACATATCTTGTACACTATCACGTGGTGGTATTTGATATATATATTAATTTAGTTACATATTTATTGTATATGGTTTAGTGCTACTATTTTTTCGTTTAAAATACTTTTCAAATTGATTAGAACGGCTGTTCATTTTTTTTTTTACAAAGGGGAAATGCGCGCGGGAGCTGCCAGTCACAGCACGGGTACTTAAGAAACGAGACAAGCGGGTCATTTCTTCAGTGCACATGTGCCGATGACATCGGCACATGCGGATACAGCGAATATCTCCTAAACTGTGCAAGTCTAGGAGATATTCATGGTACCTATACAAAGGCTTACCTGTAGTAAAAAGTGGTGTAACAGCGTTTACAACCACGTTAAAATATACTTTATTGCCATTCTATACATACAAAATTTAGCAGAATCTTTACAACAGCAATAAAACACTACAACAGCAATAAAACACTACAACAGCAATAAAACACTACAACAGCAATAAAACACTACAACAGCAATAAAACACTTCTCAACAAAACCACACACCCATACTCCTAGCACATGCCCACATATCTATTTAAATATAAAAAATATATAAAATGTTATCTAAAAGTTTTTAATTCCACATAAAATTCCTAAAACGCTGTACCTGGTGGGGTTATGGATAATACAGCCCTAGGTAAAAAAAAAAAACTATACTTTAAGCGGTTAGTGTGCGTTTTAAGTGTCCTATATCTTTGCCCTGATGGCAATGGGACAAACACACTGTAACCTGGGCGGGTTGGATCACTACTAATAGCTTTTGCCCGCTTTTTTAATCGGCTGGCGTCCAAATTCGGTAGCTCTGCTCCTATGATCTGCTGTGCTGTTTTCATCACACGAGACAGGCACTTCTATCCTCCACCCTGCAGCTAACATACCACACTACAGCGCAATGGAGAAGAATATTCTCAATGGTACAATGATAGAAATTGACCAGAAGCCTTATCGGCAATCCAGCCTGCTTCAGTCTCCGATGTGTTGATGGGGGGTAATGCCGTCTCTATAATATAATCTCGCATGTCGTCACTCGAGGGGGTGATGCGTTCGGTTGGAGTAGTGGACTGTATGTTATAAAAAAAAAAAGAAAGTAGGGTGCACCGACCTAGTGCATTACCAGATAAAAAACGTTATTAAAATATATAAAAACAACAATGGTCCTACTCACAAAAAGAGCTTTCATATAGGCTTTTCTGGCAATCAAACTGAGTCCCGTAGCGACTGCAACCAGGATAGGATGACCAGAGGGTCGGACAGTACCCCAAATTAGCTGGATGGCTGACACGTTTCCGGGGCGCACCCCTTTCCTCAGAGCCTAGACGGTCCGTAATAGCTCATTCCTGTAGACATCCCCACATATATACATATACACACACACACACACACACACGTGCACCAAGGAGGCTCCAATTCCATGTGACCACCCTCTGAGGAAAGAAAAAGCCAGAAAAGCCTATATGAGTAGGACCATTGTTGTTTTTATACATTTTAATAACGTTTTTGATCTAGTAATGCACTAGGTCGGTGCGCCCTCCTTTCTTTTTCTTTTCTTGCAGTTTTATGAACACCCATTGTTCTGAGGAGGGTTGCCAGATTTTAATGTTTTGCCTTTTACAAAGGAATGGTCTACACCATCCGCATGCCGTGAAACACCGGAGCACAGGAGTATTTTTTGTTGTACTGTAGGTTATAAAGTCCGGAGTAGTATTCCCGGAAGGCAGAGGATATGCCGCTCGTGTTAAACGTTTTAGTTTGATTGGGATGTGTAATAAAGGGAATGGAGTATCGGGTGGCCTAGGATGGAGGACCCGAGCCAGGTGTTTGCTGCATTTATTTGCTAGTGAATAATGGTAATTGTGTGCCCTATCCCGAGCTATTAAGGAATGTGAGTCTAGAAGCAGGAGTAGGTCTCTGCGGGCATTTGACAATCTGACAAAAATGGCAGGGTCCAAATCTCGTTTGTGTAGAGGTTCGGAGTTCTGCTATAGTGGAGAGGAGACAACGGATATCATCCGTCCATATCTTTTTGAGATGGGAGCCGTGTTGTATAAATACACCCCGGACCATGCATTTCAGGGCCTCCCATTGAATGAGAGGGGAGGTAGTATCTGAGGAGTGGTCTGAAATAAAGTTCAGAATGGTCTTGGAAATTTCCACTACACAGACGGAGTCCCGCAATAAATTGTCATTGAGCCTCTATTGTGTACCTCTACGGGAAGTTGGGGGACATGCAAGGGTCAAGTAGACCGGGGCGTGGTCAGACCAGAGTAGGTGACCCAATGCTGCCTGGATAGGGGAATCTAGCAGCGATTGGGATATTAGGAAGTGGTCGAGTCTGCTATAGGAATTGTGTGCTGCTGAATAATGTAACCCCTTTCCGTGGGATGCTGGACACGCCAAACATCCACCAGGTGGGAGGAATGTAGTAGGGCTTTGATGTGCATCAGTGTGGAGAGTGGAACAGAGGACTTACCTGAGGATGTGTCTGCAGACGGGGACATGACAACATTGAGATCTCCACCAATGATGAAGCAGGGACCTCCGAATGAGGATAGTCTGGTGAGAACTGTCGAGAGGAACCGAGCCTGATCCACATTAGGTACATATATGTTGGCCACTGTGAAGAGAAAATTGTTTAGTTTCAGCTGGAGAAAGATGAAGCGACCATTAACATCAACAAGGGTGTCTAGGACCTCAGGTTTAAAGATTTATGGAAGGCGAAGGATACTTCTTAGATTTGGCTTGGGAATTAGTACTGTGGTATCATTGCGGGTAGTACCTATTGCGTAGTGCAGGTATGGAATCCGTATGGAAATGTGTTTCCTGTAGTAATAAGATGCTAGAGCGCTTTTTATGGTAGAGAATCTGGCTCCGCTTCTCTGGTGTGTTAAACCCCCTGCAGTTAAAGGATGCTAAAGCTATCGGACAAACAGAAGCCATGATACATTCAGGCGTGAGGGGGTGGAGATAAGGGGAGAAGTTAGACAAGGTAGGTGTCTCACACGTCAGCAGCTCTTGGGGAGGAGAATAGTGCCATAGGAGGCCAAGAAAAGGAAAGAGAAAATAGGAAGGCAAGAGGGTAAAAGAGAAAAAAAGAGAAGAGTAGACAGGAAGGAAGAAAAGGGGGGGGGGGGGGTGACATAGGTCAGTAGGACCAGATTAACATATAAAAACTTGTTTCGTTAATCATCATGGGGGGTGGGGACGATGATCATTAACAGAAACGTCAAAAAATATTCAAAGAGGGCCAGTGAGGAAGAAGACCAACAAATCGGATTCAGTGGAAAAAATTGAACAATAACCAAAAAGGCCACAAGGTGGCTCCAAAAGACTGCAAGTAAGAGAAAGAAAAAAAGAATCTTACAGCATGGCATACAGCCATATAACAGTCAGTGTCCATAGTGACACTGAAAAAAAAGAAAAACCCCTTTGGGGGGGGGGGTGCAGCAGTGGAAATTCGCCGGGCAGGGTAGTTCCCTGGACCCCAGCTCCATGGGGAATCAATTAAACAGAACCAATATACAGAAATCATGACGTGAAAACAGTGTTGCATAAAATTGGTCATGAACATGTGATAGGAAACTCTAGATACAAGAAGGCACATAACATGGCGTGGTGTTAATATAGTATAAAACTCATAGGTGGGAGGTGACTGCAGGATAGAATCCCGCGGATGCGGATATTATTGCGACGATTACGATTTTCAATGTCGTCCTGTTGGTATGCAAGCTGCTGCAGCATGATGGTATGGGTGTTAAGAATTTTGTCATGCGTCTATACTGCGGTACTAAGATTGTCTGTGGTAGCATCCAGGTCCTCAAAGCGTGCACCCACTTCCCTCTTGAGGTCAGAGATCTTTCTTGTAGGTTTTCTCTATCCTGGTGACACAGTGTTCAAAGTCTGCTTTAGTGGGCAGGGATCTAACATAGCTGTGCAGGGAATGGATCTGTGCCTCCATATCCCAGCCCTCACCCGAGCCAAGGGAGGCATTAGAGCGGCTTCTAGTGAGCATAAAGTCAGTCTTCAGGGAGGGGGTAATGATTGTTTGAGCTCACCTATGAGTGCAAGGATGGCTCAGAGCGGGCTGGGGACGGAGGCGCCGGCGCCATCTTGGATTCGGAATGGCGCTGTGTAGCGGCTCAGGATCGGGTGAAATACTCTTCCAAATCGCCTCCTTTTCGGTTCCCACCGTTTCCCTTCTGTGCCCGATACCTGTCTTTCCCCATGTGCCGAGTTCGGGTGAGTTTCCATACTGTCCGTGGAGCTGAAGGACCAGGGAGCTGAGAGGAAACACATCTCACTGCTCCATGTGGCAAGCCACGCTCCCTTGTAATAGGAATAAGCATGACAGGTCCTCTTTACAGTGAGATATGGGGTCAATAAGACCCCACATCTCACCTCTAGGCTGGGAAGCCAAAAATAAAAAAACAATCACCGCTTCCTAGCCGAGGCGGCACCGTTTTTTTGAATGCAGAGGCTGGGCGTGATGTCATAACATCGCGCCCAGCCTCCGAATGATCATAGAGACTCCGGCGACCATCTGGTCCACCGTAAATCACTATGGTAGGCAGCCGGGGCCGGCGCATTTGTTCTCCGACTCACTGATCGCATAGGTGAGTCGGTAGAAGCACCGGAGGGTGGCGGGAGGGGGAGGCGTCCCCTCTTGCCGCCTATAAAGAACAATCAAGTGGTGGAACAGCCGCTATGCTCATTCTTACGGTGCACAGAATCGCGGCATCTAAAAGACGATATCTGAATGATTCGTGTAGCTGCAGGCATCATTCAGATATCCCGGCTCAAAGTCAAGGACGTCCATGGACATCCGCCTGGTACGAAGTGGTTAAACAAGAAGGAAATAGTAGGTTAACAAGCCCTTTTGCACACCTTTCATAGATGCAAGCTAAATTAAATATATTGATAATTACAATATTTTACAGCTATTAATGGAGATTTCACATAAACCCATTAGGCAACAGGCCAGTAATTCTGGTCTGTTTGGAAGAGGCCAAAACTCGTCCACCAGAAATCTGATTATGTCTGTGTACCGCATTCTTCTGGGCCAATTTGGCACAATGAGAAGCAAGAATAAAGATCTTTATCTGAAGAAAGGCATAAACCAGCTTGAACGGAGTCCAAGGAATCACTAGAGCAGCTACAGTGAAGGGTAGAGCATCCCTGTGTTGTAATATGTTGGCCGATTTATGTGGGACATTATATTATTATATATATATATATATGTATAAGTACAAGATTGACCAGGCCAGATTTCAGTTGACATTGGCATCAAAGGGGACAGATAATGACTCTGATGTGCTAATCTTATGCAAGCCTACCTAGGTGTGTGAGGTGGCCTAATAACTTAATTGACCATTTCAAAGGGTGTTTGTTGACCAAAGGGGTTAGAGGCCAAACAGGATTTACTACACATATCAAAGCTGTACACATCAAAACTGTGCTCAGGCCACCTTTGGTATCTGTAATCTAATTGCATATGTCAAAGGGAGCATGTTGATGTTATTATGCAAGAATGCAAATTAGGGCAGGTGATGACTGTAGCCGTCTCAGGCTAGGGGGTCATTCTCTATCATTCTGAAAGACAGAGTGTAGATCAAAGATGGCCAATCAAATTGCTCACCCATTCAGTAGATAGGCAATATAAGCTGGCATTCAGTCAGTCTTGTTATTCTGTATGAATATGAAGGCACAGGTCTAGAATTGATCTAGGAGAAATGGGACTCTGAATTATATATATTCTGTTGGATTCGTTGTCATCTATGCAAGTATTGGACTTTGTTCTGTGTTGGAAGTTAAATAAAATGCACTCTCTGGAGAACATGGGTGTTGCTGCGGAAACATAACTTATCTTATCATTATAATAACTACATATCGATTATCTACTGGGGACACTATATATTGTATCACTGCACCCTGGTCTTAGCTACAATTCTTTTCAGCTTATTGTTGAACCTGATTGCCATGATGTCCACATCTTATTTTCTTCACTCTTGCAAACTCACAAAATAAGGGGAAAAAGACCTTCGAACCAACCAGCCATATTATTTGGAGCAAACAGTAAAACAAATGATCATTACCAATCTCCCTGTTAGAAAACGCACTGTTTTTCTGCCTCCAAGGACATTTAAAACTTTTAAAAGTATAAAAAACATATTCTACAAAAATATATAAAAAGGTGCAACCAGCTAGTTTATTTAAACCTTTTTTGCATAATATTCATAAGACCAATCATAAGGGTGGTAAGCCACGCATTCAGAATTAAACACCTTCTCCAGGTAACTATAGATAGTCCGATTGGTATCAAATCTCTAGGTGAATTTAATCTTAATGTATGAAATGAAAGTTACATCCTCCAAGTATGCTACAGGGTCCACAGAAACATAACATCCAAGGTCATAAACTACCAATAGTTGTCGGGACCCATAGAAGACAAAAGTGGCTAAGAAAGTCACTCACTCCACCTTAAAAACAGCCTAGGTATAAAAAGAATTTATTCTACCCCACCACTGTATGTAGCAACCGCCCATGAGAAAACACCGGCATCGCAATACGCCGCCACATGACTTAAGTCATCCACATAGCAGGGCATGCACAATGGACTTCCTGCGCCCACGTCACCATGCAAGAAATGCTGCTGGCCCAAATAGGCGGCCAGTCCTAAGTGACTGGAAGGGGGAGGAACAGGCAGGGTGGCAGCAATCTCCGCCCCCACACAACCCAACCACCAAATAAGCCCAACAAACAAAAGAGAACAAAAGCAATAGATTACAGCAATACATGATTTAACTGCTTGAGGCCCGTGATATAGCCAAATGACGGCTTCAGCGCGGACCAGAAAATCCGGGAGGCCATCAATAGATGGCCTCCCCTTTGCGCGCTCCCCGCATGCCCCGCGCTGAAATCACTGAGTCACTGAGACTCGGGTGATCACGGATCCGAGTAAGGGGCCGGTCCCGGCCCCTTACCACGTGATCAGCTGTCAGCCAATGACAGCTGATCACGTGATCAAAACAAAGCTCAGTAATCGTTTTTTTTTTCCTCGCGCTGACAGCGTGAGGAGAAAAAAAAAAGCCGATCACCGGCTGCTGAGTGAGGGACATCGGTCCCCAGTGGAAGAGGCAATTCTGCCTTATTAGTACCCCCTGCCAGTGCCCCCTGCCAGTGCCCACAGTGACCACCAGTGCCACCTGTCAGTGCCAATCAGTACCACCTATCAATGCCCATCACTGCCACCTAGCAATGCCCACCAGTGGTGCCAGTCAGTGCCTCATCAGTGCCACCTAGCAGTGCTGCCTATCAATGTCACCTATCAGGGCTGATCATTGCCTCCCATCACTGCCACCTATCAGTGCCACCTATCAATGCCACCTATTAGTGCCAATTCTCAGTGCAAACCAGTGCCACCTATCAATGCCCTTCAGTGCCACCCATCAGTGCCACCTCTCAGTGTCCACCAATGCCACTTCTCAGTGCCCACCAGTGCCGCCTATCCGTGCCCACCAATGCAGCCTTATCGGTGCCCATCAGTGCAGCCCATTGGTGCCGATCAGTGCCGCCTATCGGTGCCCATCAGTGCCGCCTCAATAGCGTACATCAATGAAGGAGGAAAATTACCTGTTTGCAAAATTTTATAACAAAATATAAAACGGTTTTGTATTTTTTTTTTTAATTCAGACTTTCTAATTTTTTTTTGAAAAAAAATAAAAACCGCAGAGGTGATCAAATACCCTCAAAAGAAAGCTCTATTTGTGGGGGGAAAAAAAAATACAAAAATTTCATTTGGGTACAGTGTTGTATGACCGCGCAATCGTCATTCAAAGAGTGAGAGCGCTGAAAGCTGAAAATTGGTCTGGGCAGGAGGGGGGGGGGGGGGGGGGGGGGATTAAGTGCCCAGTAAGCAAGTGGTTAATATGGAAAAGGCAATCTATAAGGAAACTATGTATAAACCCTAGTACTTATAAATCCTAGTACTTTAAATGAAAAATTAGCTGGTTGCATATAAATACACAAATGATTAAATAACTAATTAGACTAAATTTGATATACTAGTGGATTAAATTATGGATTAATAATTACCATTACTATTAATATGATCATTGTTATTATTATTATCATTACTATTATGATCATTACAATTACCATCACTGTTTTTTATAGACTCCACTTGAGGAAATCAAATTAAATCTAGAAAGGGGGCTCAATTATTATCTGCCCCGCAGACCTTTTACCACCACGCTAGCAATGAGGACGTATATGTTTTACATCATACCACAAGCTGCAACATAGAAGTTAAATATGACATTAATAACAATGCGGGTTAAATATGCCAAATGACACTTGCCCTATAGGATATAATATGCAAAATATATATATCATTGGAGTACCTTGTTGGGGTCCTCCAACAATAAAATTAGAATTATGAATAATCATTAAAAGCCTTTATATAGAGAAATAGCATATTTTTAAATCTGCCAGAATGTCATCATTATCGTTATAATGAATCTACCTAACAGTTTTAATGTAACTAGGATATAAAATAACAGGTTGTAATAAATTCTCACTATCCTAGGATAAAGTCAATAAACTCCCACATTATTTTGATCTAAATGGAATTGTGATATCAAAGCAAAAGGTAAATTATATAATATATGAAAACTACTCAGAAGAGATCGAAGTGAAACTATGTTGGAGGTTGGAGGAGGGGGGATAAGGGGAGAGAAAGGCTTGTGGGACCCCTGGGAGATATATGTGAGTCCATGAATAGGAATTGTCCAGGCCCACATGCGGAAATCCCCTGGGAAATGCTATTACACAGTGTGTGAAATTTTGTTATATTTTCTTTATGTATCATTGACGCTTGTCATTTAATTTAGATGGCACAAATAAAGTCTACATTGATAGCTCCTGATGAAGATGACCATGTCCAAGCAACGCATTGAGATTAAATTACTATTATATGCAATTATCACAGTATTTGGAATAGATTATTTTACAACTGTAGTATATTTTAGTATAATCTGCTACTGTATGGACTAATATTGTCTAAATTCAACTGAATGAAATAAATGTTATTTTTCCACAAATTTATCGAAAAAATAATGGTGCGTTTATTCAATAAAGTTGAGTAATTTGAATATCTAAAGTCCAAATACAAAAAAAAATAAAATAAAAAAAAAAACAAAGTGCAAAAAAAATCAATCCAACAAAGAAAGGAATCAGGGAGAAAAAGCCACCACCAATATATGTATAGATTGGCTGCTCACCTCCAGGTATGACCAAAAAGGTCAAATAAAGCTAAACAGATAGCTGATGGGAATCCTGCTGGTACGTCTGTGAAGACACCGTTCAGTACCAAGCCAAACCGCTGCAACAGATATACAGTGGGGATCTAATGTTGGTAGGGTCAGACAAACATTAGATCCCCACTGTAGAATCCAACAGGTCTATGCAGGCTTGCTCCAATAAGATGCCTCTTGAGTAAGCGTCACTCAGAGAGAACAAAGACATCCATAGTACAGTATTGCCAATTAAAATAACAAAATGTATTAAATATCTGCTTACATAAAAGTAAGATAACATCCGCAGTTGAGATAGGCGTAGTGACACACTCGCCTCCTCACCACACTTCGGTTCTCGATAGACACCAGAAGTGACGTCAAAAGACTCCACCCAACGCGTTGCGTCACTGGTCATGTGACTTCCTCAGGGATCCTACTAAATGCTATACCTCAAAAGTCACATAAATATACTATAAATATAGTTTTGATGCATATAAATGCACAAAGATTATTAATAAAGTCTTGAAAAAAATGAGTGTCGATTTAAATACCATATTCAAAAACATTTACAAAAAGGACTAAAACTCTCATTGAGTCCAGGAGGATGTGTTGTGTGTAAGTCATGTCATATCAAGTCAATATTATAGAAAGATTCACAGGAACAGGTTAAAATATATACTACTCCCATAGTTTCATAGGCGAGATTTCTAAAACATTTAGGTTTACACCCTGTTAAAAGGAATAAAATGGAAGTAAACCCTCCTTTCATTTTCAGCCAAGGATGCTGCACGTGTGATCAGTTATGACACCAGCCATTGGATGGTTTGACAGTTTGGATGAGAGCACAACCATTGCGAGTTACATTCCCGTCCCGGGAATGTAACTGTTTTTTTAAACGGTTAAATAGATGGGTTTACTTCGGCTTCAAACTCTTACCTTTATTAAGAAAACAACAATAATAATAAAAATTTTACAGGTTGCATGTTTTGAGTTACAGAGGAGGTCTAGGGCTAGGATTATTGCTCTTGCTGTACAGATCGTGGCGATACCTCACATGTGTGGTTTAAACACCGTTTAGATATGTGGGCGCTGCTCACGTATGCGTTCGCTTCTGCATGCAAGCTCGGTGGGACGGGGCGCGTTACATTTTTTTTATTTTTTCTTATTTATTTTACCTTTTATTTTTAACACTGTTCATTTAAAAAAAAAAAATGTCACTTTTATTCCTATTACAAGGAATGTAATAGAGAAAAGGAAAAAATATGAGATCTGGGTTTAAAAAGACCTCAGATCTCATATTTACACTAAAATGCAAAATAAATAAATAAATGGCTCTTTAAGAGCGATGGGCGGAAGTGACGTTTTGACGTCGCTTACGCCCTGCTATGGTATGGAGACGGGTGGGGGCTATCTTCCCCTCACTTGTCGCCATACCCAGCCACCAGAAGAACCCGATCATAACAGAAACTACCCAAATGACCCTGATCAAAAGTTTACATACCCTGATGATTTTGGCCTAATAATATGCACACAAGTTGACACAAAGGGGTTTGAATTGCTATTAAAGGTAACCATCCTCAAGGTCAATGCGTTTCTGGACTCCTGACAGACCCTTGCATCTTTCATCCAGTGCTGCACTGACGTTTCTGTATTCTGAGTCATGGGGAAAGCAAAAGAATAGTCAAAGTATCTGCTGGAAAAGGTAGTCAAACTGTATAAAACAGGAAAGAGATATGAAAAGATATCCAAGGAATTGAGAATGCCAATCAGCAGTATTCAAACTCTAATCAAGAAGTGGAAAATGAGGGGTTCTGTTGAAACCAAACCAACTAAAATTTCAGCCTGAACTGCCAGAAAAATTGTTTGGGATGCAAAGAAAAACCCACAAATAAAGTTCAGGTGAAATACAGGACTCTCTGAAAACATGTGGTGTGGCTGTTTTAAGATGCACAATAAGGAGGCACTTGAAGAAAGATGGGCTGCATGGTCGAGTCACCAGAAGAAAGCCATTACTACGCAAATGCCACAAAGTATTATGCTTACAATACGCCAAACAGCACAGAGACAAGCCTCAAACCTTCTGGCACAAAGTAATTTGGAGTGATGAGACCAAAATTTAGCTTTTTGTCCACAACCATAAATGCTACATTTGGAGAGGAGTCAACATGTTTTAGGGATGTGTGAGCTACAAAGGCACAGGAAATTTGGTCAAAATTGTTGGCAAGATGAATGCCATCAAAAAATACTGGAGGAACATTTGATCAGCCGGGAAGCTGCAAATGGTACGTACTTGTACATTCCAACATGACAATGATCCAAAACACAAGGCCAAGTAGGGTTGCCACCTGTTTGGGATTCACCCGGACAGTTCGGGTTTGGAATCATGCGTCCAGGTTTCAGACTGTCTGAGACCCGGACACATTATTCAGACTGGACTAAGTCTCCCCCCTCCCCCCTTCTCTCTCCTGCCTCTAAGTGAGTACAATAAGGTAAATCAGGGTTCTCAGACCACTCATTACATCTGAGTTCCCCCTTACATCAGAGTCCTCGTCGTACACCAGAGCATCCCTTATGTTAGAGTCCTCAGAGTTCTCCCTTACATCAGAGTCTGCAGAGTCCCCCCCTTACAGTAAAAGAGGAACTCTGGGGATTCAGATGTAAAGGGGGACTCTTGTGATTAACTTCATATGATTAGAAATGTTATTTAATAGCAACATCTATGCATAGTTTATGCATACTATGAAAACAAATTGCTATGTGACTGAAGTGTTCGGGTTTGGCTTGAAGAAAAGGTGGCAACCCTAAGGCCAAGTCGAGCTGAGAAACATTAATTTAACTAAGAATGGACTTTAGACGGCACATGGGTAATTATTGTAAAAATTCTACAGGTTTTTATTGTTAGTAGAAAAAATATTTAAATCTTAATAAAATTACATTAATACATTTCAGAAAAATGACATTTTATGATAATCATCAGTAATCAGTATCGGATCCCGAATACAGAACTAGACACACCTCCCAGAGATTACATAAACATGTAATATTCACATAAAGTAATGTATATCCAACAAACACAAAACCATGTTGAACGGTGTACACAGGGGGTAACTAGCCTTATTAGTAGATCCGGTAAGTTCAAAGATAGGAATCTTGCTTTGCTCCACTAGTTTCGCGTTCCGAGACGCTTCGTCAGGAGCATAATATTCTGTCAAGATTATACACAAACAATTCATGAGAGATATATCAATTAACATGATTTTAGTACATATATGTACATATCTAAAAATAAAAATAATAAAAAAACATTTTGAAGAAAAAAAAGGGAAAACACTAGTATACAATAATTAAAAAAGTTTTTGATTGACCACAAAGGGATGAGACACCAGACACCCGTATACCACCAGCATAGCAACCAGTCGCACAGCAACTGGGGCATGAAAGTAACTGTATAAAATTGTAGGAAACAGTAAAGGGAGAGTGTAGATCAGCCCTCATCCAGGAACAGCACAGAAAAACAAAAAAACTAAATAGAGAATGGGTGAAATAAAATAATTCAAGGAGAGTTGTGTCAGTTGCAGCCATCATAGCAGACAGAGAGAGGAAATATTGTCTATACTCACAAACAAGGCCGTGTTGAATAATGAAACAGGCCTGGGTATTTTTGGACTGGCAGTCCATGTGTAACAGAAGGCCAGTGATGTGTAGACACATTCTAGAAACAAAGCATATATAATAACCCATAAATATCTAAGGAATAAACCGAGATATTTAAAAGAGGGGAAATCAAACCCAAGTTGTACAGTTACTTGGAGCTCACCGTAGTAGACCGTGGTCAGGTAATTAAATAGATGGGTAGCATGCACAGGCTACTGGTAAGTAGAGCAAGAGCGTTCCTCCAGGTATAGTAGGCCAGAAAGCATAGGGTAATTTATGTCAATCAAGGCCTGTTGCTCGGGCCAGACAGTGATAGTCTGTCAAGAAGAGCCCCAAACGGTGGGATAACCCAGCTGAAAAACATAAGTTATGTTTCAAGAAGGGGATCTACATAACCACTTCCATAGATACATACTGACTAGCATACCGAGTAGAAATTACCTTAAAGCTTCAAGTGGACCGTTTAGTGGTGGACCTGGATGGAGCCTCTCCTGTGGACAGCCTATCGAAGCGGAGTGCATCGCTTATAAATGCCCCTGCAAGAAGGCGTCATCCTAACCGTAAATGACGCCATTACGCAAGGTCAAGGGATTAGCACGCATGCGCCGTAATCACCGCTGATGCGGAAGATCACGACCAATGCAGCGATAGCAGGGCGGAACCTAGAGAGAGCCAAATACTCCCTTGAAAGTTGTCAGTGAGCCGTGTCCCCAATCACATCATTGATCGTGCGTGCCGGCCCTGGACTTCGGCCGCCAGTGTACAGCACCAGAGGCTGCAACGCATAGCAGGCACAGGGAATACAAGGGGCGAATACATCCAAGTGTGGTCATCAAAAAAAAGGGTTTTAAACGAGATACACAGAACTAAATAAAAAGATGCTAGAAGGCATCTATATCAAACTAAAATCCATATTTTTATTTTATACATCCAGAAATCGTCCTTTTGGCTAGTAAACAATGTCTAATTTTAGCGTTGTAGTTCTAATGGGGCAGCCTGTTTGATTGGGGACATCATAGAGATATATATAGTGTATGCCTCTGAAGATAACATACTGAGTCCATAGGTTGTAGTGAAGGACACCGATGCCATAAATAGTGCATTAAGTGACAATAATACAGTGATGTCAGATGTAAATTCATAACATTGTGCAAAGTATTGTATAAGGTGAATTAATGATGTGATATATAAAACTAGGTAAATAGTGAAGAAAAGAAAAAGAACATCAAGTGAAATATAATGCGTGCAATAAAAACAGATAATAATGTAGACTTGTGGTGACAAGTGTGTGCAAAAATAAGAAAATAGATGGCTAATCAAGTGGTGAGACATATAATATAAAATGTAAAAGATATATAAAAAACTTTATGAATGGCAATAGATGTCCACTACCACCTATAGCCCATGGGCATATTATGGACTCCAGATTGGATGGATTTTAGTTTGATATAGATGCCTTCTAGCATCTTTTTATTTAGTTCTGTGTATCTCGTTTAAAACCCTTTTTTTTGATGACCACACTTGGATGTATTCGCCCCTTGTATTCGCTGTGCCTGCTATGCGTTGCAGCCTCTGGTGCTGTACACTGGTGGTCGAAGTCCAGGGCCGGCACACTGATCAATGATGTGATCGGGACACGGCTCACTGATAACTTTTAAGGGAGTATTTGGCTCTCTCTAGGTTCTGCCCTGCTATCGCTGCATTGGTCGTGATCTGCCGCGTCAGCGGCGATTACGGCGCATGCGCGCTAATCCCTTGACCTTGCGTAATGGCGTCATTTACGGTTAGGATGACGCCTTCTTGCAGGGGCATTTATAAGCGATGCACTCCGCTTTGATAGGCTGTCCACAGGAGAGGCTCCTTCCAGGTCCACCACTAAACGGTCCACTTAAAGCTTTAAGGTAATTTCTACTCGGTATGCTAGTCAGTATGTATCTATGGAAGTGGTTATGTAGATCCCCTTCTTGAAACATAACTTATGTTTTTCAGCTGGGTTATCCCACCGTTTGGGGCTCTTCTTGACAGACTATCACTGTCTGGCCCGAGCAACAGGCCTTGATTGACATAAATTACCCTATGCTTTCTGGCCCACTATACCTGGAGGAACGCTCTTGCTCTACTTACCAGTCGCCTGTGCATGCTACCCATCTATTTAATTACCTGACCACGGTCTACTACGGTGAGCTCCAAGTAACTGTACAACTTGGGTTTGATTTCCCCTCTTTTAAATATCTCGGTTTATTCCTTAGATATTTATGGGTTATTATATATGCTTTGTTTCTAGAATGTGTCTACACATCACTGGCCTTCTGTTACACATGGACTGCCAGTCCAAAAATACCCAGGCCTGTTTCATTATTCAACACGGCCTTGTTTGTGAGTATGGACAATATTTCCTCCCTCTGTCTGCTATGATGGCTGCAACTGACACAACTCTCCTTGAATTATTTTATTTCACCCATTCTCTATTTAGTTTTTTTGTTTTTCTGTGCTGTTCCTGGATGAGGGCTGATCTACACTCTCCCTTTACTGTTTCCAACAATTTTATACAGTTACTTTCATGCCCCAGTTGCTGTGCGACTGGTTGCTATGCTGGTGGTATACGGGTGTCTGGTGTTTCATCCCTTTGTGGTCAATCAAAAACTTTTTTAATTATTGTATACTAGTGTTTTCCCTTTTTTTTCTTCAAAATGTTTTTTTATTATTTTTATTTTTAGATATGTACATATATGTACTAAAATCAAGTTAATTGATATATCTCTCATGAATTGTTTGTGTATAATCTTGACAGAATATTATGCTCCTGACGAAGCGTCTCGGAACGCGAAACTAGTCGAGCAAAGCAAGATTCCTATCTTTGAACTTACCGGATCTACTAATAAGGCTAGTTACCCCCTGTGTACACCGTTCAACACGGTTTTGTGTTTGTTGGATATACATTACTTTATTTGAATATTACATGTTTATGTAATCTCTGGGAGGTGTGTCTAGTTCTGTATTCGGGATCCGATACTGATTACTGATGATTATCATAAAAATTTAATTTTTCTGAAATGTATTAATGTAATTTTATTAAGATTTAAATATTTTTTCTACTAACAATAAAAACCTCTAGAATTTTTACAATAATTACCCATGTGCCGTCTAAAGTCCATTCTTAGTTAAATTAATGTTTCTCCACTGATTATCGGGACGTTGGCGCATTTGTACTGGTGCATCCACAGTGTCACCCTGTGGGGATGCACAATCTAGGAATTTCTTTCCAAGTTGACCTATCATTGGCTACAGCAGAATAAAGTGAAGGTTCTGGAGTGGCCACCTCAGTCTCCTGAGCTCAATATCATTGGTCCACTCTGGGGAGATCTCATACGTGCCGTTCATGAAAGACAGCCCAAGAATTTACAGGCACTGGAGGCTTTTTAGCCAAAAGGAATGGGCAGCTTTACCATCTGAGAAGATAAAGAGCCTCATCCACAATTACCACAAAAGACTTCAAGCTGTCATTCGTGTTAAAGGGGGCAATACACGGTATTAACAACTGGGGTATGTAAACTTTTGATCAGGTTCATTTGGGTAGTTTCTGTTGCCATTATGATTTAAAAAGAAAAAAAACACATTTGATTGATAATAAATGGCTTCAGCCAAACACTAACCTTGAGTGAACGAAAAGTTTTTGTGTTATCATTCATATTCTCTGAAAAATGGCCAAGAAATCATGAATTCAGCCAGGGTATGTAAACTTATGAGCACAACTGTAACTGTACACCTGTGAAGGGCCGTGTTTGCCTACACAGGGATGTACAAGTGTTTTGTGCAGGCAGTGCCATTGCTGTTAATTGAAATGCAGCAGCTCCATGTGAACGAGGCCTTTGTGTTTGAAACCATTCCCTGAAGACTTAAAGCGTATTTCATATTCCTGATTATGTCTGATATGAATTGTCCTACAGTCTTCTGGGACCTGTCATGTGTCCCAAAAGGCTGCAGGGGAAAGAGTGGAGGGACAAAAATCCATTTGGATCACTGCAACGATCCGACCGGAAGTGGGTACCTGTCAAAACCAGATACCCCTCCCCACACACACAAAAACAAGCCAATTGTTAAAGAGGCTAGGGGGAGGATACAAACAAGCGTAACTTCCCCTTTTGAGTAAAGCCTCAAATGTCAAATTATCTGCACATTATCTGAAGATTTTGATAGATTTTGAAAGATTTCTGGGTGTAGAGACCACTCCCGCCAAGTCCATGTGTTGACAGCTTAGAAAGTCCACCGGACAATTGTCCATTCCAGTGATGTAGATTGGCGAGAGAGCCCCTCGTATATGTGCAGCTGCAGGGCGGGATATGCAGCTATGATTGACTGTCCACTTTTTTACAGCTTCCTGGCAGGGTAGCTCAGGCAGGAGTTTATCCCTAGTGAGTTTAGCAATTTTTCATTTTTGTTATGGTGTGTTGGTCAGCTGAAATGTTTTCCCTTCACTCCCTTTCCCTCCGACTCCTTTATTAGAAGGAAAGGCATTAGGTAAAACATTCCGACTGAAACATGACAAAGTTATTAGTCTTTCCTTATTGTTTTTAAAACATTTTGACGAGTTAGGCTACATTCACACGGGTGATTACACCAGGGCCGTGATTACACCAGGGCCGTCTTTACTACGGGGCAAACGGGGGCATCTGCCCAGGGCCCAGCCATTGTAGGGGGGCCCCTGGAGCCCGCGCTGCCTGTTCCGCTCCGGCGCCTGTCACTTCTTATTGCAGAAGCGCTGCTTCCCTATTTACAAGTGACAGTGCTCCTCTCCTGGCTGCTGTTCACATCCCTCTCTCTGCTCTACACATTGAGCTGTATACGAGAGAGCAGAGGAGGAAGGGGGGCGGGAATAAGAAGCTCCTCCACGGACATTCATATTGCAGCTTCACTTGTGCTGCACGGCCCCGCTCTGATGGTTTTCAGGTAATGGAGTCTGGAGGCGGGGGCGAGTGGTACTAGTGGTGCAGAGGAATGGTGTGTAGTGAAAGAAGGGGGGGGGGGTGTGGAATGGGGCGGAGGAATGCTATGTATTGAACTGGAATTAGGGGGAGGAAAGCTCTGTACTTGGGGGAAGGGGACTCTGTGCGTAATGCCCCCGTAATCTTTCACTCTGTAACACACCCCTCAACCATGCACTCTGTATGTAACGCACCCCTTAATCCTGCACTCTGTATGTAACGCATCCCTCAATCCTGCACTCTGTAACGCACCCCTCAATCCTGCACTCTGTAACGCACCCCTCAATCCTGCACTCTGTAACGCACTCCTCAATCCTGCACTCTGTAACGCACTCCTCAATCCTGCACTCTGTATGTAACGCACTCCTCAATCCTGCACTCTGTAACGCACCCCTCAATCCTGCACTCTGTATGTAATGCACTCCTCAATCCTGCACTCTGTAACGCACCCCTCAATCCTGCACTCTGTATGTAACGCACCCCTCAATCCTGCACTCTGTAACGCACTCCTCAATCCTGCACTCTGTATGCAACGCACCCCTCAACCCTGCACTCTGTATGCAACGCACCCCTCAACCCTGCACTCTGTATGCAACGCACCCCTCAACCCTGCAATCTGTATGCAACGCACCCCTCAACCCTGCACTCTGTATGCAACGCACCCCTCAACCCTGCATTCTGTACATAGCGTACCACTCAACCTTGCACTCCATACACAGCGCACTCCTCAATCCTGCACTCTGGATGTAGCTCACCCCTCAACACTGCTCTACTGCAGGCGGCATGACTAGTCATTTATTTCTGGGAGCCTGTCCTCAGGGATACTGCTCACATTGGACTCTGTGCCTACCTGCACTCAGTTAACTTTCATAGTTGTGTGTACTCTGCTCATTGCTAATAGCAAGTTCTAGGAGTTTTCTGTCTATTAATGGGTCCCCTCACCTCACCTCCCCAGTCCATGGTGTGCAGGCAGTGGGGAGATGATGTGATGTAAACTTTAGCAACCAATCAATGAGCTGTATTGATGTGCTGTAACCTCTAGCAACCAATAAGTGATAATGATGCACAGTAACCTCTAGCAACCAATGAGTGAGCAGTAATAATGTGCAGTAACCTCTAGCAACCAATGAGTGAGCAGTAAGCATTTAACCTCTAGCAACCAATCGGTTAGCAGTAATGATGTGTAGTACCTTCTAGCAACCAATCAGCAAGCAGAAATGATGTGCTGTAACCTAACAACTAATCAGTCAGTCGTAATGTGTGCTCTAACCTCTAGCATCCAGTCAGTGAGCGGTAATGATATGCTGTAGCCTTTGGCAACCAATCGCAATTACTGCCTGATCTGCTACAGTAAACTGATTTTGAGTCGGGGGGGGGCAGGGGCCCAAAGAAAATGTTTGCCCAGGGCCCAATCAATATTAAAGATGGCCCTGGATTACACATCCTACATTTCCCTGTGGATTTCTGAGGCTGGAATGGGCAAGTGATGTGAATAGCTGCATTTTGTATGTATCCAGCCATGATCACTGCATGTAATCGATGGCTATGTGAATAGTGATGAATAGCTGTGCCTGCCAACAGCCTGTCATTGCATTGTATGGGCTGGGAAACCACAACTATTCTTACACACGTGTCCATTCCTGCTGCAGGAATCTGCAGATTCTTGCTGCTGAAAAACGCAGGGCGTGCAATTGTCCATGTGAATGTAGCTTAACCACCTCAATACAGGGCACTTTCACCCTCTTCCTGCCCAAGCCATTTTTCAGCTTTCAGCGCTGTCACACTTTGAATGACAATTGCGCAGTCATAAAACACTGTACAAATTAATTTTTTATAATTTTTTCCCCACAAATGGAGCTTTCTTTTGGGGGTATTTGATCACCTCTGCGGTTTTTCATTCTTGCGCTACAGTATAAACAAAAGAATAGGGACAAGTTTGAAAAAAAAACACAATATTTTTTAGTTTTTGCTATAATAAATATCCATTTTTTTTTCCTCAGTTTAGGCCGATATGTATTCTTCTACATATTTTTGTTAAAAAAAAATTGCAATAAGCGTATATTGATTGGTTTGCGCAAAAGTTATAGCAGCTACAAAATAGGGGATAGATTTATAGCATTTTTATTTTTTTACTAGTAATGGCAGCGATAAGCGATCTTTATCGTGACTGCGATATTGCGGAGGACACTTGACACATTTTTGGGACCACATTTATACAGCGATCCCTGCTATAAAAATGCATTGACTGCTGTATAAATATGACTGGCAAGGAAGGGGTTAACACTAGGGGGCGATCAAGGGGTTAAATGTGTTTCCTAGGAAGTGATTCTTACTGTGGGGGGAGGGGACTGACTGGGGGAGGTGACCGATGGTTGTCCCTATGTACAAGGGACACACCATCGGTCTCCTCTCCCTGACAGGACGTGGATCTGTGTGTTTACACACACAGATCCACGGTCCTGCTCAGTTACTGGGCAATCGCGGGTGCCCGGCGGACATCGCGGCCCCCGGGCATGCGCATCAGGTCCCCAGTGACGCAGCGGGCGCACGCGCCCCCTAAGGGCTTGGGAAGGCGCGACATCATATTACGTCTGCCCAGAACAAGAGGGTCTTCCTCCCGCCGTCATTTGACCGCGGGCGGTGGACAAGTGGTTAAAGGGTTAATAAACCCACAACAGTAAAATCTGTCTGTATATGCGGAATAGCGTGCTTGTTATACGCACTGTGGAACTTAAGGGGTTAATCCTCTGCCTTGTGTAAAAAGGCTCATTGATCCTCTATGCACAGATCCTTCCCTGCTACTCTATCTAGGGAATGCCAGCTAACACAGGCAGGGTAGCAAACCTGCACATGCTCAGTTGTGTCTTTTATGCTGACGAGAACATTTCCTTGTTCTCAGAGCTAGCCAGGTCACATGAAATTGGCATTACACATGTGGGAGTGTATACAGGCTATAGTGGAAATCTCCTCCTTCCTGAACACACAGCTCTGGACAAACCCTGCAGTTTATCATGTGACTGTGGCATACAGATCAGCCAAAAAGGTATATAGTGGCAATATTTTAATGTAAAAAGAAGATTTATAAGCTGTGGGCACTGTGGGTGGGCAGATGAACTATTTTCATATTATTGGGTTTAGTACCATTTTAAGGCCATTATGCAAAGAACCATTTTGTGTGGAATACTATAAACCATCACAAACCTTTTTGTAGATAACTGACATCTAAAAAGAAAAAAAGAAAAAAAGCTAGGGTTTGGGTGTTTCTGTACATTGTCCTTTGTTCTATGTATCACTGAATGAGTCTAATGATTTCCATTTATGCAGAAAGTCAAAACAGAACAGTGGATGTTGTTAATTATTAAAATATAATTGATAATATACAGAGAAAAACCATTTCAGAAATCCCAGAAATTAGTAATGGGGCAAAAGCTCATCTTTACCTGAAGTATATGTAAACTGAGTACCTGAGTTTGTTGCCAATCAGGCATTTGGGGCGAATCTCAAAATTATTGTTGGGATCCCTGCAGAACCTTGACCAACTCCACAAAAAATTGTGAAATGACATAACATGACACCATAATTGACGTGTGTGATGACGCAGGAACGTGTATATGCGCATCATAAAGTCATCAAGGGGCGTCAATATGCTACATAAACAAGTGCCACCCCATGGTAAATGGCTCTTTTACTAAGATTTATGGCAGGGCGCTCAGCACTCGAGTACTGTTTTTTTTTTATTTTAACACTCTTGATGAAACCATGATTTTGTGTGAGTGAGTGAGTGAAAAACTTGTATAGCGCTAACAAATGTGAACTAAATCGCCTCAAGGCGATGTGTTAAACACATTGAGTGAAAATGATTTTTTTTGTTGCTCTATGTTTGGAAGGTGCATTAAAGCGGAGTTCCACCCATTTTTGAGAGGTGGTCTTAAACGAAAGACCACCTCTCAACACCTTGTTTTTGGATATTCAATTTTTTTCTTTTTTTTTTTCTTTCTTACCAAGTGTACTTCTGATCCAGCCAGGCCGCAGCCCACAATGTCACGTCCTCTTTTGCGGCGAGTGCCCCCGTTGTCTTCTGGGACCTGTGTGTCCCCCAGAAGACAAGCTGGCCATTTACAAAGCGCCGTGCGACTCACGCATGTGCAGTAGGAAATCGGCAGTGAAGCGGCAAGGCTCCACTGCCAGTTTCCCTTAGTTGGAATGGTGGCGCTGGCACACGATCCGATGGACGGATCAGCCTCCGGGGGCCGACATTGCGGTCTCCCTGGACAGGTAAGTGTCCTTATTAAAAGTCAGCAGTTACAGGGTTTGTAGCTGCTGACTTGTAAAAATAAATAAAAAAATTTGGCTGGAAAACCGCTTTAAAGATTATTTGATGATTAGATTAGAGAAAATTTGTCAGGAAGGAAAGGCTATTTAGTCATATCCAATAAGAGCTAAAGCTAGTATTTCTATCCTGATATGAGAATCAAATACTTAGAAAATGTAAGCAATATATTAACCCTTCTGAGGAAGCACCCATTGTGAGCAAATGAAAAATATGTAGCGACCTCATCCCCCGTCCCCCTTGTAAATAAAACGGCTGGCTTGTCTAGGGGTATGCGGGAGGAGGATGAGGTTCGCTACGGCCCATGTCCTCTAGTATGTAGAGGTGAAAGCCAACACTTATGTTACCTTCGGGTCTGTGTTCTAGACGGAGCCTCTAGCCCTCCTGCAGAGGGGAAGTTTGACTGTCAGTAATGGAGCCCCACACCATAAAAAGTCCAACACTCCTTTATTCTTCTTTCACATGAACAGCATCAGTTGAACTTTTAAAACGAACAGACAGGGTGTGGATGCGAGTAGGCCCAGGCACAGTGAACACTCCTATTCCTTTTTCTTGAAAATAGGCTTGGCGCACGGTCTCTGCCACCGACCGTGAGATTGGTTGCTGCCAACGACCGGGTGAACTGTTGAGGCCCCTGCCACAGGCCTAATAGCAGGTCTCTGCCACCGACCTGAGTTGACTAGATGAACCGCTGCCACCGGTCATAGAACATGAATCACCTTCCCTGATGAATTGGCCCTTGTTCGGGAAAGATATCCATCCAGACGGTCTCCAGAGGTTCACCCGGCACTGACAATATGCTGCACCAGATCTTCAGTTGAATCCCTCCTCTGGTCCCTTACGCCTCTGGATTCGGGTGCCCAACACCTGGGGCACCCTAGGACAATCCCTCCCTTGTGGGATCCAGTGGAAGGTACTGGGCCCTAGGCCTCCGGTTGAGTACCTCACCCCAGACTGAAGGTGTCTGGGATGGAACACTAACTCCATGTGTACAGGCCAAGGGCGCCTGGACACCGATCACGGACAGCAGCCCGCAGGCTAAAGGTGCCTGGGACTCGGACCTCGTGGTGAAGTAGAGCTGAGGACTGGAGTGTGGGGGGGAATGAGGACTGTAATGTGGGGGGGGGGGGGACTGAGGACTGTAATGTGGGGGGAGCTGAGGACTGTAATGTGGGGGGAGCTGAGGACTGTAATGTGGGGGGAGCTGAGGACTGTAATGTCGGAGGAGCTGAGGATTGTAATGTCGGGGGAGCTGAGGACTGTAATGTGGGGGGAGCTGAGGACTGTAATGTGGGGGGAGCTGAGGACTGTATTGTGGGGGGAGCTGAGGACTGTAATGTGGGGGGAGCTGAGGACTGTAATGTGGGGGGAGCTGAGGACTGTAATGTGGGGGGAGCTGAGGACTGTAATGTGGAGGGAGCTGAGGACTGTAATGTGGGGGGAGCTGAGGACTGTAATGTGGGGGGAGCTGAGGACTGTAATGTGGGGGGAGCTGAGGACTGTAATGTGGGGGGAGCTGAGGACTGTAATGTGGGGGAAGCTGAGAACTGTAATGTGGGGGGAGCTGAGAACTGTAATGTGGGGGGAGCTGAGAACTGTAATGTGGGGGGAACTGAGAACTGTAATGTGGGGGGAGCTGAGAACTGTAATGTGGGGGGAGCTGAGAACTGTAATGTGAGGGGAGCTGAGGACTGTAATGTGAGGGGAGCTGAGGACTGTAATGTGAGGGGAGCTGAGGACTGTAATGTGAGGGGAGCTGAGGACTGTAATGTGAGGGGAGCTGAGGACTGTAATGTGAGGGGAGCTGAGGACTGTAATGTGAGGGGAGCTGAGGACTGTAATGTGAGGGGAGCTGAGGACTGTAATGTGGGGGGACTGAGGACTGTAATGTGGGGGGACTGAGGACTGTAATGTGGGGGGACTGAGGACTGTAATGTGAAGGGACTGATGACTGTAATGTGGGGGGACTGAGGACTGGAGTGTGGGGGAGCTGAGGACTGAAGTGTGGGGGAGCTGAGGACTGTAATGTGAAGGGACTGATGACTGTAATGTGGGGGGACTGAGGACTGTAATGTGGGGGGACTGAGGACTGTAATGTGGGGGGACTGAGGACTGTAATGTGGGGGGACTGAGGACTGTAATGTGGGGGGACTGAGGACTGTAATGTGGGGGGACTGAGGACTGTAATGTGGGGGAATGTGAGGGGACTGAGGACTGTAATGTGGGGGGGGGCTGAGGATATTAAAGTGGAGAGGGGAGGAATGTAATGTGGGGGGTGAGGCTGAGGACTGTGATTTGGGGGACTGAGGACAGGGGTGTGGAGGGGGGACTGAGGAGAGTAATGTGGGGTTATGATGATAATAGGGGCAGAGGACATCAAAGAGGGGGAGCAAAGGACTGTAATGTGGGGGAGCGGAGGACTGTAATGTGGGGAAGCTGAGGACTGTAATGTGGGGAAGCTGAGGACTGTAATGTGGGGAAGCTGAGGACTGTAATGTGGGGAAGCTGAGGACTGTAATGTGGGGGAGCTGAGGACTGTAATGTGGGGGAGCTGAGGACTGTAATGTGGGGGAGCTGAGGACTGTAATGTGGGGGAGCTGAGGACTGGAGTGTGGGGGGACTGAGGACTGGAGTGTGGGGGGACTGAGGACTGGAGTGTGGGGGGACTGAGGACTGGAGTGTGGGGGGACTGAGGACTGGAGTGTGGGGGGACTGAGGACTGGAGTGTGGGGGGACTGAGGACTGGAGTGTTGGGGGACTGAGGACTGGAGTGTGGGGGGACTGAGGACTGGAGTGCCCCCACACTGACTGGACTGGAGGACTGGAGTGTGGGGGGACTGAGGACTGTAATGTGGGGGAGCTGAGGACTGGAGTGTGGGGGGGACTGAGGACTAGAGTGTGGGGGGGACTGAGGACTAGAGTGTGGGGGGGGACTGAGGACTGGAGTGGGGGGGGGGGACTGAGGACTGGAGTGAGGGGGGGGGACTGAGGACTGGAGTGAGGGGGGGGACTGAGGACTGGAGTGAGGGGGGGGACTGAGGACTGGAGTGAGGGGGGGACTGAGGACTGGAGTGAGGGGGGGGACTGAGGACTGGAGTGAGGGGGGGACTGAGGACTGGAGTGAGGGGGGGGACTGAGGACTGGAGTGAGGGGGGGGACTGAGGACTGGAGTGAGGGGGGGACTGAGGACTAGAGTGTGGGGGGGACTGAGGACTAGAGTGTGGGGGGGACTGAGGACTGGAGTGAGGGGGGGACTGAGGACTGGAGTGAGGGGGGGACTGAGGACTGGAGTGAGGGGGGGACTGAGGACTGGAGTGAGGGGGGGGACTGAGGACTGGAGTGAGGGGGGGACTGAGGACTGGAGTGTGGGGGGGACTGAGGACTGGAGTGTGGGGGGGGACTGAGGACTGGAGTGTGGGGGGGGACTGAGGACTGTAATGTGGGGGAGCTGAGGACTGTAATGTGGGGGAGCTGAGGACTGGAGTGTGGGGGGACTGAGGACTGGAGTGTGGGGGGACTGAGGACTGGAGTGTGGGGGGACTGAGGACTGGAGTGTGGGGGGACTGAGGACTGGAGTGTGGGGGGACTGAGGACTGGAGTGTGGGGGGACTGAGGACTGGAGTGTTGGGGGACTGAGGACTGGAGTGTTGGGGGACTGAGGACTGGAGTGTGGGGGGACTGAGGACTGGAGTGCCCCCACACTGACTGGACTGGAGGACTGGAGTGTGGGGGGACTGAGGACTGTAATGTGGGGGAGCTGAGGACTGGAGTGTGGGGGGGACTGAGGACTAGAGTGTGGGGGGGACTGAGGACTAGAGTGTGGGGGGGACTGAGGACTGGAGTGGGGGGGGGACTGAGGACTGGAGTGAGGGGGGGACTGAGGACTGGAGTGAGGGGGGGACTGAGGACTGGAGTGAGGGGGGGACTGAGGACTGGAGTGAGGGGGGGGACTGAGGACTGGAGTGAGGGGGGGACTGAGGACTGGAGTGAGGGGGGGACTGAGGACTGGAGTGAGGGGGGGACTGAGGACTGGAGTGAGGGGGGGGGACTGAGGACTGGAGTGAGGGGGGGGACTGAGGACTGGAGTGAGGGGGGGGACTGAGGACTGGAGTGAGGGGGGGACTGAGGACTAGAGTGTGGGGGGGACTGAGGACTAGAGTGTGGGGGGGACTGAGGACTAGAGTGAGGGGGGGGGACTGAGGACTGGAGTGAGGGGGGGACTGAGGACTGGAGTGAGGGGGGGACTGAGGACTGGAGTGAGGGGGGGGGACTGAGGACTGGAGTGTGGGGGGGACTGAGGACTGGAGTGTGGGGGGGACTGAGGACTGGAGTGTGGGGGGGGACTGAGGACTGGAGTGTGGGGGGGACTGAGGACTGGAGTGTGGGGGGGGACTGAGGACTGGAGTGTGGGGGGGGGACGGAGGACTGGAGTGTGGGGGGGACGGAGGACTGGAGTGTGGGGGGGACGGAGGACTGGAGTGTGGGGGGACTGAGGACTGGAGTGTGGGGGGGGACTGAGGACTGGAGTGTGGGGGGGGACTGAGGACTGGAGTGTGGGGGGGGACTGAGGACTGGAGTGTGGGGGGGGGACTGAGGACTGTAATGTGGGGGGGACTGAGGACTGGAGTGTGGGGGGACTGAGGACTGGAGTGTGGGGGGACTGAGGACTGGAGTGTGGGGGGGGACTGAGGACTGGAGTGAGGGGGGGGACTGAGGACTGGAGTGAGGGGGGGACTGAGGACTGGAGTGAGGGGGGGACTGAGGACTGGAGTGAGGGGGGGGACTGAGGACTGGAGTGAGGGGGGGACTGAGGACTGGAGTGAGGGGGGGGGACTGAGGACTGGAGTGTGGGGGGGACTGAGGACTGGAGTGTGGGGGGGGACTGAGGACTGGAGTGTGGGGGGGGGGACTGAGGACTGTAATGTGGGGGAGCTGAGGACTGTAATGTGGGGGAGCTGAGGACTGGAGTGTGGGGGGACTGAGGACTGGAGTGTGGGGGGACTGAGGACTGGAGTGTGGGGGGACTGAGGACTGGAGTGTGGGGGGACTGAGGACTGGAGTGTGGGGGGACTGAGGACTGGAGTGTGGGGGGACTGAGGACTGGAGTGTTGGGGGACTGAGGACTGGAGTGTGGGGGGACTGAGGACTGGAGTGCCCCCACACTGACTGGACTGGAGGACTGGAGTGTGGGGGGACTGAGGACTGTAATGTGGGGGAGCTGAGGACTGGAGTGTGGGGGGGACTGAGGACTAGAGTGTGGGGGGGACTGAGGACTAGAGTGTGGGGGGGACTGAGGACTGGAGTGGGGGGGGACTGAGGACTGGAGTGAGGGGGGGGACTGAGGACTGGAGTGAGGGGGGGGACTGAGGACTGGAGTGAGGGGGGACTGAGGACTGGTGTGAGGGGGGGACTGAGGACTGGAGTGAGGGGGGGACTGAGGACTGGAGTGAGGGGGGGACTGAGGACTGGAGTGAGGGGGGGGACTGAGGACTGGAGTGAGGGGGGGACTGAGGACTAGAGTGTGGGGGGGACTGAGGACTAGAGTGTGGGGGGGACTGAGGACTAGAGTGTGGGGGGGACTGAGGACTGGAGTGAGGGGGGGGACTGAGGACTGGAGTGAGGGGGGGACTGAGGACTGGAGTGAGGGGGGGACTGAGGACTGGAGTGAGGGGGGGGGACTGAGGACTGGAGTGTGGGGGGGACTGAGGACTGGAGTGTGGGGGGGGACTGAGGACTGGAGTGTGGGGGGGGACTGAGGACTGGAGTGTGGGGGGGACTGAGGACTGGAGTGTGGGGGGGGACTGAGGACTGGAGTGTGGGGGGGACGGAGGACTGGAGTGTGGGGGGGACGGAGGACTGGAGTGTGGGGGGGACGGAGGACTGGAGTGTGGGGGGACTGAGGACTGGAGTGTGGGGGGGACTGAGGACTGGAGTGTGGGGGGGGGACTGAGGACTGGAGTGTGGGGGGGGACTGAGGACTGGAGTGTGGGGGGGGGGACTGAGGACTGTAATGTGGGGGGGACTGAGGACTGGAGTGTGGGGGGACTGAGGACTGGAGTGTGGGGGGGGACTGAGGACTGGAGTGTGGGGGGGGGACTGAGGACTGTAATGTGGGGGGGACTGAGGACTGGAGTGTGGGGGGACTGAGGACTGGAGTGTGGGGGAGCTGAGGACTGGAGTGTGGGGGGACTGAGGACTGTAATGTGGGGGAGCTGAGGACTGTAATGTGGGGGGGCTGAGGACTGGAGTGTGGGGGAGCTGAGGACTGTAATGTGGGGGGACTGAAGACTGTAATGTGGGGGGACTGAAGACTGTAATGTGGGGGGACTGAGGACTGTAATGTGGGGGGACTGAGGACTGTAATGTGGGGGGACTGAGGACTGGAGTGTGGGGGAGCTGAGGACTGTAATGTGGGGGAGCTGAGGACTGTAATGTGGGGGAGCTGAGGACTGTAATGTGGGGGAGCTGAGGACTGTAATGTGGGGGAGCTGAGGACTGTAATGTGGGGGAGCCGAGGACTGTAATGTGGGGGAGCCGAGGACTGTAATGTGGGGGAGCCGAGGACTGTAATGTGGGGGAGCCGAGGACTGTAGTGTGGGGGAGCCGAGGACTGGAGTGTGGGGGAGCCGAGGACTGGAGTGTGGGGGAGCTGAGGACTGTAATGTGGGGGGACTGAGGACTGTAATGTGGGGGGACTGATGACTGTAATGTGAAGGGACTGATGACTGTAATGTGGGGGGACTGAGGACTGGAGTGTGGGGGAGCTGAGGACTGAAGTGTGGGGGAGCTGAGGACTGTAATGTGAAGGGACTGATGACTGTAATGTGGGGGGACTGAGGACTGTAATGTGGGGGGACTGAGGACTGTAATGTGGGGGGACTGAGGACTGTAATGTGGGGGGACTGAGGACTGTAATGTGGGGGGACTGAGGACTGTAATGTGGGGGGACTGAGGACTGTAATGTGGGGGAATGTGAGGGGACTGAGGACTGTAATGTGGGGGGGGCTGAGGATATTAAAGTGGAGAGGGGAGGAATGTAATGTGGGGGGTGAGGCTGAGGACTGTGATTTGGGGGACTGAGGACAGGGGTGTGGAGGGGGGACTGAGGAGAGTAATGTGGGGTTATGATGATAATAGGGGCAGAGGACATCAAAGAGGGGGAGCAAAGGACTGTAATGTGGGGGAGCGGAGGACTGTAATGTGGGGAAGCTGAGGACTGTAATGTGGGGAAGCTGAGGACTGTAATGTGGGGGAGCTGAGGACTGTAATGTGGGGGAGCTGAGGACTGTAATGTGGGGGAGCTGAGGACTGTAATGTGGGGGAGCTGAGGACTGGAGTGTGGGGGTACTGAGGACTGGAGTGTGGGGGGACTGAGGACTGGAGTGTGGGGGGACTGAGGACTGGAGTGTGGGGGGACTGAGGACTGGAGTGTGGGGGGACTGAGGACTGGAGTGTTGGGGGACTGAGGACTGGAGTGTGGGGGGACTGAGGACTGGAGTGCCCCCACACTGACTGGACTGGAGGACTGGAGTGTGGGGGGACTGAGGACTGTAATGTGGGGGAGCTGAGGACTGGAGTGTGGGGGGGACTGAGGACTAGAGTGTGGGGGGGACTGAGGACTAGAGTGTGGGGGGGACTGAGGACTGGAGTGGGGGGGGGACTGAGGACTGGAGTGAGGGGGGGGACTGAGGACTGGAGTGAGGGGGGGGACTGAGGACTGGAGTGAGGGGGGGGGACTGAGGACTGGAGTGAGGGGGGGGACTGAGGACTGGAGTGAGGGGGGGACTGAGGACTGGAGTGAGGGGGAGACTGAGGACTGGAGTGAGGGGGGGGACTGAGGACTGGAGTGAGGGGGGGACTGAGGACTGGAGTGAGGGGGGGGACTGAGGACTGGAGTGAGGGGGGGACTGAGGACTAGAGTGTGGGGGGGACTGAGGACTAGAGTGTGGGGGGGACTGAGGACTGGAGTGAGGGGGGGGACTGAGGACTGGAGTGAGGGGGGGACTGAGGACTGGAGTGAGGGGGGGACTGAGGACTGGAGTGAGGGGGGGACTGAGGACTGGAGTGAGGGGGGGGACTGAGGACTGGAGTGTGGGGGGGACTGAGGACTGGAGTGTGGGGGGGGACTGAGGACTGGAGTGTGGGGGGGGACTGAGGACTGTAATGTGGGGGAGCTGAGGACTGTAATGTGGGGGAGCTGAGGACTGGAGTGTGGGGGGACTGAGGACTGGAGTGTGGGGGGACTGAGGACTGGAGTGTGGGGGGACTGAGGACTGGAGTGTGGGGGGACTGAGGACTGGAGTGTGGGGGGACTGAGGACTGGAGTGTGGGGGGACTGAGGACTGGAGTGTTGGGGGACTGAGGACTGGAGTGTGGGGGGACTGAGGACTGGAGTGCCCCCACACTGACTGGACTGGAGGACTGGAGTGTGGGGGGACTGAGGACTGTAATGTGGGGGAGCTGAGGACTGGAGTGTGGGGGGGACTGAGGACTAGAGTGTGGGGGGGACTGAGGACTAGAGTGTGGGGGGGACTGAGGACTAGAGTGTGGGGGGGACTGAGGACTGGAGTGGGGGGGGACTGAGGACTGGAGTGAGGGGGGGGACTGAGGACTGGAGTGAGGGGGGGGACTGAGGACTGGAGTGAGGGGGGGACTGAGGACTGGAGTGAGGGGGGGACTGAGGACTGGAGTGAGGGGGGGACTGAGGACTGGAGTGAGGGGGGGGGACTGAGGACTGGAGTGAGGGGGGGACTGAGGACTGGAGTGAGGGGGGGGGACTGAGGACTGGAGTGAGGGGGGGACTGAGGACTAGAGTGTGGGGGGGACTGAGGACTAGAGTGAGGGGGGGACTGAGGACTGGAGTGAGGGGGGGGGACTGAGGACTGGAGTGAGGGGGGGACTGAGGACTGGAGTGAGGGGGGGACTGAGGACTGGAGTGAGGGGGGGACTGAGGACTGGAGTGAGGGGGGGGGACTGAGGACTGGAGTGTGGGGGGGACTGAGGACTGGAGTGTGGGGGGGACTGAGGACTGGAGTGTGGGGGGGGACTGAGGACTGGAGTGTGGGGGGGACTGAGGACTGGAGTGTGGGGGGGGACTGAGGACTGGAGTGTGGGGGGGGGACGGAGGACTGGAGTGTGGGGGGGACGGAGGACTGGAGTGTGGGGGGGACGGAGGACTGGAGTGTGGGGGGACTGAGGACTGGAGTGTGGGGGGACTGAGGACTGGAGTGTGGGGGGGGACTGAGGACTGGAGTGTGGGGGGGGACTGAGGACTGGAGTGTGGGGGGGGACTGAGGACTGGAGTGTGGGGGGGGGACTGAGGACTGTAATGTGGGGGGGACTGAGGACTGGAGTGTGGGGGGACTGAGGACTGGAGTGTGGGGGGACTGAGGACTGGAGTGTGGGGGGGGACTGAGGACTGGAGTGAGGGGGGGACTGAGGACTGGAGTGAGGGGGGGACTGAGGACTGGAGTGAGGGGGGGACTGAGGACTGGAGTGAGGGGGGGACTGAGGACTGGAGTGAGGGGGGGACTGAGGACTGGAGTGAGGGGGGGGGACTGAGGACTGGAGTGTGGGGGGGACTGAGGACTGGAGTGTGGGGGGGGACTGAGGACTGGAGTGTGGGGGGGGGACTGAGGACTGTAATGTGGGGGAGCTGAGGACTGTAATGTGGGGGAGCTGAGGACTGGAGTGTGGGGGGACTGAGGACTGGAGTGTGGGGGGACTGAGGACTGGAGTGTGGGGGGACTGAGGACTGGAGTGTGGGGGGACTGAGGACTGGAGTGTGGGGGGACTGAGGACTGGAGTGTGGGGGGACTGAGGACTGGAGTGTTGGGGGACTGAGGACTGGAGTGTGGGGGGACTGAGGACTGGAGTGCCCCCACACTGACTGGACTGGAGGACTGGAGTGTGGGGGGACTGAGGACTGTAATGTGGGGGAGCTGAGGACTGGAGTGTGGGGGGGACTGAGGACTAGAGTGTGGGGGGGACTGAGGACTAGAGTGTGGGGGGGGACTGAGGACTGGAGTGAGGGGGGGGACTGAGGACTGGAGTGAGGGGGGGGACTGAGGACTGGAGTGAGGGGGGGGGACTGAGGACTGGAGTGAGGGGGGGGGACTGAGGACTGGAGTGAGGGGGGGGGACTGAGGACTGGAGTGAGGGGGGACTGAGGACTGGAGTGAGGGGGGGACTGAGGACTGGAGTGAGGGGGGGACTGAGGACTGGAGTGAGGGGGGGGACTGAGGACTGGAGTGAGGGGGGGACTGAGGACTGGAGTGAGGGGGGGGACTGAGGACTGGAGTGTGGGGGGGACTGAGGACTAGAGTGTGGGGGGGACTGAGGACTAGAGTGTGGGGGGGACTGAGGACTGGAGTGAGGGGGGGGACTGAGGACTGGAGTGAGGGGGGGACTGAGGACTGGAGTGAGGGGGGGACTGAGGACTGGAGTGAGGGGGGGACTGAGGACTGGAGTGAGGGGGGGGGACTGAGGACTGGAGTGTGGGGGGGACTGAGGACTGGAGTGTGGGGGGGACTGAGGACTGGAGTGTGGGGGGGGACTGAGGACTGGAGTGTGGGGGGGACTGAGGACTGGAGTGTGGGGGGGGACTGAGGACTGGAGTGTGGGGGGGGGACGGAGGACTGGAGTGTGGGGGGGACGGAGGACTGGAGTGTGGGGGGGACGGAGGACTGGAGTGTGGGGGGACTGAGGACTGGAGTGTGGGGGGACTGAGGACTGGAGTGTGGGGGGGGACTGAGGACTGGAGTGTGGGGGGGGACTGAGGACTGGAGTGTGGGGGGGGGACTGAGGACTGTAATGTGGGGGGGACTGAGGACTGGAGTGTGGGGGGACTGAGGACTGGAGTGTGGGGGGGGACTGAGGACTGGAGTGTGGGGGGGGACTGAGGACTGTAATGTGGGGGGGACTGAGGACTGGAGTGTGGGGGGACTGAGGACTGGAGTGTGGGGGAGCTGAGGACTGGAGTGTGGGGGGACTGAGGACTGTAATGTGGGGGAGCTGAGGACTGTAATGTGGGGGGGCTGAGGACTGGAGTGTGGGGGAGCTGAGGACTAATGTGGGGGGACTGAAGACTGTAATGTGGGGGGACTGAAGACTGTAATGTGGGGGGACTGAGGACTGTAATGTGGGGGGACTGAGGACTGTAATGTGGGGGGACTGAGGACTGTAATGTGGGGGGACTGAGGACTGTAATGTGGGGGGACTGAGGACTGTAATGTGGGGGGACTGAGGACTGTATTGTGGGGGAATGTGAGGGGACTGAGGACTGTAATGTGGGGGGGGCTGAGGATATTAAAGTGGAGAGGGGAGGAATGTAATGTGGGGGGTGAGGCTGAGGACTGTGATTTGGGGGACTGAGGACAGGGGTGTGGAGGGGGGACTGAGGAGAGTAATGTGGGGTTATGATGATAATAGGGGCAGAGGACATCAAAGAGGGGGAGCAAAGGACTGTAATGTGGGGGGGCTGAGGACTGGAGTGTGGGGGAGCTGAGGACTGTAATGTGGGGGAGCTGAGGACTGTAATGTGGGGGAGCTGAGGACTGTAATGTGGGGGAGCTGAGGACTGTAATGTGGGGGAGCTGAGGACTGTAATGTGGGGGAGCTGAGGACTGTAATGTGGGGGAGCCGAGGACTGTAATGTGGGGGAGCCGAGGACTGTAATGTGGGGGAGCCGAGGACTGTAATGTGGGGGAGCCGAGGACTGTAGTGTGGGGGAGCCGAGGACTGGAGTGTGGGGGAGCCGAGGACTGGAGTGTGGGGGAGCCGAGGACTGGAGTGTGGGGGAGCCGAGGACTGGAGTGTGGGGAAGCCGAGGACTGGAGTGTGGGGAAGCTGAGGACTGGAGTGTGGGGAAGCTGAGGACTGGAGTGTGGGGGAGCTGAGGACTGGAGTGTGGGGGAGCTGAGGACTGGAGTGTGGGGGAGCTGAGGACTGGAGTGTGGGGGAGCTGAGGACTGGAGTGTGGGGGAGCTGAGGACTGGAGTGTGGGGGAGCTGAGGACTGGAGTGTGGGGGAGCTGATGACTGGAGTGTGGGGGGGACTGAGGACTGTAATGTGGGGGGACTGAGGACTGTAATGTGGGGGGACTGAGGACTGTAATGTGGGGGGACTGAGGACTGTAATGTGGGGGGACTGAGGACTGTAATGTGGGGGAATGTGAGGGGACTGAGGACTGTAATGTGGGGGGAGGCTGAGGATATTAAAGTGGAGAGGGGAGGAATGTAATGTGGGGTTATGATGATAATAGGGGCAGAGGACAGTACTGTTAATGGGGGTTGATGTTAAGGAAGTGTGAGGACACTACTGTGGAAGGAGTGGAGGGGGATGATGTAAAGGGGGAGCTGAGGACACTCATCGAGAGGGGATCTTGATGTAAAGGGGGAGCTGAGGACACTCATCGAGAGGGGATCTTGATGTGAAGGGGGAGGGGACTGTGATGTGCACTGGGGACGAAAGACGCTGATATAAGAATGGGTTAAGATCTGTGCATGTGCATTAGGTGCACACATAGTGGGTGGATCAGCCTATTTTAATGGGCTGCACTACCCACAAGAAAACCGAGAGAAAGAAGTACTTGACCTTTTTTTAAAAAGAAATTGCGCCGCACCAAGCCACATTGTGCTGCAGCAACATGTCGTTTGGCGCATGCGAAAAAGCATAACAGGGAACCGACATGATATTCGGACCTCTGCTATAAGAAAATTTTACTGACCGGACCTCTGCTAATTGTAATTCAATACCCCTGATATAGCAGATAACACAGGTAGCCGATTGCTGCCTGTGAAAGTGTACTCACAGCTGTATTTTCACCTAAAATCGTCTTTCTCGTTAATGACGTCACCCGCGATTGCGCATTATTGCCCCTCATTAATGGCACCTAAAGTGTGCCGTTTATTCATTTTTAGCTAGTCAGGAAATGACTGAGCGATCTTCCCCTCTGTATGGCACAGAGGAGAAGTCTCGCGATGACTGACTCATTATCCTCTTCCTGATACAGTACCTGCCCGCGAGAATGTTCTTGCGACAGGGTACTGTACATCTCGCGCTCGCTGCAATAGGAAAAACACATTTTCCTATCGTAGCGAGCGCGGGAAAGAAGCGAGAATGTTCCCTCTCTATGGAGGGGACATTGTTGGGGATCCGACTTGGATCCCCGCCAATACCAAGCACTGTGTTTGGTATAAATCATGAGGGGGAACTCCATGCCAAATTTTAAGTAAAAAACTGGCATGGGTTCCCCTCCAAGAGCATACCAGGCCCTTAGGTCTGGTATGGATTTTAAGGAGAACCCCTACGCTGAAAAAACTGCGTGGGGGTTCCCCCAAAATCCATACTAGACCCTTATCTGAGCACGCAGCCTAGCCGGTCAGGAAAGGGGGTGGGGACGGGGGAGCGCCCCCCCTTCTGAACCGTACTAGGCCGCATGCCCTCGACATGGTGGATAGGTGCTTTGGGGCAGGGGGGCGCCCTGCGGCCCCCCCACCCCAAAGCACCGTTTCCCCATGTTTATGAGGACAAGGGCCTCTTCCCAACAACTCTGATCGTTGGTTGTCGGGGTCTGTGGGCGGGAGGGGGGCTTATCGGAATCTGGGAGACCGGGCCAATGCTAGTGTAGCGGGTATGTACTTTCCCGGGTGTAATTTGAACTTGGCAGAGACATTAGTGATGTATAATTCCCTGCAGCCCAGCAGGTGGCGCTGTCGCCCTGGGCTAGGGTTGAATCATTGCTGTGTGTCGTGCCTCCTTTTGTCCTCCCTCGGCAGCGGTATGGTGGGGCGGGGAACCCGCCGTGCTTGCCGGGAGAGGGTATAAAGGGGCTGGCCATCTTTGTCACGGGGTCGAGTCCCAGGCACCTTCAGCCTGCGGGCGGTGGTTCGTGTCGGTTCTCTAGGCGGGCCTAGGCCTAGAGGACAGTCGGAGGTCGTGTTCCATCCCAGGCACCTTAGGCCTGGGGTGAGGTACTCGGATGGAGGTCTGGAGCTCAGTGCCCAACACTGAGTTCCGCGAGGGAAGGAGATCCTAGGGAACCCCGGAAGTGAATACCCAAATCTGGAAGGCGTAATGGACCGGGGGGAGCTCCTCACTTGAAGACCTGGTGCAGCATATTGCCAGTGACGGGTGAGCCTCTCATCGGAGACCGCCTGGAAGGAAATTCCCCCTCACTCGGAGACCGCAGCCCACTTTCAGGAAGGAAAGTGGAGAACGCATTGTGTCTGGGCCTATTCGCATCCACACCTTCTTTTCTGTTCTGTTTCTACAAGGGAGTTCAACTGATTGTGTTCATTCGAGAAGAATAATGGAGTGTTGAACTTTAATGGTGTGGGGCTCATTTCCTGACAGACATTGTTTGAGGTAACTCTTGGTGGAGGCTCCAGGTGCACAGCACTGACCCGAAGGTAAAGGAACTTTGCTTATACCACACTGACACCTGTGGTGAAGGCCAGGCGTGGTGTCCCCGCTCCCTTACCCTCTAAGGTACCCCTAGACAAGAGAAGAGACGAGCTGAAGTCAAGAGGGGAGTGAGGAGGGCGCTACACTAGTAAAAGAGCTGGAAGAAGATAGCGGAGGAGCCCGGCAGAAGGACAATGAAGATCGGGAGAAGAGGCCGGAGAGCCAGAGAAGAGGCCGGAGAGAGCGCAGGGAGTCGGAAGAGACCTCCGAAGTCGGAAGTCGGAAGAAGACCCCTGGAGCTGCCTAATAAATAACTTTCAAAACCTGTCTAGTGTGTTTTTTTATTGACACTTTTTTCCCCCCAGGTGAAATGGGTAAGGGTACGATGTACCCCATACTCATTCACATAGGGTGGGGGGCCGGGATCTTTGGACCCACTTATTAAAGGGGACTCCCAGATTACGATAAGCCATCCGCCCACAGACCACGACAACCAACGACCAGGGTTGTCGGGAAGAGGCCCTTGTCCTCATCAACATGGGGACAAGGTGCTTTGAGGTGGGGGGGCCGCAGGGCGCCCCTCTGTCCCAAAGCACCCATCCACCATGTCGAGGGCATGCGGCCTGGTACGGTTCAGAAGGGGGGGCGCTCGTCCCCACCCCCTTTCCTGACCGGCCGGGCTGCGTGCTCGGGTAAGGGTCTAGTATGGATTTTGGGGGAACCCCCACACCGTTTTTTCGGCGTAGGGGGTTCCCCTTAAAATCCATACCAGACCTAAGGACCTGGTATGCTCTTGGAGGGGAACCCATGCCAGTTTTTTACTTAAAATTTGGCGTGGAGTTCCCCCTCATGATTCATACCAAACACAGTGCTTGGTATTGGCGGGGATCCAAGTCGGATCCCCATTCATAGAAAGTCGGACGTCGGCTTCAAGTCATGTCGCTAATTGGGAAAGGTAAAAACGAATTTTTCCTTTCACGATAAGCGAGTCAGCTCGGCGCTGGCTCCCGCGATGGGGCTCGCAGGTGTCAATTTCGCCGTTAACAGTGGCGAGATTGACACAATATCGCGGTCACCTACTGTACTCCCCCCCTTGTGACTGAATAAAGACATCACACAGGGGGTGCACTTCTGTTGGTGCCCGGTTGGCACGTTACTCACTAGAAACTGGCTGAGGGGGGGGGGGGTATGGCTCCTCAGCAGGCCAGATACACATTACTCTCTACGGATTCTACTGTTGCGCATTGTTTTGCAACTTACACCTCAATGCTCTCTTCAGTTGTGCTGGTCAGTCTCTCAGCCTTTAACATTTGATCACCAGGAAGAAAATATTGGTTACCTCACAGGCCCTGGGAGTCTCATGCCAGGGAATTTGGTTATGTATATCACACACTTATACAGTGATGGTTTACTAAGTTTAATATGGGTACTACTCCAATAGTGGCATGGAATGTCGGAGGAGTATATGACCCGTTAAAATGCGGTATGATTAGTTCTTGTTTAAAGAATTTTAACCCAGCCATAATAGGCCTGCAGGAAACCCACCTCACAAAAGACACAGTGAACCCTATACTCCTGGGTGGGCAAGGCATATCACTCTACTCACTCTGCCTATTCCTGCAGAGTGAGTGTATTGATCCATAATTGATCCATAAGTCCTTGGCTTACCAGGAAGTAGATTCCATAATAGACCCTTTTGGGTGATATGTATTTTTGTACTGTAAGCCGTTTACCATAAATGTGGTTATTGCTTTTGTGTATATCCCTCCTCCATTCTCTAGAGAGATACAACAATTCCTTCTGTCGTACCTGGTTGATAAACCTGAAGTCCCCACCATGATTATGGGAGACTTTAATAGTTACCTGTATAGTCAGTATTTATCTGGCGCTCCAAATGGATTAATCCTTAAGGGTATAGTCTGCGGCTGTAATAGCTGGATGGTGATGTATCCATAGGTTGGGTGGTTGGCAAAAAAGGGGTATTAAGGGTTAAAAATGAATGCACCCATCCTTCAGAGTGTGTCCAGAACTCTGCAAGACATGCAAGGAAAAAGCAGGGAGAGGGAGGCACCGACCTGAGTGTAGTATTAAAATGATGACTTTAATAGGATAAAATTAAAAACACAAGATGATAGAAGATGCATGCTGAGGACTGCACTTTACTTTGACGAGCATGCATCTTCTATCATCTTGTATTTATTCTTATCCTATTAAAGTCATCATTTTAATACTACACCCAGGTCAGCGACTCCCCCTCCCTGTTTTTTCCTTTAATGGGGATCTGGACCCCAGGTTAGATAAATCTAACATCCTTCGGCTCAAACTCCATCGGGCGGAAGGGGCACTATTTATAGCCGTCTGCTGGCAGAGGTGGGCTGGACAGATGTATGGCATTTGAAATACCCTACAACTAAACTATTTTCCTGCTTCTCTAAAACACATGGCTCTCTTTCCTCGCACAGACCTTTGTGTCGGCTCTTCCCATATCCTTAACTTGGTTTCTAAAGTGGAATATTTCTAAAGTAAATTATTTTCCATAGGGGAGTCTCTGATCATTCACCTATGGTGGCATATCTAACTACCCATCCCTCTAGCTCCTTGCCAAGAGCTCCATGGAAACTAAATGCCTTCTGGCTAAAACTTTTTTCTTCTCATGAGCGGGTAGTTCGACAGATTGAGGGATTTTTTTTATACCAATCAACCATATCTAAATGTTCTAGTAAAATGGGATGCCTTCAAGGCTTGCCTTAGAGCAGGGGTGTCCAAACTTTTTTTAAAGAGGGCCAGATTTGATTAAGTGAGGGCCGACCATTTTGCCTGACATTCTGTGAACCATTAAAATTTGGTCTAAGTGTGTTCGTTCGAGCACTAATACACCGCCCAACAAGAATTCTCTTGCCTTTGTGGCTGTGTGTGGTGAAGAGATGAGCTTAGGCGTGTTATTTGGATATACCATATTTATCAGCGTATAACACGCACCTTCACTTTAAAAAATCTTTAATTTTAAATACTCACTGCCCTTCAATACAGCCTCACAAGTGCCATAAATGCAGCACCCCCGTTGCCCTGAATGCAGCACCCCCGTTGCCCTGAATGCAGCACCCCTCTTGCCATAAATACAGCACCCCCCTTGCCATAAATACAGCACCCCCTTGCCATAAATACAGCACCCCCTTGCCATAAATACAGCACCCCCCTTGCCATAAATACAGCACCCCCCTTGCCATAAATACAGCACCCCCCCTTGCCATGAATAAAGCACCCCCCTTGCCATGAATGCAGACTCACCATTGCAGCCTGATTCATGGACATCTACAGCCTTGGAGGAGACAGGGAGGGGGTTGGACGAGCGCCGACAAACATACAGGAGAATTTCCTGTTTTATCGGCTGCCTCTTTAATCGAAAGTCCCGCCTCCTGTGATGGACGGAACAGTCGTCCAATGGCAGCGCAGGAGACGGGACTTCCTGTCGCCGTGTAAATAGGAAATACTCCTGTATGCACGGCGCTTGTCCCACCTCCTCCAAGGCAGCCAGCAGCATGTATTTCTTTTGTGGCCCCCGGCGCTCGGTGCCACAAAAGACATACATGTCAAAATGATCAGCCGGGCCGTCCGAAACCGGAATGTGGGCCGCGATTGGCCCGCGGGCCGGACTTTGGACATGCCTTCTTTAGAGGCACTTTCATAGCAGAAATTGAGGCCATTAAATATAATTCATGAGCCCTTCTGGATCGGGTGAAAAGTCAAATACGGCAGCTAGAGCTCTCCTATGTTACAGATCTCTCAGACTCTGCGAGGGATGCATGGATATCGAGGCAGGATTCCCTGGATCGGTTGAGATCCTTCGCCGCAGAGCGGAAACGCTTTTTCAGTAAACAGGCATTTTATAAGGAGGGGGAGAAAATGGGTCGATTGGTAGCAAAGATTGCCAGGTCTCAACAGTCTTCCCCATCCATAGGGGCCATTCATTGCTCCACTGACCCTGAGTTAATCATCACTGAACTGGCCTTCTTTTACACAGATCTATACAGTCCCTGTGATGACTACTTTGATGAGGCACTGCAGAGCTATTTACAATCTATATCCCTACCGGTTCTGAACCGACAGGCCCACGCAGAACTAGAAGCACGGTTCACGTTGGACGAGCTGAAAGAGGCGGCAGGCTTTTTCCCTACCCGTAAGGCACCGGGAGATGAAGGGATCCCCATGGAGGTCTATACCCAATATGGGGAAGCTATCCTACCCAAACTACTGGAAATGTTTAATGCCTCTTTGAAAATGGGACAGTTGCCCACAACCATGTCTAGGGCAAATGTTATACTGTTGCTTAAGCCAGGAAAGGATCCGGTGGATCCGAGCTCGTACAGACCCATCTTATTACTGCACAGTGACATAAAAATATTAGCAAAAGTACTGGCCTTGAGGGTTAACAGGGTCGTTCTGTCTATTGTCCACCCAGATCAGGCAGGCTTTATGCCACGTATGTCTACTGCAACTAACCTTAGAAGACTGTTTTTGAACATGCAGACCCCAGCAAATAATACCGGACATAGGGCACTGTAGTCTCTTGATGCTGATGTTGCCAATAAGGCATTCAACAGTGTCAGTTGGAGGTATCTCTGGGCTGTGTTCTCCAAATTTGGTCCCAGGTTTAACGCGTGGACACGTTTACCGATAGCTCCTGATAAGCTGCCATACGTATGTCTGACAGGATGTCCCCTGTATTTGCACTTGGCAGGGGGACTAGGCAGAACTGTCCTGTCCCCTCTGCTCTTGCTACAGTATTGAGCCTCTCGCTGCCCAGGTGCGTGATTGCCCACAAGTCACGGGATTTAGATATGGAGAACTGCATGAGAAAATAATGCTCTACCTGACAATATGCTCCTTTTCTTGGGGCATGTAGACAACTCATTATTTAGGGTTATGTCATCATCTCAGACTTTGGCCAATATTCAGGCCTTACCATTAATTGGTCCAAATCTGCATTGATGCTTTTGGATGATGCACCTGGGCCGCAGGCAGTGCTTTCCTGTCCTATCCCAATAGTAACCTCCTTTAGGTACTTGAGAATTCAAATATCCCTCAAGCTTACTGATTACTATAGCCTAAACATTTCCCCTTTATTTACCAGTTTCAGGGATAAGATAAACATATGGAACAAACTTAAAATGTCCTTGAGCAGGATAAACCAACCTCATCAAGATGATTCTTATGCCCCTGTTTTTGTATTTGCTTAATAACATGGTTATTCTACTAAAGATATTTTGAGTGGTCAACTCTTTATTTAGATTGCTTCTCTGGAATATTTGTCCTCCCAGGATCAAATTGGAACAGCTCCAGTATCCCAAGGATGGGGGTGGTCTAGCACTCTCCAACCCTTGGCTATACTATCTGACTAAAGGAAAAAGAAAACTGCGCCAAAAAATATTATGAAACAATCCTGAGTGACATCAGGATAAAAAAAGTCCAAAGGTGTGACCCACAATTAAAGGGGAGGTTCCATAGGTTAGAAACAGTCCAAGCAGTCAGTGTATTATGATTCCACCATATATAACACCAAGTAAACCACCACCATAAAAAATGGCTGCTTACCAGATGCAAGCAAAAAACGTACAGTTGGCTATAACCCAGCCGTGGCCTTTAGCTTGAGAGGAATCCAAGCAAAGTACCCCAGACACTCCTCCAGTGTTAGCATGGACCTCTTGATGGCTCCGTTGCACAAATAAAAAAAGAATACCATAGGGTGATAACGTAATATCAGGGTATAGTACTGAACACCACCACCGTGATACATAAATTTATATGTGACCACCACCTTAGTAAAAAATGGCTCCTTACCAGCGGCAAGGAAGGAGCACACATTCGACTATAACCTAGCCACTGCCTTTATCCTGCACCTTGGACCCAAACACAGACTCCCAGGACACTCTTCAGTGTTTTGTGAGACGCTGCTTCATGCTCCCTATAGGGTACCTGTAGCCTGTGGGGGGATGGATTCTGACACTTGTGGCAGCATTTCATTGCAGCCATGTCCTCCAATTCTGCCAGATCGTCGGCTAGACTCATGCTTTTAGGCATGAGGGCAGAGTCTATTCCAAAGGGCCTGGAGGCTCAGCTGTTCCAAAGACCCAATAAACAAATGCCCACTTATGCACTTCTTCAAAAGGTGTGGAATAAGGCCAAGCAATTGCAGCAAGTAAAGGGGTACACAATATTCAGCTTGATTTGGGAGAATAAATCGTATGAGGAACTGGCCAAACTTCAACAGGGACCCAGATGGTGATCTCCAAGAATAACTTACCTCTCCCATGTTTTTCATAACGGGAGACTACTTTCTTTCCCCGATCTGCAAACCAAATTTGCATTGCCCTCCAACATTCTGTTCTATTACCTGCAACCACAACACGCTGTTAGAGCTCAGGGTAATGCAGTGGAATGGATACAATTACCTACCTATATTTTTAATTTGTTTTAAAATGCCACAGAAACAAAGGGCATAATCTCACATTGCTATCTTATGCTCCTATCTGCATTTTTAGAGGATCACCCCATGAAAGCAATGGCTATGTGGGAGGGGAACTTAGGCCCAGTGTCGGGTGATCAATGGGAGTGTATCGCAGAAAGTATCCCAACTATTTACTGCATACTGCTATGGCACATTATACTCCTGTAAAACTTCATAGAATGGGCAAACTACCTGACCCGTTGTGTGGTAAATGTAAAATAGTGCCAGGTGACCTGATACATCTCCTATGGTGATGCCCCAAGCTCCATAGATACTGAAGGGGGGTTCTGACCATACTTAACCAGGTATTCCAAATAAATGTTCCTCCTGATACGCTATGTTGCCTCCTAAGTGTATTGGAGGAGGCAATTCCAGAGGAGAGGACGAGGACAGCCTTTTCTATAGCTTTGTTCCAAGTTAGGAAAACAATACTTATGGAATGGAAATCTGCCACTCCTCCGACTGTTAAATCCTGGATTCAACACATGGGTAATACTTTGAATTTATCCTTGAACAGTACATTTATCAACACAAGGGGAGGCCTGGTAAATTTGACAAACTATGGGCCCCCTGGCTTAATTCACTGGGACTTTGTCCCAAAGAACTTGTCCAAATGAGGCTGCTCTAATGCCTATAGATCTCATGGTACTCATGGGTAATGATTGTTTGTTTAAGGGGGGTTTAACATTGTAGGAAAACTGTGGGAAAAGTTTGGTTGTTGATATACCTGCCTGGGTTACTAATGCTTCACCATTTGGTGATGCTCATTGCAAATACAATGCTATGCATATTCCCTCTTCTCTGGTTATTACATGATGTGGCTATTTGCTATGTAATTGGTTTCTATATGTAGCAGTGTCCCCATATTTGGGGCCCGCTATATTTGAAATTTAGGGGGTAGCCTGAGCATTAGTTTGGCTCAGGCGGTTTGTTTTCATTAGAATTGGACTCTGTTCTGCTGCGATGTTGTCTGGTCATGCAGTTCCCTTTAGCCTGCAGGTGGAGATGTTGCCCAGGTCCTAGGTTGAACCACAGGAAATATTGCAGCGTGATTGGGTGTCCTCTCTCAGCAGCCATGCAGTGGGCATGGTCGGCCTGCTTTGCATGCTGGGAGAGGGTACTTAAGGGGCAGACGCTATTGAGTCTGGGTCTTTGTCCTTGGCACGCACCCCACCTTCGGTGGCCCTCATGGCCAGGGGTGCGTGTGAATGTGCTGGGTCCTGGGCACCTTTAGCCAGAGGCCCCATCATTCCAGGTAGGCCCAGTACCTTTAACTGGGGCCTACAACCAACGGAATCCCAGGGTATCCGTGGGAGGGTGACCCGCTCTGAAGGAGAGGCAACCAGGGGAGGACCTTTCTAAGGGGACTGGTGAAGGATGTCGCCGTCTTGGGAGAGGCCTGGTTACCTGTCAGAGGGAAGGATTCTGTGATACACCATAAGCTCTTGTAACGTGCCCCATTGGCACCTATGGTCTCTAGTTACAATTCCTGAAAAGTTCAGGACTTTAGAGCTAAAAGGCTCTGTGGCAGAGGATCTTCCTAACACGTCCCTAGGAGAAACCAAGCTAAAGTAATTATTTGTGCTCCACTCCGGCTGCTAGGACCGTGAGAGGGAACTATCAAGGTGAGCAAAACCCACTCAGGCTTGAGTGGCGACGAGGGTAAATAAGTGCCGCGTGCCTGAACCTGCTTCCTTATCCAACTCTATCTCTATCTTCAACTTTCCTACTAAGTTACTAGCAAAGAGAAAATAAACTCGTCTGTTGGAGTTTAACACTGTCTGGACATTGGCCTTCTTATTAGAGAAAATAGACTTTTCCCTACACTCTAGGGATGAGAACTAGGGATGAGCCGAACACCCCCGGTTCGGTTCGCACCAGAACCTTCGAACGGACCGAAAGTTTGCACGAACGTTAGAACCCTATTAAATACAATGGACGCGAATGTTCGAAATCTAAAGTGCTAATTATAACGACTAATATGCATGTTCTTGTCCTAAAAAGGGTTTGGGGACCCGGTTCTCCCCCAGGGGACATGTATCAATGCAAAACTAAGTTTTTAAAACGGCCGTTTTTCGGGAGCAGTCATTTTAATGATGCATAAAGTGAAAAAAAAAAAGTGAAATATTCCTTTAAATATCGTACCTAGGGGGTGTCTAAAGTATACCTGTGAAGTGGCATGTGTTTCCCGTGTTTAGAACTGTCCCTGCACAAAATGACATTTCTAAAGGAAAAAAAGCCATTTAAAACTGCTTGCGGCTTTAATGTAATGTCTGGTCCCGGTAATATGGATGAAAATCTTTGAGAAAAATGGCATGGCTACACCCATCACCCCCCCCCCCCACCCCAGCCCATTACCAGCCCCTTTGGGTCTTGTATGGGTATTAAGGGGAACCCCGCACCCAAAATAAAAAAAAAGGCCCAATATACTCTGAACAGCAGTATACAGGCGGTGCAAACAAGACAGGGACTGTAGGTTTGTTCTTGAGTAGAATCTGTTTGTAATTTTGAACAGGTACATTGTTTAAGTGTAGCTCCAGACAAAAAATATATTTTTAAGCTTTTTGGAAAACATAGGGAAGGGTCATTACCCCTGTAACATTTGTTTTGCCGTCTGTGCACCTGTTCAGAACATTTCCCCTCACTTTCTGTCCCAATGACAAATGTTTTTGAAAAGTGGGGTTTTTATTGAAACAAGGATTGGTGATAAAGCATCAGTAGAGAGGAGACACCTTTTTCCCATATTAACTCTTACAGGAGAGAATTTCCCTTCCTAGGGGGAGATTTCCTCTCACTTCCTGTTTTCTCCTTCCGTTTGCAAGTAGAAGTCGTTTGTAAGTTGGATGTTTGAAAGTAGGTGCCTGCCGTATATACTCTGCTGAAATTTGCCCCTTACATGTTGGTGTTGCCACAACACTGTGAGCCCTCACAGTTACTCTTGGTGGGCGCTGGAACGCCCTGCTGTGAACTATTATATCAGGAATTGTAATTACATGCCATTGTTGAACAGTGGTAGGAAAAATTGGGCCTTTGGTGGTGGTGCTCGTGCTACAGCACTGTCAGCCCTCACAGTTACTCTTGGTGGGCGCATGAATGGGCCCTACTGTAAATTATTAGATCAAGAATTGTAATTGCATGCCCCTGTTGAAGAGGGGCAGAAAAATTCGGCCTTTGGTGGTGGTGTTGCCACAACACTGTAAGCCCTCACAGTTACTCTTGGTGGGCGCAGGAATGGGCCCTGCTGTGAATTATTAGATCAAGAATTGTAATTACATGCCTCTGTTGAACAGGGGCAGAAAAATTGGGCCTTAGGCACTGGTGCCACAACACTGCAACCCCTCACAGATACTGTACTTGGAGCACAGCAATGAGCCCTGTTGCAAAGTATTGCATCAAAAATTGTAATTACACGCCCCTGTTAAATAGGGGCAGAAAAATTGGGCCTTAGCCACTGGTGGCAGCACCCAGAAACAAAAAAGTTCTTCCAAGCTATCATCAAGAATCAGATCATTGAGGAGGAGGAGGATAGTCAGTCAACATAACAGGACAGTCACTCAGCATCAGCATCAGTCTTGAAGGGATGTGACATTTGAAAATAAATTATTCTGTTATATCAGCTTCAGGTGCTTGGTAGCTGGTGGTGATCCAAGACTGGTTCATCTTTATGAAGGTCCGCCGATCAACCGAGTCGGTGGACAGGCGCACCCTGTGATCCGTGACAAAGCCTCCAGCAGCACTGAATGTGCGTTCCGAAAGAACGCTGGATGCAGGACAGGCCAGCAGCTCAATTGCATACTGTGCAAGCTCTGGCCAGTGATCCATCCTCAAGACCCAGTAAGCCAGAGGATTTTCGGTGGGGAAGGTGTCCAAGTCTGACCTTGCCCCTAGGTATTCCTGCACCATGTATATCAGACGCTGGCGATGGTTGCTAGAACCGATCATACCTTGGGGCTGCGGACTAAAAAATTGTCTGAACGCATCAGTCAGACGGCCACCTTCTCCACCGCTCCTTCTGCTACTGACCGAAGCCTCAGCAACTCGTTGTCCAGGACCAGGAGTTTGTAACCTCCCAGTCTCTGGGAACGCGTTGCACAGACCTTTCTGCAAGGCCTCCCGGAGTTGTCTCATCCTCTGCTCCCTCTGCGACGACAAGATAAGGTCCGCAACCTTACCCTTGTACCGTGGATCAAGGAAAGTGGCCAGCCAGTAATGGTCCCTCTCCTTGATCCGAAGAATACGAGGATCCTTCCGCAGACTTTGCAGGATCAGGGAGGCCATGCAGCGTAGGTTAGCTGAGGCATTCAGTCCGGAGTCCTCTGGATCACTAAGGACGACATGATCCGCAGCCACCTCCTCCCAGCCACGTACAAGTCTACGGGTTTGTTGGGACTGTAAATCATCCCTAAAAGACTACTGCTGTTGATGCTGAGTGCCATGCTCCACCTCCATGCTGACACAGAAGAAAGGCCTAGTGAGCAAAGGGTGGTGGCTGCTAGTACCATACTACCCATAGATGATCAAAAGGAGAGAGATTGGATTTTCCTAGGCACTGATTGACAGACACTGAAGTCTTATATAAAATATATTTATTACATAAAGGAAAAGCAATTACAATTACATTAAAAACATAAGCCGACCCCACAACAGAAAATAGCAGTATATAAAGGTAGCAAAGCCACCATCACCGTCTATTTAGAGTGAAGAGGGCAGTGAACCTCAACTGGTTTCGCGGTTAGCACCGCTTCTTCAGGAGGGTCTATACAAACATAATTGAAAAATTTGTATATAAACTAGCAGAAAAAACATAAGCAACATAATACACACAATGTACTTTAGTTCAATAACAATAACATAATTAGCCAATGTCATAATATCTGCTCACCATAGAACGTTCACTGGGACACGTGGGTGCCTGAACTACCCCCCGCAGCGGACAAGGGGGATAAAGAAATGGTGCTATCTGGTAGAAATAAGTATATCATTACACTATATCAATACTGTAGATTTCATATTAAAGGGCACCCAAGGTGACTCAGGCCTAGAAGGGAAATGTGGCATAAGAGAAAAGGTGAAGGTAGGGAAGAAAAAGGGGGGGGAAACAGTAAAGAGGGGAGTGGGGGGGGTGTGGGGGGGAAATGAAGAAAGAGGGGGAGGGAAAAGGGGGAGGAAGAGGAGAAAAGAAGGGAGGTAAGAGCGGACAAACAGGTTTTAAAGAAAAATTAGAAGGGGGGGGGGGGAGGAAGGTATAAGAAGGAAGTGATCGGAGAGGAGGGGGAGAAGACAGGAAAGGAAGGGAAGGGGGGGATAGGGAAGGGAAGGGAAGGGATGAAGGGAGGAGGGGGGAGGGAAAAATTGGGGATGGGGGAAGGGAAAAGGAACAATGAGCGGGGGAGGGGGGGAAGGAGGGAAGGGGGAGGGGAAAGGAGGGGGGATGGAATAATTGGATAAAGGAGAGGGAAAAAGGGAAGGGGATTATGTGTTGGGAAGAAAAGGGGAAAGGGTTGGGATCAGTATGAAAAACCAAGGAATGTTAGAAGCCCATACCCTTTTAGGTTTGAGGGGCAGATCACCACCACCAGGGTTAATAATATCTGCTCACGTCCTATGGTGAGCAGATATTATGACATTGGCTAATTATGTTATTGAACTAAAGTACATTGTGTGTATTATGTTGCTTATGTTTTTTCTGCTAGTTTATATTAAAAAAATTCAATTATGTTTGTATAGACCCTCCTGAAGAAGCGGTGCTAACCGCGAAACCGGTTGAGGTTCACTGCCCTCTCCACTCCAAATAGACGGTGATGGTGGCTTCGCTACCTTTATATACTGCTATTTTCTGTTGTGGGGTCGGCTTATGTTTTTAATGTAATTGTAATTGTTTTTCCTTTATGTAATAAAGACTTCAGTGTCGTTCAATCAGTGCCTAGGAAAATCCAATCTCTCTCCTTTTGATCATCTATGGGTAGTATGGTACTAGCAGCCACCACCCTTTGCTCACTAGGCCTTTCTTCTTCATCAATTATTATGGATGATGGCACTATTTTTTGTTTATGATTATTTCTCCTAATTGAGGCTATACTCAAACAATTGTCCATGCTGACACAATCCTCCTCCTACTTCTCTTCCTGTGTGATGGGTGGGACACAAGGAACACTGTCTGCGTAAAGGGGGCCTTGAGAGGCAAGGAAGTCCTCCTCTTCCTGCCTCTGTTCTGCCTCAAGTGCCCTGTCCATTATTCCACGCAGTGTATGCTCCAACAGGTGGACAAGAGGTACAGTATCACTGATGCATGCACTGTCACTGCTCACCATCCTCGTGGCCCTGATCATGCCCCACTGGCGTGATGAAAAAAACCTGAGCTCCCCTGACCCTGTCCTGGTGCCGTAGTCGCACAGGTACTCATTGATGGCCCTCTGCTGCGTGTGCAGCCGCTGCAGCATGGCCAACGTTGAGTTCCACCTGGAGGGCATGTCACATATAAGGCGGTTCTTGGGCAGGTTCAACTCCTTTTGCAGCTCAGCCAGCCGAGCACTGGCTTTATATGATCTGCGGAAATGCACACAGACTTTCCTGGCCTGCCTCAGGACATCCTGTAAGCCCGGGTACCTGCCCAAAAACCGCTGCACCACCATGTTAAGGACGTGAGCCACACAGGGCACATGGGTCAGTTGTCCCTGTCGGAGGGGGTGGAGAGGAGGTTGGTGCCATTGTCGCAAACCACCATTCCTGGCTTAAGCTGGCGTGGCATCAACCACCTCTCGGCCTGCCCCTGCAGAGCAGACAGAACCTCTGCCCCAGTGTGGCTCCTGTCCCCCAAACACACCAGCGCAAGCACGGCATTGCATATTTTTGCCTGCGTACTTGCGTAGCCCCTTGAACGCCTACGGAGCACCGCTGGTTCCGAGGACAAAGCACAGGAAGAGGCCATGGAGGAAGAAGAAGAGGAGGGGGTGGGGGAGAGAGGTGTGTTACAACCAGTAATAGCATTTTGGAGGCGTGGCGGCGGAACAACCTCCAACACTACTGCACCCTGTCCTGCATCCTTCCCAGCTGCCAAAAGAGTGACCCAATGGGCCGTGAAAGAAAGGTAACGTCCCTGTCCATGCCTGCTGGACCATGAGTCGGCGGTAATATGCACCTTACCGCTGACCGCCCTGTCCAGCGAGGCATGGACATTGCCTTCCACATGCCGGTAGAGAGCTGGAATCGCCTTCCGTGAGAAAAAGTGGCATTTGGGAACCTGCCACTGAGGAACCGCACATTGCATCAACTCACAGAAGGGGGCCGAGTCTACCAACTGAAAAGGCAGCAGTTGAATTGCTAGCAATTTAGCCAAGCTAGCATTCAACCGCTGGGCATGTGGATGGCTGGGAGTGAACTTCTTTGACGGTCCAGCAGCTGGGGCAGGGAAATTTGCCTGCTAGAATCGGACGTCGGTGTACTGCTAGCAGAGTGCCCGCAAGTACTTGGCTGTGACACACCGAATTCTACACCTTCATTCCTCTCAGTGCAGGTTTCAGAGAGGACTGAAGGTATAGTGGGGTTGGAGATCCCAGCTGATGAGGAGCAAGGAGAGGTCCGCTTTGTTCTTTGGTGTGGGTCTTTAAGGTACGCTTGCCAACGAGCTGCATGGCAGGTCAACATATGTCTAGTCAAGCAAGTGGTGCCCAAGCGGCTGATGTTTTGGCCACGTGAGATACGCTTGAGACATATGTTGCAAATACCAGCGGTGCGATCTGATGCACTCGACTCAAAAAAGGCCCACACCAAAGAACTTTTGGAATAACGGGCAGAGGCAGCGTCCTGCACAGGCGTAGCTCTGCGGTGTGATTCAGTCGGTGTGCTGCCCTTACGCTGGCCCCCGGAGCCTCCTCCTCATCCTCCTCCTCCTCTCTCCTATCAGGCACCCACGTGGAGTCAGTGACCTCATCATCCCCTCCCTCCTCATCACTGGAGCCAATCTGGCAGTATGCTGCAGCTGCTGGAACATGACTGCCAGATTGCTGTCCTTCTTGAGCATTCCCTCTCTCTGCGCTCACGCTACTGCCTTCCTCTAGCTGGGTATCATCATCAGACCCTTTGAAACGCTGGGCATCTTCCTGGAGCATGTACCCAACACTGTGCTCAAACAGTTCGGGGGACTCCTCAGGAGGACATGGTGGGTCTAGGGAAGGAGTGACTGATGATGACATTGATACGAGGGAAGAGGACGCTTTGGCAGCTGCTTTGCAGGAACCCTGAGCCTGGGTGAGAGAGGATGAGGAGGATGAGGAGGGCTTGGTCATCCACTCTACCAAGTCTTTGGCATGATGCGGCTCAACACGTCCAGCTGCTGAAAATAAGGACAAGCGTGTCCCATGGCCACGTGCTGATGACAATGCACCGCATCCACGGCCAGTACTGTTGCCCCCAGACACAGAGCCTGCTTGCCCTCTTTTATTGGCTCGTGACTGTCTGCCTCTCTTTGTTGGCCTTCCAGACATAGTAATGACCTGCAGGGAGATGGGAAAAAACAGCAATTGGGTAGTGTATATTGTGCTGGAGACACACAACACCCACTAACTCCTGCAGATGCCTGTATTAGAGAACAGTAATGACGGGTATATACAGGTGTACACTGTGCCACTAACTCCTGCAGATGCCTGTATTAGAGAACAGCAATGACGGATATATGCAGGTGTATACTGTGCTGGGGGCACACAACACCCACTAACTCCTGCAGATGCCTGAGAAAACAATAAAACATAGAACACACTGTCCCTGCCTATGTATCTCTTTCCCTGCCTGCCTACCTAGCTAAGAGAACAGCAATGAAGTTTAGATCCAGGCGTATACTGTGCTGGAGGCACACAACACCCACTAACTCCTGCAGATGCCTGAGAAAAAAATAGAACACAGAACACACTGTCCCTGCCTATCTATCTCTTTCCCTACACGCCGGAACACACTGCACGAGGCCGCCGCACTGGCAGCCTTTTATAGTGTGGGGCGTGTACTAAACCCCCCTGAGCTATGATTGGCCACAGGCATCCTGCCTGTGGCCAATTATGGCTCTCCTCGCTGCCGGCGCTGTGATTGGCCAAGCATGCGGGGTCACAGTGCATGCTTGGCCAATCACAGCGCCGGGATTGCACTGCGATGGCGCAGTGTATTGTGGGCCGTTCGCGTCACTCGAATTTTGCACAAACGGCCTATAATGTTCGATCTTCGCCGAACGAGCGAACAGCCGATGTTCGAGTCGAACGTGTCTTCGACTCGAACACCGAGCTCATCCCTAATGAGAACCAACAGAAAGAGGTAACTCGCTGCAGGACCCAAAACTGTTAACACCGCTCACCCTCTTCGTAACAGTGGAAAATGGGCATGTGGCATGGTGTGTCCTGTCCTGCAAGTGGAGGTAAGCAGGACAGAGATCTGTGTGCTACACGTGGGGGCTCGAGTCCGGGATTTTGCAGCTACCCCTGGAAAAGTTGGACTATTTCTCTCTCATGTCTGTGTGTTCTGTGGAGGTCGGCCATTTAGGAAAAGTTGGACTGCGTCACTTTATTAGAGAAAATGGAGGTCAGGCCTGTACTTTGATTTTCATTCTAACTGCGTAGTTTGTGGGCGTGTCCTAGCTGAAGAAAAGCCTGCGAGCTGCGTGCAGCAAGAGAAAAGGGGGAGGAGCCCCGCCAACTGTGAGTTGCATGTGGCGCATTGGCGCCAAGGGACAGTACGAGCTGAACTAGTGAAGGAGAAGCAATATGTCTGCTACCCCATGGACTTTCATTGCACTGGGGCCTCGGATGTTCCCAACTACCTCTTCCAAGGACATTGCTCCCCTCACTGCTCCCCTGACGGATACAGGGATCCGGCTCAAGCCTAGGGGCCGCTTCGCCCTTTATACTTGTAGAGATGCGGAGGCCCTGGGCGTGCTCTGTCCCAGATGCAATGGTTAAACTGTACAGATACAGTCTTTTGGAAGGAGTTTGACCTGCGGGGAATTCCTGTTTGGGGTGGACCAGCCCACGAGTCACCCCGAGCCTACCGGGTCAATTGTATCACAGGGATTGTTACTTCTGAGGAGGATAACTATGCCCCTACAGCCGAGCCCACGCGCATTGCCACGGCTGCAACGGATGTGCAAGATGGAGTTCCGGCCACTATGGAACCAGTGACGGATGCTACAGTGGATGCTGCTTCTGTCACCACAAAGACCTCCATACCACCCGCCAAATGGAAGGTGGGATACGTTAAGGCCTCGTGCGGCCGCGGTCGAAGCCTGCCCCAGCGCCTGCCTGAACCGGATCTTCGCAGCGGAGGGATCTCCGGGAAGTCCACGTCAGGGGACGGTAAGGAGGTTGGGGGAACTGTGATCGCAAGTTTGCCGGGGAAGAGGAAGAAGCCTATACCCCATGCTCCTGGGGATGTGTGGACAGCCAAACCCCAGGAACTTTTACCTTCTGGAGACAATGTGTCCGTGTCCACCAGAAGTTACTTGCCGGCAGAGGAGTATGATACTTCTGATCTGGACTCATCGTCCGATGTGGGTGATGACGTGGAGATTGATGAGATCTTCACTTAGAAGGGTTGGGACAAAATTCCGGTGATTTCACCCCGCAGCCTTAGAGAGGGATCGCCCATGGACTCTGGGGAAACTACACCCCGAGTGAAAGCCCCTGCTTTGAAGGAAGAAGTTATTCCCATACCCGCACTGCCTGCACCCGCATCGTCTGTACCTACTGCCACAGAGAGCCGTCTGCCATTGCGACCACCTCGGCCACAGCTGGAACTAGCACTAATAAAAAGGACCCCAGATGCCATTGTCCTACCTGGAGCAGGAGATCGTGCAACCATACCGCCCATAGCCCCGTTGGAACGGCTCCTAAACAAGAAGGTTGCTAGGGAATACGGATGGGAATATCCTTATGTTCCCAAAGAACTTCTATTTGAAATTGAGGCTTATCGAGAGAGATGGTACTCCGACTTTGTTTGGGATTACCTGGAAGTACCTAAAGCCTGCAGGCATTTCATATGTTCAAATGTAAAAGGGGGGTACCTATGCGCCTGCCAATAGGTACAACTAAATTAAAGTGCTAATATAAAGTGCTAAGTGCTAAAAATAAATAACTAATATAAGACATACAGCAGCTGACTTCTATAGTGCAATCAACACAAAAAAGTACAATACATTTTTTTTGAAGCAGCGCTAAATGTCCGTGAACAATAATAAATTATCAACGTGCTATACAAGCGCTAAAATATAAATGAACAAATCTAATTAAAGTGCTAAATAGCGTCAATACACAATGATAATGACTGTTAATAAACGTGCATAAAAAAATATTTTTTTACAAAAAATATATCCAAATGTTGATGTGTCCCAAAGGAATAGTATAATATATGTGTAAAGAGTTCACACATAAAGTGCTAATCTTCCCCCCAAAAAATGTGAAAATATCAGCAGCCAAGAGCAGGAAAAAAGGAAAAGAACAGGCATGGGAGTCCAGCTCATCACATCAAAAGGGAATCAGTAGGAAATCGGTATGCATGTACAATCCTCCCCCGTTAACACCAGCCTCTCACCTTACTGATGGACCCCAAGGGGTCAGATACAGCCTTAATAGATCTCCACTGCTCCGGATGATGAACTCCAGTTCTTATATGCAAACAGGGATTGCTGCAACCTTTTCACCGCTTCCAACCGTGATTTCTTAGGGTATACCTTGCCCAATCCCCGAATTGCACAATCCCTGAATCCCAGAACTCATCAGACTACTGGCACTTTGAGCCAAAGTGCCAGTAGTCTGAGAGCAAATCCATTCCCACGCGCACGGAGAGTGTAGTGACTTGTGCTGCCACCAGGTGGTAGTGGTTTGCAGAACTATATTAATAGTATATGCTCAGTGATGCTAGGTTAAGCAACTCATGCTTTCAAAGGATGGTCATTTCTTTCCGAAGAGATGACTTGCTTCTGTATATGTTAGGAAGTAGGATGTGTTTATTGCATGTATGTATTTTTTTCTCTCCCTCTGCAGGTGATCTGCTATTAACTCCACCGGAGGATGGGTGGGGTAGTTATTCAGTAGGGGGTGGGATGTGTAAAAAGTAAAACACATTTTTTTTGTGTGTGTATTTTTTGTGTAAAAAGCAACATTGAGAATGTGTTACTACATGTTCTTTCTTTCTTTCTCTACCCCATTCCCAAAGTACTTGGTTCAGGCACCACCTCTCTCTCTCTCTCTCTCTCTGTCTCTCTCTCTCTCTCTCTCTATATATATATATATATATATATATATATATATCTAGCGGTACCCCCAGTTAAGAGGGCTGCTGGTATAACTTTTGGGCCCCTGTAATGCACCCTGTCAACCTCCGGCAATTGGCTCTAACCTCCCTTGGCACAGTTAGTAGGGGATGATAGGATGGTGCAACCTGCAACTCACGGAGGCACAATCCTATAGTAGACAACACACAGCAATAGAGTTTAGCTATCTTTAACCGTCTCTTCTGCAAAGTAAATGACACAACACCAATATACTTAACCTTTAAAGTTTTACTCAGATTTTTAGGTAAGCACATAATCAACAGGATGCATATCATGTGCAGAGCCCTGCAATAAAAGAGTATCTCAAAAGACAAACAGATATACAGTATGGTGCATAAATCTTACGGTCTCCGCTGCAGCTATTTTTCCTCGTGGGCAAAGATGGTGCCCAGCAATGTCTACGCTAAGTCAGGCCTGACTGTACTGTGTAGAAGTTCCGTAGGGGAAAATCTTCGCTAGCAAACAAACGGTAGTGCACTTGTTGAAGAAATATTGTAATCCTCAGGGTAAAAGGGGTTCTGATAACTTGTTGAATTAAGGCAATCTCTAAGCTGTTCCGATGCACTGTCCCTCCGGTGCGCAGCACAACACTATTTATAACTCCAGATAACAGTTATTGGGCCTAGAGAATCCTATATAGTTCTCTGAGCAAGTGCTCTCACCCAACTGGACCAGTCCGTGTCCGTATCTTCCGCTTCTGTGTCTTGGTACACAGGTCTCTCGACATCCAAGTCTTCGGTCCTCCTGGCAACGATGCAACAACAGAGTGGAGAGGCATCCCTCAGGTTCCTTGGTGAGAGCGGAAGGCTCTTTGGAGAAAGACCCAGGCTTAGGCCTAGTATCACCACAGGCTCGGAAAGGAGTTCCACTTGCTGGGCGGACGGTGTCCCAAGAGACTGAAACCGGCCCCGCCTTTCTCTTATAAAGTCCACCCCAGCAGTCTTTGCGCGGGGCAATGCACCCTGGGTGTCCAGTGGGGTTATGGGTACAGTAGTCTCTGAGGCCTTAAAGGAAACCCCCGCTACACACTCCCCCCACTTAGAATCTTTGATCCCCAAAGACAACATCAACAATATGTACAAACAAGATAATGAAGGACTGCAAAGGAGCCCGGCAGAGGAATCTCCCACCAAGCATGGGAAGGAAGATTGTCCTGCCCACAGGCCGTATCAGTGAGGGGGGCCTGCCTAACTGTGCCAGAGAGTGAGTCGGGGTTGCCCTCCACCAAATGCACAGTGGAGGGGCCAGGATTCTCTATAGTCCTTCACGCCGTCACCACAGTGTCTTCAGAACACTCCCCCATCTGGGTGTAGGTTAGCTTCCGGGGAGGACATATGGTTCTCTTAGCTCTTTGTTCTCTGGGGGTCAATGTCTCAGATACCACAGGTTCTTCTACTGGGATAGGTGTAGGAGTCTCTTCTGTTTCTAAGGCACCCGAATCAGATGCAGAAAGATACATGGAGTCCCTTGGATCGTCAACAGGAAATGACTCTATGGCATCTTCCCACTCCTCAGTCTGAGCATAGGATGGAATAAACTCAGTGGCTTCTGGATTTAAGGTATCATCAGGGGTATCCTCAGAGGGTGGAAGGTCTATGGATAGAGGTTCAGGTGCCTGGGATGGCCATAGCCAGGTGAGTTCCAGCTCCTCCTCTTCACTCTGATCTGAAGTATCCTTCTCTTGTTCTAGAGTTGTCTGAGACCTAGTATTGGGTCTAGGAGCACAGGGAGTTGAAGGCAGCTCTGAAGAATCCAGGGTAGGGGGCATCCTGACTGCTTCAGATAGGGGTAGCAGATGGTTCCTGTGCCCGGTCTTCAGCGGCCCCGCTCTTCCTTCAGGCTTCAGCTGGTATACTGGTAGACCAGGCAGTTTTTTACAAATCACATAGGGCTCTGACTTCCACCTGTCTGCCAGCTTGTGCTTTCCTGGAACCCCTAAATTTCTTAGTAACACTCTGTCCCCGAGTTGCAAATCCTGGATCCGGACCCTAAGGTCAAAGTTCCGTTTATTTCGGGCTCCTCTCTGGTCAGAAGTTAATTTGGCCTTCTCATAGGCCAGCCTTAGGCTTTTTCGTAGTCGGTCCACGTATCCCTTATGTGAGGCAGCTGATGTGTGGTCCACTGAGGTACCAAAGGCCAAGTCTACTGGTAGTCTTGCTTCCATTCCAAACAGAAGTCTATAAGGGGAATACCCTGTGACATCACTGGTGGTACTATTTTAGGCGTGCACTATGGCAGCTATGTGCTTGCCCCAATGTTGCTTTTCCTCACTGCTCAGAGTCCCCAACATATTTAGCAAAGTCCTGTAGAATCTTTCTGGTTGAGCATCACCCTGGGGGTGATAAGGAGTAGTGTGAGTTTTCTTTATGCCCAAAGAGTCCAGTAGCTTCCGGATCAGTCGGCTTTTAAAGTCTCTCCCTTGATCCGAGTGAAGGCGTTGGGGTAACCCATAGTTCACGAAGTACTTTTTCATAAGTATCTTGGCTACAGTGGAGGCCTTCTGGTCTTTAGTTGGAAAGGCCTGGGCATAACGGGTGAAATGGTCGGTTATCACCAGAACATTTCCATGTCCACTCAAGTCAGGTTCCAGACAAAGAAAGTCAATGCATACCAAGTCCAAGGGTCCTTGACTCTGCAGGTGGCCCATTGGGGCAGCTTGACGTGGCAATGTCTTCCTCTGTATGCAGCGAGCACATGAGTGACAGTACTTCTCCACTTCAGCTCGCATACAAGGCCAGTAGAATCTATTCCTGACTAGTGATGAGCCGAACACCCCCGGGTTCGGTTCGCACCAGAACCCGCGAACGGACCGAAAGTTCGAACGAACATTAGAACCCTATTAAATACAATGGATGCGAACGTTCGAATTCTAAAGTGCTAATTATAACAACTATTATGCATGTTATTGTCCTAAAAAGGGTTTGGGAACCCGGGTTCTGCACCAGGGGACATGTATCAATGCAAAAAGAAGTTTTAAAAACGGTCGTTTTTCGGGAGCAGTCATTTTAATGATGCATAAAGTGAAAAAAAAAAAGTCAAATATTCCTTTAAATATCGTACCTGGGGGGTGTCTAAAGTATGCCTGTGAAGTGCCACGTGTTTCCCGTGTTTAGAACTGTCCCTGCACAAAATGACACTTCTAAAGGAAAAAAAAGCCATTTAAAACTGCTTGCGGCTTTAATGTAATGTCTGGTCCCGGTAATATGGATGAAATTCTTTAAGAAAAATGGCATAGCTACCCCATGACCCCCCCCCTACCCCAGCCCATTACCAGCCCCTTTGGGTCTTGTATGGATATTAAGGGGAACCCCGCACATAAAATAAAAAAGGCCCTATATACTCTGAACAGCCCTATACAGGCGGTGCATACAAGACAGGGACTGTAGGTTTGTTCTTATGTAGAGTCTGTTTGTAATTTTGAACAGGTACATTGTTGAAGTGTAGCTCCAGCCCAAAAATCTATTTTTAAACTTTTTGGAAAACATAGGTAAGGGTTATCACCCCTGTAACATTTGTTTTGCTGTCTGTGCCCCTGTTCAGAACATTTCACCTCACTTTCCGTCCCAATGACAACTGTTTTTGAAATGTGGTGTTTTTCTTGAAACAAGGATTGCTGATAAAGCATCAGTACAGAGGAGACACCTTTCTCCCATATTTATTCTTACAGGAGAGAATTTTCCTTCCTAGTGGTAGATTTCCTCTCACTTCCTGTTGTCTTCTTGCGTTTGCAAGTAGGAGTCGTTTGTAAGTTGGATGTTTGAAAGTAGGGACCTGCCGTATATACTCTGCAGAAATAGGCCCCTTAGTTGTTGGTGTTGGCACAACACTGTAAGCACTCACAGTTACTCTTGGTTGGTGCTGGAACGCCCTGCTGTCAACTATTATATCAGGAATTTTAATTACATATAATTGTTGAACAGTGGTAGTAAAAATTGGGCCTTTGATGGTGGTGCTGGTGCCACAACACTGTAAGCCCTGACAGTTACTCTTGGTGGGTGCAGCAATGGGCCCTGCTGTGAATTATTAGATCAAGAATTGTAATTACATGCCCCTGTTGAACAGGGGCTGAAAAATTGGGCCTTAGGCACTGGTGGCACAACACTGCAACCCCTCACAGCAACTGTACTTGGAGCACAGCAATGAGCCCTGTTGCAAAGTATTGCTTCAAAAATTGTAATGACACGCCCCTGTTAAACAGGGGCTGAAAAATTGGGCCTTAGGCACTGGTGGCACAACACTGCAACTCCTCACAGATACTGTACTTGGAGCACACCAATGAGCCCTGTTGCAAAGTATTGCTTCAAAAATTGTAATGACACGCCCCTGTTAAACAGGGGCTGAAAAATTGGGCCTTAGGCACTGGTGGCACAACACTGCAACTCCTCACAGATACTGTACTTGGAGCACAGCAATGAGCCCTGTTGCAAAGTATTGCTTCAAAAATTGTAATTACACGCCCCTGTTAAACAGGGGCTGAAAAATTGGGCGTTAGGCACTGGTGGCACAACACTGCAACTCCTCACAGATACTGTACTTGGAGCACAGCAATGAGCCCTGTTGCAAAGTATTGCTTCAAAAATTGTAATTACACGCCCCTGTTAAACAGGGGCTGAAAAATTGGGCGTTAGGCACTGGTGGCGGCACCCATAAACAAAAATGATCTTACAAGCTATCATCATCAATCGTATCATTGAGGACTCGGAGGAGGAGGATAGCCAGTCAACATAACAGCACAGGCACTCAGCATCAGCATCAGTCTTGAAGGGATGTGACATGTTAAAATCAATTAGTCTGTTATATCAGCATCAGGTGTGTGGTAGCTGGTGGTGATCCAAGACTGGTTCATCTTGATGAAAGTCAGTCGATCAACCGAGTCGGTGGACAGGCGCACCCTGTGATCCGTGACAAATCCTCCAGCAGCACTGAATTTGCGTTCCGAAAGAACGCTGGATGCAGGACAGGCCAGTAGCTCAATTGCATACTGTGCAAGCTCTGGCCAGTGATCCATCCTCAAGACCCAGTAAGCCAGAGGATTTTCGGTGGGGAAGGTGTCCAAGTCTGACCTTGCCCCTAGATATTCCTGCACCATGTTTATCAGACGCTGGCGATGGTTGCTGGAACCGATCATACTTTGGGGCTGCGGACTAAAGAATTGTCTGAACGCATCGGTCAGACGGCCACCTTCCCCACCGCTCCTTCTTTGACTGGCCGAAGCCTCAGCAACTCGTTGTCCAGGACCAGGAGTTTGCAACCTCCCAGTCTCTGGGAACGCGTTGCACAGACCTTTCTGCAAGGCCTCCCGGAGTTGTCTCATCCTCTGCTCCCTCTGCGACGGTAACATAAGGTCCGCAACCTTACCCTTGTACCGTGGATCAAGGAGAGTGGCCAGCCAGTAATGGTCCCTCTCCTTGATCCGAAGAATACGAGGATCCTTCCGCAGACTTTGCAGGATCAGGGAGGCCATGCAGCGTAGGTTTGCTGAGGCATTCGCTCCGGAGTCCTCTGGGTCACTAAGGACGACATGATCCGCAGCCACCTCCTCCCAGCCACGTACAAGTCCACTGGTTTCTTGGGACTGTAAATCATCCCTAAAAGACTGCTGCTGATGATGCTGAGTGCCAGCCTCCACCTCCATGCTGACACAATCCTCCTCCTCCTCCTCCTCCTCCTCCTCCTCCTCCTCCTCTTCCTGTGCGATGGGTGGGACAGAAGGAACACTGTCTGGGTAAAGGGGGCCTTGAGAGGCAAGGAAGTCCTCCTCTTCCTGCCTCTGTTCTGCCTCAAGTGCCCTGTCCATTATTCCACGCAGCGTGTGCTCCAACAGGTGGACAAGAGGTACAGTGTCACTGATGCATGCACTGTCACTGCTCACCATCCTCGTGGCCTCCTCAAATGGTGCCAGGACAGTGCATGCATCCCTGATCATGCCCCACTGGCGTGGAGAAAAAAAACCAAGCTCCCCTGACCCTGTCCTGGTGCCGTAGTCGCACAGGTACTCATTGATGGCCCTCTGCTGCGTGTGCAGCCGCTGCAGCATGGCCAACGTTGAGTTCCACCTGGTGGGCATGTCACATATAAGGCGGTTCTTGGGCAGGTTCAACTCCTTTTGCAGCTCAGCCAGGCGAGCACTGGCATTATAAGATCTGCGGAAATGCACACAGACTTTCCTGGCCTGCCTCAGGACATCCTGTAAGCCCGGGTACCTGCCCAAGAAGCGCTGCACCACCAGGTTAAGGACGTGAGCCACACAGGGCACATGGGTCAGTTGTCCCTGTCGGAGGGCGGAGAGGAGGTTGGTGCCATTGTCGCAAACCACCATTCCTGGCTTAAGCTGGCGTGGCGTCAACCACCTCTCGGCCTGGCCCTGCAGAGCAGACAGGACCTCTGCCCCAGTGTGGCTTCTGTCCCCCAAACACACCAGCGCAAGCACGGCATGGCATCTTTTTGCCTGCGTACTTGCGTAGCCCCGTGAACGGCTACGGAGCACCGCTGGTTCATAGGACAAACCACAGGAAGAGGCCATGGAGGAAGAAGAAGAGGAGGGGGTGGAGGAGAGAGGTGTGTCACAACCAGTAGTAGCATTTTGGAGGCGTGGCGGTGGGACAACCTCCAACACTACTGCACCTTGTCCTGAATCCTTCCCAGCTGCCAAAAGAGTGACCCAATGGGCCGTGAAAGAAAGGTAACGTCCCTGTCCATGCCTGCTGGACCATGAGTCAGCGGTAATATGCACCTTACCGCTGACCGCCCTGTCCAGCGAGGCCAAGACATTGCCTTCCACATGCCGGTAGAGAGCCGGAATAGCCTTCCGTGAGAAAAAGTGGCGTTTGGGAACCTGCCACTGAGGAACTGCACATTGCACAAACTCACGGAAGGGGGCCGAGTCTACCAACTGAAAAGGCAGCAGTTGAAGCGCTAGCAATTTAGCCAAGCTAGCATTCAACCGCTGGGCATGTGGATGGCTGGGAGTGAACTTCTTTCGACGGTCCAGCAGCTGGGGCAGGGAAATTTGCCTGCTAGAATCGGACGTCGGTGTACTGCTAGCAGAGTGGGCGCAAGTACTTGGCTGTGACACACCTAATTCTACACCTTCATTCCTCTCAGTGCATGTTTCAGAGAGGACTGAAGTTATAGTGGGGTTGGAGATCCCAGCTGATGCGGTGCAAGGAGAGGTCCGCTTTGTTCTTTGGTGTGGGTCTTTGAGGTAGGCTTGCCAACGAGCTGCATGGCAGGTCAACATATGTCTGGTCAGGCATGTGGTACCCAAGCGGCTGATGTTTTGGCCACGCGATATACGCTTGAGACATATGTTGCAAACAGCAGCTGTGCGATCTGATGCACTAGCCTCAAAAAAGGCCCACACCAAAGAACTTTTTGAATGACGGGCAGAGGCAGCGCCCTGCACAGGCGGAGCTCTGCGGTGTGATTCCGTCGGTGTACTGCCCTTACGCTGGCCACCAAAGGGCATCCTGCCTCGTTGGAGATGTGCCTCCTCCTCATCCTCCTCCTCCTCCTCTCTCCTATTAGGCACCCACGTGGAGTCAGTGACCTCATCATCCCCTCCCTCCTCATCACTGGAGCCAATCTGGCAGTATGCTGCAGCTGCTGGAACATGACTGCCAGATTGGTGTCCTTCTTGAGCATCCCCTCTGTCTGCTCTCACGCTACTGCCTTCCTCTAGCTGGGTTTCATCATCAGACCCTTCGAAACGCTGGGCATCCTCCTGGAGCATGTACCCAACACTGTGCTGAAACAGTTCGGGGGACTCCTCAGGAGGAGGACATGGTGGGTCTAGGGAAGGAGTGACTGATGATTTGTCTGACATTGATACCAGGGAAGACAACGCTTTGGCAGCTGCTTTTCCAGTACCCTGAGCCTGGGTGAGAGAGGATGAGGAGGAGGAGGAGGGCTTGGTCATCCACTCTACCAAGTCTTCGGCATGATGTGGCTCAACATGTCCAGCTGCCGAAAAGAAGGACAAGCGTGTCCCATGGCCATGTGCTGATGACAATGCACCGCGTCCACGACCAGCACTGTTGCCCCCAGACACAGAGCCTGCTTGCCCTCTTTTATTGCCTCCTGACTGTCTGCCTCTCCTTGTTTGCCTTCCAGACATTCTAATAGATGGCCTGCAGGGAGATGGGAAAAAAGCAATAAGGGCTACCTTCAGGTGTCCTTCTCTGTCCCTTGAAACAAGGACTTGCAGAGTGAAATAAACTGACACTCTCCCTACCTACAGTTTTCTGTCCCTAGAATAAATGTTTTTTTTAATCACAATATAGCACAAGGACAATTCAGTCACTGTCCTTCCAGGTCCCTGGAAAGAAGGACTTGCAGAGTGAAATAAACTGACACTCTCCCTACCTACAGTTTTCTGTCCCTAGAATAAATGTTTTTTTTAATCACAATATAGCACAAGGACAATTCAGTCACTGTCCTTCCAGGTCCCTGGAAACAAGGACTTGCAGAGTGAAATAAACTGACACTCTCCCTACCTACAGTTTTCTGTCCCTAGAATAAATGTTTTTTTTAAGCACAATATAGCACAAGGACAATTCACTCACTGTCCTTACAGGTCCCTGGAAACAAGGACTTGCAGAGTGAAAGAAAAAAAACACTCTCCCTACCTACAGTTTTCTGTCCCTAGAAAAAATGTTTTTTTTAATCACAATATAACACAAGGACAATTCACTCACTGTCCTTCCAGGTCCCTGGAAACAAGGACTTGCAGAGTGAAATAAACTGACACTCTCCCTACCTACAGTTTTCTGTCCCTAGAATAAATGTTTTTTTAATCACAATATAGCACAAGGACAATTCAGTCACTGTCCTTCCAGGTCCCTGGAAACAAGGACTTGCAGAGTGAAATAAACTGACACTCTCCCTACCTACAGTTTTCTGTCCCTAGAATAAATGTTTTTTTTAATCACAATATAGCACAAGGACAATTCAGTCACTGTCCTTCCAGGTCCCTGGAAACAAGGACTTGCAGAGTGAAATAAACTGACACTCTCCCTACCTACAGTTTTCTGTCCCTAGAATAAATGTTTTTTTTAATCACAATATAGCACAAGGACAATTCAGTCACTGTCCTTCCAGGTCCCTGGAAACAAGGACTTGCAGAGTGAAATAAACTGACACTCTCCCTACCTACAGTTTTCTGTCCCTAGAATAAATGTTTTTTTTAATCACAATATAGCACAAGGACAATTCAGTCACTGTCCTTCCAGGTCCCTGGAAACAAGGACTTGCAGAGTGAAATAAACTGACACTCTCCCTACCTACAGTTTTCTGTCCCTAGAATAAATGTTTTTTTTAATCACAATATAGCACAAGGACAATTCAGTCACTGTCCTTCCAGGTCCCTGGAAACAAGGACTTGCAGAGTGAAATAAACTGACACTCTCCCTACCTACAGTTTTCTGTCCCTAGAATAAATGTTTTTTTTAATCACAATATAGCACAAGGACAATTCACTCACTGTCCTTCCAGGTCCCTGGAAACAAGGACTTGCAGAGTGAAAGAAACTGACACTGTCCCTACCTACAGTTTTCTGTCCCTAGAATAAATGTTTTTTTTAAGCACACTATAGCACAAGCACAAAACACACTGACACTCTCCCTACCTATCCTTCTCTTTCCCTAAACTAAAGGAATCCAGGTTAAGCAAGAAAGAAATAACAGTCACTGTCCCTGCCTATGCTGCTCTATCCCTGCTCCGGAACACACTACACTAGGCCGCCGTGCTGGCGGCCTTTTATAGTGTGGGGCGTGTACTAAACACCCTCAGCAATAATTGGCCACAGGCATCCTGCCTGTGGCCAATCATTGCTCTCCTCGCTGCCGGCGCTGTGATTGGCCAAGCATGCGGGGTCACAGTGCATGCTTGGCCAATCACAGCGCCTGGATGACACTGCGATGGCGTAGTGCATTGTGGGCCGTTCGCGTCACTCGAATTTGGCGCGAACGGCCCAAATCGTTCGATCTTCGTCGAACGATCGAACAGCCGATGTTCGAGTCGAACGTATGTTCGACTCGAACACGAAGCTCATCCCTATTCCTGACGAGTTGAAAGGTTTGTTCGGCCCCTAAGTGGCCATGGTTGTCATGTAGGGCAGCTAAGACGGTCTTTCGGTATTTTTCCGGCAAGAACAGTTGCCACTTATCCTCCAGGTCATCAGAGGGGCCCCTTCGGTAGACCACCCCTTGATGCACCTGTAACTTGTCCCACTCTTTGTGGATTAATCGGGCCTACTTTGAGGGATCATGCAAGAGCCTGTCCGGATCCTGATCCTCCAGTGTTTCCAGGGCTAATCTTCTCCAGAGGTCTTCCAACTGATCCCGTCTTATATCCTTCTTAGACAGTTTTGGAAAGTCGTCTTCACCAATCTGAGTCACATCACAGTAGTATTTGGGCACTCCCACCACCGAAACTCCAATTTCTTCTGCCCTAGATCCGCCGCTAGCTTGAAGCTGGGCTCCCTGACACAAGGCCCGTACTCCGTCAGGGGTCACCTGGGTCCAGTCTTCGGTATGAAAAGTGGGGGCATGAGACCTTCTGGACAGGGCATCAGCATCTCTGTTTCCAGTTCCAGGTCTGTACTTCAAACAAAAGTTGAATCCAGAGAGGGCTGCCAACCAACGGTGGCTGGTGACATCCAGCTTTGCTGTGATGAAAAGGTAAGTGAGGAGGTTATTGTCTGTCTTCACTACAAAGTCAGCTCCATACAAATAGTCTTTAAGTTTGTCTACAACAGCCCACTTTAGGGCCAAGAACTCCAATTTATGGGTGGGGTAGTTCTTTTCCGCTGGTGTTAAACTCCTACTCACATAGGCGACTGGTCTTAACTGTTCTTCATACTCCTGGTACAGCACACCTCCCAGACCATCATGGCTAGCATCCACGTGCAGTTCATATGGTTTCTTGGTGTCTGCATAGGCCAAGACAGGGGCAGTGGTCAGACTCTTCTCCAGCATTGTGAAGGCCTCCTCACACTTTTCCATCCACTGATCTTCCACGGACTCTCCGGGCTTCCTGGGGCCAGTGTCATCCTCCTCACCTTCTGTCTTCAGTAATTAATTCAGAGGTTTGGCAATTTTTGCAAACCCTTCCACAAATCTGCGGTAGTAGGAGCAGAACCCGAGGAAGCATCTGAGCTCAGTCACTGTAGTTGGTCGGGGCCAGGAGGTAACTGCCTCCAGTTTGTCAGGATCTATAGATACCCCCTCTTCAGACACTATGTGTCCCAGGTAATGGACTGAGGACCGGTAGAACTGACACTTCTCCCTGAAAAGTCCCTCTTCACCGAGTCTCTTCAGGATTTTCTCCAGCCTTTCCTCGTGCTCCTCCAGAGTCTTCCCGAAGACAAATGATGTCATCTAGGTAAACCAGGACTTCAATGAGATTCATGTCCCCCACCGTCTTCTCCATCAGTCGCTGGAAAGTGGCAGGGGCCCCCGACAGGCCTTGAGGCATCCGGTTGAACTTGTAGAATCCCACTGGGGTGATGAACGCTGTCTTCTCTCTGTCATCTGGATGCATTGGGATTTGATAGTACCCGCTCTTCAGGTCCATTACGCTGAACCACTTAGCTCCAGACAGACTCTGTAGAGCATCCTCTATCCTAGGAGTGGTGTATTGGTCAGGTATGGTCCTCCTATTGAGAGTCCTGTAGTCTATGCAGAGCCTCAGTGACCCGTTCTTCTTCCTGACTACTACAATAGGGGAAGCATATGGGCTTCTGGACTCTCGGATAACTCCAGTTCTCTTGAGCTCTGCCAGTTGCTCACGCAAGTCTTCCAGGTCCGCCAGAGGGACTCGCCGGACTCTTTTGGGGAAGGTTTTTTTTTTTCTTGCAAGCGGATCTTGTGGGTGGCACTCCTCGCACACCCTACGTCAAATTTGTCTTTTGAGAAGATTTTTCTCCACCTGGTCAGCTGGGCCCTGGCTCTCTCTTTCCACGCCGGTGGTAAGGTCGTGTTCTCCAAACAGAGCTTCTCCAGGGTGGGTTCCCCTCCTTCTGTCTTCTCCAGGTCAGACAGGGCCACTGGGGTAGCAGGGTTTACTCTGCCCAGCAACATCCGGCCCGGAATCTTCACAGGGGAGCCAGTGATATTCCTGATGCTCACTGGGATCCAGCCGTTCGCCTTCTTCAACCCCCTTAGCGGGACCCTTTCGGGGATCACTTCCAATCCTGAGTGGGAATCTAAAGGGTCGGGTTCCAGAACCACAAAAGGGCCAGGTTGCTCCCATGAGAGTTTCACTGTAGCCTTCAGACAGGTCATTTCGCTAGGCTGCAACATCCTCTTCTTCTTGGACAGTCTCCAGACCTCCCCTACCCCCTCTTCCGGGGCCTTCTGTTCCAGTACCAATCTCCGGTAGGCTAACTGCAACATTGGGTGGATCTTGGCTGCTGAAGTACCCTGTTCCTGCGCTAGGGGAGCCAGTAATCTTCTGACCAGGTCAGTATTGATCCCTATAATCAGGGAACTCTTGTTGGCTCCTGGTGGGCGAGGGCAAACCACTGCCAAGGTGTCAAAGACCTCAGATTTTCCTGCCACAGAGGGGTCAAAGGCCAGTCTGATGGATACATAACCGTCATAGGGAAACCTTTGGGTGCCCATTCCCCATATTTCCAGATCTTCCAGTTTCTGTAGGGGAAAATGACTCAAATGTCTGATAGAAGTCTCTGTATAAGAGGGTCACTTGGGCCCCTGTGTCTAGGATGGCCCTCGTATAGACTCCCTCCACTTGAATGGGAACCACAGGGGAGGGTCCCACCAAATTGTCTGGAAACCTCCTCGGGGAGGCCTCTTTCTTTGGACTCATTGATTTTCCCTTTTGTGTTTTCTTCTTCTTCCATCTCTTTCTTAGTCTTAATCCCTGTTGGGCCTGGTATGCATTGATTTCCTGTGGACTTTGCGGTTTTAACTCCTGACAAGTGGTATTTAGTATCTTGGGAGGGGCATTGTTTCCCTTCTCTCTTATCTCTTCTGGCTTTAGAATGTTTGTGGAGCTTCCTGTAAATAGTGCGCGTCCGGCTGACTCCTTCACCGGGGCCCTCTGAAGTTTTCCGCCGGCTGATGATAGGCACCTTGGTTCTTCCTCGGACTGGGGCACACTCTTCCAAAGTGGCCAACTCCTCCACAGTTGAAGCAGACAGTTTCTCGTTTCCGCAGGGAGGTCGGTGCTGAGGCGCTCTGGTGCAGTTCTTTCCTGCTTTCTTCTTTTTCACTGATGCCTGAGTTCTTCACCATTAAAAAGGTGAAAAGATCCAGCACTTGAGTCATTTGAGACTTTAAGATCTCCACTTCTGAGTCCCGTTCAGTGGCTATAGCTGATCTAACTCCCACTGAGGGGGGGGAACGTGGTTTTCTCAATCGCCTGTTGGTCCTTCAGCAAAGCTTCTTCATCCCTTATGATCCACACAAGGTCTGGGTAGCTCAGGGACATGACTCCTTCAGAGGTCTTCAAGTGGAGCCAAACCGGATCCGAACGCAATCCCCCCCTCAGGATCTGCTTCATCCTAGTTGCTTCTATGACTTGTGGTAGCATCCCTTTTTTTGGGATAATTTGACACAGCATTTTATTTAACCTCCGGACATATTCGGATAATCTTTCTCCCGGCTGTTGAAGGGTATGTTCAAACTGGTATACTAGTTCAGCCACCTTTTCCAGCTGGCCAAATTCTTCTTGTAACATAGCCAGGTAATCATAAGCAGTACAAGCAGCATTGCTAAACCTAAAATTCTTCACAGCTTCCGCAGCAGCACCCTTCAAACTTTCGCTTATGCGCTGCTTCTTCTGGCCCTCTGGTACTTCCCATCCCTCTACAGCCTGCATCGCCTGCTCAATCCAGGTGCCGAAGTCTTCTTCTCCGAGAGGGACTGGTTGTTTCCCGGAGAAAATCCTAAGCTTCCGGTACCCGGCTTCCACATGTACTGTATTGCTTTTCTGGCACTTTGTGACAAAGTCTCCCAGAGCATTCAACAGTTCAGGCCCTATAGCGGCCAGCGGTGTTCCCGGGGTTGCCATCCCTGAGACTTCTCTTCTTTAGGGGATAATGGTGGAGAGAATGGCGGGGGTGATGACAGAGGGGTCTGTAGAGGTTCCCCCTTCACTGCTTCCGTATGTGCAAAGCGGTATATCTGGTTATCTATGGCCTGTATGTTCTGACCTCAAGTCTTCTGGTATTCCGCTTCTCCACTCCACTAATGCGTAAGTAAACTAGATCTCTGGATAGGGCTTTAAATCCATCACCCATGCCTTCTGACTCGGGAACAGCGACTGTATTAGCTGCTTTACCTAGTCTTCCGGACAGTTTTCCCCTGGGAGTTGGATAACTACTGCCATAGTTGAATCGGCACCAACTGTTGCGCACCACCGTGTCACTGCTAGCGAGTCCATGCCGGTGCTTCTGGCAGGCTTGATTGCAGCGTGCATTATACAGGAATCCCGGACTCGAGCCCCCACGTCTAGCGGTACCCCCAGTTAAGAGGGCTGCTGGTATAACTTTTGGGCCCCTGTAATGCACCCTGTCAACCTCTGGCAATTGGCTCTAACCTCCCTTGGCACAGTTAGTAGGGGATGATAGGATGGTGCAACCTGCAACTCACGGAGGCACAATCCTATAGTAGACCACACACAGCAATAGAGTATAGCTATCTTTACCCGTCTCTTCTGCAAAGTAAATGACACAACACCAATATACTTAACCTTTAGGCCTCATGCCCACGGACGTTTTTACAGCCGCGTTTTTGAGCGTTTTTTACAGCTTAAAAAAGCCTGTCCATGTTAGTCTATAGCTTCATGCCCACCTAGACGTTTTTGAGCTGCAAATAGCATAGACGTTTTTAAGCTGTAAAAAAAACCCAGGACCAGTGCGTTCCTCAGCATCAGAATTAGGCAGAAAAAAACGCGAGTGTCAAAAAACGCGCAAAAACGCGCACCAACGTGCAAAAACGCTCACTAACGCGCGGTCGCGTTTTTAGCTCCGACTTTTTTTTTTTTTTTTTTAAATATTTACAATAACATGGACAGGCGTTTTTAAGCTGCAAAAAACGCAGCTGTAAAAACGCCAGTGGGCATGAGGCCTTAAAGTTTTACTCAGATTGTTAGGTAAGCACATAATCGACAGGATGCATATCATGTGCAGAGCCCTGCAATAAAAGAGTATCTCAAAAGACAAACAGATATACAGTATGGTGCATAAATCTAACGGTCTCCGCTGCAGCTATTTTTCCTCATGGGCAAAGATAGCGCCCAGCAATGTCTACGCTAAGTCAGGCCTGACTGTACTGTGTAGAAGTTCCGTAGGGGAAAATCTTCGCTATCAAACAAACGGTGGTGAACTTGTTGAAGAAATACTGTAATCCTCAGTGTAAAAGGGGTTCAGATAACTTGTTGAATTAAGGCAATCTCTAAACTGCTCCGATGCACTGTCCCTCCGGTGCGCAACGTAACACTATTTATAACTCCGGATAACAGTTATTGGGCCTAGAGAATCCTATATAGTTCTCTGAGCAAGTGCTCTCTCACCCAACTGGACCAGTCCGTGTCCGTATCTTCCGCTGCTGTGTCTTGGTACACAGGTCTCTCGACATCCAAGTGTTCGATCCTCCTGGCAACAGTGCAACAACAGGGTGGAGAGGCGTCCCTCAGGTTCCTTGGTGAGAGCGGAAGGCTCTTTGGAGAAAGACCCAGGCTTAGGCCTAGTATCACCACAGGCTCGGAAAGGAGTTCCACTTGCTGGGCGGGCGGTGTCCAAAGAGACTGAAACCGGCCCCGCCTTTCTCTTATAAAGTCCACCCCAGCAGTCTTTGTGCGGGGCAATGCACCCTGGGTGTCCAGTGGGGTTATGGGTACAGTAGTCTCTGAGGCCTTAAAGGAAACCCCCGCTACATTATATATCACACGGACCCTTTTCTCCTGCCTACCTTCACTTTGCAGAGATAAAGACACACCGTGCCACATGTCCGTATCCTCCTGGTATAAGAGGTTGAGCAGTGTTCTTACAATTTTGGGTCCTGCAGCGAGTTACCTCCCGTCCATTGGTTCTCGTCCCCAGAATATAGGGAAAAGTCTGTTCTTTTCCCCGAAAGAAGGCTAATGTCCAGACAATGTTTATACTCCAAACAGAGGAGTTTATTTCATCTTGCTTGAAACAGATTTGGGAATAGGTTGAAGATAGTAACAAAAGCAGGTAGGGAGACAGGTTCAGGCACGCGGCACCCAGTTACCCTATTCTTCACTCAAGCCTGAGTGTGAATTGCTCACCTAGATAGATCCCTCTCACAGTTCTAGCAGCTGGAATGGAGCACCAACAGTTTCTTTAATTTAGTCCCCTTCACGAACAAGTCTAAGAGATCCTCTGCCACAGAATCCTTTAGTTACGGAGTTAGAACATTTAAACTCCCATAGATTAGTAGAGACCATAGGTGCAAATGGAACACACTACAGGAGCTAAACTGCAACTCACGAATCCTTCCCTCTGATAGGTAACCAGGCCTCTCCTTCACCGTGAATTTCTCCACCGATCCATCGGACAGGTCCTCCCCTGGTTTCCTCTCATTCAGAACGGGCCACCCTCACACGGGTTCCCTGGGGCTCCAGTTGTCAGGATTGTACGTACCTGATCAGCGAGTCTGTTAGAGCAGAGGAAGGTCCCCCGTACGGATCCGACTCGCGGGCCCCTGGTAGTGCAGACAGGAGGCACGGGAGTGCGGAAGGGTAAGAGAGCCTGAGAGTGGTTACTGGAAGGCAGCTCCGGATCCTGGGTTCAGGAGAGTAGCTGAGCCAGGCTGGCTGCAGGCAGGCAGGTAGGCAGGCAGGTGTGTAGAGCAGCGCAGCTGGGCAGGTGCAGAGAGAGTAGTCAAGACAAGCAGGGTTCGGCAACGTTCAGGCAGTATGGTACAGTGGGGTAGGCAAGTTCAGGGTCAAAGACAGGCTGAGGTCGGGTGCAGGCTGATAGCAGGAAAAGTCCTGTAACAAGCCGGGTGGTCAGAAGATCAGGTTTCAGGCAATTAACAGGAGCAGGATACACAGGGGACTGTAGATCAGACAGCACCGTTCTGAAGTGTTCCAGAAGTTTAAATGGGCAAACCGGCGTGCATCGGCGCGCGCAATGGCGCATTGCGCACGCACGCAATGCGCGCACATGCACCCGCACGCACAGGCACACCATCGCGCACAGGTGCGTGCGCCCGCAGTCTGGGAAGTGCACCAGCGCGGACAGGAACATGCCCAACATCAGCGTGCATCGGCGCACGCGATTGCACACCAAATCGACCACCAACACGCCCGGCAAGGTACGTTCTCTGACAGTGCCCCCCCTTAAGGGCAGCCTCCGGATGCCCAATTGAGCGATCTTCGCGGCATGAGACCTTCTGAAAGCTTGCATGAGTTCCTCCGCATGTATGCCGCTTTCGGGTTCCCAGGAATTATCTTCTGGGCCGTAACCCCTCCACTTAATTAGATATTGAATCTGGTTGTGTCTTTTCCTACAGTCCAGGATTGCCTCCACCTCAAATTCCTCCTCGTTGTCGATCAAAACAGGTTCCAGTGGGCCAGTGCTACGGCCAGCGAAGGGGTTAGGGACAACCGGCTTTAATAGTGTCACATGAAAGACTGGGTGGACCTTCAGGGTGTTGGGTAAGTCGAGCTCATATGCCACATTGTTGATTCTCCTGTTTACCGAGAAAGGTCCCATGAACTTAGGGCCCAACTTCCTTGACGGACAGGCCATCTTTAGATTGATTGTGGATAACCACACCTGGTTGCCAGGCTCCAGAATGAGTTCCCCTCTCCTTTTCCTATCAAACATCCTCTTGTAGTACTCCTGGGTCTTGGACATGGTCTCCTGTAGAAGTTTGTTATTGGAGATGAAGAAGTCCATTGTTTCGGACACTGCAGGGATGGTGCATTCGGGTATGGTACTGGGTAAAAAGGAAGGATGGAAACCATAGTTGACAAAGAATGGGGTTTGCTTAGTGACAGAGTGCAGGGAGTTATTGTACGCAAATTCAGCGATGGGGAGCAGAGAGACCCAATCATCCTGGGAAAAGGAGGAAAAGCAACGGAGGTACTGTTCTAAGGTTTGGTTGGTTCTCTCTGTTTGACCATTCGTCTGAGGGTGATAAGCCGAAGAGAATGCCAACTCAATTTCCAGAGAACCACAAAGAGCCTTCCAAAATCTGGAGGTGAACTGGACACCTCGGTCCGAGACAATACTTGCCGGGACTCCATGGAGCCTCACTATCTCCCTGATAAAAACCTTTGCCGTCTCCATGGCGGAAGGCGTGCCTTTCATGGGCAAAAAATGAGCCATTTTGGAAAGCCTGTCGACGACAACAAAGACCGTGGAGAATCCTTTGGACAGAGGGAGCTCCACTATGAAGTCCATCGACACCATCTTCCAGGGTCTTTCAGGGACAGGTAAAGGTTTTAATAGACCCCAGGCCCTCATCCGGCTATTCTTGTTCCAGGAGCAGGTGTTGCATGAGTCCACGTAGCTTTTGCAGTCGCTACCCAGCTGCGGCCACCAGAACGTGCGCTTGATTAGTTCGGCCATTTTTAAAGGTACCGAAATGTCCGGCCAATTTGTGGTCATGGCAAAGTTCCAGAACAGCTATCCGAAGACCCTCTGGGACCAGAATTTTGCCCTCGTGCCTGATCAGACCATCTTGTACCCTGACACAGTTCTCCGGAAGAGAGGTCAAGCCAGCAGACGCCAGCTTAATACGGGACATGAGGTCTTCTTGAAGCAGCAGGAAGTTCCTGGCAGGGAGGATGGTGTCAACAGGTAAGTTCTCTTCAGGAATGCTGAACATTCGGGACAGTGCGTCCGGTTTAATGTTTTTTGAGCCAGGCCTGTAGGTGATGTGGAACAGAAACCTCGAGAAAAAAAGTGCCCACCTTGCCTGCCTTGGTTTCAACCTCTTGGCTGTTCTCAGGTACTCGAGGTTCTTGTGGTCCGTGTAGACCAAAATGGGGTGTGCAGCCCCCTCGAGCAGGTAACGCCACTCTAACGCGGCCTTGATAGCCAGGAGTTCCCGATCTCCCACGTCGTAGTTCCGTTCCGCAGTGGAAAGCTTGCGCGACAAGAAGGCCACTGGAAAGAGTAAGGCTTTGGCCCCCTGACGCTGGGATAGCACAGCCCCCACTCCATTTTCGGAAGCGTCCACTTCCAGGACGAAGGGTAGTGCAGGGTCAGGGTGCTTCAGGATGGAGGCAGAGACAATTAATTCCTTCAGTTTGTCAAAGGCAGCTTGGGCTCTAGGAGACCAATAGAATCGGTTTCCTTGTTTGGTTAATTCAGTAAGAGGGGCGACAATTGCAGAGAAACTTCTGATGAACTTCCGGTAAAAGTTGGAAAATCCGATGAAGCGCTGGACCCCTTTTTTATCCGTGGGAGCAGGCCAGTCTAGGATAGCCGACACCTTCTGAGGGTCCATTTTAATGCCCTCAATCGAAATGATCAACCCGAGAAACTGGATGCTTTGCCGCTCGAACTCACATTTCTCCGGTTTGGCGTAAAGTCCATGTTGTCTGAGCCGAACAAGGACATTCCGGACATGCCTGCGATGGTCGTCTACTGAGGAGGAGAATATCAAGATGTCGTCCAGGTATACTATGACGTACAAGTCCAGGTAATCACGGAAAATGTCGTTGACAAAGTGTTGGAAGGTAGCCGGCAATTACACAGTCCGAACGGCATAACTAGGTACTCGTAGTGCCCGAATCGCGTGCGGAAGGCCGTTTTTCACTCGTCCCCCTCTCGAATGCGGATCAGGTTGTACGCCCCTCGGAGGTCAAGCTTGGTGAATATGACCGCCGTTCCAGCCTCTGGAATAGTTGCGGCATGAGAGGTAATGGGTAACGTTTTTTAATGGTAATTTTGTTCAACTCCCGATAATCAATACAGGGGCGTAGGGAATGGTCCTTTTTTTCAACAAAAAAGATGCCCGCACCTGCAGGCGAGGTGGACGGGCGGATGAACCCTTTTTTTTAGGTTGTCATCGATGTAGACCTTCAGGGTGCCCAATTCCTGCTCGGTCAACGGGAAGATCCTCCCAAAAGGTACTTCAGTCCCAGACAAAAGTTCTATAGGGCAATCATATGGTCTGTGAGGAGGAAGGGTTTCTGCTCCCTTCTTACTGAACACGTCCAGAAAGTCGTGATAGGGCTCAGGGATGGTTTTCTGAAGGTCAGGGTCTGTGTCCAGACAGAGCAGATGAGGACGGTCAGTAGAGGCTTGTTGCAGGCAGTGTTGCTGGCAATAATCTGAGAGGTATTTGACCCTCCCTGTAGTCCAGTCAATATTGGGGTTATGGGCTTGCAGCCAGGGCATCCCCAAAATGACGGGGAATAACGGAGAGGAGATGGCATCCAGACTTAGGAATTCCTGATGGTAGGTTGCCAAGGAGGCCAACAAGGGAACGGTTTCCTGAGTGACAGGGCCGGATTTAATAATGGAACCATCAGCGAGGTGTACTGCAAGTCCCCGGGATTTCGGCTGCAGGGCAATGTGATGATTGGCAGCAAATGTCAAATCGATAAAGCAGCTGCATGCCCCCGAATCAATTATGGCGGATACTGGGATTGCGGTAGTCCTTCCGGGGGGCTGTAAAGAAATGGAGAGAGCCAAGTGAGAAGTTGGGTTAGGCAACAAAGAGGCACAAGTAGAAGAAACAGGCAGGCACTTGCGCATCTTGGCCGGGCAGGATCTCACGTAGTGTCCTGGTTCACCACAGTACATGCACAGATTGTTGCTACGCCTGTGCTGGCGTTCTTTGGGAGAGAGAGAAGGGCGAAGTAGGCCCAGTTGCATGGGTTCCGGGTCATCTAAGGCCGGCGACGGGGAAGCCGGTGGTGCCAGACGGACTGGGTTTGGAACCTTGGGAGGCAACCAGGTGGGTCGGAATTGACTGGAGGTCCTCTCGGAGCGGCGTTCTCTCAGGCGCCGGTCGATCTGAATTGACAGATCTATTAGCTTGTCCAGGGTTTGGGGAACTCCGACACGTGCTAGCTCGTCCTTGAGCTGATCCGACAAGCCCATCCGGAATTGATAGCGCAAAGCAGCATCATTCCATTCCGTGTCGGAACTCCATCGTTTGAACTCGGCCGCATAGTCCTCGGCCGCTCTGCTGCCTTGCAGGAGAGGGTGAATAACGGATTCTGCGGTAGCAGCTTGTTGCGGATCCTCGTAAAGTTGGGACATAGCGGCAAAGAACGTGGCAAGGGTCTCCAAGGAGGCATCCTTCTGCTCTAGGAGGCGGTGAGCCCAGGCCTGCAGCTCGTCGGTCAGCAGGGAGATGACGAAGCCCACCTTGGTTACCTCCAGAGAAAAGGTGCGGGGTTGCAAGGCAAAGAAAAGTTCGCAGGCGTTGTGGAACGCACGATGTTTACTGCGGTCGCCCGCAAACTTCTCGGGTGTAGGGACCCTGGGTTCCGGAGGAAGCATGATGACAGAAGGTGTAGCTGAGTATCCCGTGGATGTGGCGCCTTGAGAGCTGGCAGGTGTGGACAGAACTTGTACTCTCTCCTCCAATCTGGTATAGCCGGCTTGGAGGTCTTTCACGGCTTGCGTCAGCCCGTTCAGGTGTCTGCACAATTCCTCCATGGGATCCCTTCCCTGTTCGGACTCGGACATGGCTGTCTGATACTGTCAGGGTTGTACGTACCTAATCAGCGAGTCCATTAGAGCAGAGGAAGGTCCCCCGTACGGATCCGACTCGCGGGCCCCTGGTAGTGCAGACAGGAGGCACGGGAGTGCGGAAGGGTAAGAGAGCCTGAGAGTGGTTACTGGAAGGCAGCTCAGGATCCTGGGTTCAGGAGAGTAGCTGAGCCAGGCTGGCTGCAGGCAGGCAGGCAGGTGTGTAGAGAAGCGCAGCTGGGCAGGTGCAGAGAGAGTGGTCAAGACAAGCAGGGTTCGGCAACGTTCAGGCAGTATCGTACAGCGGGGTAGGCAAGTTCAGGGTCAAAGACAGGCTGAGGTCGGGTGCAGGCGGATAGCAGGAAAAGTCCAGTAACAAGCCGAGTGGTCAGAAGATCAGGTTTCAGGCAATAAACAGGAGCAGGATACACAGGGGACTGTAGATCAGACAGCACCAGTCTGAAGTGTTCCAGGAGTTTAAATGGGCAAACCGGCGTGCATCGGCGCGCACAATGGCGCATCGGTGCATCAGCGTGCGCAATGGCGCATGGGCACACCATCGCGCACAGGTGCACGCGCCCGCAGTCTGGGAAGTGCACCAGCGCGGACAGGAACATGCCCAACATCAGCGCGCGCGAACGCACACCAAAGCGACCACCAACAGGCCCGGCAAGGTACGTTCTCTGACACCAGTGTGTTTGGTTGTAGACCCAGTTGAAGGTACTGGGCCTACCTGGAACTCTGTAGCCTCGGGCTAAAGGTGCCCGAGACTCCTTGGCCAATTCAAGCACCGCAGGCCAGCAGGCCAACGGGCGCGACTTCGCCACCAGGGGTCCTCCCTGGAATCCCCCTGGCACTCCACCCCAATGGGGCACACTCCTCTCAGAACATGCTGTCTGCCCTTGTACCCTCTCCCGGCATGCACAGCAGGCTGAACCCGCCCACTGCACGGCAGCCGAGAGAGGACACCCAATCACACCACAATGCCACACGTGGTTCAAACAGAGACCTGGGCAACAGCGCCACCACAGGCCCAGGGGAACTATACACCAGGCAACAACATGGCAGAGCAGAGTCCATATTAAACAGAATTGTAGAACCTGAGTCATACTATTGCTCAGGCTGCCCCTAAATTTACAACATAGCGACCCCATTTTTGGGGGTCCCGCTACACATATATATATATATTTATATATATATATATTAAAAAAATACCGTTTGTGTGGAAGAATGGGCCAAAATTACACCTGTGCAATTCATGCCACTAGTTTCTCCATACAGGAGGCGTCCTAAAGCTTTCATTACCAACAAAGAATTTTGTACGAATTATTAAATATATTTCAGTTAGCGTGTTCAATACTTTTTCCCTGTGTCATTCTATTTTATTACACATAACTTAATTTCTGAACTGATTTGTTTTGGTATCTTTCTATATGTGGATTGCATGGGTTGTTACTGACATGTGGTGAAAATTTTATGTCACTAGCACCCTTAGAAATATATTTACCTTGAAATTGCTATTGTATGCTGTGATATGATTGCATTAATAAAATTTTTGTCCGCTTTTTTGGTGTGCTGGAGACAAATCTCTTTAATTGGTGTGACATTTGCTGTACTATGTGTTTGTGCTTACACAGAGGAGCTTAAGAATAATCTGAGAAGTGGGTAGGGCTGACAGGTAGAATTATCATACAGTTATGTGCCGTGCTGTGTCAGTTACTATACACGGTGTAGAGACGGAACAGAGTGAATGGCTAATAACTACAGGTCTACAGTCTACAAAATTCTAGGACCACATATATCAGGTATTTTATATATATTTTTTAATATTAGGCATTGTTTATTTGCATGTTCTTTTCTCCTCTTTTGTTTTCTTTTCTCTTCTTTACAAGAAGGCATTTTGAGTTTTACTCATGTTCAGAGGTGAACAGCTGTTAGGCTGACCATACATGAGTTATTTTTTCTTCCAACCAGCGGGTTGAACAAAGAAAATGACTAGAATCCCTCCTGCTGCGCTATTGTATTCTAATAGCAGGGTAACTTCCCCTCTGTCAGAATACACTCATCAGCACCACTGGCTATAGCTGGCAGCACTGATTAAAATAAACATTTTCAACAGGCTGGTTGTACACAAGTGGTTCAAAAGATGTTCCTGCTGAACCAACCAAATTTCAGTCTATGTATGGCAGACTTTAGCTGTGGTAACTATTAGCAGATCAAGAGCTTGTCTTGTTTGCCTCATCTCTTTCACTGTCAGCAATATAAGGCTTAGACCGGCCATACACGGTTCGAATCTCGGCCGATTCAGCAGGAACTGGCCGAGATTCAAACCATTAATACACAGGCTGAATGTACAAAGTTGATCGATCAACGACTTGGGTACAACCAGTCTGTCGGATTTACTTGTGACGATCGCAAGCGGCTGCTATAGCCATCAGCGATAATCATTGTCTTTTCCCAGCAGGGACGGCTTACTCCGCTGGGAGAAGACAATTGCAGATTCCCCTGTTAGCACGGTCTGTGTTGATGGGGGAATCATGCAGATTTTTTTTTTCCTGCAATCCATAGTTGTAGGGAAGAAATTTGCACGTGTATGGCCAGCCTTACTTCAGTGGCAGAAAAGCACTGTAAACAGACTCCCTGCGGCTTAGTCATTGCAGGCTTGTTTACGTTTCTTTTATGCAACTGTTATCTTTCTTGCAGAAGTGATTTGGGTGGCTGTAAAGTGGACTCATAATGTTTACATGCTTCAGTAGTTGCCGCTACCCACTGCCAGCCTCCCCTTCCTCTGCCATGTATACTGTGGCTTTGCTGCCCCTCCTAGGTGCCTGGGATATCTATGACAGAGGGAGAGGACTGCAATCAAACATCTTTTTGCTACAAAACTGGAAGCAATGAGAATCACTTACAGTTTTAGTCAATTCATTCCTAGGCTGCTGTGGTCAGGGAAGAATAGGGTGACCAGACATCCCCGTTTTCAGGGGACAGTCCCCGGATTGAGGACACTGTCCCCGGACCAACTCTGTCCCCGGATTGGATTTGTACAGGGGCTGGGGCAATTTCAAAGACAGTGCAGAATAAGAAATAAAAAAATTCTGAATTACACACCCCCACTCCGCCGCTCCTACTAGCTTAGGGGGTGTATTTTTTCCTTTATCTGTGACCCTTTCTGATGATGATGTGTTGGTCGGAACGGAGGGAATATTTCTTCAGTTTTGGGTGCATGCCCACCCAGCTCCGCTCACATGTTCTTCTGCCTTGGCTCAAGTCCCGGCCAGCCGCCTGCCTGCTTATCTCTTTGCCTTCCCTGGTGGAGTGATCTTCCTCCGCACCCCACCCAGTAGTAGCCAGGGCCTGGAGAGTAAGACTTGACTGGGGCTGTGAGGCGGGCGGCGACGGGCAGAGAGTCACTGATTGCCGCTATTACTAGCAAAAAAAAATAATATGTCCTCGGATTTCATTTTAAAAATCTTGTCACCTTACAGAAGAAGCTAATTAAAGTGTTTGTTACCCCAACATTTCATATTCCTGTTATGTGTCTGCTGTACCATGTACTTGTATGAGAAAGTATACTGTTCTCTTTGTATTTCTTCCTTTATGTGAAATCCCTGGTGTTTCTGCCAGTCCCTCCTATTAAAAACTGACCACACTAAGCAGGAGAGCACACCATAGTCAGTTCTCTAGCTATGCTGAGAACTCAGCATGCTCTCCTCCAATTATCAGACTTGTCCTGACACACCCCCACTGCACAGTCATTCACTGGGAAGCTCAGTGTGCTGCTGCTTCTCCTCCCCCCAGCTCTTATGCAGCTGAAAACAGAGGGAATGTGACCAGGAAAGGAAAAAAAGGTTATTTATAATGTTTTATATAGCTATACAAAAAAAATGTTGCCTTTCATTTCCATTTTAAACTGAACGGTTTGTTTTGCAAGGTGATTGTTTTCAATCACTTTGAGCACAATCTGTGCTTTTATTAGCTTCAATGGAGTGCAAAAGGTGACATTAGTGGACTGATGTCACCTTAAAGCGAATCTGTCACCTACTCAGTGCTATCACATAGGGAGCTTATCAGTCCCCTATGTGATAGCAATAACATAAAATGAAAAAAAGAACAACCGTTTCTTTGTTAAAAAAATAAATAAAAAAAAATATTAAAAGACACCCCCCCCCCCCCTTTTAACTTATATACGAAAATAAGTGTGTGCATTGAAAAATGTACATGTATACTTTTCAATGTGTGTATACGTTATCTTGAACCATGTGTGTGGGTAATATATGACTTTCGAAATGCAGTATACAATGTGCCTTGTATAAGGTAATAATTTTGCTAAATGTCATACATGTATGTTAAAATCTTGGCATTGTTGTGTCTTATGACTCTTTTGCATTGGAATGTTGCCAATAAAAATCTTTAATGACTAAATAAATAAATGTGTACATTGTGGGCGCCAGCGTATAAAAAAATTGATTGCACTACACGTTAGGTATCGCCACATATTCCAGAATGCAAGCAATAATTCTCAGATGACAATTTGTAAGGATGTTTGGTGTCCATTTACAAAAACACAACTTCATTTCTTAGGCTCCATTCACACCTAGGCTTTTGAATTGTGGGCAGAATCATTGCGATTCTGCCTGCGATTTCAAAACACTCAGTTAAATGACAAATCACACAACGCGAATTGAAGATGGAATTCATTTCAATGACACCTAAAAATGAACTGTGGTTCTGCTGCGATTGTTGCGCGATAAATCGCGGAACAATCGCGGCAAATAGCATTGCATGAACCTTGTTGCCCAAAAAGGAACAGGAGTTTCTCTTGGACGACAAGCTTTGTGCGATGCAATAGCCTTTAAAACAGGAAAGAAACTACATTTTTGTGAGATAAGATATAAGTAAATAAGATAAATACTTCAGAATTTCCTAAAAAAGGAAATTTTGTCCAAATTTCAAAAAAGGGAACGAAACGAACCACAGAGCAGGAATGATACATACCTCTCAAAACATTTCACAATGATAGGAGTTAGGGGCTTAGGGCAACTGGATGGTAATCATTTAAGCATGTTACTGCAGATTTTTTAGGTATTGGGACAATACTAGTAGATTTAAGACTAGAGTGTACTGCAGTGACAAATTAAATACATTAGTAAAATCATCTGCTAACTGGTCTGCACATCCCCATACACATACAGCCTGAACCTCTGTCTGGTCCTGCTCCCTGCTGCCTTTTCGGATCTCAATCTTCCTCAAATTTGATCTGACCTCATGTGTTTTTAGTAGCAGTATATGTTTGCCTTCCACTAGTTCTTTACTATGGGTTTCACATTTCAGGTTTTGACCCTCAAAGCGAGCAAAAAATTGGTTTAAGGTGTCAGGGAGCACTTTACAAACCTGTGTATTGCTAGATTTAAAATCTTCCATTGCTTTAATACCCTTCCACATGCTATAAGAATTTTCTATGGTTATGTTAACTTTGTATTGCTCTGGTTACAATGTGTTAACCACTTGAGCGCCAGAAGGTTTTACCCCCCTTCCTGACCAGGCCATTTTTAGCTATACAGCACTGCGTTATTTTAACTAACAAATGCACGGTCGTGTGACACTGTACCCAGATAAAATGTATGTCCTTTTTTCCACAAATAGAGCTTTCTTTTGGTGGCATTTGATTCCCTCTGCGGTTTTTATTTTTTGCGCTAAAAACAAAAACAGACTGACATTTTGTAAAAAAAAAATAAATATATATATATATATATATATATATATTTTTTTTACTTTCTGCTATAAAACTTATCCAACAAAATCTAATTTCTTCATCAATTTAGGCCAATATGTATTCTGCTACATATTTTTGATAAAAAAAATCCCAATAAGCGTATATTGATTGGTTTGCGCAAAAGTTATAGTGTCTACAAACTATGTTTTTATTTTTTTACTAGTAATGGCGGCATTCAGCGGCTTATAGCGGGACTGCGATATTGCGGCGGACAAATCGAACACCTGACACATTTTGGGCACCAATGACACTAATACAGTAATCAGTGCTAAAAAAAAGATGCACTGTCACTGTACTAATGACACTGGCTGGGAAGGGGTTAACATCAGGGGCGATAAAAGGGTTAGCTGTGTGCCTAGGTTGTGATTACTGTGGGGGGAGGTGCTTTGACTAGGGGAAGGCAAAGATCTGTGTTCCTGCTTAGCAGAAACACAGGATCATTGCCTTCCCTTTTGACGGAACGGAAATCGGTCTTGTTTACATAGGCAGATTTTTGTTCTGCCTGTGTCCTGTGTATTCAGCAGGTGCCGGTGGACATTGAGTCCGTGGTACCCACTGCTGGGCTCCCACTGTGTAGAACGACAGCAGAGCCCGTCGCCAGCGGTGCACGCACACGTGCGTGCCCCAGACCCAGTAGTGTCTGTGATCTGGCACAGAGCAGCTGTCCTGCCACAGTAAATGTATGGTGGGTGGTCCACAAGTGGTTAAAAAAGAATCGTAAAAAAAAGACCAAAAATTTTATAATTTTTTTTTTTTTTTATATACGGTCACCAGTCAGTGTCTCTGATCACCGTCACACCAGTTATGTGATAACACTGTACTGCACTGGTGACAGTATAAATAAAATTATTTTTTTTTCCAAACAATTGTGACAAAAATGTATAACATTTAAAACACTAAGAACGATAAGATCTGCTGCAACCACTCTACCACCTCCATCCCTAATAATGGAACAAAAAGAGAGGTCGCCCTGGGACTTTAGGTGAGGTGGGAGAGATTAGGCACATGCTCACCCAGATTGCAATAAAAAACTGTTTATTTGTTACAAAATGCTATATTGCAAAACGGAGACAGCAATAAATGTGCGTCGCCAGGCATAATAGCCAATGTTCATAAACATAGTACAGATAAATGTTGATGCATTACAAATATAGTACATCCATGAAACAACAGTACAAATAGTTAAAATTTTTTGCTCATAGAGCAATAATATGTATGGTTATAAATTGCTCAGCCAGTGAATGCATGCACACAGTACAAAGCTCATGTGTGAAAGAAAAATGTTGATATTGGGACAATATGTGAGCGTGTAGCCAACAGCATTGGTCCTCAACGTTAACAGGTATACAAACGCATCATAGGTGCCCTATGCGTTTCGCGAGGCTCCGCTCGCTTCCTCAGGGGCAGATGCATGATTCTTGTATCAATGTGCTGGGCTGAATTGCAAGTCGCTGTGTACCAAGATGGCGGTGAATATGTATCCAGATCGGGAGCTTAGGGGGCGAGGTAAATGGACATCGGCGTGGAAAAAATCTGGGTGAGCAGCAAGGTCTGTGTGGAGGTACTTGGCCAGCAGTCAACAAGGGGCCCAGGAAAGATGTATCTAGAAAGAGTATAGTAATATATATATGATGGTAAGTCTGTAACAGGTTGCATGATATTGGCAAGATGGACTAAGTGTGAAGGATTTCTAATGCATAAGGTATGTGTATAGATCTACAAATTGGGTTGAATGAACTAACCTTGCCAAAGAATATGCACATGTGTACTATACTATAAACTATGGTATGTGTTCATCAATACTGTAAGTCGGTATGGTCAGGGAGGCAGAAGAGCAATATGAAAGTAATGAAATGATAAACAGATATCAAGGAGTATAAGTCTATGATGTGGGGGTGGATAAGCTCAAATGTGTCTTTAAGGATGGTATAAATAAGCACAAAGAGTACTGGTTGAATAAAGCAATTACCTTAGTAAAGTGGATAAATCTAGCCATAGAAACTGCACTCCCTAAAGAGTGTGACCGCTGCGCCAGACTGCCAGATTGCAAATGCAAATCACAGAAACCTCCGGATATGCCTGCGGCGGGTCCAAGAAGCTCCGCCCCCAGCACCACGTACGGATGGTGACGTACTGGCGTCAAAAAGGCACCAGCCATCATACATCCTGGGTGTTCCACATGGCCCACACTCATGTGACGTCAGAGGACGCTCCGGTGTGGGTGTGGAAAACATGGCGCTGATGCGCAGGTGGCCACTCCCATCCGAAGGCAGGCGAGGACAGCAGGAGGTCAGAAGCACCTCCCCTATGTGCATCCCAACCCCCAAATTGGATGAGAATCTCCACCAACCAGGAAGAGTAGCGAGGGAAAGGGCAAGTCAGCTCAAATTGACAGTGTGCAAGTACAGCTGGCTGAGGGGTGATGCTGCATTGGATGTAGCGGTGAGCAATAGGTCAAAGGCTACAACAGACCAGATTGTGGGCTGAATGGGTGTCTACCACCCGGGTATAATGCAAAAAGAACGATAAGATCTGCTGCAACCACTCTACCACCTCCATCCCTAATAATGGAACAAAAAGAGAGGTCGCCCTGGGACTTTAGGTGAGGTGGGAGAGATTAGGCACATGCTCACACAGATTGCAATAAAAAACTGTTTATTTGTCACAAAATGCTATATGACAAAACGGAGACAGCAATAAATGTGCGTCGCCAGGCATAATAGCCAATGTTCATAAACACAGTACAGATAAATGTTGATGCATTACAAATATAGTACATCCATGAAACAACAGTACAAACAGTTAACATTTTTTGCTCATAGAGCAATAATATGTATGGTTATAAATTGCCTTAATCTAGGCTTACCTGTAGGTGCAAGTTGCATAAGTGGGTTTACAACCACTTTAAAAGCTCTTATAGGTCACCAGTTTAGAGTCAACTGTGTATAGTGGCCCTAGAATTACTGCTCTCATTCTGTTCTGTGTGACAATATGTAACATGTGTACTGCAATCAATCATTTATAAGCGTCCCCTACATGTTTTCTTTCTCGTACATCACGGGACACAGAGCGGCATAGTCATTACTATGTGGGTTATATAGATACCTTCAGGTGCTGGCACTGGCAACTTCCAAAACCGGAAGTACCCTCCCCTATATAAGCCCCTCCCATCCGGGAGCACCTCAGTTTTTTGCCAGTGTCTAAGGTGTTGGCCAAGAAGTAACATGTGTTTTTCACTGAGCTTGCGTACAGGTTCTTTTGGGCCTCAGTAAGCTATTCTGGATCCGACCAAAAAAGCTTCATAGCTAAACGGTCGGTACCCGGGCCTTGCAGAGAAGAGCAAGGTTTTGCCTGTAATGCTTCTCTTAGGAGAGCTGGACCCTGGGATCCAGAGCTCTGGTCATACCCACGACCAAGATGTTTTCTGTGCAGGGTGCTATACAGGTCCAGGGGAGTGGAATCCTTGGGAACCCGGTCCCTGAAGGTTTAATTACAATGCCTGCCGTGATAGGTGAAGTTTGGGCTTCTGTGGACCAAACAGAGTCCTGCGGCGGGGAAAAGGTAAGTGGGGGCCCCTCAGGAACTTGGTTCTATTGAGGGGACCCCCAAGCCTAATATGTCTTTCTGCCTGTTACCTAACGGTATTCCCGCTAAATATTATGCATGCCTGTAACTACTAAAAAATTTAATAATTTTAATAGTGGTCAAGAAAAAAAATATATATATATATATAGACTGCGGTACCTGTGTTAATCCACTAGAGGCCGCTGTGGAACGTTTCTTGTCATGTGGACTAGTTTCTTTTCATCAGAGCAAGTCCAGGCAGATGGTGAGTTCTCTTGTGGGAAACTGCTTCCTCTGCCATGTTGCAATGCTCGTCCATCCCCCGGCCTGCGGCAAAAGGGGCCCTGGCTCTTGTCCCTAGTTTCCCTTTTCAAAAAAGAGCGCCGAAGGCGCACGTGGCCGCGTGCGTGCGCGTGCCTCTATATATAGAGGTGAGCTGGGAAAGGGGGCGGAGCTTGGGGGATGACGCTCTGTGCGCGCCGCAGCGCTTCTGCGCATGTGCGGGCGTCCCAGCATGTTAAAAACCACAATTATGTGTTGTGAGCTGGCTATGGAGTGCAGAGACAGAGCTGGCAACATTTAAAAAAGGCATACAGCAAGCGGTTGATGCAGGCATCCCCATAGAAATGCACATTAGTAGACACCAACTGTTCTTATAGCAGCATTTGTGCTAGACTATTGTCAGTAAGTGGTGTATTTCGGCTGGAATACCTCAGCTTTGGGCTTAGGAATATGCCGTCAAAAAACTCCGGGACTAAAAATCCCAGGAAGCATAGGGGGTCTCCATCGGGCTCTGAGGATCTTGGGCATGCTTCGGCTGCACCAATCTCCCCTGAAGAATCAGAGGTTAGTGACCGTAGAGCACCCTCAGGAGTGCCTGGTACTGTGGCTGTCCTCAGTTCACCTGCTCCTGTGTATGTAACAGAGGAGGTTTTTTCCTCAGCTCTGGGAGGGCTGGAAGAGAGATTGTCAGCATTGATTGCTGCTTCCCTGTCACAGGAAAAAAGCGCTCGATCTCCGTCTCCTCCCTCAGAGTGCCTGTTAGCGGAGCAACAGTCCCATACAGGGATCGACCTACCTGAGGGGGATCAGGATGAGGTTGATTCTGTTGTAGAGGAATCAACAGTGGAAGAGCCATTCTCAGCATCACATGCTGAAAGATTATGGGTTCAGTCCCTGACTAACATGGTCCGATCAGCATTTAAAATGCCATCATCCACTTCTGTCTCCTTGTTGGGGTCGCTAAAAGCTCCCCAGACTGTTTGTTCCTTTCCGATCCATCCTTTACTGGAAGGGCTCATTTACCAGGATTGGGAGCATCCTGATAAAATATTTACTCCTCCCAAGAGATTTCAGGTGATCTATCCCATGGAGGATAAGTTCATCAAAAAATGGAGGGTCCCTACAGTGGACGCAGCCATCTCTTGTGTGAATAAATCACTGACATGTCCAGTGGATAATGTCCAAATGTTCAAGGACCCAATAGATAAAAAATTAGAGTCCTTATTAAAATCTGCTTTTGCTACAGCAGGCTTGGTGACACAACCAGCAGTGGCAGCTATTGGGGTCTGCCAAGCAGTGAAGGATCAGTTGAAACAGGTCTTAAGGGACTTGCCAGATCAGCAGGCTCTTGCCCTAGCTGATCTACATAGAGCCTTATGCTTTGCGGTGGACGCTATAAAGGATTCAATCCATCAGGCCTCCCGCCTTACGCTGTCTGTAGTACATATGCGCAGGCTTCTATGGCTCAAAAACTGGTCTGCTGAAGCTCCCTGTAAAAAATTGCTGGTCAGCTTCCCATTTCATGGTGAACGCTTATTCGGGGAAGACCTGGACAAATATATCCAGAAAATTTCCAGCGGTAAAAGTACACTTTTGCCGGTTAAAAACAGAGTTAGAGGTCCCTCTTTTAAGAGGCCTGCTTCTCCAGTCCCTAGGACATCGGCTGTGAAACAGTTCCGACGGCCTCCTCGGTCAAATCCCGGAGGTAAAAATCAGGGACAATTGCAGGGTAACAAGAAGCCCTGGAGCAGGAGAGGTACAAAACCTCCCCCAAAGTCAAATGCATGAAGGGTTGCCCCCACTCAATCGGGTGGGGGGAAGACTTCAGTTGTTCACAGAGACCTGGCGGGACACGATCAGAGACAGATGGGTGCTCTCCGCAGTAAGTCTGGGATACAAATTGGAGTTAAAAGACTCCCCTCCTTCCCACTTTATAAGGTCAAACGTGCCAAGGGATCCCCAGAAGAGAGGATCCCTCCTGTTGGCACTAGAACAATTATTGCTCCAAGCAGTAATTATAGAGGTTCCCCTGGAAGAATGGGGGTTCGGGTTTTACTCAAACCTCTTTACAGTCCCGAAGCCAAACGGGGACGTGAGGCCCATATTAAATCTAAAAGGGCTAAACAAATTCCTACATATCAGGACTTTCCGGATGGAGTCGATCCGATCGGTGGCCACTGCCCTACAAGGGGAGGAATGGTTAGCCTCGATCGACATCAAAGATGCTTATTTGCACATTCCCATCTTTCCAGCCCACCAAAAATTTCTACGCTTTGCGGTAGAAGGGCGCCATTTTCAGTTCAGAGCCTTACCCTTCGGTCTGGCCACAGCACCACGAGTGTTCACAAAAATTCTGGCCCCATTATTGGCCAATCTAAGAACACGAGGTGTAACGATAATGGCATATCTAGGCGACTTGTTGCTGATAGACCACTCAGTGGAAAAACTAGAAGTGGTTGTTCACGAGACAATCGAGTATCTGGAATATCACGGTTGGATTATCAACCGGGACAAGTCAGCCCTAAAACCAGTCAAAAGTCTGGAATACTTGGGGCCAAGGCTGGATTCAGACCAGAGAAAAATTTTCTTGCCTCAAGAAAAGGGGTCGTCTTTGAGAGATTTGATCCACCTAGTGGGTACAAAAAGACAGCCATCCATACGCCTGTGCATGAGGCTGCTGGGAAAAATGGTGGCATCATTCGAAGCAGTACCCTACGGTCAATTCCATTCAAGGAATTTGCAAAGGGCCATACTGTCAGCCTGGAACAAAAAAGTTCAGGCCCTAGACTTACCAATGTCCTTGTCCCCTTCCGTTCGCAAGAGCCTCCGTTGGTGGTTGGTTCCCCAGAATCTGGAAAAAGGGAAATCCTTCAGTCCGATTTCTTGGAAGGTGGTCACTACAGATGCCAGCCTTATAGGCTGGGGAGCAGTACTGGAGCAATGGTCTCTCCAGGGCAGATGGTCGGATGCAGAAAAGGCCCTGCCCATCAATCTCTTAGAGATACGAGCAGCCCGGTATGCCCTAGTAGCATGGACATCCAAACTCCAAGGGTCCCCTGTCAGAATTCAATCGGACAATGCCACGGCAGTGGCATATATCAATCATCAGGGTGGCACCAGGAGTCGTGCAGCCCAGAGGGAAGTAAATTGCATCCTGAAATGGGCAGAAAGATATGTCCCAGCCATATCTGCGGTATTCATTCCAGGAGTGGAGAATTGGAAGGCGGACTTTCTAAGTCGCCAACAATTATGCCCAGGGGAATGGTCCCTTCATCCCGAGGTTTTCCGGACAATATGTCAGCGGTGGGGAACACCGGATGTAGATCTGCTAGCATCCAGATTCAACGCAAAAGTGGACAGGTTTGTCTCTTGGACAAGGGATCCCCTAGCTTGCGGCTCGGATGCCCTAGTGTTCCCTTGGGATAGTTCAAGCTGATATATGCATTCCCACCGCCACAATTGTTACCTCGATTACTCCGCAGAATCAGGGTAGAAAAGAAACCAGTGATTCTGGTGGCTCCAGCGTGGCCCCGAAGAGCATGGTACGCGGAGATTGTAAAGATGTCTGTGGGGAGTCCTTGGACCCTCCCACATCGTCCGGACCTGCTTTTGCAAGGACCGATATGCCACCCTTCCTTACCAGCCCTAGGTTTGACGGCCTGGCTATTGAAGCCCACATTCTAAAAAAGAGAGGGCTCTCTAATTCTGTGGTATCTACCATGATCAATGCCAGGAAGCCGGTATCCAGGCAGATCTACTATAGAATCTGGAAGGCGTACATCGCCTGGTGTGAGGCCAAGAAATGGCATCCACGTAAATACGTAATAGGTAGGATTCTGGACTTCCTACAATGGGCTGTAGATAGGAAGCTTGCCTTGAGTACTATCAAGGGTCAGATTTCGGCCTTGTCAATATTTTTTCAAAGGCCCTTGGCTTCGCATTCACTAGTCAAAGCCTTTATACAAGGAGTGATGCGTATTAGCCCTCCGGTTAATATTCCCATATGTCCATGGGACTTAAACCTGGTTCTGTCGGTTCTACAGAAACAACCATTTGAACCATTACAGCATATTTCCCTGGTTCTTCTCACCAGGAAATTGATTTTTCTAGTAGCCATTTGTTCGGCTAAAAGAGTGTCGGAATTAGCCGCCATGTCCTGTAGGGAGCCATATCTGGTTATCCATAAGGACAGAGTAGTGTTACGTCCTCATCCAGCCTTTCTTCCTAAGGTGGTATCGAGGTTTCATTTGAACCAAGATGTGGTTCTTCCTTCTTTTTTCCCCAAACCTAGTTCGGTAGAGGAAAAGTTATTGCATTCTTTGGATGTAGTAAGAGCAGTTAAAGTTTATCTAAAAGCCACTGCTCAGATTCGCAGAACGGATACTTTGTTTATTCTGCCGGAAGGCCCCAGAAAGGGTCAGGCAGCGTCAAAATCTACTTTAGCCAAGTGGATTCGACAGGTCATAATGCAAGCCTATGGCTTGAGAAGGAGACCGCCTCCGTTCAAAGTTAGGGCGCACTCCACGAGAGCAGTTGGAACTTCATGGGCAGTGCATCACCAGGCCTCCCTGGCTCAAACCTGTAAGGCCGCAACATGGTCTTCAGTACACACGTTTACTAGGTTCTACCAGGTGGACGTTAGAAGTCAGGAGGATGTCGCCTTTGGGCGCAGTGTGTTGCAGGCCGCAAAAGATCCTCATGTCTGATAGCGCTCAGCTTATGTATGGTGTACCCCCCCCTCATTGGGCATTGCTTTAGGACATCCCACATAGTAATGACTATGCCGCTCTGTGTCCCGTGATGTACGAGAAAGAAAATAGGATTTTTATAACAGCTTACCTGTAAAATCCTTTTCTTGGAGTACATCACGGGACACAGAGCTCCCGCCCCTCTTTGGGGACACTTCTTGCTTTGCTACAAAACTGAGGTGCTCCCGGATGGGCGGGGCTTATATAGGGGAGGGTACTTCCGGTTTTGGAAGTTGCCAGTGCCAGCACCTGAAGGTATCTATATAACCCACATAGTAATGACTATGCCGCTCTGTGTCCCGTGATGTACTCCAAGAAAAGGATTTTACAGGTAAGCTGTTATAAAAATCCTATTATACTTACCTGCTCCATGCAATGGTTTTGCACAGAGCAACCCTGATCCTTTTCTTTTTGTGCCCCCTGTCGGAAGTCTTGGCTCCTTTCCCTTGCCGAGTGCCCCAATAGCCTCCCCCGTAGTGCCCTATAGCCTCTTGCTATGGGAGCACTCAAGCAGGCTCGCTCCCAAGCCGTGCGCCTGTGAATGGACATTGTCCATTCACACACAGAGCGTGGCTCTGCCCTACCCCTTGCTCTCCGGCTGTGATGGACAGCAGCAGGAGCCAATGGCTGCTGTGTGAGCCAATGAGGAGGAAGTGACCCAGGAGAGCCGCTGCTCTCATGCACATCGCTGGACTGAGATGGGGCTCAGGTAAGTATAAGGGGGGGGCTGCACCCAGAAGTTTTTTTACCTTAATGCATATTTGCATTAGGGAAAAAAACTTCTGCTTTTAGAACCACTTAAAGTGTTTTTTATATTTACATTTTTTTCTACAGTTTTTTTAACTTCTCTTTATTGCTATCTCAAAGGGGACCAATAGTTCCTTGTGATAGCATATTTATAGTGACAAGCCCTATTAAACTCCTGATGCTCCCCTGCATGGCATTAAAATGAAGGAAGCACGGACCATGCCCTGTTAGCTTCTTCCCCATCCAGAGAGGTCAGGGAAAGGGACAACAAAAACTAGAAGTGACAAATCTTTGTCATTTCCAGGTTCTTACTAGCTAGGGGAGATCAGCGAATGGATGTCTGATGGTCTCTCTCCTCTCTACCCAGAAATGCCTGGTGGAATAGCAGAGCCCAGAAAACACAGTGGTGGGGGAGTGAAGTTTCTGGGGGTCTGTGGAGACATTTACAGGTGTCCCCAGCTGCTGTAGCACAAGATTTGGATACAAAAGTAGACTAATGGTTTTAAGCAGACAAAAGTATGTCTCATATACAAAAACAAATCTCTAAATAAAAATTAAACAGGAACCCCAGCCAAAACGTATATTGTATATTCTAGTTTTACATAGAGTGGGGAAGTGTTATGGGGAGATTTTACTTTCCAGAGACACAACAGGAAGTGCAAGAATATATTTTCCTAAAATAAGGCACACTCCCACCAGAGCAGTCACCATAAGTTGTGTCCCTATTGGGGGATTTCCCTTCTATTCTTGTTTATTGACTAATGTAAAAAATAGGATTTTTTTGTCATTCTTACCTGTAAAATCCTTTTCTTTAAGTACATCATGGGACACAGAGTCAGACTAATATTCATTACCTGCTGGGTTATACTCCATCAGGTGAATGGACACCGGTAGACCAAGGTCTTTAGACAGGAAGTGATTTCCTATATAACCCCTCCCATACAGGAAGTTACTTCAGTTTTGTAGCAAGCACTCAATCCTCAAAAAGAGGGAAGGGACCTCTGTATCCCATGATGTACTTAAAGAATAGGATTTTATAGGTAAGTATGATGAAAAAAATCCTATTTTCTTTTTCATACATCATGGGACACAGAGTGAAGCCCTGTACACACGACCGAGAATCTCGTCAGGAAAAAACCCGTCATTTTTCCTGACGAGATTCTTGACAAGAATCTTGTCCCGGCCGAGTGTACACACGTACCTTTCAAAAGAACCGCTGTTCTTTTGAATGGCATGAAAGCGGTGACGTCATCGACTACGACGAGCGTGCGCTCGTCACATTCAATGCCGTTGCCGCCATCTTGCTACACCCTACCTATGCCTAGAAAGCTACCGCGCATGCGTCAAAGTCATTTCGAGCATGCGCGGGTTTCCACGGCGACAGGCAAGTGTACACACACTCGGGTTTCTCGTCGGGAAACAGGCCGACGAGAATCCCGACGAGAAAAAAGAAAGCAGGTCTTTTTTTCTCGTCGAGATTCTGGTCAGTTTTCCTGACAAGAAACCTGAAAGCCTCGTACACACGGCCGATTTTCTCGGCAAGAAAGCTCTGCAAGCAGTTTTCTTGTCGGTTCTTGCCGAGAAAACCGGCCGTGTGTACGAGGCTTCAGGCTAATATTCATTACCTGCTGGGATGTCCCAGAAGAATAGCCTTGAGGGAAGGGAGACATCCTGCCAAACAGTAGCCATCAGTTTTTATACAAAAGCCCGCAGAACACTGTGGCCGAAAGCTGAATCCTCGACTGTTCTTACATCTACTTGATAAAATTTTGTGAACGTATGCACTGAAGACCAGGTAGCAGCCTTACAAATCTGAGCCACAGATACCTGATGGCAAAAATTCCAGGAGGTTCTTACACCCCTGGCAGAATGAGCGCTCACCCTAAAAGGGAGGAGCTTTATGTTTCAGACCGTAGGCCTGAATGACCAATTGACGGATCCAATTGGCAATGGAAGCTGCCTGCCCTTTCTTGGGTCCTTTAGGTAAAACAAAAAAAAAGAGTCTGATCCTTGGATCTCCGCATATCTAGACAAATAAACCTTGACTGCCCGGACAACGTCCAAGGAGTGCAGTGCAGTCGTCTCTCTTCTGCCGAATGAGGCTGAGAGAAAAAAGAAGGCAAAATAATGTCCTGATTTAAATGAAAAGCCGACACCACTTTTGGCAAAAAGGATGGAACAGGTCATAACACAACCCCGTCGTGGTGAAGGATTAAATACAGTTCCCTGTATGACAGGGCTGCCAACTCCGACGCTCTCCTAGCCAAGGTGATAGCCATCAGGAAGGCTAGCTTGCGTGACAGCAAGTCTAATGGGATTTCTTTAATAGGTTCAAATGGTTGTTTCTGTAATACAGACAGCACCAAGTTCAAGTCCCAAGGACACATAGGTGACCCAATAGAGGAAAGCAATCGAGTTGCCCCATACATAAAGCTTTGGACCAGCAAAGGGGGGGCTAAAGGTCTTTGGAAGAATACTGATAGGGCCGAATATTGACCTCTGCTGATTGTACTCAAATCCAATTTGATTTCCACAGCTGACTGTAGAAAAGAGAATTCTCCCAATCACGTACAGTATTTCCGAGGATGCCATCTTTTGGCTTCACACCAAGCAATATAAGTCTTCCAGACCTTATAATAGATCTTCCTAGTGACAGCTTGTAACGGCACCCCAAGTATGAAAGGGGTTAACGCCGTTTAGGATATTCCCTCTCTGGACACACATCCACTGCCGATCCTCCACAGTCAGGCGACCGCTTCCCATAGGATTAATCCTTCCAAACATACGAGACAAACACTCTGTATGAAGTTTCCAACTGGACTGACAATCTTTAATGACAAACTCCCAGTTTTATACACACAGAGAGGAGGTTCTTACATTCTCCTCAGACAATACACCTTTGACCAGACCTAATTTACATGAGCTAATTAACTACAGTGATGACTCAGACACATGACCTTTAGGCTAGCCTCACTGCCTCCCAATACACATCTGACATCTTAGCAGACACAGGTGGGGGCTGGATGTGGTGACATTAGCATCTAACAGTATGTGTCCCAACATCATGAAGGAGTCACTTTTCAGATAACCTGTTGAGTTCATAATCAAACAGTAAATAGTTCTTTACAGATATCCTGGGGAATATTGTGGAAAAATATCACTGTCCCATTTTAAAGCAATCCAAGACATATTCTTAATGTCCATTATTTTCTTGCTCACCCTGTGCCCAAAGTGACCCCTGTCACACAGCTTTTCTAGCATTTACTAGAGTAGACACTACTGGTCCCGAGATGCCGCGGTCCTTTAACACCCTGGCTTCAATAGCCATGCCGTCAAATTTAGAGACTGTAAATTGGGGTGGAATATAGGACCTTGAGACAGTAGATCGGGGCGCTGTGGAAGCGTCCATGGCCCGTCCACTGTTAGTCTCACAATCTTCGGGAACCAGGGCCTTCAGGGCCAGGCTGGTGCCAGCAGAATAAATGGAACTCCCTCTTTCCGAATCCTGCGCAACAAATGTGGAAGGAGAGGGGTCGGAGGGAAAGCATAAACCAGGGAGTATTGGCTCCATGGAATTATCAGAGCATCTGCTCCGATTGCCAGAGGATCCCTTGTTCAGGACACAAACTGCTGTAGCTTGTTGTTGAACCTGGATGCCAATAGGTCGACTTCTGGCCATCCCCAATGCTGGTAAATTTCTTGGAACACCCCTGGGTGTAGGGACCATTCTCCCGGGCAGATCTGCTGGCGGCGGAGATACTCTGCCTTCCAGTTCTCTACTCCCGGGACATGGACTGCCGATATAAATCGGTTCACGTCCCTCTGCCCAGGCTAGTATGTGGTTCACCTCCTTTAGAGCTCAACAACTCCTGGTACCACCTTGGTGGTTTATATAGACCACTGCAGTGACATTGTCGGACTGAACCCTGATAGGGTAGTCCTGAAGCGCCATCGTCCAGGACCGTAGGGTCAGACGTGCTGCCCGTAATTCCAGGATGTTGAGGGGCAGGATCTGTTCTGCCCTTGACCATTTTCCTTGAGCTGTGAGCCCCTCTAGGGTCACTTCCCAGCTTGAGAGACTGGCATCTGTAGTCAGTATTCTCCAAGTTATCGGGAGGAAGGATCTTCCTATTTGCAGGTTCTGATCCTGTAACCACCAGCGTAGGCTTAAGCGTGCCCGAGGAGATAAGAACATTGGATAATCCAGGACTTTTCCTCTCCTGTTCCAAGCCAACAAGATGTCTTGTTGTAGCGGCCTGGAATGAAACTGGGCATAGGACACAGCCTTGAATAAGGATACCATCCTCCCTAGAAGACTCATACAGAGTCGAATGGAGGGTTGTCTGGTGTCCCTTATCTGATGCACCTGAGTCTTCAGGGCACAGATCCTTGCGGGTGGAAAAAATACTCTTGCCTGGACTGTATCTAGGGTCAGACCTAGATACTTTAGACTTTGAGCTGGTCTCAAGTTTGACTTTGATATTTATGATCCAGCCTATGCTTTCCAAATACCGCACTGTGCATGTTATGCTCTGTTCTAGAGCTTGTAGTAAGTTTTTGAGTTATATCGAGAGGAGGAAGGTGATCTGGGGGGGGGGGGGGGGCTATTTATGAAACAAAAAAAATGTACTGGTCTCTGAAACCCATACACAATGGGTTATAGCTTACCTAGAGACCTATATTAAAAACTCAATGGTCCCAAGGAGCCTGAGGTGGGAGATTTGCCCCCAAAAAGGTGACACCGAGTTGAAGGAATGGTATAACTATTTCAACAAAGCTGGAGTTTCATTTCTTCAGTTTTTAATTGAGAGAAAATCTGCCAAACTAGCTAAACTAGATAGTGAGATTAAAGCAATCAAAGATAAACTTAATCCCACTAAAGAAAGTGATATCACAGAACCTCCTAAAAATACTTGAAAAAGAGGATAAGGATCAAAGGATACTTTTTTTATTTGCACTAACATACAATTCTTCAGGACAAGCTTTCAGGGTATGTCCCCTTCTTCAAGGTCTAAGCAGTACTGATTCACACATTTTTTTTAGCAGAAGGTTAAAACAAAACAAGAAAAATAAAAATCTGAGGGAAAGGAAAAGAAGACCTCAATCTTTTTGTTCTTAAAAGGGAATTTCAGAACTATCCAGGAAAGGAAAACTTTTGAACTAAGAATGATAATTCTTTTTGACACAAAAACTAATGGCCTAAATTTAGATATTGGTTTCCTTACCCATTATACTAAGGTTTTATGACCCCCTCTGTGACTAGCATCTCCCCCTCAAGTCTATAGCTCTCCCTCTGTCTTCTCACTAACTCTGCTGCTACCTTTATTATCATTGATTTGTATGTGTTTGTTTTTCTTTTTTTTTTTCCTTTCCCTCAGATTTTTTTTTCTTGTTTTGCTTTAACATTCTGCTAAAAAATGTGTGAATCAGTACTGCTTAGACCTTGAAGAAGGGGACATACCCCGAAAGCTTGTCCTGAAAAATTGTATGTTAGTGCAAATAAAAAAAGTATCACGGACAGTACTCAATTTCCCCATTATAAAGAATGACAACCCAGGTTTGTCCAATGCTTCCCTTTTTAATCCCCCTGGTGCTTTGGCATCATCATTGAAGGTTTTCAGGGATGTCATATTTAGAGACCTTGGAAAAGAGACCCAGTATTCACAGAAATATTAATTGTTAATAGTCACCACATCCCTGTATAGAACATGAAAAAAGGCAAAACCCCCTTTGGATGGGACTTTTTAAGTGACTAGAAACAGTAGAGTATAAATGTAAAAATATAATTTATTAAAGTATAGTACAAAATTTCATGGATTAAAATAACATACAGTACGAGATATACAAATCCAGACAAATTATGGATTGAATACATGTAAATGACACTTGGTAAGACCCAACGGCCGTTTCGGTTTAGTGCCCTTCTTCAGGGAATTTACAGACGTTTGGAGTCAACATGTATTTAATAAAAGTTTTGTTTGGTATCCCATATGTCTGAAAAAGATGTGCGCAGCCCAAGATGGAAAAGGTTCTCCAGGTTCAGGACTAGGGATGAGCTTCGTGTTCGAGTCGAACATACGTTCGACTCGAACATCGGCTGTTCGATCGTTCGACGAAGATCGAACGATTTGGGCCGTTCGCGCCAAATTCGAGTGACGCGAACGGCCCACAATGCACTACGCCATCGCAGTGTCATCCAGGCGCTGTGATTGGCCAAGCATGCACTGTGACCCCGCATGCTTGGCCAATCACAGCGCCGGCAGCGAGGAGAGCAATGATTGGCCACAGGCAGGATGCCTGTGGCCAATTATTGCTGAGGGGGTTTAGTACACGCCCCACACTATAAAAGGCCGCCAGCGCGGCGGCCTTGTGTAGTGTGTTCCGGAGCAGGGAAAGAGAAGCATAGGCAGGGACAGTGTCATTATTTTTCCTTTACTAATCCTGGATTCCTTGTGTTTAGGGACACATAAGGATAGGTAGGGAGAGTGTCAGTGACAGTGTGCTATTCTGTGCTAATCCTTGTTTGTGGGGACAGAGAGGTACAGTGAGGGAAAGTGTCAGTGTGCTATTCTGTTCTAAACCAATTTTGCTGTTCCATATTTTCAATCCTTGAGTTTAGGGACAAAGAAGGACACTCGTGGCAATTTTCAGTGTGCTATTCTGTGCTAAATCTTGTTTGTACGGAGGGACAGAGTAGGACAGTGAGGGAAAGTGTCAGTGTGCTATTCTGTTCTAAACCAATTTTGCTGTTCCATATTTTCAATCCTTGAGTTTAGGGACAGAGAAGGACACTCGTGGCAATTTTCAGTGTGCTATTCTGTGCTAAATCTTGTTTGTAGGGAGGGACAGAGTAGGACAGTGAGGGAAAGTGTCAGTGTGCTATTCTGTTCTAAACCAATTTTGCTGAACCATATTTCCAATCCTTGAGTTTAGGGACAGAGAGGTACAGTGAGTGAAACTGACAGTGTGCTATTCTGTTCTAAACCAATTTTGCTGTTCCATATTTCAAATCCTTGAGTTTAGGGACAGAGAAGGACACTCGTGGCAATTTTCAGTGTGCTATTCTGTGCTAAATCTTGTTTGTAGGGAGGGACAGAGTAGGACAGTGAGGGAAAGTGTCAGTGTGCTATTCTGTTCTAAACCAATTTTGCGGTTCCATATTTCAAATCCTTGAGTTTAGGGACAGAGAGGTACAGTGAGGGAAAGTGTCAGTGTGCTATTCTGTTCTAAACCAATTTTGCTGTTCCATATTTTCAATCCTTGAGTTTAGGGACAGAGAAGGACACTCGTGGCAATTTTCAGTGTGCTATTCTGTGCTAAATCTTGTTTGTAGGGAGGGACAGAGTAGGACAGTGAGGGAAAGTGTCAGTGTGCTATTCTGTTCTAAACCAATTTTGCTGTTCCATATTTTCAATCCTTGTGTTTAGGGACAGAGAAGGATAGGCAGGGGACAGTGTCAGTGTCATTGTTGCTAAGCCTCCTGCACAGTATACACCTGAAGGTAGCCCTTATTGCTCTTTTTCCCATCTCCCTGCAGGCCATCCATTAAAATGTCTGGAAGGCAAACAAGGAGAGGCAGACAGTCAGGAGGCAAAAAAAGAGGGCAAGCAGGCTCTGTGTCTGGGGGCAACAGTGCTGGTCGTGGACGCGGTGCATTGTCATCAGCACATGGCCATGGGACATGCTTGTCCTTCTTTTCGGCAGCTGGACATGTTGAGCCACATCATGCCGAAGACTTGGTAGAGTGGATGACCAAGCCCACCTCATCCTCCTCATCCTCTCTCACCCAGGCTCAGGGTACTGGCAAAGCAGCTGCCAAAGTGTCCTCTTCTCTGGTATCATTATCTTCATTAGTCAATCCTTCCCTAGACCCACCATGTCCTCCTCCTGAGGAGTCCCCCGAACTGTTTGAGCACAGTGTTGGGTACATGCTCCAGGAGGATGCCCAGCGTTTGGAAGGATCTGATGATGATACCCAGCTAGAGGAAGGCAGCAGCGTGAGAGCAGAGAGAGGGGATGCTCAAGAAGGACACCAATCTGGCAGTCATGCTCCAGCAGCTGCAGCATACTGCCAGATTGGCTCCAGTGATGAGGAGGGAGGGGATGATGAGGTCACTGACTCCACGTGGGTGCCTAATAGGAGAGAGGAGGAGGAGGATGAGGAGGAGGCACATCTCCAACGAGGCAGGATGCCCTTGAGTGGCCAGCGTATGGGCAGCACACCGACGGAATCACACCGCAGAGCTCCGCCTGTGCAGGGCGCTGCCTCTGCCCGTCATTCAAAAAGTTCTTTGGTGTGGGCCTTTTTTGAGGCGAGTGCATCAGATCGCACAGCTGCTGTTTGCAACATATGTCTCAAGCATATATCGCGTGGCCAAAACATCAGCCGCTTGGGCACCACATGCTTGATCAGACATATGTTGACCTGCCATGCAGCTCGTTGGCAAGCCTACCTTAAAGACCCACACCAAAGAACAAAGCTGACCTCTTCTTGCACCGCATCAGCTGGGATCTCCAACCCCACTATACCTTCACTCCTCTCTGAAACCTGCTCTGAGAGGAATGAAGGTGTAGAATTAGGTGTGTCACAGGCAAGTACTTGCGGGCACTCTGCTAGCAGTACACCAACGTCCGATTCTAGCAGGCAAATTTCCCTGCCCCAGCTGCTGGACCGTCGAAAGAAGTTCACTCCCAGCCATTCACATGCCCAGCGGTTGAATGCTAGCTTGGCTAAATTGCTAGCGCTTCAACTGCTGCCTTTTCAGTTGGTAGACTCGGCCCCCTTCCGTGAGTTTGTGCAATGTGCGGTTCCTCAGTGGCAGGTTCCCAAACGCCACTTTTTCGCACGGAAGGCGATTCCGGCTCTCTACAGGCATGTGGAAGGCAATGTCTTGGCCTCGCTGGACAGGGCGGTCAGCGGTAAGGTGCATATTACCGCTGACTCATGGTCCAGCAGGCATGGACAGGGACGTTACCTTTCTTTCACGGCCCATTGGGTCACTCTTTTGGCAGCTGGGAAGGATGCAGGACAAGGTGCAGTAGTGTTGGAGGTTGTTCCACCGCCACGCCTCCAAAATGCTACAACTGGTTGTGACACACCTCTCTCCTCCACCCCCTCCTCTTCTTCTTCCTCCATGGCCTCTTCCTGTGGTTTGTCCTCGGAACCAGCGGTGCTCCGTAGGCGTTCAAGGGGCTACGCAAGTACGCAGGCAAAAAGATGCCATGCCGTGCTTGCGCTGGTGTGTTTGGGGGACAGAAGCCACACTGGGGCAGAGGTCCTGTCTGCTCTGCAGGGGCAGGCCGAGAGGTGGTTGACGCCACGCCAGCTTAAGCCAGGAATGGTGGTTTGCGACAATGGCACCAACCTCCTCTCCGCCCTCCGACAGGGACAACTGACCCATGTGCTCTGTATGGCTCACGTCCTTAACCTGGTGGTGCAGCGGTTCTTGGGCAGGTACCCGGGCTTACAGGATGTCCTGAGGCAGGCCAGGAAAGTCTGTGTGCATTTCCGCAGATCTTATAATGCCAGTGCTCGCCTGGCTGAGCTGCAAAAGGAGTTGAACCTGCCCAAGAACCGCCTTATATGTGACATGCCCACCAGGTGGAACTCAACGTTGGCCATGCTGCAGCGGCTGCACACGCAGCAGAGGGCCATCAATGAGTACCTGTGCGACTACGGCACCAGGACAGGGTCAGGGGAGCTTGGTTTTTTTTCTCCACGCCAGTGGGGCATGATCAGGGATGCATGCACTGTCCTGGCACCATTTGAGGAGGCCACGAGGATGGTGAGCAGTGACAGTGCATGCATCAGTGACACTGTACCTCTTGTCCACCTGTTGGAGCACACGCTGCGTGGAATAATGGACAGGGCACTTGAGGCAGAACAGAGGCAGGAAGAGGAGGACTTCCTTGCCTCTCAAGGCCCCCTTTACCCAGACAGTGTTCCTTCTGTCCCACCCATCGCACAGGAAGAGGAGGAGGAGGAGGATTGTGTCAGCATGGAGGTGGAGGCTGGCACTCAGCATCATCAGCAGCAGTCTTTTAGGGATGATTTACAGTCCCAAGAAACCAGTGGACTTGTACGTGGCTGGGAAGAGGTGGCTGCGGATCATGTCGTACTTAGTGACCCAGAGGACTCCGGACTGAATGCCTCAGCTAACCTACGCTGCATGGCCTCCCTGATCCTGCAAAGTCTGCGGAAGGATCCTCGTATTCTTCGGATCAAGGAGAGGGACCATTACTGGCTGGCCACTCTCCTTGATCCACGGTACAAGGGTAAGGTTGCGGACCTTATCGTACCGTCGCAGAGGGAGCAGAGGATGAGACAACTCCGGGAGGCCTTGCAGAAAGGTCTGTGCAACGCGTTCCCAGAGACTGGGAGGTTGCAAACTCCTGGTCCTGGACAACGAGTTGCTGAGGCTTCAGGCAGTCAAAGAAGGAGCGGTGGGGAAGGTGGCCGTCTGACCGATGCGTTCAGACAATTCTTTAGTCCGCAGCCCCAAAGTATGATCGGTGCCAGCAACCATCGCCAGCGTCTGATATACATGGTCCAGGAATACCTAGGGGCAAGGTCAGACTTGGACACCTTCCCCACCGAAAATCCTCTGGCTTACTGGGTCTTGAGGATGGATCACTGGCCAGAGCTTGCACAGTATGCAATTGAGCTACTGGCCTGTCCTGCATCCAGCGTTCTTTCAGAACGCACATTCAGTGCTGCTGGAGGATTTGTCACGGATCACAGGGTGCGCCTGTCCACCGACTCAGTTGATCGACTGACTTTCATCAAGATGAACCAGTCTTGGATCACCACCAGCTACCACACACCAGATGCTGATATAACAGACTAATTGATTTTAAAATGTCACATCCCTTCAAGACTGATGCTGATGCTGAGTGCCTGTGCTGTTATGTTGACTGGCTATCCTCCTCCTCCTCCTCCTCAAATGATACGATTAATGATGATAGCTTGGAAGATCATTTTGGTTTATGGGTGACGCCACCAGTGGCTAAGGCCCAATTTTTCAGCCCCTGTTTAACAGGGGCGTGTAATTAAAATTTTTGATGCAATACTTTGCAACAGGCCTCATTGCTGTGCTCCAAGTACAGTATCTGTGAGGGGTTGCAGTGTTGTGCCACCAGTGCCTAAGGCCCAATTTTTCAGCCCCTGTTCAACAGGGGCATGCAATTATAATTATTGATCTAATAATTCACAGCAGGGCCCATTGCTGCGCCCACCAAGAGTAACTGTCAGGCCTTACAGTGTTGTGGCACCAGCACCACCACCACCACCAAAGGCCCAATTTTTCAGCCCCTATTCAACAGGGGCATGCAATTATAATTATTGATCTAATAATTCACAGCAGGGCCCATTGCTGCGCCCACCAAGAGTAACTGTCAGGCCTTACAGTGTTGTGGCACCAGCACCACCATCAAAGGCCCAATTTTTACTACCACTGATCAACAATTATATGTTATTACAATTCCTGATATAATAGTTGACAGCAGGGCGTTCCAGCACCCACCAAGAATAACTGAGTGTTTTCAGTGTTGTGCCAACACCAACACCTAAGGGGCCAATTTCTGCAGAGTATATACGGCAGGTCCCTACTTTCAAACATCCAACTTACAAACTACTACTACTTGCAAACGGAAGAAGACAACAGGAAGTGAGAGGAAATCTACCCCTTGGAAGGAAAATTCTCTCCTGTAAGAATTAATATGGGAGAAAGGTGTCTCCTCTGTACTGATGCTTTATCAGCAATCCTTGTTTCAATAAAAACACCACATTTCAAAAACAGTTGTCATTGGGACGCAAAGTGAGGTGAAATGTTCTGAACAGGGGCACAGACAGCAAAAAAAATGTGACAGGGGTGATAACCGTTCCCTATGTTTTCCAAAAAGCTAAAAAAAAGGAATTTGGCATGGAGCTACACTTAAACAATGCAGCTGTTCAAAATTACAAACAGATTCTACATAAGAACAAACCTACAGTCCCTGTCTTGTATGCACCGCCTGTATACGGCTGTTCAGAGTATATAGGGCCTTTTTTATTTTGTGTGCGGGGTTCCCCTTAATATCCATACAAGACCCAAAGGGGCTGGTAATGGGCTGGGGTAGGGGGGGGGGGGGGGTGATGGGGTAGCTATGCCATTTTTCCTAAAGATTTTCATCCATATTACCGGGACCAGACATTGCATTAAAGCCGCAAGCAGTTTTAAATGGCTTTTTTTCCTTTAGAAATGTTATTTTGTGCAGGGACAGTTCTAAACACGGGAAACACGTGGCACTTCACAGGCATACTTTAGACACCCCTCAGGTACAATATTTAAAGGAATATTTGACTTTTTTTTTTTCACTTTATGCATCATTAAAATGACTGCTCCCGGAAAACGTCCGTTTTTAAAACTTCTTTTTGCATTGATACATGTCCCCTGGTGCAGAACCCGGGTTCCCAAACTCTGTTTCGGACAATAACATGGATAATAGTCGTTATAATTAGCACTTTAGAATCCGAACGTTCGCATCCATTGTATTTAATAGGGTTCTAATGTTCGTGCAAACTTTCGGTCCATTCGCGGGTTCTGGTGCGAACCGAACCCGGGGGTGTTCGGCTCATCACTATTCAGGACAAGACCAGTGACCTCCAACGAGGGTCCCCACTAGGTCCCAGCAGAAAAAGCAATCACCATCAGTATGCTGAATCAAAAAAGAGAGGGGAAGAAAAAATGGGGGAGGATCAAAATGATCAGTAATCCAGGATCAGATTAGGCTATACAGATGTAAGCAGCCCAAAATGGAGTAGGAGTTCAAGTCCTCCTACTTCCAAGGGGTATACCTGTAGTCTGGAGAAAAAGCGTGTAGTATGGTCAGTTTTCTTTCTTTTTGGGCTTACTACTGATATTACGATACAGAGCTTATGGTGATACTGGCCCGTGAGTCATTGCAACCATTCATCCAAGATTTCCTGAGATCTTCTGCACAAGCAAAGGCTTTGGCTGGACTATAACCACATGCCTGGTTTGCTTGCTATCTGGTAAGAGTTTTCCTTAAGGTGGCGGTGCACTTGTGTGAATCAATCACTGTGGTGTTTACTACTGGATGAAATAATTTGCTTTCGAATTAATGGAATAGGTTTATGCCCTTCAATTAACCAATTAAATTGTTTACAGACTGTAATTAGCGCGGTTTCTTCCTATCTATCTATGCTTGGTGTATATCCCACATTTAGCTGCTGCTTCTGGATTGGTCCATCCGTTTTTATTGGAAATTTTTAGTTTTAACATTTTTATCAGCGCAGTCTTTTTCCCCTTTTTGTAGGGAGTGATCTCTGAGCAGGAGGTCGTCCAGATACCCGAGCACCAAGATCGCTTGGGCCCTTAAAAGACCCAGTACTGGTGCTAGGACCTCTGTGAACACCCGGGGGGCTGTAGCAAGCCCGAAGGGTAGAGCCACGAACTGAAAGTGACGTTCCTCTAATGCAAACCACAGGAACCTCTGATGAGGTTGAAAGATAGGTACGTGTAGATACGTGTCCTTTATATCGATGGAGGCTAGAAAGTCTCCCATCTGGAGTGAGGCTACTACTGAGCGGACAGACTCCATCCGAATGGACTTGATCAGTAGATATTGGTTCAGGGATCTTAGGTCCAAGATGGGCCTCGTGTCCCCGTTTGGTTTTTGAACCGTAAAAAGGTTTGCGTAAAACCTCGTGCCATTTTTGGGTACAGGGACCCCTACAATCACTCCTTGATGCACTAAATGATATAGTGCCTGAAGTAATAAGTCTCTTTTTGGAGGATCCAAAGGAATGTTGGATCTTAAAAACCTCTGAGGGGGAACTCCTCGCAACTCCAGCTTGTAACCGCAGGATATAGTTGAGGTGACCCACTCGTCCTGAACTATTGTTCTCCAAATGTCCGCAAATCGCAGCAGCCTTCCCCCCACCCAAAAGAGTGGGGGCGTCGCCTCAAAAGGAGGGCTTGGTACTGGGCTTAGAAGAGTTTTGGACCCAGGGCTTTTTCTGGCCCTGGCCTTGTGGCTTCCCTCTGACTCTAGCGCTCTGTTGATGGCGGAACCGACCTGGTGCTGAGACATTTGAGGAAGCAGTCCCTGAGGTTTTAAACACTTACAGGATAGCAGATGAACAGGAGCATGTAGTAAGTGCATTCAGGAGAGGTTCCAGTAGCAAGGCAGTCCCAGTGTGTAGTAGTAGTACTTCCAGTCTAATCCAAAAGAAAACAGCCGGTAAATGCTGTAGGCTTAGGAGACACAATAGCGCTGGAGCCTGGGGATGACGTCAGCGGAAGCGGGACGGGAACCAGCTTGGAACGCAAACAGGAAGTATGTCATAAAAGCGGGACGCGTTTCAGAACAGCACATTGGTTCCTTCTTCAGCCAGTGACCTGTCACTGGCTGAAGAAGGAACCAATGAGCTCTTCCGAAACGCGTCCCAGCTGTTTTCTTTAGGATTTCACTGGAAGTACTACTACTACACACTGGGACTGCCTTGCTACTGGAACCTCTCCTGAATGCACTTACTACACGCTCCTGTTAATCTGCTATCCTGTAAATGTTTTTGATCCTTCATAGGGGATATTAAACGTTTTAATTTCTGCACTTAGAGGCGCCTTGTTTGTTTTTTCTGTTTCTATTAGAGATTGCTTGTCTCCCTGAGTGCTGCCTGAAGTGCATGAAGACGCTCTACCCCTTCCAAAACAGACTTTGTCAGGTCCTAATATTCGGAGCGCCCTGGATATACATTTTTTCTGAGGTTTTAAACGAGGGACGTTTGGTGCTTTTCTTCAGAGGAAGTAGAGAACTCTTCCCTCCAGAAATCTTTTGGATATATTTGTCCAAATGATCGCCGAATAAACGTTCCCCATGAAAGGGGAAGCCTGCCAGTAACTTCTTACAAGGAAGTTCGGCTGACCAGTTCTTAAGCCACAAAAGTCTGCGCATATGTACAGACATGACAGCCAAACGAGAAACCTGCTGTATTGAATCCTTTAAGGAGTCAACAGCAAAACACAGTGCTCAATGAAAAACCTGATCATGGGGGCGTGGCCTGGATATGGAGGAGTGAGGACGCGTGTCTCTTCAGCTCCTCATCCACCGCCGCAGAATCATCGCTGCAGAGGGGAGATATCACTCCCGGAACGCCGGGAACCATGTCACAAGGACGGCGGGCACTCCCCCAGCAATCGAGAGCGGATGGGACCCGACAGGAGCAGCTGGATGCCTTCTTCAGCGGGTCCCACGGTATGGGACACGAGGCCTCCAAGATGGCGCCGACGCCAAAATCATCCAAGGCAGCTAAGGCTGTTCAGAAAGCACTGACACGGCAGCAGCAGCAGCTAGAGGACTCCCAGATACCCTCTCCGCAGATGGTGAGCGACACTGCCCCTCCACTCTCCCCGGGATCCTCAGCCCCCCCTGACCAGGGCCCTGATATGATTGACTTCATGGGAGATAGGGACAGGGACATAAGACGCCATATCTGGTCCCTCCCTACTCGAGAGGACCTGGAAAAGTTTACAACCAGAGTGGAGAAGGCCTTCAGGGAGGACATTGCCCAGCTCAAGGCTGACACTAACCACTTAGGGGCTAGGGTGGAAACAGTGGAGCAGAAACTTGAAGAGGCCCTGCCTGCCATCTCTATGCTTCAAGCCAGGTGCTGCGCCCAGGATCAAAAAATTGAGACTTTACTGTGTCAGTTGGATGATTTTGAGAACCGTAGCAGGCGTGCGAACATCCGCATAAGAGGTCTGCCTGAAGCCACAGCACCTAAAGATATTGTTCCTACTCTGGAGGATGTATTTAGAGAGATTTTGGGCCTGCCTGCTACTGCACCCATTGAGATTGACCATGCTCACAGAGCCCTCAGACCGCCCTCTCAGGATGTGGACAACCCTAGGGATGTCATATGTAAGCTCCACAAGTATACACTGAAAGATAAGATCATGCACAAGATGCGTGGGAAGCCATACTTTGATTTCGATGGGGCCCACCTCTATTTCTATCAGGACATTTCAAGGAGAACCCTCATGCAACGTAGGGCTCTCCGCCCCCTGCTGGAAGCAGTCCAAAAGGCAGGCCTGCCTTATCGCTGGGGATTTCCCTTCTACTTGCAAGCATCCAAAGAGGGCAGACAAGCCACGCTACGCACCAAGGACGACCTCCCACACTTTCTAAGCACCCTGGGTCTGGAGCCAGTCGACTTTCCAGACTGGAGGGCCCCGCAAGACCACCCTGACCTGCAGCTCCCTCAGCCCTGGCTGCCAGCTACCCGCAAGAGCCGCAGGAGGAACCGCAGGCGCCCCACTTCTGCCTTTTCTTCTGGCCCTGTGTTGCCACGACACTGAGTGACAGCTCCCTTCCCCTGACCGTTTTTTCTAGAAAAAAAGAAAAAAGAGAGAAGATTTCCCTTAATTTTTTTTTTTGCTATATGCAAGGTCTGTTTCCTTCAGTACTGGTATCCTAACTGCTCTCTGAGGGGGACCCGGGCCCTCTAACTACGTCGATGCCTGGAACTGAGACCTGGCCACTCAATGTGTTACTGTTTGTTTGCCCTCCAACTGGACCTATTGCCTTTATAGCAGTGACAGATCATAGGCCCCTGTTGTTGTCCTTTTTTGGAGGGACTTGAAGCTGTGGCCCCGGTCCTGTCCCGACATACTTACTTTCCGGATACCTTGAGCTTGTTCACTATTTTTCACCTTTCAGACTTGCACTTTGCTTCTTAGGGGTTCTCATGTTTTTTTTTTGGAAGCACTCTCTCCCCCCTTGTATGTTACCTACTTGTTAGTACATGGCGGTGGATGGGGACTGACCCCCACACCCTTCCCTCCAGTGTTGGTCCACGTTCCCCACGTAGACCGTACCTTCTTAGGTATATTTCCTAGTTCGGAAATGGGGGCGAGCATCGGGCGCTCCCCTCCTGTAGGGCTGGGACCGATGCGTGCCCCCCAGGTATTTTATGTCATGGTATTGTTACCATTGCTGTCTTTTGTGCCTTATGTGTGTTACTCTGTCTCTCACTGTTTTTTCTTCCCTCCTTTCTGTTTTTTGTTTTTTTTCCCTTTCTCTTCTCCATGCCTCTTTATAGGATCTGCCTCCGGCTCCGTCTCCCGCCCTGCGCCTGCAGTCATACTAAGCGACTCGACTACCCCACAGACTTCCCATGGCATCCTTAAAGGTAATTTCTTATAACGTGCGTGGTCTCTGCTCCCCCTGCAAATGAAGTAAACTTTGGTGGGAACTGAAGCGTTCAGGGGCACATGTGAATCTCTTGCAAGAAACGCATTTTACCCCCCAGTCAACTCCCAAATTGCCCACCCATCTTTATAACCAGTGGTTCTTGAGCAACTCACCGGTCTCGAAATCTAGAGGCACGGCTATCGCCATTCATAAGTCTTGCCCCCTTCAGGTCATTGAGAGTAAGGTTGATCCTCAGGGGAGGTATGTTTTCCTAAAAGGGGTTGTAGAGGGCCAAAAGCTTACGGTAGCTACAATATATGCCCCTAATTCCAATCAGCTTACCTTTCTAGACAGTGCTCTGGACAGCCTGACAGACTTTAGAGAAGGTCCTCTGATTTTAGGTGGTGACTTTAATGTGAGCCCTGACCCCCAACTTGACACCTCGCACCGACGCCCTTCCCACTCTCACGCCTTCCTTAAACATTTTCGCAAATCCCTGCAGTCCCATCGCCTTCTGGATAGCTGGCGGCTGCTTCACCCCTCAGATAGGGATTACAGCTATTACTCAAAGGTTCACGATGTCTATACCCGTATTGACCTGAGATGTGTGGACCAATTGGCTCTGGAGCTGCTGCAGGCCTCGTCCATCGGGAATATAACTATCTCTGACCATGCCCCGGTGACGGCCACTTTGGCCCTGCCCCAGGGCACCCGTAGGGCCTGGTCATGGCGCCTGAATGAATCCCTGTTGGACGACGCGGCCGCGGTCTCTGGAGTCACGGACGTCCTGTCCCACTATTTCAAGGAAAATACCACGGAAGGTATGAATGAAGGGGTTATCTGGGAGGGTCATAAGGCGGTGGTACGGGGAGAGCTGATCTCCCAGGGCGCTAGACTTAAGAAGGCCCGACAAGCAGACTTTACTAGGGTTCTTCAGGCGCTACAGCAGGCGGAACTTGCACATAAACAAGGCGGGGACCCGGAGGCTCTTGGGAAACTGACAGAGTTGAGAATATTGTTCTTACGCTTATTAGACCGGCAGGCACGTAAACAACTACGCTACCTGTCGCATAAATATTATGAACATGGCAACAAGTGTGGCCGCATGTTGGCCAGAGCCCTCCGGAAGAAACGCGCGCTTATGTATATACAGAAGCTGCGCCTTCCCTCGGGTGAACTCACGGTCAGATCTTCCCAGATAGCCTCTGGGTTCCGAGACTATTATGCCACCCTCTATAACTTAGATTCAATGCAGACCCCTGAGGCCAAATCCGAGAGACTGTCTGACATCAGAACTTACCTGAACGCAGCTGGACTTCCCCCGCTAACTGACGACCAGTGTTCCATGCTGGAATCCCCTATTACGCCTGTTGAGCTTGGGGCTACGGTGAAGTCCCTGCCTAATGGGAAGAGCCCTGGCCCCGACGGGTTCACCAAAGCTTACTACAAAAAGTTCTTACCCCTGCTATCGGATTCGATGTGCAGTTATTTTAATTCTATAGCAAATGGGAATGCGATCCCTAGTGAGGCCCTTCTGGCCCACATCACTGTCATTCCCAAGGAGGGGAAGGACCCCACCGTGCCCCAGAGCTACAGGCCCATATCCCTTCTCAATGTAGTGTGAGGGGGTTAGCTCGGCAGCGGGTGTGTGTGACCCCCGGGATGGGCTCCCCACACAAAAACAGGCCCAGCAAACGGAGGTTGTGGTTTTCAAAATCAAAAAGGTGCGGTTTATTTTCTATTTACAGTGACAAAACACAGCAAAGCAAAAGAAACATAAATAAAATAAATCCTGGTCAACTTGACCTCTGAGTAAACATACAGGTTTCCTAACTAACAACTGGGATCAGCCTAGTGCTGTCCTAGTCCCTAAGTCCCTGGTTTTAAATGTCCAAGCAAATAGCCACACAGGCTTTGTCTCACCGCACAGGGGTTCACTCTCCCTAGACAGTCCACACAGGTCTGGGTCCAGGCATGAGCTAACATCTAATGAAGCTGGGAGTTTTTATAGAGGCCTTAAATGAGCTGACAAGCTTCAGCTGGTCTCATCAACTCCCTGTCTGCACGACGCCCCACACTCTCCCTAGAGGTATGAGTCATCCATGAGCCCACTAGCCTCAGCTGGGCTTATACAACTCTCCACCTAGTTGTATAAGTCGGCGTAAAGCCTGAATCTGGGCGAAATATATCTACCCCCCTGGATGCAACCAGGTGACTTTACCTTCCTGCTGTCACATACCCCCCCCTCTTGTTTTAACCTCGGGGTTGGAACACCAGCAATCAGGCATTCATGTACTCGAGACAAAGCATCCACATTCCCCATTTGAATGCCAGGGCGATGCTTTACTGTGAAGTTGAATTCCTGGAGGGCCAGGAACCACCTATTCACTCTTCTATTTGTTTCCTTGTTTTGAGCCATCCACTTTAACGGAGCGTGATCCGTAACCATGTCAAAGTGCCTACCTAGCAGGTAGTACCGAAGGGAATCTAGAGCCCACTTCACCGCTAAACACTCCTTTTCAACGGTGGCGTAATTTACCTCATGGGACTTCAACTTCCTGCTGAGGTAAATGACTGGGTGCTCTTCCCCGTTCCAGACCTGGGACAATACTGCTCCTAACCCCACATCTGACGCATCACTTTGTACGACAAAGTCTTTAGAGAAGTCGGGTGAGTACAACACTGGCTGGCTACATAAGGCTTGTTTCAAGAATTGGAATGCTGCCTCAGCCTCGGGGGTCCATTTAATCATGACCGACCCTTTCCCCTTCGTCAGGTTGGTTAGGGGCACAGCCTTAGAAGCAAAGTGGGGAATGAATCGCCGATAATACCCAGCGATTCCCAGAAAGGCTCGTACCTGCTTCTTGCTGTTGGGACGTGGCCAACTCTGGATGGCCTCGACTTTGTTGAGTTGGGGTTTTATTACTCCCCTCCCAATGGTGTACCCAAGATATTTGGCCTCCTCCTGCCCAATGGTACACTTCTTGGGGTTAGCCGTAAACCCCGCTTCCCGAACAGAGTCCAGGACTGCTTGCACTTTTGGCAGATGTGAGGCCCAATCTGTGCTATGGACAATTACGTCATCCAGGTAAGCCGCAGCATACTTCCGATGGGGCCTCAGCATCTGGTCCATTTTCCGCTGGAATGTGGCCGGTGCATTCTGTAACCCGAACGGCATTCTTTTATATTGGAACGCCCCGTCTGGGGTTACAAATGCGGTTTTCTCTTTGGCCGACTTGGCCAGGGGGATTTGCCAATACCCTTTTGTGAGGTCAAGAGTCGTCATGTATCGGGCTGTTCCCAGCCGGTCGATCAACTCATCTATACGTGGCATGGGGTAGGTGTCAAATTTTGTAACTTTGTTCAACTGACGAAAATCGTTACAAAATCGCCAGCTCCCATCCGGTTTAGGCACCAACACAATGGGACTAGACCAATCACTTTGGGACTCCTCTATCACCCCTAAGTTCAGCATTTTCTGTACTTCCTCCCGTATTGCCTCCCGTCGGGCCTCTGGGATCCGATAGGGTTTTAACTTCACCCTTTCACCGGGCGGGGTAATGATGTCATGCTCTACCCCAGATGTTTGTCCCGGCAGCTCAGAGAATACCTCCTTGTTGCGAAGCACAAACTCCTTAACCTCCTGTTGTTGGGGTTGTGACAAGGTGGCTGCTATTCCAACCTCAGGAATGACGCAACCAGTTTGAGCTGGTGACCAAGTGTCTGCGACTAGGGACTCTCTATCCCTCCAGGCTTTCAACAGATTAACGTGATAGATCTGTTCGGGCTTTCGCCTTCCTGGTTGTCTGACCTTGTAATTCACTTCGCTCACTTTTTCCATTATCTCATAGGGGCCTTGCCATTTGGCAAGGAATTTACTTTCAACCGTAGGGACAAGTACCAGTATCCTATCCCCCGGGGAAAAGGTACGGGTCTTGGCTCCACGGTTGTACACTCTCTGCTGTGCTAACTGCGCTTGGGCCAAATGTTCCTTCACGATGGGCATTACCTGTGCAATTCGGTCTTGCATCAGGGCGACATGCTCAATCACACTCCTGTGGGGAGAACTCTCACTTTCCCAAGTTTCCTTGGCAATATCCAACAGCCCTCTTGGGTGTCTCCCATACAGTAACTCAAAGGGGGAGAATCCCGTAGAGGATTGGGGCACCTCCCTAATAGCAAACATCAAATAAGGAAGTAGACAGTCCCAATCCTTTCCATCTCTATCCACCACTTTCTTCAACATTTGTTTTAGGGTTTTGTTGAATCTTTCAACCAGCCCATCGGTTTGGGGGTGATACACAGATGTACGCAATTGCGTCACTTTGAACAATTTACACAGCTCTTTCATAACCCGGGACATAAAGGGTGTACCTTGGTCCGTAAGCAGTTCTTTACAAATACCCACCCGGCTAAAAACAAGAGATAGCTCTTTGGCTATGGTTTTGGCTGAGGTATTTCTGAGAGGGATCGCTTCTGGATAACGGGTGGCATAGTCCATTATAACCAATATGTACTGGTTCCCCCTAGCGGACTTGATTATAGGACCTACCAAATCCATTGCGATTCTCTCAAACGGGACCTCAATGATGGGTAGAGGGACCAGCGGGCTACGGAAATGTGGCATCGGGGCCGACCTCTGACACACAGGGCAGGAGGAACAATAATTTTCTATGTCCTTCATCACCCCAGGCCAATAGAATCTCTGTAATACCCTCTCTCGGGTTTTCTCTGTCCCCAGATGACCTCCAAGAATGTGCCCATGGGCCAACTCCAACACCAACTTCCTGTAAGGTTTGGGCACCACAAGCTGCTCAACGGTTTCTTCTGCCCTTTTTGCCACCCGATACAGTAGGTCCTTCTCTACGCTGAAGTATGGGTAAGTGCAGGTATTATCTGGGTTCACTAACTCACCATCTATTTCCACTACGTTTTCCCGTGCCTTTATTAGGGCGGGGTCTTTTAACTGTTCTGTGGCAAAATTTTCCCTGTGAACCTCCAGATCAGAAAACTCCACAGACGGTAGGTTTTCGTCTGAGGAGGTGGGCTCCTCTCCAGTTTCTTGAGTCTCCCCTGCCAATACTGACAAGGGAAATTCTGGAGAGTCCTCACCACTCTCAGAGGAGTTCTGGCTATCACATTCCTGGTACATAGGGGCACCAGTGGGGGGCTCAGGATCATCCCACAGTTCCCAGAACTTCGGAAAATCCCTTCCCACAATGGCGTCATGCGGTAACTGAGATACTAAGCCCACTGGATGAGAGAGGGTACCTTTGGGGGTCTCGAAACACACTGTAGTCACTGGATACTCTCGGGTGTCCCCATGCACACAAATAACAGCTACCTTGCTATTCCCAAAGACCTCTGTTTTAACTAACTCAGCCTTTATCAGGGTCACAAGGCTACCTGAATCCAGCAATACCACAACATTTCTACCATTAACACACATTTTGCATAAATGTTTCTCAGTTCCTCGAATGGCAGTGCATGCGACTGTCGCACACAGCGACTGACGTCTGCCCGTCAGAAAGTCACACTGCATGGGTTCCTCCACAACCGGGCAATTGGCTGCAATATGTCCCGCTTGCCGGCAGCGGTAGCAAACGATCCTTCTTGCCGCCTCTTGAGCCGCTGATTTCCCAGGCTGTTCTCGCCAAACTTGGGGTAGAGCTCCCACCCTCTCACTCTCTCCACCCTCACCCCTTGGAATCCTCTTATCCGCCCCTGGGGATGGTCTGGTCTTAGGGTGGAAAGTCCGAGTGTCTCTGGAAGAGGCCGTCAGGTTCTCTGTAGCCAAGTATTTCTCCACACGATCCACAAGACCATCGGCCGTCTCTGGGTCTCCATGGCTTACCCACTTTTGGATGGCAGTAGGAAGAGCTCTCAAAAACCGATCCATTACAACACGTTCCACAATCTTTGGTGCGGACAAAGTCTCTGGCTGTAGCCACTTTCTGCTCAGGTGAATGAGATCATACATTTGAGACCTGGGGGGTTTTCCAAGCTGGAAAGTCCAGTTATGCACACGCTGAGCCCGGACAGCCTGGGTGACACCCAGCCTTGCCAAAATTTCAGCTTTTAGCATCACATAGTCTTTTGCTTGGTTAGGCTCTAGGTCATAGTAAGCTTTCTGCGATTCACCAGTTAACAGAGGAGCCACCAGTCCAGCCCACTGCTCCTCAGGCCACTTTTCTCTTTCAGCGGTCCTTTCAAATGTGGTCAAAAATACCTCTGGATCATCCTCTCCAGTCATTTTTGTCAATAAACGACTCACCCCAAAGGACGCGGTATTAGTGGGACGGCTTTCCTCACTGGTCTGCGGACGTTGCTGCATTACTGCTTCCATTTGTTGTAGTCTCTGCTCTTGCTTCTGTAACAGGTCTATGAAGCGGGCCTCAGATTGCTGCTGGGCTTGTTGCTGAGCTTCCAGACTCTGTTGGTGAGCTTGCTGCTGGGCTGCAAGGCTCCTTTGCAAACCTGCATTTGTCTGCTGTTGATTGGCATTTGCTAGAGCCAGCTGTTTCAGTATCTCCTCCATGCTGGCTTAAAAAAAACTGCCACTGGTTCTCCACCAACTGTGAGGGGGTTAGCTCGGCAGCGGGTGTGTGTGACCCCCGGGATGGGCTCCCCACACAAAAACAGGCCCAGCAAACGGAGGTTGTGGTTTTCAAAATCAAAAAGGTGCGGTTTATTTTCTATTTACAGTGACAAAACACAGCAAAGCAAAAGAAACATAAATAAAATAAATCCTGGTCAACTTGACCTCTGAGTAAACATACAGGTTTCCTAACTAACAACTGGGATCAGCCTAGTGCTGTCCTAGTCCCTAAGTCCCTGGTTTTAAATGTCCAAGCAAATAGCCACACAGGCTTTGTCTCACCGCACAGGGGTTCACTCTCCCTAGACAGTCCACACAGGTCTGGTTCCAGGCATGAGCTAACACCTAATGAATCTGGGAGTTTTTATAGAGGCCTTAAATGAGCTGACAAGCTTCAGCTGGTCTCATCAACTCCCTGTCTGCACGACGCCCCACACTCTCCCTAGAGGTATGAGTCATCCATGAGCCCACTAGCCTCAGCTGGGCTTATACAACTCTCCACCTAGTTGTATAAGTCGGCGTAAAGCCTGAATCTGGGCGAAATATATCTACCCCCCTGGATGCAACCAGGTGACTTTACCTTCCTGCTGTCACAGTAGACATAAAAATCCTTGCTAAAATCCTTGCGTCTAGGCTGAAATACCTAATCCCACTCATTGTACACCCGGACCAGACGGGGTTTGTCACGGGCCGAGAGGCTAGAGACAACTCCATCAGGGCCATACACCTTATTCACTGGGCTCGTGCTGCTCCCGATACCCCCCTACCTGATCCTGTCCACCGATGCAGAGAAAGCTTTCGATCGGGTGGCCTGGACTTACTTGCGCACTGTACTGGAGGCTCTAGGCTTGCGCAAGCATATGTTGACATGGATCATGGCCTTGTACTCGGACCCGAGTGCTCAGGTCAAGGTCAATGGATTTCTCTCTCCTAGATTCTCGATCAGAAATGGCACGAGACAGGGGTGTCCTCTTTCGCCTCTTCTGTTTGCCCTGGTGCTGGAACAGTTTCTACGCACTGTACGGGCGAACACTGATATCAAAGGGACAGACGGTGGGTCGTACAGAGCACAAACTTTCGGCGTACGCCGATGATGTGCTCTTCCACCTGACGGACCCCCTGATCTCTTTGCCTAATCTGATGCGGGAACTTCAACACTTCGGGTCAATCTCAAATTTCAAGATCAATTACGCCAAGTCAGAAATACTGCCCATCCAGTTGCCGCCCTCTCTGGTGAGCAGGCTACAAACTGCCTTTCCTTTCACTTGGGCTAAATCGTCCTTGAAATATTTGGGTATACGGCTGACGGATAGGTTTGACACTCTTTACGCGACTAACTTTCCTTCCTTGATGACAACTGTGAAGGCTGACCTGGCCCTATGGACCAGGACGGCCTTTACCTGGATGGGGCGACTTAGTATCATAAAAATGAACATTCTCCCACGCATACTGTTCTACCTGCAAATGATACCCATGTCCTTGCCTAGGCGATTTTTCACACAGATGTCCAGCTTGATCTCGACCTTTGTGTGGAATAATAGGAGGCCGAGGGTTGCGCTCCGACTATTGAATCGACCGAGGGATGTAGGCGGTCTAGGCCTTCCGGATATTCAGCGGTATTATAGGGCTATCGTCCTCCAGAGGATTCTTGACTGGCGCTTTCATACTAAATCCAAACTTTGGGTCTCCCTGGAAAAATACATGGCGGGTAGGAACTTATCCTATGCCCCGTGGTTGGCCCGGGAGCACAGGGGACTGTCTGATTTTGTTTCTCCGCTGACGGTCCAGGCCCTCCGGTCCTGGGACCGCCTCAATGCCACTCTACCGATGGCGCCCCCTGTCTCCCCGTTGGCCCCCCTAGGAGGCTACCTTTGGTTCCCACCTGGGGAACAGACGGCCTTTTTTGGCCCTTGGGTAGACGATGGTAGCGCCAGTTGTGGAAAACGTATGCAGGATGGTAAGCTACTCTCTTTGGCGGCCCTTAGAGACCGTAAGGGGGGTTTCCCTATGGACTTTTGGCGCCATAGACAACTCCACCATTTTTTTTAAGGCTCAGGGGAACTCTATCCGAGATATCTCCAACCTCACGCCCTTTGAACGTCTCTTTGTAGCAGAAGAACCGGTCCCACACATGATTTCTGAGCTCTACCGCCTGCTCGGGTCCACTGCCTCAGTAATGAAACCTGCGTACATCAGGGCCTGGGAAAGGGACCTGGAGCTGGTCTTTTCGCCTAACCAATTATCTTCTCTTTACCAACTGGCTCGGTCTAGCTCTATAGAATCCAAGACGCAGGAAACAAATTACAAACTACTGCTATGCTGGTACCGTGTACCGGCGGATCTTGCCAGGATTTACCCATCCATGTCAGATCGATGCTGGAGGGGTTGCGGATATAGGGGCACCCTTCTGCACATATGGTGGGACTGCCCAGTGATTAGACCCTTCTGGGAGGAAGTTAGGGCCCAAATCAAAGAGATAACGGGTATTGACATCCCTCTCTCCCCGGTTCACTTCCTGCTTCACGTTCCTCCCATGCCGGTGAGCCGATACAAGAAAAGTGTACTGCCTCACTTATTGAACGCGGCTAATCGGTTGCTCCCTATATACTGGAAGCGTTCTCAAATTCCAGGCAGGGAGGAATGGCGTCGTAAGGTGGGTGACATCAGGGAGGCGGAGGATTGGATTTCCACCTGCAGGGGTACCCGGGATCGCTTCTCTGCTACCTGGTCGACCTGGGATGCACATGTCCTAGATCCCGGCCACGTGTCCTCCAGCTTGGATGTGGCCCTGTTGGAGCTTGCGGATGCGTCCCTCAAAGGGCGGCCTCGAGGTTCTCAGGCGGGAGCAGTGGGCTGAAACATTTTGGGAATATGACATAGTTGTCTAGCTGAAGGGGGGAGTTAGGCCGAGTGGTTCTCCTCCCCTTTTTTTTTTTTCTCTCCCTTTCTAGCTACAAAATAAGTGCTGGAAGGCTGGCGGGGCCCGGGGCGGAGACGGAGCTGGATGCGGGATTCCAGGTATGCTCTATACTATCTTGTCCTCTTTCTTTTCTCAGTCTGTACCTTCCCCCCCCCTTTCTTTCTTTATTTATTTTTTTTATTTTTTTATATTTATATAATTTTTTTTTGTGTTTTTTGTTTTCTTGGTTCACTTTGGCTTCAGTCTGTACGGGCCGTCTGTTGGTGGGCGGCCCGCTTGATATGCATTAGGTGATGGGTGCGGAGCTGGAGGACCGGCTGGCTCAACGGACTGAGGCACCTTATCATCACGAGGCCCCCTCCGCGGGATCCCCTGGACAGTTCGGGGGTCCGACACTTGTGTCACCGGGGTAAGGGGGCCTCGAATCAGGGGGGGCCCGGGCGTGGGTGTGTTGTGGGGGGAGGTTAGTTGGAGGTGTTTTGTCGCCCCCCTCCTCCCGTGCGCGCTCGCCTGACCCTCCCTTCTACATTTGCTAGGCCCTGCACTATTGGTCCGGTCCGGGGAGCTGGCCGGCATAGCCGCATGATTGTTAACATCTCTTCGGAGGTTGAAATTTTGTCTTATATTTTGCACCCTGGCGATTGGGGACTCGGCTCGCTCGTTGGGTGGTTGGAGTCCTCGCCGCTGAAATATCACTTGAATTTCTACTTGAATTTTTTGCATTCCTTATGCTTATGGCTGATTTGACTGTTTTTCTCTTGTAAAATTTTTTGTCATTTTTGTCCTTCGTGTCTCTGTACCTCTGTTGTGGTATAACTTTAAAAAAAAAAAAAAGGGAAGGACTGGTACATTACTTGATGTTTCTGCCTTTAGATCTTGTAACCTGTGCTGTAATGTTCTGCCTTCCATAAATAAAGATTATACAAAAAAAAACCTGATCATCCTCCTGGTTAGGCCTGTCAGGCCGTCTGATCTGATCCTTTACGGATTGGCAGATACCAATTGCTGCAACAGCTGGCTGAATAGTTGAACTGGCCAAAGAAAAAGAAGCTTTTAATAATTAATCCAATTTCTTATCAACAGGGTGTTTCCAGCCCTGTGCATTATCCCCTGGACAAGTTAAGTCATTGTTTAAGGAAGAGACTGCTGCATCTATGGCTGGCATTCTCTACTTCTTAGTGAACTTTTTATCTATGGGATATGAAAGGGAAAACCTTTTAGGAGGAACAAAAATTTTGTCAGGATGTTCCCAATCAGCATACACCGCCTCTTCTAACAGGGGGTGTAGGGGGAAAGCCTGTGTGGCCTGAAGAGGCCTCAGGGATCCCAAAGAGGACCAGGGAGGCTCAGTGACCTCTGTAAGGGGGTAAGAGTCAGGATCAAGATCCTCTGTGATTGAGAGGCAGATACCGTCTGGATATCTTCTTGTCCAGATTGCTCGGAAGCAGACCCATCTGCCAGGCCATCCACAGAATCCCGAGCTTTAAGCTCTTCCCCATCCTCAACCAATTCCTGCTTCAGACATGGAGGCTCCGGGGAGGGGGATCTGTCACGCTTCTTGCCACCCTGCGGGATGGTTGCAATCCTGTCAGCAATCCTGTGCTCTAAGCCGGCTAGGGCTGAGGACAGTTCATCCTTAGTAATAAAGGGTGAGGCAGCAGCGTTGACTGTAGGCACCATACCAGATAGGCACAGCGGCTCAGATTTCCCAGAAGCCTCTGGTCTTTCAGGGGATACAGCACTAGAGATATGACTAGGTTCATCAGGAACTACTGATGACATAGGTGTGCCCTTCCCTGTAGTGTTAGTCCCGCTCCTCTTTTTTGAAGACATTTACTAGCCACAAAAAGGAAGTACTTGGGTGTAGATTTAACACACCTCAAAAGGGAGACCCTTTAATAGTGCTCACCAAGCCCCTATGTAACAATCCTGCTAAACACCTTAGCCTGCCAAACAACACTTGGTGACTCACATGACCCGGGTAATGAGAAATAAACCACTGCAAGTGTCTGGTTTAGAGCCTGCTCTGTTTCCCACAACTGTCTCCTGGAAGCACCACATGTTTGGCATACACAGCTTAAATAAGCTGGTGGTGCGCCGGGACCTTCAAGGACTAGGTACCCTTTTCATGTTTAGGGTCCACTCCCTTGGACATGTACAGCACCCTGCAGGAATGCCTTAGCGCTGTAGTGTCCAGGATTCCAGTTCGCAGGGTCCAGCGCCCGGAGGCTGCTTACAGGCAAAACCTTGCAGGATCTTGAGTCTTCTTTGTGAGGCTCGGGTACCATTTATCTAAGCTGTAAAGCCTGTGTCAAATCCCTTGATTCATTTTTGAAACCATTTGTGGGAATAGAGACCTGGAGTTTAGCGAGCTCAAACAAACGTGCCATCCACCTTGTAGACACTGGTAAAAAACTGAAGTAACTTCCTTTATGGGAGGGGTTATATAGGGGATCACTTCCGGTCTAAAGACCTTGGTCCACCAGTGTCCATTCACCTGATGATGGAGTATAACCCAGCAGGTAATGAATATTAGCCTGACTCTGTGTCCCATGATGTATGAAAAAGAAATGTAGATTTCCACTCAATGGGTTCAGGACAGAAAGTGAGAGTGACATAGGAAGCAATGAGGGCCGCATGGTAACATCAGCAGCAATGGGATTTAAAGTGGATGTAAACCCTCCATACACCTAGTGAAGTGAACAGCCTCAGATGATACACAGGGATGAACCAAATCTCCCTACATAAGTTTTACATGCATATCTGCTGTCTTCACATTTATGAAACCGTTTAGAAAGTTCAGATTGTGTTAGGAAATTTTCTCTTCCTGTTTAACACAGAGTGTGGTGTCTGGGCATACAGCCAAGATAGCTAAAATTGCTGATTGGAGGAAAAGCAAACATCCCCTCTCATCATAGGCAGAGACTCTCAGAGGTGTTTTGTAACAGGGCCAGCTCCCTGCTAATCTTTTTTAGCAACCTCCCCTGACAGAAATTTCAGACTGCTTTTATCTGATGTGTCAGAGAATTTGTCAGAAGTTATCAGGTTGATAACAGAGGAACGGTTCAGGAGAGAGCTATGTGACTTAGCTCTTTGGAGAGAAATAACAAAATACTGCAGATATATGTGCCCAGCTCAAATTTCATGAATTGGGTTTACATCCACTTTAAGCAGAGGTTCCAACCTTTCCCACTCTCCAAAACCAGATAAACAAAGGGATCGACTGGAGATCCACTTTAATAGAGTGGCAGAGGGCATATATTAAAGATAAACTGCTTGTTTCCAATTGGTTGTGCTCCAGAAATGCAGGTGTACTTCAAATGTCTCATTAGGTAAACTGTTTTCTATCAAGAATACTATAAACTGCTTTAACTGTATTCTGCAAATTGTACAGTAATTTTCCCTTACTTGTACCCTCTACAGAATTTTTTTATTTTCGAAACTCTGTATCACAGAGGAACCCCGGAAATAATATTCTGGTCTGAGGGAATCCCTGCTAATAATTAACTATATCTACAGCTACCAGTACATTAGTGTGATGGTCACTGGAAGAATGCTTCTTACATTTGTGGTCAGTAGGAAGAATTCCTCATTAAGGATAACATCATTGGTGTCAGTGGTTACTCATCTGAGACACAGAAATTGCTCCTTACTCAAGGAACCCAGAGCAACTTCTGAAAGAACGCAGAAAAAAAGTCTGCCCTACAGAAACTGTGATAGAAGAGACTTATGGCACAGACAATATTTCTGACCTAGGTCTGAGGAGGTCAAGGACTACCCAGATAATGAGTTGCTGCTGAAAAATTGCATGAATTTTTATTAAGGGGACCCTCACAAAACACAGACGTCGCCAGAGAAATATACTGGAGCAACTGGAATTTTAAGCCATTTTACTTTCTAAAATTATTTCTTGGATGTTTATTTTGCCATGAAATGGTTACACTTTATACAGTATCTCACAAAAGAGAGTACACCCATCACATTTTTGTAAATATTTTATGATATCTTTTAATGGGACAAGACTGAAGAAATTAGGGAGTGTACAGCTTGTCCCCTCAAAATAACTCACACAGCCATTAATGTCTAGGTTTTAATGTCTACGCTATAAGAAGATTGCCAAGACCCTGAAACTGAGCTGCAGCACAGTGGCCAAGACCATACAGCAGTTTTACAGGACAGGTTCCACTCAGAACAGGCCTCGCCATGGTCAACCAAAGAACTTGAGTGCACGTGCTCATATATATATATATATAAAACGTTGGGGTGTTTTCTTTCCAAAATGGGGTCATTTTTGTGCCGTTTCCATTGTCCTGGTGCTCCAGGGCCTTCAAAATTGCAAGAGGTAGTCAAGAAATTATATGTGTATCTTATGCTCCAAGAACGCCTGATGGTGCACTCTGCATTTTGGGCCTCTGTATGTGGCCTGTATGTGTAAAAGTCTCACACATGTGGTATCGACATACTCAGAAGGAGTAGTAGAATGTGGTTTGGGGTGTAATTTGTGCTATGCATATGCTGTGTGTGAGAAATAACCTGCTAATATAACAATTTTGTGGAAAAAAAAATCTTGATTTTGCAAACAATTGTGGGAAAAAATTACAACTTCAAAAAACTCACCATGCCTCATACTAAATACCTTTAAATGTCTACTTTCCATTTGGGGGGTACTTTCCTGGCATGTTAGGGTCTCAAGAAATGAGATAGGCTGTTAGTACATCAGGTGTAATCAATTTTCAGAGATTGGCATCATAGCTTGTGAACTCTATAACTTTCACAAAGACCAAATTATACACTGATTTGGGTTATTTTTACCAAACATATGTAGCAGCATAAATTTTGGCCAAAATTTCTGAAGAAAAATTACTAATTTGCAAAATTTTATAACCGAAACGAAGAAAAATGCGTTTTTTTTACAGTTTTCTGTCTTTTTTCTTTTATAGCGCAAAAAATAAAAAACCCAGCGGTGATTAAATGCCACCAAAAGAAAGCTCTATTTGTGAGAAAAAAAAGGAAAAAAATTCATATAGGTACAGTGTTGCATGACTGAGTAATTGTCATTCAAAATGTGAGAGCACCGAAAGCTGAAAATTGGTCTGGTTAGGAAGGGGGTTTAAGTGCACAGTGGTCAAGTGGTTAATCTACAACAAGAAGATGGTCATGCGATATATGTTGAACCACTGCACATTATACAGTGCCTTGAGAAAGTATTTATGCCCCTTGAAATTTTACAACCAAAAACGTATATGTATTTTATTGGGATTTTATGTGCTAGACCAACACAAAGTGGCACATAATTGTGATGTGGAGGGAAAACGATTAATAGTGTTCAATTTTGTATTTAGCCCCCCCCCCCCGAGTTAATACTTTGTAGAACCACCTTTCGCAGCAATTACAGCTGCAAGTCTTTTTGGGGATGTCTCTACCAGCTTTGCACATCTAGAGAGTGAAATCTTTGCCCATTCTTTGCAAAATAGCTCAAGCTCTGTCAGATTGAATGGAGAGTGTCTGAACAGCAATTTTCAAGTCTTGCCACAGATTCACAATTGGATTTAAGCAGGGCTTTTTTTCTCAGACAATAGGTGCAGGAACTCCCCTTTTCCGAGTCATTTGTTTTCTCCGCCCCTACCCACCTCCGAGCAACGTCCCTTGGTTCCATCCCCTACCCACCTCCCAGTACCGCCCCTTTTAGACAATACAGAACCAGGTATCATTTTGTTGTGCTAAGTAATTTGTATGGAATTTGGCTTCCCCTTCAGCCAGCAACAATAGATCCCCCTAACAATGTACCACGACAACAAAATTCCCCCCCCCCAACATTAGGCTCCTGGCAGCATCAACAGATCTCCGCACAGGCAGCATTAATAGACTCTCTGGCAGCCATCAACAATAGACCCCTCCCACAACAGTAGATCTCCTTCAGCAACAATAGACCCCCCTGCAAAAATAGATCCCCTCCAGCTAGAATAGATCCGCCAGCAGTGAGCATCAATACCCTGCAGCACACCCCAGCACCCCTTGACATTACATACAGTCAGTCCAGGAGGTGCCGGAACTGCGTTCCCCCGCGTTCCCGCTGAAAAAAAAGCCCTGGATTTAAGTCTGGACTTTGACTGGGCCATTCTAACACATGAATATGCTTTGATCTAAACCATTCCATTGTAGCTCTTGCTGTATTTTTAGGGTCATTGTCCTGCTGGAAGGTGAACCCTTGCCCCAGTCTCAGGTTTTCTTCTAAGATTGCCCTGTATTTGGCTCCATCCATCTCCCCATCAACTCTGACCAGTTTCCCTGTCCCTGCTAAAGAAAATCATCCCCACAACACGATGCTGCCACCACCATGTTTCACAGTGGGGTGGTGTGTTCAGGGTGATGTGCAGTGTTCGTTTTCTGCCAGACATAGCATTTTGCTTTTAGGCCAAAAAGTTCAATTTTGGTGTCATCTGACCAGAGGACCTTCTTCCACATGTTTGCTGTGTCCCCGAACATGGATTCTCCCAAACTGCAAACATGACTTCTTATGGCTTTCTTCTTGCCACTTTTCCATAAAGGCCAGATTTGTGGAGTGTACGACTAATAGTTGTTCTGTGGACAGATTATCCCACCTGAGCTGTGGCTCTCTGCAGCTCCTCCGGAGTTACCATGGGCCTCTTGGCTGCTTCTCTGATTAATGCTCTCCTTGCCCTGCTTGTCAGTTTAGGTGGACGGCCATGTCTTGGTAGGTTTGCAGTTGTGCCATACTCTTTCCATTTTTGGATGATGGATTGAACAGTGCTCCGTAAGATGTTCAAAGCTTGGGATATTTTTTTATAATCTCGCCCTCATTTTAAACTTCTCCACAACTTTATCCCCGACTTGTCTGGTGTGTTCCTTGGCCTTCATGATGCGGTTTGTTCACCAAGGTTCTCTAACGAACCTCTGAGGGCTTCACAGAACAGCTGTATTTATACTGAGATTAAATTACACACGGTTGGACTCTATTTACTAATTGGGTAACGTCTGAAGGAAAATAGTTCCACTAGATATAAGTTAGGGGTATCAGAGTAAAGGAGGCTGAATACAAATGCACACCACACTTTTCACATATTTCGTTTTAAACAAATTTGAAAACCATTTATCATTTTCCTTCCACTTCACAATTATGTGCCACTTTGTGCAGGTCTATCACATTAAATCCCAATAAAATACATTTATGTTTTTGGTTGCAACATGACAAAATGTTGAAAATTTCAAAGGGTATGAATACTTTTTCAAAGTACTGTATATGTTGACTAGTTTATCATCACTTGTGTGGATTATATAATTTCACCATCCATCATTTATGATATACCGAAGCGTTGTACACAATGTATGACTCGCAGCAACAAGACATTGTGGCCATAGGTCCAGTTAGTGCAAGACAAATAAATTAACAATCCAAAATCGTGTAGCCAAGAGGCTGCAAATAGTTGAGAAGAAACTAGGGGGAGAGAGAGAAGAAGAGGGGAGAGTAATGGAGATATGGAAAAAGGGGAGAGGGGGGTCAGATCATACCTGCGATTTAAGGTGGAGTATTCAAGTCTGCACCGAGCGAGCCGTACTGGGGCCAGGCCATCTCCAGAGGGATCAGAGGGGGTTTTCATGATGCCAGAGTGCGGCCGGCCACGCGGGATCTAAGGGATGGTTCTGCCAGATCCAACAACGCCAAGTCTAGACTACAGAATTTATGCCCTGGGTCAGCCACATAGGCCATCCAAGGTGTCCATACAGCGTTGAAGCGTTCCAGGGTACCCCTACAAGTCGCTATCCAATGCTCAGCTTCTCTAATGTCATTTACCTTGCCAACCAATTCCTCCCTTGTTGGAATTCGGGGTTGTTTTCAGTAGATTGGGATTAAACATCTAGCCGCATTTAGAAAATGTGCCAGTGCAGTCTTCCTATATCTACTAATCGGGATCTGAGGGACGTGTAGGAGGAAGTGGACATCCAGGCCTAGGATCTCTTTTATTTGGGATTTAATGTCTTCCCAAAAGGGCTTAATCCAGTGGCATTTCCACCATATGTGCAAAAGTGTGCCTCTGTGGCCACATGCTCGCCAGCATTGGTCCGACACAGAAGGGTAGAAACGCGCCAAATCAGCTGGCACCCTATACCAGCGCAACAGAATTTTATAATTAGTTTCTTGGGTTTTAGACTCAATAGATCTGGAGTGGGTGAGCTGGTATAGGCGAGTCGCAGTTAGTTCAAGGTTTAGGTCTCTCTCCCAGACCCGCCCGTGTGCAGGTTTAGGATCTAGGGTGGCAGAGCCTAGCAGGCGATACATTTCCGAGACCATGTGGGGAAGCGGATCGTCTTCCACAAAAAGGCACTCAAAGGGTGAGAGAGAGGAGATGTCTCTTATAGAATGGCCGTGGACCTCGAAAAAATGATGACGCTGCCTGTAACTCCAAAAATTCATCTGAGAGCCGTTATGACTGGCCTCCAAGGTCTTGAAATTCAATAGTTTACTGTTGCTCATTAACTTCCCACTACTGGCATTGCCATCATCCACCCATGGGCCAAAAAAGGCCATTTGTTCACCCGGAGGGAACCACAGAAACCCACCCAACGGAGTCAGCGGGGACACGGGAGGGGATAGGTTCAGGGTCGGGTTAATTAGATCCCAAATTGAAAGGGCATGCACCGTCAGCAGGGAGGTAGTGTCCGACAACCCCCTATACTCCCTGGACAGCCACGGTGCGTATGTTAAATTTCTCCCTACCAAACACTTCTCCAAGGAGACCCATAGCTTGGACTCGGTGTGGAAGCGCCAGTTGAGGATCCTCTTAAGAGCGACAGCCCTATAATACTTCAAGATGTCTGGAATCCCCAGTCCACCTGCCTGTTTTGAGCGCTTTAGCACCCTCATAGCTATTCTGGATTTCCGTGCGTTCCACACAAACCCGGATAGCATGCTAGACACCCGGGTAAAGAAGTCTCTGGGCAGGGGAATCAGTAACATCTGTAGAAAGGAAAGTATGCGTGACAAAATGTTAATTTTTATGATGTTTATGCGACCCAACCACGTAAAGGCGGTCTTGGTCCATTGGGAAAGATCTTTTTTAACCGCTTCAAGAAGGGGGGGATAGTTGGCCGTATAAAGGGTGTCGAAGTGGTCTGTTAATTGTATGACCAGATATTTGAAGGAGGACTTGGCCCAGGTGAAGGGAAGAGCTGCCTGTAAGCTATTTTCCAAGGGGGGGGGGGATCGAATGGGTAGAATTTCCAACTTTGAGAAGTTGATCTTGAAATTCTTCCATCAGGTTCGGCAGCGAGATCAGGGGCTCTGAGAGGTGGAAGGGCACATCGTCAGCATAAGCTGACAGCTTGTGTTCAATGTTTCCAAACTTCAGGCCCTTTATGTCCGCGTTTGCTCTTACAGTACGCAACGGCTCTAGTACCAAGGCGAAAAAAGAGGGGGGAGAGAGGACACCCCTGTCTCATGCCATTCCCGATTTGGAACGGCGGAGAGCACCCCATTTACCTCGACCTGTGCGCAAGGAGTGGAGTATAGGGCCATAATTGAGGTCAGCATACGCAATCCCAGCCCCTGGGCCTCCAACACCACTTGCAAATACGACCAGTCAACGCGGTCGAAGGCCTTCTCGGCGTCAGTCGATAGAATTATATAGGACTTCTGATCAGGATGATTACGTGCCCAGTGGAGTTGTCCCTAGCTTCTAATGGAGTTGTCCCTAGCTTCCCTCCCTGTGATAAACCCGGTTTGGTCGGGGTGTACTATTTGGAGCATAAGGTGCTTCAGCCTGTTCGCTAGGGTTTTCGCCAGGATCTTAATATCAACATTTAGGAGGGATATAGGGCGATAACTCTGAGGTACCATAGGGTCTTTACCTTTTTTTGGCAGCACCGTAATATGGGCTAGCAGCGCCTCGGGGGGAATAGGGGATCCCTCGGCCACGGAGTTGAAATAGCTACACATGGGGGATACTAAAAGGGGCAGAAAAGCTTTATAGTATGCCTTGGTGTAACCATCAGGTCCAGGGCTTTTCCCATTGGGCAAGGACTTCACTATCAGCTCTATCTCACCAGGGGTAGATGGTAGCTCCAGGTCGGCGCACTGGTCCGCGGTCAGGGGCGGGACACCAGCCGAGGCTAAGTAGTCTTGGATGGCCACCGACCTGGGTGTCTGAGTATTTAAGGGTCAATCAGGGGTCAAGTTATAAAGTTAGGAGTAATATTCCCGAAACCCTGAGGCAATTTTAGAGGACTGAACCGCAACTTCACCCGATGGGGAACGAAGCTTCTGTACATATGTCTGAGCATGCTTCTTACGAAGGGCCCGTGCAAGCATGCAACCGCATTTATTGCCTTGCTCATAGTACTTATGAGATACGTATCTGGCTTGCATATGTGCTTGTCGATCTAACAATCACAAGAACAGTTCCCTCAGGTCGGTCAGGTTCTTCAATGCCCCAGGGTCTCCACTATGTTTGTGTTGGAGTTCTGCCTCTTGGAGGGCATCCAGCACCCTTTTGAGGTCTGCCTGATGCTGTTTTTTGAGATTGGAGCCAAGGGATATCAATTCTCCCCTTACTACTGCCTTATGACCTTCCCACACTATACCCTGACTGAGGCCATCTGTGGTATTTTCTCTGAAGTAATTAGTAATGACCTCCGTCACCTTGGCCACAGCTGCAGTATCATCCAACAGGTTCTCATTTAGCCTCCACGTCCAGGCCCTATGAGTGCCGGACGGTAGGGTGAAGGTCATCTCAATAGGTGCGTGATCGGAGATCGTTATATTCCCAATGGATACAGACTGGAGCTCCAGTGTGGGGCGGTCAACATAAATGTGATCTATGCGAGTGTACACATCATGTACTGCAGAGTAATAACTAAAGTCCCTACCCGTAGGATGGAGTACCCTCCAGCTATCCAGCAGGAGGTGTGACTGGAGGGTCTTGTGGAAGTGTTTGAGAAAGGCATAGGAGTGTAAGAGGGAGTAAGAGGGTCGAGAACTAGATGTGTCTAGGAGGGGATCTGGGCTGACATTGAAGTCCCCGCTGAGGACCACAAAGCCGTCTTTAAAGTCCGCCAATAGGTCGAGGGTTGCATCTACAGTATGAAAGTTATTTTATTAGCATTGGGGGCGTAAATCGTGGCAAATGTATATACCTTCCCAGCTATATTACCTTTCAAGAAAACATAGCGGCCCTGCAAATCTATTTTACTGTCCGTGAGCTAGAAAGGGCAAGTTTTGTGAATAGCGACCGTAGTACCCTTGGATTTGGAAGTTGGGGAAGTACTATGCAACCACTGGTTGTAAAGATGGGTGGGCAGCCTAGGCATGGAATGGGGAGTGAAATGGGTCTCCTGCAAAAAAAAAACACCTTCGCCCCTAGCTTCTTTAATTCCCACCATAATTTATTCCATTTACCTGGGGAGCAGAGGCCTCGTACGTTATAGGACATTACCTTTAGTGTAGTCATGGAGAATCTGGAGGATGGGAGGTTTGCCAAACCCGCTGGCCCGCCCGATGTAGACAACGAGGCAAGGTGATGCTCCTGGGAAGAGAGGAGTAGGAAGGAGGAAAGGAAAAGAGAAAGGGGAAAAAGAGAGTGGAGAACAAACACAAAAAATTACTAATCAAGGCAAACACAGTAATACAATATTAAACGTAGCAAAAAACAAAGAAAAAACAAACATCTGTAAGCCGGGTGTAAGGCCTTCCACCCCTAGGGTGGGGGCCCCAGACCATGGCCCTAAGTCCCATAGGGAACTGCACCCAAAAAGGGGGGGTCTACGTGGGGAACGTGTGCCAACATGGGGGGAAAGGTAGGGAGTCCCACCCCCGTCCACCGCATCTTGCAAGGTGCCAAGATCGGATGAGGGGGTTACTTTAGCCAAAGCAAGTGTTCATAGGCTATCAGTGAGGGCCTTGACGGCAAGGTTGGGGTGCTACAACCATAGCCCAGGAGGAATCGTCCGTGTTCATCTGGCAACAAACGAGGATCATCAGCCCTATTGCATTGGGCAGGCATTGATTCCATCCTGGACAGTCTCAGAGGCAAGACAAGAGCGCCCCGTCAGGCGGGGCAGTCCAGGAAGGAGTTCGTGCATGTGGCAGGGTCACCTCACAGCAACTGAGAAAGGGTACGAGTACCACCAGAATGTCCAAGGGAGTCATCCCTGTCAGTCCCGGGAAGGTGAGGGGCCCATCGAGGGGTCATGGGTCGGATGCTGTCTATCTCTCTTGCGAGCCCTGCGCTTAGTTGTCATCCATGGTTGAGGGAGCTTTAGTGCAGAGGGGTCGGACAGTCCCCTCCAGTCTGGAAAGTCCACTGGGTCCAACCCAAGAGAAGAGAGAGGAAGTGCGGAAGGTCGTCTTTAGTGCGCAGTGTGACCTGTTTCCCATCTTTAGTCACCTGCAAAAAGAAGGGGAAGCCCCAGCGGTACGGCAATCCTGCCTCCTGGATCGCAGCCAGAAGGGGGCGGAGAGCCCTGCGCTGCATTAAAGGTGTGCCTGGAGATGTCCTGGTAGAAAATTAAACGCTCACCATCAAAACCGTAAAAGGGCTTGTTGCGCATTTTTTGCATGATCTGGTCTTTAAGAGTGTACTTATGAAGTTTGCAAATTATATCTCTGGCATTATCCACATCTTGAGATGGAGGTTTTAGTGCTCTGTGTGTGCGGTCTATTTCGATGGGAGTGGACACTGGTAAGCCCAGTATGTCCCGGAAGACATCTTGGAGTGTGGGGACAATGTCCCTTGAAGCCGTAGCCTCCGGCAGACCCCGGTTCCTAATATTAGCCCTCCTAATGCGGTTTTCGACATCATCTAATTGACACAGTAGGGTTTCAATCTGCTGATCTTGCATGTGGCATTTAGACTGCAGCATAGCAATGACGTTGAGAGCCTCCTCAAGTTTCTCCTCTAAGGACTCTACTCTGTTGCCCAGGTGTTATGTGTCTGCCTTAAGCTGAGCAATGTCCTCAGTGAAAGCTTTCTCCACCCTGCAGGTGAAACGCTCTAGGTCCTCTCTGGTGAGGAGGGACATAATATGGCACCTGATGTCTTCATCCCCAAGGAAGTCAGACACTTCTGAGCGTCCTCCTGGGGAGGTAGGGGAGGTTGGAGAGGCCGAATCACTCGCTGACCCTGGGGATGGAACCGGGGAAACAGTGTCTTTCAATGGCTGGGCTGTGGCTGGCTGGGAGGATTTTGCGGCTTTCTGGGCCTTCCCGGTTGGCACCATCTTGGAGGCCTCGCGGCCATGTCCTCGGGTCCCAGGGAAGTATGAATCAAAGCGTCCCTGCCGTGTGCGGTCGGCCCGTTGCTGCTGGAAGGACTGCCGCAGTCGCTGGGACATGGAGGGAGCCGTGTTTTGTATATGATGGTTATTATATTATGAACATTGATTGAATTTTTTTTTTTTTATCAGAGTTTCAATTTCTAATTCCCTTATTTATTCTTCTTTGTTTAAATATAGTTGAAGTGGAGTTGAGTCTAAACCAGGTTTGTGCATTTTCTTAACTTTTTGATGTTCCAGTACTAGTGATTAGTGTATTCACAGTGAGAGGTATTGAGGCTGGGACTGAGGAATTTTATTGGAGATATTTTTGAAGAACACCAAAATTAGTTTAAGGTGTTGACTTGCCCACCAAATTCTCCAGATCTCATTCCAATCGTTTAGCTGTGGGATGTTCCAGAAAAACAAGTCGATCTTTGGAGGCACCACCATTTCAAAACTTACAGGACTTAAAGGATCTGCTACTGACAGCTTGATGCTAGATGCCACAGCATACCTTCAGTGGTCTCCTGGAACATGGCCATGCCTCAAAGGGTTGCGGCTGTTACGGCTGATCGGTGTATTATGTCTGCCTATTCTCGATCCACCACAGAATTAGCCACTGCCTACAGCTCTACCAATAATTCAATGACTGCTCAGTGTTAGTATCTTTTAGTGAAGAGCCGTCAGCACAAATGCAATGGTGGCCATACATGCTTTGATTTTTTTTATTGAATAGATAAGATATGTGATTTAAGTAAAACAATTACATCTACAAACAATTAAATAGCCATAACTTCCTTTCCAATCAATTTAGATCAGATTAGACCACACTAAGTTAATCATCAGGCAGAAAAATTATCAATTGCTTTGTATTGATCAGCAGAACCAAAATACTTTGTTAAAAGTGGTTGTAAACCCATTTTTTCAACTTCCACCTACAGGTAAGCCTAGATTAAGGCTTACCTGTAGGTGCAAGAAATATCTCCTAAACCTACACGGTTTAGGAGATATTTACTAAAAATGACAGGCACCGCTGTCTACGGCGCATGCGCCGTAGACCAGTGTTTCTCAACTCCAGTCCTCGAGGCGCCCCAACAGGTCATGTTTTCAGGATTTCCCTCAGATGAAACTGCTGTGGTAATTACTAAGGCAGTGAAACTGATAAAATCACCTGTGCATAATAATGGAAAGCCTGAAAACATGACCTGTTGGGGCGCCTTGAGGACTGGAGTTGAGAAACACTGCCGTAGACAACGGCGCATTCATGGGGTTAATCCCATTCACAAAATCGGCTACTTCCCAGCAATCGCTGGGCGTAGCCGATTGTGACGGCTCTCGCGCGCATGCGCAGAGTGACGTCTCCGCCGCTCCGGCCAATCGCGGCGCTGTGATTGGCTGGTGCGGCGATACCCGGAAGTAACCTTCCAGCTATCGCCGCAGTGATGGATGCGGCTGAAGAGGGAGACGAGGACGGCTTTGGGGGCCCCGATCTAAGGTAAGTGATGCATAATGAGCTATTATGCTAGTCATATTAGCTCATTATGCCTTTCTCTTACAGGTGGTTATGGAAAAAAAAAAAATAGGGTTTACAACCACTTTAATGAATGCGATCTTACATTAATTTGATTATGGGATTACATGGTGGAAACAGAAATGCCATTAAAAACATACAATCATAAGTTACATTTGTATCTTATCGACTGAAATCCACTTTCCCATGTGCGGCACAATGATTGAATGGAAAAGCATTGCGCTGACTGGAACCTACCTGCCATTTAACGAGGCACATAAGAGGGCCAGGAGAGTGGTAGGGAACACCAGGTAAAGTGGATTCATCTCCTCTCAGATTAGGTCTTGAGATCCTAATGCACATATAAAAAATAAAAGTGTAATGATTTTTTTAAATAAAAGGATTAAAGACAATAAAATGCACTCACTAGATAAAAGGGGATCAAGGCTTGTCAAAGACCCATATAGACCTCCATAGGATCACCATGAGGCTGCAGAGCTCAGCAGGCATGTGGCTAGCAGAGTTTTTGATGTTCTTGGAAGTGCAGCTGTAAGGCTTCAGGCTGGAACATAAGAAACAGCAGCTTCCAAAAGTGGCAAGATGGCTGCAGGTCCAAACAGCACTTCTCTCGGCTGGGTGATGACAGGAAGTGGAGGGGATTTGGCTAAATGTTTCATTGCAGTCATGAGTGCCCCTTTATCAAATCCCTTTGATAGGAGTTCTATGGTGATCCTATGGAGGCCATAAGGGTCTATGACAAGCCTTGATCCACTTTTATCCAGTGAGTGCATTTTTATTGTCTTTTATCCCTTTTTAAATAAATCGCTACACCAAGATGGAGATGCCCTTATGTGTTTGTTTTTTATAATGATTGAATGGGTTGTCAACCATTTATCGATTATTCTTATCGGGAGCAATGCTGCATAAATGTATAAACACAAGACAATCAATTATGCCAAAACTTTACCTAAACATCCAGACTGCACATACAATCTGGCTTTATTCATGAGAACTTCTGATGGTAGGGCAAATCAAAATGTTGCAAATTTCGGTTTGATTATTTTTTTTAATTAAAACTCACAGAAAACTAGAACTATAGTACAGCTACAACAATACACTTTGTGCAACACTGCGAAATAAAGGGAGACAGTACATTTATACAAAAGAAAAACAAAATAAAACTTGCGCTAAGGTAATGTGCCAAAAAAAAGTGTAAATTAAGGTACTGAAACCTCAAAAAAATTGAAAGAATAGATGGACAGCGCTTACAGGATATTAATAAAGCACAATTGTGTAATGTGCCCAAAAAACATTGACAGTGACAATAAATCAAAACACATTTATATAAATAAATTACAGTCTATATTCAAGTGCTGGGTGCGCCAAAAATAAAGTGCATCGGTGCTTCAAAAAATATAAAGTGTCGGTGTGCCACACTCCACTCTTGTTACCCCACTCACCAAAAAGTATGGACCCTCAGCTTTGCAGTCTGGGGTCAAAAAAGCTGTGATCTGTGTGATCTGGTTATGAGGGATGAATTCTCAGAAGCCTGTCCATAGGGGTCCTTTGATGATGCCCTGTAGAAGGGGCGAAACCGGAAGTAAGTCAACGCGTTTCTCCCCTCCTCCAGAATATAAAAACAGAGCTAAGGCATTGTCTGAGCCTACCTTAAAGAACAACCTCATTAAAATATTCAGGGACTTCTTTGCAACCAGCAACTGTTGAGACAATAAACACTTGGTGAGAAGTATGTAATGTACAATATAGTATATAAAGTGCAGGAGTCCGTTAAGCTGACCACACATGGTTCGTTTTTTTCATTGAACAAAAAATAAAAAAATACAGATTCCTCCATCCACACATGAGGTGGTTAGAGGAATTCCCTCTCCCCTCAACACCACTAGGACATTCTATTCTGACAGCAGCACTAGACACTATCAAATGAATGAACATTCTTCTAACAGGTCTCTTCAACAGAAGTTGATCAAATAGTCGACTTCCATCCCATCTAAAGAGGACAGCCAAACATCAATCAAAATTCATCCAGTACCTGCTGAACTGACTAAATTTCAATTAGCGCTTTGCCAGTTTAACACACACTGTGTTGTGGTCAGTGCCAGGTCTTGAAGTAAATTACAAGCACAGTGCAGGAGTCAAGAATACATAAAACAGAGTATAGGGATCAGGAGTACATAATACACAAAATGTTTGAGCCAGGTTGGTGTAATGAGTGCAGGGGTCAGGCGTAACTTCCTAGCACAAATCTTCTCCCTCCCCATCCACCGCCTAGCACCCCCCCACCCCAAAAAAAATCTTCTTCCAGCTCCTCTCTTTACCTAAATGCCCCCCCAAAACAAATCTTTTGGCACAAATCCCCCTCCCACCAAATTCCACCTCCCCAGCACAAATCCTCTCTTCCAAATCCCTCTTCCTGGCACTAAACCTCTCCCACCCCGCTTCCCCAGCACAAATCCTCTTACTCTACAAACCAACCCCCCACAGCACAAAATTCTCTCACCTAGAAATCCTCCATCCGTGAAACCCCCCCTGAACAAATTTTTTCCCCCTTCTCAAATGCCTTTCCCCAGGCTTGAGCCTCCTCCACCCAAATCCCACCTCCCAGCACAACCACCCCCCCTTAAACAAACTTCACCTCTCAGCGCCGGTTCACACAGGGGCGACTTGGGATCCGACTTGAAGTCGCTCCAAGTCCCGCAACATATCAAATTCCATGTTAGTCAATGAGACTCGTCTTAATGTACACTACTGAAGTCGCTCAGACTTCAGAAAAGGTTCGTGTACTACTTCAATCCGACTTCTAGGCGACTTGTACCCATAGATTTCAATGGAAGTCGCCTCCAAAGTCAGATCGTGTCTTAACTGAAGCAACAATACAGGAGGAGAAAATTGTTTTCTCAGGCAAACCCCTCCCTCCCCCTACCTCCCACAGACCTGATTGTTGTTTGATTGGCAGGGCCGGCCCTACCATGGGACCCGATGGTACCTCGGTCCCAGGCGGCACTTTCAGGGGGGCGGCAAATTGCCGGCCACCATCAGGGGAATACAGACAGTATTAGTAATCCTGTAAGGGGCCCCAGCGTGCCAAGGGAGCGGGCACGGCCGGCCAAAATGAATCTGTCAAGAGCCGGCCGCTCCCCCGCTATATCGAAGGAAGCAGTGATAAGGGAGAGAGGCGAGCTGCGGGACGTCAGTATATCTCCCCCGCTCGCCCCCTCCTTTCTCATGTCAGCAGTGGAGAGAGAGCGGCTCTCACCTGGTTTGCCGCTTAGTTCTTTGCCCAGTCTGTTTCTCTCCCGATTGGCTGCGCTGTGGCCAATCAAAAGAGACTAGAGTCTAGTGGAGCATCATGGGACATGCAGTCCCAGAAGATTGACTGCCCCATTGTTGTGCAAAGCCAGCAGCAGACTTCAGCCCCCAGCATGCACTCTGCTGGGAGAGAGAGTCTGGAACCCAGGAAGAAACTGATGGAGTGATTGCTACAGGACACAGGGAAAATAGAGGACTGTGCTGGGGGAAGCCAGAGAGGGAGCCACACTGTACCATTACAATCAGAGAGGAAGCCACGCTGTGCCCGCGTCATCAGAGAGAGAGCCACGCTGTGCCCGCGCCATCAGAGAGGGAGCCACGCTGTGCCCGCGTCATCAGAGAGGGAGCCACGCTGTGCTCGCGTCATCAGAGAGGGAGCCACGCTGTGCCCGCGTCATCAGAGAGGGAGCCACGCTGTGCCCGCGTCATCAGAGAGGGAGCCACGCTGTGCCCGTACCAACAGAGAGGGAGCCACGCTGTGCCCGTACCAACAGAGAGGGAGCCACGCTGTGCCCGCGTCATCAGAGAGGGAGCCACGCTGTGCCCGTACCAACAGAGAGGGAGCCACGCTGTGCCCGTACCAACAGAGAGGGAGCCACGCTGTGCCCGCGTCAGAGAGGGAGCCACGCTGTGCCCGCGTCATCAGAGAGGGAACCACGCTGTGCCCGCGTCATCAGAGAGGGAGCCACGCTGTGCCCGCGTCATCAGAGAGGGAGCCACGCTGTGCCCGCGTCATCAGAGAGGGAGCCACGCTGTGCCCGCGCCATCAGAGGGAGCCACGCTGTGCCCACGCCATCAGAGAGGGAGCCACGCTGTGCCCGCGCCATCAGAGAGGGAGCCACGCTGTGCCCGTGCCATTAGAGAGGGAGCCACGCTGTGCCCGTGCCATCAGAGAGGGAGCCACGCTGTGCCCGTGCCAATCTGCAATGTGTGGCATCATGGCAAGTGACAATCCGAAACATGTGGCAAGTGACAATCTGCATCTGGTGGCAGGTGACACGGCAAGTGACACACTCGGGGCTCCCACTGATTCTGCATTATGGTGAGTTGAACTATTTTATTTTATATAACAATGTAATAATAGAAATAATGCACTTTAATCATTTTTTTGTGATTAGGCACTGCATTGATTTAACTGACAATTGCGCGGTCGTGTGATGTTCTACCTAAACAAAATTTACATCCTTTTTTCCCCACAAATAGAGATTTCTTTTGGTGGTATTTGATCACTTCTGCTGTTTTTATTTTTTGTGCTATAAACAAAAATATCGACAATTTTGAAAAAAATTTTTTTTTTTAACTTTTTGCTATAATAAATATCCAAAAAAAGAAACGATATGTATTCTTCTACATATGTTTGGTAAAAAAAACGCAATGTGTACTGTATATTGATTAGTTTGCGCGAAAGTTATAGCGTCTACAAAATAGAGGATAGATTTATGCCATTTTTATTATTATTATTTTTACTAGTAATGGCGGTGATCTGCGATTTTTAGCGAGACTGTGACATTGCGGTGGACAGATTGGACACTTGACACTTTTTGGGACCAGTAACATTTATACAGCGATCTGTCCTATAAAAATGCACTTATTACTGTGTAAATGTCACTGGCAGGAAAGGGGTTAAATGTGTTCCCTGGGGGGTGTTTCTAACTGGGGGGGATGGGACTGACTGGAGGAGTGTCAGGGTCACCTGTGGCCAGGTGACAGATGCACACCGTAGGGGGACAGGAGTGCACCGCGAGGTAGTGAACCCTATGGCTGGCTTCTGCGGATAGGAAACTGGGTGGTTGTGGAAAGCGGGACCAGAGGAGCACAACCGGGATCCCAACGGAAGCGAGAGCCAAGATTCCCCAGGGCGCGGAGTCTAAGACCCAGCTGGTCTTCTCCAGGGCCTCTAGTGGTGAGGATGTTACGCTGCAGGCTGGGACCAGGTCGCGGCCCCTGGAGTTTCCTAGCGCACGCCCCGTAGGATAAGGGGAAAAGAGGGGAAGCAGCAGCACACGATAGAGAGAACCGAATAACAAGCTGAAGGTCAGGGGCCACAAGCAGACAAGGATAACGAAGAACGAGCCGAAGGTCAAGGGTCACGAGCAGACAGGGATAGTCGGGGACAAGCCAATAACGTAACAGAGAGACAGACGTAGCACACGGCAGGCAGGACCCCAAACACACAATGCCTAACAAACACGTTGATCAGCAAAGCAGGCTTGCAGTGCACAGGTTAATATAGTGTTCAGTGATAGGGCCTGGGGTGGAGTCAGGCTGGGAGGAGATTATAAAGGAAGCCAGGTGAAGGAGGTCTGGTCTCTGGATGAACACATGAGGAGGAAGGTAAGATGGCAGACAGACATTAATGCATATCCATGACAAGGAGAGAGTTCTCTGTTCCTAATCACTAGGAACAGCATATCTCTCTCGTCTCCCCTGTCAGAATGGGGATCTGTCTGTTTACATTGACAGATCCCCGTTCTGGCTCTCTGGAGCGATTGCGTGTGGCCGGCTGACATCGCGGCCACCAGCCACGCACAGGTTCTTTTTGAACTCCTACATACATGTATAGAGCCATGACAGGTTCTCTTTATACTCCTACATACATGTATAAAGCAGGGCTTGACAAATTTGCTTGGAATCTAGAAGCCAGCTAAAAAAGTTAGGAGTGCGCCCTGTCCAGCGGAGCTCGCGCGCAGAAGCGAACGCATACGTGAGTAGCGCCCGCATGTGAAAGCGGTGTTCAAACCACACATGTGAGGTATCGCCGCGATCGGTAGATTGAGAGCAATAATTCTAGCCCTAGACCTCCTCTGTAACTCAAAACATGCAACCTGTAGAATTTTTTAAACGTCGCCTATGGAGATTTTAAAGGGTAAAAGTTAGTCACCATTCTACGAGCGGACGCAATTTTGAAGCGTGACATGTTGGGTATCAATTTACTCGGCGTAACATTATCTTTCACAATATAAAAAAAAAATTGGGCTAACTTTACTGTTGTCTTATTTTTTTATTTAAAAAAAAGTGTACTTTTTCCCAAAAAAGTGCGCTTGTAAGACCGCTGCGCAAATACGGTGTGACAGAAAGTATTGCAACAACTGCCATTTTATTCTCTAGGGTGTTAGAATAAAATATATATATATAATGTTCGGGGGTTCTAATTAGAGGGAAGGAGATGGCAGTGAAAATAGACATGGAAACTCCATTAGCATTGCTGTTGTCTTGTCATACCAACGGCCACCACAAGATGGCGCTAGATCACAGAAGGAAGCATAGGCCTGCAGAAGGCCGCAAAGCCGCGGCCTCAATTACCGGCCGGCGCGGAGGGGGGGGCACAGAGACACAGGATACCCCAGCTGTGCTGCCCCAGGCGCCAGGTCGCTAATTCTAGTCGCAATGGCGACCTGGCACCCGGGGTTTGTCGAGCCCTGGTATAGAGCCATGACAGGTCCTCTTTATACTCCTACATACATGTATAGTGCCATGACAGGTCCTCTTTATACTCCTATATACATGTATAGAGCCATGACAGGTCCTCTTTATACTCCTATATACATGTATAGAGACATGGCAGGTCCTCTTTATACTCCTATATACATGTATAGAGCCCTGACAGGTCCTTTTATACTCCTATATACATGTATAGAGACATGGCAGGTCCTCTTTATACTCATATATACATGTATAGAGCCCTGACAGGTCCTTTTATACTCCTATATACATGTATAGAGCGATGACAGGTCCTCTTTATACTCCTTCATACATGTATAGAGCCATGACAGGTCCTCTTTATACTCCTATATACATGTATAGAGCCATGATAGGTCCTCTTTATACTCCTTTACATGTATAGAGCAATGACAGGTCTACTTTAGTTATCATGATATAAAATAATGAATGTGGGGTATTTGGTGGGCCTGGTTTTCTTTTGGGGGGGGGGGGCAGCATTTCATTCTTGGTACCAGGCAGCACAATGTCTTGGGCCGGCACTGTTGATTGGCCACTGTAAAGTCGCCTGTCCTGGAGGCGACTTGAAGTCACCTTGTAAGTCGCCCCAAGTCGCAATGTGGTGCGTGCTCAGGTCGTGTCCAGGTCGCCTCGCAAAGTCGCGGCCAGAGTCGTGTTGCCCCTGTGTAAACCGGCTCTTAAAGAGGAAGTAAACCCTGGTCCACTTTTCCTTATTTTCAATTATTATGGTGCTAAAGGTTATTGCAACGCTTCTGCAATATATTATATTGAAAAACGAGGCCCGCAAACACCCGAAAATACCTTTTTTGTAGCCTGTCTTTTCTCTCTATTTCCGGGTATAGGAATCTCCATTATTACTCCTGTTTTTTGAATCAACTGTTTTTTGAATCACTTCCGCCCTTACTAGGTCCTTTGATTTGTTGATGTGAGGTGTCTCTCAGGCTGCTGTTTGTTTTCACACCCCTTTTGTGACGTCTCCTATAGTCACAAGGGGGATAACAAGGAAGTGTTACTAGCGCGAGACTTCTCCTCTGTGCCCTGCCTGACAGAGGGGAAGTTCTCGCATACACATTTCCGGAATATTAGTGAATGAAAACCGGCTTGCCAGTTTTCACGCAGTAAACTGCGCATATGCGGTGACGTCATTACACTCGAAAAAATAAATTTTTAAAGAAAGTAAAGAGGTGAGTACAGTTACACAGGCAGCGATCAGCTGCCTGTGTTAGGGGTAATATATTTAGCCAATGATGTAAAAGAGGGTTTACAACCACTTTAAGCACAACTCCCCCTCCTTCCTCAACACAAATCTTATCAGCCACCACCACCTCACTTTTTAAAATGTTGCAAATTTAAAAGTTTGTTTACAGTATATAAAATAAAAAACAAGGCTTTTAAATCATCAGTACTTCCAGAGAACCTTTTTTTCTTCACTTTAAGGGGAATTATTTTATGTGATATTTATTGATATGGATTACCATGATTAATCGTTTTACTGAGGGTTTGATAAGGGTGCATATCAGTATTTACAACACAAGAAATAAATGTATGCCAAAACTGTACAGATCAGTAAACAGGTAGCTTCACATCCAGACTGCACGTACAGTCTGGCTTTATTTATTACATCTTCTGATAGCACGCAAAAGATTGTAAATGTTAGAATAGAACTTCTATTGCATTTCATTTGTACTCGGTTGTTGACAGAAGATAAAAATAATTGTCAAGACTGCTGAGGTATTGAGTTATCAGTATCTCCGTTTCACCCCAACCAGTCATAGAAATGTTGATAGATTTGGCAAAACATTAAACACAGATAACCTCACTTATGCAGTTATCAGAGTTCATTCTGACCGGAATATATGAAAGCTCAGCTCATTAATGCTGGGCTGAGAAGGGCCCTGACTAAACATGCACAGACAGCAATGTTTGTGAAGTGATTACACTTTGCCAATACATTTATAAATGTTTTTCAATCTGGTGTCTCCTAAATCACAACAAAGCCAGCTTCAAAAAAGGCATGAGTTGGCCACTTTGGTTTGGAGGAACCTGAGTGGCCTGCACACAGCCAAGACCTCAACCCCACTGAACTCCTTTGGATAAATTGAAATTACAATTGGGAGCCAGGTCTTCTCATCCAACATCAGTACCCAAACTCACAAATGGGCAAAAATTCCCAAAGAAACACTTTAATATCATGTGGAACACCTAACCAGAATAGTAGTGTCTGTTATAGCAATGTCTTATTATTGCCCATTTGGAATAGGAATCCCAGCAAGGTGATGGTGAAGTGTCCACACACTTTTGGCCATATAGAGTACTAGACTTCTGTGTCTCATACATTCATTATAATAATGACAACAACAAGTAGCAGAGATTAAAGGATAAGTTCACCTTTTAAAATAAATAATAAATGTACATCTTTTCTGGAGGTAAACAAAATGTGTGTAGCGGCCTCCTCTCTCCCACTCTTATATCAGCTCGTCTGTCTCTTGTCTAGGGGGGTACCTTAGAGGAGAGAGAGCGGGGTCACCACGCCAAGTTCCCACTGCAGATGTATGTACAGTGAGAGACAATCCTCTTTTACCTTCGGGTCGGTGTTCTGCATCTGGAGCCTCCTCCTGGTGGTTTCCTTGAACAATGTCTGCCAGAAAATGAGCCCCACACCATTAAAGTCCAACACTCCTTTATTCTTCTGATAACAGAGTAATGCACAGACAGTTGGACTCCCTCAATGAGTAAAACAGACAGAGGGGTGTGGATACGAGTAGGCCCAGACACAATGAACTCTCCACTTTCCTTCTTGAAAGTGGGTTGCGGTCTCCGATCGAGGGGGAATATCCTTCCAGGCGGTCTCCAGAAAGAGGTTTACCCGTCACTGGCAATATGCTGCACCAGGTCTTCAAGCAAGTACCCCCTCCCGGTCCATTACGCCTCTGGATTCGGGTACCCACTCCCGGGGTTCCCTAGGATCTCCTTCCCTCGCGGAACTCAGTGGTGGGCACTGAGCTCCAGACCTCCATCCGAGTACCTCACCCCAGGCCAAAGGTGCCTGGGATGGAAAACGATCTCCGAACGTCCTCTAGGCCTAGGCCGCCTAGAGGACCGACACGAACCACCACCCTCAGGCTGAAGGTGCCTGGGACTCGACCCCGTGACAAAGATGGCCGGCCCCTTTATACCCTCTCCCTGCAAGCACGGCGGGTTCCCCGCCCCACCATACCACTGCCGAGGGAGGACAAAAAGGGGTACGGCACACAGCAATGGTTCAACCCCAGCCCAAGGCGACAGCGCCACCCGCTGGACTGCAGGGAACTGCACATTACTGGTGTCTCTGCCAGTTTTAAATACACAGGGAAAGTGCATGCCCGCTACATGTGCATTTACTTTTTTTACATTTTTAATGGCCAAGCAGTTACACACTAACAAGAAACATCAGTGAACTTCCACAGCGTCAACAGTGCTGTGGTAGTTCATTGAGAACTACAAGCCGACAGCCGCAAAGGCTTCCGGATCTTATAGTTTTCATCTGACAGAACTCTGTGAATGACTAATGTGGGCGGAGCCTCGCACGTCCGCGTTCTCTGCAGATTCTGGATATCCTCTTCCACCTGTGAGGTGCGGGGCCGGTGGATTTGTAATATGTTACACCCTGAATATGGGTGTAACACATTACAAAAGGTGAACTTATCCTTTGACAGTCACTTAGGCCCAGGGTGGATTTGATTCAAATCAAGTCGCTTTAATTTACAATTGAAATCACTAGTAAAAAGTCTTTGATTTAAATCAACTCAATTTAAATCATAATTTTTAAAGAGTAACTGTCACCTCTGTCCTGCAGCGGCTCCTCCTCTGACCCGCTGATGACTCACCGACAGTCCCATTCCCTTTATTGGGATGGCTGGTGATGCCGCAGTGACACAACAAGGTGAGGTACGTGGCAGCAGCAGATGAGTGGATGGCCACTAACAGGCGCTACCCAGGGGCGGATCCAGGGGGGGCAACAGGGCAATTGCCCCCCCCCGAGACCATCTGTCACACTCACTTGCTTGCTCTGTTTTTTTTTTTTTTGTGCCTGATCTCCCGGACTTTGGGGACCTGCTACTGGCCGGCCATAGGTCCCCTGGACCCCAAACATGGCACACATGTAGTCCCATGTCTCCTCTACAAGTGTACAAAGTTTGGTGTCTGGGAGACCTACGGCCGGGGAGAACCGATTTTTCAAATCCGGGCACTCCTTCTATAGACTCCCATGTTAAACATCAGTCTAGCAATGGGCACAGTGAAGCATGGGCACAGTGAGGAATGCAGATGGACACCCTAGGCTTATACTTGAGTCAATATGTTTTCCCAGTTTTTTGGGGTAAAATTAGGTGCCTCGGCTTATATTTGGGTCGGCTTATACTCGAGTATATACAGTACTTGTTCTGCAGCTGCCGCTGCCTCTCTGAGTCTCTCTCTCAGTTTCTCATATCAGCCGATAAGCGGCGCTGAGAGAGAGACTCGTCTAATGTAGTTACGCGGCGCACTGACACAATACCAGGAGCGGAGGAGGAGGTGGGTGGAGCCTCTTCCCTGCACTCGTTGCTAACGCCTGGGCCGCTTGGCGTCTAGCAACGAGTGACGTCAGTGAGTCACGTCGGGCCGCTCTGCGGGCAGGTGCGATAGCGTGCGGCTCCACAGACTGGTAAGAAAGCGTGCGGCTCCGCTTGCGGCGCAGTTTGTGGGCAGGCGGCGCGGTTCGTGGCCAGACCGTGCTGCTCAGTGTGTTAGCAGCGCAGGTGAGAGTGAGAGAGCAGGCTCAGTATGGCAGCTGGCCAATCAGCTAGCCGGGAGCGGGGGAGCAGAGAGATGAGATCATCTCTCACCGCACGTGCCTGAACTGCATTCCTGCAGTGACTTCCGCCCTCACTGTGCAGGCAGCAGAGAGATTACATTATCTCTCTGCTGCCTGACTCTGGGAGTCTGGGACACAGCAAGAGACAACCAAAACTACACCTTAGCAGGCAAGTTAGTGACAATCCGCAAGGTGTGGCAGGCTACGTGGCAAGTGACAATCCGCAAATTGTGTCAGGTCTGCATCTGGTGGCAGGCAAGTGACAATCAGCAAGGTGTGGCAGGTGACGTGGCAAGTGACAATCCGCAAGGTGTGGCTAGTGACAATCCGCAAGGTGTGGCAGGTGATGTGGCAAGTGACAATCCACAAGGTGTGGAAGGTGATGTGGCAAGTGACAATCCACAAGGTGTGGCAAGTGACACGCTCAGGGCTCCCACTAATTGCAGGCGACGGTGGCAAGTGACACACTCGGGGCTCCCACTGATTCTGCATCAAACTATTTAATTTTATATTATAATGTAATAATAGAAATAATGCGCTTCAAATCATCCTGACACCATAACAACCATGGTGCCGGGATGATTGAAGTGCCAACACCAGCCATTTCCCCGATAAATTTCCCACAAAAAAAAACACATTTTTTTTGGCAGTGCCCCTCCCGAGAAAAGACTCTGGATCCGCCCCTGGCGCTACCATGAAGGATCTGAAATGACAGGTGCTCTTTAAGGCTACTTTCACACTAAGGCAGTGAGGGCGTCGAGGTTAAGCGCTGCTAGTTTTAGTGGCGCTTTAACGTAGTTGTAGTGGCACTTTTCAGCCGCTAACGGGGGTTTTAGCCCTGCTAGTGGCTGAAGAACGGGTTAATAGCGCCCCTGTAGCGCCGCTGCTGAATCGCTTTGCAGGCGCTTTGGCAGCGGTGCCCATTCATTTCAATGGGCAGAGCATTCTAGGAGTGGTGTATACACCGATCTTAAACCACCCCAAAGATGCTGCTTGTAGGACTTTTTTTTTACGTCCCACAAGCGCACTGCTCAAGTGTGAAAGCACTTGGGCTTTCACACTGGAGTGACAGGAGAGGCGCTTTACAGGAGCTTTCCAGGCGCTATTTTTAGCGATAAAACGCCTGTAAAGCACCTCAGTGTGAAAGTAGCCTGGATGTAAGGACTTACTCTTGCTGGTAGTTAGAATCTTTAAAGGGGTTGTAAAACCTTCGTGTTTTTTCACCTTAATGCATCCTATGCATTAAGGTGAAAAAACACCTTGCACTCTCCGGCCCCCCTGAGCCCCCGTTTTACTTACCTGAGCCCCGAAATTCCGTGGGCACGATCCCGCGTCGTTCTCCCCATGCCTGATCGGCTCTTCATTGGATAGATTGATAGCAGCGCAGCCATTGGCTCCTGCTGCTGTCAATCAAATCCAATGATGCAGCCACTGGGGGCGGGGCCGAGTGCCATACAATCGGCGTCCAAAGCTGCCGATTGTATGGCACGGGAGCACGCCCACAAGGTAACCCCCTCGGGAGAGAGCTTCCCAGAGTGGGTTAGCTCTTGCTCCATTTCATGCTGAATAAACTAATTTATTAATGTATCTTAAATGGAAAACTATATTTTTCCCATCTTTTTTAGGGAAAAAATACACTTTGATGAATTTTATATACACAAACACAATAAAATACCCAATTGTAAAATATAAAAGATGGTGTTACGCCAAGTAAATAGATACCCAACATATTACGCTTTAAAATTGCACACGCTCCTGGAATGGTGAGAAACTACGATATTTAAAAATCTTTACAGGTTACCGGACTAGAGTTACAGAGGGGGTCTGGTTGTTCAGAAACCAAAAGTGACGACAACACTCGTCGCTTCTGGTTTCCTATACCATAGAGCTCATCAAGGACCTTCTGATCGTGGACGAGCTCTATGGTAAGCCGGCTTCATTCCAGGCTCGCGGGTGGAGCGGCAGATCCCAAAAAGGCAGGAGAGCTTTGTTTTGGTGGTATTTAACCACTTCAATACCGGGCATTTTCACCCCCTTCCTGCCCAGGCCAATTTTCAGCTTTCAGCACTGTCATGCTTTGAATGACAATTGCGCGGTTGTGCGACGTGGCTCCCAAACAAAATTGACGTCCTTTTTTCCCCACAAATAGAGCTTTCTTTTGGTGGTATTTGATCATCTCTGCGGTTTTTATTTTTTGCGCTATAAACAAAAAAAGACAATTTTGAAAAAAAAAAACACAGTATTTTTTACTTTTTGCTATAATAAATATCCCAATTTAAAAAATATATATTTTTTTCTCAGTTTAGGCCGATATGTATTCTTCTACATATTTTTGATAAAAAAAAAAAAAAAAAAAATCGCAGTAAGCGTATAGTGATTGGTTTGCGCAAAAGTTATAGCGCCTACAAAATAGGGGATAGATTTATGACTTTTTTTTTGTAGTAATGGCGGTTATCTGCGATTTTTGTCAGGTCTGCGATGTTGCGGCGGACAGAACGGACACTATTTTGGGATATTCACATTTATACAGCGAACAGTGCTATAAATATGCACTGATTAGTGTATAAATGTGACTGGCAGGGAAGGGGTTAACACTAGGGGGCGATCAAGGGGTTAAATGTGTTCCCTAGGGAGTGATTCTAACTGTGGGGGGAGGGGACTGACTGGGGGAGGTGACCGATCGGTGTCCCTATGTACAAGGGACACACCATCGGTCTCCTCTCTCTGACAGGATGTGGATCTCTGTGTTTACACACAGAGATCCAGGTCCCTGGCTTTGTAAATGCTGATCGCAGGTAGTTGGCGGACATCGCGGCCGCCAGGCACGCGCATCAGTCTTCTGCGATGTGCGCCCGCGGCGGCGCGCAGGGAACTAGTAAACAGGAGGACATCCAGGGACGCCCTCCCGCCAATTGAGCGCCGCGCTGTAGACGTCTTTTGTCTATAGCGCGGGTGCGAAGTGGTTAATCACCACTGTTTTTTTTTTTTTTTTTTTTTAAATTAAACTCAAAAAGAATGACAATTTTGAAAAAAAATGAATTTTTATTCCTTTGTTATGAAATTCTGAAAACAAATAACCTTTCTTCATAAATTTAGGCCAAAATGTATACTACTACATTTCTTTGATGAAATTAGCCCAAATCAGTGTATATTATTTAGTCTGTAGGAAAGTTATAGAGTCCACAAACTATGTTATATGTATCTAAAAATCAATCAATCCTGATGTACCGAGGGCCTCACCATTCATAAGCCAGCTCGAGGAGTATGGGCGCAGGTCTGACGAAGGAGCCACACATGCTCCGAAATGCTTTACCCCCCCCCCCTTCTCCCCACTGACACCATCAGCCTCATGTGTCCTGCAGTGAACCCAGATCACAGGCTTCCCAGCTGCCTCCTCTCTCCAACACGTACGAGAACACTTTACAGCTGCTGTACGTCTCTACACTGCTCTCTACCACTGTGCTGAGGATGGACACATGCCACAGATGAGGACTCCTGATTTTATCATGTCTTTTAACACTCAACGATCTTGTAAGTGCTTTTAACTCTTTGTGCACTTTATTAAATTTTGCATACTGCACTTAGAGGCGCCTTTTCTTTCCTTTATTATATCTTCAGATTTGCTTCTCCTCTAACCAAAGTGCTACCAGAAGTGCTATATCATCACCATCATCCCTCTGACCAGCTATCCACCTCCACCAGAGCCCCCTTATTTCCGCTCTGTTTTATATCTCACTGAAGCTTCTTGGCTGCTGCTCAGGCTGGAACAAGCTTGGTCGATGTAACGACAGGGGTTAATGTCGTTTAAATATATTCCATTCCGGAACACACAGCAGCTACCAGACACTCCACAGTCAGGCGACCGAGACCCATAGGAATAATTCTCCCAGAAATACGAGACAAACGCTCTGTATGAGGTTTCCAACTGGTCTGACAATCTTTATTGGAAAACTACAAGTTTTATACACCAAGAGAGGAGGTTCTTACATTCTCCTCATTTTCCTCTGACAATACACCTTTGACCAGACCTAATTTACATGAGCTAATTAACTATAGCTGATGACTCAGACACATGACCTTTAGGCTAGCCTTACTGTCTCCTTAAACTACAGTACACATTTTTAAAGGACTTTTTCAAACAATACAGGGTCAATTATCACAATGAAAGATCCTCAGAAGCCATCCTAGATTCATTTACATCACAACAGGCAGGTGGGCTGGAGTTGGTGACATGAGCATCTAACAAAGGAAAGGAAAAACGTACCGCTCAAAAGCTTAAGAATTCACCAAATAGCTGCTTCCGCCCGGTCACTCACACAGGTGCTGGCTCTGCACTGATGCATGGGAGAAAAAGAAACCCTGGACTGCCGCACTCTGTATAGACAGTTATTTATTCCAAAATTTCAAGTAAAAAATCCAAATTCAAAATAAATCCATAAATCCAAAACAACAAATGCAGATAGTGTGCATGCAGGGAACGGTGGCTAACGCGTTTCATGTCACGAATTGACGCTTACTCATAGCTAAGGTGTGTGGAAATCAATAGAGGTATAAATGAAAAATAAAGTAACTTTACACCAATCAGCATCTAACAGTATGTGTCCCAACAATATGGAGGAGTCACTTTTTCAGTTAACCTGTTGAGTTCAGAATCAGTAAATAGTCCTTTACAGATATCCTTGGGAATTTTGTGGATAAATATTACAGACCCATTTTAGGTAGTCCAAGATATATTTCCTCAGTCACCCTATGCCCAAAGTGACCCGTCACAGTCGACATCACAGTTATATTAAGGGTCTTTCTTCATAGACTAACCGGATTTACCTGGCCAACATCAAGGAGACCCATGGACAGTACAAGTGATTGTACAGTGACTGTGCCTTGTATGCCCCTTCCCCCCCCCATCATCTGGCCCCCTCCCTCTGCTTCCTCATCAGTCCCATCCCTTCCCCTCCCCCCTCCCCACCAAACTTCCTTTTTCACTATCACTCCCTGTTTGTTTTTGTTTTTTGTCTGCATATCATGGAACTCTTGAAGGAAATAAAAACCTTAAAATATTCTATATTGGACACTTTGTACCCAGTGCTTCCAAGCACACTATTTACACCCAACAAATGTTATCATCCCAAATACAATGATCTATGTATATTATTCAAAAAATTTGAACGGCATGCACCTCTACTAGTAGTAATAGTATTAGCCTAATACACAATGGTGGGATAGGTACTTTTTGAAAAAATACCATTCCATGCATATTTCCCCCTCGAGGCCTACGCATACTAAAGGACTGTTCATTTCTAGACCAACAACATGAAAAGGAATGTCCCTCGATTGCTGAATTTTGTACACAAAAGTGGATTAGTATTATTATCAAACAGAGAACTATTAAATATGACGGAGCAGTACATTTAGTACAAATCCTCTGACGATATTTCAAATCTCACCAATACACTTCCAGACAGATGGCTCACCACCCTCAAACAAAACACCAAACATCAGGAGGACATCCTCATCCGTACCAAACTAGGTAAATTCAAAAGAGATATAGATGATTATACAGTAATCATAATAAACTTTTTATGCGGAAACGCAAAAACGAGAACAGTATACCCTCATTATTGAATATTGACCCCTGGGTGGTCACTATTACTTCTAACCGCCAGCAACAACCCACCACCAATAGACCTAATCCCTCCAATAACAACCAGAACAATGCCACTACTATAGACACAAGTAGTGTATCTAGAAGGAAGAACACCACCACCATAGGCATTAGTGGAGTATCTAATACTACTGACACCCGCAAAGTTCCAATAATTAACCAAAATAGTAATACCAGCCATAACTACCCTGCAAGAAATATAACCTTACCTCCAGCAATTCCACTATTCCATCCACTCCCAGCTCCAGGGGCACCATAGACTATTCCACTATAACTGGTGCTCAACTTACTTCAGACGCAGCACCACCTGTGGTCTTTTTAGGGCCCAGCCTCTTCCCCACCAGACCATCATAAAGAAAACACACCGAAGAGGCTGTATGGGACAAGGAGGAAAACTTAAACCCAAGCCCATACAGCAGAAAACAACGCCTATGGTGAAGATTTTCAACTTATCTTCACACACACTCTCAACTAGGGATGAGCTCGGTGTTCGAGTCGAACATACGTTCGACTCGAACATCGGCTGTTCGATCGTTCGACGAAGATCGAACGATTTGGGCCGTTCGCGCCTAATTCGAGTGACGCGAACGGCCCACAATGCACTACGCCATCGCAGTGTCATCCAGGCGCTGTGATTGGCCAAGCATGCACTGTGACCCCGCATGCTTGGCCAATCACAGCGCCGGCAGCGAGGAGAGCAATGATTGGCCACAGGCAGGATGCCTGTGGCCAATTATTGCTGAGGGTGTTTAGTACACGCCCCACACTATAAAAGGCCGCCAGCACGGCGGCCTAGTGTAGTGTGTTCCGGAGCAGGGAAAGAGAAGCATAGGCAGGGACAGTGACATTTATTTTTTCTTGCTTAACCTGGATTCCTTTAGTTTAGGGAAAGAGAAGGATAGGTAGGAAGAGTGTCAGTTTCTTTCACTGTGATAATCCTTGTTTCTAGGGACAGGGAAGGACAGTGAGGGAAATTCTCCTTGTGCTATATTGTGCTAAAGCATTGATCATCAATCAGCTTTAAAAAAACATTTTTTCTAGGGACAGAAAACTATAGGTAGGAAGAGTGTCAGTTTCTTTCACTGTGCTAATCCTTGTTTCTAGGGACAGGGAAGGACAGTGAGGGAAATTCTCCTTGTGCTATAGCATTGATCATTAACCATCTTTAAAAAAACATTTTTTCTAGGGACAGAAAACTATAGGTAGGAAGAGTGTCAGTTTCTTTCACTGTGCTAATCCTTGTTTCTAGGGACAGGGAAGGACAGTGAGGGAAATTCTCCTTGTGCTATAGCATTGATCATCAACCATCTTTAAAAAAACATTTTTTCTAGGGACAGAAAACTATAGGTAGGAAGAGTGTCAGTTTCTTTCACTGTGATAATCCTTGTTTCTAGGGACAGGGAAGGACAGTGAGGGAAATTCTCCTTGTGCTATAGTGTGCTAAAGCATTGATCATCAATCAGCTTTAAAAAAACATTTTTTCTAGGGACAGAAAACTATAGGTAGGAAGAGTGTCAGTTTCTTTCACTGTGATAATCCTTGTTTCTAGGGACAGGGAAGGACAGTGAGGGAAATTCTACTTGTGCTATAGTGTGCTAAAGCATTGATCATCAATCAGCTTTAAAAAAACATTTTTTCTAGGGACAGAAAACTATAGGTAGGAAGAGTGTCAGTTTCTTTCACTGTGATAATCCTTGTTTCTAGGGACAGGGAAGGACAGTGAGGGAAATTCTCCTTGTGCTATATTGTGCTAAAGCATTGATCATCAATCGGCTTTAAAAAAACATTTTTTCTAGGGACAGAAAACTATAGGTAGGAAGAGTGTCAGTTTCTTTCACTGTGCTAATCCTTGTTTCTAGGGACAGGGAAGGACAGTGAGGGAAATTCTCCTTGTGCTATAGCATTGATCATCAACCATCTTTAAAAAAACATTTTTTCTAGGGGGAGGGAGGGGTTTGCCTGAGAAAACAATTTTCTCCTCCTGTATTGTTGCTTCAGTTAAGACACGATCTGACTTTGGAGGCGACTTCCATTGAAATCTATGGGTACAAGTCGCCTAGAAGTCGGATTGAAGTAGTACACGAACCTTTTCTGAAGTCTGAGCGACTTCAGTAGTGTACATTAAGACGAGTCTCATTGACTAACATGGAATTTGATATGTTGCGGGACTTGGAGCGACTTCAAGTCGGATCCCAAGTCGCCCCTGTGTGAACCGGCGCTGAGAGGTGAAGTTTGTTTAAGGGGGGGTGGTTGTGCTGGGAGGTGGGATTTGGGTGGAGGAGGCTCAAGCCTGGGGAAAGGCATTTGAGAAGGGGGAAAAAATTTGTTCAGGGGGGGTTTCACGGATGGAGGATTTCTAGGTGAGAGAATTTTGTGCTGTGGGGGGTTGGTTTGTAGAGTAAGAGGATTTGTGCATAATAGAAATAATGCACTTTAATCATTTTTTTGTGATTAGGCACTGCATTGATTTAACTGACAATTGCGCGGTCGTGTGATGTTCTACCTAAACAAAATTTACATCCTTTTTTCCCCACAAATAGAGATTTCTTTTGGTGGTATTTGATCACTTCTGCTGTTTTTATTTTTTGTGCTATAAACAAAAATATCGACAATTTTGAAAAAATTTTTTTTTTTTAACTTTTTGCTATAATAAATATCCAAAAAAAGAAACGATATGTATTCTTCTACATATGTTTGGTAAAAAAAACGCAATGTGTACTGTATATTGATTAGTTTGCGCGAAAGTTATAGCGTCTACAAAATAGAGGATAGATTTATGCCATTTTTATTATTATTATTTTTACTAGTAATGGCGGTGATCTGCGATTTTTAGCGAGACTGTGACATTGCGGTGGACAGATTGGACACTTGACACTTTTTGGGACCAGTAACATTTATACAGCGATCTGTCCTATAAAAATGCACTTATTACTGTGTAAATGTCACTGGCAGGAAAGGGGTTAAATGTGTTCCCTGGGGGGTGTTTCTAACTGGGGGGGATGGGACTGACTGGAGGAGTGTCAGGGTCACCTGTGGCCAGGTGACAGATGCACACCGTAGGGGGACAGGAGTGCACCGCGAGGTAGTGAACCCTATGGCTGGCTTCTGCGGATAGGAAACTGGGTGGTTGTGGAAAGCGGGACCAGAGGAGCACAACCGGGATCCCAACGGAAGCGAGAGCCAAGATTCCCCAGGGCGCGGAGTCTAAGACCCAGCTGGTCTTCTCCAGGGCCTCTAGTGGTGAGGATGTTACGCTGCAGGCTGGGACCAGGTCGCGGCCCCTGGAGTTTCCTAGCGCACGCCCCGTAGGATAAGGGGAAAAGAGGGGAAGCAGCAGCACACGATAGAGAGAACCGAATAACAAGCTGAAGGTCAGGGGCCACAAGCAGACAAGGATAACGAAGAACGAGCCGAAGGTCAAGGGTCACGAGCAGACAGGGATAGTCGGGGACAAGCCAATAACGTAACAGAGAGACAGACGTAGCACACGGCAGGCAGGACCCCAAACACACAATGCCTAACAAACACGTTGATCAGCAAAGCAGGCTTGCAGTGCACAGGTTAATATAGTGTTCAGTGATAGGGCCTGGGGTGGAGTCAGGCTGGGAGGAGATTATAAAGGAAGCCAGGTGAAGGAGGTCTGGTCTCTGGATGAACACATGAGGAGGAAGGTAAGATGGCAGACAGACATTAATGCATATCCATGACAAGGAGAGAGTTCTCTGTTCCTAATCACTAGGAACAGCATATCTCTCTCGTCTCCCCTGTCAGAATGGGGATCTGTCTGTTTACATTGACAGATCCCCGTTCTGGCTCTCTGGAGCGATTGCGTGTGGCCGGCTGACATCGCGGCCACCAGCCACGCACAGGTTCTTTTTGAACTCCTACATACATGTATAGAGCCATGACAGGTTCTCTTTATACTCCTACATACATGTATAAAGCAGGGCTTGACAAATTTGCTTGGAATCTAGAAGCCAGCTAAAAAAGTTAGGAGTGCGCCCTGTCCAGCGGAGCTCGCGCGCAGAAGCGAACGCATACGTGAGTAGCGCCCGCATGTGAAAGCGGTGTTCAAACCACACATGTGAGGTATCGCCGCGATCGGTAGATTGAGAGCAATAATTCTAGCCCTAGACCTCCTCTGTAACTCAAAACATGCAACCTGTAGAATTTTTTAAACGTCGCCTATGGAGATTTTAAAGGGTAAAAGTTAGTCACCATTCTACGAGCGGACGCAATTTTGAAGCGTGACATGTTGGGTATCAATTTACTCGGCGTAACATTATCTTTCACAATATAAAAAAAAAATTGGGCTAACTTTACTGTTGTCTTATTTTTTTATTTAAAAAAAAGTGTACTTTTTCCCAAAAAAGTGCGCTTGTAAGACCGCTGCGCAAATACGGTGTGACAGAAAGTATTGCAACAACTGCCATTTTATTCTCTAGGGTGTTAGAATAAAATATATATATATAATGTTCGGGGGTTCTAATTAGAGGGAAGGAGATGGCAGTGAAAATAGACATGGAAACTCCATTAGCATTGCTGTTGTCTTGTCATACCAACGGCCACCACAAGATGGCGCTAGATCACAGAAGGAAGCATAGGCCTGCAGAAGGCCGCAAAGCCGCGGCCTCAATTACCGGCCGGCGCGGAGGGGGGGGGCACAGAGACACAGGATACCCCAGCTGTGCTGCCCCAGGCGCCAGGTCGCTAATTCTAGTCGCAATGGCGACCTGGCACCCGGGGTTTGTCGAGCCCTGGTATAGAGCCATGACAGGTCCTCTTTATACTCCTACATACATGTATAGTGCCATGACAGGTCCTCTTTATACTCCTATATACATGTATAGAGCCATGACAGGTCCTCTTTATACTCCTATATACATGTATAGAGACATGGCAGGTCCTCTTTATACTCCTATATACATGTATAGAGCCCTGACAGGTCCTTTTATACTCCTATATACATGTATAGAGACATGGCAGGTCCTCTTTATACTCATATATACATGTATAGAGCCCTGACAGGTCCTTTTATACTCCTATATACATGTATAGAGCGATGACAGGTCCTCTTTATACTCCTTCATACATGTATAGAGCCATGACAGGTCCTCTTTATACTCCTATATACATGTATAGAGCCATGATAGGTCCTCTTTATACTCCTTTACATGTATAGAGCAATGACAGGTCTACTTTAGTTATCATGATATAAAATAATGAATGTGGGGTATTTGGTGGGCCTGGTTTTCTTTTGGGGGGGGGGGGCAGCATTTCATTCTTGGTACCAGGCAGCACAATGTCTTGGGCCGGCACTGTTGATTGGCCACTGTAAAGTCGCCTGTCCTGGAGGCGACTTGAAGTCACCTTGTAAGTCGCCCCAAGTCGCAATGTGGTGCGTGCTCAGGTCGTGTCCAGGTCGCCTCGCAAAGTCGCGGCCAGAGTCGTGTTGCCCCTGTGTAAACCGGCTCTTAAAGAGGAAGTAAACCCTGGTCCACTTTTCCTTATTTTCAATTATTATGGTGCTAAAGGTTATTGCAACGCTTCTGCAATATATTATATTGAAAAACGAGGCCCGCAAACACCCGAAAATACCTTTTTTGTAGCCTGTCTTTTCTCTCTATTTCCGGGTATAGGAATCTCCATTATTACTCCTGTTTTTTGAATCAACTGTTTTTTGAATCACTTCCGCCCTTACTAGGTCCTTTGATTTGTTGATGTGAGGTGTCTCTCAGGCTGCTGTTTGTTTTCACACCCCTTTTGTGACGTCTCCTATAGTCACAAGGGGGATAACAAGGAAGTGTTACTAGCGCGAGACTTCTCCTCTGTGCCCTGCCTGACAGAGGGGAAGTTCTCGCATACACATTTCCGGAATATTAGTGAATGAAAACCGGCTTGCCAGTTTTCACGCAGTAAACTGCGCATATGCGGTGACGTCATTACACTCGAAAAAATAAATTTTTAAAGAAAGTAAAGAGGTGAGTACAGTTACACAGGCAGCGATCAGCTGCCTGTGTTAGGGGTAATATATTTAGCCAATGATGTAAAAGAGGGTTTACAACCACTTTAAGCACAACTCCCCCTCCTTCCTCAACACAAATCTTATCAGCCACCACCACCTCACTTTTTAAAATGTTGCAAATTTAAAAGTTTGTTTACAGTATATAAAATAAAAAACAAGGCTTTTAAATCATCAGTACTTCCAGAGAACCTTTTTTTCTTCACTTTAAGGGGAATTATTTTATGTGATATTTATTGATATGGATTACCATGATTAATCGTTTTACTGAGGGTTTGATAAGGGTGCATATCAGTATTTACAACACAAGAAATAAATGTATGCCAAAACTGTACAGATCAGTAAACAGGTAGCTTCACATCCAGACTGCACGTACAGTCTGGCTTTATTTATTACATCTTCTGATAGCACGCAAAAGATTGTAAATGTTAGAATAGAACTTCTATTGCATTTCATTTGTACTCGGTTGTTGACAGAAGATAAAAATAATTGTCAAGACTGCTGAGGTATTGAGTTATCAGTATCTCCGTTTCACCCCAACCAGTCATAGAAATGTTGATAGATTTGGCAAAACATTAAACACAGATAACCTCACTTATGCAGTTATCAGAGTTCATTCTGACCGGAATATATGAAAGCTCAGCTCATTAATGCTGGGCTGAGAAGGGCCCTGACTAAACATGCACAGACAGCAATGTTTGTGAAGTGATTACACTTTGCCAATACATTTATAAATGTTTTTCAATCTGGTGTCTCCTAAATCACAACAAAGCCAGCTTCAAAAAAGGCATGAGTTGGCCACTTTGGTTTGGAGGAACCTGAGTGGCCTGCACACAGCCAAGACCTCAACCCCACTGAACTCCTTTGGATAAATTGAAATTACAATTGGGAGCCAGGTCTTCTCATCCAACATCAGTACCCAAACTCACAAATGGGCAAAAATTCCCAAAGAAACACTTTAATATCATGTGGAACACCTAACCAGAATAGTAGTGTCTGTTATAGCAATGTCTTATTATTGCCCATTTGGAATAGGAATCCCAGCAAGGTGATGGTGAAGTGTCCACACACTTTTGGCCATATAGAGTACTAGACTTCTGTGTCTCATACATTCATTATAATAATGACAACAACAAGTAGCAGAGATTAAAGGATAAGTTCACCTTTTAAAATAAATAATAAATGTACATCTTTTCTGGAGGTAAACAAAATGTGTGTAGCGGCCTCCTCTCTCCCACTCTTATATCAGCTCGTCTGTCTCTTGTCTAGGGGGGTACCTTAGAGGAGAGAGAGCGGGGTCACCACGCCAAGTTCCCACTGCAGATGTATGTACAGTGAGAGACAATCCTCTTTTACCTTCGGGTCGGTGTTCTGCATCTGGAGCCTCCTCCTGGTGGTTTCCTTGAACAATGTCTGCCAGAAAATGAGCCCCACACCATTAAAGTCCAACACTCCTTTATTCTTCTGATAACAGAGTAATGCACAGACAGTTGGACTCCCTCAATGAGTAAAACAGACAGAGGGGTGTGGATACGAGTAGGCCCAGACACAATGAACTCTCCACTTTCCTTCTTGAAAGTGGGTTGCGGTCTCCGATCGAGGGGGAATATCCTTCCAGGCGGTCTCCAGAAAGAGGTTTACCCGTCACTGGCAATATGCTGCACCAGGTCTTCAAGCAAGTACCCCCTCCCGGTCCATTACGCCTCTGGATTCGGGTACCCACTCCCGGGGTTCCCTAGGATCTCCTTCCCTCGCGGAACTCAGTGGTGGGCACTGAGCTCCAGACCTCCATCCGAGTACCTCACCCCAGGCCAAAGGTGCCTGGGATGGAAAACGATCTCCGAACGTCCTCTAGGCCTAGGCCGCCTAGAGGACCGACACGAACCACCACCCTCAGGCTGAAGGTGCCTGGGACTCGACCCCGTGACAAAGATGGCCGGCCCCTTTATACCCTCTCCCTGCAAGCACGGCGGGTTCCCCGCCCCACCATACCACTGCCGAGGGGGGACAAAAAGGGGTACGGCACACAGCAATGGTTCAACCCCAGCCCAAGGCGACAGCGCCACCCGCTGGACTGCAGGGAACTGCACATTACTGGTGTCTCTGCCAGTTTTAAATACACAGGGAAAGTGCATGCCCGCTACATGTGCATTTACTTTTTTTACATTTTTAATGGCCAAGCAGTTACACACTAACAAGAAACATCAGTGAACTTCCACAGCGTCAACAGTGCTGTGGTAGTTCATTGAGAACTACAAGCCGACAGCCGCAAAGGCTTCCGGATCTTATAGTTTTCATCTGACAGAACTCTGTGAATGACTAATGTGGGCGGAGCCTCGCACGTCCGCGTTCTCTGCAGATTCTGGATATCCTCTTCCACCTGTGAGGTGCGGGGCCGGTGGATTTGTAATATGTTACACCCTGAATATGGGTGTAACACATTACAAAAGGTGAACTTATCCTTTGACAGTCACTTAGGCCCAGGGTGGATTTGATTCAAATCAAGTCGCTTTAATTTACAATTGAAATCACTAGTAAAAAGTCTTTGATTTAAATCAACTCAATTTAAATCATAATTTTTAAAGAGTAACTGTCACCTCTGTCCTGCAGCGGCTCCTCCTCTGACCCGCTGATGACTCACCGACAGTCCCATTCCCTTTATTGGGATGGCTGGTGATGCCGCAGTGACACAACAAGGTGAGGTACGTGGCAGCAGCAGATGAGTGGATGGCCACTAACAGGCGCTACCCAGGGGCGGATCCAGGGGGGGCAACAGGGCAATTGCCCCCCCCCGAGACCATCTGTCACACTCACTTGCTTGCTCTGTTTTTTTTTTTTTTGTGCCTGATCTCCCGGACTTTGGGGACCTGCTACTGGCCGGCCATAGGTCCCCTGGACCCCAAACATGGCACACATGTAGTCCCATGTCTCCTCTACAAGTGTACAAAGTTTGGTGTCTGGGAGACCTACGGCCGGGGAGAACCGATTTTTCAAATCCGGGCACTCCTTCTATAGACTCCCATGTTAAACATCAGTCTAGCAATGGGCACAGTGAAGCATGGGCACAGTGAGGAATGCAGATGGACACCCTAGGCTTATACTTGAGTCAATATGTTTTCCCAGTTTTTTGGGGTAAAATTAGGTGCCTCGGCTTATATTTGGGTCGGCTTATACTCGAGTATATACAGTACTTGTTCTGCAGCTGCCGCTGCCTCTCTGAGTCTCTCTCTCAGTTTCTCATATCAGCCGATAAGCGGCGCTGAGAGAGAGACTCGTCTAATGTAGTTACGCGGCGCACTGACACAATACCAGGAGCGGAGGAGGAGGTGGGTGGAGCCTCTTCCCTGCACTCGTTGCTAACGCCTGGGCCGCTTGGCGTCTAGCAACGAGTGACGTCAGTGAGTCACGTCGGGCCGCTCTGCGGGCAGGTGCGATAGCGTGCGGCTCCACAGACTGGTAAGAAAGCGTGCGGCTCCGCTTGCGGCGCAGTTTGTGGGCAGGCGGCGCGGTTCGTGGCCAGACCGTGCTGCTCAGTGTGTTAGCAGCGCAGGTGAGAGTGAGAGAGCAGGCTCAGTATGGCAGCTGGCCAATCAGCTAGCCGGGAGCGGGGGAGCAGAGAGATGAGATCATCTCTCACCGCACGTGCCTGAACTGCATTCCTGCAGTGACTTCCGCCCTCACTGTGCAGGCAGCAGAGAGATTACATTATCTCTCTGCTGCCTGACTCTGGGAGTCTGGGACACAGCAAGAGACAACCAAAACTACACCTTAGCAGGCAAGTTAGTGACAATCCGCAAGGTGTGGCAGGCTACGTGGCAAGTGACAATCCGCAAATTGTGTCAGGTCTGCATCTGGTGGCAGGCAAGTGACAATCAGCAAGGTGTGGCAGGTGACGTGGCAAGTGACAATCCGCAAGGTGTGGCTAGTGACAATCCGCAAGGTGTGGCAGGTGATGTGGCAAGTGACAATCCACAAGGTGTGGAAGGTGATGTGGCAAGTGACAATCCACAAGGTGTGGCAAGTGACACGCTCAGGGCTCCCACTAATTGCAGGCGACGGTGGCAAGTGACACACTCGGGGCTCCCACTGATTCTGCATCAAACTATTTAATTTTATATTATAATGTAATAATAGAAATAATGCGCTTCAAATCATCCTGACACCATAACAACCATGGTGCCGGGATGATTGAAGTGCCAACACCAGCCATTTCCCCGATAAATTTCCCACAAAAAAAAACACATTTTTTTTGGCAGTGCCCCTCCCGAGAAAAGACTCTGGATCCGCCCCTGGCGCTACCATGAAGGATCTGAAATGACAGGTGCTCTTTAAGGCTACTTTCACACTAAGGCAGTGAGGGCGTCGAGGTTAAGCGCTGCTAGTTTTAGTGGCGCTTTAACGTAGTTGTAGTGGCACTTTTCAGCCGCTAACGGGGGTTTTAGCCCTGCTAGTGGCTGAAGAACGGGTTAATAGCGCCCCTGTAGCGCCGCTGCTGAATCGCTTTGCAGGCGCTTTGGCAGCGGTGCCCATTCATTTCAATGGGCAGAGCATTCTAGGAGTGGTGTATACACCGATCTTAAACCACCCCAAAGATGCTGCTTGTAGGACTTTTTTTTTACGTCCCACAAGCGCACTGCTCAAGTGTGAAAGCACTTGGGCTTTCACACTGGAGTGACAGGAGAGGCGCTTTACAGGAGCTTTCCAGGCGCTATTTTTAGCGATAAAACGCCTGTAAAGCACCTCAGTGTGAAAGTAGCCTGGATGTAAGGACTTACTCTTGCTGGTAGTTAGAATCTTTAAAGGGGTTGTAAAACCTTCGTGTTTTTTCACCTTAATGCATCCTATGCATTAAGGTGAAAAAACACCTTGCACTCTCCGGCCCCCCTGAGCCCCCGTTTTACTTACCTGAGCCCCGAAATTCCGTGGGCACGATCCCGCGTCGTTCTCCCCATGCCTGATCGGCTCTTCATTGGATAGATTGATAGCAGCGCAGCCATTGGCTCCTGCTGCTGTCAATCAAATCCAATGATGCAGCCACTGGGGGCGGGGCCGAGTGCCATACAATCGGCGTCCAAAGCTGCCGATTGTATGGCACGGGAGCACGCCCACAAGGTAACCCCCTCGGGAGAGAGCTTCCCAGAGTGGGTTAGCTCTTGCTCCATTTCATGCTGAATAAACTAATTTATTAATGTATCTTAAATGGAAAACTATATTTTTCCCATCTTTTTTAGGGAAAAAATACACTTTGATGAATTTTATATACACAAACACAATAAAATACCCAATTGTAAAATATAAAAGATGGTGTTACGCCAAGTAAATAGATACCCAACATATTACGCTTTAAAATTGCACACGCTCCTGGAATGGTGAGAAACTACGATATTTAAAAATCTTTACAGGTTACCGGACTAGAGTTACAGAGGGGGTCTGGTTGTTCAGAAACCAAAAGTGACGACAACACTCGTCGCTTCTGGTTTCCTATACCATAGAGCTCATCAAGGACCTTCTGATCGTGGACGAGCTCTATGGTAAGCCGGCTTCATTCCAGGCTCGCGGGTGGAGCGGCAGATCCCAAAAAGGCAGGAGAGCTTTGTTTTGGTGGTATTTAACCACTTCAATACCGGGCATTTTCACCCCCTTCCTGCCCAGGCCAATTTTCAGCTTTCAGCACTGTCATGCTTTGAATGACAATTGCGCGGTTGTGCGACGTGGCTCCCAAACAAAATTGACGTCCTTTTTTCCCCACAAATAGAGCTTTCTTTTGGTGGTATTTGATCATCTCTGCGGTTTTTATTTTTTGCGCTATAAACAAAAAAAGACAATTTTGAAAAAAAAAAACACAGTATTTTTTACTTTTTGCTATAATAAATATCCCAATTTAAAAAATATATATTTTTTTCTCAGTTTAGGCCGATATGTATTCTTCTACATATTTTTGATAAAAAAAAAAAAAAAAAAAAATCGCAGTAAGCGTATAGTGATTGGTTTGCGCAAAAGTTATAGCGCCTACAAAATAGGGGATAGATTTATGACTTTTTTTTTGTAGTAATGGCGGTTATCTGCGATTTTTGTCAGGTCTGCGATGTTGCGGCGGACAGAACGGACACTATTTTGGGATATTCACATTTATACAGCGAACAGTGCTATAAATATGCACTGATTAGTGTATAAATGTGACTGGCAGGGAAGGGGTTAACACTAGGGGGCGATCAAGGGGTTAAATGTGTTCCCTAGGGAGTGATTCTAACTGTGGGGGGAGGGGACTGACTGGGGGAGGTGACCGATCGGTGTCCCTATGTACAAGGGACACACCATCGGTCTCCTCTCTCTGACAGGATGTGGATCTCTGTGTTTACACACAGAGATCCAGGTCCCTGGCTTTGTAAATGCTGATCGCAGGTAGTTGGCGGACATCGCGGCCGCCAGGCACGCGCATCAGTCTTCTGCGATGTGCGCCCGCGGCGGCGCGCAGGGAACTAGTAAACAGGAGGACATCCAGGGACGCCCTCCCGCCAATTGAGCGCCGCGCTGTAGACGTCTTTTGTCTATAGCGCGGGTGCGAAGTGGTTAATCACCACTGTTTTTTTTTTTTTTTTTTTTTAAATTAAACTCAAAAAGAATGACAATTTTGAAAAAAAATGAATTTTTATTCCTTTGTTATGAAATTCTGAAAACAAATAACCTTTCTTCATAAATTTAGGCCAAAATGTATACTACTACATTTCTTTGATGAAATTAGCCCAAATCAGTGTATATTATTTAGTCTGTAGGAAAGTTATAGAGTCCACAAACTATGTTATATGTATCTAAAAATCAATCAATCCTGATGTACCGAGGGCCTCACCATTCATAAGCCAGCTCGAGGAGTATGGGCGCAGGTCTGATGAAGGAGCCACACATGCTCCGAAATGCTTTACCCCCCCCCCTTCTCCCCACTGACACCATCAGCCTCATGTGTCCTGCAGTGAACCCAGATCACAGGCTTCCCAGCTGCCTCCTCTCTCCAACACGTACGAGAACACTTTACAGCTGCTGTACGTCTCTACACTGCTCTCTACCACTGTGCTGAGGATGGACACATGCCACAGATGAGGACTCCTGATTTTATCATGTCTTTTAACACTCAACGATCTTGTAAGTGCTTTTAACTCTTTGTGCACTTTATTAAATTTTGCATACTGCACTTAGAGGCGCCTTTTCTTTCCTTTATTATATCTTCAGATTTGCTTCTCCTCTAACCAAAGTGCTACCAGAAGTGCTATATCATCACCATCATCCCTCTGACCAGCTATCCACCTCCACCAGAGCCCCCTTATTTCCGCTCTGTTTTATATCTCACTGAAGCTTCTTGGCTGCTGCTCAGGCTGGAACAAGCTTGGTCGATGTAACGACAGGGGTTAATGTCGTTTAAATATATTCCATTCCGGAACACACAGCAGCTACCAGACACTCCACAGTCAGGCGACCGAGACCCATAGGAATAATTCTCCCAGAAATACGAGACAAACGCTCTGTATGAGGTTTCCAACTGGTCTGACAATCTTTATTGGAAAACTACAAGTTTTATACACCAAGAGAGGAGGTTCTTACATTCTCCTCATTTTCCTCTGACAATACACCTTTGACCAGACCTAATTTACATGAGCTAATTAACTATAGCTGATGACTCAGACACATGACCTTTAGGCTAGCCTTACTGTCTCCTTAAACTACAGTACACATTTTTAAAGGACTTTTTCAAACAATACAGGGTCAATTATCACAATGAAAGATCCTCAGAAGCCATCCTAGATTCATTTACATCACAACAGGCAGGTGGGCTGGAGTTGGTGACATGAGCATCTAACAAAGGAAAGGAAAAACGTACCGCTCAAAAGCTTAAGAATTCACCAAATAGCTGCTTCCGCCCGGTCACTCACACAGGTGCTGGCTCTGCACTGATGCATGGGAGAAAAAGAAACCCTGGACTGCCGCACTCTGTATAGACAGTTATTTATTCCAAAATTTCAAGTAAAAAATCCAAATTCAAAATAAATCCATAAATCCAAAACAACAAATGCAGATAGTGTGCATGCAGGGAACGGTGGCTAACGCGTTTCATGTCACGAATTGACGCTTACTCATAGCTAAGGTGTGTGGAAATCAATAGAGGTATAAATGAAAAATAAAGTAACTTTACACCAATCAGCATCTAACAGTATGTGTCCCAACAATATGGAGGAGTCACTTTTTCAGTTAACCTGTTGAGTTCAGAATCAGTAAATAGTCCTTTACAGATATCCTTGGGAATTTTGTGGATAAATATTACAGACCCATTTTAGGTAGTCCAAGATATATTTCCTCAGTCACCCTATGCCCAAAGTGACCCGTCACAGTCGACATCACAGTTATATTAAGGGTCTTTCTTCATAGACTAACCGGATTTACCTGGCCAACATCAAGGAGACCCATGGACAGTACAAGTGATTGTACAGTGACTGTGCCTTGTATGCCCCTTCCCCCCCCATCATCTGGCCCCCTCCCTCTGCTTCCTCATCAGTCCCATCCCTTCCCCTCCCCCCTCCCCACCAAACTTCCTTTTTCACTATCACTCCCTGTTTGTTTTTGTTTTTTGTCTGCATATCATGGAACTCTTGAAGGAAATAAAAACCTTAAAATATTCTATATTGGACACTTTGTACCCAGTGCTTCCAAGCACACTATTTACACCCAACAAATGTTATCATCCCAAATACAATGATCTATGTATATTATTCAAAAAATTTGAACGGCATGCACCTCTACTAGTAGTAATAGTATTAGCCTAATACACAATGGTGGGATAGGTACTTTTTGAAAAAATACCATTCCATGCATATTTCCCCCTCGAGGCCTACGCATACTAAAGGACTGTTCATTTCTAGACCAACAACATGAAAAGGAATGTCCCTCGATTGCTGAATTTTGTACACAAAAGTGGATTAGTATTATTATCAAACAGAGAACTATTAAATATGACGGAGCAGTACATTTAGTACAAATCCTCTGACGATATTTCAAATCTCACCAATACACTTCCAGACAGATGGCTCACCACCCTCAAACAAAACACCAAACATCAGGAGGACATCCTCATCCGTACCAAACTAGGTAAATTCGAAAGAGATATAGATGATTATACAGTAATCATAATAAACTTTTTATGCGGAAACGCAAAAACGAGAACAGTATACCCTCATTATTGAATATTGACCCCTGGGTGGTCACTATTACTTCTAACCGCCAGCAACAACCCACCACCAATAGACCTAATCCCTCCAATAACAACCAGAACAATGCCACTACTATAGACACAAGTAGTGTATCTAGAAGGAAGAACACCACCACCATAGGCATTAGTGGAGTATCTAATACTACTGACACCCGCAAAGTTCCAATAATTAACCAAAATAGTAATACCAGCCATAACTACCCTGCAAGAAATATAACCTTACCTCCAGCAATTCCACTATTCCATCCACTCCCAGCTCCAGGGGCACCATAGACTATTCCACTATAACTGGTGCTCAACTTACTTCAGACGCAGCACCACCTGTGGTCTTTTTAGGGCCCAGCCTCTTCCCCACCAGACCATCATAAAGAAAACACACCGAAGAGGCTGTATGGGACAAGGAGGAAAACTTAAACCCAAGCCCATACAGCAGAAAACAACGCCTATGGTGAAGATTTTCAACTTATCTTCACACACACTCTCAACTAGGGATGAGCTCGGTGTTCGAGTCGAACATACGTTCGACTCGAACATCGGCTGTTCGATCGTTCGACGAAGATCGAACGATTTGGGCCGTTCGCGCCTAATTCGAGTGACGCGAACGGCCCACAATGCACTACGCCATCGCAGTGTCATCCAGGCGCTGTGATTGGCCAAGCATGCACTGTGACCCCGCATGCTTGGCCAATCACAGCGCCGGCAGCGAGGAGAGCAATGATTGGCCACAGGCAGGATGCCTGTGGCCAATTATTGCTGAGGGTGTTTAGTACACGCCCCACACTATAAAAGGCCGCCAGCACGGCGGCCTAGTGTAGTGTGTTCCGGAGCAGGGAAAGAGAAGCATAGGCAGGGACAGTGACATTTATTTTTTCTTGCTTAACCTGGATTCCTTTAGTTTAGGGAAAGAGAAGGATAGGTAGGAAGAGTGTCAGTTTCTTTCACTGTGATAATCCTTGTTTCTAGGGACAGGGAAGGACAGTGAGGGAAATTCTCCTTGTGCTATATTGTGCTAAAGCATTGATCATCAATCAGCTTTAAAAAAACATTTTTTCTAGGGACAGAAAACTATAGGTAGGAAGAGTGTCAGTTTCTTTCACTGTGCTAATCCTTGTTTCTAGGGACAGGGAAGGACAGTGAGGGAAATTCTCCTTGTGCTATAGCATTGATCATTAACCATCTTTAAAAAAACATTTTTTCTAGGGACAGAAAACTATAGGTAGGAAGAGTGTCAGTTTCTTTCACTGTGCTAATCCTTGTTTCTAGGGACAGGGAAGGACAGTGAGGGAAATTCTCCTTGTGCTATAGCATTGATCATCAACCATCTTTAAAAAAACATTTTTTCTAGGGACAGAAAACTATAGGTAGGAAGAGTGTCAGTTTCTTTCACTGTGATAATCCTTGTTTCTAGGGACAGGGAAGGACAGTGAGGGAAATTCTCCTTGTGCTATAGTGTGCTAAAGCATTGATCATCAATCAGCTTTAAAAAAACATTTTTTCTAGGGACAGAAAACTATAGGTAGGAAGAGTGTCAGTTTCTTTCACTGTGATAATCCTTGTTTCTAGGGACAGGGAAGGACAGTGAGGGAAATTCTACTTGTGCTATAGTGTGCTAAAGCATTGATCATCAATCAGCTTTAAAAAAACATTTTTTCTAGGGACAGAAAACTATAGGTAGGAAGAGTGTCAGTTTCTTTCACTGTGATAATCCTTGTTTCTAGGGACAGGGAAGGACAGTGAGGGAAATTCTCCTTGTGCTATATTGTGCTAAAGCATTGATCATCAATCGGCTTTAAAAAAACATTTTTTCTAGGGACAGAAAACTATAGGTAGGAAGAGTGTCAGTTTCTTTCACTGTGCTAATCCTTGTTTCTAGGGACAGGGAAGGACAGTGAGGGAAATTCTCCTTGTGCTATAGCATTGATCATCAACCATCTTTAAAAAAACATTTTTTCTAGGGACAGAAAACTATAGGAGGAGGAGGCACAGACTTGGTAGAGTGGATGACCAAGCCCTCCTCCTCCTCCTCATCCTCTTTCACTGTGATAATCCTTGTTTCTAGGGACAGGGAAGGACAGTGAGGGAAATTCTACTTGTGCTATAGTGTGCTAAAGCATTGATCATCAATCAGCTTTAAAAAAACATTTTTTCTAGGGACAGAAAACTATAGGTAGGAAGAGTGTCAGTTTCTTTCACTGTGATAATCCTTGTTTCTAGGGACAGGGAAGGACAGTGAGGGAAATTCTCCTTGTGCTATAGTGTGCTAAAGCATTGATCATCAATCAGCTTTAAAAAAACATTTTTTCTAGGGACAGAAAACTATAGGTAGGAAGAGTGTCAGTTTCTTTCACTGTGATAATCCTTGTTTCTAGGGACAGGGAAGGACAGTGAGGGAAATTCTCCTTGTGCTATAGTGTGCTAAAGCATTGATCATCAATCAGCTTTAAAAAAACATTTTTTCTAGGGACAGAAAACTATAGGTAGGAAGAGTGTCAGTTTCTTTCACTGTGATAATCCTTGTTTCTAGGGACAGGGAAGGACAGTGAGGGCAATTCTACTTGTGCTATAGTGTGCTAAAGCATTGATCATCAATCAGCTTTAAAAAAAACATTTTTTCTAGGGACAGAAAACTATAGGTAGGAAGAGTGTCAGTTTCTTTCACGGTGATAATCCTTGTTTCTAGGGACAAAGAAGGAAAGTGAGGGGAATTCTCCTTGTGCTATAGTGTGCTAAAGCATTCCTCATCAACCATCTTTGAAATCCTTGTTTTTTGGACAGTCAGGGAAATTGTCGTTGTGCTATTCTGTGCAAAAGCAATCATCCTCAACCATATTTAGAAATCCTTAAGTAAAGGGACAGAGAAGGACACCTGAAGGTAGCCCTTATTGCTTTTTTCCCATCTCCCTGCAGGCCATCTATTAGAATGTCTGGAAGGCAAACAAGGAGAGGCAGACAGTCAGGAGGCAATAAAAGAGGGCAAGCAGGCTCTGTGTCTGGGGGCAACAGTGCTGGTCGTGGACGCGGTGCATTGTCATCAGCACATGGCCATGGGACACGCTTGTCCTTCTTTTCGGCAGCTGGACATGTTGAGCCACATCATGCCGAAGACTTGGTAGAGTGGATGACCAAGCCCTCCTCCTCCTCCTCATCCTCTCTCACCCAGGCTCAGGGTACTGGCAAAGCAGCTGCCAAAGCGTCCTCTTCCCTGGTATCAATGTCAGACTCATCATCAGTCACTCCTTCCCTAGACCCACCATGTCCTCCTCCTGAGGAGTCCCCCGAACTGTTTGAGCACAGTGTTGGGTACATGCTCCAGGAGGATGCCCAGCGTTTTGAAGGGTCTGATGATGAAACCCAGCTAGAGGAAGGCAGTAGCGTGAGAGCAGAGAGAGGGGATGCTCAAGAAGGACACCAATCTGGCAGTCATGTTCCAGCAGCTGCAGCATACTGCCAGATTGGCTCCAGTGATGAGGAGGGAGGGGATGATGAGGTCACTGACTCCACGTGGGTGCCTAATAGGAGAGAGGAGGAGGAGGAGGATGAGGAGGAGGCACATCTCCAACGAGGCAGGATGCCCTTTGGTGGCCAGCGTAAGGGCAGTACACCGACGGAATCACACCGCAGAGCTCCGCCTGTGCAGGGCGCTGCCTCTGCCCGTCATTCAAAAAGTTCTTTGGTGTGGGCCTTTTTTGAGGCTAGTGCATCAGATCGCACAGCTGCTGTTTGCAACATATGTCTCAAGCGTATATCGCGTGGCCAAAACATCAGCCGCTTGGGTACCACATGCCTGACCAGACATATGTTGACCTGCCATGCAGCTCGTTGGCAAGCCTACCTCAAAGACCCACACCAAAGAACAAAGCGGACCTCTCCTTGCACCGCATCAGCTGGGATCTCCAACCCCACTATAACTTCAGTCCTCTCTGAAACATGCACTGAGAGGAATGAAGGTGTAGAATTAGGTGTGTCACAGCCAAGTACTTGCGGCCACTCTGCTAGCAGTACACCGACGTCCGATTCTAGCAGGCAAATTTCCCTGCCCCAGCTGCTGGACCGTCGAAAGAAGTTCACTCCCAGCCATCCACATGCCCAGCGGTTGAATACTAGCTTGGCTAAATTGCTAGCGCTTCAACTGCTGCCTTTTCAGTTGGTAGACTCGGCCCCCTTCCGTGAGTTTGTGCAATGTGCGGTTCCTCAGTGGCAGGTTCCCAAACGCCACTTTTTCTCACGGAAGGCTATTCCGGCTCTCTACCGGCATGTGGAAGGCAAGGTCTTGGCCTCGCTGGACAGGGCGGTCAGCGGTAAGGTGCATATTACCGCTGACTCATGGTCCAGCAGGCATGGACAGGGACGTTACCTTTCTTTCACGGCCCATTGGGTCACTCTTTTGGCAGCTGGGAAGGATGCAGGACAAGGTGCAGTAGTGTTGGAGGTTGTTCCACCGCCACGCCTCCAAAATGCTACTACTGGTTGTGACACACCTCTCTCCTTCACCCCCTCCTCTTCTTCTTCCTCCATGGCCTCTTCCTGTGCTTTGTCCTCTGAACCAGCGGTGCTCCGTAGCCGTTCAAGGGGCTACGCAAGTACGCAGGCAAAAAGATGCCATGCCGTGCTTGCGCTGGTGTGTTTGGGGGACAGAAGCCACACTGGGGCAGAGGTCCTGTCTGCTCTGCAGGGCCAGGCCGAGAGGTGGTTGACGCCACACCAGCTTAAGCCAGGAATGGTGGTTTGCGACAATGGCACCAACCTCCTCTCCGCCCTCCGACAGGGACAACTGACCCATGTGCCCTGTGTGGCTCACGTCCTTAACCTGGCGGTGCAGCGGTTCTTGGGCAGGTACCCGGGCTTACAGGATGTCCTGAGGCAGGCCAGGAAAGTCTGTGTGCATTTCCGCAGATCTTATAATGCCAGTGCTCGCCTGGCTGAGCTGCAAAAGGAGTTGAACCTGCCCAAGAACCGCCTTATATGTGACATGCCCACCAGGTGGAACTCAACGTTGGCCATGCTGCAGCGGCTGCACATGCAGCAGAGGGCCATCAATGAGTACCTGTGCGACTACGGCACCAGGACAGGGTCAGGGGAGCTTGGTTTTTTTTCTCCACGCCAGTGGGGCATGATCAGGGATGCATGCACTGTCCTGGCACCATTTGAGGAGGCCACGAGGATGGTGAGCAGTGACAGTGCATGCATCAGTGACACTGTACCTCTTGTCCACCTGTTGGAGCACACGCTGCGTGGAATAATGGACAGGGCACTTGAGGCAGAACAGAGGCAGGAAGAGGAGGACTTCCTTGCCTCTCAAGGCCCCCTTTACCCAGACAGTGTTCCTTCTGTCCCACCCATCGCACAGGAAGAGGAGGAGGAGGAGGAGGAGGATTGTGTCAGCATGGAGGTGGAGGCTGGCACTCAGCATCATCAGCAGCAGTCTTTTAGGGATGATTTACAGTCCCAAGAAACCAGTGGACTTGTACGTGGCTGGGAGGAGGTGGCTGCGGATCATGTCGTCCTTAGTGACCCAGACGACTCCGGAGCGAATGCCTCAGCAAACCTACGCTGCATGGCCTCCCTGATCCTGCAAAGTCTGCGGAAGGATCCTCGTATTCTTCGGATCAAGGAGAGGGACCACTACTGGCTGGCCACTCTCCTTGATCCACGGTACAAGGGTAAGGTTGCGGACCTTATGTTACCGTCGCAGAGGGAGCAGAGGATGAGACAACTCCGGGAGGCCTTGCAGAAAGGTCTGTGCAACGCGTTCCCAGAGACTGGGAGGTTACAAACTCCTGGTCCTGGACAACGAGTTGCTGAGGCTTCGGCCAGTCAAAGAAGGAGCGGTGGGGAAGGTGGCCGTCTGACGATGCGTTCAGACAATTCTTTAGTCCGCAGCCCCAAAGTATGATCAGTTCCAGCAACCATCGCCAGCGTCTGATAAACATGGTGCAGGAATATCTAGGGGCAAGGTCAGACTTGGACACCTTCCCCACCGAAAATCCTCTGGCTTACTGGGTCTTGAGGATGGATCACTGGCCAGAGCTTGCACAGTATGCAATTGAGCTACTGGCCTGTCCTGCATCCAGCGTTCTTTCGGAACGCACATTCAGTGCTGCTGGAGGATTTGTCACGGATCACAGGGTGCGCCTGTCCACCGACTCGGTTGATCGACTGACTTTCATCAAGATGAACCAGTCTTGGATCACCACCAGCTACCACACACCTGATGCTGATATAACAGACTAATTGATTTTAACATGTCACATCCCTTCAAGACTGATGCTGATGCTGAGTGCCTGTGCTGTTATGTTGACTGGCTATCCTCCTCCTCCGAGTCCTCAATGATACGATTGATGATGATAGCTTGGAAGATCATTTTTGTTTATGGGTGCCGCCACCAGTGGCTAAGGCCCAATTTTTCAGCCCCTGTTTTACAGGGGCGTGTAATTACAATTTTTTTTAGCAATAATTTGCCATAGGGCTCATTGCTGTGCTCCAAGTACAGTATCTGTGAGGGGTTGGAGTGTTGTGGCACCAGTGCCTAAGGCCCAATTTTTCAGCCCCTGTTTAACAGGGGCGTGTCATTACAATTTTTGAAGCAATACTTTGCAACAGGGCTCATTGCTGTGCTCCAAGTACAGTATCTGTGAGGGGTTGTAGTGTTGTGCCACCAGTGCCTAAGGCCCAATTTTTCAGCCCCTGTTCAACAGGGGCATGTAATTACAATTCTTGATCTAATAATTCACAGCAGGGCCCATTGCTGCACCCACCAAGAGTAACTCTGAGGGCTTACAGTGTTGTGGCAACGCCACCACCACCACCACCACGAAAGGCCCAATTTTTCAGCCCCTGTTCAAAAGGGGCATGTAATTACAATTCTTGATCTAATAATTCACAGCAGGGCCCATTCCTGCACCCACCAAGAGTAACTCTGAGGGCTTACAGTGTTGTGGCAACACCACCACCACCACGAAAGGCCCAATTTTTCAGCCCCTGTTCAACAGGGGCATGCAATTACAATTCTTGATCTAATAATTCACAGCAGGGCCCATTGCTGCACCCACCAAGAGTAACTGTCAGGGCTTACAGTGTTGTGGCACCAGCACCACCATCAAAGGCCCAATTTTTACTACCACTGTTCAACAATTATATGTAATTAAAATTCCTGATATAATAGTTGACAGCAGGGCGTTCCAGCACCAACCAAGAGTAACTGTGAGTGCTTACAGTGTTGTGCCAACACCAACAACTAAGGGGCCTATTTCTGCAGAGTATATACGGCAGGTCCCTACTTTCAAACATCCAACTTACAAACGACTCCTACTTGCAAACGCAAGAAGACAACAGGAAGTGAGAGGAAATCTACCCCTTGGAAGGAAAATTCTCCCCTGTAAGAATTAATATGGGAGAAAGGTGTCTCCTCTGTACTGATGCTTTATCAGCAATCCTTGTTTCAAGAAAAACACCACATTTCAAAAACAGTTGTCATTGGGACGGAAAGTGAGGTGAAATGTTCTGAACAGGGGCACAGACAGCAAAACAAATGTTACAGGGGTGATAACCCTTACCTATGTTTTCCAAAAAGTTTAAAAATAGATTTTTGGGCTGGAGCTACACTTAAACAATGTACCTGTTCAAAATTACAAACAGATTCTACATAAGAACAAACCTACAGTCCCTGTCTTGTATGCACCGCCTGTATACGGCTGTTCAGAGTATATAGGGCCTTTTTTATTTTATGTGCGGGGTTCCCCTTAATATCCATACAAGACCCAAAGGGGCTGGTAATGGGCTGGGGTAGGGGGGGGGGGTGATGGGGTAGCTATGCCATTTTTCTTAAAGATTTTCATCCATATTACCGGGACCAGACATTACATTAAAGCCGCAAGCAGTTTTAAATGGCTTTTTTTTCCTTTAGAAGTGTCATTTTGTGCAGGGACAGTTCTAAACACGGGAAACACGTGGCACTTCACAGGCATACTTTAGACACCCCCCAGGTACGATATTTAAAGGAATATTTGACTTTTTTTTTTCACTTTATGCATCATTAAAATGACTGCTCCCGAAAAACGACCGTTTTTAAAACTTCTTTTTGCATTGATACATGTCCCCTGGTGCAGAACCCGGGTTCCCAAACCCTTTTTAGGACAATAACATGCATAATAGTTGTTATAATTAGCACTTTAGAATTCGAACGTTCGCATCCATTGTATTTAATAGGGTTCTAATGTTCGTACGAACTTTCGGTCCGTTCGCGGGTTCTGGTGCGAACCGAACCCGGGGGTGTTCGGCTCATCACTACTCTCAACGCAGAAAACTACCCTACTCACACGAGGACTTACTTTGGCACCAACTACTTTGCCTAACGCCTTCCAGTTGTTCAAAGATTTGAACAAGTTTATCCGAAACCTTACCCTCAAAAGATTTTATAATATAAAAGCAGCAACTATCATTTCAAGCGACATAACCTCCCCCTCTTCAGCCTATAGCAACATCCTAGATGAAAAAATAGCCTTGGATCTATCAGGAAGGAACTGGATCGCTCCTTAACCCTGATAATCCTGAATCAGACGCCCTTTTATATACCAACATCTAAATTGTTCTCCTGCAGTTAAACACACCAATTTCCATCCCCTATCTAATTTGTTTCCCACACAATCCAAAGGCCCATGCCTTGAAAGATTTTACTGCAGGGTATACGCTGAATTATTGATGATGTGCCAACAGCAACACAACCCCTATACAAATCACAACTTAACATACCCAGAAAGATCAGCCCTCAATGTATTGAAAACCAATGAGAATGTTATCATTAAATCAGCAGATAAGGGCGGTAGCATTGTGCTGCAAAACCGGGTAGACTACTTGGAGACTCACAAACCTATACAAAATTGCAAGAGGACCCCCTACCAAGTTTCACCATTGATGCTAAAATTTTAGTTAACCAAGCTACCAAAGATAATGTAATTACCAAAAAATATCAAACTCCGTATTTCTATCATTTTCCAAAAGTTCATAAAAGCACAACCAACCCCCCTGGCAGACCCATAGTTGCCTCTATGAACAATATTACTAGTGTTTTTCCCCAGTATGTAGACCTTTTTCTACAACCTTTTGTTTCCAATTTACAATCCCATATCAAAGATGGAATACACCTGCTTAAACTATTAGGTCCATACCAATGGGAGCCCATCTAAACCTGGCTCTCATTGGATGTCCAATCATTATACACATCCATCCCTCATAATGTCGGCATGCAGGCCATACAACACTTTCTGTCGGAAGACCCATCCAAACCAAATTAAATTCATTCTAGATGCCACATTCTTCTACCCGACTCATAATTATTTAGTGATTGAAGACCACTATTACCTTCAAACCTATGGCACTGCCATGGGCACCAATTTTGCACCTTCATATGTCAACTTAACTATGGGTCTCTGGGAAACACGATACATATGGGCGAATAACCCTTTCATGGTCAAAATTATATTTTACGGTCATTATATTGACGTCATTATTATCTGGGACGGTAATACCGATGATATTGAATCATTCATTTCCTATTGGAATAATAACAACATGGGCCTATCCTTTACATCCATTCACTTCACGATAAAACACATCTAGCATTCTTAGACCTTGATTTATTCCATGATACTGGTCGCATTCATGCAAAAAAATATTGCATACCTACAGCTGGGAACTCCTATCTGCACTTCAATAGTTGCCATCACCCTCGTTGGTTTAAAAACATCCCAAAAAGTCAATTCTGCCGTCTGTGACTGCATGGTGCAATTATGTCTGACTATCAGACACAAAGTATAAACCTCAAACAAAAATGTATTGAAAAAGGCTACCCTCCATCACTCATCGAACAAGCCTACATGTCAATCCTGATACTAATACCCATAAAATTAATTCATCAAAAGGACATTCGAAGCTGTGAGCGGAGAGCGCAGAGAGGAGAGCAGCCAGCGGGGGGCGGGTGAAGCAGCCGTGAGCCATGCTGTGAGCAGCAGGGGATAGCAGAGATCTCGGTGAAGGGGTGGCCGTGTGTGTGAGAGATGTCTGTGCTTGCAGAGCTGTGGAGGAGACTTCCTGGGGCTACTGTCTGTCAGGTTAGAAATGTAAGACGCAGGCTTCATCTAAACACTGTGGGTATTTACAGCACATTAGTACCCTCTAGTGATGTGGCTGTCCACTATAAGCATGGACTCCCTGTTATAACACTCTCCCTGCCATCTCGTAATGAACGTTGCCAGTTTACCATTAAACCCTTCACAACTACAGTAGGGACGTTTTTAAAGGACATCCATATAACCTTTGTGGTCCTGTTATGGGGACCTCCATTCCTCCAGTGGATTGCATGCAGAATGGGACCAAGTCAATAGGATGCATGTTACTACTACACAACTGCTAGCCTATTCTATGGTTGAGCGCCTTGGGTCTGTTTGTTGCAGTTCTAAAGTATGAGAAGGATAGATGAGCAGGTTACCCTGAAAAAAGAGACCCAGTTACAAGGCAGATGAGGTCTCACCTGAAGAAGGGGTTGTACCCTGAAAAGTCAAACTCCGAGCCCCCCCGCCTTAAAGTCTGGGTACCTTTTTTCATGATAATGTATTCATTTATCCTTCGAGTATTTTGTATAAATTCTCAATTCTATACATCAACTGTTGAATGTTAATTTGACTATATACAACATTTTTACTGAATGCAATATTGTATGTAGCACCCCTCCAATATTGGGTGGAAATTTAGGGGCAGTCTGAGCCAGTAGTTTGGCTCAGACCAATTGTTAAGTTCTTTAATGCTTCTGCTCTGGGTGTGATACTGCCTGGCAGTAGTGTGCTCTGTTGCCTGTAGGTGGCACTGTCACCACTGGCATAGGTGAACCAAGAGGGGTATCACAGCACCTTGGGTGTCCTCTCTCGGCAGCTGTGCAGTGGGCGTGGTCGGCCTGCTGTGCATGCTGGGAGGGGGTACATAAGGGGCAGACGCCATTGGGGGTGAGGAGAGTTCCAGGGGACCCATTGGTCCTGGGTATGCGCCTCGGGGTAAGATGAAGCTGACCAGTATAATGAAGTTGGTTCAGAGCATCCGGTCACATCCCAATTGGTTATTGGAAAAATAGAAATTGGGTTGCCCCTGGGATATTATGGACTGGTGCAATAATATGAACCGACCAATAGGAGTATGTAAAAATAGAAAAAGTTTTATTACATGTAAATAATCACAGGAGTAAACAATAAGGACAGTTTGATGTATTGAATATCATAAAAACATGAGTTACCCGTATTTATCGGCGTATAACACGCACAGGCGTATAACACGCACCCTAACTTTAAGAGGGAAGTTTCAGGAAAAAAAAACTTTCCACAGCCCCCTGCGTATAACACGCAGGCACAGTTTACCCTCTATTTTCAGGGTAAAAAAGTGAGTGTTATGCGCCAATAAATACAGTATATACTAACATACACACCAATATACTAGGTATTCACATCCATGATGTTGGACAATTAAAGTCGATACAGAGGGAAGCGAATAGATACCAACATGTTTCGGATACAGATGGCAATTCAAGGCCACTATGTATATATTCCTTCTTCAGGGTTAGTATGTGGGCGAGTCAGTAATTAGATTTGTTCTGTAGTTTAGAAAAAAGAAAAAGCAAAAAATAATATATGTAGATAAATTGATATTGTTGTATATTTTGCTGTATTTCTGTCTGGCATTGTCTGGCGATGTCTGCCGGGTTTCATTTCCGGAACTTTCGATAGAGAAATGTTACATTAGAATTTTAAACCTATTCATTTTTTTTTTTTCTCATTCCCTTGTTTTCCCCTTCCCCACTCTCTTTGCTTCTTTCCCACCCTGCATGATATTGCAGGATATCCAATGCCCAATGTTATACTCTATACCAGGGCTTAAAATTTCAAGTGTAGACCTACTAGCCAGGCAAAAACCTTACTCTCCACCAGTTGCCCCACCAAACCTTTCCCAGGTCCGTCCCCCAACCCCGCCCCCTTAAAGCCCTGCCCCCTTAAAGCTTATGAAATTACATTTTTCTTAAGAATAAAGAATCCAAAATATAAAAAAATGCAATTATAACATAGCTTTATTCAATTTAAACATAACAGCAATAGCGTTAATATCAGGGTCCCCAGAGAGCACCCCTTTACATCAGTGTCCCCAGAGAGCACCCCCATAAATCAGTGTCCCCAGAGAGCCCCCCCCATACAACCTCCCCTTACATCAGGGTCCCCAGAGAGCCCCCCTTTACATCAGTGTCCCCAGAGAGCACCCCCATACATCAGTGTCCCCAGAGAGCCTCCCCTTACATCAGGGTCCCCAGAGAGCCCCCCCCCATACATCAGTGTCCCCAGAGAGCCCCCCCATACATCAGTGTCTCCAGAGGGCCCCCCCCATACATCAGTGTCCCCAGAGAGCCCCCCCCATACATCAGTGTCCCCAGAGAGCCCCCCCATACATTAGTGTCCCCCAGAGGGCCTCCCTCTAAATAAGTGTCCTCAGATGGCTCTCCATCTTACCTTTAGCTGGTGGGTGTAGGGATGTGCACCGTTGGCAGGCGGCCTCTTCTCATGTCCCCCATGGTGATGGAGAGCGGACCTCTCCTCGTGCCCCCCGCGGCGGTGGAGAGCGGACCTCTCCTTGTTTCTCCCTCAGCGGTGGAGAGCGGAACTCTCCTGCACCTGTCCCCAGTAATGGCGCTGCCGAAGAAGAAGCCAGAAACTGGAAGTCGGCTTCAAAATGAGGCTTGGAGCGCAGGTGCACAGCAAATCGATCCCCGGGGCCTGGGGATCACATTGCACACTGTTACTGCCAGGGGCATACCTAGAGCATCTGGCACCCCCCCACCTTAAAATGTAAAAACACTCCACTGTGCCCCCTGCATACCTCTGCATCCTTCAATATCTTTTTGTCACTACTGTGTACCCCCTCTCCACAACTGCACCTCTGGACCCCTTTACATTACACTGCACCCTGCACCTCTGGACCCCTTTACATTTAACAACCCTTGTACCTCTGGACCACTTTACATTTCAAAACCCTTGTACCTCTGGACCCCTTTACATTACACTGCACCCCTTCACATTACACAGCCCTTGTACCTCTGCACCCCTTTACATTACACAGCACCCTGCACCCCTTTACATTACACAGCCCTTGTAACTCTGGACCCCTTTACATTACACGGCACCCTGCACCTCTAGACCCCTTTACATTACACAGCCCCCCACAGCTCTGGACCCCTTTACATTACACGGCACCCTGCACCTCTAGATGCCTGTATGTTACACAGACACCCCCCTCAACAGTTCTGGACCCCCTGCATGTTACACAGACCCCCCTACAGTGCAGACCCCCCTACAGTACAGGCCCCGCTACAGTGCAGGCCCCCCTACAGTGCAGGCCCCCCTACAGTACAGGCCCCCCTACAGTACAGACCCCCCTACAGTACAGACCCCCGCTACAATGCAGACCCCCCTACAGTTAAGACCCCAGCTACAGTGCAGACCCCCCTACAGTGCAGACCCCCCCCCCCTACAGTGCACAGACCCCCTAACAATACAAACCCCCCTACAGACCCATATCGTACCTCAGAACTGACAGAGAGCCCGAGGTAGTGGCTTTGCAGGGAGGGGGGGTGCGAGCCACACCCGAGCCAGTCGGCACATCTGGGACCGGCGCAACGATCCCCTTCTCTCAAGGCTCTGATCAGTCTCGGCAGCGGCTGTCACCCGACAAGTATGAAGCCGCCTCCCCCTCCTCCTGCATGCACAGCACTGTATAGACATAAAGGAGGAGGGGGAGGCGGCTTCATACTGCTCGGCTGACAGCCGCTGCCCGAGACTGAGCCATGAGAGAAGGGGATCGTTGCGCCGGTCCCAGATGTGCTCGCACCCCCCCTGCAAAGCCACTACCTGCTCGCCCCCCCTCCGTGACTGAAAGGAGACAGCGCCGCGGGTTTAACAGCAGCATCGTGCGGTGACAGAACAGACATGTTCTGTCACTGCGCGATCTGCTGTTAAACCCACAGCGGTGGCGCTGTCTCCTTTCAGTCACGGAGGGCGCCGGGGGGGCGCCGGCCTGACACCCCCCAGTGTGTGGCACCTGAGCACTCGCCCAACGGCAATTTATGCTCGCATTTGGCGAGCGGGCGAGTGCATTTTTCAAGCCCTGCTCTATACAATACTGTATCCTTTAAATGTATGTACAGATGTTCTCTGTTTAAACAACATTTTTATTGTATGTAATTTCAGTATAAGTATTATTTTCTTTACTGTAACAACTGTTTTACTATATTTTCAGATACAGTAATATATGGGACTCATCATATATGTAATGGGTGAACTCCTTGTGAAACATCTAATCCAACTCCTATAAGAAATAAACCTCCCCCTTCCCTTTCAAAAAGGAACCTTAACATTGACTATTGGAAATATATTTATATATATTTCCTTCACTTTTCTGTGTTCTTTTATTCTTTTTGGACATTTATTTTGTTGGACAATCCTCCCAGTTTATGCATGGCTAGTCGAGACTCCCCGTCACACTGGAGCCCCCTATGATAATTAATTTTGTCTTTCGGGGCAGCATCTCAATTTAGAGTGCAAAAGACGGTTGTCAGTCACAGGTAACATCTCTTTTTTGCCCACAGCATCCGGGCCTTATCCATCATCATTGCCCCCGCTTCCCAGCTTCGCCCTCTTCTTCTTTTCCATCTCTTATTGGCGTCTGGTTGACGGAGATGTCTCTCGAACTGTCAGCTCCGATGCGCATGCGCACTGGGCGTATTGACGCAGATACTTCCGCCATCCAGTGTGCCGGCGATCACGTCAACATCTGACGTCGCCGCGCATTTCAAGCGCGGTGACGCCGGACGCCGCGCAGACCGAGGGATGGACCTCACATCAACAGGGTGGAATATCTTTAGGACTGGGCTATAGTGAGTGATTTTAATATCGCACATCTTTAAGTGCCCAGTCCTCGTCCTCCTTCCCTTGGCGCCACTACTCTTTTACCTGATTGGCTAATCCAATAACAGCTGACCTATTTAAATGTCAGCTGTGCCTACTGAAATCTCGCTGCACAGCTGAGACACACACATATGGAGTTCAAACACAAGCTAAGGTACGAGGAATCTTTTCCCAAATGGTTATTGCCAAACCATATTGCTACTTTTTGATACCTGATTGAGAGTGGCGACTCCAGCCGCTCTCTCAGATTAAAATTCACCCAATTTTTTCAACCTTATTTTATTTTTACTATTTTGCTTTTCAGAACAAACTGTCAGGTCACCTACGGCCAGGTGACAGATGCACACCGTAGGGGGACAGGAGTGCACCGCAAGGTAGTGAACCCTATGGCTGACTGCTGCGGATAGGAAACTGGGTGGTTGTGGAAAGCGGGACCAGAGGAGCACAACCGGGATCCTATAGGAAGCTAGAGCCAAGATTCCCCAGGGCGCGGAGTCTAAGACCCAGCAGGTCTTCTCCAGAGCCTCTAGTGGTGAGGATGTTATGCTGCAGGCTGGGTCCAGGTCGCGGCCCCTAGAGTCTCCTAGCTCACGCCCCGTAGGATAAGGGGACAAGAGGGGAAGCAGCAGCACAAGATATAAAAGAGTAATGAATAACAAGCTGAAGGTCAAGGGCCACAAGCAGACAAGGATAACGAAAGACAAGCCGAAGGTCAAGGGTCACGAGCAGACAGGGATAGTTGGGGACAAGCCAATAACGTAACAGAGAGACAGACGTAGCACACGGCAGGCAGGAACCCAAACACACAATGCCTAACAAACACGTTGATCAGCAAAGCAGGCTTGCAGTGCACAGGTTAATATAGTGTTCTGTGATAGGGCCTGGGGTGGAGTCAGGCTGGGAGGAGATTATAAAGGAAGCCAGGTGAAAGGGTTCTGGCCTCTAAGATGAACACATGAGGAGGAAAGGTAAGATGGCAGACAGACATTAATGCATATCCATAACAGTACCCTCCCTCTTACGAGGCCTCCCCCTTCGCCGCCTGGGCCCAGGTTTAGAGGGAAACTTCAGATGAAACTCCTTTAACAGATGAGGTGCAAAGACCTCAGATGCAGTGATCCAAGACCTCTCCTCAGGACCAAACCCTTTCCAATGAACGAGGTACTGAAGAACGCCTTTACAGAGTCGGGAGTCCAGAATTTGGCTGATCTCGTACTCCTGATTATCCTCAGAGACAGGTGCGACGGTAGGGAGAGGACGAGAGAATTTATTGAGGACTAAAGGCTTTAGAAGAGCAACATGGAAGGAGTTAGTGATTTTAAGGCTTTTAGGAATCTGGAGTTTGAAACAAACCGGATTCAGTTTAGCAGTTACCGTGTATGGACCAATGAATAGTGGAGCAAACTTCAGAGAAGGAACTCGGAGCTTGATGTTCCTGGTAGAGAGCCAGACTTTGTCCCCTGGCTGAAGAGAAGGTGGTTTACGCCTGCGGCGGTCGGCAACGCCTTTGAATTTTTCAGCAGCTTCCCGGAGGGAATCATGAACGTCACCCCAAACTGAATTGAGAGACTCCTGAACCGAAGCCAAAGCTGGAATATCTGGAGAACAGATCATGGGGAGAGGAAGTTGAGGGTGTTTTCCATAAACTGTGAAAAAGGGTGTCTTCTGCGAACTGGTATTCACATGATTGTTATGGGAGAATTCTGCCCACGGGAGTAGAGAGGACCAATCGTCATGGTGAGAAGACACAAAGGTGCGAAGAAAGACCTCTAACTCCCGATTAACCCTCTCAGTCTGTCCATTGGATTGGGGATGGTAAGAAGAAGAAAAATCCAAGACAATATTGAGGGATTTGCAAAAGGCTCTCCAAAAACGAGACGTGAATTGGACTCCCCTGTCGGAAACAATATAAGAAGGAACCCCATGAAGGCGGAGAATTTCTCGAATGAAAATGGGAACCAAGGCAGGGGCAGAAGGAAGACCAGGAAGAGGAACAAAATGAGCCATCTTGGAGAACCGATCGATTACCACCCAAATGACTGTATTATTCTCAGACAGTGGGAGGTCGGTGATAAAATCCATGGCAATATGAGCCCAGGGCTCCTTAGGAATGGGCAAGGGCATGAGGAGACCAGCAGGAGCTTGTGTGGAGGATTTGGACTGAGCGCAGACATGACAAGCTTTAACGTAGTCTTTGACGTCTGAGCGGAGATTAGGCCACCAGTAGTGACGACTGATGAGTAGGAAGGAACGGAGGAATCCAGAATGGCCTGCCACCTTGGAATCATGTCCCCAACGAAGGATCTTAGCTCTTAGCTCAGTGGTGACAAAGGTCTTACCAGGCGGAATTTTTGACTTCAGGGTGGTAGAGTGGGCAACAAAGCATGAAGTTGGAATGATCGGCTCAGGTTCAGGGGCGGACTCCTCGTCCAAAGTGTCAAATGACCTAGAGAGCGCATCAGCCCGACCGTTGCAAGAACCAGGTTTGTAAGTAATCGTGAAATTAAAACGGGCAAAGAAGAGACTCCACCTGGCCTGTCTAGGATTCAGACGTTTAGCATTCTGTAGATACTGTAAATTTTTGTGATCGGTAAAGATCGTTATGGAGTGAGGGGAACCCTCCAAGAGATGACGCCACTCCTGTAACGCCAATTTAATTGCGAGAAGTTCCCGATCACCGATGGCATAATTCCTCTCTGCCTGAGAAAACTTTTTGAAAAAGAACGCACATGGTTGACGTCTCTTCTCAAAGATTTGAAGAAGCACAGCTCCCACCCCCATTGAGGAAGTGTCCACTTCAATAAAAAATGCATTCCCAGGATTTGGTCTCCTCAAGAGGGGGCCAGAAACAAAGGCCTGTTTCAGGTTGTGAAATGCAGAGACAGCTTCGGGAGGCCAGTCTTTGGCATTCACACCCTTCTTGGTCAAAGCGATAATAGGCGCGGCAAAGGAAGAGTAGTTCCTTATGAACTGCCTATAATAATTAGTGAAGCCAAGAAAGCGATGCGTGGCCTTGAGGCTAGCAGGAAGAGGCCAGTTGGTAATAGCCAAGACCTTCCCAGGATCCATACGAAGACCCGAACATGAGACAAAGCACCCCAGAAACAGGACCTCAGAACATTCAAAGGAACATTTCTCCAGCTTGGCATAGAGATTGTTCTCTCTAAGACGCTGAAGTACAGTGCGGACATGGTTTCTGTGGACGAGCAGATTTTCAGAAAAGATCAGAATGTCATCCAAATAGATGACAACAAACTGGTACAGCAGATCTCTGAAGATTTCATTGACAAAGTTTTGGAACACGGCTGGAGCATTACACAGACCAAAAGGCATCACCAGGTATTCGTAATGCCCGTCTCTAGTGTTGAATGCAGTCTTCCATTCGTCACCCTCCCGTATTCGAATGAGATTGTACGCGCCTCTGAGATCCAACTTGGTGAAAATGGAGGCACCCTTCAACCTATCGAATAGCTCAAATATTAAGGGTAAGGGGTATCGATTTTTAATAGTAACCGCATTTAAACCCCGATAATCGATGCAGGGTCTTAAGGTACCATCCTTTTTGGCAACAAAAAAGAACCCTGCAGGCGAAGAGGATTTCCGGATGAAACCTCTCTCCAAATTCTCTGCGACATACTCAGACATGGCCTGGGTCTCTGGGATGGACAGAGGGTAGGTACGACCCCTGGGTAGAGTTGCTCCGGGGACAAGATCAATAGCACAGTCAAAAGACCTGTGGGGAGGAAGCACCTCTGCTGATTTCTTACAGAACACATCCCGGTAATCGCTGTATGCAGCGGGAAGATCATAAGAAACAGAAGTGGCAGCAACCGGAAGACTCTCCTTGGGGGTCACCTTGAGAAGACATGACGAGAAACATGAGGAACCCCAGGCCAGGATCTGCCCAGAGACCCAGTCCACATGTGGAGAGTGGAGCTGTAGCCAAGGGAGGCCCAATACAACTGGGGTAGAGGCCTTGGGTAGAATAAGAAAGGATATCCACTCCTGGTGAAGAATCCCTACCGACATCCTGATGGGTAGCGTCTGGAAGCGAATAGGGCCCCCTGGGAGAACAGTGCCATCAATTGCCGAGACTACCAATGGGGTAGTGAGAGGTGAAAGGGTAAGCTTCATAGAAGAAGGAGTTCTCCAATCCATAAAATTGCCGGCAGCCCCGGAATCCAGATATGCAAGGGTTGACTGAGGAGAAGTGCCTACATGAAGGAACACCGGCAAGAGAAGGCGAGAAGGTGATGTTTCTGGGTCCAATACTCCACCTTCCAAATGTATTAGACCCGAGCGTTTCCCGGACGAAGCGAGCAGGAGTCACGAAAATGACCCTTGCCCCCACAATAGAGGCACAAGCCCAGAGTTCTGCGCCTAGCACGTTCTTCGGGGGTTAGTCTGGTCCGGCCCAGCTGCATAGGTTCCTCAGCAGGTAGAGGATGCTCCACGGGACGAAGGGAGGGGAGCTCAGACTGGCTAGAACCCAGAGAGTGCTGGCGTCTTTTTTCTAAGGACCTCTCTTGAAAACTAATGTCGATCTGATTGCATAACGAAATTACATCGTCCAGACCGACGGGAATGGCTCTTCCCGCTAATTTGTCTTTCACTCGGTCAGAGAGGCCATGTAAAAAGGTAGCGACCAGGGCCTCATTATTCCAGCTCAATACAGCTGTGTGGATACGGAACTGAAGAGCATATTGTCCCACTGAACTAGAATCTTGGCGAAGACGTAAGACAGCACTAGCCGCTGAAGAAGCCCAAGCCGGCTCTTCGAAGATATAACGAAAGAGCTTCAAGAAGTCGGACAGGCTGGAAACCACCGGATCATTCCTCTCCCACGGGGGGGCAGCCCAGGCCAAAGCTTCACCGGAGAGGAGGGAAATGATATAGGCTACCTTAGCCCGGTCAGACAGGAAGTTTTGAGGCTGAAGCTCAAAATGGATCGTGCATTGGCTGAGAAACCCCCTGCAGGCCTTGGAGTCCCCAGAGAAACGGAACGGAGCTGGCAGTGTTAGTGAGTGTGTGGCTGCGACTGGTGCGATAGGTACAACCGCTGGTTGTACTTGAGGTTGCGGATTCGGGGTTCCCAAGGAGGCCTGAAGCTGCTCGAATCGAGAAGCCAGATCCTGGAGGAATCGCATCACCTGAGTCTGATTCGATTCCTGGGTTTCAAGTCTGCGAACTATGCCCTGAAATGGATCATCCGCGGGGAGCGGCATGTCAGCCGGGTTCAGGGCTGATCAAACTGTCAGGTCACCTACGGCCAGGTGACAGATGCACACCGTAGGGGGACAGGAGTGCACCGCAAGGTAGTGAACCCTATGGCTGACTGCTGCGGATAGGAAACTGGGTAGTTGTGGAAAGCGGGACCAGAGGAGCACAACCGGGATCCTATAGGAAGCTAGAGCCAAGATTCCCCAGGGCGCGGAGTCTAAGACCCAGAAGGTCTTCTCCAGAGCCTCTAGTGGTGAGGATGTTATGCTGCAGGCTGGGTCCAGGTCGCGGCCCCTAGAGTCTCCTAGTTTACGCCCCGTAGGATAAGGGGACAAGAGGGGAAGCAGCAGCACAAGATATAAAAGAGTAACGAATAACAAGCTGAAGGTCAAGGGCCACAAGCAGACAAGGATAATGAAAGACAAGCCGAAGGTCAAGGGTCACGAGCAGACAGGGATAGTCGGGGACAAGCCAATAAACGTAACAGAGACACAGACGTAGCACACGGCAGGCAGGAACCTAAACACACAATGCCTAACAAACACGTTGATCAGCAAAGCAGGCTTGCAGTGCACAGGTTAATATAGTGTTCTGTGATAGGGCCTGGGGTGGAGTCAGGCTGGGAGGAGATTATAAAGGAAGCCAGGTGAAAGGGTTCTGGCCTCTAAGATGAACACATGAGGAGGAAAGGTAAGATGGCAGACAGACATTAATGCATATCCATGACACAAACACTGTCCCAGTTTTTTCCATCCTTGTGATTTTTGACATGCCGTGTAAACACGCTGGGACAGAGATATTATAATCATATCCAAACTGTCCTTATTGGCAAAGCCCCCAGTTCCTAACATCCACCTGAACATTGACATGCTGCCCCCTTTTAACCACTTAAGCCCCGGACCATTTCGGGCCATTAGGACCAGGCCTGTTTTTGGGATTCGGCACTGCGCTGCTTTAACTGTAAATTGTGCGGACATGCAATGTTGTACCCAAATGAAATTTGCGTCCTTTTCTTCCCACAAATAGAGCTTTCTTTTAATGGTATTTGATTGCCTCTGCGATTTTTATTTTTTGCGATATAAACAGAAAAAGACCGAAAATTTTGAAAAAAAATGATATTTTCTACTTTTTGTTATAAGAAAAATCGAATAAACTCAATTTTAGTCATACATTTAGGCCAAAATGTATTCAGCCACATGTCTTTAGTAAAAAAAATGTCAATAAGCGTATATTTATTGGTTTGCGCAAAAGTTATAGCGTTTACAAACTAGGGTACATTTTCTGAAATTTACACAGCTTTAAATTTATGACTGCCTATCTCATTTCTTGAGGTGCTAAAATGGCAGGGCAGTACAAACCCCCCCCAAATGACCCCATTTTGGAAAGTAGACACCCGAAGGAAATTGCTGAGAGGCATGTTGAGCCCATTGAATATTTTTTTTTTTTGTCCCAAGTGATTGAATAATGACAAAAAAAAAAAAATTACAAAAAGTTGTCACTAAATGATATATTGCTCACACATGCCATGGTTATATGTGGAATTGCACCCCAAAATACATTCTGCTGCTTCTCCTGAGTACGGGGATACCACATGTGTGGGACTTTTTAGGAGCCTAGCCACGTACGGGACCCCGGAAACCAAGCACCGCCTTCAGGATTTCTAAGGGCGCAAATTTTTGATTTCACTCCTCACTACCCATCACAGTTTCGAAGGCCATAAAATGCCAAAATAGCACAAAACCCCCCCAAATGACCCCATTTTGGAAAGTAGACACCCCAAGCTATTTGCTGAGAGGCATGTTGAGTCCATGGAATATTTTATATTTTGCCACAGGTTGCGGGAATATGACAAACTTTTTTTTTTTTGCACAAAGTTGTCACTAAATGATATATTGCTCACACATGCCATGGGCATATGTGAAATTACACCCCAAAATACATTCTGCTGCTTCTCCTGAGTACGGGGATACCACATGTGTGGGACTTTTTGGGAGCCTAGCCGCGTACGGGACCCCAAAAACCAAGCACCGCCTTCAAGGTTTCTAAGGGCATACATTTTTGATTTCACTCCTCACTACCTATCACAGTTTTGAAGGCCATAAAATGTCAAAATAGCCCAAAACCCCCACAAATGACCCCATTTTGGAAAGTAGACACCCCAAGCTATTTGCTGAGAGGCATGGTGAGTATTTTACAGCTCTCATTTGTTTTTGAAAATTAAGAAAGACATTTTTTTTTTCTTTTTTTACATTTTCAAAACTTTGTGACAAAAAGCGAGATCTGCAAAATACTCAACATACCTCTCAGCAAATAGCTTGGGGTGTCTACTTTCCAAAATGGGGTCATTTGGGGGGGTTTTGTGCCATCTGGGCATTCCATGGCCTCCGAAACTGTGATAGGCAGTGAGGAGTGAAATCAAAAATTTACACCCATAGAAATCCTGAAGGCGGTGCTTGGTTTTTGGGGTCCCGCACGCGACTAGGCTCCCAAAAAGTCCCACACATGTGGTATCCCCGTACTCAGGAGAAGCAACAGAATGTATTTTGGGGTGTAATTCCACATATGCCCATGGCATGTTTGAGCAATATATAATTTAGTGACAACTTTTTGTACATTTTTTTTTTTTTTTTTGGTCATTATTCAATCACTTGGGACAAAAAAAAAAATATTCAATGGGCTCAACATGCCTCTCAGCAAATAGCTTGAGGTGTCTACTTTACAAAATGGGGTCATTTGGGGGGGTTTTGAACTGTCCTGGCATTTTATGCACAACATTAGGAAGCTTATGTCACACATCATCCACTCTTCTAACCACTTGAAGACAAAGCCCTTTCTGACACTTTTTGTTTACATGAAAAAAAAAATTTTTTTTGCAAGAAAATTATGTTGAACCCCCAAACATTATATATTTTTTTAAAGCAAAGGCCCTACAGATTAAAATAGTGGGTGTTGCATTTTTTTTTTCCACACAGTATTTGCGCAGCGATTTTTCAAACACATTTTTTGGGGGAAAAACACACTTTTTTTATTTTTAATGCACTAAAAAACACTATATTGCCCAAATGTTTGATGAAATAAAAAAGATGATCATAGGCCGAGTACATGGATACCAAACACGACATGCTTTAAAATTGCGCACAAACGCGCAGCGGCGACAAACTACATTCATTTTTAAAAGCATTTAAAAGCCTTTACAGGTTACCACGTTAGATTTACAGAGGACGTCTACTGCTAAAATGACTGCCCTCGATCTGACCTTCGCGGTGATACCTCACATGCATGATGCAATTGCTGTTTACATATGACGCTAGACCGACGCTTGCGTTCGCCTTTGCGCAAGAGCAGGGGGGGACAGCGGTGCTTTTTTTTTTTTTTTATTATTTATTTGGCTTTTTTATTTTTTTTTTAAACTGTGCCTTCCATATTTTATTTTTTTACCATTTTTATCGTTATCTCAGGGAATGTAAATATCCCCTATGATAGCAATAAGTAGTGACAGGTACTCTTTTTTTGAAAAAAATTGGGGGGTTAGACCCTAGATCTTTCCTCTGCCCTCAAAGCATCTGACCACACCAAGATCGGTGTGATAAAATGCTTTCCCAATTTCCCAATGGCGCTTTTTATATCCGGGGGGGGGGGACATTCCCTCCCACTGCTTGTAAAAGCAGTCTAGAGGCTAATTATCTGCTAGAATTGCTTTTACATGAAAGCCGGCTGCTGGCTGAAAAGAATGATACCAAGATGATACCTAAACCCGCAGGCATCATTCTGGTATAAACATTCAAAGTCCAGCAACATACCAGTACGTAGCTGGTCCATGTTGGACATGTATTGTAATCTTTTTTTTCATACAGCCTATTGGCTGAACGAAAAAAATTGATTGATTGGTGGGTATGCCCACCATTAGAATACCTCCCTTCATCCACCCACTTCTAATGATGGGCATATATGCCGAAACATGGGGGCATCCTCCCGCAAAAAAGTTATGCCGCGTACACACGGTCAAGCCTTCGTCGGAATTTCGACCGTATGTACGCGGCATAAAAGGTTATGCCGCGTACACACGGTCAGACTTTTCCACGGGCAAGCCTCCGTTGGAATTTCGACCGTATATACGCGGCATTAGGAGCAAAATCGCTCCTCCGCCCCTGCTGCCCCCATGCTTCGGCATATATGCTCTTTTTTTTAACTGTGGTGGTGAAATCACCTCCTACAGCGTTGGAGTCACGGCTGTCAAGATAAATAGATCCGCGCTGCAACTGAATGGCGTACCTGCTAAGCAAATGGTGGTTAACATTAAAACAAAGTAACATTACAGTACAACAGTAAGACCTTACCATGCCATACCTGCAAAGCAAATACCAAAACAAAACCTAGTAAAAAATAAAAAAATGTTTTAACGCAACCTGTGCCTAAAATATATATATGCCGAAGCATGGGGGCATCCTCCCGCAAAAAAGTTATGCCGCGTACACACGGTCAGACTTTTCCACGGGCAAGCCTCCATTGGAATTTCGACCGTATGTACGCGGCATTAGGAGCAAAATCGCTCCTCCGCCCCTGCCGCCCCCATGCTTTGGCATATATGCTCTTTTTTTTAACTGTGGTGTCACGGCTTTATGTATCGTGGGAGCAAACGCTGTTGCTGTCAAGATAAATAATTCCGCGCTGCAGTTGAATGGCGCACCTGAAAACAAAAAATTACATACCTGAAAAGCAAGCATGATAAAACATTGCAGAATAGAATACAGTAAAAAAGAGCAGAACAATAGAGAGAAAATAGAGAGAGAGAGAACAATAAAACGACAACTATTTTTGGTTTTTTTATTTTATTTATTTTTTTGTGTTTTGTTTTTTACGTTTTTTTTTTTCTTTTTTACACTTTTTTTGTAACTTTACAACTGTAATGGTTCGGGTCTCTCAAAATGTAATGGCATCTTGGGAGACCCTGTGTAAGTGTGTCCTTGTCTGTGAAATGCTGTACCCTACGCTAAAACTTCACTTTTGAGTGGTAGCGTTCAAAACATTCACCTTGGACTGGTTGATATTGATGGTTGCTATGGACTGGTTGCTATGGATGGTTGCTATGGACAATTGCTATGGACGGTTGCTACGGATTGGTTGTTATGGACGGTTGCTATGGATTGGTTGCCATGGACAGTTGCTATGGTCTGGATGCTATGGATAGTTGCTATGGATGGTTGTTATGGACAGTTGCTATGGACGGTTGCTATGGACTGGTTGCAATGGATGGTTGCTATGGACAGTTGCTATAGACTGGTTGCTATGGATGGTTGCTATGGACTGGTTGCTATGGACGTTTGCTATGGACTGGTTGATATGGATCAGGCCTGTCTCTGCGAACGCTGCAGTTATGTGTGTTGTGTTTGGTAAGTGACAGTCATCGATCGATACTGCACTTGGGTGGGCTGGGCTGGGCGGAGGGGCTAAACGCAGGCGCTAGCAGGTATCTGGGCTGATCCCGCTAACACTGCGTTTTTGGGAACCCTAAACCGCTGGGGATGCTAGTATAGATCTGATCAGATACTATACCACTAAGGGGGGTGTATGCTTTGCGCGTGGGTGTTAGCGTTACTGGCACTAACCTAACACTGCCTGGGGCGACGCAGACCCTCTCTGGCGCTAAAACCTAATTGATCTCACCCGCCGGGCGATCAGGGGGGTTAAACCTTTATTGGGTTATATACGGCGGGTGCCCTGATGCTATAAAAAGCAAACTAATCAACCAGCGTCACCCGTAACCTTTATATGGTGATCACTGGTGAAAGGGTTAACTAGGGGCAATCAGGGGGTTAAAACCTTTATTAGGTTAAATATGGGGGTACCTGACACTATATAAAAACCTGACGGGTAACCTAAATAACTAAATAACTTACTGGCTAACCAGTGACACCAGTGACGCTTATACGGCGATCACTGGTGAAAGGGTTAACTCTAGGGGCAATCAGGGGGTTAAAATAATATATGGGGGTACCTGACACTAATAAAAACCTGCGGCGAACCTAAAAAAAAAAAAATAATAATCTAAAACACCAGCGACACAAATACAGCGATCGGAAAAACAATCGCTTAGTGACGCTGAAGTTAGGGGGTGAAAGGGTTACCTGGGGGGTGATCAAGGGGTTAAACCTTTATTAGGGGGGGTTAGGGGGCTACCCTGGACCTAAAGGGGCCTAATCCTAACTGCCCTGCAACTTTTTACAATCACAGATGACACTAAATGCAGTGATCAGTAAAATAAATGATCACTGCAATCAGTGACACTGTGATTGGGGGCTTTGGGGTGACCTGGGGGGTGATCTGGGGGTGACTGGGGGGTGATTTGTGTGCCTATGTGTACCTACGTGTCAGTGGACTGTTGGTGCACTAACCTGCTTCTTCTCTGCTCGGCGCCGGGAACGAAAAGACCGCGGCGAGGGAGATGACATCACTTCCTCCAGCCTTGTTTACATCACATGGCGGAGGAAGCATTTTCATTGGCCGGGAGCGATCGCGAGGGGGGGGGCGGAATCGAGCAGCCGCCCCCTCATGCCTGATCGCTCCCGAACACTTAACGGCCGCTCACTGCAGTGAAGGGGGGTCCGGATGGACCCCCCAACTGCACAAAGGCGATCACGTAGATCTACGTGATTCTGCCTGTCCGTGCCATTCTGCCGACGTAAATCGGCGGTGGGCGGTCGTTAAGTGGTTAAAGGGCTAAGCTGCTAATTTATCTCTAAGCCTAGAGTTATTACATAATTACTTTTGGTGCTTTCTACCCTTTGGATTGGACTCTACAAGTTCCCGGGAGCTCACCCAATTGACGTGTCCCATCTTACATCTCCATGTTCTACAAATCTCCTGTGAGATGTAAGTAAATATACACTTTTTCTTGGATATGTATTGGATGATGCATATTATCATGTAGTGCGTGTTTTTAAATGCAATGCCAGACAGAAATACAGCAAAATATACAACATTATCAATTTATCTACATATATTTTTTGCTTTTTCTTTTTTTTCTAAACTACAGAACAAATCTAATATACTGACTCGCCCACATACTAACCCTGAAGAAGGAATATATACATAGTGGCCTTGAATTGCCATCTGTATCCGAAACATGTTGGTATCTATTCGCTTCCCTCTGTATCGACTTTAATTGTCCAACATCATGGATGTGAATACCTAGTATATTGGCGTGTATGTTAGTATATAACTCATGTTTTTATGATATTCAATACATCGAACTGTCCTTATTGTTTACTCCTGTGATTATTTACATGTAATAAAACTTTTTCTATTTTTACATACTCCTATTGATCAGTTCATATTATTGCACCAGTCCATAATATCCCAGGGGCAACCCAATTTCTATTTTTCCAACTTTAGGAAAGGAGACCAGGGGAGGATCAGTCCCGGAGGGGATTAGCGATGGTACTGCCGCCTCGGGAAGAGGCATGGAAACTCGCCTAAAGAGGGATTAATCTTCAAAGTCACCAAGCTTGCAATACGCTGGTCTGGCACAGAGGTTCTTATTGAGTATTGTTTGCTGGGAGGTTCGGGACTTAGATTCTGTGGCAGAGGATTCCCTGATCGTATCCCTAGATACTCAGGAAAGGAAAGGATTGACTCGTGCTCCATCCCGGCTGCTAGGACTGCTCTCAAAGGGACTATCCGGGTGAGCAATACTCACTCAGGCTTGAGTGACAACAAAAGTTTAACACTGTGCTCTAAGTGTTGCGTGCCTGAACCTTTACCCCCTACTTCTCTCATCTTCTTACTTCCTACTCAAGCTATTGGAAAAAGATAAAAGAATAAAACCTTACTGCTTAGGTTTTACTCCTGTGTGGACATTGGCGTTATTTTGAGGAACTTTTACCTAGACAACAGAGAGAGAAAAAAAGAATCCACTAGAGAGAGGTAACTCGCTGCAAGGTCCAAACAATAACACCGCTCACTCCTCTTTAACTAAAAGAGGGGATACCGGGCAAGTAGCAGGTGTGCCCGACTGCAAGCAAGTGGGAGATGGCAGCAGTAATCGGGTCGGTGTGCTACACATATTTAAATAACTTTATACCTATTGAATAAATGCACATCACCTTATAGCGTACTAGTCCTGAGTTTCTAGACTTACCTCTGCAGTCTTGATATGCATCTACAGCTGTAACGTAATTAAAACCTATTGAGGAATATGAAAATAAAAATACATGTAGCACCCTGAAGTTTAGTCAGGGAGCTCCTCACAAATTGACTTGCCAAGAGTAGTTATCTTGGTCGATTGATATGGATCTATTGATTTCTCCCTAAGCTTGGCCTTGTTGCACTTTTCTCTTCTGCCACTAGGTGGCCGGGCACTTGGTGGTACTAGATACGAGAAGGGCAACCCAAGGTCAAGTTATGGGTTTATGGGTGTCCCAGCCAATGGGCAGGGGTTTTCTTAAATTCCCCTGGCCTGCTGGGAGAGCCTATATATTCGGGTGAGGTCAGGTGATCTGTGTTCTGTGCCACCCGGACTGCCGTCTAGGTGGACGGGTGTCATCTGCCCTGGGCTGCTAGGCCGGAGATTGGGCCTATACCAGGGGCATCTGGCTGCCAGGCTGTGTGAGGGCCTATCCAGAATTAAGAGGGCAGCGCAGGGTTGGGACTGTGGCTTGCAGTCCAACCAAAAGTGACGGTTCTGCCGGCTGGAGAACCTGTCAGTGGTCAGAGATAGAAGGGAAGCTGTTGCCATGAAGGGACCAATCACCTTTACCAGGGACCACAGTGAGTAATGGAAGCAAGTACCGGAACCATATTCTCACCGAAGGGCACGGTGGAGAATCTGGAAACTTCAGGCGGTGATCAAGTCAGGGACCCAACCAGCGGAGGCGACGCTTGCAGAGCAGCCTTGTGTGTCAAGCCAGGGACTGAGCCGGTCAGCAGGGGTGAAGCTTGAGAAGTATCTGGAGTGCCAGGGGATACTACCGCAAACCTTGGAGGAGCTCAAGGGATTCATAGTCAAGGAATCAGTGGGTCTAGTGAGAGACCAGGAGCTCAGTATTGAAGAACTACAAGGAGCAGTTGTAGTGGAGCTGAAAGAACTGATATGTTGAGTTAGGAACTGTTAAAGGTCTATTTCCATAGGAGACAGCAATCCTGCACGTGCAGAAGTGTCGCCTTGCTGTGGCCTTTCCCCGTACGGCTGTCATCCTATTGAAGTCTGAGTCTGCCAATTGAGTTTGCAACTATCCAAGGGTGTCCTGCCCCAACCCCTTTCCCCCAAAATATATAAACAAGACTGTCAAAAGAAATAAAACCTCTTTTACATCCAAGTAGTGTCTGGCGCCCAATGACTTTCACCATCTTTGCACCCACTATGCCTCACCACCTACCACATATTGAAGGATGTCAGCTATGTTTGGCCTTGGAGGTCCTCATTAGACCAAAAAGGTGTAGAAGACCTTGCTATGTACAAAAAAAGGATGAAGAGGGAAATGGTTTATTTTCAAGACATCACTCTAGATCTACACAGTATTCGCCAACTTTTTGAGGCGTCACAAATAGCAAAACTCCTTACTCTATCCCAAGCAAAAAAAAAAAACACAAAAAAAAAAAAAAGGTTTTGGCTGGGTGCACACTTTAAGGCCTGTATACAGCGCTGAAGAGAAGAGGTGCTCTGGCTGGATACCTACCAGAGGGAGAAATACGGTTAGCATTAAAGCTCATTTCTCCACACCTAGACTTATAGTGTTTGTTACCCTAAAAAAAAAAAAAATGAATCCTGTTCCCTTAAAGCAGGGGCCGGCAACCTTTTTCCACTTAAGTGCCAAATTCAATGTATGTAAATGCAGAGAGGGCCGCATTCACCTGCTAATAAATGAAGATAATAATCCTTTACATTACACAGCCCCCCACACCTCTGGACCCAATTTTCATTACACAGCCCGCAACCTTTGGACCCCTTTACATTACACAGCCCCCCCATGTTATGCTTTCAAATTGTGCACACTCATGGAATAGCGACAAACGACAGTATTTAAAAATCTCCATAGGCAACGCTTTAAAAATTTCTACAGGTTACCAGTTTAAAGTTACAGAGGAGGTCTTGTGCTAGAATTATTGCAAGCGCTCTTACAATCACCGCAATACCTCACAGGTGTGGTTTGAACACTGTTTACGTTTGTGGTCACGACTTAAGTATGCGTTCGCTTCTGTGTGCGAGTATGGAGAGATGGGGCACTTTAAAAAAAATATTTTCTTATTTAATTTTTTCCCTGTCCCTTTAACCACTTCAGCCCGGACCATTTGGCTGCCAAATGACCGAACCACTTTTTGCGATTAGGCACTGCGTCGTTTTAACTGACAATTGTGCGGTTGTGCGACGTGGCTCCCAAACAAAATTGACGTCCTTTTTTTCCCACAAATAGAGCTTTCTTTTGGTGGTATTTGATCACCTCTGCGGTTTTTATTTTTTGCGCTATAAACAAATATAGAGCGACAATTTTGAAAAAAATGCAATATTTTTTACTTTTTGCTATAATAAATATCCACCAAATATATATATATATATATATATATATATATAAAAAATTTCCCTCAGTTTAGGCCGATACATATTCTTCTACATATTTTTGGTAAAAAAAACAAAAAAACGCAATAAGCGTTTGATTGGTTTGTGCAAAAGTTATAGCATCTACAAAATAGGGGATAGTTTTATGGCATTTTTATTAATAATTTTTTTTCACTAGTAATGGCGGCGATCAGCGATTTTTATCGTGACTGCGACATTATGGCGGACATATCGAACACTTTTGACACTATTTTGGGGCCATTCACATTTATACAGCGATCAGTGCTATATAAATGCAATAGTGACGTAAATATACGTCACTTTGCCCAGCCGTGCCATTCTGCCGCGTATATAGTTGTGAGCCAGTCGTTAACCGGTTAAATAAAAATTCTGATCAATTTTATTGCTGTCAGAAGGAATGTAAACTTCCCTTGTGACAGTAACAGGCGGTGACAGGTACCCTTTATGAAGGGATCTAGGGTCTATAAGACCCCAATTCCTCCTTTGCATTTAAAAGCATTCAAAATGCCAAGCTGGTTTGAATGCTGTAATTTTTTTTTAATTTGGCGCCTTTAAGTCTTCTGTAAACCAGAAGTGATGTCATGAGGAGGGGGCATACCCTTCCACTGCTTGGGATAACAGTCAAGCGGCTTCTTAGCAGCAAAATTAAATTTCTAAAGGAAAAAATGGCATTTAAAAATTGCTCACAGCTGTAGTGCATTTCACGGCTCCCAGTAATATAGATAAAAATCAAGGAAAAAAAAAGGCGTTGGTTCTCCCCCTAGTCTATACCAGGCCCTTTGGGTCTGGTATGGATATTAAGGGGAACTCCACACCCCAAAAAAACAAAACAGTGTGGAGTCCCCCCCAAAATCCATACCAGACACTTTACCTGAGCATGCAGCCTGGAGGACAGGACAAGGGCCTCATCCCCACAACCCTTGCCTGGTGGTTGTGGGGGTCTGTGGGTGGGGGCTTATTGGAATCTGAAAGCCCGCTTTAACAATTTTATTTTTTCCGGTCCGTCGGGTGGCGTGATTGAAGATGGATGAACATCGCAGGACACATTTTAAAAACATTTCTTTAATAAAGTAATTGTCAAAAACTGTCTTTTGTGGCTTTTTACTTTTTGCACTTTTTCTGGTGAATAGGTAGGGTTACAATACCCCTTACCCATTCACATGGGGGGGGGGCGGGATCTGGGGGCCCCCTTGTTAAAGGGGACTTCCAGATTCTGATCAGCTCCTGCCCACAGACCCCCACAACCACCGGGCAAAGGTCGTGGGGATGAGGCCCTTGAGGACCCAAAAAGTAGGAGGTAAACCAATATGGGTTTTTCTCTGGCCGATGCTTAGAAATTGCGGCGGCCGATGGCCGGTATAGGATGCAGATTTTTTTTGACCAATATGTTAGGTCGATTTTTTTTTCCCCTTCATCTTATCAAATTTAACAATTCGACCCCTTTCACCCTGGGCGTTTTTCACCTCGGCTCCCCCGAAGTCTGTGTGAAAGCCTGGCTGCTTTCACACTGAGGCGATGCGCTGGCAGGACGTTAAAAAAAGTCCTGCAAACAGCATCTTTGGAGCGGTGAAAGAGCGGTGTATACCAGTTGAAATGAATGGACGAGTAATGAGAAGTGATACAGAAAATTTTAGTTTTTTTTATAATTCATTAAAGTGGAGTTCCAAATACATTCACTAATTAATAAAAAAAACATTTCATTAGTCAACATCATTGTTGTTTAATGCTCACGTTTTTGGCAGAATTCCTCCCCCGATCCTCCGTGTAATAGGCGAAAAACACTTATATTACTAAGTGCAGGCCGTTCTCATTTTGCTTGTGGGCATGTGAAGCCCACAAGCATCCTGTTCCGGGGACACGGTGCTGCTGCTAGACCAGCATGCACTGCAGTAATGCGCCGTAGCAGCGCTGTAAAGTATACAGGTTGCCATAACAATGGGCGGCGTCAACGGACGTGCCAATGGAAGTGATGAAAGGAACTGAGGTGATGAAGGAGGCAGATTTCAATAGACTGAATAGCAACAGGCAGAAAGAGGTAAGTAAAGAAATAAAAAAAAATTCTCCAAATAATTTTTTTTAATTAATTTCTTGCACCTTAATGGCAAATTTTTTTTGGGGTGGAACTCCACTTTAAAGTGTATTTTTCCCAAAAAATTGTATTTGAAAGACCGATGCGCAAATACCGTGTGACATAAAATATTGCAACACCCGTCATTTTCTTCCCTATGGTTTTTGCTAAAAATATATATATATATATATATATAATGTTTGGGGGTTCTACGTGATTTTCTAGCAGAAAATACTGGATTTTTACTTGTAAGCAACACAAGCTAGAAAAGATTTAGTCTTAAATGGTTAAACTGAGATCTCCTACACACTGTAGTTTATTCCTTTGATAAAAAGAAGCAAAGAGATACAGGGGCTGATTTACTAATAACAGTGCGCTGCGCTGCTTCTAACCTTAATTGGTGCGCCTGATAACTCCTTAACTGGGCGCAGGAAGCAGCGGCGCACTGTTATAGTAAATAGAAATGTCAGCGGCGCGCTATTGAAAATGAATGGTTCCCTATGGGAGCCCATTGATTTGAATAGAGGTCGCCCGGGAAGTCGGATCCGACTTGCGGGCGACTCATGTGCCGGCTGACACAGGGACAGCGCGACTCTGCCAGGCGACCTGGACACGACCTGAGCGCGTGAGGCAGCCGCTCAAGTCGTGTCCTAGAGGAGACTAGCTGGCCGAGAATGTGTCCAGCGCGATGTCATCTCGCTGGTCCTCGGCAGCCTCGCTGTCCCATGTTTGGTATGAATCATGAAGGGGAACTCCAGGCCAAATTTTAATGAAAAAACCGGCATGGGTTCCCCTTCAGGAGCATACCAGGCCCTTAGGTCTGGTCTGGATTCTAAGGTGAACCCCCTAAGCCGAAAAACGGCGTGGGGCCCCCCCAAAATCCAAACCAGACCCTTATCCGAGCACGCAACCTGGCAGGCCGCAGGGGAAAAGGGGGGGACGAGAGCGGCCCCCTCCCTCCTGAACCGTACCAGGCCGCATGCCCTCAACATGGGGGGTTTGGTGCTTCGGGGCTGGGGGGCGACCTGCGGCCCCCCCACCCCAAAGCACCCTGCCCCCATGTTGATGGGGACAAGGGCCTCTTCCCGACAACCCTGGCCGTTGGTTGTCGGGGTCTGCGGGCGGGGGGCTTTTCGGAATCAGGGCGCCCCCTTTAAAAAGGGGGTCCCCAGATGCCGGCCCCCCACCCTATGTGAATGAGTATGGGGTACATCGTACCCCTACCCATTCACCTGGTGGCAAAATAAGTCAATAAAAAAAAGACAACACAGGTTTGAAAAGTAATTTATTGGGCAGCTCCAGGGGTCTTTCTGCCGGGCCCCGCTATCTTCTGCTAGCTCTTTTGCTAGCGGGGGTCGCGGGCTTCGTCGCCGTCTTCTTCCGACTTCGGGGGTCTCTTGTTCTGTTCTCCGGTTCTTCTCCCGCTCTCCGACGCCTTCTCCTCGATCTCCGGTTCTTTCTGCCGGACGCCCCGCTATCTTCTCGCAACTCTTTTGCTAGCGGGGGCCGGTCTTCTACGTCGCCTTCTTCCTTCTTCTCTTCGCCCGATGTTGACTCGTCGCTCTCCACCGCCGCAATGATCGTCTGAGCAGCGGTGCCACTTTTATTGGCATGGGGCGTGGTCACCAGATGATGCCACCGCTGACCCCGCCCCGTTTCACGTCACAGTCCCATCATTCCCCGGGACTGTGACATCATACGGGGGCAGGGTCAGCGGTGGCATAAGCCGGTGACCACGCCCCATGCCAATAAAAGTGGCACCGCTGCTCAGACGATCATTGCGGCGGTGGAGAGCGACGAGTCAACATCGGGCGAAGAGAAGAAGGAAGAAGGCGACGTAGAAGACCGGCCCCCGCTAGCAAAAGAGCTGCGAGAAGATAGCGGGGCGTCCAGCAGAAAGGACCGGAGATCGAGGAGAAGGCGTCGGAGAGCGGGAGAAGAACCGGAGAACAGAACAAGAGACCCCCAAAGTCGGAAGAAGACGGCGACGAAGCCCGGGACCCCTGCTAGCAAAAGAGCTAGCAGAAAATAGCGGGGGGCCCGGCAGAAAGACCCCCGAAGTCGGAAGAAGACGGCGTCGAAGCCCGGGACCCCCGCTAGCAAAAGAGCTAGCAGAAGATAGCGGGGGCCCGGCAGAAACACCCCCGGAGCTGCCCAATAAATTACTTTTCAAACCTGTGTTGTCTTTTTTTTATTGACTTATTTTGCCACCAGGTGAATGGGTAGGGGTACGATGTACCCCATACTCATTCACATAGGGTGGGGGGCAGGTATCTGGGGTCCCCCTTATTAAAGGGGGCTCCCGGATTCCGATAAGCCCCCCGCCCGCAGACCCCGACAACCAACGGCCAGGGTTGTCGGGAAGAGGCCCTTGTCCCCATCAACATGGGGGCAGGGTGCTTTGGGGTGGGGAGGGTCGCAGGTCGCCCCCCCCCCCCTGCCCTGAAGCACCAAACCCCCCCATGTTGAAGGCACGCGGCCTGGTACGGTTCAGGAGGAAGGGGGGGCGCTCTCTCGTCCCCCCCTTTTCCCCTGCGGCCTGCCAGGTTGAGTGCTCGGATAAAGGGTCTGGTGTGTATTCCAAGGGGACCCCACGCAATTTTTTTTTGTTTTTGGTGCGGGGTTCCCCTTAAAATACATGCCAGACCTAAAGGGCCTGGTATGGATTCTGAGGGGACCCCCACGCCATTTTTTTTTCATTTTTTTGGGGGGGGGGTCCCCTTTGAATCCATACTAGACCCAAGGGCCTGGTATGGACCTGGGGGGGGGGGACCCCACGCTGTTTTTTTTTTTGGTTTGGTTTTTTGAACTGTTTTTTTTTTACAATTGCTTTAACAACCAGCTATAAACAGGTCAAACAAAAAAATCGCAGCAAAATTGCAGTACTTGCGTTTTGGATGCGGGTCCATTGAATTCTATTACATCCAAAACACTGTTTTTGTCCTGGCCAAAAAAATCTGCAGTTGCATTTAAAATCGTTTTTCACAAACCCTCAAAATGCCTTCAGACGCCAAAGATTTCCACGTATGTATATATATATGTGTATGTATGTGTGTATATATATATATATATATATATATATATATAAAGAAGTTGCTTCCATTGCATTGTGGACAATCCACAACTTGGGGCAGCTGACGTGGCAAGTGGACAATCCACAACTTGTGGCAAGTGATGTGGCAAGTGACACGCTAAATACAACTACACTGCTGCTCTCAGCTGCTGATATCACTCTGGTCTCACTAAATAGCTAAAATCATAAATAATACTGTTTTTGGAGCTTAGGGCGGCTCCTTATCATATACACGCAAATGTGGTAAAACACGGCATGCAAACGCCACAAAGCGCGCCTTTCTAAACGCCACTTTCAACCTTAGTTCTGAACACTTTGCACCAGCGTCCCGTCTACATGGGGCCTAAAAACGCCTATGCCATTTACAGCTCAAAAACGCCATGGTGGCCATGAGGCCATAGGCTAACATGGAGAGATGTTTTTAAGCTGCAAAAAACGCTCAAACAAGCAGCTTGAAAAACGTCCGTGTGCATGTAGCCTTATATTAACCACTTGTGCACTGCCCAGACCAAGTTTCACATTTCAGCGCTGATGCACTTTTAATGACAATTGCGCGCTCATACAACACTGTAACCCAATAAAAAAAAAAAATTTTTTAGGCACACAAATAGAGCTTGCTTTTGGTGCTATTTGATCACCTTTGTGTTTTAGTTTTATTTTTTTTCTATAAATACAAAAGACCGAGTTTAAAAAAAAAAAAAAAGAATATTTTACCCACTTCAGCACTGGGCCTTTTCTGGCACTTCTCTCCTTCATGTAAAAATCATAAATTTATGGCTATAAAATTACTTCAAAACACCAAACATTATATATGTTTTTGGAGCAGACACCCTAGGGAATAAGATGGCGGTCATTGCAAATTTTTATCTCGCTCGGTATTTGCGCAATAAATTGTCAAACGCCTTTTGTTTGCTAAAAATAGTACAAAACAGTAAAGTTACGGCCAATTTTTTGGTATAATGTGAAAGATGTTGTTATGCTGAGTAAATAGATACCTAACACGTCACGCTTTAAAATTGTGCACACACATGGCATGACACCAAACTTCAGTACTTAAAAATCTCCCTAGGCGATGCTTTAATTTTTTTTACAGGTTACCATTTTGGCATTACAGAGGAGGTCTAGTGCTAGAATTGTTGCACTCGTTCTAACGCACGCAGCAATAACTCACATGTGTGGTTTGAACGGCGTTTACATATGAGGGCGGGACTTACGTGTGTGTTCGCTTCTGAGCGCGAGCTACCGGGGACATGGGCCTTTTTTCTTATTTTTTTATTTTTATTTTTTTTAACTTTTTTGTATTTTTTACTCTTTTTTTTATTTTTATTTTATTTTTGGGGATCACTTTTATTCCTATTACACGGAATGTAAACATCCCTTGTAATAGGAATGTGTGCGACAGGTCCTCTTTATGGAGAGATGCAGGGTCAATAAGACCCCGCATCTCTCCTCCAGGCTGGAAAGCATGATATTGGTCCAAAAAAAACACCAATCTCATGCTGACAGCCGAGATCACGGCTTGGTTTACATACGGGAACACGGCGTGATGTCATAACGTCGTGCCCGCACCTCCGACGGTCATAGAGATGACTGATGACCATCTGGTCACCAGTCATCTCCAAATCGTTCTCCGAGCCCCAGATGGCACGGGAGAGCCCGGAGAAGCACCGGATGGCGGCAAGAGGGGGGGGGGGGAACGTCCCCTCCCCCGCCTATAAGAACAAACAAGCGGCGGAACTGCCACTATGATCGTTTTTATTGTGCACAGAATCGCCGGCTGAAAAGAATGATATCTGAATGATGCCTGCAACTGCACCCAACATACAGATGTCACCGCACAAAGCCAAGGATGTCATTTGACGGTGGCCGGTAGGAAACTGATTAATATTTTTAAAAAAGGTAATTTTTCTTCTTCATTGATGTACACCGAGACTGCACTGATGGGCACCGATAAGGTGGCAAGGGTGGGCACTGAGAGGTGGCATTGCTATTTGGCACTGGTGGGCAGTGAGAAGTGGCAATGCTAGGTGGCAATGATCGTTGGCAGTGATGGGCATTGATAGGCAGCACTGCTAGGTGCCACTGATTGGCACCAGTGGTGGGCATTGATAGGTGGCACTGGCAGGGGCTACTAATTGTCACAGATGAGGAAGAGGCAATTCTGCATCTTCCTCTTCGGGCCCCATGTCCCTTGCACATAAGCCGGTGATTGCCTTTTTTTTATGCTCACGCTGTCAGCACAAGGAGAAAACAAAAACCATTACCCAGCTTTTGTTTACATCACGTGATCAGCTGTCATTTGCTGACAGCTGATCACATGGTAAAGGGCAGGGATCGGCCCCTTACTCGGATCTGTCATCACCCGAGTCACAGTGACTCTGTGACCACAGCGCGCGCAAAGGGGAGGACGTTTATTGACGGACTCCGGGCAATTGAGGACCATGCTGTGGCCGTCGATCAGTTATAGCGCTGATCTCAAGTGATTAAAGAGGTTTAAAATGGGCCATTGACATGCATCACAATTCAACTTAGGAATGAGTCTTTGAAAAGTTAAACTAAATAATTTGGCCACTTTATCCTTCCAAATAATTCACTTTCTGTCACATAGCCACACAGGAAGTGAGGGAAAATCCCTAACTGTCTTTCCTTGGGGACACACAGGTCAGTCTAAATACTTTCCCCATTATGCACATTGCACTCCAGCATATTGCGGGGTACACCACAATTTATTAGGTAGTTTGGACTGTGGGGTTTATTTACTAAAGGCAAATCTACTTTGCACTACAAGTGCACTTGCTGTATATCTGAGGGGTACATGCAAGCCAAAAAAATAGGATTTTTTACTCACCGTAAAATCCTTTTCTCTGAGTCCATGGACCGACACAGCTTCTCTATTGACAAAGTGGGTATTATCCGTTAATTAGGAGTGACTAGGCAGAAAAACTTGTAAAAAGTGTTGCATCACACCTTCTACAGTACCGCCCAGGGGGCGGACCCTCTGGGTATACCCTCTCAGTCTGCACATCGCAGATCAGTTCGTCAAAAAGCAGTACAAACTTAAAAGGAGGGGTGGGTGCTGTGTCGGTCCATGGACTCAGAGAAAAGGATTTTACGGTGAGTAAAAAATCCTATTTACTCTTTCGTCCATGGACCGACACAGCTTCTCTATTGACAAAGTGGGACGTCCCAAAGCAGTGTCAGAGAAAAAACGAGGGGTGGTAACAGCATAAAAACAAACTTCACCCCAAAACACAAAACAGCACTCCTCCAACGGAGGAGTTGCAACTCTAAACAGCCGCCTGCAAAACCTTGCGGCCGAAAGAGGCATCCGAAGATGCACCTACATCAACTTTGTAGAATTTTGTGAAAGTGTGAGCGGACGACCAAGTCGCCGCTTTACATAGTTGGGAAACAGACGCTTGATGTCGGAAAGCCCAAGAGGCACCTATTGCCCTGGTCGAATGCGCCGTGACAGGAAAGGGGGGCGCCTGACCCTTTAAGGCGTAAGCCTGGATTACTATCTGTCGGATCCACCTAGAGATGGTGGCCGATGAGACTGCTTGGCCCTTCTTGGGACCAGCCACCGAAACAAACAGTGAGTCTGACTTCCGGAACAGGGAAGTAGCAGATATGTATACTCTCAAAGCTCGGACAACGTCCAAGGAATGCAACGCCGACTCCTTAGGATTCGACGGCTGAGGACACAAGGATGGAAGTACAATGTCTTCGTTGAGATGAAAAGCCGAAACGACCTTCGGAAGAAAGGAAGGCTGCGGCCGCAGCACCACCTTATCCTTGTGGAAAATCAAATAGGGAGCCTTGCAGGACAAGGCTGCCAGCTCAGAGACTCGTCTAACTGACGTAACAGCCACCAAAAAGACCACCTTCTGAGAAAGTGTCAACAGGGGAATATCTCTAATATTCTCAAACGGTGCCTTCTGAAGCACCGAGAGGACCAGGTTCAAGTCCCACGGAGGTAACGGGGGGCGGACCGGAGGGGCCACATGTCGAACCCCCTGCACAAATGTACTCACGAGAGAGTGAGTCGCCAGGGGTCGCTGAAAAAAGACAGCCAGGGCAGATATCTGTCCCTTAATCGTACTTAGGGCAAGCCTTTGGTCTACCCCATGCTGTAAAAACAGCAGGATTCTGGAAACCAAATAGGTACGCGGATGCCATTTCATTTCCTCACACATGGAGATGTAGGCCCTCCAAGTGCGGTGATAGACCTTCCTAGAGGACGGTTTCCGAGCACTTCTCATAGTAGAAATTACTGAGTCTGACAGGCCCCGGTCTCTCAGTACCTGGTTCTCAACAGCCATGCCGTTAAAGCCAATGACTGTAAAGCAGGATGGAATATGGGACCTTGCGACAGCAGGTCCTTTCGTAGTGGTAGGCGCCAGGGGACGTCTGCTACCAGACGTACTGGATCGGCGTACCAAGGACGCTGAGGCCAATCTGGAGCGATTAGGATCATTGGAATTCCCTCTGCCTCCACTCTGCGGAGCAGAAGAGGAAGAAGCCTTAAGGGAGGGAAGGCATAGATTAGCCGATACTGGCCCCACGATGCTACCAACGCGTCCGTTGCGTCTGCCCATGGGTCTCTTGACCGGGCCACAAACCTCAATACCTTCCGATTGAGTCGGGAAGCCAGAAGATCTACGTCTGGTGTGCCCCATCTTTGGCAGAGGAGTTGGAACACCTCCGGGTGTAAGGACCATTCTCCCTGGTCCAGCATCTGGCGGCTCAGGTAGTCCGCCTGCCAGTTTTCCACACCCGGAATGTACACGGCCGACAGTGCCGGTACGCTCCTCTCTGCCCACTTCAGGATGCGAGCGATCTCCGATGCTGCAGCTGAGCTTCTTGTTCCTCCTTGATGATTGACATATGCCACTGCTGTGGCGTTGTCTGACTGGATCCTGACTGGACGCCCTTGCAGTCTCTGAGACCATTTGAAGAGGCACAGCTTGATCGCCCGGATCTCCAGGACATTGATCGGCAGGAGGGCTTCCTCTGGGGTCCAGCGACCTTGCGCCGACTGGACACCCCAGACTCCCCCCCAACCTGTAAGGCTGGCGTCCGTCGTGATCACTATCCAGTAAACCGGAAGAAATGACTTCCCGGCCATTAGAGCCGGTGCTGTCAGCCACCATACCAGGGATCTCCTGACTAGGTGGCTCACTCGGATTTGATAATCCAGAGATGAAGGGCATCTGTTCCATCTGGACAGAACTTCCCTCTGTAACACTCGAGTGTGGTATTGAGCATATGGGACCGCCTCGAAGGAGGCTACCATGAGGCCCAACACTCGCATGCAAAAACGGAGTGACGACCAATTCCTGGAAGTCAGCTGCCGTACTGCAGCCCGGAGGGTCTGCAACTTCTCCACAGGGAGGAATACCTTTGCCTCTGAGGAATCCAGAATCAACCCCAGGTACACTAGGCGTTGAGTGGGCACCAATACTGACTTTTGCGTGTTTAGTATCCAACCACAGTCTCGAAGAGTCTGACAGGTAATGGACACGCTTACCTCTAATTCTGAGCTTGAAGGGGCCTTCAGCAGAAGGTCGTCCAAGTAACCTGTGATAGCGATACCCCGCTGTCTTAGAAGTGCCAGAATCGGAGCGAGCACCTTGGTGAACGTCCTGGGTGCTGAGGCAAGGCCAAACGGGAGGGCCACAAACTGGTAGTGGTTCTTCCCGATAGCAAATCGCAGAAACCTCTGGTGTCTGGAGTATATGGGGACATGCAGGTATGCGTCCTTGATGTCCAAGGAGGCCAGAAAGTCCCCCGGATGGAGAGCCGTGACTACGGATCGAACCGACTCCATCCGAAATCTTTGTACCTTCACAAAGCAATTGAGGGCTCTGAGATCCAAGATTGGACGAACCCCCTCCTTCTTTGGCACAATGAACAGATTTGAGTAAAAACCCTGACCCCGTTCCTGTTCTGGAACTGGAATAACTACCCCGCGTTCCAGTAGACCCTGGACCGCCCCATACAGGGCCTCCCGACGGGTCGGTAGTAGCTGGAGATTGGAGGTGATGAATCTGTCTGGTGGACAAGAGAGAAATTCTATCTTGTAGCCTGAGGAGATTACTTCGCAAACCCACCTGTCGGAGACTAGAGCAGTCCACTGAGTCGCGAATTTGCGAAGACGTCCCCCCACCCGAGAGCTGGGTGGGGGCGGACCTTCATGTGGACGCAGATTTGTCCACAGGCTTGTTGGGTCTGCGGGACCAAGGACGCTTTTGTCCTTGGGCAGGCGCTTTATCGGCCTGGGGTCTTTTCCCTGTCGCCTTAAGAGGGCGAAAAAAACGCTTACGTGCAGTAAAGGAGGGCCCTTGCCCTTGGCGTGGTCCCCTACCCTTGCTAGTTTGGGGAAGCAAAGTGCTTTTACCTCCTGTAGCATCCTTGATGATGTCATCCAGAGAAGCCCCAAAAAGTCTGTCGCCCTTAAAAGGCAGATCCAATAGGGCTTTCTTGGAAGTCTGGTCCGCAGACCAGCCCTTTAGCCAGATCAGGCGGCGTATTGCTACTGCATAAACCGAAGCTCTTGACAGCAGGGGAATAGTATCCATGTCTGACTCGCAGACAAACTTAAGGCCCTGGACCAACTGGTCGGCCAAAGTTATCTCATTAGGAGGAGCATCTCGCTCCTTTAACCCCTGGAGTAGCAATTTTGCCCATTCAGTAAGTGTCTGAGACACTAGGGCCCCCGCCAATGCCGGGCGTACTGCTGAGCCTACCACTGAGTATAGGTAGCGAGCGAGTGCTTCAGCCTTCTTATCCACAGGGTCCTTGAAAACAGGAGCCCCTTCTACTGGAATAGTGGTGGCTCTATTAAGTCTGGACACCGAAGGGTCCACTATAGGGGGAGAGGTCCATATCTTCAGAAAACTCTCCTCAAAGGGGTACCGTACTGCAAACCTCTTTGGGGCTGTAAAGACCCTCAGTGGGTTCTCCCATTCCTTGTATAAGAGTTTGTCAAAATAAGACACACAAGGGAACACCTTAGCAGTGCGGGCAGGTTTACGAAACCCAAAGGGGACTGGAGTATCTGCTACTTCTTCAGTCCTTTCCAACTTTAGCGTATCCCGCACTGCAGTAATAAGGTCAGATACCAAAGCCGTCTCGCGTACTGACCTGGACTTGGAGTCCTCCTCACTGTCCGATCGGTCACGGTCTGCAGTCTCTGATGCATCAGAATCTGGGCCATGAGCCGTAGCTGGACCTGGTTCTGCATCAGAAATATCCCCAGAAGATTGCAGGGGACGGGGGCGTTTATTACCCCCTGTATTCCCGTGTGCTGCTTCCACCCTGGCAGCAAACGCCTCTAGGATTGCCGACATAGCGTCCATAGACACCTCAGGGACACCAGCTGCTAAATCTGGTGTTTCAGGGGAGAAGACATCTGGCTCAGATGCCATGCTGACCACACGCTGACACTCACAGGGCTCCAGGCAAGATATCACTAGGCCACCCTCCTGCGCTGCAGAGATGCTGGGTTACCCAGAGGACTCACCACCCTGGATAGGTACTGCTATGCTGCGCCTATGATGCTGTCCCCTTGCTGCTGTGTCAGTCTGCTTCTTTTATCAGCACTTCCTGTGTGAATTTTCGCGCCAGTGTAATGCACCCTAGAGGCCGGAGGCTCTCGCAAAATGGTTGCCAAAACCGTCTGTATGGAAGATAATGTGGGCTCTAAGAAAATGGCCGCCGACAGAAGATAGAGGTCAGGCAGCCATAGCCCACAAAAAAGATGGCCGCCGAACGGCAATATCTGCATACAGGGTGGACAAACATGGCCGCCGATCACCTGATAGGGGCCAGTGGGTGTGGCCGAACTACAGGAAGATGGCCGCCAGGCAGTTACAAGAGGCCAAACTTGGCATGGACCACCTCAAAATGGCCGCCGACAGCATGGAGACACAGAAACACAGGTAAGCAAAAATGACATTTCTTTTAAATGTTAGTTACAGCCAGCCCCGCTCCAGTGGGACCCCCTAGGTGACCCCCAGCACCCAGCAACCTTTAGCTAGAAGCCCAGGGAGGAGGGAAAGGCAGGGAGAGAGGGAAGAAAGGGGCCACAACCACTTACTTGATCTCTCCAGGAATGTCCAGCTAAATCACCCAGCCGAGGCAGGGGAGTTTTACTTACCTATCCTGCATGTATTCTGCTGGAAGACATTCCAAACAGATCATCGTCCGCGCACGGAAGGTGACTGTTGGCCAGGCATGCTGTGATTGGACCCAGAAGGGACGATCATATGTATGCCCTGGAGCATGACGCTCACCGGACAGGCTGCTGCGACTCGGCCGTAAGGTCAGCCGAAGCTGAGCGGTCCGATGCAAGCCTTGGAGCGTAAGCTCACCGGCCAGGCTGCTGCGACTCGGCCGTAAGGTCAGCCGAAGCTGAGCGGTCCGATGCAGGCCCTGGAGCGTAGGCTCACCGGCCACCCGTGGAGCGACGGGCATGTCGTGGAAAACCCAGCGCGTAGCTAGGGTCGGCACACGCTCGATGGCCGAAACTGGGGAGACTACAAGGATCGAGGATCCAGCCTGTCACCCAGTCGGCAGTTGATCGAAGATCGCAGGAAACAACAAATGTAGCAAAAAAATAAAAAATATATATATCTTTTTTCCCCGGACCAATGAGCCCGAAGGGAGCCATGTCCTACTCCTTGCTAGACAGAAAAAAACTGATCTGCGATGTGCAGACTGAGAGGGTATGCCCCCTGGGCGGTACTGTAGAAGGTGTGATGCAACACTTTTTACAAGTTTTTCTGCCTAGTCACTCCTAATTAACGGATAATACCCACTTTGTCAATAGAGAAGCTGTGTCGGTCCATGGACGAAAGAGTAAAACATCTTTGCTTTTACATGATTGTAACATCCAATCACCAGTACTTTCCCTCAGATTTTCAGCAGCTACACTTTTACTGCAGAGTGGATTTGTCTTTACTAAACCCCAAACTACCCAATGATTTGGGGTGTACACAACAAAGTGCTAGAGTGCAATTTGCTTAATGGGGACACTAGTTAGATTGATCTGTGTGTCCCCAAGAAAAGCCATTGGTAGGGTTTTACCTTCACTTCCTGTTTAGCTGTGTGACAGGAAGTGAAGCCAATGTTAAGAAAAAAAGGAGACGAAGGCCAAACTACAAAAAAAAAAAAAAAACACACATGCAGGGGTTCTAACACTTACTTCGTTTCCCTCAAAATGCCCACATTTAGAATTGTATGGCCTTGAGCCATTTTTAAGTGCAGTGCTCTAAATCAGTGCTTCTCAAGTACCCCCAACAGGCCATGTTTGCAGGTTTTCCTTCATCTTGCACATGTGCTTTAAATCACAGTCAATGGTTTTGATTTTTGGACAGCAATTTTCGATAAGAAAAATTCACAAAACATGTCCTGTTGGGGGTACTTGAGGACTGAGGCTGAGAACCACTGCAGTAAAAAAAAAGGAAAATTGAATACTTACCGCTCTGTATTTCATTTCCTGGTGACGCTCCATGGCAGCACACAATACAATCCATGCATATACTACCATGAAGGCACCAGGGTAGACAAATTACACCAGTTTTGTTTTGACATGCCAATCAGCTGTCACATTTGTTGCAAAGAAAACACAAAACAAACATCAAAATTTTGCATCTAATTTTATTGTTCAACAAAACAAAAGGGAAGGCAAAATAAAAACCATGGTCAATTTGAAACAGTTAGGCCTCGTACACACGACCGATTTTCTCGTCGTAAACAGTCAAGAAAAGTGCCGCGAGAGTTTTTTTGTCTAGAAAAACGTTCGTGTGTATGGTTTTACGACGAGAAACTTGACGAGAATCTCGACGAGAAAATAGAGAACCTGCTCTCTATTTTCTCGTCAGGAGTCCAGATTTCCTCGTCGTGTTTCTCGTCGGCCTGTTTTGTGACGAGAAAATGGTTCGTGTGTATGCTTTTACGACTCTTCCAAAAGCGCGCATGCTCACAAGCAACTATGAGACGGGAGCGCATCTTCTGGTAAAACAAGCCTTCGTAAAGGAGATAGCACATTCGTCACGCTAAAACGAACTGAAAGCACGAAGACTGAAAAGTGCGAATCGTCTCTTCCCAAACTTTTACTTCACACACGGTAACACGAGATCAGCAAAAGCAGCCCAAGGGGTGGCGCCAAGAAAAAAGATCTTCCCCTTTATAGTGCCGTCGTACGTGCTGGACGTGAGCGCAGAGAACCACGAGGAAATTGGGAAATGACAGTGTGTACGCATAGAAAGCTTGACGAGAAAATCGACAAGCTTAACAAGAATCTCGTCGAAAAAAACGACGTGTTTTTTACGACGAGAAAATCGGTCGTGTGTACGAGGCCTCACAGACTCAACATCTTGAGCAATTTTTGGCCAAAAAATGCAGCACAGACAATTAAATCAAAGTGAACAAACAACACACATTAACATCAGAATTATTTCAGGGGAACATTTCCCCCACACAAAAAATATACAATCCACAAAATAAACCAAACACCTGTTTTGCAAAGACATAACAAATAAAATACATGTGTTACAAACTCGATAAGGACACCAACATGTACATTTTACCCCCCTACACACACTTGCCTCTTCTCAAGGCAAACGACCGAATGCTCTGCAAGCTTTATATAACATAGGTTTATGTGCTAATGAGGCAATTGAAAACACATGCACAGTCCATGAAACGCCCAAAATGCAAGTTCTCCCAATGTAGAGACTGAAATTCAAAGTGGGCATCCTTCAATTTCTTACCCATAAAAACACTCTCTGAGTGAGCATGCCCAGAAATATCCAAGCGCTGTTCACACACAAAAAGCACGCAAAAAAAAAACTAACTGGCTGGGCATGTGCAGAACAACACCAATGCAGCTAGAAAAAAATAACTCCTCCCGTCCAAAATTAAGCACGTCATCCAGCATGCTACAAAATTAGAGATGGGACAATCACCCCTCCCCCCCCACCAACAAATCCCATTGCAGTCTATGGGAACTGACTTGTTAATTTTGCTAGTCCCCACTTGGCTGGCTTATCTTCTAGGTATTGGCCTTAAAATGGGGGCCCAGGTCCCACCCTAAGGGACATATATCAATGTCACCAATTTGGAAAACACCAAAAACAAAACAAGGAGAAGTGCCTTTAAATATGCCAAATTGCTTAAGGGCCATTTCACACCACATGCAGTGCATTGCGTTTTTTATGCATCCAAAATGCATGGAAAGTTGGTTATATGGTTCTAAATGGCAGTGTTTGTTCCAGTGCGTTCCAGTTCCACCAAAAAAGTAGAACATGCTGCATTTTACATGCACTGGACTGTACTGGAACGCATCAAAACGCATCATAAACGCACTGGAACGCACAGGAACACACCTAAATGCACCAAAAATGCACTGGAACACACTTGTCCTTATCTATGGTTAATAAAAAAGAGGGGTGAAAAAAAAGCACTGGACTGCATCAAAAACTTACCAAAAATGCACCAGAACGCATGAAAAACGTGCATGCAGAAAAGCACCTGGAACACATCCGGATTGTGTTTCTATGGTGTGAACTGGCCCTAGTTCACACTATAGAAACGCAGTCTGGGTGCGTTCCAGGTGCTTTTCTGCATGCGCGTTTTTGACACATTCCAGTGCATTTTTGAGGCGTTTTTGATGCAGTCCAGTGTTTTTTTCCGCCTCTTTTCACTTAGGACAAGTGTGTTGCAGTGCGTCTTTGGTGCATTTAGGTGCGTTGCGGTGCATTCCAGTGCATTTTTGGTACGTTCCGTTGCGTTTTTGATGTGTTTTACTGGGGTCCAGTACAGTTTTGTACCTAAAAAATGCAGCATGACCAATTATTTTTTGGCTTTCTGAAATGCACTGGAACGGACTGCAGTGGTGTGAACTATGCCATTGGCATTAATGTGATCAACTTTCTTTGCGTTTTTCAGGCATCAAAAAAACGCACTGCACTGCATCCGGTGTGAACTGGCCCTAAATATCATCCCCGGGGGGTGTCTATAGTATGCCTGTAAAGTAGCACATGTTTTCCATGTTTATAACAGTTGGAGAGCAAAATGACATTTCTAAAGTAAAATAGTAATTTAAAAGTCCTTGCGGCTGTAATGAATTGCTGGTTCCCGTCAATACAGATAAAAGTCATTGAAAGTCTTTGCTAACCAAAAAAAAATGCGTGGGGGTTCCCCCAAATTCCATAACCAGGCCCTTCAGGTCTGGAATGGATATTAAGGGGAACCCCGCTGCAAATTTTAAACAAAAATGATGTGGGGTTCCCCCCAAATATCCAAACCAGGCCCTTCAGATCTGGCATGGATTTTAAGGGGAACTCCACCCCAAATTTATAAAAAAAATGGTGTGGAGTCCCCCTAAAAATCCACACCAGACCCTTTATCCGAGCACATAACCTGGCTGGCCGCAGGGGAAAAGGGGGGACGAGAGAGCGGCCCCCCTCCCTCCTGGACCGTACCAGGCCACATGCCCTCAACATGGGGAGGATGTCCCCATGTTGATGGGGACAAGGGCCTCATCCCCACAACCCTTGCCGGTGGTTGTGGGGGTCTGCGGGCGGGGGGCTTATCGGAATCTGGAAGACCCCTTTAACAAAGGGGACCCCCAGATCCCGGCCCCCCCCTGTGTGAAATGGTAATGGGGTACAAATGTACCACTACCATTTCACAAGGAAAGTGTCAAAAATGTAAAAAATGACAAGAGCCGGTTTTTGACAATTCCTTTATTAATGTCTTTTCTTTTCTTCCATCTTCTTCCTTCTTCTTCCATCTTCTTCTTCCATCTTCTTCTTTTCTCCATTCGGGTTTCTTCCTTCATCTTCATCTTTATCTTCTTCTTCTTCTTTTCTCCATTCGGGTTTCTTCCTTCATCTTCATTTTCATCTTCCTTCGGTGTTCTCGTCCGCATCTTGCTCCGGCGTCTTCCCTTCTTCTTTCTTCTCCGGCCGCTCCGTTTGAATTGGAGGTTCCCGCTGTGCGACGCTTCAGTTCGCCTCTGGGTCCGCTTACACCCGTGACCCCGCCCCCCTCTGACGCACATGGATTTCACGGGGACTTCCCCCGTGGTGACAGAGGGGGGCGGAGCCACCGGGTGTAAGCGGACCAAGTGGAGAACTGAAGCGTCGCACAGCGGGAACCTCCAATTCAAACGAAGCGTCCGGAGAAGAAAGAAGAAGGGAAGACGCCGGAGCAAGATGCTGGACGAGAAGACCGAAGGAAGAAGAAGATAAAGATGAAGATGAAGAGGAAGATGAAGATGGAGGAAGAAACCCGAATGGAGAAAAGAAGAAGATGGAAGAAGAAGGAAGAAGATGGAAGAAAAGAGAAGACATTAATAAAGGAATTGTCAAAAACCGGCTCTTGTCATTTTTTACATTTTGACACTTTCCTTGTGAAATGGTAGGGGTACAATGTACCCCTTACCAATTCACTTGGGGGGGGGCCGGGATCTGGGGGTCCCCTTTGTTAAAGGGGTCTTCCAGATTCCGATAAGCCCCCTGCCCGCAGACCCCCACAACCACCGGGCAAGGGTTGTGGGGATGAGGCCCTTGTCCCCATCAACATGGGGACATCCTCCCCATGTTGAGGGCATGTGGCCTGGTACGGTTCAGGAGGGAGGGGGGGCCGCTCTCATCCCCCCCTCTTCCCCTGTGGCCGGCCAGGTTATGTGCTCGGATAAGGGTCTGGTGTGGATTTTTGGGGGGACTCCACGCCATTTTTTTAGAAAATTTGGGGTGGAGTTCCCCTTAAAATCCATACCAGATCTAAAGGGCCTGGTTTGGATATTTGGGGGGAACCCGCACGTCATTTTTTTTTTAAATTTGCAGCGGGGTTCCCCTTAATATCCATTCCAGACCTCAAGGGCCTGGTTATGGAATTTGGGGGAACCCCACGCTTTTTTTTTTTGGTTAGCAAAGACTTTCAAAGACTTTTCTCTATATTGCCGGGAGCCGACAATTCATTATAGCCGCGGCTGCTTTTAAATGGGTTTTTTTTTCCTTTAGAAATGACATTTTGCAGGCGCACTGGCAATTTCAGAGCTGCGCCTGTTCAACTTATGCAAATTTAGTTATGTGACTTGACATTTACTAAGATTTTGCCGGCGCAGTGTCCCGGCGCATTTAAACCATTGAAATTCCCGCGCTGAGCTCAAAAAAACCTCCCGCAGCTCGAGTCGGAATTGCCGGCGCAGCAGGCTGGTTCTGAAAAACTTACTTTCCCACTCTATTTTGGCCATGTTTGTTATTTGGACAGGTGTCACTACACTTCCTCACATCACCCCCAATATTTTCTCACTTCCAGCTTCTTTATATTTAGATTTTAACATGCTGTGCGCCAGGTCCATAGTAGCGCACTGAGCGCCTCCTCCCGGGCGCAGACAACACTATAGTAAATGGCAAATAGGGCTGCGCTACAGGCGCTAATGTTTTGTAAATACCAAAATAGCCATTGCGCACGCAGATGCGCCAATACTCATGGCGCAAACGTTTGGTAAATCAGCCCCACAATGTTTCTATTTATCAGCCATGTTCTCAGACTTGGGAGACTTCAGGTGACTTGCATTGACTTCTATTACAGAAGTAATTTGCAAGTCGCGCTGAAGTTTTAATCGGATTAATTTGCAGCACAATCGGCCGATGCGATTAATTAAAAAATGCCTGCCAAAATTCGATCGGTATATCGGCCGGCCGATTTATCGGTCGACCTATACCCCAAAGCAGAGCCATCTTAATAGCATCATGGGCCCCTGGGCAAAATAATGCACTGGGGCCCCTACAAGCCTTCCCCAATTTACGCACCTATTCTCAAGAATGAAAGTATAAATAGTTGATAAATTTGAACAAACAGTATAAAAAGTTTTATATTATATTAACCACTTCCCATCCAGCCTATTGACATTTGACGTCCACAAGGTGGCTCTGCCATCCTGGGTGGAAGTCACATGATGTCCTTGGGCCTCCCGGCCGCTAGGGGGCGCGTGCCCGCCGCGTCACTCGGGTGCCGATGCGCGTGCCTGGCAGCCCCCACCGTATACATACAGTATACGGTTGGTTAAACCAACAGTATACGGTTGGTTAAAAAAGGCAGCAGCTGGGGGTGTACTCATGCTGGTGCCACAATGCTTTGATTCGTGACTGCGGCAATAATTTTATCACCAGTTGCATTTGGTGGGCACTACTGCTTACCAAATGCAACCTAATCAAATAAGAGTCTGTGCTGCAACTTTCCCACAACCATGTGCAATGCATATAGTTGTGGTGAGGGTGATGCAGCATTTAGGGGGTTAAAATAGGTGGTGAGGAAGCAACATATCGCCTCCTCACCACCCAACTTATACCACTGAAAAGCAATCCATGTGCAGCAGTTATTTACAGTAAGAGACTAGGTGCTGGTTCACACTTTTGCGTTTTGAATTCGCAACCAATTCTGTGCAGATTCCGCACCACATCCAAATCACACCCCGTTCATGTGAACCGCTGCAGGTGTGTATGTTAAGGTAACGACACCCTTGATTTGCAAAACACAGTGCGATATGCAGAATTGGATCGCATGGGTGTGAACACCCATGCAATCGGATTCTGGGTTGGCCAAAAAAATAAGGGTCCTGCTACACTTTGGTGCAGATTTGGTGCGATTTAAGCTATACAGAATGAATGGCTCATTTCGCACTGCTGAAGAATCGCATGTGATTTGAACAGGAATGCGGTGCGATTCCTGTTCAAACTTGCATTCAGTTCCTGTACCGCATAGTGTGAACCGCTCAGAGCAGCAGAAAAGGACATTTGTTAAGTTGAGGGGGTGTCTGCACAGTGGACTTACCGATTTTCCAGCCTCTAGTCTCCTCCAATTGCAGTTTTCATGCTGCAGCTGCACACACCATGCACTATTCAGCACCATGCTGTGTGTGTGTGTGTGTGTGTGTGTGTGTGTGTGTGTGTGTGTGTGTGTGTGTGTGTGTGTGTGTGTGTGTGTGTGTGTGCGCGCGCACGTGCGTGTGTGCGCGTGTGCGTGCACATCAGGGGGTGGGGTTTCTAGCCCGGGCACAGCAGGGAATCAGGGATTGGTCAGGTTACAGGGCTCTTCAGCACATTGAGGTCCCGTGCTATTCACTCTGAATCCTCCTGTGAGAATGGGGAGTGACACTGCAGGATCAGCTACAAAGGCAGCACACTTCACTGGGCACCCAACCTGCTGCTGTGAAGACCGTGGAGGCAGAGCTGCCGACGTTCAGTTCACTCATAGAAGAGTAAAGGAGAGGAAAGAGAGAAGTGACAGCCAGTCCTGCAGGCAGGATAAAAGTGTCTGCCCGACCGACTCCCGAACTAGGCAGCCTCAGCACTCCGCTGATAGTGGTCACTTGTCCATGCTGCAGAGACAAGACACTGCAGTCCTTCCAGCTCACCTCACCCCGCATCCTGCAAGTTTGTGACAGAACCAGCCCTGATGGGGCCCCAGGAGCACCTGGGGCCCCGGTCTGTGCCCAGGGGTGCCCGCTCAGTAAGACGGCCCTGCCCCAAAGCACCCACCCCATGTTGAGGGCAAGCAGCCTGATATGGTTCAGGGGGGGCACTTGCTCGTCCCCTATCCTGGCCTGGTATGGTTTCTGGGGGGGACCCCACGCTTTTTTTAATTCTGAATTTTTAATTCTGAATTTGAGAACCTCAAGGAGGAAACTCTTATGTTACAGTCACGTTTGGAAGATCAAGAAAATAGAGACCGGTGATTGAATCTGCGGATCAGAGGTATTCCTGAGACTGTCCTTGATCTCCAAGCCACTATGACAGCACTATTCCAGGAATTGCAACCTGGTATTTCTGTGGAAAAACTAGAAATGGACAGAGTGCACAGTGCTTTAGCTACTCGCAAAACTAATGGTCCCCCTAGGGACATAATTGCTAAGTTCCACTACTACAAAACCAAAGAGCAATTACTTGCAGCTGCCAGAGAAAAAGATTTCCTCAATTTCCAGGGCTATGCATGTCAGATCTTTGCGGATCTCTCTCCACTCACAGTAGCCAAGAGGCATGCACTTAAACTCCAATTAAAGGTGCTACAACAACATCAAATTGCCTACCACTGGGGATTCCCCTTTTTTCTCTGATTCACTCACCTAGAAACCAGGTATGTTTGTCGCTCTTCAGGAGGACTTACAGTCGGTCATGATTGACATTGGTATAGTGGATCAAACTCCACCTAGAGATCAATCACGCAGACGATCGGCCTCAAGGTCCCCTCTTCAACCAAAATTAGCGACAGGTTCCAATAGCTCCTCTACCTCCTCCCGTCAGAATCTCCATAAGCGTGGACTTTTTGAACATTCAACACCACCTAATGAAAACTCCACGGATTGACTCAAACTGTGACAAGCTCACTACTCACTACAAAACCTCAGCACTTTGCGCTGGTTGACTCCCCCTTCTGGTGACATTAACATTGCCACGGTTCATGGTCCTGGACCTTTCTCCAAAAATTTTTTATATAAATATCTTTTCTTTATTTTAATTTTTGGTGGTAATATGTTCTCCCCCAGGGCTTCAGTAACTCCTTGTGCCTGCTAACAACCAAACGTACATAATTAAAAAAAATAATAAAAATGTTCTCTTTTTTGTTTTTTCTTTCCCCTCAAGTTGAGGAGTCTCATTGAGACTTAGTTTTATCTTTGTTTATGATGATAGTCCCTGAGTTTTTTGGGACTACTTAATATGCCTGATATATTATACAAAAGATTATATATATATATATATATATATATATATATATATATATATATATATATATATATATATATATATATATATATATATATAGCGCGTTTCATTCGTTATTGAAGTTCCTAGATTGCCTTTACGGAAACAGGTTACCACATTATGTTAATGTTTCATTAACCATATATTCTTTTTTTTAGTACATGTATTCAAGTAGTCATACCCATGGCTGAAATGGGGATAGATGTTACTATACTACATTGGTTATATTTAATGTTATCGTTTTCTGATTGTTACTTATAAAACCCCTGTGGTTCTCCGGTGTAGTTCCTCCCTTAGGAACTTCTTGCTGCCCCCTTATCCACCCTCAGACCCCTGCAACTGTTATGCGGGACTCTGTTGGTGGCCCCGGAACCTCTCGGAGATTCCTAATTATTCTCCTGAGACGTTCCCACACCCTATTGTTCCGTTACAATTTATGGAAATGATGTTCATGTACTAGGGTAGTTCGATCCCATTATTTTACTTCTTTTTCTGACTCTTGTCTCCAGGTGGTGGTCATGGCTCTCGGTGTGAACCATGTACTTCATGACATAGCAATAATCCTTGCACAGTTATGGCCCCCAAAACGATCTATCTCTAAATGTACAGGAGTTTATCATGCCACATAAAACGCACAAAAGCTATGCGCTCTTTCACAGATAAGAAGGCCCATCTTATCTGTTTACAGGAAACCCATTTCTCTGACAAGGCTTACCCCAAGTTTCTTTCGGCCTCATACCCACAATTTTACGCTGACTCTGCCACAGTTAAACAGCGTGGAACTCTTATTGGCTTCCATCGCGCTACCCCCATTTACCCTGGTGTCACAGCTGACCGATCCAGAGGGTAGATATATACTAATTACTGGTTATATTTCTGACACCTCTATTACAATTGTATCTTACTATGCCCTAAACAAACGCCCTGCTGCTTTTTTATCCCATCTTTTCCAAGTTGTAGATGCACACAAATTTGGAACTGTTGTACTTTGTGGGGACAGTTTTTCCCTTTTTAGATGAATCCCCTCCGGCTCCTACAACAAGCCCTGTTAAAATAACCCTCCAACCTCTGCTTACTGCACCTGGTTTAGTAGACACTTGGCGAGACATTATTCATACCCACATAATTCTTTCTTGCGTATAGATCATATCTTTGTCGCATCTGGTATGTTACCTGAAATTATCTCTTCCAAGATAATTCCATTTCCATGGACTGATCATTGCGCAATATTCACCACCATAGCCTCCATAATCCCAAGGTCACACGATACCACTTGGCAAATTAATGACTCCACACTAACCCACCCGTCCCATAAAATTGTGATTGAAGCACTCACTGAATACTTTTCATCCAATGACACAGATGATATTTCCGCCCTAACACTGTGGGAGGCCCACAAAGCTGTCATTCGGGGCAGATTCAACAAGCAACAACAATCAAAAAAGAACGCAAACTTATGTTTGCGAAGCTTGAGACGGCCTTTAATAACGGTCACATGGCCTCTCAATCTTCTCCGATTGCCACCAACAGCTTAAAACTAGATAAAGCCCGTCTTGATCTAGACCTTTTTCTGACTGACTCTGCAGATAAATTACTATGCAAACGCCAACATATTAAATATCTCAAAGCTAGCAAACCAGACACTCCCATGGCACGTAGTTTAAAAGCGACCCAACATATACAGACATCAATTAGATTGAAAACATCCCGCGACTGATTTTCTAGTAATCCAATCAAAATATTAGAGGTGTTTCGCTCTAATCTAGCTAAACTATATTCCCCTGCCCAAGACTTTAACAGGACGAAAGTAGGTACCCTATTTTCTAATGTCAAGCTCCCTACTTTAGACCAAGAACAGCGAGGTCAGCTTGAATGCTCTATTACACCAACTGAAGTTCTAGCTGCCAATTTTTTTAAAAAAAACTTCATAAGAGACCGGGTCCCGATGGGTTCTCGGCATCATATTATAAACAGTTTGCTCACACCTTAGCACCAATCCTGACTAGAGCCTTTAATTCTATCCTGAATGGACACTCATTTAGGTCTGAAACACCGACTACCATTATAGCAATGATTCCCAAACCTCATTCAGACTTTACCTCTTGGACCAATTATCGCCCGATATCTCTCCTTAACCTAGACATTAAATTACTAGCCGAAATCTTGGCGACACGTTTGAACAACATTATAGGCCGACTAATTCATCGGGACCAAACAGGATTTATGCAGACGCGTCAGGCAGGTGATAATATCAGACGAGCCCTCTTACGGATTCACGCAGCCAAAAGGCAGACACATGCCTCCTATCCTTAGACATTAGAAAGGCATTCGATTCTGTCACTTGGCCACACATGCAATACATGCTACAAAAGTGGGGATCTGGGAACCATTTTGTGTCATGGATCTCTTCTCTATATGACAACCCGAGAGCATACATTAAGTATGTTGGTTATAAATCAGCAATGCTGGACATTAGACGAGGTACACGGCAAGGTTGCCCTTTATCCCCACTACTTTTTGCCCTCCTTATAGAGCCACTAGCACAATTAATTAGGTCTCATCCTGATGTTAAAGATATTGAACTAGGCGGATATCAGCACAAGTTATGTCTCTTTGCGGATGATAAAGGGATTTTTATAACAGCTTACCTGTAAAATCCTTTTCTTGGAGTACATCACGGGACACAGAGCGACTTAGTCATTACTAATGGGTTATATAGTTTACCTTCAGGTGCTGGCACTGGCAACTTCCAAACCGGAAGTACCCTCCCCTATATAAGCCCCTCTCATCCGGGAGCACCTCAGTTTTGTAGCAAAGCAATAAGAGTCCCAAAAAGAGGGGTGGGAGCTCTGTGTCCCGTGATGTACTCCAAGAAAAGGATTTTACAGGTAAGCTGTTATAAAAATCCCTTTTTCTTTTTCGTACATCACGGGACACAGAGCGACTTAGTCATTACTAATGGGACGTCCCAAAGCAATGCCCAATGAGGGGAGGGATACACTATACATAAGCTGGGCGCCATCAGGCATGAGGCTCTTTTGCGGCCTGCAACACACTGCGCCCAAAGGCGACATCCTCCTGACTTCTGATGTCTACCTGGTAGAATCTAGTAAACGTGTGTACTAAGGACCATGTTGTGGCCTTACAGACTTGAGCCAGGGAGGCTTGGTGATGCACTGCCCATGAAGTTCCAACTGCTCTTGTGGAGTGCGCCCTAACTTTGAACGGAGGCGGTCTCCTTTTCAAGCCATAGGCTTGTATTATGACCTGTCGAATCCACTTGGCTAAAGTAGATTTTTGATGCTGCCTGACCCTTTCTGGGGCCTTCCGGCAGAACAAACAAAGTATCCGTTCTACGAATCTGAGCAGTGGCTTTAAGATAAGCTTTAACTGCTCTTACTACATCCAAAGAATGCAATAACTTTTCCTCTAACGAACTAGGTTTGGGGAAAAAGGAAGGAAGAACCACATCTTGGTTCAAATGGAACCTCGATACCACCTTAGGAAGAAGGCTGGATGAGGACGTAATACTACTCTGTCCTTATGGATAACCAGATATGGCTCCTTACAGGACAAGGCGGCTAATTCCGATACTCTTTTAGCCGAACAAATGGCTACTAAGAAAATCAATTTCCTGGTGAAAAGAACCAAGGAAATGTGCCGCAATGGTTCAAATGGTTGTTTCTGTAGAACCGACAGAACCAGGTTTAAGTCCCATGGACATATGGGAATACTAACCGGAGGGCTAATACGCATCACTCCTTGTATGAAAGCTTTGACTAATGAATGCAAAGCCAAGGGCCTTTGAAAAAATATTGACAAGGCCGTCTGACCCTTGATAGTACTCAAGGCAAGCTTCCTCTGTACAGCCCACTGTAGGAAGTCCAGAATCCTACCTATTACGTACTTACGTGGATGCCATTTCCTGGCCTCACACCACGTGATGTATGCCTTCTAGATCCTATAATAGATCTGCCTGGATACCGGCTTCCTGGCATTGATCATGGTAGATATCACAGGATTAGAGAGCCCTCTCTTTTTTAGAATGTGGGCTTCAATAGCCAGGCCGTCAAACCTAGGGCTGGTAAGGAAGGATAGTATATCGGTCCTTGCGAAAGCAGGTCCGGACGATGTGGGAGGGTCCAAGGACTTCCCACTGACATTTTTACAATCTCCGCGTACCATGCCCTTCGGGGCCACGCTGGAGCCACCAGAATCACTGGTTTCTTTTCTACCCTGATTCTGCGGATTAATCGCGGTGGGAATGCATATATCAGCTTGAACTGATCCCAAGGGAACACTAGGGCATCCGAACCGCAAGCTAGGGGATCCTTTGTGCGAGACACAAATCTGTCCACCTTTGCGTTGAATCTGGATGCTAGCAGATCTACATCCGGTGTTCCCCACCGCTGGCATATTGCCTGGAAAACCTCAGGGTGAAGAGACCATTCCCCGGGCATAATTGCTGGCGACTTAAAAAGTCCGCTCTCCAATTTTCCACTCCTGGGATGAAAACCGCGGATATGGCTGTGACATACCTTTCTGCCCATTCCAGGATGCAATTCGCTTCCCTCTGGGCTGCACGACTCCTGGTGCCACCCTGGTGATTGATATATGCCACTGCTGTGGCATTGTCTGATTGAATTCTGACAGGTGACCCTTGGAGTTTGGATGTCCATGCTACTAGGGCATACCGGGCTGCTCGTATCTCTAAGAGATTGGTGGGCAGGGCCTTCTCTGCTTCTGACCACTTGCCCTGGAGAGACCATTGCTCCAGTACTGCCCCCCAGCCTATGAGGCTGGCATCTGTAGTGACCACATTCCAAGAAACCGGACTGAAGGGTTTCCCTTTTTCCAGATTCTGGCACCAACCACCAATGGAGGCTCTTGCAAACGGAAGGGGACAGGGACATTGGTAAGTCTAAAGCCTGAACTTTTTTGTTCCAGGCTGACAGTATGGCCCTCTGCAAGTTCCTTGAATGGAATTGACCGTAGGGTACTGCTTCAAATGAAGCCACCATTTTTCCCAGCAGCCTTATACACAGGCGTATGGATGGTTTTTCTTTTTTGTACCCACTAAGTGGGTCAAATCTTTCAAAGACGACACCTTCTCTGGAGGTAAGAAAAACTTTCTCTGATTTGAATCCAGTCTTAGCCCCCAAGTATTCCAGGCTTTTGACTGGTTTTAGGGCTGACTTGTCTCAGTTGATAATGCAACCGTGAGATTCCAGATACTTGATTATCTTGTGAACGACCACTTCTAGTTTTTTTCACTGAGTGGTCTATCAGCAACAAGTCGTCTAGATATGCCATTATCGTTACACCTTGTGTTCCTAGTTTGGCCAATCGTAGGGCCAGAATTTTTGTGAACACTCGTGGTGCTGTGGCCAGACCGAAAGGTAAGGCTCTGAACTGAAAATGGCGCCCTTCTACTGCAAAGCGTAGAAATTTCTGGTGGGCCGGACAGATGGGAATATGCAAATAAGCATCCCTTATGTCGATCGAGGCTAACCATTCCTGCCCTTGTAGGGCGGTGGCCACCGATCGGATCGACTCCATCCGAAAAAGTCCTGATATGTAGGAACTTGTTTAGCCCTTTTATATTTAATATGGGCCTCATGTCCCCATTTGGTTTGGGGACTGTGACAAGGTTCGAGTAAAACCCGAACCCGTTTTCTTCCAAGGGAACCTTCATGATTACCCTTGGGGCAATAGTTGCTCTAGTGCCAGAAGGAGGGATCCACCCTTCTGGGGATCGCTTGGCACGTTTGACCTTATAAAATGGGCAGGAGGAATGTCTTTTAACTCCAGCCTGTATCCCAGACTTACTGCGGAGATCACCCATCTCTGATGGTGTCCCGCCAGGTCTCTGTGAACAACTGAAGTCTTCCCCTCACCCGATTGAGTGGGGGCAACCCTTCATGACTTGGGGGGAGGTTTTGTACCTCTCTTGACCCAGGGTTTCTTGTTACCCTGTGATTGTCCCTGATTTCTGCCCCCTGGATTTGACCGCGGAGGCCGTCGGAACTGTTTCACAGCCGATGTGCCAGGGACTGGAGAAGTAGGCCTCTTAAAAGAAGGACTTCTACCCTTGTTCTTAACCGGCAAGAGTGTACTTTTACCGGCAGAAGTTTTCTGGATATATTTGTCCAGATCATCTCCAGATAAGCGTTCTCCATGAAATGGGAAGCTAATCAGCAATTTCTTACAGGGAGCTTCAACAGACCAGTTTTTGAGCCATAGAAGCCTACGCATATGTCTACAGACAGCGTAAAGCGGGATGCCTGTTGGATTGTATCCTTTATGGCGTCCACCGCAACACAAGGCTCTAGGTAGGTCAGCTAGGGCAAGAGCCTGCTGATCTGGTAAGTCCCTTAAGACTTGTTTCAACTGATCTTTCATTGCTTGGCAGACTCCAATCGCTGCTACTGCAGGTTGTGTCACCATGCTTGCTGTAGAGAAAGCAGATTTTAGTAAAGACTCTTTTTTTTTATCTATTGGGTCTTTGAACATTGGAACATTATCTACTGGACATGTCAGTGATTTATTTACACAAGAGATGGCTGTGTCCACTGTAGGGACCCTCCATTTTTTTTTATTTTTTTTTATGAACTTATCCTCCATGGGATAGATCACTGGAAATCTCTTGGGGGGAGTAAATATTTTATCAGGATGCTCCCAATCCTGGTAAATAAACCCTTCCAATAAAGGGTGGATTGGGAAGGAACAGACAGTCTGGGGAGCTTTCAGCGACCCCAGCGAGGAGACAGTAGTGGTTGATGGTTCCGCCAGAGGCATTTAAAATGCTGCTCGGACCATGTTAGTCAGAGACTGAACCCATAATCTTTCAGCCAGAGATGCTGAGAAAGGTTCTTCCACTGTTGATTCCTCTAACTTTATCAACCTCACCTGATCCCCTTCAGGTAGGTCGATCTCTGGGACTGTTCCTCCACTAACAGGCACTCTGCAGGAGGAGACGGAGATCGGACGCGCTTTTCCTGTGACAGGGAAGCAGCGATCAATGCTGTTAATCCCTCTTCCAATCCTCCCAGAGTTGAGGATAAAACCTCCTCTGTTATATATACAGGAGCAGGTGGACTGGGGACAGCCGCAGTACCAGGTACTCCTGCGGGGTTCCTACGGCTACTGACCTCTGAAATTTCAGGGGAGATTGGCGCAGTACAGCATGCCCAAAATCCTCAGAGCCCGACGGAGACCCCTTTCGCTTCTTGGAAGATCTATTTCCAGAGCGTCTGGACGACATATCCTATAAGCACAAAGCTGAGGTATTCCCGTCGTCATACACCCATTTTGCTGGTAATAGTCTAACACAGTTGCTGCTATATACCAGCTGGTGTCCACTAAAGTGCCTTTCTATGGGGATGCCTGCATCAACCGCCTCTGTGTGCCACTGTTTGTTGCTAGCTGTTTGCATCCAGCTGACACTTGTACTGTGTCTTTATACAAGCTGGGACGCCTGCACATGCGCAGAAGCGCCGTGGCGCGCATCGAGCGTCATCCACCCGCCCCGCCCCTTTTTTTTCATAGGAGGCGCGTGCACGCGCCCGCGCGCGCGCCCGTGCGCCATTGGCGCCCTTTTCGAAAATCAAACAGGGACTAGGTTCCAGGGCCCTTTTTGCCGGAGGGCCTGTGCGGTGGATGAGCTCAGCAACAGGGCAGAGGAAGTGGATTCCCACAGAGAAACTTACCAACTGCCTGGATCTTTTGACTTGAGAAAACCAAAGATCCACATGACAAGAAAAATGGACCACAGCGGCCTCTAGTGGTTTAACACAGGTACCGCGGTCCTTTTTTTTTTTTTTTTTTTCTTGACTACTATTAAAATTTTACATTTTCAGTAGTTACAGGCATACACAGATATTAGCGGGAATACCGTTAGGTAACAGACAGAAAGACAAATTAGGCTTGGGGGTCCCCCAATAGAACCAAGTTCCTGGGGGCCCCCACTTACCTGTTCCCCGCCGCAGGACTCTGTTTGGTCCACAGAAGCCCAAACTTCACCTATCACGGCAGGCATTGTAATTAAACCTTCAGGGACCGGGTTCCCAAGGATTCCACTCCCCTGGACCTGTATAGCACCCTGCACAGACAACATCTTGGTCATGGGTATGACCAGAGCTCTGGATCCCAGGGTCCAGCCCTCCTAAGAGAGGCATTACAGGCAAAACCTTGCTCTTCTGCTGCAAGGCCCGGGTACCGACCGTTTAGCTATGAAGCTTTTTTGGTGGGATCCGGAACAGCTTACTGAGGCCCAAAAGAACCTGTACGCAAGCCCAGTGAAAACACATGTTACTCTTTGGCCAACACCTTAGACACTGGCAAAAAAACTGAGGTGCTCCCGGATGGGAGGGGCTTATATAGGGGAGGGTACTTCCGGTTTGGAAGTTGCCAGTGCCAGCACCTGAAGGTAAACTATATAACCCATTAGTAATGACTAAGTCGCTCTGTGTCCCGTGATGTACGAAAAAGAAATTCTTATTTTTTTATCCCATCCTCATATATCTGCCCCAAACCTACTAAATATTTTAGATAAATTTCATCAATTCTCTGGACTTGTTGTTTATCCCACAAAATCGAATGTGCTGAATGTCTCCTTACCACAAGCAGAACTGCAACACATTCAAACTTCTTTACCTTTCAACTGGGTTCCTCATCAAATTCCATATTTAGGAATACAACTCACATCTTCGATTAAAGATCTTTTTGCAGCAAACTATTTGCCTTTGTTGAAACAAATCACGGGCTTTATGAAGCAGTGGACCTCCCTTCCGTTATCATGGCTGGGACGGATCAACGCTATAAAAATGTAGATTTTACCAAAACTTATATTTGTTTAGGGTACTGCCTATCGCATTACCTTCATATTTTTTAAGACTCCTGCAACGTAGAGTTATGTCTTATATTTGGGGAAGCACTAAACCCCGAATTCCTAAAGCTACACTCTACCTTTCTAAGGTGAGTGGTGGGCTTGGCTTACCAAATTTCAATTCCTACTACTATGCTGCACAAATTTCTACCCTTCCTAAATATCACTCAATGGCGGAAACACCCCTTTGGGTTCTTATTGAATCTGTTGACAGTGACCCCATCTCGGTGGCCAACATGCTTTGGCTCCACCCTAAAGATAGATCACATCTTACTAATGCTATAACGAAACATTCCTTGGCTATCAGGGACAAATTTAGGAGAACTTGTAATATCCAATCCCCACATAACACCTTGCTTTCGTTCCTTAAGAATCCAGCCTTTTACCCTGCTTGGAAATACCCGAAGTCATTCTCAGTATGGTCTTCTACAAATTTAATTTGATTATATCAATTGACTACTAATACCACCATTCATATGTTCCCTATACTTTGTGAATCTTTTGGGCTTCCCAGATCTAAAATTTTCCGTTATTTGCAAATAAAAAAAATTTCTACACTCCCTTAGTACAGGCTCCACACTTAATCAAATGACACAATTTGAGCGTATTTGTAAAAGTGACTCACATGTCAGAGGATTAATCTCGCTTTTGTATCAACAACTTAACATGACCCCTAACGAAGCATTACCCTCTTACACGGATAAATGGGCACAGGACATGAACCGAGTGTTTGACATTAATGACTGGTCTAATATATGGTTAGCCACTAAGAATTCCTCTAAAATTTGTTTCTAAGGCAAAACAATTTGGAAAGTTTTAGCACGATGGTACTTAGTATCAGCTCGAACTGCAAAATTTATCCCGACATATCCAATCAACTGCTTTAGGGGCTGTTCTACACCAGGTACCCACTTCCATATATGGTGGTGGCAATGCCCGATGGCCCAAGAATTCTGGAAGAATATTTTTATGATGGCCTGGAGACCTCTATTCTCCCAGACCCAACTTTGGCACTCCTAAATCTTAAACTTGCTACACTAACACGTACTCAAGTCCAGCTATTTATCTATCTTAGTCAGGGCTTTTTTTCAGCGGGAACGCGGGGGAACGCAGTTCCCGGCACCTCTAGCACTGAATGTATGCGATGTCAAGGGGTGCTGGGTTGTGCTACAGTGTCTATTGCTGCTTGTTGCCTGGAGGGATCTACTGTTGAGGGAGAATTCTATTGTAGCTGGCTGGTCTATCAGTACTGTCTGCGGGGAGATATTTTGTTGCTGCTGGGGGTATGTTGTTGCTAGAGGGGTTTATTTTGTTGAGGGTGGTCTATTGTTGCCGGGGATCTATTGTTATTGGGGGTCTATTGTTGTTGGCTGCAGGGGATCTATTTTACTGCTTTTCTTGTTATCGTTAAATTAAAGGGGCAGTACTGGGAGGTGGGTATGGGGTGAGACCAAGGAACGGTGCTCGGAGGTAGGTACAGTAGTGGTGAAGACGGGGTAACTCCAAAAGGGAGAGTTCCTGCACCTATTCTCTGAGGAAAAAAGCCCTGATCTTAGTACTGCAGCTAAGCAAACTATTGCAAAGGCTTGGAAGTCCCAAACTTTGATAACTGCGGAAGCTAAACACAGAATGAACAGAGCTCTCATCTATGCTAAGATAACAGCAATTGAGGACAACAATATTCATACATTTTGTAAGATTTGGCAACCCTGGATTAAACATTATTTCTGCTCTGACTTTGACCAGTTATTGTTACCCTACTTGATTTCTTACGAACTAAATGTGTGCTTGCATCGGGAGTCGGGCCACCACCTCGAGAGACTCTTCTTATTCTCTTCTTTCCTTGTCTTACTGTCTTTGTTTTATTTCTAACCATTTTCCTCTTTTTACAGCTTATTTGCTAGAGTCGAACACTGCATGGCAACACATATTTTATGCTCATCTTTATATAATATTGCTCGTAGTGCTCTTATTCTTAAACATTTCTATATTTTCCTTTTTCTATCCTTTCAATATGCGATTTATATTTTTGGGATACTGTGTTTAATATCACCTCATACTTACAACTTACAATCAGTATATAGTATCTCACCTGAATGTTTGCTCATTGCAATTCAACACGGTAAAGAGCGTGTTCTGACCCGGTCTTTCATTTTATATCCATATAATTCGCCTCTGGTTATAGATGTAGACAGTATGTTAAAATGCCCCCACCTCTCCACAGTTTGAACCCACTTGGGGTGGATAGGGGGTCTGGAGGCATGTTCTATAGAATCTATAAATTGATCAGAGGCTCTTAGCCTGGTCTTCTATTGTTTATAATACATAGATTATTTGTCTTTTTTCCCTCCTTATTGTAAGTTGCAATATAATCTTGTACTTATCAATCTACTTCAATTGACCTTGACAGTATCCCATGTACCAATGTTCATATTCTTATGTGTTTTTATTTCTGTAAATTTCAATATAAATATTAAACAAGAATTAAGCAATCACATTCAAACTCATGTTAAATAGGAGTCAGTACACACCTGGCATCATTTAAAGTGCCTCTGATTAACCCCAAATAAAAGTTCAACTGTTCTAATAGGTCTTTCCTGACATTTTCTTAGTCACATCCTACAGCAAAAGCCATGGTCCACAGAGAGCTTCCAAAGCATCATATGGATCTCATTGTTAAAAGGTATTAGTCAGGAGAAGGGTACTAAATAATTTCCAAGGCATTAGATATACCATGGAACACAGTGAAGACAGTCAACATCAAATGGAGAAAATATGGCACAACAGTGACATTACCAAGAACTGGACGTCCCTCCAAAATTTATGAAAGGAGGGGAAAACAGGGAGGCTGCCAAGAGGCCTACAACAACATTAAAGGAGCTGCAGGAATACCTGGCAAGTACTGGCTGTGTGGTACACGTGAAAACAATCTCCCATATTCTTCATATGTCTGGGCTATGGGTTAGAGTGGCAAGACAGAAGCCTTTTCTTACGAAGAAAAACATCAAAGCCCGGCTAAAGTCTAATGCCCCGTACACACGGTCGGATTTTCCGTCGGAATAAACTCAGACGGGTTTTTCCGATGGAATTCCGTTCAAGCTGTCACACTGTCACACCAAATTCCGACTGTCAAGAACACGGTGACGTACAACAATGCGACGAGCCGAGAAAAATTAAGTTCAATGCTTCCGAGCATGCGTCGACTTGATTCTGAGCATGCGTGTTTTTTTTTCTCCGTCGGAGTTCCATACAGAAGAACGGAATTTCCGATGTTCTCTTTTTTTCCGATGGGAAAATATTCTATGTTCTCTAACTCTGTCGGAATTTCCGACAGAAAAAGTCAGATGGGGCATACACACGGTCGGAATATCCGATGAAAAAATTTCGTCTGACTTTTTTCATCTGAAATTCCGAACGTGTGTACAAAGCATGAGTCTCCCAAAAGCATATGGGAAAATGTGTTATGGTCTGATGAAATAAAGGTTGAACTTTTTGGCCATAATTCCAAAAGACTGTTAGGCGCAAAAACAACACTGCACATTACCAAAAGAACACCATACCCACCGTGAAGCATGGTGGCGGCAGCATCATGCTTTGGGGCTGTTTTTCTTCAGGTGGAACAGGGGCTTAAAGCGGAGTTTCACCCTAAATTACAAGACTATATCATGCTGATCATCCCACCACATACATCTACATAAGCCAAAAGATTTTTTATTATGTGTTTACAATACCGTATATTCGATGTATAAAAGTTTGACTTCCGGGGTTTTCTCCCGCGGGAGTAGGCGTCTCCACTCTTCCCCAGCGCCGCAATGTCTCCTGGGAGGACGGCGTCATGCTTCCCAGGAGACAATGCAGAACGTCGTCCAGCGAATGCCATCACAACGGGGCGTGTACTTTCAACGGCGTCGACCGTTGTGATGGCAACCATTCACCGCTTCCAGGAAGTCAGTGCTTGTGGGCTTCACAATGCCCACAAGCAAAATGGGAAATGACAGCATCGGGTTTTATAACTTTATGTTATCTAAGAAAACGGACGGGGGATGCTTTTTGGCACTGTACAAGTGAGTACATACTTGTAATCTAAAAACCATTGTATGCAAACGAAAAAAAAAAAAAACGATTGGCCGCGGAACCTCCGCTTTAAGTCAAGGTAGAGGAAATTATGAGGAGTTCCAAGTACCATTCAATATTGGCACAAAACCTTCAGGCTTCTGCTAGAAAGCTGAACATGAAGAGGAACTTCATCTTTCAGTATGACAACGACCCAAAGAATACATCCAAATCAACAAAAGGAATGGCTTCACCAGAAGAAGATTACAGTTTTGGAATGGCCCAACCAGAGCCCAGACCTGCACCCGATTGAAAATCTGTGGGGTGATCTGAAGAGGGCTGTGCACAGGAGATGCCCTCACAATCTAAAAGATTGAGCGTTTTTGCAAAGAAGAGTGAGAAAATATTGTCAAGTCAAGATGTGCCATGCTGATAGACTCATACCCAAAAAGACTGAGTGCTATAATAAAATCAAAAAGGTGCTTCAACAAAGTATTAATTTAAGGGTGTGCGCACTTATGCAACCATATTATTTTATATTATTTTATTTATTGTTGTTCTACCGAGTTGTACAGTCTATAGGTCACATAGAAGGTAAAAAAGGTCCTGAAATTATTAATTTTTGTCTCATTTTTTTTACATCACAGAAACCTGACATTTTAACAGGGGTGTGTAGACTTTTTAGATCCACTGTATACATTATATATATATATATATATATATATATATATATATATATATATATATATACATATACATACATACATACATACATACATACATACACACACACATTATATATATATATATATTATATACACATACACACATACATACATACATATATATATATATATATATATATATATATATATATATATATATATATATATATATATGACACACACACACACACACACACACACACACTACACGCACTGTATATACAATATACATTGACTGCACTGTATTTATATATACAGTGCCTTGAAAAAGTATTCCTACCTCTTGAAATTTTCAACATTTTGTCATGTTACAACCAAAAACGTAAATGTATTTTATTGGGATTTTATGTGATTGACCAACACAAAGGGGCTGATTTACTAATAACAGTGCGCTGCGCTGGTTCTAACCTTAATTGGTGCGCCAGATAACTCCTTCACTGGGCGCAGGAACCAGCAGTGCACAGCGGCGCACTGTTATAGTAAATCCAAATGTCAGCGGCGCTCTATTGAAAATGAATGGTTCCCTATGGGAGCCCATTGATTTGAATAGAGGTCGCCCGGGAAGTCGGATGAGGCGGATCCGACTCGCGGGGCGACTCGTGTGCCGGCTGACACAGGGACAGCGCGACTTTGCGAGGCGACATGGACACGACCTGAGCGTGAAGCAGCCGCTCAAGTCGTGTCCTAGAGGCGACTAGCCGGCCGAGAATGTCTCCAGCGCGATGACATCGCGCTGGTCCTCGGCAGCCTTGCTGTCCCGTGTTTGGTATGAATCATGAAGGGGAACTCCACGCCGAATTTTAAGAAAAAAACGGCATGGGTTCCCCTCCAGGAGCATACCAGACCCTTAGGTCTGGCCTGGATTTTAAGGTGAACCCCTAAGCCGAAAAACAGCGTGGGGGTCCCCCCAAAATCCAAACCAGACCCTTATCCGAGCACGCAACCTGGCAGGCCGCAGGGGAAAAGGGGGGGACGAGAGAGCGGCCCCCCTCCCTCCTGAACTGTACCAGGCCGCATGCCCTCAACATGGGGGTTTGGTGCTTCGGGGCAGGGGGGTGACCTGCGGCCCCCCCACCCCAAAGCACCCTGCCCCCATGTTGATGGGGACAAGGGCCTCTTCCCGACAACCCTGGCCGTTGGTTGTCGGGCGGGGGGCTTTTCGGAATCCGGGAGCCCCCTTTAAAAAGGGGGCCCCCAGGTGCCGGCCCCCCACCCTATGTGAATGAGTATGGGGTACATCGTACCCCTACCCATTCACCTGGTGGCAAAATAAGTCAATAAAAAAGACAACACAGGTTTGAAAAGTAATTTATTGGGCAGCTCCGGGGGTCTTCTTCCGACTTCGAGGGTCTTTCTGCCGGGCGCCCCGCTATCTTCTGCCAGCTCTTTTGCTAGCGGGGGTCCCGGGCTTCCTCGCCGTCTTCTTCCAAATTCGGGGGTCTTTCTGCCGGGCGCCCCGCTATCTTCTGCCAGCTCTTTTGCTAGCGGGGGTCCCGGGCTTCCTCGCCGTCTTCTCCCGCTCTCCAGTGCCTTCTTCACGATCTCCGTTTCTTCTCCCGCTCTCCGGTGCCTTCTCCACGATCTCCGGTTCTTTCTGCCGGGCGCCCCGCTATCTTCTTCCAGCTATTTTGCTAGCGGGGGCCGGTCTTTTTCGTCGCCTTCTTCCCTCTTCTCTTCGCCCGATGTTGCCTCGTCGCTGTCCACCGCTGCAATGCTCTGTCCGAGCAGCGGTGCCACTTTTATTGGCATGGGGCGTGGTCACCGGCTGATGCCACCGCTGACCCCGCCCCCATATGATGTCACAGTCCCGGGGAATGATGGGACTGTGACGTGAAACGGGGGCGGGGTCAGCGGTGAGATGTTTTTAAGCTGCAAAAAAACGCTCAAACAAGCGGCTTGAAAAACGTCCGTGTGCATGTAGCCTTATATTAACCACTTGCGCACTGCCCAGACCAAGTTTCACATTTCAGCGCTGATGCACTTTCAATGACAATTGCGCGCTCATACAACACTGTAACCCAATGAAAATTTATTATTTGTTGGCACACAAATAAAGCTTGCTTTTGGTGCTATTTGATCACCTTTGTGTTTGTTTTTTTTTATATATAAAGACAAAAGACCGAGTTTAAAAAAAAAAAAATATATATATTTTACCCAGTTCAGCACTGGGCCTATTCTGGCACTTCTCTCCTTCATGAAAAAATCATAAATTTATGGCTATAAAATTACTTCAAAACACCAAACATTATATATGTTTCTGGAACAGACACCCTAGGGAATAAGATGGCGGTCATTGCAAATTTTTATCTCGCTCGGTATTTGCGCAATACATTTTCAAACGCCTTTTTTTTGCTAAAAATATTACAAAACAGTAAAGTTAGGCCAATTTTTTGGTATAATGTGAAAGATGTTGTTATGCTGAGTAAATAGATACCTAACACGTCACGCTTTAACCACTTAACGACCGCCCACCGCCGATTTACGTCGGCAGAACGGCACCGACAGGCAGAATCACGTAGATCTACGCGATCGCCTTTGTGCAGTTGGGGGGTCCATCCGGACCCCCCTTCACTGCAGTGAGCGGCCGTTAAGTGTTCGGGAGCGATCAGGCATGAGGGGGCGGCCGCTCGATTCCGCCCCCCCCCTCGCGATCGCTCCCGGCGAATGAAATTGCTTCCTCCTGCCTGAAATGTAAACACATGCTGGAGGAAGTGATGTCATCTCCCTCGCCGCGGTCTTTTCGTTCCCGGCGCCGAGGAGAGAAGAAGCAGGTTAGTGCACCAACAGTCCACTGACACGTAGGTACACATAGGCACACAAATCACCCCCCAGTCACCCCCAGATCACCCCCCAGGTCACCCCAAAGCCCCCAATCACAGTGTCACTGATTGCAGTGATCATTTATTTTACTGATCACTGCATTTAGTGTCATCTGTGATTGTAAAAAGTTGCAGGGCAGTTAGGATTAGGCCCCTTTAGGTCCAGGGTAGCCCCCTAACCCCCCCTAATAAAGGTTTAACCCCTTGATCACCCCCCAGGTAACCCTTTCACCCACTAACTTCAGCGTCACTAAGCGATTGTTTTTCCGATCGCTGTATTCGTGTCGCTGGTGTTTTAGATAGGCAGTTATTTTTTTTTTAGGTTCGCCGCAGGTTTTTATTAGTGTCAGGTACCCCCATATATTATTTTAACCCCCTGATTGCCCCTAGAGTTAACCCTTTCACCAGTGATAGCCGTATAAGCGTCACTGGTGTCACTGGTTAGCCAGTAAGTTATTTAGTTATTTAGGTTACCCGTCAGGTTTTTATATAGTGTCAGGTACCCCCATATTTAACCTAATAAAGGTTTTAACCCCCTGATTGCCCCTAGTTAACCCTTTCACCAGTGATCACCATATAAAGGTTACGGGTGACGCTGGTTGATTAGTTTGCTTTTTATAGCATCAGGGCACCCGCCGTATATAACCCAATAAAGGTTTAACCCCCCTGATCGCCCGGCGGGTGAGATCAATTAGGTTTTAGCGCCAGAGAGGGTCTGCGTCGCCCCAGGCAGTGTTAGGTTAGTGCCAGTAACGCTAACACCCACGCGCAAAGCATACACCCCCCTTAGTGGTATAGTATCTGATCAGATCTCTACTAGCATCCCCAGCGGTTTAGGGTTCCCAAAAACGCAGTGTTAGCGGGATCAGCCCAGATACCTGCTAGCGCCTGCGTTTAGCCCCTCCGCCCAGCCCACCCAAGTGCAGTATCGATCGATCACTGTCACTTACCAAACACAACACACATAACTGCAGCGTTCGCAGAGACAGGCCTGATCCCTGCGATCGCTAACAGTTTTTTTGTAGCGTTTGATATATTTGCTGACGACAGTCAGGTGCTTTTTTTCCTGTGAATCTTACTAGTGTACCCCTAAATTTAGAGCCCAAAATGGCAAGACGAAGGTACACTAGTAAAGAGTCCTACGAGATTCTGAGCATGACAGATAGTGAAGAGGAGGTCATGTATCTGTCAGATTCAGGCTCAGAATATCTTCCCGTAGAAGACAGTGACATCAGCGGCCCCACGTCAGATAGCTCTGACGACGAAGTTGAGGTCCCTGCTAAGGTCAGGTGTACCCGATCCCGATCTTCTGAGGTTGTTGAGGAGCAAGAACCGCAGGTCTCTCGTATCATGGAGCAGAGTAGTACTAGCGCCGCTATTCCTTCTGGTGAACTGGCAAGCACCAGCGGCCTAGTACAGCCTGGACGTACATCCAGCACTGCAGTAACACTTGGTGACGTGGCGAGTCCCATAAGTGCAGTTCAAGTTGGCGAGGTGGCAAGCACAAGTAGTGTCCCGCTGCCACCAAGAAGACAAAGGCAGGCCCGTCGTGCCCATACTGCCCTTCCTGCAGAATTCGCCTATCCTGATTGGGTCCCCACCACTTCTGCAGAACCCGTACTTCCCCCATTCACTGCCCAACCCGGTATTCAGGTGGAAACAGCTGATTTTATTCCAATTGATTTTTATTCGCTGTTTTTCACAGAAGATCTCTATAGATCTATTGTGGACCAGAGTAATTTATATGCTGGTCAATTTATCGCCGCTAACCCCCAGTTGCCTAAAATTGCCAGAAATTGGAAACCAATTACGGTTTCCGAATTTAAGACCTTTCTGGGCCTTTCCCTCAACATGGGCACACATAAATTTCCGTCATTGCGTGCTTATTGGTCCACGCACCCAATTGACCACATGCCCGTGTTCTCTGCCTCCATGTCCAGGGCACGATACGAGCAGATTTTGCGGTTCATGCACTTCAACGACAATGAACTTTGTCGTCCACGTGGGGACCCTGAATACGACCGGCTCTATAAAATTCGGCCCCTCATAAACCACTTCAACGAACGTTTTGCAGCCTTGTTTACTCCCGATCAAGTTGTCTGCGTTGATGAGTCCCTGATTAAATTTTCTGGCCGCTTGTCTTTCAAGCAGTACCTTCCCAGCAAGCGTGCCAGATACGGGGTCAAGCTCTACAAGTTCTGTGACAGGGCAACAGGCTATGTAGTGAACTTTACGGTTTATGAGGGAAAAGATAGTCAGATTGAGTCGGTCAACTGCCCGGATTACATAGGGAGCGCTGGCAAGATAGTGTGGAACTTGGTGTCACCCTTATTCGGAAAGGGGTACCACTTGTATGTGGACAATTATTACACGAGCGTGCCACTGTTTAGTCACTTGTTTGATCATCAGATTGGAGCATGTGGCACCGTGCGACCTAATCGCCGGGGCTTTCCCCAGCGGCTTGTAGATGCCCGTCTTAGGCTGGGGGAGAGAGCCTGCTTGAAGTGTAATAACTTGCTCGCTATGAAGTGGAGGGACAATAAGAATGTTTTCCTTCTTGCCTCCCTTCATGCAGACACGACAGTCCAAATTCGTACGGCGACTGGTGTTGTGGAGAAACCCCTCTGTGTCCACGAATATAACCAAAATATGGGAGGGGTGGACCTCAACGACCAGTTGATGGCGCCGTATCTAATTGACCGTAAGGCGAGACGCTGGTACAAAAAAGTGTCTCTATCATTATTCCAATTGGCTTTGCTGAACGCTCATGTGCTATACAGAGCTTCAGGCGGGACGTTATCTCTTCTAAAATTCCAGAATGAGATAGTCACAGAACTCCTGTATCCAGGCGGTTCTGCACCTCACCATCCCCTACCAAATGCAGTAAGCCGGCTGCATGAGAGGCATTATTCGTATGTCCTCCCGAGTACCCCTACCCAAAGCCACCCCCAAAAAAGATGTCGTGTCTGTAGCAAGCGCGGATTTAGGCGTGACACCCGTAGTTTTTGTCCACTCTGTCCTGACAAGCCTGGTCTTTGCCAAGGTGAATGTTTTGAACGCTACCACTCAAAAGTGAAGTTTTAGCGTAGGGTACAGCATTTCACAGACAAGGACACACTTACACAGGGTCTCCCAAGATGCCATTACATTTTGAGAGACCCGAACCATTACAGTTGTAAAGTTACAAAAAAAAGTGTAAAAGAAAAAAAAAAACGTAAAAAACAAAACACAAAAAAATATAAAATAAAAAAACCAAAAATAGTTGTCGTTTTATTGTTCTCTCTCTCTCTATTTTCTCTCTATTGTTCTGCTCTTTTTTACTGTATTCTATTCTGCAATGTTTTATCATGCTTGCTTTTCAGGTATGTAATTTTTTGTTTTCAGGTGCGCCATTCAACTGCAGCGCGGAATTATTTATCTTGACAGCAACAGCGTTTGCTCCCACGATACATAAAGCCGTGACTCCAGTGCTGTAGGAGGTGATTTCACCACCACAGTTAAAAAAAAAGAGCATATATGCCGAAGCATGGGGGCAGCAGGGGCGGAGGAGCGATTTTGCTCCTAATGCCGCGTACATACGGTCGAAATTCCGACGGAGGCCTGCCCGTGGAAAATTCCGACCGTGTGTACGCGGCATAACTTTTTTGCGGGAGGATGCCCCCATGCTTCGGCATATATATATTTTAGGCACAGGTTGCGTTAAAACATTTTTTTATTTTTTACTAGGTTTTGTTTTGGTATTTGCTTTGCAGGTATGGCATGGTAAGGTCTTACTGTTGTACTGTAATGTTACTTTGTTTTAATGTTAACCACCATTTGCTTAGCAGGTACGCCATTCAGTTGCAGCGCGGATCTATTTATCTTGACAGCAACAGCGTTTGCTCCCACGATACATAAAGCCGTGACTCCAACGCTGTAGGAGGTGATTTCACCACCACAGTTAAAAAAAAAAGCATATATGCCGAAGCATGGGGGCAGAGGAGCGATTTTGCTCCTAATGCCGCGTATATACGGTCGAAATTCCAACGGAGGCTTGCCCGTGGAAAAGTCCGACCGTGTGTACGCGGCATAACCTTTTATGCCGCGTACATACGGTCGAAATTACGACGAAGGCTTGACCGTGTGTACGCGGCATAACTTTTTTGCGGGAGGATGCCCCCATGCTTCGGCATATATGCCCATCATTAGAAGTGGGTGGATGAAGGGAGGTATTCTAATGGTGGGCATACCCACCAATCAATCTCTTTTTTTCGTTCAGCCAATAGGCTGTATGAAAAAAAAAGATTACAATACATGTCCAACAAGGACCAGCAACGTACTGGTATGTTGCTGGACTTTGAATGTTTATACCAGAATGATGCCTGCGGGTTTAGGTATCATCTTGGTATCATTCTTTTCAGCCAGCAGCCGGCTTTCATGTAAAAGCAATTCTAGCAGATAATTAGCCTCTAGACTGCTTTTACAAGCAGTGGGAGGGAATGTCCCCCCCCCCGGATATAAAAAGCGCCATTGGGAAATTGGGAAAGCATTTTATCACACCGATCTTGGTGTGGTCAGATGCTTTGAGGGCAGAGGAAAGATCTAGGGTCTAACCCCCCAATTTTTTTCAAAAAAAGAGTACCTGTCACTACTTATTGCTATCATAGGGGATATTTACATTCCCTGAGATAACGATAAAAATGGTAAAAAAATAAAATATGGAAGGCACAGTTTAAAAATAAAATAAAAAAGCCAAATAAATAATAAAAAAAAGCACCGTGGTCCCCCCCTGCTCTTGCGCAAAGGCGAACGCAAGCGTCGGTCTAGCGTCATATGTAAACAGCAATTGCATCATGCATGTGAGGTATCACCGCGATGGTCAGATCGAGGGCAGTCATTTTAGCAGTAGACCTCCTCTGTAAATCTAACGTGGTAACCTGTAAAGGCTTTTAAATGCTTTTAAAAATGAATGTAGTTTGTCGCCGCTGCGCGTTTGTGCGCAATTTTAAAGCATGTCGTGTTTGGTATCCATGTACTCGGCCTATGATCATCTTTTTTATTTCATCAAACATTTGGGCAATATAGTGTTTTTTAGTGCATTAAAAATAAAAAAAGTGCGTTTTCCCCCCAAAAAATGCGTTTGAAAAATCGCTGCGCAAATACTGTGTGGAAAAAAAAATGCAACACCCACTATTTTAATCTGTAGGGCCTTTGCTTTAAAAAAATATATAATGTTTGGGGGTTCAACATAATTTTCTTGCAAAAAAGAATTTTTTTTCATGTAAACAAAAAGTGTCAGAAAGGGCTTTGTCTTCAAGTGGTTAGAAGAGTGGATGATGTGTGACATAAGCTTCCTAATGTTGTGCATAAAATGCCAGGACAGTTCAAAACCCCCCCAAATGACCCCATTTTGTAAAGTAGACACCTCAAGCTATTTGCTGAGAGGCATGTTGAGCCCATTGAATATTTTTTTTTTTTGTCCCAAGTGATTGAATAATGACAAAAAGAAAAAAAAAAAAATGTACAAAAAGTTGTCACTAAATTATATATTGCTCAAACATGCCATGGGCATATGTGGAATTACACCCCAAAATACATTCTGTTGCTTCTCCTGAGTACGGGGATACCATATGTGTGGGACTTTTTGGGAGCCTAGTCACGTACGGGACCCCAAAAACCAAGCACCGCCTTCAGGATTTCTATGGGTGTAAATTTTTGATTTCACTCCTCACTGCCTCACAGTTTCGGAGGCCATGGAATGCCCAGATGGCACAAAACCCCCCCAAATGACCCCATTTTGGAAAGTAGACACCCCAAGCTATTTGCTGAGAGGTATGTTGAGTATTTTGCAGATCTCGCTTTTTGTCACAAAGTTTTGAAAATGTAAAAAAAGAAAAAAAAAAAGAAAAAAAAATGTCTTTCTTAATTTTCAAAAACAAATGAGAGCTGTAAAATACTCACCATGCCTCTCAGCAAATAGCTTGGGGTGTCTACTTTCCAAAATGGGGTCATTTGGGGGGGTTTTGTGCCATCTTGGCATTTTATGGCCTTCAAAACTGTGATAGGTAGTGAGGAGCGAAATCAAAAATTTATGCCCTTAGAAACCTTGAAGGCGGTGCTTGGTTTTTGGGGTCCCGTACGCGGCTAGGCTCCCAAAAAGTCCCACACATGTGGTATCCCCGTACTCAGGAGAAGCAGCAGAATGTATTTTGGGGTGTAATTTCACATATGCCCATGGCATGTGTGAGCAATATATCATTTAGTGACAACTTTGTGCAAAAAAAAAAAAGTTTGTCATATTCCCGCAACTTGTGGCAAAATATAAAATATTCCATGGACTGAACATGCCTCTCAGCAAATAGCTTGGGGTGTCTACTTTCCAAAATGGGGTCATTTGGGGGGGTTTTGTGCTATTTTGGCATTTTATGGCCTTCGAAACTGTGATAGGTAGTGAGGAGTGAAATCAAAAATTTGCGCCCTTAGAAATCCTGAAGGCGGTGCTTGGTTTCCGGGGTCCCGTACGTGGCTAGGCTCCTAAAAAGTCCCACACATGTGGTATCCCCGTACTCAGGAGAAGCAGCAGAATGTATTTTGGGGTGCAATTCCACATATAACCATGGCATGTGTGAGCAATATATCATTTAGTGACAACTTTTTGTAATTTTTTTTTTTTGTCATTATTCAATCACTTGGGACAAAAAAAAAAAAAATTCAATGGGCTCAACATGCCTCAGCAATTTCCTTGGGGTGTCTACTTTCCAAAATGGGGTCATTTGGGGGGGTTTTGTACTGCCCTGCCATTTTAGCACCTCAAGAAATGAGATAGGCAGTCATAAATTTAAAGCTGTGTAAATTTCAGAAAATGTACCCTAGTTTGTAAACGCTATAACTTTTGCGCAAACCAATAAATATACGCTTATTGACATTTTTTTTACTAAAGACATGTGGCTGAATACATTTTGGCCTAAATGTATGACTAAAATTGAGTTTATTCAATTTTTCTTATAACAAAAAGTAGAAAATATCATTTTTTTTCTGTTTATATCGCAAAAAATAAAAATCGCAGAGGCAATCAAATACCATTAAAAGAAAGCTCTATTTGTGGGAAGAAAAGGACGCAAATTTCATTTGGGTACAACATTGCATGTCCGCACAATTTACAGTTAAAGCAGCGCAGTGCCGAATCCCAAAAACAGGCCTGGTTCTAATGGCCCGGGGCTTAAGTGGTTAAAATTGCGCACACTCATGGAATGACACCAAACTTCAGTAATTAAAAATCTCCCTAGGCGATGCTTTAAATTTTTTTACACGTTACCATTTTGCCATTACAGAGGAGGTCTAGTGCTAGAATTGTTGCACTCGTTCTAACGCACGCAGCAATAACTCACATGTGTGGTTTGAACGGTGTTTACATATGTGGGCGGGACTTACGTGTGTGTTCGCTTCTGAGCGCGAGCTACCGGGGACATGGGCGTTTCTTCTTATTTTTTTTATTTTGTTTTTTGACTTTTTTGTATTTCTTACTCTTTTTTTAACTTTTTTTTTTTTGGATCACTTTTATTCCTATTACAAGGAATGTAAACATCCCTTGTAATAGGAATGTGTGTGACAGGTCCTCTTTATGGAGAGATGCGGGGTCAATAAGACCCCACATCTCTCCTCCAGGCTGGAAAGCATGATATTGGTAAAAAAAAAAAATCACCAATCTCATGCTGACAGCCGAGATTACGGCTCGGTTAACATACAGGAACACGGCGTGATGTCATAACGTCGCGCCCGGGCCTCCGACGGTCATAGAGATGACTGGTGACCATCTGGTCACCAGTCATCTCCAAACTGTTCTCCGAGCCCAAGATGGCACGGGAGAGCCCGGAGACGCACCGGATGGCGGCAAGAGGGGGGGGGGGGGAACGTCGCCTCCCGCCGCCTATAAGAACGATCAAGCGGCGGAACTGCCACTATGATAGTTTTTATTGTGCACAGAATCGCCGGCTGAAAGAATGATATCTGAATGATGCCTGCAACTGCAGGCATCATTCAGATGTCACCGCACAAAGCCAAGGATGTCATTTGACGGTGGGCGGTAGGAAACTGGTTAATATTTTTAAAAAAAGGTAATTTTTCTTCTTCATTGATGTACACTGATGAGACTGCACTGATGGGCACCGATAAGGTGGCAAGGGTGTTCACTGAGAGGTGGCATTGCTAGTTGGCACTGGTGGGCAGTGAGAAGTGGCACTGCTAGGTGGCAATGATAGTTGGCAGTGATGGGCACTGATAGGCAGCACTGCTAGGTGCCACTGATTGGCACCAGTGGTGGGCATTGATAGGTGGCACTAGCAGGGGCTACTAATTGTCACAGATGACGCAGAATTGCCTCTTCCTCTTCGGGGCCGATGTCCCTTGCACATAAGCCGGTGATTGCCTTTTTTTTTATGCTCACGCTGTCAGCACAAGGAGAAAACAAAAACCATTACCCAGCTTTTGTTTACATCACGTGTTCAGCTGTCATTTGCTGACAGCTGATCACATGGTAAAGGGCAGGGATCGGCCCCTTAATCGGATCTGTCATCACCCGAGTCTCAGTGACTCTGTGACCACAGCGCGCAAAGGGGAGGACGTTTATTGACGGACTCCCGGCAATTGAGGACCATGCTGTGGCCGTCGATCAGTTATAGCGCTGATCTCAAGTGATTAAAGAGGGTCTAAATGGGCCATTGACATGCATCACAATTCAACTTAGGAATGAGTCTTTGAAAAGTTAAACTAAATAATTTGGCCACTTTATGCTTCCAAATAATTCACTTCCTGTCACATAGCCACACAGGAAGTGAGGGAAAATCCCTCCCAATGTCTTTCCTTGGGGCACACAGGTCAGTCTAAATACTTTCCCCATTATGCACATTGCACTCCAGCATATTGCGGGGTACACCACAAATTATTAGGGAGTTTGGACTTTGGGGTTTATTTACTAAAGGCAAATCTACTTTGCACTACAAGTGCACTTGCTGTATATCTGAGGGGGACATGCAAGCAAAAAAAAAAAAAACACCATCTTTGCTTTTACATGATTGTAACATCCAATCACCAGTACTTTCCCTCAGATTTTCAGCAGCTACACTTTTACTGCAGAGTGGATTTGTCTTTACTAAACCCCAAACTATACAATGATTTGGGGTGTACACAACAAAGTGCTAGAGTGCAATTTGCTTAATGGGGACACTAGTTAGATTGATCTGTGTGTCCCCAAGAAAAGCCATTGGTAGGGTTTTACCTTCACTTCCTGTTTAGCTGTGTGACAGGAAGTGAAGCCAATTTTAAGAAAAGGAGACACAAAGACCAAACTACAAAAAAAAACAAAACAAAAAAAAAAACACACACACGCAGGGGTTCTAACACTTACTTTTTTTCCCTCAAAATGCCCACAATTAGAATTGTATGGCCTTGAGCTATTTTTAAGTGCAGTGCTCTAAATCAGTGCTTCTCAAGTACCCCCAATAGGCCATGTTTGCAGGCTTTCCTTCATCTTGCACATGTGCTTTAAATCACAGTCAATGGTTTTGATTTTTGGACAGCAATTCTCGATAAGATAAATTCACAAAACATGTCCTGTTGGGGGTACTTGAGGACTGAGGCTGAGAACCACTGCAGTAAAAAAGGAAAAATTGAATACTTACCGCTCTGTATTTTTCATTTCCTGGTGACGCTCCATGGCAGCACACAATACAATACATGCATGCATATGCTAGCATGAAGGCACCAGGGTAGACAAATCACACCTATTGTTTTGACATGCCAATCAGCTGTCACATTTGTTGCAAAGAAAACAAGAAAACACAAAACAAACATCAAAACTTTGCATCAAATTTTTTTGGTCAACAAAAGAAAAGGGAAGGCAAAATAAAAAACATGGTCAATTTGAAACAGTTACAGACTCAACATCTTGAGAAATATTTGGCCAAAAAAAATGCAGCACAGACAATTAGATCAAAGTGAACAAACACACATGAACAACATCAGAATTATTTCAGGGGAACATTTTCCCCACACAAAAAAATACAATCCACAAAAGTTAACCAATCACCTGTTTTGCAAAGACATAACAAATAAAATACATGTGTTACAAACTCGATAAGGACACCAACATGGACATTTTACCCCCCCCCCCCCCCCCCACACACACACACACACACACACACACACACACACACACACACACACACACACACACCTCTTCTCAGGGCAAGCAAACGAATGCTCCCTGCAAGCTTTATATAACATATGTTTGTGTGCTAATGAGGCAAATTGAAAACACATGCACAGTCCATGAAACACCCAAAATGCAAGTTCTCCCAATGTAGAGACTGAAATTCAAAGTGGCTACACCTGTTAAGGATGTCCTTCAATTACTAACCCATAAAAACACTGAGTGAGCATGCCCAGAAATATCCAGGCGCTGTTCACACACAAAAAGCACCCAAAAAAACAACTAACTGGCTGGGCATGTGCAGAACAACACCAATGCAGCTAGCAAAAAAGAACCCCCCCCCCCCGTCTAATTTTGTAGCATGCTGGATGATGTGCTTAATTTTGGAGATGGGACAATCACCCCTCCCCCCCACCCACAAATACCATTGCAGTCTATGGGAACTGACTTGTTAATTTTGCTAGTCCCCACTTGGCTGGCTTATCTTCTAGTTATTGGCCTTAAAATGGGGGCACAGGTCCCACCCTAAGGGACATATATCAATGTCACCAATTTGGAAAACACCAAAAACAAAACAAGGAGAAGTGCCTTTAAATATGCCAAATTGCTTAAGGGCCATTTCACACCACATGCAGTCCATTGCGTTTTTTATGCATCAAAAATGCATGGAAAGTTGGTTATATGGTTCTAAATGGTGGTTGAAAAATAGTGAAAAAAAAGGAACTGCGCTAAGATATAAATAAATACTAGAAAGCAGCAACTAATCTGAAAACAGTCATCAGTGGAATTGGATAGAAAAATATAAATAGTTGCGCTAATTGTGAAATCAATCGTGAACACCAGCAATTGTAAATCTAAACAGATACAACAATAATGAATAAACAGTGATAAATAGGAATATGCATTGCTCAGTGAAGCAAAAAAAAAAAAGTATAAACAATGTAAGGTATTGTGTTATTGAAAAAACAATTGAATAGTCCGCCGATCATATAGATCAGGGATATGCAATTAGCGGACCTCCAGCTGTTGCAAAACTACAAGTCCCATCATGCCTCTGCCCCTGGGTGTCATGCTTGTGGTTGTCAGTCTTGCTATGCCTGATGGGACTTGTAGTTCTGCAACAGCTGGAGGTCCGCTAATTGCGTATCCCTGATATAGATCAAAGTTCATGTATTATAACAAAAAACACCCGTGATGATATCCAATAAGGCAAAGAAGGAAAATGAATCCAATCTTCATTGAAAAATTATCAATCGTGACAATCCACCACCAATGCTGAGTGAGCCTGCTTACCGGAAAATGTTGGTCCCCTATCACAGAGGACCTTGACCAGCATGTATTGAGTCTTGATCAAATCCGCCAGACTTCACACCGCATAGTATGATCCCAATTAGTGATCCCAGACAGCCCATATAGCCTCTCAGCACTGACAGTCAGATCCCTCCATACTCATTAGCACACCAGTACAAGCTGCATTTCCTACTAAGTAGGTGTGAAGTCTGTGTGAAGTCTGGCGGATTTGATCAAGACTCAATACATGCTGGTCAAGGTCCTCTGTGATAGGGGACCAACATTTTCCGGTAAGCAGGATCACTCAGCATTGGTGGTGGATTGTCACGATTGATAATTTGTCAATGAAGATGGATTCATTTTCCTTCTTTGCCTTATTGGATATCATCACGGGTGTTTTTTGTTATAATACATGAACTTTGATCTATATGATCGGCGGACTATTCAATTGTTTTTTCAATAACACAATACCTTACATTGTTTATTAATTTTTTTTGCTTCACTGAGCAATGCATATTCCTATTTAGCACTGTTTATTCATTATTGTTGTATCTGTTTAGATTTACAATTACTGGTGTTCACGATTGATTTCACAATTAGTGCAACTATTTATATTTTTCTATATGGTTCTAAATGGCAGTGTTTGTTCCAGTGCGTTCCAGTTTCCCCCAAAAAAGTAGAACATGCTGCATTTTACCTGCACTGGACTGTACTGGAACGCATCAAAACGCATCATAAACGCACTGGAACACACCTAAATGCACCAAAAACGCACTGGAACACACTTGTCATTATCTATGGTTAATAAATAAGAGGGGTGAAAAAAAAGCACTGGACTGCATCAAAAACTTACCAAAAATGCACTGGAACGCATGAAAAACGTGCATGCAGAAAAGCACCTGGAACGCATCCGGATTGAGTTTCTATGGTGTGAACTGGCCCTAGTTCACACTATAGAAACGCAGTCTGGGTGCGTTCCAGGTGCTTTTCTGCATGCAAGTTTTTGACACATTCCAGTACATTTTTGATGCGTTTTTGATGCAGTCCAGTGTTTTTTTCCCCCTCTTTTCACTTAGGACAAGTGTGTTGCAGTGCGTCTTTGGTACGTTCCGTTGCGTTTTTGATGTGTTTTACTGGGGTCCAGTACAGTTTTGTACCTAAAAAATGCAGCATGACCAATTTTTTTTTTTGCTTTCTGAAACGCACTGGAACGGACTGCAGTGGTGTGAACTATGCCATTGGCATTAACCACTTGACAACTGGGCACATAACCCCCTTCCTGCCCAGGCGAAATTTCAGGTTTCAGCGCCGTCACGCTTTGAATGACAATTGCGCGGTCGTGCGACGTGGCTCCCAAACAAAATTGACGTCCTTTTTTTCCCACAAATAGAGCTTTCTTTTGGTGGTCTTTGATCATTTCTGCGTTTTTTTTATTTTGCGCTATAAACAAAAATAGAGCGACAATTTTGAAAAAAAACACAATATTTTTTGCTATAATTAATATCCCATTTTTTTTTTTAAAAAACTATTTTTTTCCTCAGTTTAGGCCGATACGTATTCTACATATTTTAGGTAAAAAAAATAATCGCAATAAGCGTATAGTGATTGGTTTGCGCAAAAGTTATAGCGCCTACAAAATAGGGAATAGAATTATGATTTTTTTTTAATTCTTTTTTTATTTATTTTTTTACTAGTAATGGCGTCGATCTGCAATTTTTTTTTTTGTGACTGTGACATTACGGCGGACACATCGGACACTTTTGACACATTTTTGGGACCATTCACATTTATACAGCGAACAGTGCTAAAAATATGCGCTGATTACTGTATAAATGTGACTGGCAGGGAAGGGGTTAACCACTAGGGGACGATCAAGGGGTTAATATGTTCCCTGCTAGATGTTCTTACTGTGGGGGGGAGGGGACTGACTGGGGGAGGCGACTGATGGTTGTCCCTATGTACAAGGGACACACCATCAGTCTCCTCTCCCCGACAGGACGTGGATCTCTGTGTTTACACACAGAGATCCACGTCCCTGGCTCTGTGACAGCTGACGGCCGCCAGGCACGCGCATCGGCACTCGCCTGACACGGCGGGCACAGTTTTTCCCCGACGCGCGCCCGCGGTGGCGCGCATCGCGGAAGTAAATAAGAGGACGTCCATAGACGTCCTATCAGCAATTGACGACCGCTTTGCGGACGTCTTTTGCTTATAGCCCGGGCGCGAAGTGGTTAATGTGATCAACTTTCTTTGCGTTTTTCATGCATCAAAAAAACGCACTGCACTGCATCCGGTGTGAACTGGCCCTAAATATCATACCCGGGGGGTGTCTCTAGTATGCCTGTAAAGTAGCACATGTTTTCCATGTTTATAACAGTTGGAGAGCAAAATGACATTTGTAAAGTAAAATAATAGTCATTTAAAAGTACTCGCGGCTGTAATGAATTGCTGGTTCCCGTCAATACAGATAAAAGTCATTGAAAGTCTTTGATAACACAAAAAAAAAAAAAGCGTGGGGTCCCCCAAATTCCATTACCAGGCCCTTCAGGTCTGGAATGGATATTAAGGGGAACCCCGCTGCAATTTTTTTTTAAAATGACGTGAGGTTCCCCCCAAATATCCATACCAGGCCCTTCAGATCTGGCATGGATTTTAAGGGAAACTCCACCCCAAATTTTAAAAAAAAATGGCGTGGAGTCCCCCCAAAAATCCACACCAGACCCTTATCCGAGCACGCAACCTGGCCGGCCGCAGGAAAAGAGGGGGACGAGAGAGCGCCCCCCCCCTCCTGAACCGTAACCAGGCCACATGCCCTCAACATGGGGAGGATGTCCCCATGTTGATGGGGACAAGGGCCTCATCCCCACAACCCTTGCCCGGTGGTTGTGGGGGTCTGCGGGCGGGGGGGCTTATCGGAATCTGGAAGACCCCTTTAACAAAGGGGACCCCCAGATCCTGGCCCCCCCCTGTGTGAAATGGTAATGGGGTACAAATGTACCCCTACCATTTCACAAAGAAAGTGTAAAAAATTTAAAAAATGACAAGAGCCGGTTTTTGACAATTCCTTTATTATTGTCTTCTCCTTTCTTCCATCTTCCATCTTCTTCCTCTTCCATCTTCTTCCTCTTCCATCTTCTTCCTCTTCCATCTTCTTCCTCTTCCATCTTCTTCCTCTTCCATCTTCTTCCTCTTCCATCTTCTTCTTTTCTCCATTCGGGTTTCTTCCTCCATCTTCATCTTCCTCTTTATCTTTATCCTCATCTTCATCTTCCTTCTGTCTTCTCGTCCGCATCTTGCTCCGGCGTCATCCCTTCTTTCTTCTCCGGCCGCTCCGTTTGAATTGGAGGTTCCCGCTGTGCGACGCTTCAGTTCTTCAGTTCACCTCTGGGTCCGCTTACACCCGGTGACCCCGCCCCCCTCTGACGCACATGGATTTCACGGGGACTTTCCCCGTGGTGTCAGAGGGGGGCGGAGCCACCGGGTGGCAGCGGACCAAGTGGAGAACTGAAGCGTCGCACAGCGGGAACCTCCAATTCAAACGGAGCGGCCGGAGAAGAAAGAAGAAGGGAAGATGCCGGAGCAAGATGCGAACGAGAAGACCGAAGAAAGAAGGAAGATGAAGATGAGGATGAAGATAAAGATGAAGAGGAAGAAACCCGAATGGAGAACAGAAGAAGAAGGAAGAAGATGGAAGAAGATGGAAGAAAAGAGAAGAAGACATTAATAAAGGAATTGTCAAAAAAACGGCTCTTGTCATTTTTTACATTTTTGACACTTTCCTTGTGAAATGGTAGGGGTACAATTGTACCCCATTACCATTTCACATAGGCGGGGGGGCCAGGATCTGGGGGTCCCCTTTGTTAAAGGGGTCTTCCAGATTCCGATAAGCCCCCCGCCCGCAGACCCCCACAACCACCGGGCAAGGGTTGTGGGGATGAGGCCCTTGTCCCCATCAACATGGGGACATCCTCCCCATGTTGAGGGCATGTGGCCTGGTACGGTTCAGAAGGGAGGGGGGGCCGCTCTCTCATCCCCCCCCTCTTCTCCTGCGGCCGGTCAGGTTGCGTGCTCGGATAAGGGTCTGGTGTGGATTTTTGGGGGGACTCCACGCCATTTTTTTTTCAATTTGGGGTGGAGTTCCCCTTAAAATCCATGCCAGATCTGAAGGGCCCGGTACGTCACTTGGATGTGTGTGTGTGTGTGTGGGGGCGGGGGGGCGTTGTCACCACGCATCGGCATCACGCCCCTGGCGCTGTGCGTGTGACGTCTTGACTGACGGTCAGTCACGCACGCGTCCGGCATACAAACTTGGCTGACATGCGGTGAGACACACAAGCTTCCAGCCGTGACGTCTCTCCTGCATTGTCGTGCCAGCGTGATGCTGAGGGGGAGTTTGGGGGCTTCCTGGGGCCGCACTCCATTCCCCATCCATCCACACTCTGCTGTTGAGTCAGCATAGCAGTAGTTACATCCAGACCTCCCTGTTCCCATTGGGCTTTGTACTCTCGTTGGACCCAACCAGGTAAACCCATCTTAATACTATAGCTCTGGGTCACCAGTTACTTTTAGTTTACTCCTTTGACGTTCATTACCATAGATATCCATCAGTATTTATTCCTTATACTATAGAAATTCGATCTACTCATGAGGGATGGTGTGCGTTTCTCCGGATTTCCCGTTGGGTCCCCCTCTCTGCTCCCGGGCTAGACTTGATTGGCCTGTCCCTGACCTGTGCTTCTATATGGACACAACCTCTGGGTCATATGTGAGTACCCTTTGGCATGGCCAGTCACATCCCAATTTTTAATATTTATATACATTTTTGTTGTTCATCCCTTATCCGGGCAATCTAATTATATCATCTGGGTATCTACTGTTTCTTTCTTTTTTATAGAATATGGATGCACTTGGCTCCTGAGGAGTGGACACAAGTCCATGAAACGCGTCGAGCCTTACTCTGATGCATCCAACACACATTGATCATTTTTAGATGGTTTTACCCTCTGTTGATATTTTTAGTTCACTTTCATTACATGAAGGACATGTTATTATTGTATCACCTGATGTGCCATGTTGTTATATATGCGGTTTATCATGTTTGTACTAGAACATTACCCCTGGTGTATGTATGCAACTACGTTTTTCTCATATCATGTCGATCATTGGTCCAATAAACATACATATGTTTGCACCTATGTGAATTTGTCTGGTCCCACCATGTACGCCTCATCTAAAGTCCCAAACCTTCCCCCCTCTTACGGTATGGATATTTGGGGGGAACCCCACATCATTTAAAAAAAAAAAATTGCAGCGGGGTTCCCCTTAATATCCATTCCAGACCTGAAGGACCTGGTAATGGAATTTGGGGGGACCCCCACGCTTTTTTTTTTGTTAGCAAAGACTTTCAATAACTTTTCTCTATATTGCCGGGAGCCGACAATTCATTACAGCCGCGGGTGCTTTTAAATGCCTTTTTTTTTCCTTTAGAAATGTCATTTTGCAGGCGCAATGGGAAGTTCAGAGCTGCGCCTGTTCAACTTATGCAAATTGAGTTACGTGACTTGACATTTACTAAGATTTTGCCGGCGCAGTGTCTTGGCGCATTTGAACTATTGAAATTCCCGCGCTGAGCTCAAAAAAACCTCCCGCAGCTCGAATCGTACTTGCCGGCGCAGCGGGCTGGTTTTGAAAAAGTTACTTTCTCACTCTATTTTGGGCATATTAGTTATTTGGGAAGGTGTCACTATACTTCCTCACATCACCCCACATCACCCCCATTATATTCTAACTTCCAGCTTCTTTATATTTAGAGTTTAACATGCCGTGCGCCAGGTCCATAGTGGCGCACTGAGCGCCTCCTCCCGTCCGCCGACAACACTATAGTAAATGGGAAATAGGGCTGCGCTACCGGCGCTAATGTTTTGTAAATACCAAAACAGCCATTGCGCACGCAGATGCGCCGATAATCATGGCGCAAACATTTCGTAAATCAGCCCCAAAGTGTCAGATAATTGTGAAATGGAAGGAAAATGATAAATGGTTTAACATTTTTTACAAATAAATATGTGAAAAGTGTGGGGTGCATTTGTATTCAGCCCCCCTGAGTCAATACTTTGTAGAACCACCTTTTGCTGCAATTACAGCTGCAAGTCTTTTTGAGGATGTTACTACCAGCTTTGCACATCTAAAGAGTGACATTTTTGCCCATTCTTCTTTGCAAATTAGCTCAAGCTCTGTCAGATTGGATGCAGAGCATCTGTGAACAGCAATTTTCAAGTCTTTCCATCAATTCTCAGTTGGATTTAGGTCTGGATTTTGCTCTCACATGAATATGCTTTGATCTAAACCATTCCATTGTAGCTCTGGTTGATGTGTCATTGTCCTGCTGGAGGGTGGACCTCCACCCCTGTCTCAAGCCCTTTGCAGATTCTGAAAGGTTTTCTTCTAAGATTGTCCTGTATTTGGCTCCATCCATCTTCCTATCAACTCTGACCAGCGTCCGTCCCTGCTGAAGAAAAGCATCCCCACAACATGATGCTGCCACCACCATGTTTCACGGTGGGGATGGTGTGTTTAGGGTGATGTACAGTGTTAGTTTTCCGACACACGTAGCGTTTTGCTTTTAGGCCAAAAAGTTCCATTTTGGTCTTATCTGACCAGAGCACCTTCTTCCACATCTTTGCTGTGTCCCCCACATGGCTTCTCGCAAACGGGACTTCTTATGACTTTCTTCTTGCCTATGGACAGATTCTCCCACCTGAGCTGTGGATCATTTCAGCTCCTCCAGAATTACCATGGGCCTCTTGGCTGCTTCTCTGATTAATGCTCTTTGCCCGGGCTGTCAGTTTAGGTGGACGGCCATGTCTAGGTAGGCTTGCAGTTGTGCCACACTTTCCGGATGATGGATTGAACAGTGCTCCGCGAGATGTGCAAAGCTTGGGATTTTTTTTTTTATAACCTAACCCTGCTTTAAACTTTTCCACAACTTTATCCCTGACCTGTCTGGTGTGTTCCTTGGCCTTCATGATGCTGTTTGTTCACTAAGGTTTTCTAACAAACCTCTGGAGGGCTTCACAAAACAGCTGTATTTATACTGAGATAAAATTACACACAGGTGGACTCTATTTACTAATTAGGTCACTTCTGAGGGCAATTGGTTCCACTAGATTTTAGTTAGGGGTATCAGAGTAAAGGGGGCTGAATACAAATGCACGCCACACTTTTCAGATATCTATTTGCAAAAAATTTGGAAAACCATTTATCAGTTTCCTTCCACTTCACAATTATGTGCCACTTTGTGTTGGTCTATCACATAAAATACATTTACATTTTTGGTTGTAACATGACAAAATGTGGAAAGTTTAAAGGGGTATTGTTATGGACCTATTCCTACCTCGCTTAAATGATCAAAACATTTTGTCTATATAAAATGAAATCAAAACGATAGCAGTGGGAAAAGAGAAAACAATTACATTTATTACAAAGAAAAGAAACTTGTATTAATCCGATAATATAAATGTGATCTAAGTATTACCTGAAACCTAATTTATATTCTCAGTAGACTGTAAAACTGTCCTTTAAGGATATAACTTGGCATTATATCACAAAATAATAGGATTTTTATAACAGCTTACCTGTAAAATCTTTTTCTTGGAGTACATCACGGGACACAGAGCGGCATAGTCATTACTATGTGGGTTATATAGATACCTTCAGGTGCTGGCACTGGCAACTTCCAAAACCGGAAGTACCCTCCCCTATATAAGCCCCTCCCATCCGGGAGCACCTCAGTTTTGTAGCAAAGCAATAAGTGTCCCCAAAGAGGGGTGGGAGCTCTGTGTCCCGTGATGTACTCCAAGAAAAGGATTTTACAGGTAAGCTGTTATAAAAATCCTATTTTCTTTCTCGTACATCACGGGACACAGAGCGGCATAGTCATTACTATGTGGGATGTCCTAAAGCAATGCCCAAAGAGGGGAGGGGTACACCATACATAAGCTGAGCGCTATCAGACATGAGGATCTTTTGCGGCCTGCAACACACTGCGCCCAAAGGCGACATCCTCCTGACTTCTAACGTCCACCTGGTAGAACCTAGTAAACGTGTGTACTGAAGACCATGTTGCGGCCTTAAAGATTTGAGCCAGGGAGGCCTGGTGATGCACTGCCCATGAAGTTCCAACTGCTCTCGTGGAGTGCGCCCTAACTTTGAACGGAGGCGGTCTCCTTCTCAAGCCATAGGCTTGCATTATGACCTGTCGAATCCACTTGGCTAAAGTAGATTTTGACGCTGCCTGACCCCTTCTGGGGCCTTCCGGCAGAATAAACAAAGTATCCGTTCTGCGAATCTGAGTAGTGGCTTTTAGATAAGCTTTAACTGCTCTTACTACATCCAAAGAATGCAATAACTTTTCCTCTACCGAACTAGGTTTGGGGAAAAAAGAAGGAAGAACCACATCTTGGTTCAAATGAAACCTCGATACCACCTTAGGAAGAAAGGCTGGATGAGGACGTAACACTACTCTGTCCTTATGGATAACCAGATATGGCTCCCTACAGGACATAGCGGCTAATTCCGACACTCTTTTAGCCGAACAAATGGCTACTAGAAAAATCAATTTCCTGGTGAGAAGAACCAGGGAAATATGCTGTAATGGTTCAAATGGTTGTTTCTGTAGAACCGACAGAACCAGGTTTAAGTCCCATGAACATATGGGAATATTAACCGGAGGGCTAATACGCATCACTCCTTGTATAAAGGCTTTGACTAGTGAATGCGAAGCCAAGGGCCTTTGAAAAAATATTGACAAGGCCGAAATCTGACCCTTGATAGTACTCAAGGCAAGCTTCCTATCTACAGCCCATTGTAGGAAGTCCAGAATCCTACCTATTACGTATTTACGTGGATGCCATTTCTTGGCCTCACACCAGGCGATGTACGCCTTCCAGATTCTATAGTAGATCTGCCTGGATACCGGCTTCCTGGCATTGATCATGGTAGATACCACAGAATTAGAGAGCCCTCTCTTTTTTAGAATGTGGGCTTCAATAGCCAGGCCGTCAAACCTAGGGCTGGTAAGGAAGGGTGGTATATCGGTCCTTGCGAAAGCAGGTCCGGACGATGTGGGAGGGTCCAAGGACTCCCCACAGACATCTTTACAATCTCCGCGTACCATGCTCTTCGGGGCCACGCTGGAGCCACCAGAATCACTGGTTTCTTTTCTACCCTGATTCTGCTGAGTAATCGAGGTAACAATTGTGGCGGTGGGAATGCATATATCAGCTTGAACTGATCCCAAGGGAACACTAGGGCATCCGAGCCGCAAGCTAGGGGATCCCTTGTCCAAGAGACAAACCTGTCCACTTTTGCGTTGAATCTGGATGCTAGCAGATCTACATCCGGTGTTCCCCACCGCTGACATTGTCCGGAAAACCTCGGGATGAAGGGACCATTCCCCTGGGCATAATTGTTGGCGACTTAGAAAGTCCGCCTTCCAATTCTCCACTCCTGGAATGAATACCGCAGATATGGCTGGGACATATCTTTCTGCCCATTTCAGGATGCAATTTACTTCCCTCTGGGCTGCACGACTCCTGGTGCCACCCTGATGATTGATATATGCCACTGCCGTGGCATTGTCCGATTGAATTCTGACAGGGGACCCTTGGAGTTTGGATGTCCATGCTACTAGGGCATACCGGGCTGCTCGTATCTCTAAGAGATTGATGGGCAGGGCCTTTTCTGCATCCGACCATCTGCCCTGGAGAGACCATTGCTCCAGTACTGCTCCCCAGCCTATAAGGCTGGCATCTGTAGTGACCACCTTCCAAGAAATCGGACTGAAGGATTTCCCTCTTTCCAGATTCTGGGGAACCAACCACCAACGGAGGCTCTTGCGAACGGAAGGGGACAAGGACATTGGTAAGTCTAGGGCCTGAACTTTTTTGTTCCAGGCTGACAGTATGGCCCTTTGCAAATTCCTTGAATGGAATTGACCGTAGGGTACTGCTTCGAATGATGCCACCATTTTTCCCAGCAGCCTCATGCACAGGCGTATGGATGGCTGTCTTTTTGTACCCACTAGGTGGATCAAATCTCTCAAAGACGACCCCTTTTCTTGACGCAAGAAAATTTTTCTCTGGTCTGAATCCAGCCTTAGCCCCAAGTATTCCAGACTTTTGACTGGTTTTAGGGCTGACTTGTCTCGGTTGATAATCCAACCGTGATATTCCAGATACTCGATTGTCTCGTGAACAACCACTTCTAGTTTTTCCACTGAGTGGTCTATCAGCAACAAGCCGTCTAGATATGCCATTATCGTTACACCTCGTGTTCTTAGATTGGCCAATAATGGGGCCAGAATTTTTGTGAACACTCGTGGTGCTGTGGCCAGACCGAAGGGTAAGGCTCTGAACTGAAAATGGCGCCCTTCTACCGCAAAGCGTAGAAATTTTTGGTGGGCTGGAAAGATGGGAATGTGCAAATAAGCATCTTTGATGTCGATCGAGGCTAACCATTCCTCCCCTTGTAGTCCTGATATGTAGGAATTTGTTTAGCCCTTTTAGATTTAATATGGGCCTCACGTCCCCGTTTGGCTTCGGGACTGTAAAGAGGTTTAAGTAAAACCCGAACCCCCATTCTTCCAGGGGAACCTCTATAATTACTGCTTGGAGCAATAATTGTTCTAGTGCCAACAGGAGGGATCCTCTCTTCTGGGGATCCCTTGGCACGTTTGACCTTATAAAGTGGGAAGGAGGGGAGTCTTTTAACTCCAATTTGTATCCCAGACTAACTGCGGAAAGCACCCATCTGTCTCTGATCGTGTCCCGCCAGGTCTCTGTGAACAACTGAAGTCTTCCCCCCACCCGATTAAGTGGGGGCAACCCTTCATGCATTTGACTTTGGGGGAGGTTTTGTACCTCTCCTGCTCCAGGGCTTCTTGTTACCCTGCAATTGTCCCTGATTTTTACCTCCGGGATTTGACCGAGGAGGCCATCGGAACTGTTTCACAGCCGATGTCCTAGGGACTGGAGAAGCAGGCCTCTTAAAAGAGGGACCTCTAACTCTGTTTTTAACCGGCAAAAGTGTACTTTTACCGCTGGAAATTTTCTGGATATATTTGTCCAGGTCTTCCCTGAATAAGCGTTCACCATGAAATGGGAAGCTGACCAGCAATTTTTTACAGGGAGCTTCAGCAGACCAGTTTTTGAGCCATAGAAGCCTGCGCATATGTACTACAGACAGCGTAAGGCGGGAGGCCTGATGGATTGAATCCTTTATAGCGTCCACCGCAAAGCATAAGGCTCTAGGTAGATCAGCTAGGGCAAGAGCCTGCTGATCTGGCAAGTCTCTTAAGACCTGTTTCAACTGATCCTTCACTGCTTGGCAGACCCCAATAGCTGCCACTGCTGGTTGTGTCACCAAGCCTGCTGTAGCAAAAGCAGATTTTAATAAGGACTCCAATTTTTTATCTATTGGGTCCTTGAACATTTGGACATTATCCACTGGACAGGTCAGTGATTTATTCACACAAGAGATGGCTGCGTCCACTGTAGGGACCCTCCATTTTTTGACGAACTTATCCTCCATGGGATAGATCACCTGAAATCTCTTGGGAGGAGTAAATATTTTATCAGGATGCTCCCAATCCTGGTAAATGAGCCCTTCCAGTAAAGGATGGATCGGAAAGGAACAAACAGTCTGGGGAGCTTTTAGCGACCCCAACGAGGAGACAGAAGTGGATGATGGCTCCGCAAGGGGCATTTTAAATGCTGATCGGACCATGTTAGTCAGGGACTGAACCCATAATCTTTCAGCATGTGATGCTGAGAATGGCTCTTCCACTGTTGATTCCTCTACAACAGAATCGACCTCATCCTGATCCCCCTCAGGTAGGTCGATCCCTGTATGGGACTGTTGCTCTGCTAACAGGCACTCTGAGGGAGGAGACGGAGATCGAGCGCTTTTTTCCTGTGACAGGGAAGCAGCGATCAATGCTGACAATCTCTCTTCCAGCCCTCCCAGAGCTGAGGAAAAAAACCTCCTCTGTTACATACACAGGAGCAGGTGAACTGAGGACAGCCACAGTACCAGGTACTCCTGAGGGTGCTCTACGGTCACTAACCTCTGATTCTTCAGGGGAGATTGGTGCAGCCGAAGCATGCCCAAGATCCTCAGAGCCCGATGGAGACCCCCTATGCTTCCTGGGATTTTTAGTCCCGGAGTTTTTAGACGGCATATTCCTAAGCCCAAAGCTGAGGTATTCCAGCCGAAATACACCACTTACTGACAATAGTCTAGCACAAATGCTGCTATAAAAACAGTTGGTGTCTACTAATGTGCCTTTCTATGGGGATGCCTGCATCAACCGCTTGCTGTATGCCTTTTTTAAATGTTGCCAGCTCTGTCTCTGCACTCCATAGCCAGCTCACAACACATAATTGTGTTTAACATGCTGGGACGCCCGCACATGCGCAGAGGCGCGCACAGAGCGTCATCCCCCAAGCTCCGCCCCCTTTCCCAGCTCACCTCTATATATATTTTGAAAAGGGAAACTAGGGACAAGAGCCAGGGCCAGGGCCAGGGCCCGGAATACCGTTAGGTAACAGGCAGAAAGACATATTAGGCTTGGGGGTCCCCTCAATAGAACCAAGTTCCTGAGGGGCCCCCACTTACCTTTTCCCCACCGCAGGACTCTGTTTGGTCCACAGAAGCCCAAACTTCACCTATCACGGCAGGCATTGTAATTAAACCTTCAGGGACCGGGTTCCCAAGGATTCCACTCCCCTGGACCTGTATAGCACCCTGCACAGAAAACATCTTGGTCGTGGGTATGACCAGAGCTCTGGATCCCAGGGTCCAGCTCTCCTAAGAGAAGCATTACAGGCAAAACCTTGCTCTTCTCTGCAAGGCCCGGGTACCGACCGTTTAGCTATGAAGCTTTTTTGGTCGGATCCAGAATAGCTTACTGAGGCCCAAAATAACCTGTACGCAAGCTCAGTGAAAAACACATGTTACTTCTTGGCCAACACCTTAGACACTGGCAAAAAACTGAGGTGCTCCCGGATGGGAGGGGCTTATATAGGGGAGGGTACTTCCGGTTTTGGAAGTTGCCAGTGCCAGCACCTGAAGGTATCTATATAACCCACATAGTAATGACTATGCCGCTCTGTGTCCCGTGATGTACGAGAAAGAAATATATATTCCTGTAACATTATATACGGTTATACTTATCCCCCTACATATACATCCATGGTGCTTTATTTAGAGTCCAGGATATGAATATGAAATGTTCAAAATATTCACCACAGTATGAATACTTCTCAATGCACTGAGTGTGTATATATATATCTGTGCCCCATGGGGTAGTTCCACCTGTCACCCTGCTCAGCCAGGCATTCACTTTCAGACACACTTTGCTAGACAATGAACAGTCCATCAGCTTGTTTTTGTTGTTTGAGGGATTTAACCTGGATGGGAAAAGGGAACTTGGGATGCTCAGATTAATGAATTCAAACAGATGAAAGATAGTTGGAATCTGTGCTTGCAGTCTCTAAAGCTCCATACTCCTCCAGCCAGGGCCGGCCCTACCATGGGACCCGATGGTACCATTGTACCAGGCGGCACAATCAGGGGGGCGGCAAATTGCCGCCTGCCCGCACCTCTCCCCCACTCCACCTATCACTGTGAAACAGCAGCAGCGGCATTGTAAAGAATACACTGTGCCTGCGGCTGCTGTGTGTGTTTGGGATTCAAAGCTCCTTCCTGTCTCTTCCCCCTCCCTCCAGTCTCCTGCCGTGCGGGGTCCCTGTTATCTCTGACATCAACCTCTCCCCCTCCAATCACCAGTGCGGAGTGTTGAGAGAACTGGGAGGCGGAGCTCACTGGATCTCCTGTCGGGCTGGCCAGAGGAAGGGAGGAGGTGAGCTGACTTTTTTTGGGAGAAGTTTTCTAGGGTGGATAGTAGTTGCTTTCAAAGTGTTTTTTTCTTCAGGAGATGCAGTGAAGGGTTAAGTTGACAGAAGAATCGGAGGAGATAGTGAGTTTGAATGTGGGGGGGGGGGGAGGGGGGTCTGCACCAGCCCTATCACATTTAACAGATCACTTCTAAGCATGAACAGTCTGTGCAAACATCCTCCAATCCAATTGTTCAGACTTGATAATGTGAAGAAGTCATTTATAACCATTAATGTAACCTGTATATATGTGGTGAGTTCACACCTCTGATTGTACACTCAGAGCCTGGATACCACAGGGTTATATGAATGGTCATCAATTACCTTCACATTATCTGGGTATACAGAGTGCTGGGAGCTGGATTAGTAGTACTGTTGTATGATTTATTGTTGTATGTTTTTAGTGGATGAGTTTTTTTTTTATTATATACATCACGACCTGACCACTTCTCAACTCCCCCCAGCTGGCATCACCCCCCCCAGACCACTTTATACAGACGTCACTCAGAGCTGCTTCCTACCCCCCCCCCCAGCTGAGGGACATCATTTCATGGTCACTTTTCTTCCCCTATCTTCCCAACATCACTCCCTGGTCACCCCATAGACACCGCAAGAAATCCCTCCCCATTCTGCCACCGCCATACACTCCGAAGTCCTCTCCTGTACCAACTGCACCCATCATACCCTCCGAACTCCTCTCCTGTACCAACTGCACCCATCATACCCTCCGAACTCCTCTCCTGTACTAACTGCACCCATCATACCCTCCGAACTCCTCCCCTGTACTAACTGCACCCATCATACCCTCCAAACTCCTCTCCTGTACTAACTGCACCTATCATACCCTCCACACTTCTCTCCTGAACATACCGCCCCATCATACCCTCTACACTCCTCTCCTGTACATACCGCCCCATCATCCCTTCCGCATTCCTCTCCTGTACATACTGTCCCCCATCATCCCCTCCACACTCCTCTCCTGTACAAACCGCCCCCCTCATACCCTCCCAACTCCTCTCCTGTACATACTGCCCCCATCTTACCCTCTGCACTTCTCTTCTGCAGAACCCTGTGCATTCAGATGTAAAGGGGAACTCTGTGGATTCAGATCTAAAGGAGAACTCTGTTGACTCTGATATAAAGGGGGACTCTTGTGATTAACTCCATATGATTAGAAATTTTATTTAATCACAAAAATATATGTACAGTGTATACTAAATAAAAAAAATTAGCTGTGCATTGCTTTGTACAGAGGTAATGAATTTAATGTACTACAAAAAAATATATATATTGGCGTGCGCTGCTAATGTGTTCGGGTTTGGCTTGACGAAAAGGTGGCAACCCTACGCTGCACTGTGAGGCAAATTGTCGCCAACCCGTTCCGCCTGCTCCGCGCTCCACTGTGAGGCAAATTGGATGCCGGCCAGCCCGCTCCGCTCCCCGCGCGCTCCATTCACCTGGGCTTTGGGCCCAGGTGAATGGAGCGTGCGGGCAGAACAGGGGAACAGTCAGCGGGCGGGACAGTCAGCAGGTGAGCGGGCTTGCTGGCCAAACAGCGGGCGGGGGAGCAGAGAGATGACATCATCTCTCACTGCCCACCCTGCATCACTGCAGTTCCGCCCCCACTGTGCGGGCAGCAGAGAGATTACATTATCTCTCTGCTGCCTGCCTTTACTCTGGGATACAGCAAGTGGCAAGTGACAATCTGCAATGTGTGGCAGGTGACGTTGTGGCAAGTGACAATCCGCAATGTGTGGCAGGTGGCGTTGTGGCAAGTGACAATCTGCAACGTGTGGCAGGTGACGTCGTGGCAAGTGACAATCCGCAATGTGCGACAGGTGGCGTCATGGCAAGTGACAATCCACTACGTGTGGCCGGTGACATCGCGGCCGCCGGCCACGCACAGGTCCTTTTATACTCCTATATACATGTATAGAGCCATGACAGGTCCTCTTTATACTCCTACATACATGTATAGAGCCATGACAGGTCCTCTTTATACTCCTACATACATGTATAGAGCCATGACAGGTCCTCTTTATACTCCTACATACATGTATAGAGCCATGACAGGTCCTCTTTATACTCCTACATACATGTATAGAGCCATGACAGGTCCTCTTTATATTTCTATATACCGTATTTTTCCGTGTATAAGACGCTTTTTTTCCCTAAAATAATAGCCTGTAAATCGAACAGCGTCTTATACACGGTCAGTCAGCCTGGGAGACAGCCGCGCAGGTGCGTCGCGGCCCATAGCTTGTCAAGCGGCTTCCTCCAATCACGAGCCGTATGTTACTGACGTCAGATAGAGCTGGGGGTGGAGGTGGAGAGTGATCGGATGCAATCCTGTTGGAAGTGGAGATGCACAGATGCAACAGGGACCGGAGTGTTCTGGGACCAAGATGTCAGAAACTAATAAAAGTAAGTGATTGTCTTACTCTACCAAATCAAACCAAATGTAGCCAGCTATGCAAAAAAGAGCATGGGAATAGAGCTGCAGAGAAACAGTTTGGACTTGCCTCCACTGAGTATATGATCAGACAGTGGAGAAAACAGGAAGAACAACCGCTGCATAATATACTAGTATTTAAACGTTACCTGCGGTAATTACTAAATAAAAATGTGTTCTGTTTTACCTATGTGTAAAATATTGATTTCTTAATTTTGGGTTGGAAAAATCTTGTACATGGGGGCGTCTTATAGACAGGAAAAATACGGTACATGTATAGAGCCATGACAGGTCCTCATTATACTTCTATATACACGTATAATGCCATGACCTCTTTATACTCCTGTATACATGAATAGAGCCATAACAGGTCCTTTTTATAGAGCCATGACAGGTCCACTTTAGTTATCATGATATAAAATGATGGATGTGGGGGCATTTTGGTGGGCGTGATTTTTTTTTTGGGGGGGGGGGCAGCATTTCATTCTTGGTACCAGGCAGCACAATGTCTTGGGCCGGCACTGCCTCCAGCACATCACTAATGAGTCAACGTTGCTTTCTCTACTGCAATGCTTAATTCCTGACACAGCTAGCACATGGTTAGACCCCACTCTGAATAAGCCCTAACAGTTCGGTATTTGTCAAACGGGCGAACACCTGATGTTCGAGTCGAACTTGCATCTATCTATCTATCTATCTATCAAGGTAGTAACTTATAATGGCCATACACTATACTAAAAACCGGCCGAAATTTGGTCATTTAGACAGTTTGTTTGTTTTTACGGCCAGTTAATGGGCACAAAATCGATAATCGTTTGGACGTTTTTGAGCCGAAAAAACGAAGGACAAGTTTGGAAATGTTCTGCCGAACGAACGATAAATTGAAAGGTTGATGTGTTTCCAGTCCGAACTGTCTGCACTAGGTATATGAAAAAAAAAAAAAAATTATTTATGTCCACTGAATGATTTTATCGGTCATTACATGATGGCACCATCGTTTGCGCTCACGGCCGATCATTCGATTTTCGAAAATGGGTTCGGCCGATTTTTCGTATAGTGTATGGCCAGCATTAGAGGGGTTGCCACGTGAGATGAGTTATCTAGGACAGTGTTAAAATTGCCTGCCAATATAAGGGGTTCCAAAATTGTTTTGTGAAAAGGAATAGATAGATAGATTCCCCAGGGTGTAGGGAAGGGATATGCAATTAGCGGACCTCCAGCTGTTGCCAAACTACAAGTCCCATCATACATCTGCCTCTGGGTGTCATGCTGGATGCTGTCAGAGTCTCGCTATGCCTCATGGGACTTGTAGTTTGGCAACAGCTGGAGGTCCGCTAATTGCATATCCCTGGTAGGGTTTCCCCAGAAAATCAAAAACAATTATAATAAAAGCACCTATCAGGATCTCTTTAAAGGTGTTTAATAGATATAGATGCTAAAATAGATTCCCCACTTGCATATGTAGAATGTGGAATAAAAGGCATAAGCAATTTTGAGCCCACTTACATTTCAAGATATCAGTCTCAATTTACTCATACATAGAAAAACAATAGGGTAGGAAACCATGGGTCAGGAACCATAAACCAGGCAGAGACAGAAAGTGTAGTTATATCACACCTTTAAGGCTGTGTTCACACTTGTGCAATCACAGACATCAGATGCGATTCACACCGCATTGCTGTGCAGATCACATACGTCTGTGCGTTGCTAATTTACAACAAAAACAAATCTCCTGCACTCCGGTGTATTACTGCGTGCGGATAGTGTGGACCATTCTTTTTGGTATAAAAAAAGGCACAAACTAGAATCTTGCAGCCCTCCTCAGAACAATGGGAGTTCATAGAACTGAAAAATAAGAAAAAAGAAAGGAGGGCGCGCTGACCTAGTGCATTACCAGATAAAAACTTTATTACAACTTATAAAAGACAAAAATGGTCCTACTCACAAACAAGCTTTTCATATAGGCATTTCTGGCAATCACTCCGAGTCCCGTGGCAGCTGCAACCAGGATACGGTGACCAGAGGGTCGGACGGTACCCGAAATAGCTTAATGGCTGACGTGTTTCCGGGGCGCACCCCTTTCCTCAGAGCCCAAGCAGACCGTGATATCTCACCCCCATGAACATCACACTCATTTATTTTATATATATATATATATATATATATATATATATATATATATATATATATATATATATACTGTGAGGGGGTTAACTCGGTAGCGGGTGTGTGTGACCCCCTGGATGGGCTCCCCACACAAAAACAGGCCCAGCAGACGGAGGTTGTGGTTTTCAAGATCAAAAGGTGCGGTTTATTTCTCTATTTACAGTGACAAAAACACAGCAAAGCAAAAAGAAACATAAACAAAATAAATCCTGGTCAGCTTGACCTCTGACTAAACATGCAGGTTTCCCTAACTAACAACTGGGATCAGCCTGGTGCTGTCCTAGTCCCTAAGTCCCTGGTTTAGTAAATGTCCAAACAAATAGCCACACAGGCTTTGTCTCACCGCACAGGGGTTCACTCTCCCTAGACAGTCCACACAGGTCTGGTTCCAGGCATGAGCAAACACCTAATGAAGCTGGGAGTTTTTATAGAGGCCTTAAACGAGCTGACAAGCTTCAGCTGGTCTCATCAACTCCCTGCCTGCACGACGCCCAGCACTCTCCCTAGAGGTATGAATCATCCATGAGCCCACTAGCCTCAGCTGGGCTTCATCAACTCTCTCCCTAGTTGTATAAGTCGGCATAAAGCCTGAATCTGGGAGAAATATACCTACCCCCCTGGATGCAACCAGGTGACTTTACCTTCCTGCTGTCACATACCCCCCCCTCTTGTTTTAACCTTGGGGTTGGAACACCAGCAATCAGGCATTCATGTACTCGAGACAAAGCATCCACATTCCCCATTTGAACGCCAGGGCGATGCTTTACTGTGAAGTTGAATTCCTGTAGGGCCAGGAACCACCTATTTACTCTTCTATTTGTCTCCTTGTTTTGAGCCATCCACTTTAACGGAGCGTGATCCGTAACCATGTCAAAGTGCCTACCTAGCAGATAGTACCGAAGGGAATCTAGAGCCCACTTCACCGCTAAACACTCCTTTTCAACCGTGGCGTAATTTACCTCATGGGACTTCAACTTCCTGCTGAGGTAAATGACTGGGTGCTCTTCCCCGTTCCAGACCTGGGACAATACTGCTCCTAACCCCACATCTGACGCATCACTTTGTACGACAAAGTCTTTAGAGAAGTCGGGTGAGTACAACACTGGCTGGCTACATAAGGCTTGTTTCAAGAATTGGAATGCTGCCTCAGCCTCGGGGGTCCATTTAATCATGACCGACCCTTTCCCTTTCGTCAGGTTGGTTAGGGGCACAGCCTTAGAAGCAAAGTGGGGAATGAAGCGCCGATAATAACCCGCGATTCCCAGAAAGGCTCGTACCTGCTTCTTGCTGTTGGGACGTGGCCAACTCTGGATGGCCTCGACTTTGTTGAGTTGGGGTTTTATTACTCCCCTGCCAATGGTGTACCCAAGATATTTGGCCTCCTCCTGCCCAATGGTACACTTCTTGGGGTTAGCCGTAAACCCCGCTTCCCGGATAGAGTCTAGGACTGCTTGCACTTTTGGCAGATGTGAGGCCCAATCTGTGCTATGGACAATTACGTCATCCAGGTAAGCCGCAGCATACTTCCGATGGGGCCTCAGTATCTGGTCCATTTTCCGCTGGAATGTGGCCGGCGCATTCTGTAACCCGAACGGCATTCTCTTATATTGGAACGCCCCGTCTGGGGTTACAAATGCGGTTTTCTCTTTGGCCGACTTGGCCAGGGGAATTTGCCAATACCCTTTTGTGAGGTCAAGAGTCGTCATGTATCGGGCTGTTCCCAGCCGGTCGATCAACTCATCTATACGTGGCATGGGGTAGGTGTCAAATTTTGTAACTTTGTTCAACTGACGAAAATCGTTACAAAATCGCCAGCTCCCATCCGGTTTAGGCACCAACACAATGGGACTAGACCAATCACTTTGGGACTCCTCTATCACCCCTAAGTTCAGCATTTTCTGTACTTCCTCCCGTATTGCCTCCCGTCGGGCCTCTGGGATCCGATAGGGTTTTAACTTCACCCTTTCACCGGGCGGGGTAATAATATCATGCTCTACCCCAGATGTTTGTCCCGGCAGCTCAGAGAACACCTCCTTGTTGCGAAGCACAAACTCCTTAACCTCCTGTTGTTGGGGTTGTGACAAGGTGGCTGCTATTCCAACCTCCGGAATCACGCAACCAGTTTGAGCTGGTGACCAAGTTTCTGCGACTAGGGACTCTCTATCCCTCCAGGCTTTCAACAGATTAACTTGATAGATCTGTTCGGGCTTTCGCCTTCCTGGTTGTCTGACCTTGTAATTCACTTCGCTCACTTTTTCCATTATCTCGTAGGGGCCTTGCCATTTGGCAAGGAATTTACTTTCAACCGTAGGGACAAGTACCAATATCCTATCCCCCGGGGAAAAGGTACGGGTCTTGGCTCCACGGTTGTACAGTCTCTGCTGTGCCAACTGCGCTTGGGCCAAATGTTCCTTCACGATGGGCATTACCTGTGCAATTCGATCTTGCATCAGGGCGACATGCTCAATCACACTCCTGTGGGGAGAACTCTCACTTTCCCAAGTTTCCTTGGCAATATCCAACAGCCCTCTTGGGTGTCTCCCATACAGTAACTCAAAGGGGGAGAATCCTGTAGAGGATTGGGGCACCTCCCTAATAGCAAACATCAAATAAGGAAGTAGACAGTCCCAATCCTTTCCATCTCTATCCACCACTTTCTTCAACATTTGTTTTAGGGTTTTGTTGAATCTTTCAACCAGCCCATCGGTTTGGGGGTGATACACAGATGTACGTAATTGCGTCACTTTGAATAATTTACACAGCTCCTTCATAACCCGGGACATAAAGGGTGTACCTTGGTCCGTAAGCAGTTCTTTACAAATACCCACCCGGCTAAAAACAAGAGATAGCTCTTTGGCTATGGTTTTGGCCGAGGTATTTCGGAGAGGGATCGCTTCTGGATAACGGGTGGCATAGTCCATTATAACTAATATGTACTGGTGCCCCCTAGCGGACTTGATTATAGGACCTACCAAATCCATTGCGATCCTCTCAAACGGGACCTCAATGATGGGTAGAGGGACCAGCGGGCTACGGAAATGTGGCATCGGGGCCGACCTCTGACACACAGGGCAGGAGGAACAATAATTTTCTATGTCCTTCATCACCCCAGGCCAATAGAATCTCTGTAATACCCTCTCTCGGGTTTTCTCTGTCCCCAGATGACCTCCAAGAATGTGCCCATGGGCCAACTCCAACACCAACTTCCTGTAAGGTTTGGGCACCACAAGCTGCTCAACGGTTTCTTCTGCCCTTTTTGCCACCCGATACAGTAGGTCCTTCTCTACGCTGAAGTATGGGTAAGTGCAGGTATTATCTGGGTTCACTAACTCGCCATCTATTTCCACTATGTTTTCCCGTGCCTTTATTAGGGCGGGGTCTTTTAACTGTTCTGTGGCAAAATTTTCCCTGTGAACCTCAAGATCAGAAAACTCCACAGACGGTAGGTTTTCGTCTGAGGAGGTGGGCTCCTCTCCAGTTTCTTGAGTCTCGCCTGCCAATACTGACAAGGGAAATTCTGGAGAGTCCTCACCACTCTCAGAGGAGTTCTGGCTATCACCTTCCTGGTACATAGGGGCACCAGTGGGGGGCTCAGGATCATCCCACAGTTCCCAGAACTTCGGAAAATCCCTTCCCACAATGGCATCATGCGGTAATTGAGATACTAACCCCACTGGATGAGAGAGGGTACCTTTGGGGGTCTTGAAACACACTGTAGTCACTGGATACTCTCGGGTGTCCCCATGCACACAAATAACAGCTACCTTGCTATTCCCAGAGACCTCTGTTTTAACTAATTCAGCCTTTATCAGGGTCACAAGGCTACCTGAATCCAGTAATACCACAACATTTCTACCATTAATACACATTTTGCATAAATGTTTCTCAGTTCCCCGAATGGCAGTGCATGCGACTGTCGCACACAGCGACTGACGTCTGTCCGTCAGAAAGTCACATTGCATGGGTTCCTCCACAACCGGGCAATTTGCTGCAATATGTCCCGTTTGCCGGCAGCGGTAGCAAACAATCCTTTTGGCTGCCTCTTGAGCCCCCGACTTCCCAGGCTGTTCTCGCCAAACCCTGGGCAGAGCTCCCACCCTCTCACTCTCTCCACCCTCACCCCTTGGAATCCTCTTATCTGCCCCTGGGGATGGTCTGGTCTTAGGGTGGAAAGTCCGAGAGTCTCTGGAAGAGGCCGTCAGGTTCTCTGCAGCCAAGTATCTCTCTACACGATCCACAAGTTTACCGGCCGTTTCTGGGTCTCCATGGCTTACCCACTTTTGAATGGCGGTAGGAAGAGCTCTCAAGAAACGATCCATCACAACACGTTCCACAATCTCCGGTGCGGACAAAGTCTCTGGCTGTAGCCACTTCCTGCTCAGGTGAATGAGATCATACATTTGAGACCTGGGGGGTTTTCCAAGCTGGAAAGTCCAGTTATGCACACGCTGAGCCCGGACAGCCAGGGTGACACCCAGCCTTGCCAATATTTCAGCTTTTAGCATCCCATAGTCTTTTGCTTGGTCAGGCTCTAGGTCATAGTAAGCTTTCTGCGATTCACCAGTTAACAGAGGAGCCACCAGTCCAGCCCACTGCTCCTCAGGCCACTTTTCTCTTTCAGCAGTCCTTTCAAATGTGGTCAAAAATGCCTCTGGATCATCCTCTCCAGTCATTTTTGTCAATAAACGACTCACCCCAAAGGACGCGGTATTAGTGGGACGGCTTTCCTCACTGGTCTGCGGACGTTGCTGCATTACTGCTTCCATCTGTTGTTGTAGTCTCTGCTCTTGCTTCTGCAACAGGTCTATGAAGCGGGCCTCAGATTGCTGCTGGGCTCGTTGCTGGGCTGCGAAGCTCTTTTGCAAACCTGCATTTGTCTGCTGTTGATTGGCATTTGCTAGAGCCAGCTGTTTCAGTATCTCCTCCTTGCTGGCTTAAAAAAAAACTGCCACTGGTTCTCCACCAACTGTGAGGGGGTTAACTCGGTAGCGGGTGTGTGTGACCCCCTGGATGGGCTCCCCACACAAAAACAGGCCCAGCAGACGGAGGTTGTGGTTTTCAAGATCAAAAGGTGCGGTTTATTTCTCTATTTACAGTGACAAAAACACAGCAAAGCAAAAAGAAACATAAACAAAATAAATCCTGGTCAGCTTGACCTCTGACTAAACATGCAGGTTTCCCTAACTAACAACTGGGATCAGCCTGGTGCTGTCCTAGTCCCTAAGTCCCTGGTTTAGTAAATGGTCAAACAAATAGCCACACAGGCTTTGTCTCACCGCACAGGGGTTCACTCTCCCTAGACAGTCCACACAGGTCTGGTTCCAGGCATGAGCAAACACCTAATGAAGCTGGGAGTTTTTATAGAGGCCTTAAACGAGCTGACAAGCTTCAGCTGGTCTCATCAACTCCCTGTCTGCACGACGCCCAGCACTCTCCCTAGAGGTATGAATCATCCATGAGCCCACTAGCCTCAGCTGGGCTTCATCAACTCTCTCCCTAGTTGTATAAGTCGGCATAAAGCCTGAATCTGGGAGAAATATACCTACCCCCCTGGATGCAACCAGGTGACTTTACCTTCCTGCTGTCACAATATATACATACATACATACATACATACATACATACACACACACACACACACACGTGCACCAAGAAGCCTCCAACCACATGGGGCCGCCCACAAGAACCCGCCCACAGGAGGCCCCACCCCTCTAACTTATTTGGGGATGTTCATGGGGATGAGATATCACGGTCTGCTTGGGCTCTGAGGAAAGGGGTGCGCCCAGGAAACGCGTCAGCCATTCAGCTATTTCGGGTACCGTCCGACCCTCTGGTCACTGTATCCTGGTTGCAGCTGCCACGGGACTCGGAGTGATTGCCAGAAATGCCTATATGAAAAGCTTGTTTGTGAGTAGGACCATTTTTGTCTTTCATAAGTTTTAATAAAGTTTTTATCTGGTATTGCACTAGGTCAGTGCGCCCTCCTTTTTTTCTTATTTTTCGTTGCTAATTTAGCCATACAAACTGTATAGCTAAAATCGTATCACATTCACACCAAAATGGTGCAGGACCCCTTTTTTTTGGTCTGCACTGGAATTAGATCGTATGGGTGTTCACACCTATGCGATTCGATTCCTGCACCATTTGACAGTTCGCACTGCGATCTGCGTACTGATCTGGAGGTATCATTAAACTTTCCATCGACACCCCCAGCGGTTCGCAGATGTCAGTGTGAACCAGTGTGCGATTCAGGTGCGATGCAGGGACCATCACTGAATCACAGGGTTTCATAGCAAAAATACCAACAGTACAGGAACATAGCCAAAAACTTCAGCCAGGGTTTGAAAGCCAGAGCAGATAATCAGACGAGCCACGATCAGGGAACCAGAAATCAGTTTTTTCAGGAACCAAAAGATAGGAACAGGAATCAGAGGAGACGACAGCCAGGCCAAGTCATATTACAGGCCTACACTGGAGATGTTGACCAACACAAGGGCACAGAGGGAATGAGAAAAGAGGTTTAAATAACCAAAAGGGGCTGGCTGTAGGCTGGACAAATGAGGCAGGTAATGGTAACCAGGTGAGTCACTGTGGAAACAACGAATGGCTGGTAAATTACCTGACAGCTGAGCAGCCTCTTTGCACTGAAAGAGCTGCTGGTAAATAGCAGGAGCCCAGCCCTGACACAATGCCAGTGAAGTACAGCCAACGCCCATGGGTCAAAGACCCAATACAGGAAAAGGGGTGCAAGGATAGACTGCGTACCATATACGTAATGACTGGTTTGTAGTTATAATAATAATAAAAGTAATGAAAATATGCATAGGCATAAAAATAGAACAAAAAAGATAGAGATGATATCCCAACACAAAACCTTGACCCTCACCCATTAGGCCCCCAGACCACAACTTTTTAGTGCTTTATACCTGTAAGAAGAACTGTTTATTGGGAGAACATGGATCAGTCCAGTGCTAGTAGAGGTAAGAACTTGGTGTAGAAAGGGTGTAACAAATCATCAACTAGGCACATCCCATAGTGAGGAAAACTATATATCTTCTGGACTCAAGCCTATATTTGGCTTACTGCATAAATTACGATCCACTTACAGGATCTTTCCGGATGAGCTCAGTGAAACAATATTGATGAAAGATATAAAATCAGCAGAAAAGCAGGTATGGTATCTTTTGAAGTAGCTGTGAAAATCTAGGAATAAGCAGCTATAAACAGCACAACCGGTTAATCTCATAATCCTTAGGTATGTTAACAAAAAGTCAACTGTTGTAATAAAGGATTATGCCACAAAAAGTCATCACGTTGTATAAGACCACTCAGCCAAAAAGAAGGCGGTCAGATAGGCATGACTTGGCATAGCAAAGATAATTTATGTTGTCCAGGAGCAGCACTTTAACCAACTTATTCATTCGCTCTAATATCAGCTATTGTTGCTTTCAGGATCCTTTCAGAACACAGCAGAGTGCTCCTCATGCCGAACATGAATAAAAAAAGTAAGTTACACTAATAGCAATGTATATTTGAATGAAAATGAAGAAATGGATGTCACACACCTGAGAGCCTTATTTAAAAGGTGTGCACACTTCAGGCAACCAGATGTTTACTTTTATTTACCCATAATGTGCATAGATGTTGCAAGCAAGAATAATTTTTTTTCACCAAGAAAATATTTTCTCCATCAGACAAAGATGGCAGGGAACAAAGTTCCACATGTTCCACAAGAGTCACATACCGATTATTACAAAACTAAAAGGGGAAATCTAACTTTAAAGTGGTTGTAAAAAAGGCACAAGTTGTTTTTTATCTTAATGCATAAAGATAAAGCCTGTTGTGTGCAGCAGCCCCCCTAATACTTACCTGAGCCCCATCTCTATCCAGCGATGTGCACGAGTGCCCTCACTGTCCAGGACTCTCCCACCTGATTGGCTGAGACACAGCAGCGGTGCCATTGGGTTATGCTGCTGTCAAAGTCAGTTAGCCAATGAGGAGAGAGATGGGGTGGGGCAAATCCGCAGGTCCACGTCTGAATAAATACAAGGATCTGCGGTTCAACTCGGGTGCCCCCATAGCAAGCTGCTTGTTGTGGGGACACTCAACAGGAGGGAGGGGCCAGGAGCGCCGACGAGGGCCCTAGAAAAGTAGGATCCAGGTTGCTCTGTGCAAAACCACTACAGAGCGTTTTATTACATGTTTGTTATTTTAAAGGTGAAAAACAAGACTAACTTTTTCCTTTTGTTGGGCAAAGAATTTATTGCTTTAAAATGAACTTATGCTTTACCCATACAAAGCAAAGCAAAGCAAAGCAAAGCAAAAGGTTCCCTTTAACCACTTAGGGACCGAGCCTCTTTCTGAGATTTGGTGTTTACAAGTTAAAATAATTTTTTTTTTTTGCTAGAAAATTACTTAAAAAAAAAATATATAATGTTTGGGGGTTCTAACACCCTATAGCATAAAATGGCGGTCGTTGAAATACTTTTTGTCACACCATATTTGCACAGCAATCTTACAAGCAAACTTTTTTTTTTTTTTTTTTAAATCACTTTTTTTAATTTAAAAATAAGACAAGAGTAAATTCAGCCCATTTTTTTTATATTGTGAAAGATAATGTTACGCCGAGTAAATTGATACCCAACATGTCACGCTTCAAATTTGCGCCCGCTTGTGGAATGGCGACAAACTTTTACCCTTAAAAATCTCCATAGGCGACGTTTAAAAAATTCTACAGGTTGCATGTTTTGAGTTACGGTCCGGAAGTGGTTAATGTAATCTCTCCTTAGTTCCTCGTCAGTTTTCTTAGGCTGCTGGAATGAGAAAAAGTCCTGTATCCCTCTAAAGACCCCTTTTACACTGGTGCGGGAGGTGCGGTGGCGGTAAAGCGCCGCTATTTTTAGCAACGCTTTACCGTTGGAATTACGGCGGTATTCGGCCGCTATAGGTGCGGTTTTACCCCCGCTAGCGGCCGAAAAAGGGTTAATACCGCCGGCAATGCGCCTCTGCAGAGGCGCATTGCCGGCGGTATAGCCGCGGTGTCCCATTGCTTTCAATGGGCAGGAGTGGTGGAGTAGCGGTAAACACACCGTTCCTTCACCGCTCCAAAGATGCGGCTAGCAGGACTTTTGGAGCGGTCCTGCTAGCGCACCGCTCCAGTGTGAAAGCCCTTGGGCTTTCACACTGGAGAAACAGCAGCCGCTGTTTCAGGTCAGTTTGCAGGCGCTATTTTTAGCGCAGTAGCGCCTGCAAACCGCCCCAGTGTGAAAGGGGGCTAAGTCACTCTAATTGGAGATTGCAAAGGGCTATGAATGTCCTAAGAAGAGGCAGAAAAGGCACCAGCCATGGAGCTGTGATGTGGGGGTGTGAGCTTCCAAAACGAATTCTGCACTTTTGGTTAAGGCGGGGGTCAGCAACCCGTCGATCGCTGTCCATTTGTCAACCGCTAGCAGGTGACCGGTAGACCGCTAACAGGTACCAATCACCAGCTTGCTAATATGAAAAGTCACTCTGCCAGCTCCCGCCCTCTGTCCAGAACTGTGTTGCCATCCGGTCTCCCCTGTGTAATCAGGTAGGACACTGCTATAGGAGGGAGGGGGGGGGTGGAGGTTACTGCTAAAGGGGAAAGTAGGGGGGGGGGGGGACCCTGCAGTCTGAGCCTAATGCACTCATTAACCCTGAATTCTGAGCGCAACGCACTCCTGAACCCTGCATTCTGAGCACAACGCACTCCTGAACCCTACATCCTGACCGCAAGGCACTGGTGATCCCTGCATTCTGAGCGTAATGCACTGGTGAACCCTGCATTCTCTGCATAACAAACTCCTAAACCCTCCCCATCTTGTAATACTTATTTTATTTTTGTTCTAAGTAAAGAAATGTAATCAAAAAGGGGGGAGGGGGGGGCACTGTGCCTGATGATCTTTGACTTCATCAGTGTTGGTCAAGTAGATCTCCATCTCTCAAAGGTTGCCTACCTCTGGGCTAAGGTTTGCCTGTTACACTTTGCAACCTTCACCTTTGATACAATAGGTCTTGTCACAACAATGCTGGAACCTCATGTGAAATTGATAGGCCAATAACCAAGCATCAAGTCCCATGTTCCTCTATATACAGAAGTACAGGATATTTTCTTCACTTCCAGCGCCGCCTAAACAGATCAGCTGGGGAACAAATGAAAATGTGAAGAAGTGTTGCTTAGAAAAATGGTCTTAAAGTTATCTGCTGGTACGCCCTACATGGCCCAGAATAAGTTTGATTTAAAGAGACAGTTGCTTAAATTTTCATAAAACTACGAGGTTTTACCATCATGATATTATATAGCGCATGTACATTATATATATATACATATATATACACACACACACACACACACACTATATATATATATATATATATATATACACACACACACACACACACACACACACACACACACACATACACACACACACACACTAGGGATGCACCGATGCCACTTTTTGACACCGAGTACGAGTACCGATACTTGACATCATGTACTCGCCGATACCAATTACCAATACCTGATTTTGGTCATGTGACCATTTTTTTTAAAATTAATGAAAAATTACACATTTTCGCCATAATATGAGGAATTGAAACGCAGTCAAAAGACATTATAAAAGAAAACATGTTTATTTGCTGGCAGTGGTCACAAAGCTGTTAAAGTGCAAATTGCACAGAACATGTTCTATAATGTCAATGTCATCAATGACATGTACATTGCAAGTTCACAATGTTTAGGCATGAGAAGAAGCAAGAACAGTACAGTACCTCAGTCAACTCACAACACAAGACATTATAAAATGTCAAAACCCCCCCAAAAAAACCAAAAAAACACATGTGTTTGTTTCCAGTTCAACTTCTTACACATGTGTAAGAGAAACACATTTCACAGACAGAACATTCCAGGATGGCAAGGATGTGTGTTAGGTTGGCATGTAGGCTGCAGTAAGGCCTCATGCACGGCTCAAAGCAGCTGCTTCTCCAGGTGTTTTAGCTCTTTTGAGCTTTTTTTTTCTCTACCTGTTACCTCTTCCACTCCATGTTAGCCTATGTGTTCATTCATGGCCATTGGCCAAGGAACACTTGGCCAATGGCCATGAAACTCCTGAAAAAACATTTTTCACAGACAAAAATTAGGTTCATTCCAGGATGGCAAGGCCAAGGAGCTAAGGACTTGGCAGCAGTAAGGCCACATGCACAATAAAAGCTCAAAGTAGCTGCTCCTACAGGCGTTTGAGCGCCCTGTTTTTGAGCCTTTCGTTTGCCTGTAGTGTTAACTCTATGCCGCTCCATATTAGGCTATCTGTCCTCCATGCATTGCACATTGAATCACCTATAGTGTGCAATGTGCACACCATAGGCGATTCACTTTAGGAAAAAGTTTGTGGCATGGAGTTAAAAAGGCATATATATATATTTTTTTAAAGGCCAACATGGAGGGGAGTCAACAGGCAGAGGAAACGCTAAAAAAACGCTCAAATGCCAGGTGAAGCAGTTGCTTTGAGCTGCAGCGTGCAACTGTGCATGATGCCTTACAGTTGGACAGTAACAAGCGGTAGATTACTTTTCCAATTCAAACGCCAGTGGCAATTTTTTTTTTTTTAAGAAACAGAAGAATCTCTGCATGTTCAGTTCGAAGTCGGTTTCTGGTGTCAGTCAGAATGTGTGACGCTGCACTGAACAATCTCTCACTTTCCACACTACTGCAAGGAGCTGAAAGATATTTTTGTGCCATTTGGGCTAGAGTGGGAAATCGCAGTTTATTGACTGCCCAATACTCAAGAGGTTTGTCCGAACGAGGCACAGTGACCTTTCCAAGATATGCTTCTAGTTGTATGGTAGCAGCTGTGGGAGCATTGTTCTCTAATGTAGATGAATAAGCAATTTCTTGAAAAACACTGTCCACAGTCACACTGGTACCTGGCTGTTGCTCAGTGCGAGGCCTTTTGGTAGCTGGTTTCTCAAGCACCTCAGGTGTAGCTGCCTGTGCCTGTAGTACCTGTACAGAAGATATTTCCAGCACAAACATCTCTTTGGCCTGCCTGCCAGCATCTGCATTTGAGAAGAACCGCTCTTTATACCTAGAAGAAGAAAAATACAACGTCATGCAAGCAAAGCAACAACTGTGGAAGCTTGCTGTGGGGGCACTGCTAGAAGGAAAGGTGACGGCGGGGGACATGGCAGAAACAGTTGTCTGGCCTGCTCTGTGCAAAACTATTATTACACAGAGGCAGAGCAGGTAAGTGTGTTTGTCATTATCGATTTTGTTTTGCGTTTTTGATGAAGGTGAGATTTACAGTGTTATCACTTGCATTACAAAATTTTTATTAAAAAAATTACAGGAATTACATCCGAGGCAAAAGAATCTGAACAACTCACATGCCGAGTCAACTCTTCAAAGGGAGTCAAGATGTTGATCATCTTCCCCATGAGATTCCACTGATTTGCAGTGATCGTTGCAGGCAGCTCATGTTCTGACACATATACTCCAATGGCCCGGTTTTGCTCTATCAGAGACTGTAGCATGTAAAAAGTGCTGTTTCAGCGAGTCTGAACATCTTGTTGAAGTCTTTTAATGGGTTGACCAAGCTGGATCTGAATATCTTGCAGCCGAGAATATGCCAGGTTTGAATGTTTAAAGTGCCCAACTATTTTGCGCTCAACTCCCACAGCCTCCGTAATGCCGAGCTGTGATAAAAGCCCCTCTGAGACAGCCAGCTGCAGTGATAAAAGCCCCTCTGAGACAGCCAGCTGCAGTGTATGTGCCACACATGAAAGACTCTGAAGACCAGCATGTTAGTTTTCCACCACACAGTGTTTTTCTTTTAGGCCAAAAAGTTCAGTTTTGGCCTCATCTGACCAGAGCACCTTCTTTCACATATTTGTAGTGTCCCCCACATGGCTTCTTGCAAACTGCAAACAAGACTTCTTATGGCTTTTTTTCAACAATGGCTTTCTTCTTGCCACTCTTTCGTAAAACCAGATTTGTGGAGTTCATGACTAATGCTTGTACAGACAATCCGAATTTCCGATAAAAAAAGTCAGACGGAATTTTTTTATCGGATATTCCGACCGTATGTGTGCCCCATCTGACTTTTTTCCGTCGGAGTTTAGAAAGAGAACATGTTCTACTTTTTTCCGATGGAAAAAAATCCTATCGGACATTCCGTTCGTCTGTGTGGAACTCAGACTGAGAAAAAAACACGCATGTTCAGAATAAATTAGGAGACGGAAGAGTTTGGACTGGTAAAACTAGCGTTCGTAATGGAGATAGCACATTCGTCATGCTGCAATGCTGCAAATTATTGTATCGTTTAATGTAGCGCATTATTTTCTTCTTTCTAATGCTAGAATAATGAAGTTTTTTTTGCTGCTGATATTCACACAGAGTTCTGACAAACTTATTTCTTTATTGTTTCTTGTGATCTCATAAATATTCGTATTTGGATTTTAAAGCCAGATCTCCCAAATATATATATATTTTTTTGGGTTATTTGAATCAAGATCTTCTATTTTTTTTTTGGGGGGGGGGGGGGGGTTTAATATTTTCTTGTGATCTCCATTTGTATTTTATGGTCAAGTTACCACAACAACATTATTATCTTGTATTTTTTTCCTCAAGGGAGGTTGGTGTTGGTGTCCCTTGTTAATTATACATTGTATTTTTGAAATGTACCTGCCTACCCACAAACAAACTGTCCTTTTTAAGAAAAACACATAGGCAAATATTTAAAGTAAATCAAATATCCATTTATTCTGGTTAACAAAATAAAGAGGAAAGGCAAAGATGGAGAAATTGGTCGAATTTGCGCAGCCTTTGGACCCCAAGGCAGACATCAAGTGTGTGGAAAATAAAATATCTAACTTAAGGAGTCCATATAATAGGGAGCACAATCTTGTCCCCAAATCACAGAAATCAGGAGCAGCAGCAGAAGACATATGTCCCCAGTCTGTGGTACTACAACAGACTACGTCTTCTGTCAGACCAGACTGAAGCCAGGTCATCCGTTTGTCTTCCCTGCAGCCTTCCTTGCAACGTTCCCTCCACGGCTCCCTGCAGTGTTCCCTCCATGCCTCCTTGCAGGCTGTGGCTCTGGTGGTGGACTTGTGGCAGGAGGAGGAGAAGGATGGGCGAGATCACATAGATGTGTGGTCTCAGTCAGCTGGCCCCTTACCACCAACTGAAGGGCCAGAGAAATAATTCCCTCAGAGGATGTGTTGTCCCTCCTCAGCTTTCTGTAGCCTAGTGGCTATATAACAGCCATAGGCCTCTTGAGCATCGGGGGGGGGGGGGGGGGGCTCATGATCTCACTTGCCTCCCTTATGAGTCTCAGGGATTCCTCCTCCATCTGACTCACCTTCCTGGGCCTTTTGGATCTAAGGCGGAGGGCAGGCACCTGTGATTGGGTGCTACCACTGGGCCTGGCAACCTGCTGGCTGCCACTGGGCCCAGCCACCTGCTGGCTGCGACTTGGCCCAGCAACCCCCTGGCTGCCACTTACCCCTGCCTCCTCTTGGCTGCCACTTTCCAGACCCTCGTCCTGGCAGAGCTCTTCCGGTGTATAAAAAAGGGACATAGTTTTACTTTTTGGTTCATCAATCACACACAATTTTCAGCTCATGACTGTTGCAAATTGAATGTTAATAAATAGAAAAGACCATCATTCTGACCCCAGCATTTTTCATTCTTGTCCCAATCATTTCTGGCCACTACTGTCTATTGAGAGGTAAATCACTTTTTGATTAATCATTTGGGAACAACAACATCTAGTTTCCAACAAAAATTATAGGAAAATAAATATGTATAAAAATACAATACCTGGCTCCAGATGTTCAGATCTGAGTCTTCCAGGTCAGGTTGGTCCTTGTCACCCTCTGCTGGGGTGGAGGGAAGGGTGGAGGGAAGGCTGGAAAGCGATTCCGTGGCTTCAAGCTGGTCGTCCTGAAAACGCAGTATTTTGTAGTTCCACAGCTTGGGGACATACACTTTGTCTGCTGCTACTCCTGATTTCTGTGATTTGAGGATTTTAATGTACTCCTTCCTATACATATTCCTCAAGTTTTTTTTTTATTATTCACCGTGTCAAAAGTTTTCCTCGGGGAATCATTGTCTGCATAAATTCGAACCAATTTGTCCATCGTTGCCCTCCTTACGTCACAGTTATGAAACAAATCATGCTTTAACTCCCATAAATTTCTCATCTCCCTGTATTTGTCATAAACTGACAGGATTGGAGGGTCTTTAAAGTGCTGCATATTTGCTGCAAGATAAAACACAAGACAAAAACACGAGGTCAGCCTAAACTGTCATAATCTTATTGCAATATAGGCCTCAATCATGAAGCAGTATAGGCCACTGATGCCCAAAGTTAAAATTTTACCTTCGTTTATGACGTTCGTCGCTTCCGGTCCTCCTTCCTCCGCACACAGAACGTAGTTACGACACATGCGTGTTAGCTTTATATACACTGCGCATGTGTGAAACTCCGCCCGCGTCGCCTGCCCCTGACGTTCTTTAGATTATATTCCCCGTCCCTTCTCTTTCGGCGCGCAGTGGGAGACGACATGGCGGAGACACAGCAGGTGCATGATAATTCCACTAACGACGAGGAAAGCCCGGAGCTGGAAACGTCACGACCCAGGAGGAGATATAAGGCCTCAAATATGTTGTTTGCAGAGATGGCGGAGATGGTGTACATCTTGAGGAGGAGCGATTATGATGGGAAGCATGGACCGTACACCAACCCCAATGTCAGAAAGGCCAAGATCATGTCTAAAGTTGTGAGGAGTATGCACAGGAATTTTGGGGTACAACGATCCAAGGAGCAGCTGAGGAAACGCTGGTCAGACCTGAACCTGAGGGAGCACAACCAGTACAAGAGGATCAAGAGAATGCTTCAAAAAAGTATGTATTTATCCTGTATTATTATTATTCCTTGCTTGTTGCTCCATGTGCTTTTATTGACTGGTTGGACAATTTAAAATGGCAAAAGTAATCGGTCGTGGTAAACATTGTTTGCCCACAAAATACAATGTTTTGGGCAGATACAGGTTAAAAACATTTGGTCAGGCCTATTTGTATTTAAATTACGTTTATATCATATTTGTCTAGATGTGTTTGTAACTAGAATGAAATGCAAACTATAGATTCAGTGAAAGGAGGGACACTCAGCAGCTGTTAACACATCTGGAATCAGTCAGGAGCACTAGTGTGGGACACCAGAACAACCTTTTTAGGGTGTCCCACACAGGTGCTTCAGTGGATACTTTTGGGGTGTCTCCATGTGTGAAAATTGTCAAAAAAAAAAAAAAGGTAGGTATTCCAACTTTGGTAAGGGAAAAATCATGTCTTCATCTTGGAACTCTGCCAAAACAGACAATTGTACCACACTACCAAGCAATGTTTCATATTCCTATTTCTGGCCTCAAATTTCTGTGTGCCAAGTATACCTTTTGTTTCCTTCTCATAGGGGAGCGAAGACTCAGAGGACACCACTCAGAGGACACCAGGAACCCCACACCTCCTAAAGAAAAGAGAGAACCCCAAGCTCAGGAGGTGGAGGAAGGAGAGGTGGAAAAAGTGGACGAAATTGTCACCACAACAGGTCAGTGTCTGTCACACCGGAATCAGGTAATACATGTAGGCATGCATGTTTATAATACATGGTGTGTATTTTTTTTTTAGGTGATGTGGTGGTTGTAGAAGAATCTCCTCATTTCTCCAGTGCAATTGCACAAATCCTAATCCAGGACCTCTTGGTGTGGAGTCGGGAAATAGACATAAGGAATAAACTACATTTTTTTGACCAACAAATTAATAACATGATTGATGTGTTGGGGAGAATCTAAATCGATTCAAAATGCCACCATTTAAAGTTTTTGTGGACTAATTTCCGAAATTTTATTGTATTTTTCCAAGCCAAATATTGAAGATGCACACAGTGTGTCAACATGTGCTATCTGCCATCAGGGGATATCAATGTATGTGTTTTATGGTTGCAACCCCTTCCTCGCAACTCAAGTAGGTGAGAGGAAGGGATTGCACCCCCAAAACACGTCCCTTGATCCCCCATGATGGGAAATAGCACATGTTGACATTAGGCATGGGATCAGGAGGGAAATACCCATTTTGCCTCTCAATTTGCGTGCATCTTCAAAATTTGGCTTGTTCAGGGGTGACATCACCCCATCTGATGAAGGCAACAGCAACACAGTTTGGACACACTATAATGTCTGATATTGCCTTCAGTTTTTCAAGGTTAAACTTTGTAAGTTCCCAAGTTGTATATGTTTTATGGTTTGAAACATGCCGGTTTTTGCAAAACCCAAAAATGTTGGCGAAAACACTTGGATTAACAAATATGTTTGCATTTACCCTGAAATTTTATAAACGCACATGTAAATGGGCACAGAGTAAAAATTGTTTTCTAATCAACAATGTATGGCTTCTTTTAATGCTCAATACCAGTTTTTAAAGTAAATTTTGTGTTTACTGTGACATCGGGGCTTATTTACTAAAGGAAAAACCACTTGGCACTACTAGTGCACTAGGAGAACATAGGAGACAGCTGAAATAAACACAAGCAATAAAGAAAATTCAATATTTTAACAGATATTTTTAGTTTATTCACAAATAAAATCAGAGATTGTCTGATAAGAATAGGAATGGCGCCCCTACCTGTAAAATACTGAACATATTTCTCCCGCACTTCACGGGTGCTTTCGGGGGGGGGGGGGGGGAAGCCAATACGGCCAGTATCCAGGTCAGTCAGGGGATTCCCCAAAAGTCCGGCCTCAGGCCCAACTGTTGCCAGATAATTTGAGGAATTTGTACGCAAATAAGTTATGCAGGATGCAGCAGCTGAAGATGATGTGGTTGAGTTTGTAGTCCGCCATATGGATTGCTGTCAGAAACAGGCAGAAACGGCTTCCCATTATCCCGAAGGCATTCTCAACAACCCTTCGGGCTCTGACCAGCCGGTAGTTAAAAACCCTCCTCTCCGGGGTGAGGGTCCTCTGGGGGAATAGCCTCATCAGGTGTGGTCCCAGCCCGAAAGCTTCATCACCGATAAAAATGAACGGAAGGCCCCCAACATTATCTTCATCAGGTGGCAGTGCCATGCCACCAGTCTGGAGACATTGGGCAAACTCCGTCCGCGCGAACACTCCACCATCGGACATCCGGCCATTCTTCCCCACGTCCTCATACAGAAATTCATACTGTGCCGATACCATCGCCATCAACACAATACTATTAAAACCTTTACAATTATAATAGTATGACCCCGAATGGGGTGGTGGTACGATGCGGACGTGCTTCCCGTCTATTGCCCCTCCGCAGTTGGGGAAGTCCCACCGCTCAGTAAATTGGGAAGCCACAGTCTGCCATTCCTGTGGTGTTGAAGGAAACTGAGTCAAACAAGAAAAAAAAATAGCACATAACATTGCAAAGCAGAATATACAAAAACATTCTTGGCCAACATCAGTATAACATTTATTTTAAGGAGTATTTAAAAACACAAATATAAAAGGTCCACTCATCAGATTCCTCACCCCCTCTGATGGCCCATTGGCAACATTTTGGGGGGGGGGGATTCTAAATGAGTTTTGGCCCTCAAAAAAAAGCCTCTGCCACTCTGCCTGAATTTCATGAGAACAAAAACATTTGTACACATTTTAGGGGGGGGGGGGGTAAAGCACTACCATGGAGCTTACAAAATACATTGTTAAGTGACTAGGCTAGGTGTGTATGGGCCCAGGATAGCATGCTGGAGAGGTTAGTGAAGGGAAATTTGCATGTAGGCCAAAAAAGAACCATTAAAAGCTTACAGCATGCATGGGGACAAAGGGGACATTTAGATGATATTCCAATCATGGTAATTAGGGAATGATGAAAGAAATACAATACATTAGCAATCATTAAATACATAGAATGTGATGTTAAAGGAGAAAACTTACCTCAATATAGTCCTCATGCAGGACACGAATTATGGCAGAACAGGTCTCTGGTATAATGATCCCCAGAGCCTGGGTGGGAGATGCCTGTCGTGAACTTGAGGTCCTGCAGACTTCTCCCAGTTGCCAGGTATCTCAACGTGGTAAATAGCCTCTGCTCGGCAGTGATGGCTTGTCGCATCAGTGTCCTACCTCATGATATAGGGAGACAGAAAATCCAACAGACGGTAAAAAACGGGGTCCGTCATCCGGAGATAATTCCAGAAGTCATCAGGATTATTCTCTTGGATCTCCCGCAGCAGAGGCATATGACAGAATTGGTCCCGCTGGAGCAACCAATTCTTCGTCCATAAACTCCTCCTCACAATGGTCATGGACTGAGCTTGGGTTAAAGTATTAACCCCAACACCAAGCCCATACGCAGCACGAACTCGACGACGAGAACGTACTTCCAACATGGCTAGAAAGCGGTCGGCTGGTCAGAACAAACTAAACAGAACGCACTGAGGAACAGAAAGTCCTATGAAGAACTACATGAAAAACAAACGAGCGGACAAGAACGCACTGAAAAACAGATACGACCTGACTACACGCCCTGAAAGACAGATACGAACCCGCAAGCACCAACTGAACAGCAGAAAACTATCTGAAAAGCACGAACACTGAAAAGCGTGAATCAGCTCTCACCAAACTTTTACTAAGCACGCGGTAACACAAAATCAGCAAAAGCAGCCCAAAGGGTGGCGCCGTTGGATTTGAATTTCCTTTATAGTGCCGTCGTATGTGTTGTACGTCACCGCGTTTTGGACGGCCGGAATTTGGCATGACAGTGTGTATGCAAGACAGCTTGAACGGAATTCCGACGGAAAATTCAGTCGGAGTTTATCCCGTCGGAAAAACCGATCGTGTGTACAAGGCATAATAGTTGTCCTGTGGACAGATTCTCCCACCTGAGCTGTGGATCTCTGCAGCGCCTACAGAGTTACTATGGGCCTTTATTCTGCTTCTCTGATTAATGCTCTCCTTGCCTGGCCTGTCAGTTTAGGTGGACGGCAATGTCTTGGTAGGTTTGCAGTTGTGCCATACTTTTTCCATTTTCGCATGATGGATTGAACAGTGCTCCGTGAGATGTGCAAAGCTTGGGATATTTTTTTATAACCTAACCCTGCTGAAAAACTTCACCACTTTATCCATGACCTGTCTAGTGTGTTCCATGGCTTTCGTGATGCTCTTTATTCACTAAGGTTCTCTAACAAACCTCTAAGGGCTTCACAGAACAACTGTATTCATGCTGAGATTAAATTACACACAGGTGGACTATTTACTAATGAGGTGACTTCTTAAGGCAATTGGTTCCACTAGATCTTAGTTGCTAGTATCAGAGTAAAAGGAGTCCGAATACAAATGCATGCCACACTTTTCACATATTTGTAAAAAAAATTGAAAACCATTTATAATTTTCCTTTCACTTCACAGTTCTGTGCAACTTTGTCTCAAACAGACTCCAACCTCTCCACAATGGCCAAAACCAGAGAGCTGTGTAAGGACATCAGGGATAAAATTGTAGACCTGCACAAGGCTGGGATGGGCTACAGGCAAGCAGCTTGGTGAGAAGGCAACAACTGTTGGCGCAACTATTAGAAAATGGAAGAAGTTCAAGATGACGGTCAATCTCCCTCGGTCTGGGGCTCCATGCAAGATCTCACCCCGTGGGGCATCAATGATCATGAGGAAGGTGAGGGATCAGCCCAGAACTACACGGCAGGACCTGGTCAATGACCTGAAAAGAGCTGGGACCACAGTATCAAAGAAAGCCATTAGTAACACACTGTCATCATGGATTAAAATCCTGCAGCGCACGCAAGATCCCCCTGCTCAAGCCAGCGCATGTCCAGGCCCGTCTGAAGTTTGCCAATCACCATCTGGATGATCCAGAGGAGGAATGGGAAATGGTCATGTGGTCTGATGAGACAAAAATAGAGATTTTTGGTCTAAACTCCACTCGCCGTGTTTGCAAGAAGAAGGATGAGTACAACCCCAACCATGAAGCATGGAGGTGGAAACATTCTTTGGGGATTATTTTCTGCAAAGGGGACAGGACGACTGCACCGTATTGAGGGAAAGATGGATGGGGCCATGTTTCGCGAGATCTTGGCCAACAACCTCCTTCCCTCAGTAAGAGCATTGAAGATGGGTTGTGGCTGGGTCTTCCAGCATGAAAATGACCCGAAACACAGCCAGGGCAACTAAGGAGTGGCTCTGTAAGAAGCATCTTAAGGTCCTGGAGTGGCCTAGCCAATCTCCAGACCTGAACCCAATAGAAAATGTTTGGAGGGAGCTGAAAGTCCGTATTGCCCAGCGACAGCCCCAAACCTGAAGGATCTGGAAAAGCTCTGTATGGAGAAGTGGGCCAAAATCCCTGCTGCGGTGTGTGCAAACCTGGTCAAGAACTACAGGAAACGTATGATCTCTGTAATTGCAAACAAAGGTTTCTGTACCAAATATTAAGTTCTGCTTTTCTGATGTATCAAATACTTATGTCATGCAATAAAATGCTAATTAATTACTTCAAAATCATACAATGCGATTTTCTGAATTTTGTTTTAGATTCCGTCTCTCACAGTTGAAGAGTAGTTATGATAAAAATTACAGACCTCTACATGCTTTGTAAGTAGGAAAACCTGCAAATCAGCAGCCTCCAAGGACCAGCCAGCCCCAACAGGGCTAAAGTCGCCTCTGACACCACGTAAATCAGAGGGAACCAAGCTGTCAAAGAACGCTATGCAGTTGCCAGGACAACGTTTTTCAGAAGACTCCTTCTGGTCCGCCTTATGTTGTCCAAGGAGTTTTTTTGTAGCTGCAAGCCGGTGCCCAGTGAATGAATCCTTTTCATTCCAGCCACTGAGCTTCCGCTGAGAACATACGGGCAGTACTGCTACACAGGTGTAGCAATACCCCCGTAGCGGGCCGCTGGTTTAATTTTGGGCCTTGCACGTTACCTCACGGTTCCGTATGCTCGTCTCAGAGGTTCTCCTTGAAGAGTTGTCCAAAAGAAGTTTGCACAAACACAAAAGTCTTTCAAGGGTTTATTTGAAATAAAGTTTCCAACCATAGGCGTGCGCACAGGGTGTGCCAGGTGTGCCTGGGCACACCCTAATCACCTTGTGCAGTGCAGATTGCCCCTACTGCCCTGGCTCATTCCTGCCCCCCCCAGCACTTCCTTCTTCCTTCCTCTTCTCTCCCAAAGGCTGCTGCTGCTGCTGGCACACACAAGGAACTTTCAAAAGGAGTGGGGGAAGGGGCCGGTAAGTATATCATTTACCAGCCCCTTCCCTTTGTGAATGAGCACAGTAAGTGATCGGTACCATGTGTTTGAGCTTTGAAGTGCACACCCTAATGCAAAAGGCTGCACACACCTATGTTTCCAACAGAGGGGATGAAGGGATGGGGAGGACTCAGGTACCTTAATTGCGAATCATAAAAGTTTCTCCTATGTCCAGAGGAACAACTGTCTCCACACTGGACTCAGCAAACACCGTATAGGCCCAATCTCACTGGCCTAGCAGCCGGTGTACAGCTTGATCACATATAGTCTCTGCCACAGACTTGGTGCAAATAGAACAGTCTCTGCCACAGACTTGCGCAACCTTTACTTGGGTTACCTGCTGAATGAAGAACCCAACTATCAGTGTCAGGATCTTTCAGCCGTTCCGGCAGCACTGTGAGGTAGATGGTGATCCGGATGCGTCCTCCAATTGAATCCTCAATTGCTTGGTCCCTTCCAGCAGGTAAGGCGACACAGGATCATCCCTTGATCAGTAGGCCCCAGCGACTCCTGGGCCTACCTATCAGTAACAGAGCCTCAGGCCAACGTGGCCCCGAGGCGGAAACTGCAAACACTTCCCTGAGGCCAGGGGGGCCCTCAGGTGGGGACTGAAGACACGACCCCTGAATCTCCTCTTGCCCTAATGGCGTCTGTCACTTAAATACCCCTTCCTAGCATGCACAGTGGATTCACCACGCCCCCTGGGCTGCTTGCTAGGAAAGAGGTACCCAATACGAGGGAAATCACACAACCAGCTGAACTGAAACAGAGTGCAATTTATAACACAATCTTTCTGAGCCAAACTATTGCTCAGATAACTATAATTTAACATATAGCGCACACTCATTGGGAGCAGGGCACTACACAGGCAACTTGGCAATCATCATAGATAATTTAACCCTTTTGAATTAAAAGCTACTTGTATACACATATTTATTAATTCTAAACAAACAAAGTCATTGATAATACTCAAAATAAGGAGAAAGAGTTGCGCTACCAGTGAGAAACTTAGACAAAACAAGTGAAGCTGCCGGCATAAACAATAAGACAGTATTGCAAAAAGAAATGGAAAGTAAAAAATGTGGCGCTGAAAGCAATGAAGCTACAGAGTGTTATTCTATAAAGAATATAGAACCTCCACTAGAATGTAACTACATTGGAGTAGCATCAAATAATAATGCTGGGTGGGTGTATATAAACCAATGTAATCAAAACATGTGATACAAAAATGTAAACCATGTCATGAGAAACACTCGTGTGTCAAACATATAAAAAGTTAAAAACTGGAAACAAAAGTCTCTATTGTGCAATTGCAATAAGCGTGCTGGATGAGCGGTGTTAAAACATAAGGATCACACTTGATGTATACTCCAACATCCGAGACGTAGGGGTAAGTAATGGATACTCTTACCATAAACCAGGAACACATAGGCTTGGACGGGAACTCCTAGGCAGGACCTCCGATGAAAACAATCATGACACGACTTCTGGGTACCACAAGGGACGTTGTCACAGACCAATGTTGACGATCCCAGATAGGAGATGTAAAACGAAATGGACCAGATCCTCAGCAGACCGGAACATAAGATATCCTCTTGAAAAAGAGGTCATGAAAAAGAGCAGAGGTGGCTCCACATAGTGTAAATAACTTCAGGGTAGGTAAAAAAAAAAAAAAGAGGCCTTTATTGGCATAAATTCGTAAATAAAAAACGCGTTACAAGCAGCTAGAAGGATGCATGTAAAAAAAGTGATCACAAGATGGAACGATAGATAAGCGTAGTAACAAGGATGATAGCAAGCTAAAAACCCGACATGTTTCGAGTGAGAGCTTTTCAACTGGGATCGGACAGTGTGGTCCATTCGGGTTTATCCAATCCCTCCTTGTTCAACCCCCCAAACTCCACAGCACCATCTATAAAAGTATTCAGAGACCTGGTCTTGAAAGACCTGGAATCACTCCCCAAAAAACGCATGTACGACCATCCGGATCCGGATATCAAGGTGGGCCTCAAGTCCTTGTGTGAACGCAAGGACTTGATTATTCGCTCAGCCGATAAAGGTGGTGGATTAGTCATTTTAGATAAAGGTGATTGTTGTATACTGGATGATGAGAATACTTATACCTTATTAACTCAAGACCCTACCAAAAAACTTAAAAAGGCCTTGATTGAGTTAGCCGATGAGGGATTTAAACAGGGCATTCTTGATAAAAAAGAAAAGGAATACTTGGTACCGGTGGTTCCACGTATCCCGGTAATATATTACCTTCCGAAGGTACACAAAAATACCATTCATCCCCCCGGTAGACCCATTGTGAGTGGGATTGATTCAGTAACATCCAGAATCGGCAGGTATATTGACTTCCACTTACAGCCACTAGTCTGCAAAACACCATCTTTTTTTAAAGAGACCGGTGATACTTTATGCAGGTTACAGGCTGTTGAACTTAACGATGATTGCATACTGGTGACGGCTGATGTGACGTCTTTATATACCTGCATTCCACACCAGTTGGGATTTAAAGCAGTGGAACATTTTTTGTCTAATAGCAGCCTTATGCCTGAGGTACAGCAGCGATACATCATGGAATTACTTAGGTTCGCTACACAGTGTAACTACTTTTGGTACAATAACCAGTTCTTCCTCCAACAAAAGGGTGTCGCTATGGGGGCCAAGTTTGCCCCCAGCCTAGCGAACCTTTTTATGGCTCTATGGGAGTAGGATTTCGTCTATGCCCTTCAGCACCCCAAATTGGTGCTGTGGGTCAGGTATATAGATTTCATCACCTTTCCACAGGAGGAGGATGTCGAGTCTCTACATGAATTTATGGTCACTCTCAATGACAATGAGATGGGCATTGTTTTGACCTATGAAAACAGCCGTAGTATGATCCATTTTTTGGACTTGGAGATCTCCGTTGTCGATCACCAGTTGATTACTAAAACGTTTTTCAAACCAACTGATCGCAACGGGTATATCCCTACGGACAGCTGTCATTACGGTTCATGGCTAAAAACAGTACCATATAGTCAATTACTCCGCATCAGGAGGAATTGTACCAACGTGACTGACTTTCAACAGGCAAAAATTTGGAAATCGAGATTTGTTGAGAAGGGGTATATGCCGTTGACCATAGATGAAGAGATCGATTGGGTTTCTAAACTTGATCGTAGTCTACTCATCTCTGAACAGCCTAAACAGGTTCCTGATGCTAAATTTGACTTGGTCATTCACTACTCCGTTTTCTGTGCAACATAAACAAATCAAGGACATTTTGAACCGTCACTGGACGGTACTCAAATTACCCTTTGCTCGGTCCTGTACTTCCTGATCATGCAGGCATCATTTATAGAGGTGCATTACCCCTTAGGAATAAGATTGCTCCCAATGTGAACAATCCAACAAAACCCACATTCTTTCCCAATTACAAGGGATTTTATCCCTGTCGCAAGTGCAAGGTGTGCACCCACAATGTTTGGAAGGGTAGGAAAGCAGAGAGTTTCATGTCCACTACAACATCAACTGCTTTAGCCCTGTTGAGGCTGACCAGTCAATGGAGGCAGTGAACGGCTCGCATGCAGCCTGTCGGCAGCTGCACGCTGAGAACTTGCATCCATCTACCGGATGATCCAGCCGTTCGGAAGGGTCACCATCCAGGGAGTCCCACTGCAGGATCTTGACGCATGTGTTCACTCTATTCTTGTAAGTGCATTGATTTTATCTACAATTTTTTTGTTCAATAGATTTTTAATAATATTTTTCATATATAACAGAGATGAGTAAACAAGTAAAAATACAAACAAACAACAGTATCTGTCAAGTAATGTTACACGGTTTTGTTAACAATCTATATATACTGTGAGGGGGGTAGCTCGGCAGCGGGTGTGTGTGATCCCCTGGATGGGCTCCCCACACAAAAACAGGCCCAGCAGACGGAGGTTGTGGTTTTCAAGATCAAAAAGGTGCGGTTTATTTCTCTATTTACAGTGACAAAAAACACAGCAAAGCAAAAAGAAACAAACAAAATAAACCCTGGTCAGCTTGACCTCTGACTAAACATGCAGGTTTCCTAACTAACAACTGGGATCAGCCTGGTGCTGTCCTAGTCCCTAAGTCCCTGGTTTAGTAAATGTCCAAACAAATAGCCACACAGGCTTTGTCTCACCGCACAGGGGTTCACTCTCCCTAGACAGTCCACACAGGTCTGGTTCCAGGCATGAGCAAACACCTAATGAAGCTGGGAGTTTTTATAGAGGCCTTAAACGAGCTGACAAGCTTCAGCTGGTCTCCTCAACTCCCTGCCTGCACGACGCCCAGCACTCTCCCTAGAGGTATGAATCATCCATGAGCCCACTAGCCTCAGCTGGGCTTCATCAACTCTCTCCCTAGTTGTATAAGTCGGCATAAAGCCTGAATCTGGGAGAAATATACCTACCCCCCTGGATGCAACCAGGTGACTTTACCTTCCTGCTGTCACATACCCCCCCCTCTTGTTTTAACCTTGGGGTTGGAACACCAGCAATCAGGCATTCATGTACTCGAGACAAAGCATCCACATTCCCCATTTGAACGCCAGGGCGATGCTTTACTGTGAAGTTGAATTCCTGTAGGGCCAGGAACCACCTATTTACTCTTCTATTTGTCTCCTTGTTTTGAGCCATCCACTTTAACGGAGCGTGATCCGTAACCATGTCAAAGTGCCTACCTAGCAGATAGTACCGAAGAGAATCTAGAGCCCACTTCACCGCTAAACACTCCTTTTCAACCGTGGCGTAATTTACCTCATGGGACTTCAACTTCCTGCTGAGGTAAATGACTGGGTGCTCTTCCCCGTTCCAGACCTGGGACAATACTGCTCCTAACCCCACATCTGACGCATCACTTTGTACGACAAAGTCTTTAGAGAAGTCGGGTGAGTACAACACTGGCTGGCTACATAAGGCTTGTTTCAAGAATTGGAACACTGCCTCAGCCTCGGGGGTCCATTTAATCATGACCGACCCTTTCCCTTTCGTCAGGTTGGTTAGGGGCACAGCCTTAGAAGCAAAGTGGGGAATGAAGCGCCGATAATAACCCGCGATTCCCAGAAAGGCTCGTACCTGCTTCTTGCTGTTGGGACGTGGCCAACTCTGGATGGCCTCGACTTTGTTGAGTTGGGGTTTTATTACTCCCCTGACAATGGTGTACCCAAGATATTTGGCCTCCTCCTGCCCAATGGTACACTTCTTGGGGTTAGCCGTAAACCCCGCTTCCCGGATAGAGTCTAGGACTGCTTGCACTTTTGGCAGATGTGAGGCCCAATCTGTGCTATGGACAATTACGTCATCCAGGTAAGCCGCAGCATACTTCCGATGGGGCCTCAGTATCTGGTCCATTTTCCGCTGGAATGTGGCCGGCGCATTCTGTAACCCGAACAGCATTCTCTTATATTGGAACGCCCCGTCTGGGGTTACAAATGCGGTTTTCTCTTTGGCCGACTTGGCCAGGGGAATTTGCCAATACCCTTTTGTGAGGTCAAGAGTCGTCATGTATCGGGCTGTTCCCAGCCGGTCGATCAACTCATCTATACGTGGCATGGGGTAGGTGTCAAATTTTGTAACTTTGTTCAACTGACGAAAATCGTTACAAAATCGCCAGCTCCCATCCGGTTTAGGCACCAACACAATGGGACTAGACCAATCACTTTGGGACTCCTCTATCACCCCTAAGTTCAGCATTTTCTGTACTTCCTCCCGTATTGCCTCCCGTCGGGCCTCTGGGATCCGATAGGGTTTTAACTTCACCCTTTCACCGGGCGGGGTAATAATATCATGCTCTACCCCAGATGTTTGTCCCGGCAGCTCAGAGAACACCTCCTTGTTGCGAAGCACAAACTCCTTAACCTCCTGTTGTTGGGGTTGTGACAAGGTGGCTGCTATTCCAACCTCCGGAATCACGCAACCAGTTTGAGCTGGTGACCAAGTTTCTGCGACTAGGGACTCTCTATCCCTCCAGGCTTTCAACAGATTAACGTGATAGATCTGTTCGGGCTTTCGCCTTCCTGGTTGTCTGACCTTGTAATTCACTTCGCTCACTTTTTCCATTATCTCGTAGGGGCCTTGCCATTTGGCAAGGAATTTACTTTCAACCGTAGGGACAAGTACCAATATCCTATCCCCCGGAGAAAAGGTACGGGTCTTGGCTCCACGGTTGTACACTCTCTGCTGTGCCAACTGCGCTTGGGCCAAATGTTCCTTCACGATGGGCATTACCTGTGCAATTCGATCTTGCATCAGGGCGACATGCTCAATCACACTCCTGTGCGGAGAACTCTCACTTTCCCAAGTTTCCTTGGCAATATCCAACAGCCCTCTTGGGTGTCTCCCATACAGTAACTCAAAGGGGGAGAATCCCGTAGAGGATTGGGGCACCTCCCTAATAGCAAACATCAAATAAGGAAGTAGACAGTCCCAATCCTTTCCATCTCTATCCACCACTTTCTTCAACATTTGTTTTAGGGTTTTGTTGAATCTTTCAACCAGCCCATCGGTTTGGGGGTGATACACAGACGTACGCAATTGCGTCACTTTAAACAATTTACACAGCTCTTTCATAACCCGGGACATAAAGGGTGTACCTTGGTCCGTAAGCAGTTCTTTACAAATACCCACCCGGCTAAAAACAAGAGATAGCTCTTTGGCTATGGTTTTGGCCGAGGTATTTCGGAGAGGGATCGCTTCTGGATAACGGGTGGCATAGTCCATTATAACTAATATGTACTGGTGCCCCCTAGCGGACTTGATTATAGGACCTACCAAATCCATTGCGATCCTCTCAAACGGGACCTCAATGATGGGTAGAGGGACCAGCGGGCTACGGAAATGTGGCATCGGGGCCGACCTCTGACACACAGGGCAGGAGGAACAATAATTTTCTATGTCCTTCATCACCCCAGGCCAATAGAATCTCTGTAATACCCTCTCTCGGGTTTTCTCTGTCCCCAGATGACCTCCAAGAATGTGCCCATGGGCCAACTCCAACACCAACTTCCTGTAAGGTTTGGGCACCACAAGCTGCTCAACGGTTTCTTCTGCCCTTTTTGCCACCCGATACAGTAGGTCCTTCTCTATGCTGAAGTATGGGTAAGTGCAGGTATTATCTGGGTTCACTAACTCGCCATCTATTTCCACTACGTTTTCCCGTGCCTTTATTAGGGCGGGGTCTTTTAACTGTTCTGTGGCAAAATTTTCCCTGTGAACCTCAAGATCAGAAAACTCCACAGACGGTAGGTTTTCGTCTGAGGAGGTGGGCTCCTCTCCAGTTTCTTGAGTCTCGCCTGCCAATACTGACAAGGGAAATTCTGGAGAGTCCTCACCACTCTCAGAGGAGTTCTGGCTATCACCTTCCTGGTACATAGGGGCACCAGTGGGGGGCTCAGGATCATCCCACAGTTCCCAGAACTTCGGAAAATCCCTTCCCACAATGGCATCATGCGGTAATTGAGATACTAACCCCACTGGATGAGAGAGGGTACCTTTGGGGGTCTTGAAACACACTGTAGTCACTGGATACTCTCGGGTGTCCCCATGCACACAAATAACAGCTACCTTGCTATTCCCAGAGACCTCTGTTTTAACTAATTCAGCCTTTATCAGGGTCACAAGGCTACCTGAATCCAGTAATACCACAACATTTCTACCATTAATACACATTTTGCATAAAATGTTTCTCAGTTCCCCGAATGGCAGTGCATGCGACTGTCGCACACAGCGACTGACGTCTGTCCGTCAGAAAGTCACATTGCATGGGTTCCTCCACAACCGGGCAATTTGCTGCAATATGTCCCGCTTGCCGGCAGCGGTAGCAAACAATCCATTTGGCTGCCTCTTGAGCCCCTGACTTCCCAGGCTGTTCTCGCCAAACTTTGGGTAGAGCTCCCACCCTCTCACTCTCTCCACCCTCACCCCTTGGAATCCTCTTATCCGCCCCTGGGGATGGTCTGGTCTTAGGGTGGAAAGTCCGAGAGTCTCTGGAAGAGGCCGTCAGGTTCTCTGTAGCCAAGTATTTCTCTACACGATCCACAAGACCACCGGCTGTCTCTGGGTCTCCATGGCTTACCCACTTTTGGATGGCAGTAGGAAGAGCTCTCAAAAACCGATCCATTACAACACGTTCCACAATCTCTGGTGCGGACAAAGTCTCTGGCTGTAGCCACTTCCTGCTCAGGTGAATGAGATCATACATTTGAGACCTGGGGGGTTTTCCAAGCTGGAAAGTCCAGTTATGCACACGCTGAGCCCGGACAGCCAGGGTGACACCCAGCCTTGCCAATATTTCAGCTTTTAACATCACATAGTCTTTTGCTTGGTCAGGCTCTAGGTCATAGTAAGCCTTCTGCGATTCACCAGTTAACAGAGGAGCCACCAGTCCAGCCCACTGCTCCTCAGGCCACTTTTCTCTTTCAGCAGTCCTTTCAAATGTGGTCAAAAATACCTCTGGATCATCCTCTCCAGTCATTTTTGTCAATAAACGACTCACCCCAAAGGACGCGGTATTAGTGGGACGGCTTTCCTCACTGGTCTGTGGACGTTGCTGCATTACTGCTTCCATTTGTTGTAGTCTCTGCTCTTGCTTCTGTAACAGGTCTATGAAGCGGGCCTCAGATTGCTGCTGGGCTGCAAGGCTCTGTTGATGAGCTTGCTGCTGGGCTGCGAAGCTCTGTTGTTGAGCTGCAAGGCTCTTTTGCAAACCTGCATTTGTCTGCTGTTGATTGGCATTTGCTAGAGCCAGCTGTTTCAGTATCTCCTCCATGCTGGCTTAAAAAAAAACTGCCTGCATTCTCCACCAACTGTGAGGGGGGTAGCTCGGCAGCGGGTGTGTGTGATCCCCTGGATGGGCTCCCCACACAAAAACAGGCCCAGCAGACGGAGGTTGTGGTTTTCAAGATCAAAAAGGTGCGGTTTATTTCTCTATTTACAGTGACAAAAAACACAGCAAAGCAAAAAGAAACAAACAAAATAAACCCTGGTCAGCTTGACCTCTGACTAAACATGCAGGTTTCCTAACTAACAACTGGGATCAGCCTGGTGCTGTCCTAGTCCCCAAGTCCCTGGTTTAGTAAATGTCCAAACAAATAGCCACACAGGCTTTGTCTCACCGCACAGGGGTTCACTCTCCCTAGACAGTCCACACAGGTCTGGTTCCAGGCATGAGCAAACACCTAATGAAGCTGGGAGTTTTTATAGAGGCCTTAAACGAGCTGACAAGCTTCAGCTGGTCTCCTCAACTCCCTGCCTGCACGACGCCCAGCACTCTCCCTAGAGGTATGAATCATCCATGAGCCCACTAGCCTCAGCTGGGCTTCATCAACTCTCTCCCTAGTTGTATAAGTCGGCATAAAGCCTGAATCTGGGATAAATATACCTACCCCCCTGGATGCAACCAGGTGACTTTACCTTCCTGCTGTCACAATACACACACACACACACCTATATATGAGGTAGTATAACAATATCAATAAGAATAGTACCATCGTTAGGCGATTTATTAGGTTTTTTGCGATAGGACGGAGGTAGTAGAGTTGACTCCCAACCCGGACACCCCTGTAGGTGCAATACTGTGTCCGGGTTGGAGACAACCTCATCCCTCTTAGAAAGTATACCTTGATCATGCAAGTCTATTTTTCCAAAGTAACTTAAATATTAAACTTTAAACCATTGAAGAAGAACAATAGAGGGTGGAGCAGGTGGCTTTGTATGTGGAGTCGCAAGCTTTTTCCCCCCATTGATCCACAGTATAGGTACATCCTAGATCCGATTCCCATCTAAGTAATGGGGTTGATTTGATGAAGATACTTTTTTGTTGGAGGAGAATATAAAAGAGCGAGATCCCTTTTGATGTGGTGTGAGGATTCTAAAAAAGATCCAAGCCAATTGGGGAATTTTGCAAGACCATGTTGGTAGTGTTGCTATACAATGTTGAGTGCGGATGTAAAGGAATAGGTCCGAATTTGGTATGTGAAACTCTTTTTGTAAGGTGAGGAATGGTTTGATTGTTTCTTTACTGATCAGATCAGTTATGTACATCATACCATGTGCTTTCCACTTTGCATAGGATGTTGATTGCATTAAATTATGCAATGCCTCTAGAGGAATTTGGACAGTGGATTTGAGAGGGTGTGATGAGTGAATTTTTGGAAAACGGTCCCAGGTTTTGGAGTGTTGCTAGAATGGTTGGGGAGACATAGGAAGGGATTTTAGCTCCAAGTGCAATAGAGAACACCCATGTAGATAAATTGCCACCTGGGATAGTAGAAGCTTCCATTTCCCCCCCATAATGTGGAGGGTGAAGATAGAAACGATTTTTTTTGTTTGTGTGAGCACCGAGGCCAAATAATAATCATGACAGTCTACGTCAGTGTTTCTCAAATCCAGTCCTCAAGGCGCCCCAACAGGTCATGTTTTCAGGATTTCCATTATTTTGCACAGGTTATTTGATCAGTTTCACTGCCTTAGTAATTACCACAGCCGTTTCATCTAAGGGAAATCCTGAAAACATGACCTGTTGGGGCTACGTAACCAGTTCCACCTGCCTGGCATTGTTTAATTAGTTTAACATGAGCGTATCTAATCCTTTTGAAAAATAATTTTGAATAACCAAAATAGTAGCGCTCAGTGTCTTACAACACAAATCTAAATATAAACCATATACACTCCGTGAGATAGTGCATAAATGCGAATGTTCATAAATATACACCCTGTAAAGGAATGTGCATACAATAAACTCATCAAGTGTCCATAACGTTCATGACAGTGATTTAAAACAATTGATATAAAGTGTTTAACTGAAAATGAGTCCATAAAAAAGTGCACAAAATAAGTCCATAAAAAGTGCATTAAAAAGTGACTTCAAATGAAGATGATGACAAATAAAACTTTCTTGTGTTTTCTTCAAACCTTCACCACACCAATGTGCTCAGTGATTCCACTCCCTAAGGACTTGCACTCACCACAAGAATATGCCTCGCACTCTCATGCTTGGCTAATCAGCTTGATTACCCCCCAGGGTATCACAAACGATTCCAAAATAATGAAATTAGGTCAGTCAAGTCTCCCACATGAAAAAACAAATGCTTCCAATAGTGAAGTATATCAAAACTTTTAAATAAAATAACACAGCACAAGTGACCATCAATTGTTACACTCACATTTAGACAGATCAAATTGGGCACTTCAAAGCAAACATTTCCAAAAGCCAGGCAAGTTTATAGTAGGCTGCCGCGATGTATTGCGGTCTCGGCGGACCATATAAGCATGTATGTCTCACCCTCCTTCATGTACGCTTGCAGCTCCACTGCAATCGAATCACCGCAGACTCCCGCCCAACCACCAAACTGTATATTCGACGAGTGGTCGAAAGATCCGAACGCTGCACACCAGGTGACTGCCGTGTAGCTCCTCCCAGACTAGTTTCGTCGTAAGACTTCTTCCAATGGGGTGAGCTACACACACTTACACCTCCCTCTTTATACTCCGACCGTGATTGGTTACGGTCGTATTTCCTGCTGCGCATGTGCGTATTTCCCGTCCCCATGAGCGCAATACATCGGGCATGACCCCTACAATCACAAACATGGAGGACAAGTATAAATAACATACTGCGATCTGCATCTAATCTCTAATTTATATTCGCTGCAGGTACTATTCAGTTTAAATGTTGTGTATATCAAACACCAATAAGTGTCACTTCTATAGTAAACAATAAAAAAACTTTTTATACTCAAATTGGCACCAGAGTACTCAGCACCTTTGAATATATATGGAATTAAAACAGCAGAATATTATATTAGAATAATATATGCGGAAAAATGTGAATAATATATGCGGAAAGATCAATTATAACTATCGTTCACCAGATATCAGAGAATTAAGTCACAAAGTAGACTAATATTTTACCCTGCCATATGAATTTAGATAGTATAGTTTGGAGTGATTTGAAGTAGCTAGATGGAATTAGGATTGGGAGGGTTCTAAATAGATAAAGGATTTGGGGAAGATGAAGCATTTTAAAGGCTGCTAAGCACCCCATCCATGAGAATTCAAACAACGCCAGCGCGGTGAGATCCTCTTGTAGTTTGGTGCGGAGTGGTTGTGTTAAAATTAATGAATTAGTTGAGTTAGTCAGTTGTACACCCAGGTAGGTTATACTTTTATCCGCCCATGTATAAGGGAACTGTTGTTGGAGATGTTCGCTAGTGGCAGTGGTCACACCCAAGTTCAAGATATGATTTAGTTTATTTTACTTAGTAGCTGTTAGGTCTTCTAATTGTATAAAACATTTGCCCTTCTACATACATACTATATTGTATTTCACTTTGTTGATATGTGCCTTATTTACAAATATTTTCACCTAATATTGCCTCTCCTTTATAGGTTGATGCATATTATGTGTAAAACACTCAATATAAACATACTCTTAAAAATAAAAATCTGAATAAATTAATCTCATTATAGCGTCTTTTTGAAAATGTATGCACATACAGCAACTATAATATGCTAGCTCGTAGCAGCTGAACAAACTGGGCTGTACTCTAGCAACAGCTAAAGCAAACATTGTAAAATTTTATAGACTAACTGTAAAATGTTATGAGTCTTATGACGGTCAGCAGTTGTGGCGACGCAAAAACAATCCAATTACATGTTTACATTAACTATTTATAACAAGAACCACTGATTAGTCTTCAATGTTCCAAATCAGAATTCTCAGTCATAATGTATTCAACATCAGAAATCAGAAACATTGCCACTAGTGTGGAATGTAATGATCTGCCTGGCCTGGCTTACCTTATCACGAATATTATAAAAGAGTTCTCTTAGCACACGTAGGCAGATGTCTCATCAAGAACAGGCTGAGAAATCTTTGTATGTAAGCCCAGGTTCACACTGGGCTGCGGGAATGAAGCCGTGCGAGTTCAGCTGAACTCGCACGATTTCACTCCTGCCTATCAGTACCGATTTCAGAGACCTCTGTGCGGATGTCAATGTAAATCGCCGGCCGAAATCGCAAAAAGTAGTACAGAAACGACTTTTTGAAATCGGTGCAGCGCCGCACATGCGGCGTCGCACCGATTAGGACTGTGCCATTGCCGGCAAATGCCGCCGATTTGACATGCGATTTCACATGTCAAATTGCATGTCAAAACGCACCAGTGGGAACCAGGGCTTAGTGTAGGAAGTGTGTGATAATTACAAGAGGAAATGATCAGCATCTGCACACACAAAGCTTTCTTACAGACAAAAGAAAACATTGCGAAGAAGCATACACTTCTGATGTTTGGATGCATTTTCCCCCTAGAGAAGATACTAGCCTCATTAACTTACATACATATACAAGCACTTATAAGCACACTACACACTCCCTAGACCTCTGGTGCCCAAATTGTGGCCCCTTGTTAACCTGCCTGGCATTATGATTATGTCAGATTTCTGCGTCTCAAAGCGGTACATTGTTTTGCATAGAAATTTGGCATTTTATATTGTAGGCCTGTAATTCTTAGGAATAACTCACTTAAATCTGTCCAAACAAGAGTCTAGTAGATATCCCAGGTATGATAAAGTTTGAAACACAAAATCATATATAATGATATAATAATATTGGATAGAGTTGAGAGGGATTAGAACACCTTTCAGTTTTTATTGCTGTCCGTGTCCCTGTAAAGCCCCATACACATGGTCGGACTTCCATCGGACTTTTCCGTGGATTTTTGTCCAAACGGAGTTGGCCGGGCACACCCATAGCATACACACCACAGGACTTTTCTGAAAACTTTCCCAAAACTTTTTGCAACATCACGTGGTTTTTCTGCTCTTTTCTGCTCTTTACCGCCACCCTTTGGTCAACTTCTGCTATTGTTGGTTGATTTTAACATTAGTTGTTTTGTCTATCGGACAAAAGTCCTCTGGTTTTCTGTACACATGGTCGGACTTGGCTCCATCGGACTTTTGTTGGCCAAAAGTTTGTCCGTTTGCAGACCCAACTTTTGTCCGATGAAAACACAAAAAAAAATGAAGTTTGTTGGCCAAAAGTCCGACCTTGTTTACGGGGCTTTAGGGAGATTCCCCCTATCTATTTGTCCAGTTTACCATGATCATCGAAAGTGAAAATAAAAGAAAATCCCCAACCGTAATAGAGGGGAAATCTTCCAATAGGGGCACTGGTTCCAGTGACCCGGGTGACACCAAAGGATTCCCTCACTTTGGAGGCATTTCCTCTCACTTCCTGTTTTAACTATGGGACAGGAAGTGAAGGGAAATCTCTCCAATGGGACAGAGATGGCAAAAAAAAGCTGACATGGTTTAGTTCCACTTTAATTGTTGTGCGATCCCTGTATCCTAAGCAGTTAGTAGTGGGAGCATATATTGACGAGGGACTGTAATAGTAGTGATCATTAGCAGTCTCATGTAACAGTCTTGTTGTTTTCTGCAGCATGTTTCAAACTAAACCTCTAGCATGTCCACAGTCTCTGACCAACATTTCTTCTAGTATGTCTGCAGTCAGACAGTCTTCTCACGTACTGAACATTATGTGCAGCCCCTGGTGATGTCAAAGGCAGCAGATTGTACCCAGTGGTCATAGAAAGTCCTCTACAATTTCTCTAACAACTCTTATTGCCCACTGATGCTAAACTCTGTATATAGCTGTATTCTATTTTGTACGTATGCCTATGTATTGCACAAACGCACTCATTGTGCACACGACACAAATAATAATTGATTAAATTTGCATTCTTTTAAGTCCTGATTAGAATTTAGCCTACCTATGTTACGCCCCTTGTTACCATAAAAGTACAATTGTAATAATAATGTGATATCTATGTAAGCATGTGTATAAAAAAAACTTTCAATTGTGTTGAATAAACAGAACAGTTATTTGGAAAGATGCTGAGTGTATCTTTTGTGTCTGTTCCCTACTGCAGTAGTTATTAACAACTTAAGGATCGCCTACAACACATATATACTGTGACAGGGCGGCCCTATTGCGCAAAACGATGTACCTGTATGTCGTTTCATGCATGAGATACTGTGGGCGGGTGCCGCTACACAGCGGGTGAGCAGATGCGCATGTCCGGCGGTCACCCGCGATCACTCCTCAGAGAGGCAGAACGGGGATCTGCCAATGTAAACAAAGCAGATCCCCGTTCTGACAGGGGAGTACAGTGTGATCGTTTTTTCTTAGTGATCAGGAACCTCTCTGTACTCCCAGTCAGTCCACTCCCCCTCAGTTAGAAGCACCTCCCTAGGACACACTTAACCCCTTGAACGCCATTCGTGTTAACCCCTTCCCTGCCAGTGTCATTTATACAGTGATCACTGAATATTTTTAGCTCTGATCACTGTAATAATGTCCCTGGTCCCAAAAACGTGTGAAAAAGTATCCAATTATTTTGTACTAAATCGTTAGAGCGAGAGCAATAATTATAGCACAAGACCTCCTCTGTAACTCTAGACAGGTAACCTGTATACATTTTGAAAGCGTTGCCTATAAAGATTTTAACGTACCGTAGTTTGTCGCCATTCCACGAGTGCATGCACAATTTTTAAAGCATGACATGTTAGGGAACGATTTACTCGGAGTAACATTGTAACGGCACCCCAATCTCAAGGGGTATTAACGCCGTTTACGATGTTCCCTCTCCTAGGCACACATCCACTCGCTACCGATATCCACAGCTAAACGACCCTTTCCTATAGGAGCCGACCCCTCTGGAAGAAGACGAGACGCACTCTGTCTCTTCTGTAGTAGGAATGAATTTATTAATGCCAAACATTGTAACTTTATACACAATTCAGGGCACATGATTTAACATGAACAAGAGCCCAGCTCCACCCACACATCCCAAAACTCAACACCTCATCCTGACGTCTGCTAGGCTTCAAAAGATCCCAACACAATAGAATATACGATCTCCAATACACATCTTCCCACAAAGGGTTGGCAGCCAGTCTGTCTGGCGACAACAGGTTCTAAACCCTTTACATCTTAAATCCCTTTTAATTGTAAATCCCAGTCTGCCTTTACAATACACACAAGTATAGGGTTAATTACTTCTATTCACACCAGACCTTCCCAAGTCATACTGAACAATAGAAATGCAAAATAACTTAATTCCTCACAGCAATGATACTTAACCCCCACATACAGTATACATCCAATCTATATACAATGTATATACAGCCTTGAATATGGCTATCACAGACCATATTGGGGTTTTCATTCACCCTGTGCCCCTAATAGAGACACAGGGTGATTGACACATAAGAGCCATTGGGGAAGCTGGCGCAAGGGTATTTCATACTTCCTAAGCGATTCTGAGTCCCCCGGGCCTTCCCGTTACAAACATCTTTCATATTATACAAAAAAATTGAGTTACCGTTTCTTTTTTTTTATTCATGAAATAGTTTTTCTTCCAAAAAAATTGCATTTGAAAGGCCGCTGCGAAAATACAGTGTGACATAAAATATTGCAACGATCACCATTTTATTCTCTAGGGTCTCTGCAAAAAAAAAATTATATATATATATATATATATATATATATATATATATGTAGCGATACCCCCAACTTAAGAGAGCCGCTGATATTGTTTCGGGCCCTGTACACATCACTGCCAACCCCCGGCAATCTACTCGACCCTCCCCTGGCACAGCTAGTCTAGGGAATGATAGACTGGTAATGTCTCTGCGATCATCTATGACTCAGCCCCACAATAAAGCAAACAGTAATACAGTATAGTAATTGACACTGATACCGGAGTACTTAGCTATAGCAACTTTACTTTTGTATAAAAGTTAGGTAGAAATACAGTACATAACACATGCAGGGCCCTGCAATATTAGTGACACTTAGCAATACTGTATAAAATATACTAGCACATCACGCTGCAGCTATCCTCCCCGTGAGCAATATGTCGCCCAATAATGTTCTACGCTACCCAGTCAGGCCTGACTTAAAGTAAGGTATAGTCTTAGGGTGAAGAATCTTCGCATGCAAGGAAAACGGTGGTGCACATCAGGAACAATAATTGTAATCCAACGGGACAGTGTCTCAGCAAAGTAACAACTCCCAGGAGACTATCAAACTCAGTTCTGGAAATAGTCTCCTGCTAGGATAGTTGATATAGCACTAAGGGCCAAGGCAGTCAGTAGGCCTAAACAAAGTACTTGGCTATAACTTTGAGCAAGTGCTCTCTCACCACACCGGACTTAGTCCCCGTCCGTAACTTCCACCACTGTGTATCCGCACACAGGGTCTGCGATAGCCGGGTCTTCGGTCCTCCTGATGTCAGTGAGAAATGAATGGAGATCAGGTGCCACACAGGCTCTGCAGTGGAGTGGAAGGCTCTTTGGAAGTGCGCAAGGCCCAGGCTTCAGGCCTCGCACCAGCAGCAAGTCCGCACAGGGGATCCTCTTGCTAGAAGGGCGGCGTCCAAAGAGGCCGAGCTCCGCCTCCGCTTCACCTTTATAGCCCACCCCATGAGTCTCTGCAGTTGGCAATGCACCTTGGGTGCTGAACGGGGTTCTGGGTATCGTAGTCCTGGATCCTTAAAAGGAGTTTCCCACTACATATATATAAAAAATATGTTTGGGGGTTCCAAGTAATTTTCTAGCAAAAAACACCGATTTTTAAGTTGTAAGCAACAAGCGCCAGAAAAAGGCTTAGGCATGAAGGGGTTAATAAAGAACCTGTTTGATATATAAAAAAATAAATAAAATAAAAAAAACACAGGGTTACAGTACATCGGATGCAAAGGACATCACTGGATGAGACACAGCAGCGGTGCCATTAGCTCCCGCTGCTGCCAAAGTCAGTTAACCAATCAGGAGAGAGGAAGCAGAGCCGAAGCACAGCTTCCATGTCTGAATGGATACAGGAGCTGCAGCTCGGCTCGAGTGCCCCCACAGCAAGCTGCTTGCTGTGGGGGCACTCAACAGGAGGGAGGGGCCAGGAGCACAGAAGAGGGACCAGAGAAGAGGAGGACCCAGGCTGCTCTGTGCAAATCCACTGCACAGAGCAGGCAAGTATAACGTGTGTTATTTTTATATATATATATATATATATATATATATATATATATATATATATATTGTGACAGCAGGAAGGTAAAGTCACCTGGTTGCATCCAGGGGGGTAGATATATTTCGCCCAGATTCAGGCTTTACGCCGACTTATACAACTAGGTGGAGAGTTGTATAAGGCTAGTGGGCTCATGGATGACTCATACCTCTAGGGAGAGGGCTGGGCGTCGTGCAGACAGGGAGTTGATGAGACCAGCTGAAGCTTGTCAGCTCATTTAGGCCTCTATAAGAACTCCCAGATTCATTAGGTGTTAGCTCATGCCTGGAACCAGACCTGTGTGGACTGTCTAGGGAGAGTGAACCCCTGTGCGGTGAGACAAAGCCTGTGTGGCTATTTGCTTGGACATTTAAAACCAGGGACTTAGGGACTAGGACAGCACTAGGCTGATCCCAGTTGTTAGTTAGGAAACCTGTATGTTTAGTCAGAGGTCAACTTGACCAGGATTTATTTTGGTTATGTTTCTTTTGCTTTGCTGTGTTTTGTCACTGTAAATAGAAAATAAACCGCACCTTTTTTTGATTTTGAAAACCACAACCTCCGTTTGCTGGGCCTGTTTTGTGTGGGGAGCCCATCCCGGGGGTCACACACACCCGCTGCCGAGCTAACCCCCTCACAGTTGGTGGAGAACCAGTGGCAGTTTTTTTTTAAGCCAGCATGGAGGAGATACTGAAGCAGCTGGCTCTAGCAAATGCCAATCAACAGCAGACAAATGCAGGTTTGCAAAAGAGCCTTGCAGCTCATCAACAGAGCCTTGCAGCTCAACAACAGAACTTCGCAGCCCAGCAGCAAGCTCATCAACAGAGCCTTGCAGCCCAGCAGCAGACAAACGCAACTTTGCAACAGAGTCTGGAGGCTCAGCAACGAGCCCAGCAGCAATCTGAGGCCCGCTTCATAGACCTGTTGCAGAAGCAAGAGCAGAGACTACAACAACAGATGGAAGCAGTAATGCAGCAACGTCCGCAGACCAGTGAGGAAAGCCGTCCCACTAATACCGCGTCCTTTGGGGTGAGTCGTTTATTGACAAAAATGACTGGAGAGGATGATCCAGAGGTATTTTTGACCACATTTGAAAGGACCGCTGAAAGAGAAAAGTGGCCTGAGGAGCAGTGGGCTGGACTGGTGGCTCCTCTGTTAACTGGTGAATCGCAGAAAGCTTACTATGACCTAGAGCCTAACCAAGCAAAAGACTATGTGATGCTAAAAGCTGAAATATTGGCAAGGCTGGGTGTCACCCAGGCTGTCCGGGCTCAGCGTGTGCATAACTGGACTTTCCAGCTTGGAAAACCCCCCAGGTCTCAAATGTATGATCTCATTCACCTGAGCAGAAAGTGGCTACAGCCAGAGACTTTGTCCGCACCAAAGATTGTGGAACGTGTTGTAATGGATCGGTTTTTGAGAGCTCTTCCTACTGCCATCCAAAAGTGGGTAAGCCATGGAGACCCAGAGACGGCCGATGGTCTTGTGGATCGTGTGGAGAAATACTTGGCTACAGAGAACCTGACGGCCTCTTCCAGAGACACTCGGACTTTCCACCCTAAGACCAGACCATCCCCAGGGGCGGATAAGAGGATTCCAAGGGGTGAGGGTGGAGAGAGTGAGAGGGTGGGAGCTCTACCCCAAGTTTGGCGAGAACAGCCTGGGAAATCAGCGGCTCAAGAGGCGGCAAGAAGGATCGTTTGCTACCGCTGCCGGCAAGCGGGACATATTGCAGCCAATTGCCCGGTTGTGGAGGAACCCATGCAGTGTGACTTTCTGACGGGCAGACGTCAGTCGCTGTGTGCGACAGTCGCATGCACTGCCATTCGAGGAACTGAGAAACATTTATGCAAAATGTGTGTTAATGGTAGAAATGTTGTGGTATTGCTGGATTCAGGTAGCCTTGTGACCCTGATAAAGGCTGAGTTAGTTAAAACAGAGGTCTCTGGGAATAGCAAGGTAGCTGTTATTTGTATGCATGGGGACACCCGAGAGTATCCAGTGACTACAGTGTGTTTCGAGACCCCCAAAGGTACCCTCTCTCATCCAGTGGGCTTAGTATCTCAGTTACCGCATGACGCCATTGTGGGAAGGGATTTTCCGAAGTTCTGGGAACTGTGGGATGATCCTGAGCCCCTCACTGGTGCCCCTATGTACCAGGAATGTGATAGCCAGAACTCCCCTGAGAGTGGTGAGGACTCTCCGGAATTTCCCTTATCAGTATTGGCAGGGGAGACTCAAGAAACTGGAGAGGAGCCCACCTCCTCAGACGAAAACCTACCGTCTGTGGAGTTTTCTGATCTTGAGGTTCACAGGGAAAACTTTGCCACAGAACAGTTGAAAGACCCCGCCCTAATAAAGGCACGGGAAAACGTAGTGAAAATAGATGGCGAGTTAGTGAACCCAGATAATACCTGCACTTACCCATACTTCAGCGTAGAGAAGGACCTACTGTATCGGGTGGCAAAAAGGGCAGAAGAAACCGTTGAGCAGCTTGTGGTGCCCAAACCTTACAGGAAGTTGGTGTTGGAGTTGGCCCATGGGCACATTCTTGGAGGTCATCTGGGGACAGAGAAAACCCGAGAGAGGGTATTACAGAGATTCTATTGGCCGGGGGTGATGAAGGACGTAGAAAATTATTGTTCCTCCTGCCCTGTGTGTCAGAGGTTGGCCCCGATGCCACATTTCTGTAGCCCGCTGGTCCCTCTACCCATCATTGAGGTCCCGTTTGAGAGGATCGCCATGGATTTGGTAGGTCCTATAATCAAGTCCGCTAGGGGGCACCAGTACATATTAGTTATAATGGACTATGCCACCCGTTATCCAGAAGCGATCCCTCTCCGAAATACCTCGGCCAAAACCATAGCCAAAGAGCTATCTCTTGTTTTTAGCCGGGTGGGTATTTGTAAAGAACTGCTTACGGACCAAGGTACACCCTTTATGTCCCGGGTTATGAAAGAGCTGTGTAAATTGTTCAAAGTGACGCAATTGCGTACGTCTGTGTATCACCCCCAAACCGATGGGCTGGTTGAAAGATTCAACAAAACCCTAAAACAAATGTTGAAGAAAGCGGTGGATAGAGATGGAAAGGATTGGGACTGTTTACTTCCTTATTTGATGTTTGCTATTAGGGAGGTGCCCCAATCCTCTACGGGATTCTCCCCCTTTGAGTTACTGTATGGGAGACACCCAAGAGGGCTGTTGGATATTGCCAAGGAAACTTGGGAAAGTGAGAGTTCTCCCCACAGGAGTGTGATTGAGCATGTCGATGTCGCCCTGATGCAAGATCGAATTGCACAGGTAATGCCCATCGTGAAGGAACATTTGGCCCAAGCGCAGTTGGCACAGCAGAGAGTGTACAACCGTGGAGCCAAGACCCGTACCTTTTCCCCGGGGGATAGGATATTGGTACTTGTCCCTACGGTTGAAAGTAAATTCCTTGCCAAATGGCAAGGCCCCTACGAGATAATGGAAAAAGTGAGCGAAGTGAATTACAAGGTCAGACAACCAGGAAGGCGAAAGCCCGAACAGATCTATCACGTTAATCTGTTGAAAGCCTGGAGGGATAGAGAGTCCCTAGTCGCAGACACTTGGTCACCAGCTCAAACTGGTTGCGTGATTCCTGAGGTTGGAATAGCAGCCACCTTGTCACAACCCCAACAACAGGAGGTTAAGGAGTTTGTGCTTCACAACAAGGAGGTATTCTCTGAGCTGCCGGGACAAACATCTGGGGTAGAGCATGACATCATTACCCCGCCCGGTGAAAGGGTGAAGTTAAAACCCTATCGGATCCCAGAGGCTCGACGGGAGGCAATACGGGAGGAAGTACAGAAAATGCTGAACTTAGGGGTGATAGAGGAGTCCCAAAGTGATTGGTCTAGTCCCATCGTGTTGGTGCCTAAACCGGATGGGAGCTGGCGATTTTGTAACGATTTTCGTCAGTTGAACAAAGTTACAAAATTTGACACCTACCCCATGCCACGTATAGATGAGTTGATCGACCGGCTGGGAACAGCCCGATACATGACGACTCTTGACCTCACAAAAGGGTATTGGCAAATCCCCCTGGCCAAGTCGGCCAAAGAGAAAACCGCATTTGTAACCCCAGACGGGGCGTTCCAATATAAAAGAATGCCGTTCGGGTTACAGAATGCGCCAGCCACATTCCAGCGGAAAATGGACCAGATGCTGAGGCCCCATCGGAAGTATGCTGCGGCTTACCTGGATGACGTAATTGTCCATAGCACAGATTGGGCCTCACATCTGCCAAAAGTGCAAGCAGTCCTGGACTCTGTTCGGGAAGCGGGGTTTACGGCTAACCCCAAGAAGTGTACCATTGGGCAGGAGGAGGCCAAATATCTTGGGTACACCATTGGGAGGGGAGTAATAAAACCCCAACTCAACAAAGTCGAGGCCATCCAGAGTTGGCCACGTCCCAACAGCAAGAAGCAGGTACGAGCCTTTCTGGGAATCGCTGGGTATTATCGGCGATTCATTCCCCACTTTGCTTCTAAGGCTGTGCCCCTAACCAACCTGACGAAGGGGAAAGGGTCGGTCATGATTAAATGGACCCCCGAGGCTGAGGCAGCATTCCAATTCTTGAAACAAGCCTTATGTAGCCAGCCAGTGTTGTACTCACCCGACTTCTCTAAAGACTTTGTCGTACAAAGTGATGCGTCAGATGTGGGGTTAGGAGCAGTATTGTCCCAGGTCTGGAACGGGGAAGAGCACCCAGTCATTTACCTCAGCAGGAAGTTGAAGTCCCATGAGGTAAATTACGCCACCGTTGAAAAGGAGTGTTTAGCGGTGAAGTGGGCTCTAGATTCCCTTCGGTACTACCTGCTAGGTAGGCACTTTGACATGGTTACGGATCACGCTCCGTTAAAGTGGATGGCTCAAAACAAGGAAACAAATAGAAGAGTGAATAGGTGGTTCCTGGCCCTCCAGGAATTCAACTTCACAGTAAAGCATCGCCCTGGCGTTCAAATGGGGAATGTGGATGCTTTGTCTCGAGTACATGAATGCCTGATTGCTGGTGTTCCAACCCCGAGGTTAAAACAAGAGGGGGGGGTATGTGACAGCAGGAAGGTAAAGTCACCTGGTTGCATCCAGGGGGGTAGATATATTTCGCCCAGATTCAGGCTTTACGCCGACTTATACAACTAGGTGGAGAGTTGTATAAGGCTAGTGGGCTCATGGATGACTCATACCTCTAGGGAGAGGGCTGGGCGTCGTGCAGACAGGGAGTTGATGAGACCAGCTGAAGCTTGTCAGCTCATTTAGGCCTCTATAAGAACTCCCAGATTCATTAGGTGTTAGCTCATGCCTGGAACCAGACCTGTGTGGACTGTCTAGGGAGAGTGAACCCCTGTGCGGTGAGACAAAGCCTGTGTGGCTATTTGCTTGGACATTTAAAACCAGGGACTTAGGGACTAGGACAGCACTAGGCTGATCCCAGTTGTTAGTTAGGAAACCTGTATGTTTAGTCAGAGGTCAACTTGACCAGGATTTATTTTGGTTATGTTTCTTTTGCTTTGCTGTGTTTTGTCACTGTAAATAGAAAATAAACCGCACCTTTTTTTGATTTTGAAAACCACAACCTCCGTTTGCTGGGCCTGTTTTGTGTGGGGAGCCCATCCCGGGGGTCACACACACCCGCTGCCGAGCTAACCCCCTCACAATATATGTAGCGCTACCCCCAGTTAAGAGAGCCGCTGATATTGATTTGGGCCCTGTAGTGCACTGCTGTCAACCCCTGGCAATCGGCTCTAACCTCCCGTGGCACAGCTGGTGATAGAGGGATAGGACCGCGTGACCGCAACTGTTGGTGACGCAGTCCTATAACAAACATACACAGAATATATACTTTAAAACTCCTATTAAAGTAAGCGGAACTGACACCAAATGTACTTTACCCAGATATTTTACTGAGGCTAATGGGCAAGTAATAAACAACAGTATAACAAGTTGCAGATCCCTGCAATAAACAGTAATAAAGATAAACAGAGTAATCAGAATAATTAAGTATTGCTATGCAACTCTAGCGCTGCCCTTTTACAGCTACTTCCCCTCATGGGTAGACTAACACCCAGCAATGTCTACCTATGCAGTCAGGCCTGACTGATCTAAATGGAAGTTCAGTGAAACAATATTTGCTAGCAATCTCTCGGTGGTGCACTTGAAGAACAACTTTGTAATCCCAACGAATAGTAAAGATAAAGTATCTGTCTTTAAACAGCTCTCACCACCTGGACAAGTCCAAGTCCCTTTCCTCCATCGATTCGTCTAGGAACAGGAATCCACCGACATCCAAGTCTTCAATCCTTCTGGTGTACTGCAGCAAGGAGGATTAGATGTCTCTAAGGCTCTGCTAGGCTGGCAGAGGGCTCTTTGGAAAGGAGCACACGGCCCGGGCTTCAGGCCTTGTGCACACAGCAGTTCAGCACAGACATCCTCTTGCTAGGAGAGGGGGGTCCAAAGAGCCCGACCAAAACTCCGCCTCCCCTTTATAAAGTCTGCCCCAGCAGTCTCTGTTCTGGAGCAATGCACCCTGGGTGCTGCAAGATGTACTGGGAGATGTAGTTTCTCTCTCCTCTGCTTTCACTTCCATAATGTCTCTTTACTTCCTCCCGACTCACCTCTCACCTGGAACTTCTTGTCTCTCTGCATTAAAGGGGAACACCCCGCTACACACTCCCCCCACTTGAACTCTTTGGTCCCCAAAGATAAACTTCAACAAATACTGTTTACCATTTTGGACAATGTCGAGCATGATGTTGGCATAGGGAATTCCCACCAAAACTTTGGGATGGAACTCTCTTGCCCACAGGTCACACTACCATGAGTGGCCTGCCTAACTGTGCCAGAGAGTGAGCTGGGGTTGCCCTCCACCAAATGGACGGTGGAAGGATCAGGTTGTTCAACACTTCTCCTAGCCGTTACAACAGAGTCCTCTGAGCTCGTCCCCATTTGGGGGTAAGTTAGTTTCTTGGGAGGCCTGATGACTCTGCGAGCCCTCTGCTCTCTTGGTGCTTCTGACTCTGGCACCACAGGCTCTTCTTCAGGAGTAAGTTCAGGTAACATTGCTGGTTCTGGAACCTCTGATTCAGAAGTCGACTGACGTATGGAATTTCTAGAGTCCTCCTCTGCGCAAGTGTCAGGAACATCTTCCCAGTAATCAGCTGAGGGACTGAAGGGTATGAATTCAGTAGCCTCCGGATTCAGCGTTGCATCTGGGGTATCCCCTCCATTTGGGAGATCTATGGCGGACGTTCCCAGAGTCGAGGGAGGCCACAGCCAGTCCAGTTCTCCACCTTCTTCTGTACTCAATTGGGAGGCCTCCCCATCTTTGGCTCGAGAGGTCTGGGACCGAGTGTTCGGCCTAGGAATATCCAGGATAGAGGCCGGTTCAGGGGAGTCTCTCACGGGAGGTATTCTGACTGCCTCAGCAAGTGGGAGCAGGTGGTTCCGATGCCACGTCTTCAGTGGACCCACCTTTCCTTCTGGCTTTAGTTTGTAGACAGGCAAACCGGGCAACTTCCTACAGACAACATAGGGCTCAGATCTCCACCTGTCGGCAAGCTTGTGTTTTCCAGGGACCCCCAGATTGCGTAGCAGTACTCGGTCCCCGGGCTGCAGATCTTGCACTCGAACCTTCAGATCAAAATTTCTCTTGTTGCGGGCCCCCCTTTGATCCGAAGCCGCCTGGGCTTGTTCATAGGCCACCTGCAAGCTACGTCTAAGTCTGTCCACGTATCCCTTGTGGGATGTAGCTGAGGTATTGTCTATAGAAGTGCCAAAGGCCAGGTCCACAGGTAGCCTTGCTTCTCTCCCAAACATAAGTCGATAAGGGGAGTAGCCAGTGGCGTCACTTGTGGTACAGTTATAGGCATGTACTAGGGCTGATATGTGCTGACTCCAGTGTTGCTTCTTCTCTGTTTCTAAGGTTCCCAACATGTTGAGCAGGGTCCGGTTAAATCTCTCCGGCTGAGCATCTCCTTGTGGGTGGTAAGGCGTGGTTCTGGTCTTCTTTATTCCTAATGAATCCAAAAGTCTTATGATCAACCGACTCTCAAAGTCCCTTCCTTGATCTGAGTGGAGTCTCTGTGGTAGTCCGTAATGGACAAAATACTTCTCCATAAGTATCTTGGCCACGGTGGATGCCTTCTGGTCTTTGGTTGGGAAAGCTTGAGCATAGCGGGTGAAATGGTCGGTTATTACCAGAACATTCCCCAATCCACTCAGGTCGGGTTCGAGGCAGAGAAAGTCAATGCATTCCAGATCCATTGGGCCTTGACTCTGTAAATGGCCCATTGGGGCAGCTTGATGGGGTAGGGTCTTTCTCTGAATGCATCGTGCACAGGAATGGCAATACTCCTCTACTTCTGCCCTCATGCAGGGCCAATAGAACCGATTTCTGACAAGCTGGAAGGTCCTTTCTGCCCCTAGGTGACCATGATGGTCATGCAGGGCAATTAGTACAGTCTCTCGGTGCTTCTCTGGAAGAAATAACTGCCACTTATCTTCTGAGTCATCAGAGGGGCCCCTTCGGTAGACCACTCCCTGATGTACCTGTAGCCTGTCCAATTCCTTCCTCAACAGGCGAGCCTCCTTTGAGGGGTGATGTAGGAATTTGTTGGGATCCTGATTCTCCAGGGCTTCGAGGACCAATCTCCCCATGGGGTCTTCCAATTGGTCACACCTCAACTCCTTCTTGGACAGTCTCGGTAGGTTGTCTTCCTCCAGTTGAGTTACCCCACAATAGTATTTGGGGACTCCTACCATGGTAACCCCTATTTCTTCTGCTCTGGAGCCTCCTCTGGCTTGGAATTCAGCCCCTTGACAAAGGGCCCGCACCCCGTCCGGTGCCACTTGGGTCCAATCTTCCCAGTCATTTGTCGTGGCATGAGACCTCCGGGACAGGGCATCTGCATCCCTATTTCCAGCTCCTGGTCTGTACTTCAGACTGAAGTTGAATCCAGACAATGCGGCCAACCACCTGTGTCCTGTGGCATCTAGTTTCGCGGTGGTGAAGAGGTAGGTCAGGGGGTTGTTGTCTGTCTTCACAGTAAACTCTGCCCCATACAAGTAGTCTTTTAGCTTGTCTACTACCGCCCATTTGAGGGCCAGGAATTCCAGCTTATGAGTGGGGTAATTCTTTTCTGAGGGGGTCAGGCTCCTGCTCACATAGGCCACTGGTCGCAGTTGTCCTTCATGTTCTTGGTAGAGTACACCACCTAGACCCTCATGGCTGGCATCCACATGTAATTCATAAGGTCTGGTAGGGTCGGCGTAGGCCAGGACTGGGGCAGTGGTTAAGCTCCTCTTCAGAGCATGAAAGGCCTCTTCACACCTTGGGTTCCACTGATCTTGAACTGACTCACCAGGCCTCCTGGGCCCTGAGTCATCCTCTTCCCCTTCTGCCTTTAGCAATTCATTCAACGGGCGGGCAATCCGAGCAAACCCCTCCACAAACCTCCTATAATAGGAGCAGAACCCCAGGAAGGATCTGAGCTCTGTTACTGTGGTGGGTCGTGGCCAGGAAGTGACTGCTTCCAACTTCTCAGGATCTGTGGCCACCCCTTCTTCAGACACTATGTGCCCCAGATAGTTCACAGAAGACTGGTAGAACCGACACTTCTCGGGGAAAAGCTTAAGTCCCTCTTCGCTGAGTCTTCTCAATACTTTCTCCAACCTGGCTTCATGTTCTTCCAAGGTTCTTCCAAAGACAATGACATCGTCCAAGTACACAAGGACTTCTATAAGATTCAAGTCTCCAACAGTCTTCTCCATAAGGCGTTGAAAGGTAGCAGGAGCTCCAGACAGACCCTGAGGCATCCTATTGAATTCGAAGAATCCCACCGGGGTTATGAAGGCTGTCTTCTCCCTGTCTTCTGGGTGCATAGGGATTTGATAGTACCCACTCTTGAGGTCCATCACACTGAACCATTTGGCTCCAGACAAACTTTGTAGGGCATCTTCTATCCTTGGCGTGGTGTATTGGTCAGGGATGGTTCTCCTGTTGAGAGTCCTGTAATCGATACAAAGCCTCAACGACCCATTCTTCTTTCTGACCACCACGATTGGGGAGGCATAGGGACTTCTAGACTCCCGGATCACACCAGTCTTCTTTAGTTCTACAAGTTGTTCCCTCAGATCCTCCAGATCTGCCAGGGGGACCCGCCTGACCCTCTCTCGGAAGGGCTTATCTTCTTGGAGGCGGATCCGATGGGTGGCACTTCTTGCACACCCCACATCGAATTCATCTTCGGAAAAGATCTTCTCCCACCTGGACAGCTGGGCCTTGGCTCTTTCTTTCCAAGCCCTGGGTAGGTTCGGGTTTTCCACGGACAGTTTCTCCCAAACATCTCCTCCGTCACCCGTCCCCTTGACTTCGGACCAAGTGACCGGGGCAGCAGGGCTCACCTGACCAAGCAACACTCTGGCAGGGATCTCCATGGGTCCTCCCGTAGTGTTCCTAACACTCACCGGAACTCTGCCATGGGCCTTCTTCAGGGCCTTGAACGGAATCACTTCTGGTATCACTTCCAGGCCTGAGGACTCTTCCCTTGGGTCTGATTCCAGCATGACAAAGGGGCCAGGTTGTTCCCACGAAAGCTTCACAGTGGCCCTAAGACAGGTTACTTCTCTGGGCTGTAGCACTACTCCTTCTCTGCCAAGTCTCCACACCTTCCCTATCCCCTCTCCCGGGGTCTTCTGCTCTAAGACCAGTCATTGGTAGGCCGTCTTTAGCATGGGATGGATTTTGGTGGCTGAATGGTTTCTCTCTTTCACTAGAGGGGTCAGGAGTCTCCTGACTAGATCCGTGTTTGTCCCAATGATCAGGGAAATCTTACTGGCTCCAGGCGGCCAGGGACACACAACTGCCAGGGTGTCAAACACTTCAGCCTTCCCAGCCACGGATGGGTCGAAAGTCATCTTTATGGGCAGGTACCCATCATAAGGGAAACTCTGGGTTCCAAGTCCCCATATCTCCAGCTCTTCTATCTTCTGGATAGGCAGATGACTCAAGTGCCTATCATAGAAGTCCCGGTATAGTAAAGTCACCTGTGCTCCGGTGTCCAAAAGAGCTTTAGTATAGACTCCTTCCACTTGAATGGGCACAGTAGGAGACGGGCCCACCAGTTCCTTTGGGTATGGCCGGACTGGGGTCACCTCTTTTTTTTGGCTTTCGACCCTTGCCCTGCTCCTTTTGGACTTTAATTTTTCCTGAGCCTGGCATGCATTGACTTTCTCCCCCTCAATGGGGGCACAAACCCGCTGAGGGATGTTATTGTTCCTTTTAGGTGGATGTTCCTTCTTTGGGGTGCTGTACTTCCACTGAGGGGTCTTGCCCCCTCCCTCTGGGGTACATCTTGGTGGGGGTGTACTATACCTCCTCCTAGGAGTTTTGTCTCCTCCATTCTTGGCCTTTTTTTTTAGTTTGGAGCGCACTGAAGATGATGGGCACCCGGTTGACTCCTTCACCGGGGCCCTTTGGAGTTTCCCGCCGGCTTGCAATTATCTGTTCTCTTCTTCTTTGGGCTGGAGCATACGTTTGCAAAGTGGCCACTCCCTCCGCAGTTATAGCAAATCACCTCTTCTCGGTCCTGTAGGGAGGCCGGTGCTGAGGTGTTCGGGAACAACTCCTTTCTTGGGCTTGGTTTCTCTCGTCTTCTCTGATCTTTCTCCATCAAAGAGGTCAGCATCTCCAACACTTGGGCCATTTGCGATTTCAGAGTGTCAACCTCCGCTTCTCTTTCTGGGCTCTTGACCGAATGTACCAACACTGGTACAGGTGTGACATTCGCCTTGGCCACCTGCTGATCTTCCTCCAGCGCCTCTTCGTCCCTAATAATTTTTATTAGATCAGAGTAGGTTAGTGACATTCCTCCTCCTGAGGTTTTCAGGTGCAGCCAGACCGGGTCTGAGCGCCGCGCTCCCCTCATGATCTGCTTCATGCGTGCTTCATCTGCATCTTTGGGCAGCATTCCCTTCTTCAGTAGAATCTTGCATAACTGCCTGTTCAGCCTTCTAACATATTCTGACAGTTTCTCATTCGGCTGCTGGAGAGTGTGTTCAATTTGATAAATCATCTCTGACACCTTCTCCAGCTGACCAAACTCTTCCTGCAGCATGGCCAGGCAATCTTGAGCTGTACAGTTTTCATTTCCAAACCGGAAGCTCTTCACCGATTCTGCCGCGGCACCTTTCAGACTTTCTAAGACTCGCTGTCTCTTCTGTGCCTCAGGCACCTCCCATGCTTCTACTGCCTGCAATGCCTGTTCCACCCAAGTGTCAAAATCTTCCTCCCCCGCAGGGACGGGGAGCTTCCCTGAGAAGGTGCTAAGCTTCTGGTAACCGGCCTCCACATGCACCGTACTGCTTTTCAGGCACTTAATTACAAGGTCTCCTAGAGCATTCAACAATTCAGGCCCTATAGCGGCCAGCGGTGATCCCGGGCTTAATAGTTCCTTAAGCTTTTCTGCTTTAGGGGATAGTGGTGGAGATAATTGTGGGAGTGATGGCTTTGGTGTCTGAAACCATTCTTCCTTCACTGGCAGCGTATGTATCAAGTGATAGATCTGATTATCTATGGCTTGTATACTCTGACTTTTAAAATGCTCTGGGATTTCGTTTTTCCATTCTACCAGTGCGTATGTAAACGAGATCACTGGATCTGGCCTAAAATCCATCACCCATGCTTTGTGGCTCGGAGACAGTAACAATACGAGATGTTTTATCTCCTCTTCCTTCCATCTTTCCCCCGGGAGTACAATGACTACCGCCGCGGTTGGATCGGCGCCAATCGCTGCGCACCACTGTGACATTGCCAGCGGGTCCATGCTGGTACTTCTGACCGGCTTGATTGCAGCGTGCAACGTACAAGGATCCCGGACTCGAGCCCCCACGTGTAGCGCTACCCCCAGTTAAGAGAGCCGCTGATATTGATTTGGGCCCTGTAGTGCACTGCTGTCAACCCCTGGCAATCGCCTCTAACCTCCCGTGGCACAGCTGGTGATAGAGGGATAGGACCGCGTGACCGCAACTGTTGGTGACGCAGTCCTATAACAAACATACACAGAATATATACTTTAAAACTCCTATTAAAGTAAGCGGAACTGACACCAAATGTACTTTACCCAGATATTTTACTGAGGCTAATGGGCAAGTAATAAACAACAGTATAACAAGTTGCAGATCCCTGCAATAAACAGTAATAAAGATAAACAGAGTAATCAGAATAATTAAGTATTGCTATGCAACTCTAGCGCTGCCCTTTTACAGCTACTTCCCCTCATGGGTAGACTAACACCCAGCAATGTCTACCTATGCAGTCAGGCCTGACTGATCTAAATGGAAGTTCAGTGAAACAATATTTGCTAGCAATCTCTCGGTGGTGCACTTGAAGAACAACTTTGTAATCCCAACGAATAGTAAAGATAAAGTATCTGTCTTTAAACAGCTCTCACCACCTGGACAAGTCCAAGTCCCTTTCCTCCATCGATTCGTCTAGGAACAGGAATCCACCGACATCCAAGTCTTCAATCCTTCTGGTGTACTGCAGCAAGGAGGATTAGATGTCTCTAAGGCTCTGCTAGGCTGGCAGAGGGCTCTTTGGAAAGGAGCACACGGCCCGGGCTTCAGGCCTTGTGCACACAGCAGTTCAGCACAGACATCCTCTTGCTAGGAGAGGGGGGTCCAAAGAGCCCGACCAAAACTCCGCCTCCCCTTTATAAAGTCTGCCCCAGCAGTCTCTGTTCTGGAGCAATGCACCCTGGGTGCTGCAAGATGTACTGGGAGATGTAGTCTCTCTCTCCTCTGCTTTCACTTCCATAATGTCTCTTTACTTCCTCCCGACTCACCTCTCACCTGGAACTTCTTGTCTCTCTGCATTAAAGGGGAACACCCCGCTACACATATATATATATATATATATATATATATATATATATATATATATATATACACATACACACACATTAAAAAAAAAGACTTTACAATCACTTTAATGGATCTAGATATATTTTACTTGTGTAGCACACGGACCCTTTTCCCTTGCCTTGGCTCAATTACAGGAAAAAGGCACACCCTACTATATGCCGTACCCTCCTATTTGAGGAGGTTAAGCGGTGTTATGTATTTGGGTCCCACAGCTAGGTTCTCCATCAGTTGGTTCTCGCTTCCTAGGATATAGGGACAAGTCTCTGTATTCCCCCCAAGTAATTCCAATATCCACACCACTCTAAACTCCAACGTTGAGTTTATTTTTCTCAATGTTCAGCAGATAGGAAAGGGTGGAAGAGAGACAGGACAGCAAGGTTTTGGGAGGTTAGTCCAGGCACAAATGGATATCACAATCTCTACTCTATCCCAGAGTAGGGTTAGCTCGCCCGGATAGTCTCCTACAAAGTGGATCCTAGCAGCCGAAGTGACGCTCGGACGTTTGATCAGGTTCTTTTACTAGATGCGATGGGGAGACTCTCTGCCACAGAATCTATCAGACCCCGAACCTCTTAGCTTCTGGTACTTAACCACTTAACGACCGCCCACCGCCGATTTACGTAGGCAGAATGGCACCGACAGGCAGAATCACGTAGATCTACGTGATCGCCTTTGTGCAGTTGGGGGGTCCATCCGGACCCCCCTTCACTGCAGTGAGCGGCCGTTAAGTGTTCGGGAGCGATCAGGCATGAGGGGGCGGCCGCTCGATTCCGCCCCCCCCTCGCGATCGCTCCCGGCCAATGAAAATGCTTCCTCCGCCATGTGATGTAAACACAGGCAGGAGGAAGCGATGTCATCTCCCTCGCCGCGGTCTTTTCGTTCCCGGCGCCGAGCAGAGAAGAAGCAGGTTAGTGCACCAACAGTCAACTGACACGTAGGTACACATAGGCACACAAATCACCCCCCAGTCACCCCCAGATCACCCCCCAGGTCACCCCAAAGCCCCCAATCACAGTGTCACTGATTGCAGTGATCATTTATTTTACTGATCACTGCATTTAGTGTCATCTGTGATTGTAAAAAGTTGCAGGGCAGTTAGGATTAGGCCCCTTTAGGTCCAGGGTAGCCCCCTAACCCCCCTAATAAAGGTTTAACCCCTTGATCACCCCCCAGGTAACCCTTTCACCCCCTAACTTCAGCGTCACTAAGCGATTGTTTTTCCGATCGCTGTATTCGTGTCGCTGGTGTTTTAGATAGGCAGTTATTTTTTTTTAGGTTCGCCGCAGGTTTTTATTAGTGTCAGGTACCCCCATATATTATTTTAACCCCCTGATTGCCCCTAGAGTTAACCCTTTCACCAGTGATCGCCGTATAAGCGTCACTGGTGTCACTGGTTAGCCAGTAAGTTATTTAGTTATTTAGGTTACCCGTCAGGTTTTTATATAGTGTCAGGTACCCCCATATTTAACCTAATAAAGGTTTTAACCCCCTGATTGCCCCTAGTTAACCCTTTCACCAGTGATCACCATATAAAGGTTACGGGTGACGCTGGTTGATTAGTTTGCTTTTATAGCATCAGGGCACCCGCCGTATATAACCCAATAAAGGTTTAACCCCCCTGATCGCCCGGCGGGTGAGATCAATTAGGTTTTAGCGCCAGAGAGGGTCTGCGTCGCCCCAGGCAGTGTTAGGTTAGTGACAGTAACGCTAACACCCACGCGCAAAGCATACACCCCCCTTAGTGGTATAGTATCTGATCAGATCTGATCAGATCTATACTAGCATCCCCAGCGGTTTAGGGTTCCCAAAAACGCAGTGTTAGCGGGATCAGCCCAGATACCTGCTAGCGCCTGCGTTTAGCCCCTCCGCCCAGCCCAGCCCACCCAAGTGCAGTATCGATCGATCACTGTCACTTACCAAACACAACACACATAACTGCAGCGTTCGCAGTGCTTGGTTTTTGGGGCCCTGTACGCGGCTAGGCTCCCAAAAAGTCCCACACATGTGGTATCCCCGTACTCAGGAAAAGCAGCAGAATGTATTTTGGGGTGCAATTCCACATATAACCATGGCATGTGTGAGCAATATATCATTTAGTGACAACTTTTTGTACATTTTTTTTTTCTTTTTGTCATTATTCAATCATTTGGGACAAAAAAAAAAAATATTCAATGGGGTCAACATGCCTCTCAGCAAATAGCTTGGGGTGTCTACTTTCCAAAATGGGGTCATTTGGGGGGGTTTTGTGCCATCTTGGCATTTTATGGCCTTCAAAACTGTGATAGGTAGTGAGGAGTGAAATCAAAAATTTATGCCCTTAGAAACCTTGAAGGCGGTGCTTGGTTTTTGGGGTCCCGTACGCGGCTAGGCTCCCAAAAAGTCCCACACATGTGGTATCCCCGTACTCAGGAGAAGCAGCAGAATGTATTTTGGGGTGTAATTTCACATATGCCCATGGCATGTGTGAGCAATATATCATTTAGTGACAACTTTTTGTAATTTTTTTTTTTTTGTCATTATTCAATCACTTGGGACAAAAAAAAAAAAATATTCAATGGGCTCAACATGCCTCTCAGCAATTTCCTTGGGGTGTCTACTTTCCAAAATGGGGTCATTTGGGGGGGTTTTGTACTGCCCTGCCATTTTAGCACCTCAAGAAATGAGATAGGCAGTCATAAATTTAAAGCTGTGTAAATTTCAGAAAATGTACCCTAGTTTGTAAACGCTATAACTTTTGCGCAAACCAATAAATATACGCTTATTGACATTTTTTTTACTAAAGACATGTGGCTGAATACATTTTGGCCTAAATATATGACTAAAATTGAGTTTATTCGATTTTTCTTATAACAAAAAGTAGAAAATATCATTTTTTTTCAAAATTTTCTGTTTATATCGCAAAAAATAAAAATCGCAGAGGCAATCAAATACCATTAAAAGAAAGCTCTATTTGTGGGAAGAAAAGGACGCAAATTTCATTTGGGTACAACATTGCATGTCCGCACAATTTACAGTTAAAAGCAGCGCAGTGCCGAATCCCAAAAACAGGCCTGGTCCTAATGGCCCGAAATGGTCCGGGGCTTAAGTGGTTAAGGACAGGTGCTAGCAGCAGCACATTACTAGGCCCTTGGTGGATAGAAGAATCCCTCCAGAGAGTTACCGGGCCCCTTCCTTCACCTCGAACTCTCACCGGTCTGTCAGAAAGGTCCTCCCCCGGCCTCCACTCCTCAGAAGCGAGCTCCCTCGTGAGGGACACCCTGGGACTTCTCCTCGAAGCGGGCTCCAGCTAAAGGTGCTGGGCCCAGTGTTGAAGATGCAGCCCCAGGACTAAAGGTGCCTGGGACGGATGCACACGTAGCCCCATGGCCTGGAGGGCCATGGGCCATGCGCCACGCACCTGGACTCCGACTCTGGAACGAAGACGACTCCCAGGCGGCATCTGCCCCTTATGTATCCTCTCCCAGCATGCACAGCAGGTCGACCACACCCACTGTACTGCTGCCGAGAGAGGACACCCAAGGCACAGCACTAATACCAGCGGTTCAACCCTGACCCATTATGGCAGTGCCACCTATAGGCCACAGGGAACTGCACACCATTATACCATCCTGGAAATAAAACAGCACAACCTATAAATGAGAACGGTCTGAGCCCAACTACTATCTCAAACCAACCCCTAAATTTGGGTATATAGCACCCCTAAAGGGGGTGGGCGCTACACTTGGTTTAGACAAGCTTGGTTGGAAATGAAATACAGGTTATTGAGAAAACTTGTAATATGGGGTTACTTTAGATTAAGATGAGATGTTTATACTACATAATACTTTACAGAACCTGATGGACAGGATACACAAGATCATTTTCTACAAAAACGAGATCTAAAAGTCTGATAACAACTTGATGTGCCGTCCATGAGCGTAAAATATAACAGACCCATCATGCCAAGTCCACACACCCCTGTTAGGATAGATGCCACCTGCAACCAGCGGTTTTATAGCTTTTGATCTGGCCAATGATTTTTCTGTTCTTTTCATATTGTAAGTGCAGTGGTAAGCTAAAGAAAACCTTGGGTTTATGGACATCAATTAATATATTATGTTGCAAAATCAGGAAAACAGAGCAAGCAAAGAGGAAAGGTTGTCTTTTTGAATCATGAAACTGGAGTTCTTACACAAAGAGCATGACAGAAAAAAAAACAAGCCATTGAGATATATTACATGCAAGCTGTACCCAGTAATGAAGGGTTCACCCAGCTATATCAGAGCAGTAGCTGCAGGAAAGGTGCTACTACACAAAGTTACAGAAATTATTTTGGTCAATTATTTAACTTTAAAGTGTCTGTAAACCCACTTTTTCAACTTGCACCTACAGGTAAGCCTAGATTAAGGCTTACCTGTAGGTGCAAGAAATATCTCCTAAACCTACACGGTTTAGGAGATATTTAGTTAAATGACAGGCGCCGCTGTCTACGGCGCATGCGCGCCGTAGACAACGGCGCATTCATGGGGTTAATCCCATTCACAAATGTGGCTACTTCCCAGCAATCGCTGGGCGTAGCCGAATGTGACGGCTCCCGCGCGCATGCGCATAGTGACGTCTCCGCCGCTCCGGCCAATCACAGCGCCGGAGCGGCGCTGTGATTGGCTGGAGCAGCGATACCCGGAAGTAACCTTCCGGCTATCGCCGCAGAGATGGCTGCGGCTGAAGAGGGAGACGAAGATGGCTTCGGGGGCCCCGATCTAATGTAAGTGATGCATAATGTGCTATTATGCTAGTCATATTAGCTCATTATGCCTTTCTCTTACAGGTCGAAAAAAAAAATTGATATAAGGGTTTACAACCACTTTAAGGCCCCTTTCACACTGGCACGTTTTTCAGGCGGTTTAGCGCTAATATTAGCGCTGTTATACCGCCTGAAAAAATCGTGCCCTGTATTCTTCAATGTGAAAGCCCGAAGGCTTTCACACTGAAGCGGTGCGCTAGCAGGACCGCTCCAAAAGTCCTGCTAGCCGCATCTTTACAGCGGTGAAGGAGCGGTGTGTTCACCGCTCCTTTACCGCGGCTGCCCATTGAAATCAATGGGACACCGCGGTAATACCGCCCGCAAACCGCGAGAATAGCCGCGGTTTGCGGGTGATATGAACCCTTTTTCGGCCGCTAGCGGGGGTTAAATTCACCCCGCTAGCGGCCGCATACCGCGGTGATAACGACGGTATAGCGGCGTTGAAAGTCACGCCGCTATACCGCCACCGTACCAGTGTGAAAGGGGCCTAATTGCAATATTTGTTGCACAGAATGTGGGACAAACAACCAAACTAAATATTTGTCTAATAAAAGGTTCACAAAATATGAATTTGTATTTGTTGTTTATGTACTAATCTAACAATGAAAAAGGTGAACCCAGCCGCTTTATTGCCTCTATTGGAGGAGGCTGGGATAAATAAAACAACATGTGTTAAATTGATGTTGTAGGAATCAGCTGCTGTGAACCCAGGGCAGGACACAGTCCCTGAAGACCCAGATATTAGATATTTTGTAAATGTAATCCTGGTTTTATACTGAGGATGGCAACATTCATACTGAATATGCAGTGATCACCCAGAAGGACACTATATATCCAGAGTCATTGGGTGATCCTATTTCCCCAGCTCAAGAAGCAGAGCTCCATGCTTTAGCAAAGCCTGTGAGCTATTAAGGTGTCTGTTTATGAAGCGGTGAAATATATTCACTGCTTCATTCGCAGGCATTCACAGTGGAGATCTTTCTCCTCTGTGTGCCTGTTTATGAAGCAGAGTAGATCGCTTCACCCTTGGAGGAGTGAAGCGATCTACCAACGCTTCTAACACTGGAAAACGGCCCCTGATACTTGAATCTCGTGAGACTCTACGAGATTACAGCACCGGAAACTCACAGAAACACAGAGATGTTAGTTTATTAAAGCGGTTGTACTCCCTATTTTTGAACTTTTACCTACAGGTAAGCCTATAATAAGGCTTACCTGTAGGTAAAAATAATATCTCCTAAACCTGTACGGTTTAGGAGATATTCCCCTCGCAATGAGCCGCTGACTGCAGCGGAGCATGCGCAGCGGGGATTCTCGGCTAAAGCCCGGCAGCCACCGGACCTTGCCTATGCGCAGGAGTGACGACATCGCCACTCACAGCGCTGGAGTGGCGATACCCGGAAGACACGCCGAGGCAAGATGACATCTCCCTCGGCGTGGACCAGGTAAGTTCCCGACGCCTCGTTCTAAGGTAAGTATTTCATAATGAGCTAGTATGCCGTGCATACTAGCTCATTATGCCTTTCAGGTATGAAAAAAAAAGCAGCAGCGGGTATACAACCGCTTGAAGCAGTGATAAATAATCACCGCTCAATACACTGACAGACGGGTGGTTAATGTTATTATAATAACGAGTCCCCCTTCATAATATTATATATATATATATATATTTATAATATCTCTATATACACATATATACACACACACACACACACACACACACACACACACACACACATACACATATATATATATATATATATACACACATTGGGGCAAAAAAGTATTTAGTCAGCCACCAATTGTGCAAGTTCTCCCGCTTAAAAAGATGAGAGGCCTGTAATTGTCATCATAGGTATACCTCAACTATGAGAGACAAAATGTGGAAACAAATCCAGACAGACAATCACATTGTCTGATTTGGAAATAATTTATTTGCAAATTATGGTGGAAAATAAGTATTTGATCAATATCAAAAGTTCATCTCAATACTTTGTTATATATCCTTTGTTGGCAATGACAGAGGTCAAACGTTTTCTGTAAGTCTTCACAAGGTTGTCACACACTGTTGCTGGTATGTTGGCCCATTCCTCCATGCAGATCTCCTCTAGAGCAGTGATGTTTTGGGGCTGTCGCTGGGCAACACGGACTTTAAACTCACTCTAAAGGTTTTCTATAGGGTTGCGATCTGGAGACTGGCTAGGCCACTCCAGGACCTTGAAATGCTTCTTCGTTGCCCGGGCAGTGTTTGGGATCATTGTCATGCTGAAAGACCCAGCCACGTTTCATCTTCAATGCCCTTGCTGATGGGAGGAGGTTTGCACTCAAAATCTCACGATACATGGCTCCATTCATTCTTTCCTGTACACGGATCAGTCGTCCTGTTCCCTTTGCAGAGAAACAGTCCCAAAGCATGATGTTGCCACCCCCATGCTTCACAGTAGGTATGGTGGTGTTCTTTAGTTGCAACTCAGCATTCTCTCTCCTCCAAACACGACGAGTTGTGTTTCTACCAAACAGTTCTACTTTGGTTTCATCTGACCATATGACATTCTCCCAATCCTCTTCTGGATCATCCAAATGCTCTCTAGCAAACCTCAGACGGACCCGGACATGTACTGGCTTAAGCAGGGGGACACGTCTGTCACTGTAGGATCTGAGTCCCTGGCGGCGTAGTGTGTTACTGATGGTAGCCTTTGTTACGTTGGTCCCAGCTCTCTGCAGGTCATTCAGTAGGTCTCCCCGTGTGGTTCTGGGATTTTTTCTCACCGTTCTTGTGATCATTTTAACCCCACGGGGTGGGATCTTGCGTGGAGCCCCAGATCGAGGGAGATTATCAGTGGTCTTGTATGTCTTCCATTTTCTAATTATTGCTCCCACAGTTGATTTCTTCACACCAAGCTGCTTGCCTATTGCAGATTCAGTCTTCCCAGCCTGGTGCAGGTCTACAATTTTGTTTCTGGTGTCCTTCGACAGCTCTTTGGTCTTCACCATAGTGGAGTTTGGAGTGTGAGGCCTCGTACACACGACCGATTTTCTCGTCGTAAACAGTCAAGAAAAGTGCCGCGAGAGTTTTTTTGTCTAGAAAAACGTTCGTGTGTATGGTTTTACGACGAGAAACTTGACGAGAATCTCGACGAGAAAATAGAGAACCTGCTCTCTATTTTCTCGTCAGGATTCCAGATTTCCTCGTCGTGTTTCTCGTCGGCCTGTTTTGTGACGAGAAAATGGTTCGTGTGTATGCTTTTACGACTCTTCAAAAAGCGCGCATGCTCAGAATCAAGTATGAGACGGGAGCGCATCTTCTGGTAAAACAAGCCTTCGTAATGGAAATAGCACATTCGTCACGCTAAAACGAACTGAAAGCACGAAGACTGAAAAGCGCGAATCGTCTCTTCCCAAACTTTTACTTCACACGCGGTAACACGAGATCAGCAAAAGCAGCCCAAGGGGTGGCGCCAAGAAAAAAGATCTTCCCCTTTATAGTGCCGTCGTACGTGCTGGACGTGAGCGCAGAGAACCACGAGGAAATTGGAAAATGACAGTGTGTACGCATAGAAAGCTTGACGAGAAAATCGACAAGCTTAACAAGAATCTCGTCGAAAAAAACGACGTGTTTTTTACGACGAGAAAATCGGTCGTGTGTACGAGGCCTGACTGTTTGAGGTTGTGGACAGGTGTCTTTTATACTGATAACAAGTTCAAACAGGTGCCATTAATACAGGTAATGAGTGAAGGACAGAGGAGCCTGTTAAAGAAGAAGATACAGGTCTGTGAGACAGAAATCTTGCTTGTTTGTAGGCGACCAAATACTTATTTTCCACCATAATTTGCAAATAAATTCTTTCCAAATCAGACAATGTGATTGTCTGGATTTGTTTCCACATTTTGTCTCTCATAGTTGAGGTATACCTATGATGACAATTACAGGCCTCTCTCATCTTTTTAAGTGGGAGAACTTGCACAATTGGTGGCCGACTAAATACTTTTTTTGCCCCACTGTAATATATATATTTGTCGTCAGAGTCTTCGAGTCCTCGAGTGTGACAGTGATAACCCTAATGCACCAAGGCCTGAGGTGTGCCTTGGCCTAGCTGGTCAGTATGCCTGAAAAGTGGGCATACCCTGAATGTAAGAATAAGAATAAGGAAAATAGAATGAGTATGCATGAATCTGGGGGAACGGGTGGGTGGGAGCCCAGAAATGACGGCAACCCAGACCCGACAGGGGAGGAGGCTTAAGTAGCCCTCTCAGTCTCCTCCCACAAATACAGGCTGGCCTGCGGCCAGCCTTACCACTTGTCGTCAGAGTCTTCGAGTCCTCGAGTGTGACAGTGATAACCCTAATGCACCAAGGCCTGAGGTGTGCCTTGGCCTAGCTGGTCAGTATGCCTGAAAAGTGGGCAAAAAGAGACAACTGTAGGTGAAGAAGGGAAGGTAACGAACAGAGAAGTAGCACGTACCCGGACGGCAACAGTATCTGAACCCGGTCCCGTGCAAGAATGGAATAAGCCTGATGCCCGGCACAATCCAAACATGAGAATGACCTGCTAGCAAATGAGAGGATACGTGGGGGAAAGGAAGCAAAGGCTGGCCCGAGGAGCCTCTGCAACCGATGGGCGAGTAGATCGTAATACTCCAACCGGACATCAAAGATGTGCCTCCGGCCTACCCATACTAGGTATGGGGAAGAGAGGGAGAGGGCAAAAATTGACGACTGGCAGGAGTTGTAGGACTGGATACCTGGAGGATGGGTTGCCGGAGTAGGCGGAAAAGGCCAAGCGCCACGGCAATGAGCATCGTCAAGCATGGGAGAAACATGCCAGACACAGAACACTGGTCCCACCTGACTCAATCGGATCGTGCCACCGCCTGTGACCTGACAAGCAACTGAATCCTGAACCGAGAAAGGAAGGTCAGGCTCCATCCCGGGAAAGAAGTCTCATGGCATGATGCAGACATGCCTAGACAAAAGATCAGAGCCGCTAGCGGAACCCCAAACCCACCCCTGTGGCCGACAAGGGGCCGTGGCTCAGCACACACCCCAAGAAAGACTGTGAAACCCTAGGTGGTGACCAGGGCCTCAGCAACAGAACGATGATTTAGTAAAATGAAGACTGCTTCCTACCCAAGGGTGAACCCAGTGAAGAATGACATCCGCACCAATCAACTAGCCCTGGCAACGGGCAGGACTGATGGAAGCGAGTGCAAGCAATGTTTGATGAAGGCGAAGATGCCAGCGCAGCCCAACCTGAGAACACAAACCAGAGAAATGACAGACAACCAGACATGAGAACAACAACGAGCCTACCTAAGAAGAGAACATGCAGAAGTGACAAGACCACCGCGCGTACATGAACCTGATGACGGATGACCCCCCCCCCACCTTGTGTGAGTGGCGAGTGAGCCCGAGTAACCTGTAGCGCAGAGACAGGCAATTAACTGAACACTCAGGGCTGGTGTACCCACGGACCGTGGTGGGTGATCGTATAGGTGTAAGAATGAACGTGCATCGTATGACGTATGGTATACGGGCGAGAAGATTGTGGTCAACAATCATTAAAAACGAAACCTCAGCCCGTATGGATCTGTAGACGTGACAGATCCGGAAATGTGTGCCCTAACTAACCCAGGTACAAACATGGACGAAGATAACATGACACATAGTAACCAACAAAGAAGAGAACAGCTACCGGAGTATGCCGTGACTGGACCACAACACCCCTCTAGAACGCTAAGACTGAAACGTTGCAACGGAAATGCTGAGACTGAATGCTGAGGCGGAAATGCTACGACAGAAATCTAGGGGCAGAAATGCGAGGACAGAAATCCTGGGGCAGCAAAACGCAACGACAGAAATCCTGGGGCAGCAAAACGCAACGACAGAAATCCTGGGGCAGCAAAACGCAACGACAGAAATCCTGGGGCAGCAAAACGCAACGACAGAAATCCTGGGGCAGCAAACGCAACGACAGAAATCCTGGGGCAGCAAAACGCAGCCAGAAATCCTGGGGCAGCAAAACGCAGCCAGAAATCCTATGAGCAAGCATCATACCCTGATGTGAAACGCGTTAGGCTTGCCCTGCATGAAGTGACAAGACCACCAGAAATCCTGGGGCAGCAAACGCAGCCAGAAATCCTATGAGTAAGCATCATCCCCTGATGTGAAACGCGTTAGCCTTGCCCTGCATGAAGTGACAAGACCACCGCGCGTACATGAACCTGATGACCCCACCCTTGTGTGCGTGGCGAGTGAGCCAGAGTGACCTGTAGCGCAGAGACAGGTAATTACACTGAACACTCAGGGCTGGTGTACCCACGGACCGTGGTGGGTGATCGTATAGGTGTAATGAATGAAGGTGCATCGTATGACGTATGGTATACGGGCGAGAAGATTGTGGTCAACAATCATTTAACAACGAAACCTCAGCCCGTATGGATCTGTAGACGTGACAGATCCCAAAATGTGAGCCCTAACTAACCCAGGTACAAACGTGGACGAAGATACAAAGATACATGGTAACCAACGAAGATAAGAACGGAAGAACGGCAGAAATGCTGGGGGCAGAAACGCAATGACAGAAATGCTGGGGGCAGAAACGCAATGACAGAAATGCTGGGGGCAGAAACGCAATGACAGAAATGCTGGGGGCAGAAACGCAATGACAGAAATGCTGGGGGCAGAAACGCAATGACAGAAATGCTGGGGGCAGAAACGCAATGACCGAAATGCTGGGGGCAGAAACGCAATGACCGAAATGCTGGGGGCAGAAACGCAATGACCGAAATGCTGGGGGCAGAAACGCAATGACCGAAATGCTGGGGGCAGAAACGCAATGACCGAAATGCTGGGGGCAGAAACGCAATGACCGAAATGCTGGGGGCAGAAACGCAATGACCGAAATGCTGGGGGCAGAAACGCAATGACCGAAATGCTGGGGGCAGAAACGCAATGACAGAAATGCTGGGGGCAGAAATGCAATGACAGAAATGCTGGGGGCAGAAATGCAATGACAGAAATGCTGGGGGCAGAAATGCAATGACAGAAATGCTGGGGGCAGAAATGCAATGACAGAAATGCTGGGGGCAGAAATGCAATGACAGAAATGCTGGGGGCAGAAATGCAATGACAGAAATGCTGGGGGCAGAAATGTAATGACAGAAATGCAATGACAGAAATGCTGGGGGCAGGAATGCAATGACAGAAATGCTGGGGGCAGAAATGCAATGACAGAAATGCTGGGGGCAGAAATGCAATGACAGAAATGCTGGGGGCAGAAATGCAATGACAGAAATGCCGGGGCAGAACTGCAATGACAGAAATGCTGGGGGCAGAAATGCAATGACAGAAATGCTGGGGGCAGAAATGCAATGACAGAAATGCTGGGGCAGAACTGCAATGACAGAAATGCTGGGGGCAGAAATGCAATGACAGAAATGCTGGGGGCAGAAATGCAATGACAGAAATGCAATGACAGAAATGCTGGGGGCAGAAATGCAATGACAGAAATGCTGGGGGCAGAAACGCAATGACAGAAATGCTGGGGGCAGAAACGCAATGACAGAAATGCTGGGGGCAGAAACGCAATGACAGAAATGCTGGGGGCAGAAACGCAATGACCGAAATGCTGGGGGCAGAAACGCAATGACCGAAATGCTGGGGGCAGAAACGCAATGACCGAAATGCTGGGGGCAGAAACGCAATGACCGAAATGCTGGGGGCAGAAATGCAATGACCGAAATGCTGGGGGCAGAAATGCAATGACAGAAATGCTGGGGGCAGAAATGCAATGACCGAAATGCTGGGGGCAGAAATGCAATGACAGAAATGCTGGGGGCAGAAATGCAATGACAGAAATGCTGGGGGCAGAAATGCAATGACAGAAATGCTGGGGGCAGAAATGCAATGACAGAAATGCTGGGGGCAGAAATGCAATGACAGAAATGCTGGGGGCAGAAATGTAATGACAGAAATGCAATGACAGAAATGCTGGGGGCAGGAATGCAATGACAGAAATGCTGGGGGCAGAAATGCAATGACAGAAATGCTGGGGGCAGAAATGCAATGACAGAAATGCTGGGGGCAGAAATGCAATGACAGAAATGCTGGGGGCAGAAATGCAATGACAGAAATGCTGGGGGCAGAAATGCAATGACAGAAATGCCGGGGCAGAACTGCAATGACAGAAATGCTGGGGGCAGAAATGCAATGACAGAAATGCTGGGGGCAGAAATGCAATGACAGAAATGCAATGACAGAAATGCTGGGGGCAGAAATGCAATAACAGAAATGCTGGGGGCAGAAATGCAATAACAGAAATGCTGGGGGCAGAAATGCAATAACAGAAATGCTGGGGGCAGAAACGCAATAACAGAAATGACGGCAACCAAGACCCGACAGGGGAGGAGGCTTAAGTAGCCCTCTCAGTCTCCTCCCACAAATACAGGCTGGCCTGCGGCCAGCCTTACCACATATATATATATATATATAGCGCTCTACCCCCAGTTAAGAGAGCCGCTGGTTTTGTTTCGGGCCCTGTGTACAGCACCGCCAACCCCCGGCAATCTTACTCGACCCACCCTGACACAGCTAGTCTAGGGTTTATTGTCTTATCACAATCTAACAGTATTGCAAGGGTAGCCTCGATGCATAAATATAACACACTGATAGCAAGTGAGGAAAGATAACGTTTCTTTACTTTGGGTAAAAGGCACAATGTTAACACACACCACATATGTCTGCAGAGCCCTGCAGCAGTAAATACAACACAGGCGATTACACACCAACTACAGCTATCTCTATCTATGCGCCCTTATGGCGCAGCAGCAAAGTCCTACCTACGGATCAGGCCTGACCCAGCTTTAGACTCAGTCTTTTCAGAGATCAACTTCTTCGCATGCAACTTTACTGGTGGTGCACAATAGGAACAGTAAATTGTAATCCAAAGGGTAGAAAAAAATAAATGGAGAATGAGCCACTCACAGGAGACTACTCAACTAAGCTCCGCCACGAGTCTCCTGTGGGACAGTAACTAGAACCAGGAGGGCCAAGGCAGTCTCTATGCCTAAACAAAGTACACTATATGAATGAGCAGGTGCTCGCTCACCACTCCGGACGCGATCCCAGTCCGGGACTTCCACCTATTGCGTCTCCGCACACAGTGTCCACAACGGCCGGGTCCCCGGTCCAACTGATGTCCAAACTCGACAAGTCAGGTGCCACCCAGGCTCCGCAGTGAGGTGGAAGGCTCTCTGGAAGTTTGTGCAAGGCCCAGGCTTCAGGCCCTGCACTGCAGCAGATCCGCACAGGAAGACCTGTTGATTGCAACGCGGTGTCCAAAGAGGCCGAGCTCAGCCTCGCTCCCTTCCTATATAGCCCCTCCCATGAGTCTCTGCGGTGGCCCATTGCACCTTGGGTGCCAAACGGGGTTCTGGGTAACGTAGTCCCGGGGCCTTAAAGGAGACCCCGCTACACATGATATATATATATATATATACCCCCAGTTTAAGAGGGCTGCTTGTTTGTTTTGGGCCATGTATTGCACTGCTATCAACCCCTGGCAATCGGCTCTAACCTCTCGTGACACTGTTAGGAAAGGGGGGGGGGGGTGGATGGCACAACTGCAATATCTCTGTTTTGTTATATGGTACAACCCCCTTTCCGTATCCCAGCACAGTAATTGACACTGACCACCAAATTACTTAACTATAACTTTTTACTATTGGTAAAAGTATAAAAGGTCTCATGCAGATCCCTGCAATATAGATGCACGCATTAAAAGAGTATAACATTCAATAATGCAATGACAATATAATAACCCCGCTGCAGCTATCCTCCCTCGTGAGCAAAAAAAATGGCGCCCAGCAATGTCCTATACTACCCAGTCAGGTCTGACTATAACCCTGGGGTATAGTTCGTTGAAGAATCTTCGCTAGCAACTCTTGGTGGTGCACACATAAAGAAACAAACTGTAATCCAATAGGGGTAGCAGATGATTCTTTAACTTGGTAAAGCTGGAGAGACTGATAAACTCAGTTCAGCAGACAGTCTCTCCAAAGTATAACTGTGGTCAATAATGGGCCTAGGCAAAGTTAATAGGCAACAAAGTTACTTAGATGTGGTTCTGAGCTGGCGCTCTCTCACCCAGACTGGACCGACTCCTGTCCTCTTCCTCCGCTACTGTGAGTGGCTTCACAGTGCCCACGATGCACCGGGTCTTCAGTCCTCCAGAAGATGGTGGCACCTCAGGTGGATCGGATGCTCCGCAGGCTCCTTGGTGGAACGGAAGGCTCTCTGGAACAAAGTGCGAGGCCCAGGCTTCAGGCCTAGCACGCGCAGCAGCTGAGTGCAGGGATCCTCTTGCAAGGAGGGTGGCATTCCCAGAGAAAAAGCGAGGCCCCTCCTCCCCCTTCTAAAGTCCACATCTGCAGTCCTTGCGCGGGGAAATGCACCCTGGGTGCCGAAAAGCGCACTGGGAACTGTAGTCTTGTGGGTGAAAACGATACCCCGCCACACACACACACACACACACACACACACACACACATATTACAGAGGGACATGGTTACAGTGTTGGGGGGGGGGGGTCTGAACGAGGTAGAAAGAAGTTAAAAATCTTCCTCCCTCCTCAGATCCCCAAAAATTCTCTCTTCACTCCTCGATTCTCCACCTCTGAGCTGGTGAATCTGGGAGTGTGAATTCTGACACAGATCACCAGTGAAGCGCTGAAATCGCAGCTTCATAAACTGGCCGTTTCTGTGTCATTCAATTGGACTTCTCACGGTGCATAGATCATCGGCGGGAGAACATGTTCACACACCTTTCCCCCCCGATTATCTCTGTTTCATAAACTGTTTATGGATTGTGATCAGTGGCGATCCTTGGGATCACCGCTGATCACTGCTTCATAAACAGACACTTAAAAGGAGTATACGTTTATAGATGATAGAGGATTAGAGAGCTTTTGGAGTGGTGCAAAATGTTGGTTCTATTTGAAGGGCTAGAAGGTTTCTTACTTCCACAGGTAAACCATTCAAACATGCAAAGTTCATTGATTGACTGTCTTTAGCCTTTCAGCTTTTTGTCGAGATGGCCAGAATAGAATTAAAACACACACATTGGAAGCAGACCAGGCGACTATGCCGGGTTAGTGCAACTCACAGATTCTGCCCTAGTTCTGCACCAGGATAGCTGGAATAATAATTAAATTTTGAGGATCCCAGAACAAAAAGCAACAAATGGTCCACACAAAAAAAAAAAAAAGTAGTAAATTTATTTTGGTAATTCAATTAAAAAAGTGAAACTCATATTGTATAGATTCATTAAACACAGAGTGAGATTTCAAGCATTTCCTTCTTTTAATTTTGATGATTATGGCTTACAGCTAGTGAAAAATAGGATTTTTTACTCACCGTAAAATCCTTTTCTCTGAGTCCATGGACCGACACAGCTTCTCTATTGACAAAGTGGGTATTATCCGTTAATTAGGAGTGACTAGGCAGAAAAACTTGTAAAAAGTGTTGCATCACACCTTCTACAGTACCGCCCAGGGGGCGGACCCTCTGGGTATACCCTCTCAGTCTGCACATCGCAGATCAGTTCGTCAAAAAGCAGTACAAACTTAAAAGGAGGGGTGGGTGCTGTGTCGGTCCATGGACTCAGAGAAAAGGATTTTACGGTGAGTAAAAAATCCCATTTACTCTTTCGTCCATGGACCGACACAGCTTCTCTATTGACAAAGTGGGACGTCCCAAAGCAGTGTCAGAGAAAAAACGAGGGGTGGTAACAGCATAAAAACAAACTTCACCCCAAAACACAAAACAGCACTCCTCCAACGGAGGAGTTGCAACTCTAAACAGCCGCCTGCAAAACCTTGCGGCCGAAAGAGGCATCCGAAGATGCACCTACATCAACTTTGTAGAATTTTGTGAAAGTGTGAGCGGACGACCAAGTCGCCGCTTTACATAGTTGGGAAACAGACGCTTGATGTCGGAAAGCCCAAGAGGCACCTATTGCCCTGGTCGAATGCACCGTGACAGGAAAGGGGGGCGCCTGACCCTTTAAGGCGTAAGCCTGGATTACTATCTGTCGGATCCACCTAGAGATGGTGGCCGATGAGACTGCTTGGCCCTTCTTGGGACCAGCCACCGAAACAAACAGTGAGTCTGACTTCCGGAACAGGGAAGTAGCAGATATGTATACTCTCAAAGCTCGGACAACGTCCAAGGAATGCAACGCCGACTCCTTAGGATTCGACGGCTGAGGACACAAGGATGGAAGTACAATGTCTTCGTTGAGATGAAAAGCCGAAACGACTTTCGGAAGAAAGGAAGGCTGCGGCCGCAGCACCACCTTATCCTTGTGGAAAATCAAATAGGGAGCCTTGCAGGACAGGGCTGCCAGCTCAGAGACTCGTCTAACTGACGTAACAGCCACCAAAAAGACCACTGAGAAAGTGTCAACAGGGGAATATCTCTAATATTCTCAAACGGTGCCTTCTGAAGCACCGAGAGGACCAGGTTCAAGTCCCACGGAGGTAACGGGGGCCGGACCGGAGGGGCCACATGTCGAACCCCCTGCACAAATGTACTCACGAGAGAGTGAGTCGCCAGGGGTCGCTGAAAAAAGACAGCCAGGGCAGATATCTGTCCCTTAAATCGTACTTAGGGCAAGCCTTTGGTCTACCCCATGCTTTAAAAACAGCAGGATTCTGGAAACCAAATAGGTACATGGATGCCATTTCATTTCCTCACACATGGAGATGTAGGCCCTCCAAGTGCGGTGATAGACCTTCCTAGAGGACGGTTTCCGAGCACTTCTCATAGTAGAGATTACTGAGTCTGACAGGCCCCGATCTCTCAGTACCTGGTTCTCAACAGCCATGCCGTTAAAGCCAATGACTGTAAAGCAGGATGGAATATTGGACCTTGCGATAGCAGGTCCTTCCCTAGTGGTAGGCGCCAGGGGACGTCTGCTACCAGACGTACTGGATCGGCGTACCAAGGACGCTGAGGCCAATCTGGAGCGATTAGGATCATTGGAATTCCCTCTGCCTCCACTCTGCGGAGCAGAAGAGGAAGAAGCCTTAAGGGAGGGAAGGCATAGATTAGCCGATACTGACCCCACGATGCTACCAACGCGTCCGTTGCGTCTGCCCATGGGTCTCTTGACCGGGCCACAAACCTCAATACCTTCCGATTGAGTCGGGAAGCCAGAAGATCTACGTCTGGTGTGCCCCATCTTTGGCAGAGGAGTTGGAACACCTCCGGGTGTAAGGACCATTCTCCCTGGTCCAGCATCTGGCGGCTCAGGTAGTCCGCCTGCCAGTTTTCCACACCCGGAATGTACACGGCCGACAGTGCCGGTACGCTCCTCTCTGCCCACTTCAGGATGCGAGCGATCTCCGATGCTGCAGCTGAGCTTCTTGTTCCTCCTTGATGATTGACATATGCCACTGCTGTGGCGTTGTCTGACTGGATCCTGACTGGATGCCCTTGCAGTCTCTGAGACCATTTGAAGAGGCACAGCTTGATCGCCCGGATCTCCAGGACATTGATCGGCAGGAGGGCTTCCTCTGGGGTCCAGCGACCTTGCGCCGACTGGACACCCCAGACTCCCCCCAACCTGTAAGGCTGGCGTCCGTCGTGATCACTATCCAGTAAACCGGAAGAAATTACTTCCCGGCCATTAGAGCCGGTGCTGTCAGCCACCATACCAGGGATCTCCTGACTAGGTGGCTCACTCGGATTTGATAATCCAGAGATGAAGGGCATCTGTTCCATCTGGACAGAACTTCCTTCTGTAACACTCGAGTGTGGTATTGAGCATATGGGACCGCCTCGAAGGAGGCTACCATGAGGCCCAACACTCGCATGCAAAAACGGAGTGACGACCAATTCCTGGAAGTCAGCTGCCGTACTGCAGCCCGGAGGGTCTGCAACTTCTCCACCGGGAGGAATACCTTTGCCTCTGAGGAATCCAGAATCAACCCCAGGTACACTAGGCGTTGAGTGGGCACCAATACTGACTTTTGCGTGTTTAGTATCCAACCACAGTCTCGAAGAGTCTGACAGGTAATGGACACGCTTACCTCTAATTCTGAGCTTGAAGGGGCCTTCAGCAGAAGGTCGTCCAAGTAACCTGTGATAGCGATACCCCGCTGTCTTAGAAGTGCCAGAATCGGAGCGAGCACCTTGGTGAACGTCCTGGGTGCTGAGGCAAGGCCAAACGGGAGGGCCACAAACTGGTAGTGGTTCTTCCCGATAGCAAATCGCAGAAACCTCTGGTGTCTGGAGTATATGGGGACATGCAGGTATGCGTCCTTGATGTCCAAGGAGGCCAGAAAGTCCCCCGGATGGAGAGCCGTGACTACGGATCGAACCGACTCCATCCGAAATCTTTGTACCTTCACAAAGCAATTGAGGGCTCTGAGATCCAAGATTGGACGAACCCCCTCCTTCTTTGGCACAATGAACAGATTTGAGTAAAAACCCTGACCCCGTTCCTGTTCTGGAATAACTACCCCGCGTTCCAGTAGACCCTGGACCGCCCCATACAGGGCCTCCCCACGGGTCGGTAGTAGCTGGAGATTGGAGGTGATGAATCTGTCTGGTGGACAAGAGAGAAATTCTATCTTGTAGCCTGAGGAGATTACTTCGCAAACCCACCTGTCGGAGACTAGAGCAGTCCACTGAGTCGCGAATTTGCGAAGACGTCCCCCCACCCGAGAGCTGGGTGGGGGCGGACCTTCATGTGGACGCAGATTTGTCCGCAGGCTTGTTGGGTCTGCGGGACCAAGGACGCTTTTGTCCTTGGGCAGGCGCTTTATCGGCCTGGGGTCTTTTCCCTGTCGCCTTAAGGGGGCGAAAAAAACGCTTACGTGCAGTAAAGGAGGGCCCTTGCCCTTGGCGTGGTCCCTTACCCTTGCTAGTTTGGGGAAGCAAAGTGCTTTTACCTCCTGTGGCATCCTTGATGATGTCATCCAGAGAAGCCCCAAAAAGTCTGTCGCCCTTAAAAGGCAGATCCAATAGGGCTTTCTTGGAAGTCTGGTCCGCAGACCAGCCCTTTAGCCAGATCAGGCGGCGTATTGCTACTGCATAAACCGAAGCTCTTGACAGCAGGGGAATAGTATCCATGTCTGACTCGCAGACAAACTTAAGGCCCTGGACCAACTGGTCGGCCAAAGTTATCTCATTAGGAGGAGCATCTCGCTCCTTTAACCCCTGGAGTAGCAATTTTGCCCATTCAGTAAGTGTCTGAGACACTAGGGCCCCCGCCAATGCCGGGCGTACTGCCGAGCCTACCACTGAGTATAGGTAGCGAGCGAGTGCTTCAGCCTTCTTATCCACAGGGTCCTTGAAAACAGGAGCCCCTTCTACTGGAATAGTGGTGGCTCTATTAAGTCTGGACACCGAAGGGTCCACTATAGGGGGAGAGGTCCATATCTTCAGAAAACTCTCCTCAAAGGGGTACCGTACTGCAAACCTCTTTGGGGCTGTAAAGACCCTCAGTGGGTTCTCCCATTCCTTGTATAAGAGTTTGTCAAAATAAGACACACAAGGGAACACCTTAGCAGTGCGGGCAGGTTTACGAAACCCAAAGGGGACTGGAGTATCTGCTACTTCTTCAGTCCTTTCCAACTTTAGTGTATCCCGCACTGCAGTAATAAGGTCAGATACCAAAGCCGTCTCGCGTACTGACCTGGACTTGGAGTCCTCCTCACTGTCCGATCGGTCACGGTCTGCAGTCTCTGATGCATCAGAATCTGGGCCATGAGCCGTAGCTGGACCTGGTTCTGCATCAGAAATATCCCCAGAAGATTGCAGGGGACGGGGGCATTTATTACCCCCTGTATTCCCGTGTGCTGCTTCCACCCTGGCAGCAAACGCCTCTAGGATTGCCGACATAGCGTCCATAGACTCCTCAGGGACACCAGCTGCTAAATCTGGTGTTTCAGGGGAGAAGACCTCTGGCTCAGATGCCATGCTGACCACACGCTGACACTCACAGGGCTCCAGGCAAGATATCAATAGGCCACCCTCCTGTGCTGCAGAGATGCTGGGTTACCCAGAGGACTCACCACCCTGGATAGGTACTGCTATGCTGCGCCTGTGATGCTGTCCCCTTGCTGCTGTGTCAGTCTGCTTCTTTTATCAGCACTTCCTGTGTGAATTTTCGCGCCAGTGTAATGCACCCTAGAGGCCGGAAGCTCTCGCAAAATGGTTGCCAAAAACGTCTGTATGGAAGATAATGTGGGCTCTAAGAAAATGGCCGCCGACAGAAGATAGAGGTCAGGCAGCCATAGCCCACAGAAAGATGGCCGCCGAACGGCAATATCTGCATACAGGGTGGACAAACATGGCCGCCGATCACCTGATAGGGGCCAGTGGGTGTGGCCGAACCACAGGAAGATGGCCGCCAGGCAGTTACAAGAGGCCAAACTTGGCATGGACCACCTCAAAATGGCCGCCGACAGCATGGAGACACAGAAACACAGGTAAGCAAAAAATGACATTTCTTTTAAATGTTAGTTACAGCCAGCCCCGCTCCAGTGGGACCCCCTAGGTGACCCCCAGCACCCAGCAACCTTTAGCTAGAAGCCCAGGGAGGAGGGAAAGGCAGGGAGAGAGGGAAGAAAGGGGCCACAACCACTTACTTGATCTCTCCAGGAATGTCCAGCTAAATCACCCAGCCGAGGCAGGGGAGTTTTACTTACCTATCCTGCATGTATTCTGCTGGAAGACATTCCAAACAGATCATCGTCCGCGCACGGAAGGTGACTGTTGGCCAGGCATGCTGTGATTGGACCCAGAAGGGACGATCATATGTATGCCCTGGAGCATGACGCTCACCGGACAGGCTGCTGCGACTCGGCCGTAAGGTCAGCCAAAGCTGAGCGGTCCGATGCAAGCCTTGGAGCGTAAGCTCACTGGCCAGGCTGCTGCGACTCGGCCGTAAGGTCAGCCGAAGCCGAGCGGTCCGATGCAGGCCCCGGAGCGTAGGCTCACCGGCCACCCGTGGAGCGACGGGCATGTCGTGGAAAACCCAGCGCGTAGCTAGGGTCGGCACACGCTCGATGGCCGAAACTGGGGAGACTACAAGGATCGAGGATCCAGCCTGTCACCCAGTCAGAAGTTGATCGAAGATCGCAGGAAACAACAAATGTAGCAAAAAAAATAAAAATAAAATATATATATATATATATATATATATATATATATATATATATATATATATATATATATATATCTTTTTTCCCCGGACCAATGGGCCCGAAGGGAGCCATGTCCTACTCCTTGCTAGACAGAAAAAAACTGATCTGCGATGTGCAGACTGAGAGGGTATACCCAGAGGGTCCGCCCCCTGGGCGGTACTGTAGAAGGTGTGATGCAACACTTTTTACAAGTTTTTCTGCCTAGTCACTCCTAATTAACGGATAATACCCACTTTGTCAATAGAGAAGTGGTGTCGGTCCATGGACGAAAGAGTAACTATTACTGTCACAATCTTCTCAAGGCTGCGGTTATCCCTGTTGCTTGTGCACCTTTTTCCTTCCACTCAACTTTCCATTAACATGCTTGGATACAGCACTCTGAACAGCCAGCTTCTTTGGCAATGACCTTTTGTGACTTACACCCTGTAGAGCAGGGGTCTTCAAACTACGGCCCTCCAGGTGTTCAGGAACTACAATTCCCATCATGCGTAGTCATGTCTGTGAATTTCAGAGTTTTACAATGCCTCATGGGATTAGTAGTTCCGCAACAGCTGGAGGGCCGTAGTTTGAGGATCCCTGCTGTAGAGGGTGTCAATGACCGTCTTTTGGACAACTGTCAAGTCAGCAGTATTCCCCATGAGTGTGTAGCCTACTGAACCAGACAGAGACCATTTAAAGGTTTAGGAAACCTTTACAGGCGTTTTAAATTAATTAGCTGATTAGAGTGCGACACCATGAGCCTACAATATTAAACTTTTTCACAATATTTTAAATTCAGTATCTCAAAAAAATTGGGTTTTCACTAGCTTTAAGCCATAATAATCAGAATAAAAAATAAAAGAAAGAAATGCCTGAAATATATCACTCTGTGTGTAATGAATCTATATAAATTTCACTTTTTGAATTGAATTCCTGAAATAAATTAACTTTTTGATGATATTCAAATGTTTTGAGATGCACCAGTCTAAAGGTTCTATTAACATGGAATTTTCACCACGTCGGAAACAACCCAGGCAATCCATACATAGAAAGAAACCAAAACAAATAAGTTCAGAAATTTAGTTATGTGTAATAAAATGGAATGGCATAGGGAAAAAGTATGGAACCTGCTAACTGAAATGTATTTCATACTTTTTACAAAATCCTTCGTCGGTAATGACAGCTTCAAGACGCCTCCTGCGTGTCAATAGCACATTTAGAAATATATTTACCTAGCAAAATGGTGACGTGTTCAATATTTATTTTACCCGCTGTACAGGTCCTTCTCAAAAAATTAGCATATTGTGATAAAGTTCATTATTTTCTGTAATGTACTGATAAACATTAGACTTTCATATATTTTAGATTCATTACACACAACTGAAGTAGTTCAAGCCTTTTCTTGTTTTAATATTGATGATTTTGGCATACAGCTCATGAAAACCCAAAAATTCTATCTCAAAAAATTAGCATATTTCATCCGACCAATAAAAGAAAAAAGTGTTTTTAATACAAAAAAAGTCAACCTTCAAATAATTATGTTCAGTTATGCACTCAATACTTGGTCGGGAATCCTTTTGCAGAAATGACTGCTTCAATGCGGCCTGGCATGGAGGCAACCAGCCTGTGGCACTGCTGAGGTGTTATGGAGGCCCAGGATGCTTCTATAGCGGCCTTAAGCTCATCCAGAGTGTTGGGTCTTGCGTCTCTCAACTTTCTCTTCCCAATATCCCACAGATTCTCTATGGGGTTCAGGTCAGGAGAGTTGGCAGGCCAATTGAGCACAGTAATACCATGGTCAGTAAACCATTTACCAGTGGTTTTGGCACTGTGAGCAGGTGCCAGGTCGTGCTGAAAAATGAAATCTTCATCTCCATAAAGCTTTTCAGCAGATGGAAGCATTAAGTGCTCCAAAATCTCCTGATAGCTAGCTGCAATGACCCTGCCCTTGATAAAACACAGTGGACCAACACCAGCAGCTGACATGGCACCCCAGACCATCACTGACTGTGGGTACTTGACACTGGACTTCAGGCATTTTGGCATTTCCCTCTCCCCAGTCTTCCTCCAGACTCTGGCACCTTGATTTCCGAATGTACTTTGGACCACTGAGCAACAGTCCAGTGCTGCTTCTCTGTAGCCCAGGTCAGGCGCTTCTGCCGCTGTTTCTAGTTCAAAAGTGGCTTGACCTGGGGAATGCGGCACCTGTAGCCCATTTCCTGCACACGCCTGTTCACGGTGGCTCTGGATGTTTCTACTCCAGACTCAGTCCACTGCTTCCGCAGGTCCTCCAAGGTCTGGAATCGGTCCTTCTCCACAATCTTCTTCAGGGTCCGGTCACCTCTTCTCGTTGTGCAGCGTTTTCTGCCACACTTTTTCCTTCCCACAGACTTCCCACTGAGGTGCCTTGATACAGCACTCTGGGAACAGCCTATTCGTTCAGAAATTTCTTTCTGTGTCTTACCCTCTTGCTTGAGGGTGTCAATGATGGCCTTCTGGACAGCAGTCAGGTCGGCAGTCTTACCCATGATTGCGGTTTTGAGTAATGAACCAGGCTGGGAGTTTTTAAAAGCCTCAGGAATCTTTTGCAGGTGTTTAGAGTTAATTAGTTGATTCAGATGATTAGGTTAATAGCTCGTTTAGAGAACCTTTTCATGATATGCTAATTTTTTGAGATAGGATTTTTGGGTTTTCATGAGCTGTATGCCAAAATCATCAATATTAAAACAAGAAAAGGCTTGAACTACTTCAGTTGTGTGTAATGAATCTAAAATATATGAAAGTCTAATGTTTATCAGTACATTACAGAAAATAATGAACTTTATCACAATATGCTAATTTTTTGAGAAGGACCTGTATATAAGGAAATGTTTGGAGACACAAAGCGTCTATTTCATGTACAGTTTACAAAACTCACAAAAGTCACCTGGATCCACACCAAAAACTGTGAAAATTACTAAATTAAAGTATCTCTATGTTTGATTTGTTTTCCACTTGGAATCACAGTCTGTGATAGATACTATTTGTTCAAATGCTTTAATTGTAAGGGATACAAACATGTGATTAAATGTGATTTGAAAAGTAGTTCAGTCATGTTGAAGTCATATTGTCTTTTATGTCTTCCATTTTATGTAGAATTGTCTGTGTTTAACTTTGCTGATAAGATAGCATGTCCACAATTAAGCTACAAGGCCATTCTGGTCAAAGAATCCGAGTTTACAGCCAATTACTCTGTAAAAAAAATTTATGCAAGTTTTTGTCACAATAAAAAAAAAAGGTAATTTTTCAAGGATATAGCTGATCTCAGCTATTATATTCTCCCCAGTGGAGTTACCTCCTAGGCTGGGACTAGCTCTGCCTAAATGTAAGGACTCGGAGATTAAAAAGGTGATATTCTGTGTGGTCAGTGATCAAAATGTAAAATATCGATCAAAATAGGGGATTTTGTTAACCACTTGGAGACTGGCCATTTTCTAGCACTTTTTGTATGTGAAAATCTGTTTGTTTTTGCTAGAAAATTAGTTAGAACCCCATCTTTATATATATATATATATATATATATATATATATATATATTTTTTGTTTTGTAAAGGCCCTAGAGAATAAATTGGTGGGTTTTGCAATTTTTTATGTCACACGGTATTTGCGCAGCAGTTTTTCAAACGAAATTTTTTTTTTTTTTTTTTTTTTTTTTTAGGAAAAAAAATACTTTTTACATTTTTAATGCTAAAAAAAACACGAAAAAAAAAAAAACAAACACACACACAATACATAACCCATGTGTTTTTTAAATAATAAAGAGGATGTCATACCCATTAAATAGATAACAAACAAGTCACACTAGCCTGCACAATGATGACAAACAAATGTAATTTTACCATCCATGGGAGATGTTTTAAAAGCCTTTACAGCAGGAGGCCACATGCGGTCCGCAGAGGACATTTATCCTGCCCACCGGGTGTTTTTGCCGCTGCTGCCTGTCTGTTACTTTTTTTTGCCAACATAAGAGATGGACGGTCTGGCAGCCGGCCTATCATTGGTGGAAGAGGGAGAGGGGGCGGCGGCCGCCGATTGGCTAGCCAGCTGAAGCGCTGGATCATGGGAATTGTAATCCGGCCGCAATCAAGCTCCTGGCGGTGGGAGGAACCGAACAGCGCAGCCGGACTACAACTCCCAGGACTCAGAGGCAAACAGGGCATGTGGGAGGGGCCGGCTGGACGCAACTTGCGTGGTGACTTGTGGGCAGTGAACGTTGGGCGCTGGCTCGTGGGAGAGAGCGAGAGAGAGAGAGAGAAGGAGACGTGACAGAGCATCACAGCACAGTCGTTTTGAGCAACAAGAGCAGTGGCAGCTTGGAGGAAGTTGGCATCATCCCCCCCTTGAAGAGGTCGTTAAATCAAGGCTGAGGTGAGACAGATCCTGACAAACCAGATGACCCCCACATCCCATGGGCACTAATTGGGCTGCGGTGGCGGGCACCAACTGGGCTGCGGTGGCAAGCACTAATTGGGCTGCGGTGGAGAGTCAGTGACAGACAGCCAAGAAGTAGGAAACCCAATTTAACTGACCGTAAGTGCATTTATATTTTGATTGCTATTCAGTTGTATGATGTTGTATGTTGTTGTATGTTGTGTGCTGTGTAAGCCCCGGTTCACACTGTTGCGATCTCTGAGCAGTGCGAGTTCAGCCATATGCTTGTATGGCTGAATTTGCATTAGATTCACACGTGCCTTCTTTTTTTCTGCAGTGGAATCGGATCGCATGAGTCTTCTCACCCATGCGATCAGATTCCTGTGCGAGTTCACAGATCGCACTGCGATCTGTGAACAAAACTGCGGGTGTCATTAACTTTATAATGACACCCACAGCGGTTCGCACAGGGCAGTGTGAACTGGAAGTGTGGTGCGGGAACCGGCTCTGTAATCGTGCCGGTTCCCGCACTGCACCAGTGTGAGCCTGGGGTAAAATCGGAGGTCCACCAACATTGGCACTGGTGAGGCTGCATTGATGGGCACTGATCAGACTGCATTGATGGGCAGTTCTTCATTCTTCATTTTAAATATTGTATTTGTTCCCGTTTTGTTTTTCCACTTCAAAATAAGATATGTGCAGTGTGCATAGGAATTTGTTCATAATTTTTTTTTAGTGAGTGAGTGAGAAACTTGTATAGCGCTACAAATGCAAACTAAATCGCCTCAAGGCGCTTTTTCCATTCAGTGTCGTCCTGATCCTTCAGAAGGTGGGTCTTAAGTTTTTTTCTGAAGGCCCTGTGGTTTTCTTCCATGCGGATGTTTGTGGGTAGAACGTTCCAAAGCCGTGGTCCTTGGACTGCAAATCTTCGGTCGCCCTTCGATTTGTAGCGGGATATGGGGATGTGGAGGAGGTTTTGGTTAGTTGATCGGAGAATGCGATTGGGTGAGTAGTGTTTTATTTTCTCGCATAGATATTGAGGAGCATTTCCTTGTGTGCATTTGTGGGTGAGGCAGAGGGTCTTGAAGGTGACCCGATACTTTATGGTTAGCCAATGAAGAGTCCTCAGGGATGTAGTGATGGATTCCCAGGGTTTTTTCCCCCCGTTACCAGTCTGGCTGCCGTGTTCTGAACGACTTGTAGGCGCGCCATCTGGTATTTAGATAGTCCTATGTATAGGGAGTTTGCGTAGTCCAGTCGGGAATTGAGGATTGTTCCAACTACTACTGCTATCTCCTCCTCTGGGATGAAGGGGATGAGTCTACGCAGCAGGCGGAGAAGGTGGCGAGATCCGATGACTACTGATCCTATTTGTGCATCCATTGTCATCTGAGTCAAAAATGACTCAGACTTTTGACTTTGGTGCTTGGGGTGATGGTCTGTCCAAGGATGGTGGATGGTGTCCATGAAGTCTTAACTTTTGTCTTTTGGTTTGCGTGGAGAAGAAGTTCTGTTTTGGATCCATTGAGTTTGAGGGAGCTCTCAGTCATCCAATCATTGATCAGTGCGAGTCATTTTTCTAGTCCGTGAAATTGGTCTTTTTTTCCCGTGATGCGAAAGTAGAGTTGAGTGTCATCAGCATATGAGTGGTAGCACAGGGCCCGTTTGCTGATGATTTTGAAGAGTGGGCAGAGGTACATGTTGAAGAGCATGGGTGACAGGGGTGATCCTTGAGGGACTCTGCAAGAAATTGCACGAGTTTCAGAGGTGAAGGCTCCTAGTTTCACTGTCTGGGAACGATTATCTAGGAAGGATGCGAACCAGGGTAGATCTGAGTGATTCCTGCTACTTCTTTAAGGCGAATGAGCAGAGTTTTGTGATTTACTGTGTCGAACGCTGCACTGAGGTCCAGCAGCACCAGGAGACATGATTCTCCGTCATCTGCTGCTTCGAGGGCGTCATCCCATATTTGAAGATGTGCGGTTTCTGTGCCATGGCCTGGGCGGAAGCCTGATTCTAGTGGGTCCAAAAGTTTGTGAGTGTCCAAATGGAGTTGTAGCTGTTGTACTACTGCTTTCTCCATAATCTTGGAGATGGTGTTGAAGCTTGTTACCGGTCTGCGGTAGTTTGGGTCTTTGGGGTTGAGGTTGGGTTTCTTTAGGAGGGGTTTGATTATGCCTTGCTTGAGGGAGATCGGAACCATACCTTCTTTGAACGATTGATTAACGAGATGTGTTAAGGTAGGTGCTAAAATGTCGGTACATTCTTTCAGTAGTTTTGCGGAAATTATGTCATTTGTTGATGTGCTGTCTCGGAGGCGTCTGATGATGTTTTTGGTGGTGTCGATGGTGATCGGGACCAGCGAAAATGTTGTTGATTGTATAATGTTCGTATTGAATTCTTGGGTTTCGTTTGCTGGAGGGTCTAGGCAGGTAGGGTTCATAGTCTGAGTGACTAGTTTGAAGAGTTCACGAGGTCGGTTTAGGGCTTTTTTGATAGTGTTTGAGAAATGTTCCTTTTTTGCTTTGTAAATTGCTTTGTGATATTTCTTAGCGAGTGCTTTGTAGTTTGTGTGGTTTTCCTTTGTTGGGTTTCTTCTCCAGGCTCCTTCAGCTCTTCCGTGTTCTTGCTTCAGTAGAGTAAGAGTGTCATTAAACCAGCCCGAGGTGTTTTTGCGGATGAGTGCTCTACGTTTCGGAGCGACTGTCTGCTGTTTGTAGTATTGCTTTGTTTAAAGAGTTGAGTGTTTGTTCCGTTGAGTGGTTTTGATTTGGCATTCCTATCTTTTTTGATAGTGTGGTTTTGAAGAGTTCAGAGTGTAGTTTCTTTTGAGATCTTGTCCAGTATGTTGTTGTTGAGTGTTTTGGTTTTTGGGAGATGGTGTTGATGGTGATTTTAAATTTGATAAGGTGGTGGTCCGTCCATGGTAACGGCATGTTGTCCAGTGTGTTGATGTCCATATTTTGTTTGAAGATGAGGTCAAGAATGTGGCCCGACCCATGCGTGGGGGCATTTATCAGCTGCTGCAGACCTAGTTCTTCCAGTTGGTTGATGCAGGAGGTGGGGATGGGGTTCTGAATAGAAGTAGCCCAGAGGTTGAAGTCCCAGAGTAACAGAAATTTTTTGTTTAACGTGTATGTCGAGATGAATTCGGTGAAGGGTGTGAGGAGATTTGTCTTTGGTCCTGGTGGTCTGTAGCATAGCAGTATGTGGATGGTGTCTTGAGGTGTTTGAAGATGCAGAGTGAGTGTCTCCATGAAAGGCGATGAGTTCTGTAGAGTCGGTTTGATGAGAGAGAGGTGAGATTTGAAGATCACTGCTAGGCCTCCTCCTCTTTTTCCTATTCTATGCTCGGTTAGGATGCAGTCGTTCTCAGGCACCAATTCTGTTAGGATGGTGTTACTGTCAGGTGTTAGCCAGCTTTCCGTGATAAAGAGGCAATCTATGTTGTTTTGGGTGATGAAGTCGTAGATTTCCTGTCTGTGCTCGACTGCAGATGTGTTGATCAGGGCGCACGATAAGTGTTGTAGTTGAAGTGGTGCCTTTGTGTTTTTGATGGTCGATTGTCGATTAAACCTTAGCAGGTGTTCTTTTCGTAGTATTTTTTGGGTGGAGGTTGGTAATGTTGAGACGGTATTCCCTAGCCTGTGGAGGATGTCCGCTGAGTATTTAAAGTTGCACATGATGGGAAAACAAAGTTGATGGTGAATAGGGCCCAATGATCAAACCGCCCCCCCGTTGATCCAGAGGAAGGCAAAAAACACCAGCTGAGCCTAGACCATTACTACAGCAGGGGAAAAATTCCTTCCTGACCTCCCGGAAGGCGATCGGGTAAACCCTGGATCAAATTCCTACTGGTTGGAGGTGCCCCGATGTACTTACCAGGTCGGCGCACGCGGGCCTACTGGAAAGAGAATTGGGGAGAGAATAATGGGATTGTCGGAGCTAGGCTGCAGCCGCAGGCTGTCCTGCGGGTCTAGCAGTCTAGAGGCGGGCACCCGGACGGCGGCAGGAGGCAGTCGGTGGCTGCGGGCGGCGCAATGGTGAGCTGGGGGTCCTGAGCTAGGGTGGGAGAGTGGGGTCCAGGGGAAGCCACAGGTCGTCAGGTTCACGTTTGCTGGGGGAGAGAAACGCCGGAATCCAAGGATGAGTCCCGGATGGCCAGAGCTCCTGCCACACACGTCAGGGGGGAGGTATCCGTAATAAGTAGAAAAAAAAGTTTTTACAAAGTTTTGTGAAAGATAGTGGTGACTGATGCAGGTTAGGGCAGCCCGGTTATGTTGGGGGGTGGGGAAATATCAGTAGAAGTAGAGAAACTATAGGTCCGGCCCTCTAACGGCTTGAGGGACAGTGAACTGGCCCCCTGTTTAAAAAGTTTGAGGACCCCTGCTTTACAGGTTACCACTTCAGATGTACAGAGGAGGTCTAGTGCTAGAATTACTACCCACGATCTGATGTTTGTGGCGATACCTCATTTGTGAGATTGAAACTACGGTATAGCCTCTGGGAAACATGTTGTAGATCTGTAGTACCTTCATCCAAAAATTTGAGAAATAGAGATCAGACTTGTTTGGTCCCCAACCAAAGTTCTGAAAGCTAGGGGCTACTGGACTGTCTCGGTATCGATATAGTCCAGTAGCCCCTACCTTTCGGAACTTTGGTTGGGGACCAAACAAGTCCGATCTATATTTGAGATTTTCATTGTTTGTGTGCGTGCGGGATCGACGCATGCTTTAGCCTTTGCACGGGGGGTACTTTAACCACTTCAATACCATGCACTTATACAGCTTCCTGCCCAAGCCAATTTTCAGCTTTCAGTACTGTCGCAATTTGAATGACAATTGCGCAGTCATGCTACACTGTACCCAAACAAATTTTTTATCATTTTGTTCCCACAAATAGAGCTTTCTTTTGGTGGTATTTGATCGCCTCTGCGATTTTTATTTTTTTGCACAACAAATAAAAAAAAAAAAGAAAATTTTGAAAAAAAACGACGTTTTTCTTTGTTTCTGTTAATTTTTTTGTAAACAAGTACCTTTTCTACTTCAATGACGGGCACTGATAAGGCGGCACTGACGGGCACTGATAAGGCGACACTGATGGGCACCGATGAGGTGGGGCACTGATGGGCACTGATAGGCGGCACTGATATGTGGCATTGGTATGCGGCACTGATTGGCACTCATAGGCGGCACTGATTGGCACTCATAGGCGGCACTGATAGGTGGCACGGACGGGCACTGATAGGTGGCGCTGATGGACACTGATGCCCAGCAATGCCAGCCACCACACAGTGGTGGTGCCATCATAGTGCCAGTCAGTGCCCATTTGTGGGCACTGATTGGCATATTTTTTTTATATTTTTTTTGATTTATTACATGTGGATGGCCATGGGGGACATCCACATGCTTGGGGCTTCCTGGGGCGTCCTGGGGGGCTTCCCTGGTGGTCTAGTGTGGGTATCCGAGGGGGGGCTGCGCTGATAAACGATCAGCGCGAACCCCCCCTGTCAGGAGAGCAGCCGATCGGCTCTCCTCTACTCGCGTCTGTCCGATCAACGGCTCTTCCTGTTTACATCGTGATCAGCCGTGATTGGACACGGCTGATCACGTGGTAAAAAAAAGTCTCCGCCAGAGGCTTTTTACCGAGATCAGTGTAGCGGTGGGTCAGACTGACCCACCGCTCCACCGATCGCCACGATGCGCGCCCCCCCGGGCGCGCGGCGGCTGTTATTCCGCAGGACGTCATATGACGTCCAGTGTGGATAACACAACCACTTCCCGGACGTCAATCTGCTATTGACGGGGCGGGAAGTGGTTAAATGTAATAAAAAAAAAATATATATATTTTTACACTGTTGCTTTAACTACTTGCCGACCACCCGCTGCAGATGTACTGCGGCAAGGTGGCTCGACTGCGCAAATTGCTGTAACGGTACCGCAATTCATGCACTAGCATTTGTGCCAGCGGCCAATCAGTGCAACCTTTTCCCACGGAGACAGAACAGGGATCTGCCATAGTAAACAAGGCAGCTCGCCGTTTTGTCAGGAGATGAAACTGAGATCTGTCTTCCAGCTTAGCGGGAAGACGGATCTCTGTGTTTCCCCAGTCACCGAGTCCCCCATACAGTTAGTAATCACAAAATAGGGAACACATTTAACCCCTTGATCGCCCCTGATGTTAACCCCTTCCATGCTAGTGTCATTAGTACAATGTCCGTGCATATTTTTTAGCACTGATCATTGTATTAATGTCACCAGTTCCCAAGACCGTGGCAAAAATGTCAGTTAGGGGTCTGACAGCCCCGCTACAAATCGCTGATAGCCGCCATTACTGGTAAAAAAAAAAAAAAAAAAGCCATAAATCTATCCCCTATTTTGTAGCCGCTATAACTTTTGCGCAAACCAATCAATATACGCTTATTGTTTTTTTTTACCAAAAATATATAGAAGAATACATATTGGCCTAAACAGATGAATACATTTGTTTTTTTTATATTTTTTTTGGATATGTATTATAGCAGAAAGTAAAAAATATTGTGTTTTTATCAAAATGGTCAGGCTTTTTTAGTTTACAGCACAAAAAATAAAAACCGCAGAGGTGATCAAATACCACCAAAAGTAAGCTATTTGTGGGGAAAAAAAAGGACGTAATTTTTTTTTTTTTGGGTGAAGCCTTGCACGACCATGCAATTGTCAGTTAAAGTAACTCAGTGCCGTATCGCAAAAAATGCCATGGTCATTAAGGGGGTAAATCCTTTCGGGGCTGAAGTGGTTAAAAAAAATTTGGATCAATTTTATTGCTGTCACAAAGAATGTAAATATAAAAATATATGTTGAATAAAATCCAATATTAGCAGCGCTCACATTCAAATTATATAAAGTCCATGTAATTGGATGTAGGAATCCATCCATATAATCACATATGTTGATTAAATAAAATCACAAATAAAAGATCGTCCATGTGTTCCATGCAATATATATCCTAATTACTTGACCGTCACCACACCTCGTGAGATCTCACCCCTATGGTAGTGAACTCACCGGATAAACAAAAGGGCCTCTGACAAAGTGATGACGAAACGCGTCAGCCCGTGACCACATAGCCATCCAGTCTGTCGTTCAGCTGTCAGCTCGATCCAGGTACGCCGCTGTGTGAGAGATCCATCAGGCGGTGAGAGTTTGAGCCATTGGGACACGACTGTCTTTGTTTAAATGCTTTTAATTTTCTTTGTGCTTACAAGTGCAATCTGTATGTGGGGACGGGAATTTAATCAATAAATGTTACCTTATGGAATTACGCTATGTATATGCATCTTTTTGTCGTGAGTGACATCTAGATGGAAGAACCGGTTTGCTGCTCCCTAAAGGGATGATTATACGAGCTCATACCTATTGTTTATCCGGTGAGTTCACTACCATATCGGTGAGATCTCACGAGGTGTGGTGACGGTCAAGCAATTAGGATATACAGTATATCGCATGGAACACATGGACAAACGTATTTGTGATTTTATTTAAATCAACATATGTGATTATATGGATGGATTCATACATCCAATTACATGGACTTTATACAATTTGAATTTGAGCGCTGCTAATGTTGGATTTTATGCAACATTTGTTTATATTCTATTCTATTAATAGTAGCTGCTAGAACACACTTTTGGAATTTGGTTCATACTGTATATTAAATATTCCACACATTTTTTTTTAAGGAATGTAAATAGACCCGCAAATCCCTCCTTTGCATTTGAAAGCATTCAAAACACCAAGATTTTCAAAAAATGGTGCCGTTAAGATGCCGGTTAACATGCCAGTAAACTGGAGGTGATGTCATGTCAACGCTTCCAGGTTACCATAGCGGAAACCCGATCAAAGCCTATCCTGGCTTTCTTCGGGTCTCTGACTAGCTGCCAGACGTGCTGGCTAGTAGCTCGGTTTGACTGCTCGGGTGGCTGGTTACATGCTGCAGTGGTATTACAAGAGAGCCGACCTTCAGCGCTAAAAAAAACTTAACTGGGGTGATGGCTGCAGCCATCACCCTGGTACAACCACTTGAAGTCAAATTATGTACCAGGCACGTGATTTGGCAGCAAGTAGGTAAGGAAATTGTAGATTCTGTAAATAAAACTGTATTCTATTGTGTATGTTTGCCTATGTATTGCACACAGCACTATTAACTACTTGCTGACCAGCCGCCATCGTTATACGGCGGCAGGTTGGCTCCCCTGTGCAAATCACAGCTTTGAGGGGTATAGGGGCACGCACGATTGCCGCGTGACATCAGAGTCTATGCGCATAGCTGACGGCCACGATGTCCGCCAGCGACCCGTGATCACTCCTGAGAGGGGGAGAACAGGGATTTGTCAAGGTAAACAGACAGATCCTCATTCTGTCAGGGAAGTAGAGATCTGCTGTTCCTAATAATCAGGAACAGCGATCTCTCTCCATTCCCTGTCAGTACACTGCCCCCACAGTTAAAAACACCCCCCTAGGGAACACTCAACCCCTTGATCACCCCCTAGTGTTAACCCCTTCCCTGCCAGTGACATTTATACAGTACATCAGTGGCTATTTTTATCTCTGATTGCTGTATAAATGTCAATGGTCCCAAAAAAGTGTCAAAAGTGTCCGATCTGTCTGCCGCAATGTCGCAGTCACACTAAAAATTGAAGATCACCGCCATTACTAACGGGCGTACCTAGCGCATTTGGCACCCGGAGGCCCATCCTATATCTGGCACCCCCCCAACTGTAAAATGTAAAAACACCCACAAGAAAACACCCTCCTCTTCCAAGATCAGCGTTATTTTTTTTTAAGAAATGGCGATGTTGGCTGGCGAGTAATGTTCTGTCGCTTCCGGGTTTCTACAATCGGAGATCCGGTCAAAGGCAAATCCGGCTTTGTTCGGGTCTCCAGCCAGCCAGCTGGTAGCTCAGGTCTCCGGGTGGGATGGGAGACCTGGGCAGAGCTGAGGGGGATGGGGATGTCCCCTCCCGCTCCTTGTAATAACAGCCGATGCTGTTCATTCATGGCAGCCAGTGACAATAGATGGGACAGGACAGAGGTGTCAGTCACTCAGGTGTGAGCAGATTCCACATTTTTGGACAGATCGTGCCATGGTCAGGGAAGTGGAGAGCTGGACTGGAGCTGCTATGAGGGAGACATCAAAGTGAGATGGGGAGACACTGTCAATACAAGGCATGGCCCATACTTTGCATTATCTGCTGTCCTCAGGAACAGATCCAGAGATCCCACTGTATAGCAATCTCTGGATTGGATCTGTCCCTGGAGACAGCAGACAATGGCATCATTGGTATTGATGATTTGATTCGGATTTTGTAACCGACATGCTGACAAGGCGTGTTGCTTGCTGGACCGTGGACGGGATCTGATGGCCGCAGGGAAGATGGAAAGATGCTGTGGTGACATGCTGCTTGCTGGACAGGTCTGATGGCTGAAAGATGTGGGTGTAGGTCAATGTATGTCACCTGGGCTGCAGACACCCCCCCCTCCCCTTTTATCAGACCAGCTCATCTACTCTATACCTGGGTGGTGAACAAAGCAACACCACCCCACCTTTATCAGGTAAGCTCACAGCTCAGCTACTATAGGTGGGTGGTGGTCACAGCAATATACAGCACACGCCTGCATTCGGCAACCTCTACATAGCACACGCCTGCATTTGGCCAATCAATATTCGTTTTTTTTTTTTTTTTACCAAAAATATATGTAGAACAATACACATTGGCCTAAACTGATGAAGACATTTTTAATTTTTTTTGGGGGGGGGGATATTTTTTATAGCAAAAAAGTAAAAAATATTGTTTTTTTTCAAAATAGTCAGTCATTTTTTCTTTATAGCGCAAAAAATAAAAAAACGCAGGAGGTGATTAAATACCACCAAAGGAAAGCTTTATTTGTGGGGGAATAAAAAGGACGTCAATTTTGTTAGGGTACAGAGTCGCATGACCGCGCTATTGTCAGTTAAAGCTACGTAGTGCCGTATTGCAAAAAATGGCCTGGTCATTAAGTGGGCAAATGTTCTGGTGCCTAACCACTGGGCACTTAAACCCCCTTCCTAACCAGACCAATTTTCAGCTTTCGGTGCTCTCACACTTTGAATGACAATTATTCAGTCATGCAACTAGTGATGAGCCGAACACCCCCGGGTTCGGTTCGCACCAGAACCCGCGAACGGACCGAAAGTTCGTACGAACATTAGAACCCTATTAAATACAATGGATGCGAACGTTCGAATTCTAAAGTGCTAATTATAACAACTATTATGCATGTTATTGTCCTAAAAAGGGTTTGGGAACCCGGGTTCTGCACCAGGGGACATGTATCAATGCAAAAAGAAGTTTTAAAAACGGTCGTTTTTCGGGAGCAGTCATTTTAATGATGCATAAAGTGAAAAAAAAAAAAGTCAAATATTCCTTTAAATATCGTACCTGGGGGGTGTCTAAAGTATGCCTGTGAAGTGCCACGTGTTTCCCGTGTTTAGAACTGTCCCTGCACAAAATGACACTTCTAAAGGAAAAAAAAGCCATTTAAAACTGCTTGCGGCTTTAATGTAATGTCTGGTCCCGGTAATATGGATGAAAATCTTTAAGAAAAATGGCATAGCTACCCCATGACCCCCCCCCCCCACCCCAGCCCATTACCAGCCCCTTTGGGTCTTGTATGGATATTAAGGGGAACCCCGCACATAAAATAAAAAAGGCCCTATATACTCTGAACAGCCGTATACAGGCGGTGCATACAAGACAGGGACTGTAGGTTTGTTCTTATGTAGAATGTGTTTGTAATTTTGAACAGGTACATTGTTGAAGTGTAGCCCCAGCCCAAAAATCTATTTTTAAACTTTTTGGAAAACATAGGTAAGGGTTATCACCCCTGTAACATTTGTTTTGCTGTCTGTGCCCCTGTTCAGAACATTTCACCTCACTTTCCGTCCCAATGACAACTGTTTTTGAAATGTGGTGTTTTTCTTGAAACAAGGATTGCTGATAAAGCATCAGTACAGAGGAGACACCTTTCTCCCATATTTATTCTTACAGGAGAGAATTTTCCTTCCTAGTGGTAGATTTCCTCTCACTTCCTGTTGTCTTCTTGCGTTTGCAAGTAGGAGTCGTTTGTAAGTTGGATGTTTGAAAGTAGGGACCTGCCGTATATACTCTGCAGAAATAGGCCCCTTAGTTGTTGGTGTTGGCACAACACTGTAAGCACTCACAGTTACTCTTGGTTGGTGCTGGAACGCCCTGCTGTCAACTATTATATCAGGAATTGTAATTACATGCCATTGTTGAACAGTGGTAGTAAAAATTGGGCCTTTGATGGTGGTGCTGGTGCCACAACACTGTAAGCCCTGACAGTTACTCTTGGTGGGTGCAGCAATGGGCCCTGCTGTGAATTATTAGATCAAGAATTGTAATTGCATGCCCCTGTTGAACAGGGGCTGAAAAATTGGGCCTTAGGCACTGGTGGCACAACACTACAACCCCTCACAGATACTGTACTTGGAGCACAGCAATGAGCCCTGTTGCAAAGTATTGCTTCAAAAATTGTAATGACACGCCCCTGTAAAACAGGGGCTGAAAAATTGGGCCTTAGCCACTGGTGGCGGCACCCATAAACAAAAATGATCTTCCAAGCTATCATCATCAATCGTATCATTGAGGACTCGGAGGAGGAGGATAGCCAGTCAACATAACAGCACAGGCACTCAGCATCAGCATCAGTCTTGAAGGGATGTGACATGTTAAAATCAATTAGTCTGTTATATCAGCATCAGGTGTGTGGTAGCTGGTGGTGATCCAAGACTGGTTCATCTTGATGAAAGTCAGTCGATCAACCGAGTCGGTGGACAGGCGCACCCTGTGATCCGTGACAAATCCTCCAGCAGCACTGAATGTGCGTTCCGAAAGAACGCTGGATGCAGGACAGGCCAGTAGCTCAATTGCATACTGTGCAAGCTCTGGCCAGTGATCCATCCTCAAGACCCAGTAAGCCAGAGGATTTTCGGTGGGGAAGGTGTCCAAGTCTGACCTTGCCCCTAGATATTCCTGCACCATGTTTATCAGACGCTGGCGATGGTTGCTGGAACCGAACTTACTTTGGGGCTGCGGACTAAAGAATTGTCTGAACGCATCGGTCAGACGGCCACCTTCCCCACCGCTCCTTCTTTGACTGGCCGAAGCCTCAGCAACTCGTTGTCCAGGACCAGGAGTTTGTAACCTCCCAGTCTCTGGGAACGCGTTGCACAGACCTTTCTGCAAGGCCTCCCGGAGTTGTCTCATCCTCTGCTCCCTCTGCGACGGTAACATAAGGTCCGCAACCTTACCCTTGTACCGTGGATCAAGGAGAGTGGCCAGCCAGTAATGGTCCCTCTCCTTGATCCGAAGAATACGAGGATCCTTCCGCAGACTTTGCAGGATCAGGGAGGCCATGCAGCGTAGGTTTGCTGAGGCATTCGCTCCGGAGTCCTCTGGGTCACTAAGGACGACATGATCCGCAGCCACCTCCTCCCAGCCACGTACAAGTCCACTGGTTTCTTGGGACTGTAAATCATCCCTAAAAGACTGCTGCTGATGATGCTGAGTGCCATCCTCCACCTCCATGCTGACACAATCCTCCTCCTCCTCCTCCTCCTCTTCCTGTGCGATGGGTGGGACAGAAGGAACACTGTCTGGGTAAAGGGGGCCTTGAGAGGCAAGGAAGTCCTCCTCTTCCTGCCTCTGTTCTGCCTCAAGTGCCCTGTCCATTATTCCACGCAGCGTGTGCTCCAACAGGTGGACAAGAGGTACAGTGTCACTGATGCATGCACTGTCACTGCTCACCATCCTCGTGGCCTCCTCAAATGGTGCCAGGACAGTGCATGCATCCCTGATCATGCCCCACTGGCGTGGAGGAAAAAAACCAAGCTCCCCTGACCCTGTCCTGGTGCCGTAGTCGCACAGGTACTCATTGATTGCCCTCTGCTGCGTGTGCAGCCGCTGCAGCATGGCCAACATTGAGTTCCACCTGGTGGGCATGTCACATATAAGGCGGTTCTTGGGCAGGTTCAACTCCTTTTGCAGCTCAGCCAGGCGAGCACTGGCATTATAAGATCTGCGGAAATGCACACAGACTTTCCTGGCCTGCCTCAGGACATCCTGTAAGCCCGGGTACCTGCCCAAGAACCGCTGCACCACCAGGTTAAGGACGTGAGCCACACAGGGCACATGGGTCAGTTGTCCCTGTCGGAGGGCGGAGAGGAGGTTGGTGCCATTGTCGCAAACCACCATTCCTGGCTTAAGCTGGCGTGGCGTCAACCACCTCTCGGCCTGGCCCTGCAGAGCAGACAGGACCTCTGCCCCAGTGTGGCTTCTGTCCCCCAAACACACCAGCGCAAGCACGGCATGGCATCTTTTTGCCTGCGTACTTGCGTAGCCCCGTAAACGGCTACGGAGCACCGCTGGTTCATAGGACAAACCACAGGAAGAGGACATGGAGGAAGAAGAAGAGGAGGGGGTGGAGGAGAGAGGTGTGTCACAACCAGTAGTAGCATTTTGGAGGCGTGGCGGTGGAACAACCTCCAACACTACTGCACCTTGTCCTGCATCCTTCCCAGCTGCCAAAAGAGTGACCCAATGGGCCGTGAAAGAAAGGTAACGTCCCTGTCCATGCCTGCTGGACCATGAGTCAGCGGTAATATGCACCTTACCGCTGACCGCCCTGTCCAGCGAGGCCAAGACATTGCCTTCCACATGCCGGTAGAGAGCCGGAATAGCCTTCCGTGAGAAAAAGTGGCGTTTGGGAACCTGCCACTGAGGAACCGCACATTGCACAAACTCACGGAAGGGGGCCGAGTCTACCAACTGAAAAGGCAGCAGTTGAAGCGCTAGCAATTTAGCCAAGCTAGCATTCAACCGCTGGGCATGTGGATGGCTGGGAGTGAACTTCTTTCGACGGTCCAGCAGCTGGGGCAGGGAAATTTGCCTGCTAGAATCGGACGTCGGTGTACTGCTAGCAGAGTGGCCGCAAGTACTTGGCTGTGACACACCTAATTCTACACCTTCATTCCTCTCAGTGCATGTTTCAGAGAGGACTGAAGTTATAGTGGGGTTGGAGATCCCAGCTGATGCGGTGCAAGGAGAGGTCCGCTTTGTTCTTTGGTGTGGGTCTTTGAGGTAGGCTTGCCAACGAGCTGCATGGCAGGTCAACATATGTCTGGTCAGGCATGTGGTACTGAAGCGGCTGATGTTTTGGCCACGCGATATACGCTTGAGACATATGTTGCAAACAGCAGCTGTGCGATCTGATGCACTAGCCTCAAAAAAGGCCCACACCAAGGAACTTTTTGAATGACGGGCAGAGGCAGCGCCCTGCACAGGCAGAGCTCTGCGGTGTGATTTTGTCAGTGTACTGCCCTTACGCTGGCCACCAAAGGGCATCCTGCCTCGATGGAGATGTGCCTCCTCCTCATCCTCCTCCTCCTCCTCTCTCCTATTAGGCACCCACGTGGAGTCAGTGACCTCATCATCCCCTCCCTCCTCATCACTGGAGCCAATCTGGCAGTATGCTGCAGCTGCTGGAACATGACTGCCAGATTGGTGTCCTTCTTGAGCATCCCCTCTGTCTGCTCTCACGCTACTGCCTTCCTCTAGCTGGGTTTCATCATCAGACCCTTCGAAACGCTGGGCATCCTCCTGGAGCATGTACCCAACACTGTGCTCAAACAGTTCGGGGGACTCCTCAGGAGGAGGACATGGTGGGTCTAGGGAAGGAGTGACTGATGATGAGTCTGACATTGATACCAGGGAAGAGGACGCTTTGGCAGCTGCTTTGCCAGTACCCTGAGCCTGGGTGAGAGAGGATGAGGAGGAGGAGGAGGGCTTGGTCATCCACTCTACCAAGTCTTCGGCATGATGTGGCTCAACATGTCCAGCTGCCGAAAAGAAGGACAAGCGTGTCCCATGGCCATGTGCTGATGACAATGCACCGCGTCCACGACCAGCACTGTTGCCCCCAGACACAGAGCCTGCTTGCCCTCTTTTATTGCCTCCTGACTGTCTGCCTCTCCTTGTTTGCCTTCCAGACATTCTAATAGATGGCCTGCAGGGAGATGGGAAAAAAGCAATAAGGGCTACCTTCAGGTGTCCTTCTCTGTCCCTTTACTTAAGGATTTCTAAATATGGTTGAGGATGATTGCTTTTGCACAGAATAGCACAACGACAATTTCCCTGACTGTCCAAAAAACAAGGATTTCAAAGATGGTTGATGAGGAATGCTTTAGCACACTATAGCACAAGGAGAATTCCCCTCACTTTCCTTCTTTGTCCCTAGAAACAAGGACTCGCACAGTGAAAGAAACTGACACTCTCCCTACCTAGAGTTTTCTGTCCCTAGAAAAATTTTTTTTTTAAAGCACACTATAGCACAAGGAGAATTCCCCTCACTTTCCTTCTTTTTTCCTAGAAACAAGGACTCGCACAGTGAAAGAAACTGACACTCTCCCTACCTAGAGTTTTCTGTCCCTAGAAAAAATGTTTTTTTAAAGCACACTATAGCACAAGGAGAATTCCCCTCACTTTCCTTCTTTGTCCCTAGAAACAAGGACTCGCACAGTAAAACACACTGACACTCTCCCTACCTATCCTTCTCTTTCCCTAAACTAAAGGAATCCAGGTTAAGCAAGCAAGAAATAAATGTCACTGTCCCTGCCTATGCTTGTCTTTCCCTGCTCCGGAACACACTACACTAGGCCGCCATGCTGGCGGCCTTTTATAGTGTGGGGCGTGTACTAAACACCCTCAGCAATAATTGGCCACAGGCATCCTGCCTGTGGCCAATCATTGCTCTCCTCGCTGCCGGCGCTGTGATTGGCCAAGCATGCGGGGTCACAGTGCATGCTTGGCCAATCACAGCGCCTGGATGACACTGCGATGGCGTAGTGCATTGTGGGCCGTTCGCGTCACTCGAATTTGGCGCGAACGGCCCAAATCGTTCGATCTTCGTCGAACGATCGAACAGCCGATGTTCGAGTCGAACGTATGTTCGACTCGAACACGAAGCTCATCCCTACATGCAACACTGTACCCAAAGGATTCTTTTGTCCTTTTTTTCATACAAATAGAGCTTTCTTTTGGTGGTATTTGATCACCTCTGTGTTTTTCATTATTTGCGCTATAAATGAAAAAAGACCAAAAATTTTGAAAATTTTTTTTTTTTCTTAATTTCTGTGATAAAATTTTGCAAATTAGTAATTTTTCCTTCATAAATTCTTCATAAATTTTGGCCACAATTTATACTGCTACATATCTTTGGTAAAAATAACCCAAATCGGTGTATATTATTTGGTCTTTTTGACAGTTATAGAGTCCACAAGCTATGGTGCCAATATCTGTAAATTGATCACACCTGAAGTATTGACGGTCCATCTCATTCCTTGAGACCCTAACATGCCAGGAAAGTAAAAATACCCCCCAAATTCCCTTTTTTTGGAAAGTAGACATTCCAATGTATTTAGAAAGATGCATGATAAGGTTTTTGAAGTTGTAATTTTTTCCCACAATTCTTTCCAAAAATCAATATATTTTTTTTCTTTTTTCACAAAATTGTCATATTATCAGGTTATTTCTTACACACAGCATATGCATACCACAAATTACACCCCAAAATACATTCTGCTATTACTCCCGAGTATGGTGATACCACATGTGTAAGACTTTTACACAGCGTGGCCACATACAAGGGTCCAACATGCAGAGAGCACCAGCAGGCGTTCTAGGGGCATAAATTTCAAGTCTAATTTGACTATCTATTACACTTTGAGGCACTGTAGTGGCATGGATGCAAACTGATGTGGCATGGATGAGCCATGGATGGGGGTGGCTGAGCATGGTTGAGCCATGAATGTGGATGGATGGGATGGCGGAGTATGGCTGGGTGGGTATGGCTGAGTATAGCTGGGTATGGCCGAGTATTGCAGAGTATGGATGGACGGATGAGTATTGCAGAGTATGGATGGACGGATGAGTATTGCAGAGGACGGATGAGTATTGCAGAGTATGGATGGACAGATGAGTATTGCAGAGTATGGATGGACGGATGAGTATTGCAGAGTATGGATGGGGTATTGCAGAGTATAGATGGGGTATTGCAGAGTATGGATGGGGCTAGAAAGGGCACTGAGCAGCGCTGTGGGCACTATTGATCCAGCCCACAGCGCTGCTGCAAACATCTCTCCCCTCTCCCCTCACACTGTACCAATCGGTACAGAGAGGGGAGAAAGGAACTGGACGTGACGCCGGTTTGTTGTGATCGCTCCGTCATTTGACAGAGCGATCACGAGGAAAACGGCCGCTATAAGTGGCCGTTTACCATGATGCGCCGGGTCTTCCGTGCTGTAGCAGTTATTCGGCTATGGCCCGGTCGGCATATGGTTAAGTGGTTAATGTTTTTATTAGTTTGCCTTCTTTAAGTCCTGATTAAAAATGAGCCTGCCTATGTTACCATAAAAGTACAATTGTAATATTAATGTGATATCTACGTAAGCAGGTGTATAACAAAAATAATAATTTGCATCAAACAGACAGAACAGTTATATTTTGTTTGTTCCCTACTGCAGTAGTTATTAATTTGGAATCACTAATATGAGAATAGGAGTTGCCTATCTATAAAATTTCCAGAACAGAGTAAATAATGCCACAGGCTCAGTGAGTAAAAACTGCCCTATTCTTGGCATCAGTGGATGGAAATATTGCCCCATCATTGGTGACAGTGAAGGGAATAGTGTCCCATTGTTGGTATCAGTGGGGGAATCGGTGGGGAAATAGTATCCTGCAATTGTTATAGGTGGGGGTAATAACACCCTTTTGTTGGGGTTAGTGGGAAGAATGGTGCCCCATCATTGGTGTTGGTGGAAGGAATTATGCTCCATTCTTGGTATTAGTCAGAGGCTTTGACCACATCAAAGATGGCTGCCGTATGTCAATAAGTCTGACTTCTGCCGGCATCTTAAGGACTTAATTTCCGGGTCAACAGCCATTTTGGAGGGGTAATTTCTGGATTGGCGGCAATCATGCCAGCGTGCTCTGCGGCAAAGCTGATTCTCAGCCCAACACGGGGAAAAAAAGACCCACATGCAGCAGTGTCAGGAAGAACGGGAGGCCCTCCCCCATCAACCAGCTCAAGCCTAAACAGGGGACATGGTAGACATGGGAGCCGTCAAAAAATTTGTTTTGTTTCTTTCTGTTTCGTATTAAAAAAAAAAAAAACGTAATTCTCAATTCAAGTACGGAATTTAATTTGGATTCGTACGAAATACGAATTTCGTACGAATCGTTAATATTGAACTCTACGGACTCATGCCGCGTACAGACGATCGGAAATTCCGACAACAAAACCGTGTATTTTTTTTCCAAAGGATATTGGCTTTAAAATTGTCTTGCATACACACGGTCACACAAATGTTGTCAGAAATTCCGAATGCCAAGAACACGGTGACGTATAAGACGTACAACAGCACTATTAAAGGGAAGCTCAATACCATAATTCGTACTTTCGGACGGGGTAGAGTACATTGTTTTCGTTGATTCTGGACACAACTCCTACTTTCGTAACTTTTTTTTTGTTTGTTTCTTTCGTATTAGTTGAAATTCGGTATTTGGTAGTTTGGATTCGGATAATTTGGAGCCGAAATTTGTAAACTAAATTTCGTATTTCGTACAGAATTCGTATTCATAAAAATTCGTAATTCGGATTCGTACAAATGTACGAATTTCAAAAAATTCGTACGAATTTCCGATTCGTACGAAACTAAATCGCACATGTCTAGGACATGGCCAGACAGCGTGCTGACACCAGGACCTCCCAGCTGGTCACAGGGGTAATCCCCAGGCTCTACACCCTTGCCCGCACACCACCCAGGCTGCTGGAGGGGCAAACAAAAAGGGAGAAAAGAGTTTTTGGAGCACAAACTGTCCCCTCCACATCCTTTCCTCCCCTGCATCTAACAGACGGGGGGGGGGGGGGGGGTGAGAGGTATTCAGGGACACCTACCCCAAAGAACCCAAAAAAATACAAACAACAAACTGGGAATACTGTTCTGATGTTTGCAGAAGAAAAAATATACTGAGGGGCGGAATTTTTGCCGGCCTTTTTTAATCCCTCAGCGCTTGTGTTTCCTGTAGGAGGTGAAGCCAATCTCTCATGCGACCATCCTGGAGGATAACTTGGGAAATTACATTTCCTTTCCTCTCAAAAGAAAGAAACAAACTTTAAAGTGCACTCGATTTGGCCTCAGATGTTTAAAAACCCTGCAGATAGGCTGCCACCTCATGTACCTGACTTTAGATGATTTATTTTATCAAAATCTTCACCGTAAGATTATATGTACATTTAACAAATTTTATGCATGTCATTAACCTGTAAAAGGCTCCTTTGTGTAGACATCCAAATCCAAAAGCCTCAAGACTGTTGCTGGGTGCTGCCATCATGGGCTCCTAACTATGGCAACACCAATGGTTTAATTAACCATTAACATAATTAACCATTAACAATGATAGGATGTATTCTGGCTGCGTTTCTGGAACAAAACTATGTCTTCTAATAATAATTTTTTCTTTTCTTTTCAGGATGGATGGTTATGGCGGCATTGGTCTTGGTAGGGTTAGGTTCTGGTATTCTATTGTGTAACAACATAGAAGGCTATATATCAAGGTAAATAAAAATGCATATTACATATTATGCCATCTGTGTGTTTACCACTAAAACAAATAAGATTCAAGCACTTTCTGTGCGTTTGATTTATAACACTTCATTGCTTCTGTAGTCATTTAGGCCCCTTTCACACTTGTGCGACTTGTCCTGCGACTTGGGACTGCAAAGTCGCATCACAAGTCGTACACCATGATTTCCAATGAGTACCATTCATATCTGTGTGACTTCAAAAGTAGTCCCTGTACTAGTTTGATGCGAGTTGAGGTCCATAGATCAAGTTTACACAGGCATTCCTTGAAATTGCGTCAAAAATCGTGGCCGCGGAATCGCTGTAAAATCGCACAACTTTCAAGTGAAGAGGTGTTAGAGAAATTAGAAATTATACTTTAAATGTCAACTATGAATATGCAATTAATATGACTATATCTTCTAAAGTTAAAATGTTTGCTTTATATAACTCTATTAATACTTAAATATGCTGAATAAGCTCTAATAACCCTAATTACTGGAATAAGTCATATGACCATATTCTATTGTGCAAAGATGTGCTGACTCTTACATCTGTCAAAATATGGGCTGCGAACCATGAGATAATTTATGTATCCATTGTATGAAATATCCGGTCATAAGGTGTTGGCTGAAAAAGGATATTTCCCTATTTCCTGCTAACGTCAGAATAAAGGTTGAAATTATACATGGTCAGGACGTTACGAGCAGGAAAAGGGAAGGTTTAAGGGTTATAAAAGCTGAATGTGAATCTATGACAGGCAGAAATGGATCTCTGAAGCAGAAGATATACATTTAACCATTTCTCTTGCATATGCAATAAAATATCTTGACTTGTAACGAGAGTCGGTCCAAAATTACTTGACATTTTGGTCCTTCGAAAACGGAAGTCCAAATTCCTGGAAAGCACTAGCCAACAACCCAGTGAACCGATGTCCGTACGGCAAAAAACTGTAAGTCCTCCGTCTTAAATTTGACGTTAACAGAGGCCGGCTCACTGAACTAGTGCCTCCCGGGCAGCGACTTACCGGATCAGCACAAGAGACCGCTCTCGGGGCAAGGTAAGATATTTTCATTTATTATATTATACTTTTAGGCCTAAATGTGATTAGGGATTTAATGAATTAAGGGATTTTGTTACATACATCTAATATAGAGATTAATTGAATGTTTATCTGTTGTGTATATGTTTTGCTTTATCCAAGTTGAGGGAATATAAGTAGATACGTCCGTAGTTTAAATCCCTTTGATATAGGAGTATGGTCCCATTCCAATACCCGGGTGCAGATAAAGGAAATTTGTCGACAAAGGACCTAGGTCCTGACAGCCTTGTAAACTGCAGGAATTCCCGTGGGGGACACATAAATATTCCTACATCAAAAACATGAACCCCTGTTGATACAAAGGTATGGCCTGATAGATTTCCAGGTAACAAATAGAGGTAATTTGACGAGCCCTTGCGCTCAGCCAGCCTCGTATGTTGTGTAAAAAACCTGTACAGGCATTTATAAATACCGTTGAATCAACAAATATTAATGTTTTGATCAGGGGGGGTTGACCAGTCAGGTGAATTTACGTTCGCCTTGTAATTCTGTTCATTCTCCCTATAAATGAAAAAAACATTAAGTAAGAAGACAAGACACCAGTATTATAGCAGCACACAAGATCAATAATCTAGAAGTGATATGTCACGACTAGAAAGTTTGTGAGTAGCTGCAGAAGTGATAAGATACTGTGTGCAGGTATTGTGTCAGTGTGAGAAGACCTTACAAAAAAAACTCCGTGTGCACGTTAAAATGAGTATGATCCATGGAAAGTCTGATGGTTTGAATGATGATGCAAAGTATATGTGTAGTCTAGACAAAGAGAATGTGAAACTCCTTAAGACATGAAAAACAAAGTATGATTTTGATGCATTTTTAAATAAGGATTGTTGTGTAATACTGTGTTGTGTAGAAAGCTTAAAAAATAAATAAAAATTATGCCGGCATGTATGTATGTATGTATGTATGTATGTATGTATGTATGTATGTATGTATGTATGTATGTATGTATATGTATATATATATATATATATATATATATATATATATATATATATATATATATATAAAAAAAAAAGAAAAGAAAAATAAGGAAACAGAATAAATTAGGTCTTCCCCAGGCAAAGAAATGGCTTGAGGAGGCTAACTGTAGGTTAAAATCATAAAAAAAAATCATAAAAAGACTATGTTTTTAGACAAAGAGGAGGACAATAATATGACCGTCCTCCGAAGTTTAGTGCAGCAAGTATTGACTGAACAAAATGCGACAAACCTAATGCACCCGACAGCCCCTACACACCCTTTAGAGGACTCTCCAATCCCACCGACAGACGCTGCTCCCCCTCTGACTTCACCACCCGCTCCCAATTCCCTATTGCAGACCTGCAGTCCCCACCACCAGATGGGACAGAGGTATGCAACAAGTTACCCCGCTGACCCTCCTTACAGCAATCCCAAGGTCCACATAGCTCAATACAGGGATGGTATCATGGGAATGGTTGCTAGCTATCATCTCAATGTGAGGGAAATAGAGCAGGTCACCAGACAGGTACTGGGACCTGACTGGCATCATGTAGTGGGAGATTGGAGTGGATTAAACAACCAGGGAGGGGTGTTGCCTCAGGATGATGCAGCACTCAAAAACAGAAGAAATGCTCTTATAGCAAAGATAGAGAGAGGATAGATGGATACGTCAAGTCGACTGGTCCATTATAAATCAGTGTATATGGGGAGAAGAGGAAACAGTGGATAATTTCATTGTTAGGATAAAGAAGAATTTTAAAAACCACTCTGGGATAGAAATCCCAGTAGATCAAGTGAACGATAGCCCATATGAACAACAGCTAAAGAATGCAATCCTGAAGGGGCTGCTAGTCCTTATATCAAGTTTTGTTAACGAACACATGATTAACCATAGGATCTGCAGACTCTAGGAGCTAATCAAGTATGTGAGGCATGCTGAGGGGCACTTCCAACCAAAAAAGAAAGTAAAGAAAAGGATGAGGGGGGAGTGTTTCCTGTATGGTAAAAGTGTGTCTGCAGAGAGAGAAGCAGAAGGATGGGAAAGAATCTGATAATTTTGGATGTGTGTAATGTTGAAACTTGTTTGCATGCTGAAGCCAAGCCAGAAATAACCTGGGTTGCAAAGAGTAGTTGGGTAACATTTCTCTGTGACACTGGGGCTTGTAGGACCCTGATACACCCGCTGGATATGCCACCAGGGGTAAAGGGAAAAGGTTTAGTATATGTAAAATCTGCAAATGGGTTGATGCACCAGGAGGCCGTGTCTGAAGGCCTTACTGTGGAAAATCCACAGACAGGTAAAAAGGCTCAGTGTAAAATTGTAATGTCAACTAAATGTCCTGTTAATTCGTTGGGTAGAGACATGTTGCATGCTCTTGATATTTCTGTCGTACCAGTGGAAGGGGGCCTCAAAGCCCATCGGCTGTGTGAAAAACAAATCACAGCTGTGGATAATGAGCCCTGATACTGGTACAGCTTGGATTTACAAACTGAGGGATTAAAGATGCCCAAAACCCTGACAGAAATAATTGAAGAGCCTGTGAGGAAAGGTACAAGGTCCAGACGAACCTCTATTTCACTATCTACTACAAAAGGACCACTGGGCCTGATAGGTCTTATGAGAAACAGTTAATGAGTTGCACTAACACTGAAGTGCTCTTAAGATACCTGTACTGTGATAAGGAAGGAAATAACATGGCTACTTGTCTCCTACCACAGCCTATTCTGCAAATATACAGGCAGGATACTGTACCTCATGTTTCGGTCATGCGGAACTCCGAGGTATCATGGCATGAGCTGGGAGAACTTATCACAGACTGGGTCAAATTAACAGATGAGGAACTGAAATCCAGAGGGAATCAGAGGTACAGATTAGCGTGGTTTGTTGAATGTACAACCAGAACTTGCGTGATTGAAGTTTTGACAAAAGACAGTGACTGACACTTTTTGACCAAAGGGGAAGGGGATGCCTTAAAAGACATCCCCGATTTCTTGTGAACAAAAGGAAAGACAGACGTAGGGCTAATTAAGACAGACAGTCAGTTCTGGTTTGCACTTATGTACAAAGGAAAACTCACAAGAAATGTTCAATGCTTTGTCTCGAGTTGTACCTCCCAGTGGGAGTCAAATTCTCTTGTATGTCGATGACATTCTGGTAGCGGCTCCTCTGGAGCGACAATGTAAAATTGACACCTTGGCTCTGATGCATTTCCTCGCAGAACAAGGTCACAAGGTTAGCAAAATAAAATACAACTTTTGGAAAACAAGGTGAAATACCAGGGTTACATTATATCTCAAAAAGGCAGACATCCAGATGAGATCCGAAAAGAGGCCATCCTTCAAGCCCCCAAACCACGTAAAAATAAAGAAATGATGTAATTTCTTGGCATGGCAAATTTTTGTAGAGCATGGATAGCTAATTATGCTACGGAGGTGGTGCCTCTTTCTGATCTCATCTATGGTACACAAATGTCTGCAAAAGGTTCCATCCAGTGGAATGTGCAAGCAGAGGATGCATTTACAAAGGTGAAGCACCTCATTGTGGGTTCTACTGTGCTTGGCCTACCCAATTACAGTAGAAACCCTTTAGCAGACTGTAGATTGTAAAGAGGGGTACATGACTTCTGCTCTCACTCAGGTTTATGAGAACGAACACAAACTAGTTGCATTTTACTTAACTAATTTGCCCCACTGTGTACAAGCTGTAGTAGCAGCCTCATTGGCCATACGGTCATCTGCATTGATAGTATTGTTCCACCCCTGGTACTTAAAGGTCTCACATGTTATTTAGGTGATCTTACTATAAGACAGAATCTCCTATTTATCTCCAGTCAGGCATTTATCATGTATGACTACACTTCTGGGACAACCACACGTTACAATCAAGAAGTGTACTACATTGAATCCTGCTACACTAATGCCAACACCTGGTGATGGGGATCCACATGATTGTGCAGCTCAAAATTGATGAACGGGTACTCCCTAGGAAGGATCTCACTGATGTTCCCTTTCTAGATGCTGACATTACAATCAAACGGCTTATGCTATAGTAACACATGACCAGGTCATTGAAGCTAGACCCTTTCCCAGTTCCTATTCTGCACAACAAGCTGACATTATAGCCCTGTCAAGGGCCTGCAGTCTAGGGGAAGGGAAAAATAAATAGATATTTATACTGACAGCCAATACGCTTTCTCTACACATATTTGCCCAGCAATGGAAAAAAGGGGTATGATTACGTTGCCATGGGAAACCGATCACACAGAGATCTCATTCTTGCCCTTCTAGAATATGTACAAAAACCAGCACAAGTGGCTATTTGTAAATGTGCGGCACATAGAAAGGGAACAGATCCAATTACCCTAGGGAATGCACTAGCAGACAAGACAGCAAAGGAAGCTTCTGAAGGACAGCAATGACAAACATATACAGTTTCCCAAGTAAATGATGAGGTACAGAGAGCTATTGATGAAACATGGTTATCAGAAATGCAGAAAACATCACCGGCAGGTGAAAATCAAAGTGGTTATATACAGGGTCAACACTGGTCAAAGGTATATACACATGTACAGAAGGTAAACCTAACTTATCTACTTCACTATTCACGTATGCTGTGTTATTGAGTCATGGGTAGGCCCATACCTCAAAAGGAGGGATGGTACTGGGTGTACACAACATATGGGTTTACAAAACTACTCTGAAAATTTTGTCTCACATATCCGATTTGTAACAGATACCATGCACAAGGTGCCCTAAGAGCCTTAAGGGGTAATTTCCCACAACCCCCTTATCCCTTTCACACAATATGCATGGATTTTATTGAATTGAACAAATGTGAGAATAAGTACTGTCTGGTTATTGTGTACAGGTTTATAAAGTGGGTGGAAGCTTTTCCTATGACGCACACGGATGGACAGTCAGTAGCCAAAGTACTAATCAAAGAGGTGATTCCACGACAAGGGATCCCCGCGCTGATTTACAGTAACAATGGCTCCAATTTTGTAAACTAAACAATACAACTAATTGGTATATGGTACAATATCTGACCTACTAGGGAGAATCACTATTTAGGTTGTAACCCCTGGTCAGAACACCCCAGCCCCCGAGCCAACTCAGTTTCAACTTAATACCTCTTTGTTTAAAACAGATTTTACTTACAAGGAGCAATTAAGTATAGAAACAGGATTTGGAGACAAAAATTAGTGGATAGAATGGGTCAGATACACAACTCAATCTAAGGGGTTAAGTGATTGTATTTCTTGTGCAAACCCAAGACCACAACTAGCTACCATTCCTCTCCCTGAAGAGGAAACAGATTTAGCTTGCATAATAAGACTGTTTTCAGAAAATATTACTGGGTCTGAATGTGCAAATGAGAAAAAGATACCCTAAAACTAAAATGCAAAGTACACCCCCTTCACTACAAGCATTACCAGGAAATTTTTCTAGTTTCTCTAACAAAGATAAGGATGGTACAAAGGTTGGCACTCTATCTCCTGAATACTGTGCGACCATAACATCAACTACAGACATTAAGTATCAACTAAAATGGTTTCAGGAACAGAAACGGCAACTAGCTGATGTTTGGTGGCTGTGTGGGGACAAGAAACTAAGGCTCAGACTGCCACCTAGATGGGAGGGTAGTTGTGCCCTTACCCGCCTGTTGCTTCCCTTTTATATTGTTCCTATGACTAATAAATTGATGAGACTACCAGGTAAACACTATTTTAAGAGACTTAAGTGTCCAGAATCATTTTGACAACCAGGTATATATAGACTCAATAGGTGTTCCACGAGGAGTTCCGGATGAATTTAAAGCACAGAATCAAGTAACAGCAGGACTCACCTCACTCTTCCTATGGGTACAGCCCAATAAGAATGTCGACTGGATAAACTACATTTACTACAACCAGCAGAGGTTTGTGAATTACACCGGAGATGCTATCAAAGGTATAGCAGCACAATTGGACGCCACCTCTTTGACAGCGTGGCAGAACCGTATAGCATTGGATATGTTGCTGGCAGAAAGGGGCGGGGTATGCGAAATGTTCGGCACCTTCTGCTGCACTTTTATTCCAAATAATACGGCACCTGATGGAAGTATCACCAAGGCTTTGCAAGGCCTACAAATGTTATCCCAGGAACTAACTGAGAACTCTGGTGTAGAGAACCCCTTAACAGGACTCTTTGAAAAATGGTTTGGTAAATGGGGTGATCTTGCAAAAGGTTTGCTCATCTCTGTTGTCATGGCAGCCACGGTCCTTACGCTGTGTGGATGTTGCTGCATTCCTTGTATTAGAGGAATTCTTCAAAGACTGATTGATACATCACTAACAAAGACTATGTTTTTTCAGAACAACACTGAACTATACCCGGAACCTGATGAAGACGAACTTACAGTCCTTTCAAAAGACTTATTTGTCTAAATGATAATACCTGGTAAAATAAAGAACCTGGATATTTGAATTATTGACATTATAAGTATAAAAGGGAGCAGCTGTTAGAGAAATTAGAAATTATACTTTAAATGTCAACTATGAATATGCATATTAATATGACTATATCTTCTAAAGTTAAAATGTTTGCTTTATATAACTCTATTAATACTTAAATATGCTGAATAAGCTCTAATAACCCTAATTACTGGAATAAGTCATATGACCATATTCTATTGTGCAAAGATGTGCTGACTCTTACATCTGTCAAAATATGGGCTGCGAACCATGAGATAATTTATGTATCCATTGTATGAAATATCCTGTCATAAGGTGTTGGCTGAAAAAGGATATTTCCCTATTTCCTGCTAACGTCAGAATAAAGGTTGAAATTATACATGGTCAGGACGTTACGAGCAGGAAAAGGGAAGGTTTAAGGGTTATAAAAGCTGAATGTGAATCTATGACAGGCAGAAATGGATCTCTGAAGCAGAAGATATACATTTAACCATTTCTCTTGCATATGCAATAAAATATCTTGACTTGTAACGAGAGTCGGTCCAAAATTACTTGACAAGAGGCTAGTAAAATCTCCTGTGTATATGAAGCTTCTATGAGGATGTAGCATCCTGCCCTAGCAAAGGCTACATTTGGTTTTGGCTATGCTATACTCTGTGGAGTAGCAATCTGTTATACACATCTGGTCAGGTTTTCCTAAGCCTGGGGGGCGGTTGATTGCTCCGGTCTGGCTTTGGAAGAAGCTTCCACAGACAGAGTAGGTGGGCCAGCCACTGAAGTAATGAATATTTATTTGACCTCAGCCAACCCCTGGTAGGGACATCCAGAGTGTGGCTGAGGGAGAAGATAAATTGTTTGCGAGGCTTTCTCATCCTGTTCTTATCCTGGGGCTGCTGCCCCTGTGATGCAGCCTGTGCACTAGAGAGCTGATGTTAGGCCTCAGTATGTGCTTGGCTGAGGGTCTGAAGTAAGGATGCACTGATAAAGTATTTTCATGCGTATACATGAAAATGCTCCCAATACCCAAAACCAATATTTTGCAGTGCGATTTGCATCCATACAAAACTAATAGGTGCCAAATCACACTGCAAAGAATTGCATGCAATTTGAACAGGAATGTGGTGCGATTCCTATCCGCATTGGCATGAGGTTTCCAGCAATGCTCCTGTGTGAACCCAGGCTGACATCACTATGACAAGCTACATGGGATCCAGACAGGAATCGCATTGCATTCCTGTTTAAATCGTATGCGATTTTCTCTTGTTAAAAAAATAAAAATCGTATGCGATTCTTTGCAGTGCGATTTGCACTCAATTTTATATGGATGCAAATCACACCACAAAGTATTGGTACTCGTACTCGCCGATAAAAATACAATATCGATGCATCCCTAGTTTGAAGGAATCCAGATTGAAAGATATTTTCTGGAGGTCAACATTTATGGAGGCGCACCTAAAGAGGGTTCCTTTTATCACAGAAAAATGTTGCATATACTGCTGTCCTTGGACATTGTGAGAAGGACGCTTGCTTAAGACCCTAGGTGTGCATGTCCTTAAAGAGGATGTAAACCCCCAAATAATTTTTTTTTTTTAATAAGGCTTGTACCTTCTAGAGTAGGGGTCTCAAACTGGTGGCCCTCCAGCTGTTGCAGAACTACAATTCCCATGAGGCATTGCAAGGCAGACAGTTACAAGCACGACTCCCATGGGCAGAGGCATGATGGTACTTGTAGTTCCACAACAGCTGGAGGGCCACCAGTTTGGGACCCCTGTTTTAGAGTATACGATTTCATTTCATCTATGCCCAGTGTTGCCACAGAGTTAATCCAGCTCTGAGCCATCTTCTTATCTTTTTTCAGTAAGATATATGTTGCCAAGGGGAGTGTAGAGGTGGGCGGGGAGTCTACTGATCTATTATACTAAATTTATTATAACAAGTCTACTATTTTTTATTGGTTGGGCCAAAGTGGCACTTGTGATTCTGTTGCTGACAACAACTTGCCAGTGACAGGATTGTCAAAAAGTGTTGTGAAAGTGCTCACCTGTTTCCAGAGGTCGCTCCAACGCTGGCAGGGTAAGCAGTGTCACCACCAAAGCTGAAAAATATCACGCATCAGAGAGAGCAATAATTTTTTGCTTATCTGGCTACTGACAGCAATCTGTGCAAATGGGAAATTATTTTCTCGGCCCTGCATAGTGTCAGTTACACAGGATTGCAAGTGTGACATTGCCCTAAAGTGCAGCTTTCTATTGAAAGCTAAAAGCCCCCCTCAAGATGTACCATGTTTCCCCAAAAATAGGACCTACCCCAAAAGTAAGACCTAGTGTCATTTTCCAGGAGGGCTGCAATATAAGCCCTACCCCGAAAATAAGCCCTAGCTTAAAATGCTTGTCAAATTATGCATCATCTTTTCTGGCAGGGAGGATCTCTTAGAACAGTGATTGCATCAGATCCTCTTCTCTCTCTCTAACTGTAATCAGCCTACATTTCTCATTAATCTTTGGGATGGGAGTGAATGTGGGAGATACACTAGGCCTGTACATGCAAATGTGAACTTGTCCACTTCAATATAAATCACACTCTTCATTCTGCAGCCAGCAAGCAGCCATACATAACACACGGTATGTTAGGTTACAGCCCTATAAATGCAAACCAGTGCAACGTGTCAGTGTCCACCAGAGCCAAATGTCAGGGACCACTAGTGAAGCTTATCAGTCAGATCAATGTCCGCTTGTCAGTCCCACCAGTGCTGCTTGTCAGTCCCATCAGTGCCAAGCGTGGATTATTATTAGAAATCACTTGTATGACACAGCAGGGATCTCCCGCTGTGTCAGGTATAGTATATGAGAACACTGCTCGCTGATATCTCGCCATTATAATTGACAGTGCACTGTGCCAATAACGGCACAATTGGCACAGTGTGCTGTCAATCATAATAACGACAGAGGCAGGACATCAGCAAGGTTTTCTCATATACTATACCCATAGGTGTGCGCAGCCTATTGCATTAGGGTGTGCACCCCAAATATATTAAAACATGGACGGTGTCAGTAGAGCAGAGGTTGGTGTCAGTAGGGCCGTGGACAGTGTCAGTAGCTCTTTATTTTTATTATGTTAATCTTTTTATTTTATTTTTTAAAAATTTAGGAGCCCCTTTCAAGGGCATTGGTGCAATATTAGCAGGGGGAATCTACAACTCAAGCAGTGATTAGGGTGTGCCCAGGCACACCCCCTGCGCACGCCTATGACTATACCCGACACAGTGGGAGATCCCCGCTGTGTCAATCAAGGGATTTCTGATAATAATCAGGCAGGGGCGGATTGCTGGCAGGGAGCAGAGGAGGAGGAGGGAGGAGAGAGAAGAAGATGGACAACTCCTCCGTGGGCAGCACAGACCGGGGGGGGGGGGCTGTGAGACCCCCCTCTGCCCACTACAGGAAATAGAACTATCTGCTTGCTTTCAGAGGACTACAACTGGGCATGTCAGACCGCTGGCTGAGCTTAGGAGAGGGATAGAAGCAAGCGGTCTTACTAACAGGATGTCAGCAGGCAAAGTTGGTGAAGGTAGGAGATTAGCAACAAGGACATGGGAACATTTTTTTTGCCAGAGTTCTGCTTTAAGAAAATACAAATACATACATAGCGGGAGAATAAGTACAGTGCCCAACAGTAATCAAGTTATTTTCTTTAACAGCTTACATCGGAACCCTCGGCAGATGTGCATCCAAGGGCAAGTTGCTTCCAGAGCTGCACTTGTAATAAGCAAGTAAGTAACTGTCACTGGTTACATGTAAACAATGTCAATATGTGGGATCTAGAGAAGGGGTAGGCAATTTTGGAGAGGTGGCAATCTACATGAACAACATGGAAGAGAGTTTAAAGACCCCAAGAGCACAGCTATTTTTTTTTTTTTTTTTAAGAAAATTACCAAAGCAAGGTCTATTAAAATGTAAGGAAGAATAATAGCTAACATTAGTGTAGCGGCACCCCCTTTTCCCACTTCTCCCTCTTTCTCTCTTTGCGGCTGGCTGACTCGTCTAGGGGTACCAGGGAGAAGAATGGGGGGGGGGGGCGCACCACCAGCTCGTGCCCTCTGATGTGTGTTATGCAGAGGTGTGAGCTAAACCTTTTACCTTCGGGTCTGTGTTCACGTCCGGAGCTTCAGCTTCTCTTGTGGAGGATTCTGTCACAGGCAGGGGCACTTGGCTCCCAGTAACTTGAGTTCCACACCAAATAAAGTCCAACACTTATTTATTCTGTTAGAGCAACAAATAGTAAACTGATTGAACTTGAAGAACAGACAGGTGTGGGTAGGAGAAGGTCCAGGCACAAAGAATTAAAGTTCTCTCCTGTTCCGTATAGTGCAAACAGGCTTGGCGCACAGTCGCTGCTACCGACCATGAACTTAGTTTCTGCCACAAACCTTGGTGAAAGTAGAGGCCTCTGCCACAGACCTTGATGATAGGTCTCTGCCACCGACCTGGTTCAGTTGGATCCCTGCCACTGACCACAAGAACATAGAATACCTCCGTTAGGATAAATGGCCCCTGTCAGGGAAAGACCAGAGACCGTCACTGGCATTATGCTGTACCAACTCTTCGGGAGGGTCACATCTCTGGTCCCTTATGCTCTGGATTCGGGCACCCAATTCCGGGGGCACCCTAGGAATACTTCATCCCTCGCGGGACCCAGTGGAAGGTACTGGGCCCCAGGCCTTCTTGCAAAGTACCTCACCCCAGGCTTAAGGTGCCTGGGATGGAACTCTACTCCACGTGCCCAGGCCAAGGGCACCTGGACACGGACGAACAGACAGCAGCCCCCAGGCTGAAGGTGCCTGGTGCTCGGACTCCTCGTGCGCAAGATGTCCGCCCCCTTTATACCCTCTCCCGGCAAGCACAGCGGGTTCCCTGCCCCATCGTACTGCCGCCGCGAGAGGACAAAAAGGACACGGCCCTACAATGGTGGTTCAGCCCAAGGCGACAGCGCCACCCAGGGGCCGCAGGGAACTGGACACCACTGATATCTTCCACGAACAAAGACAACCATAAAACCCTTGTAATTGTTGCATCTGGGCCATATTACCGCCCAAACACTCCCCTACTAAATATTGATACCTGCTACACTAGTACAATTCCAGTTTATATGTAGAAATTGACTTTTAGGGATGGTAACAACTAGTCATATCAAAAAAATGCAAGGAAGGTCTTAGGATTTCAGAGGTCAAAAGTAAGAAGTAACACAGGGAGCAAGGGACAGTAGCAAGTAATGCAAAGTTTTGGGATTAACAGTAAGTAACCCAGCGTTTAGAGGTTAGCAGTATGTAGCACAGAGTTCAACGGTCAGGAGTAACACAGAATTCAGAAGTCAGAAGTAACAGAGGTCACTAATAAGTAATGCAGAAGATGCAAGTAGTAAGTAGCACAGCATTCAGGATTCAATAGTAAAGAAGTAGTAAGGGTCAATAAGTAAGGCAAATTTAAGAAGTCAGTAGTAACACAGAATGCAGGGGTGAGTAGTAAGCACTGCAGAGTGAAGGGGTCAGCAGTAAATACCAAAGAATTTAAAAGTCAGGAGTAATACAAACTGCAGCAGTCAGTAATAAGGAACACAAACTGCAAGGGTCAGTAGTAAGCCCAGCAGAGTGCAGGGGTCCGTAGTAAATAGTGAAGAGTTCAGAGATCATTAGTGACACAGACTGCATGGGTCAGTAGTAACAGACTTCAGGGGCCAGTAGTAAGTAACACAGACTGCAGGAGTCAGTAGTAATACAGAGTCCAGGGATCAGCGATAAGTAATTTAGAGGTCAATAGCATGTAACAGTGTCCAGAGGCAAGTAGTAATACAGAGTTCAAAGGCCAGTAGTAACACAGAATGCAGAGGTCAGTTGTAAGTAACACAGAGTGCAGGGTCACTGGTAGCGCAGAAGTTCAGATGTCAGAAGGAACAGAGTGCAGGGGGGGGGGGGGGGGAATAGTAGCAAAGCACAAATCCCCTGCTCCCCCTGTAAATTTCACTCACCAGACCTCAGATGTAGCAGAGCCCAGCAGAATGAGGACAATCTCCCCCCCCCCCCCCCCCCCAGGTTTTCCCTCATTTGTCATAGCACCTCAGAGCCAAAACCTTCCCTCAGCTCTGCATTGCACATTTCTGCTCTGATCGGAGGTCTGAAAAGCGGTAGATGGGGTCAGGCGCTAGCAGCATAGCCAGCATGTGATCTACACATCATGATTGTTGTTTTACAGTGAGGCCAAATTGCATTAGTTTGCAAAAAGCTGCTCAGGCTCCTTAGTCCTTGTGTTGAGCACAAGTCCAGGCAGCAACCATGAAAGCCTTCTGCAATCTGCAGTGGCAGAAATGTCAGAATCTCTAACCCTTCCTTACTCTATCCCAAAAAAATAATAATGGCTGAAGTTGGGCTTCTTCAGAAGCTCATGTACAAAATATAAAGTAATATCCTGCTTCTATTATGTACCCTCCCAAAAGCAGTCATCTTTACCTGTGACCTGATAAAGCAAGCAGCTAAGCGTTTGCAAATTTTTACAAATTCACTGCACTGTGGGCGATTACACACTATTGGGCAGTTACTCACACATGATCTGCAGCTATGAGGTTAACTGTAATGTTTAAAAACATAAACAAGGGTTTTTCTACATGTTGCCATATATTATATTTCGCATGCGCAGCTCACCGTAAAATTCTGCAATGCCGAATCTGACTGAACAATCGTGCATGCGGTGATTGAGACCCTGGATCTGCCCACCTGAAGATGTCAGTGGCCGGGCAGGGAGCTCAGGAATGCCACATCACTGGAGCTGAGTATTGTTCTGCTTCAACAGTTCAAAAAAACAATTACCGTATTTATCGGCGTATAACACGCACAGACATATAACACGCACCCTAACTTTAAGAGGGAAGTTTCAGGAAAAAAAACTTTCCACAGCCCCCTGCGTATAACACGCAGGCACAGTTTACCCTCCATTTTCAGGGTAAAAAAGTGAGTGTTATACGCCAATAAATACCGTACATTCCAGGCATGTAACATCCCATTGGTTGTGCTGTCAAACCATCAAATGGCTGGTGTCATACCAGAGCTTGGCTAAAATGATAGGAGGGATTAAGTCTGGGGACCCTGGGCCCTGTCTATGTTTCCTTTTCACAGACCAAGGTTTTATTCACTCTTCAAAATTCTACCATAAATAGGGATTTATTCAAATTGAATCCTTACAGCTACACACTAGTGGAAAGGAAACCAGAGGTATTGAACACAGTCAGATTTGGTTATTTTTCAAATATACATTGATTAGTTTTATAAGCGGGATCTGCAGTTATTCACAACCAGCCCTTCTTTCAATAGAGTGTTTACTGTCCACTTGCCGACTGTAATATTGTATTTGTATATATACATTATGGATTGTAAATGGTTTACCAGGGTTATGGCTGTAGCTATTAAAAGCGTCCCGCTAGCGGCCGAATAGTGCCGCAAAAACAACGGTAAAGCACCGCTAAAAATAGCAGCGCTTTACCGCTGATGCCCTCTGCTGCTCAGTGTGAAAGCAGCCTCATGCCTTGTACACAGGATCGGATTTTCCGTCGGGATAAACTCAGACGGATTTTTCAGAGGGAATTCCGTTCAAGCTGTCTTGCATACACACTGTCACACCACATTCCGACCGTCAAGAACGCGGTGACGTACAACACGACGACGAGCCGAGAAAAATGAAGTTCAATGCTTCCGAGCATGCGTCGAGTAGATTCTGAGCATGCATGTTTTTTTCTCCATCTGAGTTCTCTACAGACGAACTGAATTTTCAATAGAAATTTTTTTCGTCGGAAAAAAAAAGAGAACATGTTCGCTTTCTAAATTAACCACTTCCATACTGGGCACTTAAACACCTTCCTGCTCAGACCAATTTTCAGCTTTCTGCGCTGTTGCACTTTGAATGACAATTGCGCGGTCATGGTACACTGTACCCAAACTAAATTTTTATCATTTTGTTCCCACAAATAGAGCTTTCTTTTGGTGGTATTTGATCACCTCTGCGATTTTTATTTTCTGCTAAAAAATAAAAAAAAGACCGAAAATTTTGAAAAAAATAAGTTTTTTTTTGGTTTCAGTTACAAAACTTTGTAAATAAGTTCGTTTTCTCCTTCACTGATGGGCACTGATGGGGCTGCACTGACGGGCACGGATAAGGCGGCACAGATGGGCACCGATCGGCGGCACGGATGGGCACCGATCGGCGGCACGGATCGGCGGCACGGGTGGGCACAGATGGGCGGCACGGGTGGGCACAGATGGGCGGCACAGATGGGCGGCACGGGTGGGCACAGATGGGCGGCACGGGTGGGCACAGATGGGCGGCACGGGTGGGCACAGATGGGCGGCACGGGTGGGCACAGATGGGCGGCACGGGTGGGCACAGATGGGCATTGATAGGCGGCACTGATAGGTGGCACCGGTGGGCACAGATGGGCGGCACGGGTGGGCACAGATGGGCGGCACGGGTGGGCGGCACGGGTGGGCACAGATGGGCATTGATAGGCGGCACTGATAGGTGGCACAGATGGGCATTGATAGGCGGCACTGATAGGTGGCACGGGTGGGCACTGATTGGCATCCATTAGTACAGTACAATGCCACCTATCAGTGCCAAACAATAATGCCTGCCAATCAGTGGTGCCCATTGTGGGCACTGATTGGCATCCATTGTGGCACTGATTGGCATCCATTGTCCCTGGTGGTCTAGGGTGGCATACCTTACATGGTGTGCTTCCCTGGTGGTCCAGTGGGCATCCTCGGGGGGGCTGTGCTGATAATCGATCAGCACAAACCCCCCCCTGTCAGAGGAGCAGCCGATCGGCTCTCCTCTACTCGCGTCTGACAGACGCGAGTGAGGAAAAGCCGATGACCGGCTTTTCCTGTTTACCACGTGATCAGCCGTGTCCAATCACGGCTGATCACAGTGTAAAGAGTCTCCGTCGGAGACTCTTTACCTAGATCGGTGTTGCAGGGTGTCAGACTGACACCCCGCAGCAACGATCGCCGCGATGCGCGCCCCCGGGGGCGCGCAGCGGCTCAAAATCCTGAGGACGTCATATGACGTCCTGTCAGGATTCTGCAACCGCTTTGCCGCCGTCAATCCTCTATAGGGCGGGCGGCAAGTGGTTAAGATGGGGCACACACACACAGTCGGAATATCCGATGAAAAAATTCCGTTTGACCTTTTCCATCGGAAATTCCGATTGTGTGTACAAGGCATTACTGTTTTTACCGGAGTACCCGAGAAACTATCCAACGGGTCGCGCGGCTGGCATGGATGTTCCCAGATCATCTCTAAATGCCTCTATGGTCTTGGAGGACCGGAGAGACGTTACAATGTCACTCCTGATCTAGGGTGGAAATATATATATATTTTTTTTAAAGCAAAAGATCATTTTTTTTTTTTTAGCTTTTGCTTTTAAATTTAGAGGAGAGATATGGGGTCTTATATATATCTCCATAAAGAGGACCTGTCATGCCTTATTTCTATTACAAGGGATGTTTACATTCCTTGTATTAGAAATAAAAGTGATCAAAAAAAAAATGAAAGATTTAAGCTCCCTCATTCCTCCGTGCACACGCACAGATGCAAACCTATACGCAAGTCGCGCCCGCATAAATATAGAGTGTTTGCATCACACGTGAGGTATCGTATAAAAAGCAGTGCAGCGCTCAAATACTAAATCGCACGAAACATAAAAGAGTCCATAAGTGTAAAGTTCAGGAATCAGAAAGTGTCGACTGGCACACCAACAGAGAGATATAAAGATCCTTTGGCCGTGATATAGGGTGCTTGAAGATAAACACTTGTGCAACCACTTCTGACAGACTACAAGCAGAACAAGCTGCCTACACATTCTGACCCACCCACATGATACCTGACGTGATTTAACTAGTGTGTGGGGATAAAATCTCCTGGCGGACAGACTGCAGATAGCAAACGGCCTACACAGTCTGACCCGCCCACACCTCATACGTAATGATATCTACAAGACGCAGAATATATATATATATATATATATATATATCACAAACGGGGCATAACATAATGATTGTCTCGACTCCTTTTTCTTCCTCCACCTGATGTTCTAATTGTACATCTTGGGGGAAATGATATTGGGAAACGGAAAACTTTAGAAATTATTTTAAATAGGGATGATTTGCAAAAAATTCATCAAATTTTTCCTAATACCGTTGTAATATTTTCAGAGATAGTGCAGAGACTAGTTTGGCTTTTTCCTCCATCTATGCACGCCTTTGAAAAGATTAGGAAACGGGTAAATAGGGCAGTTTCTAAACTTCTTTCAGTTCTGTGTAGGTTTTCCTTTAGACATACTGATCTGGAGGGAGGAATTAGAGGGCTTTATAGGAAAGACGGAGTCCATTTATCGGAAATTGGATTAGATATATTTAATGCAGACTTGGGCTCCTGTGTTGAGTTGGCCGCGGTGTGGGGTGCTGTGGTCAGGCGGTCCTAAGACCACCTGGCTTTTGGGGATTTTATATTTGCTGCCTGAGCCGTAGTGGCTAGGCTAGCTTAAAGCTTATTTATATTGAAAGTTGGATTGAATTATTTATTCATAAAGTTTGAAACCAGTAATAAACAACCGCTGCCTTTATTATCCAACAATTGTCTGCTGTCTATTTAATTTAAAGTTTAGGTATTATTTCCCGTCTGCTGTCCCATGAGGTATACCTATGACAATTACAGGCCTCTCTCATCTTTTTAAGTGGGAGAACTTGCATAATTGGTGGCTGACTAAATACTTTTTTGACCCACTGTGTGTGTGTGTGTGTGTGTGTGTGTGTGTGTGTGTGTGTGTGTGTGTGTGTGTGTGTGTGTGTGTGTGTGTGTAATATATATATATATATATATATATATATATATATATATAACGTTTGGGGTGTTCTAAGTAATTTTCTAGCAAAAAATACGGATTTAAACTTGTAAACAAAAAGTGGCAGAAAAGGCTTGGTCGGCAAGTGGCTATACTTTGGCCAGTTGTTTACCACAAACCTGACCTCTGCACCAACTGTTTATACTGTAGTTAAATTTTTCTTACAAGGGTCCTGGTTCTATACATAGTAGTAGACATGGTCACGGTTTGGCAAACATTCTTATAAAATAATTTGCTATTGTGTTTCAGGTATTCCAGAGACCATCCTGTTTTTCTGAAGCTAAGAGATTTTTTCTGGGTCACATCACAGTCCAAATTTCAACTTCCATATGGCACAAATGGCAGTGGTAAGATAGTTACGAAAACAAATTTTTTGATCATTAATGTACCTTCATACACAATCAGAAGTTATGTATAAAATAAAGTATGTTTCAAAATATTACCAAAACAGCGCTAAATGTTGGTATGAATTAGGTGACCAACATCACCTTAAAAGGTGTCAAACAGTTTTAAGACAGATAAACAGTGCAGAGGTGTCAGAAAGTGTCCATAAATGATCGTGGATAATAGCAGCGTGCACCTTCACCGTAACATCCAGATCTGTCTTAAAACTGTTTGACACCTTTTAAGGTGATGTTGGTCACCTAATTCATACCAACATTTAGCGCTGTTTTGGTAATATTTTGAAACATCATTATTGTTTTTATGTTTATACCCTTATTAATCACTTTTTAGTTTTTAAACGGCTGCTTAGGGAAGAGTTGCTCTAGTATACCACTAGGGAACTCAGTTTGCTGCTTAGTCCTTTATACCATTTTTGGTTTTTAGATATTTTACCTACTGCTTAGGTTGAGCAAAGCTGTGTTTGTGGCGCCGAGTGGTGTATTGTAGGCCTGTATACACCCTTTGTTTTGTTTATAAAATAAAGTATATGTATGCTGAAAAAAAAAAAAATTATATATATTTTTTTGTAGTTTTAAATAGTCAGGACGGATTTGTACCCCTGGCAAGTATTTATAGTTTAAACCGAGAAGATATTCTCCTGCACTAGTGCAGGGGGGCTTTAGTAAAAAGATGGTATCTGGGGTATGTGAATTTAATCTGGACTTTGCCTGCTTGGCCACACAATTGACTAACCTAAAAAAGAAAAAAACTTCCATCGTCATCCGCTGCACCCCCAGGCAGAAACCGCATTCTGCCAGTCAAAACAGGCTTATTGACAGAAACCAGTCCTCATAGCCCTAGACTTTCAGAAAGTGTTAATGGTGCTAGCATATTTTCCAGACTCAGGCACCTTGCTTCTACTTTCAGTGAACAATAAATACTTTGTATGAAAGAAGAAAAAAGGCGCAAGACCCAACGCATGAATCAAGATAAAAAAAAGTTTATTCTAAATGAATTGGTATACACACACACACACACGGAAAAATTGTTCATCAAAAAATCAATTACAATATTCTCATTTGATAAAATTGTAAAAATAGATGCCCATTTTATCGCTTGTATGGGCATCAATTTTTACAATTTTATTTTAAGTGAGAATATTGTAATTTATTTATTCATGAACACGTAGTATTTTTCCTTGTGTATATACCAATTTGTTTACAATAAACTTTAATCTTGATTCCTGCGTTAGGTCACATGCCTTTTTTCTTCTTTCATAGTTAGTCAGGTTGAAAAAAGACACAAGTCCATCCAGTTCAACCATAAAAAAATAAAAATAATAATGATAATAATAATAATAATAATAAAAATAATATCGTACAATCCCATATAAACAATTCCATACCCACACTTGATCCAGAGAAAGGCGAAAAACCCCAGCAGAGCATGATCCAATTTGCTACAGCAGGGGAGAAAATTCCTTCCTGATCTCCTGAAACGCAATTGGATTTTCCCTGGATCAACTTAACCTATAAATGTTAGTATCCAGTTATATTATGTACATTTAGGAAAGAATCCAGGCCTTTCTTAAAGCTATCTACTGAGCTGGCCCGAACCACCTCTGCAGGGAGTCTATTCCACATTTTCACAGCTACTGTGAAGAAACCTTTTCTATATTTGGAGATGAAATCTCTTTTCCTCTAGACGTAAAGAGTGCCCCCGTGTCCTTTGTGTTGACCGTAAAGTGAATAACTCAACACCAAGTTCACTATATGGACCACTTATATATTTGTACATGTTTATCATATCCCCCCTTAATCTCCTCTTCTCAAGAGTGAATAAATTCAGTTCCTCTAATCTCTCCTAATAGCCGAGCTCCTCCATGCCTCTTATCAGTTTGGTTGCCCTTCTCTGCACTTTCTCCAGTTCCCCAATATCCTTTTTGAGAACTGGGGCCCAAAACTGAACTGCATATTCCAGATGAGGTCTTACTGTTGATTTGAACAGGGGCAAAATTATCTCTTTCTCTGGAGTCCATACCTCTCTTAATACAAGAAAGGACTTTGCTCGCTTTGGAAACCGCAGCTTGGCATTGCATGCCATTATTAAGCTTATGATCTACCAAGAACCCCAGATCCTTCACTATGGATCCCCCCAGTTGTACTCCCCCTAGTATGTATGATGCATTCATATTCTTAACCCCTATGTGCATAACTTTACATTTATCAACATTAAACCTCATCTGCCACATAGTCGCCCAATTAGACAGAGCATTGAGGTCGGCTTGTAAATCGGAGACATCCTGTAAGGATGTTTTTCCACTGTATAGCTTAGTGTCATCTGCAAAGACAGAAATTTTACTTTTGATCCCGGACCCAATATAATTTATAAATACATTAAAAAGTAAGGATCCCAACACTGAACCTTAGGGTACACAACTGATAACCTTAGACCATTCAGAGTAAGAATCATTAACCACTTCTCTCTGAATTCTGTCTTTTAGCCAGTTTTCTATCCATTTACAAACTGATATTTCCAATCCTGTAGACTTTACCTTATACATGAGCCGTGTGTGTGGAACTCTATCGAATGCTTTTGCAAAATCCAAATTATACCACGTCCGCCACCTTTCTGTCCAAGGTTTTGCTTGCCTCTTCATAAAAAAATAAAAATAAAATCAGGTTTGTCTGACAACTTCTGTCTTTCATGAATCCATGCTGTCTGTTGCTTAAAATATTTTTTTCCAGCAAGAACTCGTCTATGTGGTCTTTTATTAATCTCTCCAGTATCTTCCCAACTATAGAAGTTAAACAGGTCTATAGTTACTTGGTTCCCTTTTTAAATATGGGCACCACATTGGCCCTGCGCCAATCCAGTGGTACTATTCCTGTCATTAACGAGTCCCTAAAAATTTGATACAATGGCTTTGAAATTACAGAGCTCAATTCTTTTAGGATCCGTGGGTGTATGCCATCTGGTCCAGGTGCTTTATCCACCTTTACTCTGTCTAAATATTTCTGGACTATATCACTTGAGCCATTGTGGATCATTTGGGGCTGTGTCACTACCACCCCCATTATGGACATGAGCTCCCCCATGCTCCTTTGTATACACAGAGCTGAAGAAAGTATTTAATAAATTAGCCTTCTCTTTGTCCCCAGTCACCCAATCTAGATTATTTTGTAAAGGGCCTACATGATCAGACTTGACCTTTTTACTGTTAATATATTTGAAGAATATTTTGGGGTTTGTCCTATCTTTTGCAATCTATCATTCGTTTTGAGTTTTTGCATCCTTGAATTCTTTTACATATTCTGTTATATTCTTTGTAACATTTAAATTACACTAGTGTTCCTTCATTTTTATGTTTTTTAAAAGCTCTTTTCTTATAGTTTATAGATTTTTTTAACTTTGGCCGTGAGCCACATGGGTTTTATTTTTAACCTTTAAAAACGTATTGCCCATGGGAATATACTTTGCAGTGAGTTCACAAGCAGTCTTTTTGAAGAAGAATTCCCATTTCTGTTCTGTGCCCATTGATGCCAATATTGTCCTGTAATAGGTTTATACATTTTTGCCCTGTCCCAGCAGTTCCATTACTCCAATCAATTTCTGGGTAATTACAATCCCCCATTATTATCACTGTCCCAGCCCTTTCCATCTGTGCAAGGAGCGGAGTCTGCACCTCCTCATTAACATTGGGTGGTCTATAACATACTCCAATGATTAACTTTGAACTACGCACATCTGTATGCAGTTCCACCCATAATGCTTCAGACCCATCACACTCTCCATCCACCAGGTCCTTTTTCACATTCGCTTTGAGATCACTTCTCACAGAGACAGACCCCTCCACCTTTCCTTTTTACCCTGTCTTTCCGAAAGAGTGCATACCCAGGAATATTAATAGCCCAGTCATGTGAGGAATGAAGCCAAGTTTCAGCAATACCGATTACATCAAAGCTCTCCTGATGCACCAGAGCTTCCAACTCACCTATTTTGCTTGGCAGACTTCTGGCATTGGTGAACAAAGACTTCAATGCATTAATATATTTTGACCGGTCACATACTCTTGGGTGTTCCGAGATTGCAACTAGGACTTGCTGCTATATACTTTCCTTGGGTTTATGTGCTTTGGTTACCCTACCACTAATGCCCCTAATACTACTCTTTGGAATATGTTCCACGCTGACTGACTAGCTCTATCTCTGGACCCTCCCCCCCCATTGCCTAGTTTAAAAAAAACTAACTTTTTGGCCATCTTCATTCTCAGCAGTCCGTCCCTTCTATAGTACTGGTCATCGACTGAGAAGTCGGCCCAGTCCTCCAGGAACACAAACCCCTCCTTACTACACCAGCTCTTCAGCCACTTGTTAACTTCCCTAATCTCCATCTGCCTTTCTGGTGTGGCTCGAAATACCGGTAGTATTCCTGAGAATACTACCTTGGAGGTCCTTTTCCTCAATTTAGCTCCCAAGTCCCTAAAATCGTTCTTTAGGACACTCCATCTGCCCAAGTATTTATTTTTCACTAAAAGTAGAAGCAAGGTGCCAGAGTCTGAAGAATATGCTGGCACCATGAACACTTTCTGAAAGTTTAGGGCTATGAGGACTGGTTTCTGTCCATAAGCCTGTTTTGACTGGCAGAGTGCGGTTTCTGCCTGGGGGGTCCAGCGGTGACAATGGAAGTTTTTCTTTTTGGAGGGCAGCCAATTGTGTGGCCAAGCTGGCAAAGTCCAGATTAAATTCACATACCCCAAATAGTGGAAGCAAGTTGGCTCCCTTTCACCTAACACAAATCAAGAGGCAAAGGAAGTGGAAAAAAAGCCAATGCAAGTGGAGAAAACAAATATGCATATCAAAATAACACAAAATCATAAATACTGAGATATATATATATACACACATACACACACATACATACATACACACGTTTACATTAATATACACACAGGTGATGCCCATAGAACCAAGACCACCAGAATGTGCCAACTGACCTATATACATTCGTACAAATAAAAGTCTACATAAAAGGCATCGGTATATAAAAAAAATGCTACACATATCAGATTGTATACTAATAAATCATTAACAAAAAAAAATAAAAAATTATACATACATTATATATATATATATATATATATATATATATATAAAATACATAATCCAAAGACTCATCCAACCAATATCAATAATATGAAACATGCAACTATCAAGGGTGAGGCAATAATATATAGATATTAAAATATATAAAAATAATAGTATAAAAACATAAAACAGTGATAAACTGTGTCAGTGATATACTAAAACAGCGCTAGTGTTGGTATATATCAGATGGCCAACACCACCTAGAAAGTGAAAAACTGTTTCAGGCAGATGATTTTAAAGTGCAGAGTGTCTGATAATGTCCATAGATGATCTTGGAAGTAAACAGCATGCACCTTCACCGAAAACTCCAGGTCCACCCAGTGAAAACACACTCCCCCTCAGGGGTTTAAACTCACCAGAGCAAGCTCAAATATAAACCTTAATAGAGGTAGATAAAGCAGAACCTGCATAAACCTCGGCACTCAACATCAGCCTAGGAGATGACAGATCTGTGGGGGCTCCTCCTCTGCTGCCACTTCCAGTAATGTCTCCTCTCTACTTCCTCCCAACTCAGTGCTCACCTCTCACCTGGAACTTCCTGTCTGTACCTGACAGGTATATCAATAATATGAAACATGCAACTATCAAGGGTGAGGCAATAATATATAGATATTAAAATATATAATAAAAACTGCCCCATATCAAAATGCATACAAATTAAAAATCCATTACGAAACCCTTAAAAAAAGCTGCGCTTAGTGAGATAACCCTAGTGGTGGCAAATAAAACAAAATGATACTGAAAGCCTGTTTAAACCAGGGTATGTACGTCAAGACCTTAATTCAGACCCCTCTGGGACAAACTTCCCAGCTGATGGAACCAGAAGGTCTCTCTGACAATTTTTGATACCTTCTACCCTCATCGCAATCCCCAACCCCAAACACTGTAAGACCTTTGGGGTTCTTGTCATGTGCATCCCTAAAATGGCATGTTACAGAATGCTTATCAAATCTAAGAAGGATATTCATTTTGTGTTCCCCAAAATGTATTTTCAGAGTGCGTGACATGCAGCCCAAGTAGAAAAGGACACAGGGGCAAACCAAACAGTATACAACAAACTCAGTCCCACAGTTGATGAACTGCTTGATTGGATATATCTTGCCATCTACCCCACAATTGGAAGCCCCGCATCTATAGCTTCCCTTCTGGTCTAAAATAGAACTCCAGCCAGAAGAGGAGTGTTTTAGTTTGAGATCTTACTAGGCTAGGAGCCACAAAACTTCAGATCTTTAGGCCTTCGGAACATAACATCTGGCTGTTGAGTAATTGTGCCAAGCGACAATGGGTCATGTACCAGAATGCCCCAAAACTTATGGAGAACGCTTGATATCAAACGCTTTCTGAATGTATCTGGTATAGAAGGCTAATCTATGGTGGCCCTGATTGTTGTTAGCCAACCTTCTCCTCCTAACAACTTTCTTCTCTAGAGCTTGGTCCTCAAGGAAGTATTCTGTCCTATATTTATTGTAGGCCACATCAATAACCTCAGTAGCTTATCCCTTATCAAGAAATGTCCTTCTGAGAATAGGGCTCTGTGTGCCATAATCTTCAACCTTCGTGCAGGTCCTCCTGAGTCTACAATATTGGCCCAAAAGGGACATTTGTAATCCATCTAGGGTAATGATGACTACACGCATGGAGGTAGGAGTTACCCTCTGAGGGTTTAAAGTGAGTTTTGGATACAGTACGAGTATCCGAGTCTGCCCTAAACTCCAGGTCCAGAGACACCAATGTCTCATCTACAACATGAGTAAACTCTATACCACACGGGTTGGATTGGCAATGAGACAAAACTGTTCTAACCGCAAGTCTGACTCATTCCATATAATAAGGATGTCATGAATATAAAGAGAGTATTGAACCACGTTTGCCCCATATGGATTATCGGTTCATATATGGTGTTGTTCCTAGTTACCCATAAACAAGTTAGCATAACTCAGGGCAAACCTGGCCCCCATAGCAGTCCCCTGACCTGTCTGTAGAATTCCCCTATGAAGAAATAATTGTGTGGAAGCATAAAATCTATACACTGCACAATTAAGGAGAAGGAGATTTGAGCTGGATGCAAAGAATTAGCCTTACACAAAAAACATTCTGAACTGCCTGAAGACTATATTGATGTTGGATAGAGGTGTACAATGAAGATACATCAAGGGAAACCCACCTATATCCTGCCATTTATATTTGGACAAGATCTTAATCATAAGTCTAGAGTCCCTGATGTAAGATGGAAGTTATACAACCAGGTCTTGCAGGAAGTGGTTAATATAATTACCCAGATTGCTGGTTAGGCTGTTAATACCAGTAATAATGGGTCTACCAGGGGGATGGCATTTACGCTTGTGCACCTTCTGGGGAATATGGCGTGCGTTCCAGCGGCTTGGATCATGATGGAGAGCTGTATTCCTGTGCCTTGTGTGTCCCCTCTCGGCAGCCGTGTAGTGGGTGTGGCGGGCCCGCTGTGCATGCCGGGAGAGGATAAAAAGGGGCAGACGCTGCCTGTTCGGGGTTCGTCTGTCGTGGTTGAGGGTCCTACACCAAGGAGTGTGTTCCTGTCCGCCCTGGGCACCTTCAGCCCAGGGGCGGAGGTCGGTAAATCAGTCCCAGGCACCTTTAGTCCTGGGACTGTAGCAAAGGCCTTGGGCCAACACCTGCGACTGGGGCCCATCAAGGATCGAGGAATCCCAGGGTGCTGCCTTGCGAGGGGACCCGTATCTTTGACGAGGAGGCCGGGGGAGGAACTGTTCGAGGAACCGGTGAGAAGTCACGGTGAAGGAAGGGGCCCGGTAACTCTCTGGAGGGAGGTCTTCTCCTTACAGAAAGGTCCAGCTTTGTGGCAGAGACCAAGTTCACCAGGTCAGTGGCAGAGACCAAGTTCACCAGGTCAGTGGCAGAGACCAAGTTCACCAGGTCAGTGGCAGAGACCAAGTTCACCAGGTCAGTGGCAGAGACCAAGTTCACCAGGTCTGTGGCAGAGACCAAGTTCACCAGGTCTGTGGCAGAGACCAAGTTCACCAGGTCTGTGGCAGAGACCAAGTTCACCAGGTCTGTGGCAGAGACCAAGTTCACCAGGTCTGTGGCAGAGACCAAGTTCACCAGGTCTGTGGCAGAGACCAAGTTCACCAGGTCTGTGGCAGAGACCAAGTTCACCAGGTCTGTGGCAGAGACCAAGTTCACCAGGTCTGTGGCAGAGACCAAGTTCACCAGGTCTGTGGCAGAGACCAAGTTCATCCAGTCTGTGGCAGAGACCAAGTTCATCCAGTCTGTGGCAGAGACCAAGTTCATCCAGTCTGTGGCAGAGACCAAGTTCATCCAGTCTGTGGCAGAGACCAAGTTCATCCAGTCTGTGGCAGAGACTGTGCAGTTAAGTTAGAGTACCATTTGGCTGCTAGTCCCTACCTAGGGAGACTATCTATTTGGGCTGAGTCTGCTTGAGAAGCCGAGTAGTAAAGTGATTACGTTTGTGCCTGGACCTTTCCCACACATTATGCTGTCCTGTCTTCTTGCTCCAACCTTTACCTATCAGAGACTATTATTTGCAAAGAGAAAATAAACTCTGCGTTGGAGTTGCAGCTGGTGTGGACATTCAAGTCACTGGGGGAAACAAGGACTTATCTCTGTCTATTGTAGAGGGGAGAATCATTCTCTAGAGGATTCTGGTTTCTGACCGTGGAGACCCGCTAACCACACCGCTCAACCTCTTTATACAGGAGGGTACGGGCTTGTGGCGTGGCGTGCCCTCTCTACCTGCAAGGAGCCAAAAAAGGCAGGTGAAGGTGGTGAGGGTGCTACATATATATATATATATATATATATATATATATATATATATATATAAATAAATAAAATAATGCAATGTTACGGGCTCCTACTACAAAAAATAATAAATGCTAATTTTTGTACCTGCAAAAAAAAATTGCATTTATTATTTCTTTTTTTTAAATGTGAACTCCTCTTTTAACTCAGATATTGAGGCAGGAGAGTGTGCTTAGCTTAAAAAAAACACTCCTCCCCTCCTGAAGACTCCTGTGATGTATGAAGTAATTTGCCTAGGCCTGGAAACCAGGAAGTAACTGAGGAAATGTAAAAAAAAAAAAAAAAAACGAAGGCTGGCTTCACACCGCTGTGCGAAGCGGCTCACAGCAGTAGTCCGGTGCACCCCTGTTTAGTGTTTCAGGTCCGATTTCAGTACGAATTTTTGTCTAAATTCTTACCTGAAAACGGACCAGAAGACGCACAGGATGCAATTCGCTCCGGAGATGTGTTTACTGGCTCCATAGAGTGCCGGTCACAATCTCCTGACATGCAAATTGGATGCAGGGAAACCCGCATCCAATTCGCAATAGTGTGAACCCAGCCTCAAACAAGTTAATACAATATACTTTCCTATTTACTAATGCTAGGAGCAGAAGGATTATATAAATAAATAGTCAATGTGGATTGAGAGTGCAGAAGGGTTATAACCTCTGGGGTTTTTAGGTCTGTGTCTCTATTGGAGAGATTTACTCTAGCTTTCTGTCCAGGGGACACTCATCACTGGGGGAAAGGTAGAGGGGAATATCAAAATATGACACCTGTCACCAAAAGGTGAGTTCTCCTCAGTGGAGATACTGGTTCCGGTGACAATTGTTTAGGTTAGGATTTTCCCTCGTCTCTCCTATTGTGTAGAAAAGGAAGTGAAGGCTTGTCTCCCAAATTGGCATAGACAGCATCAAAAAATATGACAGCATTTCTAACCCTTCCCTATGACAGGGGAAAAAAAAAATAAAAATTGCACCTTAATGCATTCCCTGCATTAAGGTGAAAAATGCCCTAGTAGGTGGATCACCCCCCCCCCCCCGGTTTGCTTTTGAGGGTAGACACAGAAGAGGAGGAGTGGACAGCACCAGCAGGGGACCCCAAAGGAGGAAGTTTTTGGGCCCTCTGTTAAAAATACCGTTGCACAAAATAGTCAAGTATAAACATGTTTGGTCCTTTAGAAAAAAATCAAGCCTTTACAACTCTTTAACCCCTTAATTACCGAGTCATTGTAAAATGACGTCGGCAGGAACCCTCCCTCCCTCCGGGTGGTGTCCTGGGTTTCCCGATGCGCGTGCCCGGCGGCCGCGATGTCCGCCAGGCACCCACGATTGCCTGCGGTCAGGGCAGGACCGTGGATGTGTGTGTGTGTGTGTGTGTGTGTGTATGTGTGTATGTGTGTATGTGTGTATGTGTGTATGTGTGTATATATACACCATATACGCTTATTGCAATTTTTTTTTTTTTTAACCAAAAATATGTAGCAGAATACGTATTGGCCTAAACTGAGGAATTATTTTTTTTTTTTTTTAAATTGTGATTGTAACGAGCCCCTTGCTCGCTCGGTTCCACTCTCCCGACACTCCTCTGCTACTATTGGATCATATTGCAGATCGCAACGTCTGATGGTTCGGTCATCCGATGCTCCAGGATTCAAACTACAGCTATGTGCCGTTCTAATCCATTTGTGATAGTTCAGAACAAACACCAGGCAGGCTGTATGTAAGTTCAAACAGGAATCTCCTTTTATTGGATGCACACACACACACACACACACACACACTTTTATACAGCAGTTTGAACACCCTGCCCCCAACAACCACTTTCCTATTGGTCAATTGTAAAGTACATTGTAGTTCTCAATTAGGTTCTCTTGGCCATGCAAATGAGGACTTGAAACATGGTCAGCAGGGATTGGTCCGATAGTTTGAATAGGAGAACTGAGATGTGTATTGACACAGAATGTGTATTGACACAGAAGCCCCAGGGGGTAATTAAAGTACATAAACAAACAGTCAAACACAGAACAATGAATTCCTTCCAGACCATGGAGCCGTCTGGAGGGGGGGGTTAGCCTTAAGACAGGGCAGAAGACCCCCCCCCCACTGTGTAATAGATTCAAAAGGAGAAATACTTCAGTATTCCAAGGTTCATGACAGTGATATTTATCAAAAAGTAAATTGTAACGACCGGGGTTAACGTTGTTTAAATATATTCCATTCCCGAACACACAGCAGCTACCAGACACTCCAACCAGCCGAATAAGACCCCATACAAATAATTCTTCCCGCACAAACGAGACAACGCTCTGTGTTGAAGTTCCAAAACAGGGAATGAATCTTTATTCCAAGCACATGGTAACACACTTCTCTTCAAAACACTTCCCTTCCATCCTTGGGGAACAGGGCGGGTTAAACTGTCCAATGACAATGGTGATACAGGTCAGGTGTGTTCAAACTTCTCCAGTAAACAGTCTTAGCAGGAGGGGTTGCTGGAGTGATTCCCCCCCCCTTTCCTCACAGCAAGACGACACTTAAACATCCCATAATAGGCAGCCAGACGATCTACCAAGCTCCAATCCACATCATCACAAACAACAATGAAAAGGTCTTTGGAAGCTAGTCTGGATTTAATCTACATTACACAGGCAGCCAGGTGGTTGAAGTTGAACACATCAGCATCTCTCAATTAACCTGTTGAGTTCAGAATCAAACACACAGTAAATAGTCCTTTACAGATATCCTGGGGAACATTGTGGATTAACACCACAGACCCATTTTAAAGCAATCCAAGACATATTCTAAATGTCCATTATTTTCTGGCTCATACTTTCTAAAAACTTCTGGGTTCCACGGGCCCACCCGTTACATCTCTCCCCTTTCGGCAGGAGACTAACACAGGAGGAGACCCCAGGCGGGTTGACTCTGAAGTTAGTCCATAGTTCCATTCCTCTAATGCCTGGACAACCCATCAGCATTGCGATTTTGCTTACCGGGTCAGTAGCCGATGGTGAAGTTGTAAGATTGCAGGGCGAATAATGGAATTCAGTTCTGGAACAGTCACTTGCTTTGCTCTCTCAATGGCTCCCAAAACTTGTTGCTGACGCTCTTCGGAGAGGTAAGGCAAAACCTGGGCGCAAATCCCATTTAACCTTTTGACAATTTCAGCCTGTTTGTGCATTTCAATGTTCAAACCATGGGACATCTCATAATACATGACGTAGTGTCGTTGCATCTCCGATTTCTCACATTCCAATTTTAGACTTAGGGATGAGCTTCGTGTTCGAGTTGAACATACGTTCGACTCGAACATCGGCTGTTCGATCGTTCGACGAAGATCGAACGATTTGGGCCGTTCGCGCCAAATTCGAGTGACGCGAACGGCCCACAATGCACTACGCCATCGCAGTGTCATCCAGGCGCTGTGATTGGCCAAGCATGCACTGTGACCCCGCATGCTTGGCCAATCACAGCGCCGGCAGCGAGGAGAGCAATGATTGGCCACAGGCAGGATGCCTGTGGCCAATTATTGCTGAGGGTGTTTAGTACACGCCCCACACTATAAAAGGCTGCCAGCACGGCGGCCTAGTGTAGTGTGTTCTGGAGCAGGGAAAGAGAAGCATAGGCAGGGACAGTGACATTTATTTCTTTCTTGCTTGCTTAACCTGGATTCCTTTAGTTTAGGGAAAGAGAAGGATAGGTAGGGAGAGTGTCAGTGTGTTTTACTGTGCGAGTCCTTGTTTCTAGGGACAAAGAAGGAAAGTGAGGGGAATTGTCCTTGTGCTATAGTGTGCTAAAGCATTCCTCATCAACCATCTTTGAAATCCTTGTTTTTTGGACAGTCAGGGAAATTGTCGTTGTGCTATTCTGTGCAAAAGCAATCATCCTCAACCATATTTAGAAATCCTTAAGTAAAGGGACAGAGAAGGACACCTGAAGGTAGCCCTTATTGCTTTTTTCCCATCTCCCTGCAGGCCATCTATTAGAATGTCTGGAAGGCAAACAAGGAGAGGCAGACAGTCAGGAGGCAATAAAAGAGGGCAAGCAGGCTCTGTGTCTGGGGGCAACAGTGCTGGTCGTGGACGCGGTGCATTGTCATCAGCACATGGCCATGGGACACGCTTGTCCTTCTTTTCGGCAGCTGGACATGTTGAGCCACATCATGCCGAAGACTTGGTAGAGTGGATGACCAAGCCCTCTTCCTCCTCCTCATCCTCTCTCACCCAGGCTCAGGGTACTGGCAAAGCAGCTGCCAAAGCGTCCTCTTCCCTGGTATCAATGTCAGACTCATCATCAGTCACTCCTTCCCTAGACCCACCATGTCCTCCTCCTGAGGAGTCCCCCGAACTGTTTGAGCACAGTGTTGGGTACATGCTCCAGGAGGATGCCCAGCGTTTCGAAGGGTCTGATGATGAAACCCAGCTACAGGAAGGCAGTAGGGTGAGAGCAGACAGAGGGGATGCTCAAGAAGGACACCAATCTGGCAGTCATGTTCCAGCAGCTGCAGCATACTGCCAGATTGGCTCCAGTGATGAGGAGGGAGGGGATGATGAGGTCACTGACTCCACGTGGGTGCCTAATAGGAGAGAGGAGGAGGAGGAGGATGAGGAGGAGGCACATCTCCAACGAGGCAGGATGCCCTTTGGTGGCCAGCGTAAGGGCAGTACACCGACGGAATCACACCGCAGAGCTCCGCCTGTGCAGGGCGCTGCCTCTGCCCGTCATTCAAAAAGTTCCTTGGTGTGGGCCTTTTTTGAGGCTAGTGCATCAGATCGCACAGCTGCTGTTTGCAACATATGTCTCAAGCGTATATCGCGTGGCCAAAACATCAGCCGCTTGGGTACCACATGCCTGACCAGACATATGTTGACCTGCCATGCAGCTCGTTGGCAAGCCTACCTCAAAGACCCACACCAAAGAACAAAGCGGACCTCTCCTTGCACCGCATCAGCTGGGATCTCCAACCCCACTATAACTTCAGTCCTCTCTGAAACATGCACTGAGAGGAATGAAGGTGTAGAATTAGGTGTGTCACAGCCAAGTACTTGCGGCCACTCTGCTAGCAGTACACCGACGTCCGATTCTAGCAGGCAAATTTCCCTGCCCCAGCTGCTGGACCGTCGAAAGAAGTTCACTCCCAGCCATCCACATGCCCAGCGGTTGAATGCTAGCTTGGCTAAATTGCTAGCGCTTCAACTGCTGCCTTTTCAGTTGGTAGACTCGGCCCCCTTCCGTGAGTTTGTGCAATGTGCGGTTCCTCAGTGGCAGGTTCCCAAACGCCACTTTTTCTCACGGAAGGCTATTCCGGCTCTCTACCGGCATGTGGAAGGCAATGTCTTGGCCTCGCTGGACAGGGCGGTCAGCGGTAAGGTGCATATTACCGCTGACTCATGGTCCAGCAGGCATGGACAGGGACGTTACCTTTCTTTCACGGCCCATTGGGTCACTCTTTTGGCAGCTGGGAAGGATGCAGGACAAGGTGCAGTAGTGTTGGAGGTTGTTCCACCGCCACGCCTCCAAAATGCTACTACTGGTTGTGACACACCTCTCTCCTCCACCCCCTCCTCTTCTTCTTCCTCCATGGCCTCTTCCTGTGGTTTGTCCTATGAACCAGCGGTGCTCCGTAGCAGTTCACGGGGCTACGCAAGTACGCAGGCAAAAAGATGCCATGCCGTGCTTGCGCTGGTGTGTTTGGGGGACAGAAGCCACACTGGGGCAGAGGTCCTGTCTGCTCTGCAGGGCCAGGCCGAGAGGTGGTTGACGCCACGCCAGCTTAAGCCAGGAATGGTGGTTTGCGACAATGGCACCAACCTCCTCTCCGCCCTCCGACAGGGACAACTGACCCATGTGCCCTGTGTGGCTCACGTCCTTAACCTGGTGGTGCAGCGGTTCTTGGGCAGGTACCCGGGCTTACAGGATGTCCTGAGGCAGGCCAGGAAAGTCTGTGTGCATTTCCGCAGATCTTATAATGCCAGTGCTCGCCTGGCTGAGCTGCAAAAGGAGTTGAACCTGCCCAAGAACCGCCTTATATGTGACATGCCCACCAGGTGGAACTCAACGTTGGCCATGCTGCAGCGGCTGCACACGCAGCAGAGGGCCATCAATGAGTACCTGTGCGACTACGGCACCAGGACAGGGTCAGGGGAGCTTGGTTTTTTTTCTCCACGCCAGTGGGGCATGATCAGGGATGCATGCACTGTCCTGGCACCATTTGAGGAGGCCACGAGGATGGTGAGCAGTGACAGTGCATGCATCAGTGACACTGTACCTCTTGTCCACCTGTTGGAGCACACGCTGCGTGGAATAATGGACAGGGCACTTGAGGCAGAACAGAGGCAGGAAGAGGAGGACTTCCTTGCCTCTCAAGGCCCCCTTTACCCAGACAGTGTTCCTTCTGTCCCACCCATCGCACAGGAAGAGGAGGAGGAGGAGGAGGAGGAGGAGGAGGAGGAGGAGGAGGAGGAGGAGGAGGAGGATTGTGTCAGCATGGAGGTGGAGGCTGGCACTCAGCATCATCAGCAGCAGTCTTTTAGGGATGATTTACAGTCCCAAGAAACCAGTGGACTTGTACGTGGCTGGGAGGAGGTGGCTGCGGATCATGTCGTCCTTAGTGACCCAGAGGACTCTGGAGCGAATGCCTCAGCAAACCTACGCTGCATGGCCTCCCTGATCCTGCAAAGTCTGCGGAAGGATCCTCGTATTCTTCGGATCAAGGAGAGGGACCATTACTGGCTGGCCACTCTCCTTGATCCACGGTACAAGGGTAAGGTTGCGGACCTTATGTTACCGTCGCAGAGGGAGCAGAGGATGAGACAACTCCAGGAGGCCTTGCAGAAAGGTCTGTGCAACGCGTTCCCAGAGACTGGGAGGTTACAAACTCCTGGTCCTGGACAACGAGTTGCTGAGGCTTCGGCCAGTCAAAGAAGGAGCGGTGGGGAAGGTGGCCGTCTGACCGATGCGTTCAGACAATTCTTTAGTCCGCAGCCCCAAAGTATGATCGGTTCCAGCAACCATCGCCAGCGTCTGATAAACATGGTGCAGGAATATCTAGGGGCAAGGTCAGACTTGGACACCTTCCCCACCGAAAATCCTCTGGCTTACTGGGTCTTGAGGATGGATCACTGGCCAGAGCTTGCACAGTATGCAATTGAGCTACTGGCCTGTCCTGCATCCAGCGTTCTTTCGGAACGCACATTCAGTGCTGCTGGAGGATTTGTCACGGATCACAGGGTGCGCCTGTCCACCGACTCGGTTGATCGACTGACTTTCATCAAGATGAACCAGTCTTGGATCACCACCAGCTACCACACACCTGATGCTGATATAACAGACTAATTGATTTTAACATGTCACATCCCTTCAAGACTGATGCTGATGCTGAGTGCCTGTGCTGTTATGTTGACTGGCTATCCTCCTCCTCCATAATGATACGATTGATGATGATAGCTTGGAAGATCATTTTTGTTTAGGGGTGCCGCCACCAGTGGCTAAGGCCCAATTTTTCAGCCCCTGTTTTACAGGGGCGTGTAATTACAATTTTTTTAGCAATAATTTGCCATAGGGCTCATTGCTGTGCTCCAAGTACAGTATCTGTGAGGGGTTGGAGTGTTGTGGCACCAGTGCCTAAGGCCCAATTTTTCAGCCCCTGTTTAACAGGGGCGTGTCATTACAATTTTTGAAGCAATACTTTGCAACAGGGCTCATTGCTGTGCTCCAAGTACAGTATCTGTGAGGGGTTGTAGTGTTGTGCCACCAGTGCCTAAGGCCCAATTTTTCAGCCCCTGTTCAACAGGGGCATGCAATTACAATTCTTGATCTAATAATTCACAGCAGGGCCCATTGCTGCACCCACCAAGAGTAACTCTGAGGGCTTACAGTGTTGTGGCAACGCCACCACCACCACCACCACGAAAGGCCCAATTTTTCAGCCCCTGTTCAAAAGGGGCATGCAATTACAATTCTTGATCTAATAATTCACAGCAGGGCCCATTGCTGCACCCACCAAGAGTAACTGTCAGGGCTTACAGTGTTGTGGCACCAGCACCACCATCAAAGGCCCAATTTTTACTACCACTGTTCAACAATTATATGTAATTAAAATTCCTGATATAATAGTTGACAGCAGGGCGTTCCAGCACCAACCAAGAGTAACTGTGAGTGCTTACAGTGTTGTGCCAACACCAACAACTAAGGGGCCTATTTCTGCAGAGTATATACGGCAGGTCCCTACTTTCAAACATCCAACTTACAAATGACTCCTACTTGCAAACGCAAGAAGACAACAGGAAGTGAGAGGAAATCTACCACTAGGAAGGAAAATTCTCTCCTGTAAGAATAAATATGGGAGAAAGGTGTCTCCTCTGTACTGATGCTTTATCAGCAATCCTTGTTTCAAGAAAAACACCACATTTCAAAAACAGTTGTCATTGGGACGGAAAGTGAGGTGAAATGTTCTGAACAGGGGCACAGACAGCAAAACAAATGTTACAGGGGTGATAACCCTTACCTATGTTTTCCAAAAAGTTTAAAAATAGATTTTTGGGCTGGAGCTACACTTCAACAATGTACCTGTTCAAAATTACAAACAGATTCTACATAAGAACAAACCTACAGTCCCTGTCTTGTATGCACCGCCTGTATACGGCTGTTCAGAGTATATAGGGCCTTTTTTATTTTATGTGCGGGGTTCCCCTTAATATCCATACAAGACCCAAAGGGGCTGGTAATGGGCTGGGGTAGGGGGGGGGGGGGATGATGGGGTAGCTATGCCATTTTTCTTAAAGATTTTCATCCATATTACCGAGACCAGACATTACATTAAAGCCGCAAGCAGTTTTAAATGGCTTTTTTTTCCTTTAGAAGTGTCATTTTGTGCAGGGACAGTTCTAAACACGGGAAACACGTGGCACTTCACAGGCATACTTTAGACACCCCCCAGGTACGATATTTAAAGGAATATTTGACTTTTTTTTTTTCACTTTATGCATCATTAAAATGACTGCTCCCGAAAAACGACCGGTTTTAAAACTTCTTTTTGCATTGATACATGTCCCCTGGTGCAGAACCCGGGTTCCCAAACCCTTTTTAGGACAATAACATGCATAATAGTTGTTATAATTAGCACTTTAGAATTCGAACGTTCGCATCCATTGTATTTAATAGGGTTCTAATGTTCGTACGAACCTTCGGTCCGTTCGCGGGTTCTGGTGCGAACCGAACCCGGGGGTGTTCGGCTCATCACTATTTAGACTGATATTGTGCCTGATCTAAGGTCCATGTCGGGGAAGATAGTCTTACCCGGGTCTCGGCAGCAAGCGGGTCGGTTCCAGCAGCACAGGTCTGGGCAAAGGTAGTCACTGGGTTGGCTTCAGCGGGGCCAATCGCGGCGTAAGCAGAAACGAGGCGGGCCAAATCATTCCCCAGTAGTACATCCGCTGGCAAATCCTTCATCATCCCCACATTCACGTGTCCTGAACCAACACCCCAATCCAGGTGAAAACGGGCAACCACTAGCAAGAAGACGGTGCCTCCCGCTACTCTTACGGCTACAGTGTCTCCGGTATGTTGGCTCTCTGGGAGGAGGTTCTTCTGTAGTAGGGTCATGGTGGTGCCAGTATCACGTAGGCCATTGGCTACCTTTCCATTGACCCAGACAGTCTGCCTGTGTTGCTGCCGGTTGTCCCGGTTAGCTGCTTGTATTGGATCAGCCTTGTGCAGGACACCCCAATGTTCTTCCTCCTCAATGCAGTGGGCATGGATGTGTGGGGGTTTCTCCCTTGCTGACTGTCTCCATGACTGGGACTGCCTGGCTGGATTCAACAGACAGTCTGGCTTTTTGTGCCCCAGCTGTTTACACCCAAAACACCTGATGGGTTGTGAGTAGCCCTGGGAGTTGGACCTGGGCTGCTGAGAATAAGTGGCTGCTGGAGGTGGTGCTGTAGGGTGGCACGACTGGGGTTGGTAGGCGATAGCCGGAGAGGGGTGCCAGTGATCGATAATCCACCCGAGCTGTGGTCTTGACCACAGGGTTATCCAGTTTGCGGGCGTCTGTGTATTTGTCCGCCAAGTGAGCTGCTTCAGGCAAGGTGAAAGGTTTTCGGTCCCGGACCCATTCTCTGACTTCCAGGGACAGTTTGTCAAAGAAATGCTCCAGCAGGAACACCTGCAGCACCTCTTGCCCAGATTCTGCTTGGCATCCAGCGACCCAGTGGGATGCAGTGCGGTGTAGGCAGCATGCCCACTCGGTATACGAGTCTCCAGTCTGCTTGCTCATCTCTCGGAACCGCCTCCGGTATGCCTCCAGTGTGACGGCATACCTGGCCAAAAGTGCTTCTTTTACCAGTCCATAGTTTATAATATCCTCATCTGGGATGGCCCTGAACGCTTCACTGGTCCGGCCGGACAGTTTCCCAAACAAAATGGTAACCCATTCCTCTGTTCAAAATCAGCAAGGTACCCATCAATCTCTCCTTCAGTTTCAATGAAATCTCTTTCTCCTTTCAGTTGGTGCTGATCTGACTTCTGCTACTGCAGCACATCTTTACGGTAGCAAAATTACGTCCACAGCCGCTATAACTCGGTCTATGATCTCCGCTGTAGGGTTAGGACCATAATGTGCCAGTCTTATGTTAACAGCCCGATCAAAACTTGCCTCGTCGGGTGTCCTGTCTGTTACGCTGGGCCTTTCGGTTCAATCCATTTTGACTAGTTCTCTGATAATGTCCCTCTTAGGTTTGTTGGCCGGTCTTTCCCGGTTCTCCAGTAAGTCCTTGAGGGTAGAGCGCTTTAGCCGTTACATAAATATTGTGTTTTTTTTCAAAATTGTCGCTCTTTTGTTTATAGCGCAAAAAATAAAAAACCACAGGAGGTGATCAAATACCACCACCAAACAAAAGCTCTATTTGTGGGGGGAAAAAAAAACAAAGATTTAATTTGGGTACAGTGTTGCATGACCGCGCAATTGTCATTCAAAGTGGGACAGCGCTGAAAACTAAAAATTGGTCTGGGCAGGAAGGGGGTGAAAATGCCCTGTATTGAAGCAGTTAAAGCCCTTGTCCAGCCTATATTTTTAAATTTCCTAAGTTTTGCAACCAGTGTATGTTCTTCTTGATTTAGTGTGGTCTCATGCATACTCCTCCATAGTCCAGTGTCAGCCCTCTCCTAGGTTGTAAAGAACATGCCCTCTAGGAGTATGTTATCAAGACACCCTGAGCTCCCAGTGGAATACTGCAAAGAATGGTGCTGATGTCACTACACTGTCATTCTTTGTAGTATTCAGGACAGCCCACAGCAGGAGGAAGAGGACCCTTGAACATCATTTGACCAAGCAGAAGACTGCTGGATAAAAAGTAAGTGTATAAAAATGAATGTGAGGTTAGGAGCTAGAGGGAAGACTATGGGTGGTGGTAAAAAAACTGGAATTGGGCTTTAAAGCATAACTTATAAAATGTAATTGTATTATATTGTATTTACCAGTCTTTAGATATGGTGGCTGCCCTGTTTCTTTTTTCAGCCTAAAAACATTTTCAGCAAATACAGAAAATACCTGTTGACCTTGCCAAAAATGCAGATTCCTAGTCACTTCCTCAAAGCTGACCTAAAAGCATAAACCAGTATTGTTTTGTTCATGTAAATTACTGATCCCATCATCCCCCATGTAATGGAGATGAGCAAAAGGTATAGATGTTTGAAATCCAGTCTAAGTGGCAACCATAGAACCCTCCATAGTGGAGGAGCGAACATAACCACCTAGAAATAGGAAGAGTATAATTCATGAGATCACCAGCAGAAGATACTGTAAAGAAGCATGAAAAAATAAAGAAAACAAAGGCAGTCCTAATAAAAAGGACTGGTAAACCGCAGAGTATAAAAGGTTTGTTTTCGGGTTTAGAGATACAGCACACTTTATGGATATACATGGTTTAAACATAATTATATAAAAAAATAAGATAAAAATTCAGATCAATAACTAAATTAACAAATTCCTTTCAGAGAACACAATAATGCAGGTGCTGGCTGTTGCAAATGATTTCCACATTCCACAAGAGATTGAAAGGTAGTGTATCTTTATAATAATAAATGACTCATGTGGTTCATTTTACCTGTAGCCTAAAGGATAAATCCACTTTTGTTGAGAAAAAAAACAAAAAAAAAAACAATCCTCTCTGGGTGATCAATGTACATTGTAGAGATTTAAAAAAAACAAAAAAACATTGTGGCAAATTCCTGCCCGTTTCTGCTTTGGAGAAATAGTGGTTTGATGTCCTTGGCTGCCTCCTGGCTGATACTCCTGGAATCTCTGAAGTAGACACCACTACTCCAATGACCACCACTTGCTTATTGGTCCCCTGCTGAACGTCTGGCTTGCTTTATTGTGAGCACAGGAAGTTGGTTGCTCAGCACGAATGCCATTCAGAGAATGCCTTGCATTTTTTTCCGAATGAATGCAAAGTGTTCTGTGATTGGACAAAGTGGATAAGCAGGGTGGTGAAGTCATTCTGTACTGCCTAGAATTCTTCTTTAGCCCTTGGGTAGTATCTCACCAAATTTCTTTGCCAAAGGATGCCTAAAATTGGACTTTTATCTTAGTACAGACTGCTGGGAAAATCAGTGAGCCAATCACACAAGCAGAAAATTACATTATTAGTAGCGTTTATGCCTCCAAGTTGCCATATTGTATTGGATTTTACAGAAAATTACAGCGTTGCAGATTGAAAATGAAAGGTAATTTTTAATAACACCAAGCCCTGGTTCACATTGGTGCATTTTGACATGTCAAATTGGCGGCAATTGCACCGTCCTAAATCGGTGCCACGCCGCACCTGCGGTGCCACACCGATTTCAAAGAGTAGTTTCTGTACTAGTTTTAGCAATTTTGGGGTGCGATTTCCATTAACCTCTGTGCAGAAACCCGCACATATGTCTGTGAAATCGCAGCTGAAACCGAGACTGACATGCGGGAGTGAAATCGTGCGGCTTTATTCCCGCAGCTCAGTATGAACCTGGGTTAAATTACAATACTGCTTGTGTGGCAATTGTATGTGCTAGATTATTTTTGATATATTTAAATTTTTTCCCCATTAAAGTGGAGTTCAGTTTAGCAGACAATAATACTTGTAAACAGATGAACTGGAGCCTCTTCAGCCGGAATGAAAAAGATAACAGAGAACAGGCCCCATTCACACCTGAGCAGAGCGATTTGAGAGTTTTGCAAGTTTATTACGAGAGTTTTAAAAGCGTATCACAAGCATTTTACATGTGTATTCAAGCCAATATAAAGCACTAGGGGGAAGATTAGGGGTGGAAAGCCTTTTTGCCAGAAAACATGCAACAAAACTCTAGCAAAACATTTTTCAGGGGTTCCAATTAAAGTCCATGGGGCCAATCTGTCTCCAATCTGCTCATAAGAAGCTCTTGTATTTTTTTGCTACAGGCGACAAAACGCTCAGATGTGAACAAGGGCAATTGAAATGAATAAGATTTTATTTATTAGAGCTACAAGCTTCAAGCTGAAAATCGCTCCAGTGTGAACAGGGCTTAGTAAGAGAAAGGTTTAATTTGGGCACTGTAGACAATCTGTAAACATTCCATAAAGAAGGCCTCATGTCTCTGACAGTACAGTGATGTCATTTAATCCCTCTGCCTAACAGGTTGCAGTGTAAGCGTTGTATTGTGGTTGGAAGTGGATACCGCATGAAGAACAGCTCTCTGGGTGAAATTATTAATAAGTATGACATAGTGATTAGGTGAGGAAACCAGAAAATGTATTTGATTTCATAAAAATATATGTTTTATGCTGCTTAAAGTGACACTAATCATCCCTATTCTCCAAAAATGATCCATACATATCCACCATTTAATGGCCCTGTAACCTAATTTTCATGACATGTTTTTCTTATTGCGGTTTTTCTGCCTCCTTATAAAAGGTACTCTATGAGCTCTCAAACCTCCCCCCCCTCATTTCTGTTTGCTTGGAACAAGCAAGGTCATGAGCACTGCTCCACACTACAAATCCCATAGCACATTTTAGGAGTGAGGAAGAGAGGGTGGCTACATTCGTACATACAGTAATGCCATGGAGAAAAAACGTAGCCATCCTCTAGAACGGTGATCTCCAAACTGTGGCCCAGGGGCTAGATGCGACCCTTTGCTTGCTTTTATCCGGCCCTTGGGACATTATTTCATCCACTGATATTAACATTGGGGCATAATTCCTCCCACTGACACCAACGATGGGACACAATTCTTCTCAATTATACCAATGTTGGGGTAAAATTGCTCCCAATGACAACAATGGAGCATAATTCCTCCCAACGACACCATAGACGGGACTCATAGCCTCCCAATGACACCAACAATGGGGGACAATTCCTCACAATGACACCAACAATGGGGCACAATTCCTCTAAATTATACCAATGATGGGGCACTTTTCCTCCCAATGACACCAACGGTGGGGCACTTTTCCTCCCAAATGATGCCAACGATGGGGCCCAATGACACCAATGAAGAGGCACAATTACTCCCATTGAAACAATGGGGCACTGTTTTTTCCCAGTGATGTTGGGACCTTTTCACTGACCACTGTGTGGCCCTCGTAAAGTCTGAAGGACAGTAAACTGGCCCTTTGTTTAGAACGTTTGGAGACCCCTGCTCTAGCAGAAAGTCAGGTCACATCAGCAGAAAAAAAATAAAAATGGAAATTTGCAGGAGGATGAAAGCAATAGAAGGTACAAATATAGAACTCATTTTTTTTTTTTAACTACAGTTTAGTGTCATTTTAAACTCCATACTGTATGCTCTCTTTACCAGTGACCCCCCTGTAGGCTCCCCAGAGTGCATGCTATGTTTTTTAAAGGGGAACTTTACCCAAAAAAGAGATTACGGCATGCTATCTCATATACAACAAATATAGTTAAAATGGCCCTGTAATCTATTACATTGTTTTACGGTGTTTATCTGCCTCCTTGTAACGTCCTCCAAGTTCCCGAACCTCTCCTTTTCCCTTTCGCTTCCAAATGAGTAGTGCACCCTACTTGGGGCCATGTACAGTACACTGCTCTATGCACACTACAAATCACATAGTCTATAGTCCCTACACCATCTCGGGAGCAAGCAGGAGAGTGTGGCTTCGTTCCTACATGCAGCGGGGCACACGGAGAATAAACCTAGCCACACTCTATCAGGAAGTCAGATCACAGCAGCAAGAAAAGAAATTTGAAGGAGGCTGGGAGAAATACAGTAGAAGGTACGTTTTGTGAGTTAAGAATACATGCTTCAATAGAATTTTTTTTAACCATTGTTTAGAGTTGAATTAAAAGAGAAGTGTGGCCAAATCTCTTCTGGGTCACAGGAGTACACTTAGTTTTACACTCCTGTGACCCAGATTTAGCCGACAGTGGGCTAAAGTCCACTGTCAGCTGACATCATAGAGTCAGTCCAGGCACTGGAGGAATCCCAACTTCAATATCGAGATCCTCCCAGATGCCCGAGTGGCAGCTTGCATAGCCTCTCAGCCTGCTCGGATTGGCAGAGGCTGTAACATCATCAGCCCGCACCTCTGACAGTGAAGTGGGAGTATATCCGGCTGGGAGATCTGCAGAAGGTGTAAAAGTGGACTTGCCGCAGTGTGCTTCCCCGAGTAGTGGGGAGACACAGGTTGAAGCTCAACCTGCATCAAAGTTAAGGACAAAAATAAAAAAAAAATAAACAAAAAGGAAGAAGGACTTGAATCTGTATGTGCTTGGTGTAATCCAGCAGAGTGCTGGAAATGGTTACCTAGGGGTGACCAATACAGTTTGTGTGCCAGGTTCCCTAGTGACAGGTACTGCAGAGATGCCCAGGGAAACCTTCCAGGAGCCTGCAGTGGTGAGGCACGTGGTTTCCCAGGACAACTGTGGAGCCACCCTAGTGGGCAAGAGAATCTCTTTGGAGAGGAAGGGTGGTGTGCTGAGTGGCACACAGGGTGCCATGCATTATGACCAAACACAGCCTGATAAAGCTTATGTAGCACACCCCCACAGGAGCTGCTGGTTTTAATTTGGGCCTTGCACGTTACCTCAGTATTCATCGTCTAGGGGAAGAAAGTCTGTAGAAACTCCAATGTCCACACAAGGATGTAAAACCTTAAGCAGTTAGGTTTTATTTTCCTTTTGCAATAAACAGATGAACAATGGTAGAAGGGTGAAGGGAAGGGGTAGGTTCAGGCACACGGTACAGATCTCTGGGGAAACTTCTCACGTAATAAAGTTAGTTACCACTCCTCCCTGAGTGGGTATTGCTCACCCGGATAGGCCCCTCTCACCTGGCCTAGCAGCCGGAATGATGCACGAACTATAATCAGGACCAGTCTCTGCCACAGACCGGTTGTGAACAAATTGGATACTCCGGGATCCTCTGCCACAGGATTTAACGCCCGAACTTCCAGCCAAACAGTCCAGAGCCTTTAAGCCAACCCGGCAGACTGTAAGGTGAACTTTAACTGCGGTGCATCCTCCAATAGAATCACCAGGCCCTCCTCAAGACACCAGCCTTCCGCTTGGTCTTTTCCAGGACAGGTCCTCCCCTGGTTTCCTCCATTGAGCGGCTTCCTCCCTCAGGACAGAGAGCACAGGATCACCTTCAAAGCGTAGGCCCAGTCAGCATAACTGGGCCTACTTGTTGGAGTTGCGGCCTCTGACCAGCATGGTTCCGAGGCCAAAAATCACACAATACATCCCTCACGCCAGGAGGGCCGTGAGGGGACAAAGACCCTTTTAAGATGGCGTCTGCCCCTTAAGTACCCTTCTCCAGCATGCTCAGCGGGTAGACCTCGCCCACTGAACTGTTCCCGGGGAAAGATACCCAATATACTCTGGCCTGTCAGTCTTCCACATTGGCCCAAGGTGGTAACGCTGCCTACAGGCGAACAGTGGGAAGTCTGCCCAACACAGCCATAGCCGGAACAGAGGCTAATTTAGCATCAATTATTTACATCTGAGCCTAACTAGTGGCTCAGATACCCTCTAAATTGAAACATAGCGCCCAGTCATTGGGAGCTGGGCGCTACACTTATAAACACTGCTATGTCTATGAATGTTGATGATAAAAAGGTATTGCTGATGATAAATGTACTTATGTTAGTGATGTGTTCACTAATAATGAGGAAGGGAGGATGTCTCCCTTTGCAACCAGAAACAGAACCACAAGGTTGTCCATGGAAGTCTCAGGGGCTCTCTGCGTTGGAGCCAGAGATTTTCCAGGACAGCACTGACTTTGCTCTGGTGGAACAGACTGTGTCTACACCATGCTGTGAGAGTTTGTGTGACCAGTCCACTTGCTATATGTGTAACCCAGTTGGTAAGGGGTCAAGTCAGCTGGCCAAAGCTGAAAGTACACAGCCGAGTGTGTTAGCGCCCTCCAGGGCAAGCTGGCCAAAATGGTGTATTGCAGCCTGCCTTGATTTATGATGCATTATCTAAGAGTGAAAGCATGTTATCAAAATGTGATTTATACAAAATGGGCAAAAGGTACTGTTTGTGCTGCAGAATCCCAGGTGCCTCCTAGAGCAGATGGGGTGCTGCGGAGCACTCATAATGGAAGCACAATGGATTGGGACAATTGGGCCACACAATTGCTAGCCATGCTGGACAAGGCTATGGTGAGCAACAGGGGTGTGGATACAACAACTGCTATGCCAGACAGGAAGATTGCAGAGCGGCCGATGGTTGAGGGTGCGTTGGTCCCTGCCAAGTCGGAAAGACCAGATAAGGGCGCATGCACAGCAGATGTGTTGTCCACAGCCCAGCCGCAGAATGTCAAGTGTCAAGGTGACAATGAGGGTTATTTACGAAAGGCAAATCCACTTGGAAGTGCAGTTGCTGTAGATCCAAGCGGGACATGCAAGGAAAATAAAAAACAGCATTTTAGCTTGCACATGATTGGATGATAAAAATCAGCAGAGCTTCCCATCATTTCAGTTCTACCCCTCAGATTTACAGCGACTGCACTTCGAAGTGCACTTTCAGTGCAATTTTCACTTGTAGTGCAAATTGGATTTGCCTTTCGTAAATAACCCCCAATGTAATGAATGTTGACTTGCAGAGGCTCATTGTTGAGTTAAAGGGCATGAGTGGGAGACATGCGTCTGATAGTGTTCCAGAGGAGCATCAGGCTGTGATGGATACCTCCAGTGAGGTGGATGCCCCTTTAAATTTCTCGGCCTCTCAAGCTGCAGTGAATGAGCTCCTTCCATGTCTCTGATAAGGGAAAGGTCCCTAAACATTTTTTGCATATTGATGTGGGGTGTGTAGAAATTACAGATATGCTAGTGGAACTGCTTGAACTGGTGAAAGCACATTTCTTGTATACCCGAGTGCCTCTATTACAGTTGGATGTGGTGGTGCTGCGTGGTACCATTGGGTGGAACCAGGGAGTACAAGCTGTGCCGGGTAACATTAATCACCAGTGGAACTGGTTGGTACCGTGCTGGCTAATAGTGTGGCAAGTGATCTCCCGGTTCCCTGTGAGGGTGCTTCTGGATACGGTTCAGTACGGAAGGCGCTCTGGGGGGCTGCTGGAGACAGAGGTCTCTCCGTCTGATGCAGTGATAGACATGTCTGCTAGTGCGGTCCAAAGTGCGGCTGAGCAGGGATTAGTAAATGGCGTGGATACTGCCTCACCAGCTAGACCTCTTAAGGAGGAAGGGCCGGGTAGGGACGCAGCAAAAGCAGAGATTCTGTCTGTCACCTGCAAAGAGGTACAAGTTGGAGGTACCCGGAGAGGCTCTCAAATATAGTATGGAGAGGAACAAAGATTGTGACATGGAAAAGTGTGAGCTGGCAAAGACTGGTACTGCTAGAAATGGGTCATGCGTTGCTCAATGTCAGTTGTTAGGACAATTGCCCACAGAGATTTGGACAACAGATGAAGTGAAGCCTTGTGAAAGTCCCATAGGGGATAGCTGCTCACCTGTGTGTTGTCCCTCCTTGGGCCTGGCCCTAACAAACCCTGAACAAAGAACTGATGGTATTGGTAATTGGAGAAATGGTGATGTATTACTGAATATTAATGTAAATAATGGCCTTAATACGACAATGAATAATTTCTTGGAAAATTAGCATGATACACAGATTCTCTGGGGAGTTGGTGGTCAAGGGTAATGGCAAAGGAGTTGGTAAACCCAAGAGACCTATTGTGATGGGGAAAACGGGTACCAGTGAGGTTGTTCCTCATCATGAGTAGTGTCAGGAGCAGGTTCCATACAGAATCCGGTAACGGAGTTGAAAGGAAGTAGCAGAAAAGGCAGGGGGCCACCAGAAAAGAAATGTGAGCTCAGGAACCCCAAAAGGACAGAGGGAGTAGGCTGAGGATACAGAACTGTAGGACCCCGCTGCAATCCAGGAAACGCACCCGAAAAATTGGTCCTACGCAGCGAACAGCTGGCGCAGAGGTGCCCCAATCAAGGAATCGGGCTTGTGTGTTCCGCCCCCTTCAGGTTCGAAACAAGGTGGGGGGATATGTGACAGTAGGAGATGCTGTCATGGTAAAATTGGTAGTTTGGGGGACAGAGCATAGATGTGGACTGGAGAAACTGCTTACGCAGCCCTCTCCAGGTTTTGGTATTCCGGCATGGGGCTCTGTAGTTTGGCGATTCCATAGCGTCTTGGGCGGGACCGGATCTCCAACCCTGTGTCCAGATTACCAGCAGGGTGTGTGCTCAGATGAGCACAGCCCTTATAATGAGGGTATGGGAAGACCTCATGGCTCCCATTTAGAGACTGCTCCACACCAAGAGAGACAGGTGGTCGCCAGGAGTCAGAGGGGCTGCAGGAGGCAGCCAGAACATGTGTGACTACAAGAGGCAGAAAACAGCCTGAGGACTAAGGCCAGATCAGAGCTGTGGGCACTAAAGTGAAGCCGTCCACATTGAAGAATCCTGTGGTCTGCTTGAACAGGATAGAGAGCAGAAGTACTGTTACAGAAAGCCAGGTGGGCTAGCATTTTCCGTTGTGTGTATTTGCTGGAGAAGAACCCCTGTGTGGGAAACCTTTATATTACAGACTTGTAGCCCATTTTTATTAAAAAGGCAAATACCTTGCCCTAAAATAGAGTTCCTGACTGGCTTGAATCACTGACAAAAGCATCTACCACGAGAGCCAATGGTCCCCCATGTTACAAATAATAATAATAATAATAATAATAATAATAATAGTTTGATCTCTGTTACAATCCTCTACAGGCTGAACAATGCACCTGTCCACAAATTTGAGGGAGACGTTGGCAGCAAGACAACTTTTCGCTTCTTTTACCCAGAATCTGCTTTCTCTGACCCCGTGTTGGACAACAATCCAAATACGCTGATGGTACTGGTGCCATTCAAGAGTCTGGACATTAAGTGGATAAAAACAATCCTAAAAAATGAAATGAGGGTGTGTAATACGTACTTTATTTATTACAGATATTTATAATGGTAATTTACAGTGTTTTACATATATATTGTACATACATATTATCCCAGGGCCAATTTAGACAGGAGACAATTAACCTACCAACATGTCGCTGGAGTGTGGGAGGAAACTGGAGTATGTATTAGGAAATCAACACAAGTGCAGGGAGAACATGCAAACTCCATGAAGATAATGGCATGGTTGGGAACCTATGTTTATCCTTAGGTGAACACATAAAAAAAGCATCTCCCGATCAACACAACAAAAGCCATCCTCTCAGCATATTTTAACTGCTAAAAATGTACACCAATAAATAAAAGCCTTGGCTGCCTGCATCCAAGGAAAGGATTGTTCTGAAGTTTGCACATTAAGAAACAAACGTCGAATATTGAATCTAGTCAGTATAAAACTATTGATCCGGGTGAATCAATTTTCCAATAAGAGTAGATAATTGGCTAGCATATTACCTAAAAAAAACTTTCATGTCAGCCCTATGTAGAGAAACCAGCCAATTTCAAATGCTTCATTGAACACAGCAAAAAGCTCAGGCAACAGATTTCCCTGTAGGTTTTATAGGGTATAATCTTACTAGGCAACCCATTGGCTAGTGGAGCCTTGTTAATAGGGGAATATAATCGGGAGCCATCCATCTCCGATAAAATCAGTAGAGTCAAAGATTCCAAAAAATTGTTGTAAATCATGCATTTCATAGCATACCTTACTACTCTACAAATCGGTGTAATAACACCGAAATATAGATACAATATTCTCAGAAGTAGTAACCCCGTTAACTATATTATTGCTTTCCTTATATAACTCAAAGATCTTTCCTTTCCTTTGGCAGGCATTACAAAAATTTGGTTTTGGCAGACATTTTATAAATTGGGTTACACTCTTATGCATCCATAACAGCCTGTATACAGGTTAACCACTTAAAGTGGTTGTACACCCTGTACAACCACTTTTACCGACAGGCAAGCCCAGATTAAGGCTTACCTGTAGGTGCTGGAAATATCTCCTAAACTTCCAAGGTTTAGGTGATATTTAAAATAGAGACGTGAGCCAATGTCTACGGCGCATGCACCGTAGATAACGGCGTAGGCGCACTTTAGAAAAGGCGATCGTGCCTTTTCTAAAGGAGGTCATACTGTGACTGGCGGCACCCGCGTGCATGCGCGGGAGTGACGTCATGCGACTCCGGGCAGTCACAGAGCCGGAGTTTGCGGCACTGCTAGTGGGGACAGCAGTGATATCGCAGGCTTCGGTTTCAGGCAAGTGACACATAATAGGCTTCTATGCGATGCATAGTAGCCCATTATGCTTTACCATTGCAGGGAAAAATAGAGGAAGTAAAACCCATCAGGGTTTGATGTTTACAAGTTAAAAACTGTATTTTTTTTTTGTAGAAAATTACTTAGAACCCCCAAATATTATATTATATTTTTATATATATATATATATATATATATATATATATATATATATATATATATATATATATATATATATATATATATATATATATATATACACACATATACATACATACACATATATACACACACACACACACACACACACAGTGGTTACGGAAAAGTATTCAGACCCCCTTAAATTTTTCACTCTGTTATATTGCAGCCATTTGCTAAAATCATTTTAAGTTCATTTTTTTCCCTCATTAATGTACACACAGCACCCCAAATTGACAGAAAAACACAGAATGGTTGACATTTTTGCAGATTTAACCACTTCGCGCCGGGGCCATATGAAAAAGACGTCCGCAAAGCGGTCGGCAATTGCTGATAGGACGTCCTCCCATTTACTTAGATGATGCGTGCCACCGCGGGCGCGCATTGGGGGACAAGCTGTGCCCGCCGTGTGAGGCGGGTGCCGATGTGTGTGCCTGGCGGCCGCGATGTCCGCCAGGTACGAGCGATCGGCTGTCACAGAGCCAGGGACGTGGATCTCTGTGTGTAAACACAGAGATCCACGTCCTGTGAGGGAGAGGAGACGGCTGGTGTGTCCCTTGTACATAGGGACAACCATCAGTCACCTCCCCCAGTCAGTCCCCTCCCCCCATAGTAAGAACATCTAGTAGGGAACATGTTAACCCCTTGATCGCCCCCTAGTGGTTAACCCCTTCCCTGCCAGTCACATTTATACAGTAATCAGTGCATATTTATAGCACTGTTCGATGTATAAATGTGAACGGTCCCAAAAATGTGTCAAAAGTGTCCGCCATAATGTCACAGTTACAAAAAAAAAACAAAAACATAAAATTCTATTCCCTATTTTGTAGGCGCTTTAACTTTTGCGCAAACCAATCACTATACGCTTATTGCGATTTTTTTTTTACCTAAAATATGTAGGATACGTATCTGCCTAAACTGAGGAAAAAAATAGTTAAAGAAAAAAAAGGGATATTAATTATAGCGAAAATTAAAAAATAGTGTTTTTTTCAAAATTGTCGCTCTATTTTTGTTAATAGCGCAAAAAATAAAAACCGCAGAAATGATCAAATACCACCAAAAGAAAGCTCTATTTGTGGGAAAAAAAGGACGTCAATTTTGTTTGGGAGCCACGTCGCACGACCGCGCAATTGTCATTCAAAGCGTGACGGCGCTGAAACCTGAAATTTCGCCTGGGCAGGAAGGGGGTTATGTGCCCAGTTGTCAAGTGGTTAAAAAAAAAAAAACTGAAATATCACATGGTCCTAAGTATTCAGACCCTTTGCTGTGACACTCATATATTTAACTCAGGTGCTATCCATTTCTTCTGATCATCCTTGAGATGGTTCTACACCTTCATTTGAGTCCAGCTGTGTTTGATTATACTGATTGGACTTGATTAGGAAAGCCACACACCTGTCTATAGAAAGACCTTACAGCTCACAGTGCATGTCAGAGCAAATGAGAATCATGAGGTCAAAAGGAACTGCCTGAAGAGCTCAGAGACAGAATTGTTGTGGCAAGGCACAGATCTGGCCAAGGTTACAAAAAAAATTCTGCTGCACCTAAGGTTCCTAAGAGCACAGTGGCCTCCATAATCCTTAAATGGAAGACGTTTGGGACGACCAGAACCCTTCCTAGAGCTGGCTGTCCGCCCAAACTGAGCTATCGGGGGAGAAGAGCCTTGGTGAGAGAGGTAAAGAAGAACCCAAAGATCACTGTGGCTGAGCTCCAGAGATGCAGTCGGGAGAAAGTTGTAGAAAGTCAACCATCACTGCAGCCTTCCACCAGTCTGGACTTTATGGCAGAGTGGCTTGACGGAAGCCTCTCCTCAGTGCAAGACACATGAAAGCCTGCATGGAGTTTGCTAATAAAACACCTGAAGGACTCCAAGATGGTGAGAAATAAGATTCTCTGGTCTGATGAGACCAAGATAGAACTTTTTGGCCTTAATTCTAAGCGGTATGTGTGGAGAAAACCAGGCACTGCTCATCACCTGTCCAATGCAGTCCCAACAGTGAAGCATGGTGGTGGCAGCATCATGCTGTGGGGGTGTTTTTCAGCTGCAGGGACAGGACGACTGGTTGCAATCGAGGGAAAGATGAATGTGGCCAAGTACAGGGATATCCTGGATGAAAACCTTCTCCAGAGTGCTCAGGACCTCAGACTGGGCAGAAGGTTTACCTTCCAACAAGACAATGACCCCAAGCACACAGCTAAAATAACGAAGGAGTGGCTTCACAACAACTCCGTGACTGTTCTTGAATGGCCTAGCCAGAGCCCTGACTTAAACCCAATTGAGTATCTCTGGAGAGACCTAAAAATGGCTGTCCAACAATGTTTACCATCCAACCTGACAGAACCGGAGAGGATCTGCAAGGAGGAATGGCAGAGGATCCCCAAATACAGGTGTGAAAAACTTATTGCATCTTTCCCAAAAAGACTCATGGCTGTATTAGATCAAAAGGGTGCAAATACTAAATACTGAGCAAAGGGTCTGAATACTTAGGACCATGTGATATTTCAGTTTTTATTTTTTAATAAATCTGCAGAAATGTCAACAATTCTGTGTTTTTCTGTCAATATGGGGTGCTGTGTGTACATTAATGAGGAAAAAAAATGAACTTAAATGATGATTTTAGCAAATGGCTGCAATATAAGAAAGAGTGAAAAATTTAAGGGTGTCTGAATACTTTATGTACCCACTGTGTGTATTTATATATATATATATATATATATATATATATATATATATTTATATTATTATTATTTCCCCCCCCCCCCCCAACACCTTTTTGTCACACCGTATTTGCGCAGCAGTCTTACAACAGTAAAGTTGTCATAGAAATCCTGTCAGCTACAGGATTCCTGGACTTCCTGATTCCCAATCTCGGGCACGTCCGCGCGCGCGATGGCGGGGGCGCGCGCACGCTCCACAAAGCGCGCCAGAAGGGCTATTTAAACATGCCTGTGACAGACAGTCCCTGCTGTCTGCTCTACAGCGTGTAGTACCCAAAGAGACCTGATTCGTGAATTTACCTGCATCCGACCCGGCTTACCTTGACCCTTCCAGTTTCCTGCCTGCCTCTGACCTCCGGCTTTGTTTGACCAATCTTCTGCCTGATCCTCCAGTACCTTGCCGCCAGCCAATTCTACCGACCCGGCTTGCCTGACCAATCTCTCCAGTTGCTGTGTCCTGGTTCCAGTCCAGTCAGCCTCATCAGTTCCAGTCCAGCTGCTTGTTCCTGATTCCAGTCCAGTTTGCCTCTTCAGTTCCAGTCCAGTTGCTGTGTTCCTGGTTCCGGTTCAGCCTGCCATACTTCCTGGGTGCCTGGATCCGTCCCAGTCTTCAGACTCTACTCTACCTTGATCCATCCTGCCAGGCACTCGTACCCCTTCTACCTCCGTGCCTCCTGTCTTCAGTACCAGGGGCCACCGGTGGAAGCCGTAAGAGAGGCCTCCCTCTGCAGATCCGGGCTCGTCACCGTCAGGTACGTGACAAAAGTTGGCCCAATTTTTTTTATATTGTGAAATATAATGTTACGTTGAGTAAATGGATACCCAACATGTCACGCTTCAAAGTTGCGCCCGCTCGTGGAATGGCGACAAACTTTTACCCTTAACCACTTGCCTACTGGGCAGACCAATTTTCAGCTTTCAGTGCTCTCACACTTTGAATGACAATTACTCAGTCATGTAATACTGTACCCAAATGATTTTTTTATCCTTTTTTTCATACAAATAGAGCTTTCTTTTGGTGGTATTTGATCACCTCTGGGTTTTTTATTTTTTGCGTTATAAATGAAAAAAAAAAAAAAAAAAGACAGAAAATTTTGAAAAAAAAAAAACAAAAACAAAATTTCTTAGTTTCTGTGATAAAAGTTTTGAAAATTATAAATTTTTCTTCATAAATTTTGGCCATATACATATCTGGTAAAAAATAACCCAAATTAGTGGATATTATTTGGTCTGTGTGAAAGTTAGAGTCTACAAGCTGTGGTGCAAATCATAAAAAAATTGATCACACCTGATGTGCTGGTGGCCTATCTCATTTCTTGCGACCCGAACAAGCCAGGAAAGTACAAATACCCCCCATATGACCCCTTTTTTGAAAGTAGACATTCCAAGGTATTTAGTAAGATGCATAGTGAGGTTTTTGATGTTGTCATTTTTTCCCCACAATTCTTTGCAAAATTAAGATTTTTAATTTTTTAAATTTTTTCCCACAAAATTGTCATTGTAATAGGTTATTTCTCTCACATGGCATGTGGAAAAAAAAAATGAAAAAAGCATTTTTTTTTCCTCCTACGCAAAGTTGTCCATTTATAAGATATTTCCAACACATAGCATGTACATAGCAAAAATAACACCTCAAAATACATTCCGATACTCCTCCCGAGTATGGCAATACCAAATGTGTGAGATTTTTACACAGCCTGGCCACTTACAGAGGCCCAATATTGAAATATCACCTTCAGGCATTCTAGGAGCATAAATTACACATCTCATTTCTTAACCACCTATTACACTTTTGAAGGCCCTAGAGCAGGGTTTCTCAAATACAGTCCTCAAAGCGCCTAAACAGGTCATGTTTTCAGACTTTCAATTATTTTGCACAGGTGATTTGATCAGTTTCACAGACTTAGTAATTACCACAGCCGTTTCATCTCAGGGAAATACTGAAAACATGACCTGTTGGGGCGCCTTGAGGACTGGAGTTGAGAAACCCTGCCCTAGAGCACCAGGACAATGGAAACGCCCATAAAACGACCCCATTTTGGAAAGCTAAACACCCCAACATATAATCTACTGTATGAGGCATAATGAGTCTTTGAATTGGTTCATTTTTTTCCCAGAAGTTTTTGGAAAATGATCAAAAAAAAAAAATAAAAAAAAAAAGTGTTTGTGTAAAAAATAAAAAGTTGTCAATTTATAAGATATTTCCAACACATAGCATGTAAATAGCAAAAATTACACCCCAAAATACATTCTGCTACTCCTCCTGAGTATGGCGATGGCAAATGTGTGAAACTTTTACACAGCCTGGCCACATACAGAAGCCTAACATGCAAGGAACACCATCAGGTGTTCTAAGGACACATAGCATGCACATACCAAGAATTACACCCCAAAAAACATTCTGCTGAGCAAAGCGTAAACAAAAGATTACCTGTGGTTTTAGTTAGTAGCACAGTTGTCCACAGGAGGATAGCACTGGTCCAGGCAGCAGGCAGGGACTTGGTCAGCAAAAGCGAACGCAATTGTCCAGGCAACAGGCAGGAATACTGTCCATAGTCAGTACAGGCAGGGATACTGTCCATATACAGTCCAGGGTCCGTGCAGGCAGAGATTGTCAGCAGTGCCAAAATATTGGTCCTGGTAGTAGGCAGGAACATGGTGTGGTCAGTTCATGCGACAGACAGAGGCATGATGGCATAGGTCCTACAGGCAGCAGTAGGGCCTCATTCAGGACAGAATGGGGACAGGGGTAGAGGCTTCTCCCACCCAAATCTCTTTGAAGCCTCCGAGTCTCCAGACCCTAATCTAGAAATGAGAAAACAAAAAGTTTTCTTCATCCAGAAAAAACAATTCTGGAGCCCCTCACATATGCGAGACCCCTGTGTTATGAATCCATCTAGTCTAGTGGCAGGGTACAAGATCAGTCCAAGAGGCAGGCGAAAAGCATGGTCAAACAGTCAAGGGTCAGTTCCAGATCAGGCAGGAGGTATGGACAGAATCGGTAGGCAGAAGCGTGGTCGAACAACAAGCCAGGGTCAGTTCCAGATAAGGCAGAGGTATGTACAGAATCGGTAGGCAGAAGTGTGGTCGAATAGCAAGCCAGGGTCAGTTACAGAGCAAGCAGAGGCATAAGGGGTGTGAAAAGTAAATGGCAGGAAGTCAGGGTTATGTTTACCATACTTCACTAATAATTTAGTGAAGTATGGTAACGACGGAAACAGTCAACTATGCAGAGGCCTGGTTGGGAAGGACATTGGGGACAATGATAAGTGGTGTCTCTTCTCACTCCTCCTTTGGTGCACACCCGGCACTTTTTCTGATGTTTTTGGCCTGTTGGTCTGTGAGGGATTTTATCTGGAAAGTAGCGTTGGGAGAGTCTGCTAAATCACATTGGATCAAATGTTTTCTGGTGAACCGTTGGGGAATATAAGGGCAATGGTGATTTCATCCTGGTAGCCAAGGAAGGGTTTGGGGCTTTCAGTGGAGTTGCGATAGATAATATAGCTGTTGTATATGGCCAAATTAAACAAATAAATTGAAACTTTTTTATACCACTGGTATGTTAGTCTTGTGGCAAGGTAGGGTTCGAGCATTTGGTCGTTGAAGTTGACACCCCCCATGAACATATTGTATTCATGTATACATGTTGGTATTTGGATTGGGCCATTCCTCCTGGTGATCTTAACAAATGTATTGTTGTGGATCGAAGAAAGCATGTAGACAGACATCCCTTCTGTCCCTCCACTTCACAGCCAGAATTTCCTCATTTCGTAAACTCGCCGTTCCCCACTTCTTAACTAATTGTTGACAAGGCTTTGAGGAAATCCCTTCTGGTTCTTCCTTAACCCATGCTGGAGTGTTCTGTGAAGGTTGCGGAATAGGGGCAAACTTGTATAAAAGTTATGTACAAATGGTAGCCTCTCTCCAGGAGTGGGTTTATGAGTTCCTAAACGACTTTCACGCTTGATCCCATGTAGTCTGGGCAATTAGGGGGATGCAGCTGGGTGTCCTTCCCTTCGTACATGAAGGCATATGTATACCCTGTGGCTCGGTCGCACAATTTATACAGCTTCACCCCATAGCGGGCCCTTTTGGTGGGAATAAATTGTTTTAAGCCCAGCCTGCCAGAAAATTTGATAAGGGACTCATCCACACATATGTGTTGGTCTGGGGTAAACAACTGGGGGAAGAGTTCAGAAAAATAAGCTTTATAAAATTCGGCCACGACTAAATTTATAAAAAATTTCGGTCATTTCGGGGAGGGCACTGGGTATTATTATAGTGTAGGAATCTCAGAATCGTGAGATATCTGATTCTGAGCATTACGGAGGAAAAGATGGGCATGTGGTGGATGGGGTGGGATAACCAATATGAACGTAAAAGGTTTTAAACTCCTCCACTGTTAGGGCTCTCCAGTCATAGGGACGGGCATAATAGGATGTTGGGTTACTTGCTATGAATTGTTGTGCATACAGGTTGCACTGGGCCACAATTGATGCTAGCATGTCCTCAGTAAAAATTAAATAGAACATTTTTCCCCGATAGATTTTTTTCCGTGTCCACCTGGACTCATGGCTGGGCAGTGAAAAAGAGGAATGTTAGCTTCTCCTGAATTAGGAGGAAGCCACAAGGGGTTCTGAAGGGCATAGGGAAGGCTGGCATGGGACCTAACCCTTTGGGACTGAGGTGACACCCCACTGGTACATGGCCTTTCTTGCTGAGGTACTGCGGTGCTGGTGGATGGCACTGCGATGCTGGTGGATGGCACCGCCTCCTCACCAGAACGCCTTCATCTGGTGGGCGGGCTCTCATTCTCCTTTGAGGCTGTCAGTGTTCCACTGCTTAGGACAGGCTCGTAGTCAACATCAGACTCAGAATCTGAATTTGAAGAGGAATCCGAAGCGGAGAGCTCCCCGTTGCGCTCCTCGGCCGCAAGAATATTGTACGCCTCCTCGGCTGAAAATAATCTTCTAGACATTGTTGGTGATGAAAGAAGGCACTGATGACACGTGACACTGATGACAAATGGCACTGATGACAGATGGCACTAATACGTGGCACTGGTGACACTGATAACACATGGTACTGTATTTACAGTTTTTTAATCCTCAATCTTTTATCTGAACTCACAAGCTGCAGCACAGAAGCTCTCCGTCCTCACACACGGTCTGTGTGTGAGAAGGGAGAGCTGGCAATGAGAGATGATCTCATATGTTTACACTTGAGATCATCTCGCATTTGACACGCCGATGGCCGCTGCGATTGGGCATTTAGCACAATCTGTTATTGGCTGTGTCCAAGGCACACGGCCAACACAGATTTCCCCTGATGCGCACCCGCGGCGGCGTGCGGGGAACAAGTAAACAGGAGGACGTCCAGGGACGCTCTCCCGGCAATTGAGCGCTGAGCTGTAGCTGGCTTTCGACTATAGCGCGGGCACGAAGTGGTTAAAAAGCTCCATAGGCGACATTTAATAAAATTCTACAGGTTGCATGTTTTGAGTTACAGGGGAGGTCAAGGGCTAGAATTATTGCTCGAACGATCCCGGCGATACCTCACATGTGTAGTTTGAACACAGTTTTCATATGCGGGTGCTGCTCACATATGTGTTTACTTCTGCGTGCGAGCTCGACGGAGCGCTTTAAAAAAAATAAAAAATAAAAATAAATAAAAATATATCTTATTTATTTTACTTTATTTTGCCCCCATTAGTAAGGATGATCAACCTGACTCTGCCAATAGGGTTGTTGCTCTATAGTGGGTCTACGATGGGGAACTTAATTGAATTATTGATTGTGATGCATCAATATCCCTTTGCTACAGATCAGAACAAGTTTTTGTTATTTTTTTATTTTGTTTTAAAATTAATAAATTGTAATGGAAATTATTTGCTAAAAGATTTACACCACAATCCTTGGCTAAAATATATTTTTTTGCTTCTGTAACTAAAGTAGGTCTAAATTCTGACTATACAATATATACTTTCTTCCACACAATGTATTAAACAATTGCCATGTTCTTGTCCCATCCCAGTGCTGCTGACCTACTCCAGACTTTTTCAGCAGCTTTCCATCTACATATATGCACTTGCTCCAGTGACAGCTGCACAACATTGCTCTGGCCCAACATCCCGATTGTGACAACAGTGAGCCATGCCTGTGCAACGTGCATCAGCACTGCACCTGTAGCTTCTACCAGGAATGCGTGCGATAAAGTGACAACCTAGAAGAGCAATTGGAAGACAGTTATTACCCTAAAAATGTAATGCCGGAACAAGGACCTTCACAACAGAATCACAAGGAACCAGGGTGGATTTGAGTTAAATCAAGTCGATTTCAATCACGATTTAAAATCACTCATAAAAAGGCTTGATTTAAATCAACTCGATTTAAGTCATACATTTTTAAAGAGCAACTGTCCTCTGTCCCGCAGCGTCTCTTCTCTGACTCGCTGTGGACTCACCGACAGCTCCATTTACTTTAATAGGATGGCTGGTGATGCGGCAGTGACACAACAAGGTGAGGGACGTGGCAGCAGCAGGTGAGTGGATGCCCGCTAACAGGCACTAAATGTAATGACTTGTTCTTGCTGGTAGTTAGAATCTTTAATATTTGAAAACAAAATTAAGGTTTCTTATTTAGAATAATGAGCTGTCAGGTTAGTAAAACAGCGATATCAGAACCAATTTTAGGTTAATCACACATAATTGGAGAACTACTACAATTTTTTTATTCAATTAAAACAATAACATTGCCAGTGCATGTCATCTCAGTTTGCAGAGCTTGGATTCATTGCCAAAAATGTAAATAAATATCGCAGACCATACAGCCTCATGCTACATAACTAAGCTCAATTTCATGCTTTCTAAACTAAATCATTAATGTATCTTAAATAGAAAACTAACTTTAGATAGATTTTTACTCCAAAAGCATTTCATTAAAATTAATGAAAAAAATTTAAAATAAAGATTTTTCTGATTCTTTTATTTTGAAATCATCAATTTTTATCCACCCTGCAAGGAACTATTTTATTAGAAACTGGAGATTTAATAAGATTAAAAAAAAAAATCAAAATTAACATGTTTACATGAGTTTGTAGCATTTAGCTTTTTAGACACATTTACACAAATGTAGAACACCTGCTGACATTTACAGCACATATTAGATCAATATAGAGATATAGATAATATATATATATATATATTATTACATATATTACACACACACACACAAACTCAGTACACCCCTCACATTTTTTGTAAATATTTAATTATATTTTTTCATATGACAACACTGAAGAAATTACACTTTGCTACAATGTATAGTAGTGAGTGTACAGCTTGTATAGTTCCCCTCCCACCGAGCGTACGCATATATGCGGCCTTTGGCTTTAGGGGGTTATACCGGGATGATGCCCGCAGCGGCTAAAAGACGCTTGGTTGTTATCCCGGAGAAGCGGGAGGGGACATCCCGCCGCCTTCCGCCGCTCTTACTGGGCCTCCCGTCCCACCAGGAGACCCAATCCTCGATCTGCCACTTCCAGCGGCTAGAGACAAACCGGCACGAAGCCGGAAACGGCTTTATTCCAGTCTTCTCTCTGTAAACATGGAAGCGACATCACAACGTCACTTCCGGTTTACTCGGCTGCCAATGGTGCCAGTTTTGAAAAAACACAGTATTCAGAATCGCAGTTTTTGGCGATCTTAATACTTTGAAGTGCAAAGGAGGGATTGGAGGTCTTTTAGACCCCCGATCCCTCCATAAAGGAGTACCTGTCACCACCTATTACTGTCACAAGGGATGTTTACATTCTTTGTGACAGCAATAAAAGTGATCAAAATATATATATTTTTTAAAACACAATGTAAAAAAATAGAAAAGAAAATAGGATTTTTTACTCACCGTAAAATCCTTTTCTCTGAGTCCATGGACCGACACAGCTTCTCTATTGACAAAGTGGGTATTATCCGTTAATTAGGAGTGACTAGGCAGAAAAAAAAAAAACAAAAAAAAAACAACACTTGTAAAAAGTGTTGCATCACACCTTCCACAGTCCCGCCCAGGGGGCGGACCCCCGGGTATATCCTCTCAGTCTGCATATCGCAGATCAGTTCGTCAAAAAGCAGTACAAACTTAAAAGGGGGGGTGGGTGCTGTGTCGGTCCATGGACTCAGAGAAAAAAGGATTTTACGGTGAGTAAAAAATCCTATTTACTCTTTCGTCCATGGACCGACACAGCTTCTCTATTGACCAAGTGGGACGTCCCAAAGCAGTGTCACAGAAAAAACGAGGGGTGGTAACAGCATAAAATAAACTTCACCCCAAAACACAAAACAGCACTCCAACGGAGGAGCTGCAACTCTAAACAGCCGCTTGTAAAACCTTGCGGCCGAAAGGAGGCATCCGAAGATGCACCTACATCAACTTTGTAGAATTTTGTGAAAGTGTGAGCGGACGACCAAGTCTCCTCTTTACATAATTGGGAAACAGACGCTTGATGTCGGAAAGCCCAAGAGGCACCTCTTGCCCTGGTCGAATGTGCCGTGACCGGAAAGGGGGGGCGCTTGACCCTTTAAGGCATAAGCCTGGGATTACTATCTGTCGGATCCACCTAGAGATGGTGGCTGACGAGACTGCTTGGCCCTTCTTGGGACCAGCCACCGAAACAAACAGTGAGTCTGACTTCCGGAACAGGGAAGTAGCAGATAGGTATACTCTCATATCTCAAAGCTTGGACAATGTCCAAGGAATGCAACGCCGACTCCTTAGGATTCGACGGCTGAGGACACAAGGATGGAAGTACAATGGTCTTCATTGAGATGAAAAGCCGAAACGACTTTTGAAAGGAAGGCTGCGGCCGCAGTACCACCTTATCCTTGTGGAAAACCAAATAGGGAGCCTTGCAGGACAAGGCTGCCAGCTCAGAGACTCATCTGACGTAACCAAAAGGACCACCTTCTGAGAAAGTGTCAACAGGGGAATCTCTCTAATATTCTCAAACGGTGCCTTCTGAAGCACAGAGAGGACCAGGTTCAAGTCCCACTAAGGTAGCGGGGGACAGACCGGAGGGGCCATATGTTGAACCCCCTGCACAAATGTACTCACGAGAGAGTGAGCCGCCAGGGGTCGCTGAAAAAAAAAAAAAAAAAAAAAAAGGACAGCCAGGGCAGATATCTGTCCCTTAATCGTACTTAAGGCAAGCCTTTGGTCCACCCCATGCTGTAAAAACAGCAGGATTCTGGAGTATGAGACCTTGCGATAGCAGGTCCTTCCGTAGTGGTAGGCGCCAGGGGACGTCTGCTACCAGACGTACTAGATCGGCGTACCAAGGATGCTGAGGCCAATCTGGAGCGATTAGGATCATTGGAATTCCCTCTGCCTCCACTCTGCGGAGCAGAAGAGGAAGAAGCCTTAAGGGAGGGAAGGCATAGATTAGCCGATACTGACCCCACGATGCTACCAACGCGTCCATTGCGTCTGTCCATGGGTCTCTTGACCGGGCCACAAACCTCAATACCTTCCAATTGAGTCGGGAAGCCAGAAGATCTACGTCTGGTGTGCCCCATCTTTGGCAGAGGAGTTGGAACACCTCCGGGTGTAAGGACCATTCTCCTTGGTCCAGCATCTGGCGGCTCAGGTAGTCCGCCTGCCAGTTTTCCACACCCGGAATGTGCACGGCCGACAGTGCCGGTACGCTCTTCTCTGCCCACTTCAGGATGCGAGCAACCTCCGATGCTGCAGCTGAGCTTCTTGTTCCTCCTTGATGATTGACATATGCCACCGCTGTGGCGTTGTCTGACTGGATCCTGACTGGACGCCCTTGCAGCCTCTGAGACCATTTGAAGAGGCACAGCCTGATCGCCCGGATTTCCAGGACATTGATCGGCAGGAGGGCTTCCTCTGGGGTCCAGCGACCTTGCGCCGACTGAACACCAGACTCCCCCCCCCCCCCCCCAACCTGTAAGGCTGGCGTCCATCGTGATCACTATCCAGTAAACCGGAAGAAATGACTTCCTGGCCATTAGAGCCGGTGCTGTCAGCCACCATAACAGGGATCTCCTGACTAGGTGGCTCACTCAGATTTGATAATCCAGAGATGAAGGGCATTTGTTCCATCTGGACAGAACTTCCTTCTGTAACACTCGAGTGTGGTATTGAGCATATGGGACCGACTCGAAGGAGGCCCAACACTCGCATGCCAAAACGGAGTGACGACCAATTCCTGGAAGTCAGCTGCTGTACTGCAGCCCCGAAGGGTCTGCAACTTCTCCACAGGGAGGAATATCTTTGCCTCTGAGGAATCCAGAATCAACCCCAGGTACACTAGGCGTTGAGTGGGCACCATACTGACCTTTGCGCGTTTAGTATCTAACCACAGTCTCGAAGAGTCTGACAGGTAATGGACACGCTTACCTCTAAATTCTGAGCTTGAAGGCACCTTCAGTAGAAGGTCGTCCAAGTAGCCCATGATAGCGATACCCCGCTGTCTTAGAAGTGCCAGAATCGGAGCGAGCACCTTGGTGAACGTCCTGGGTGCTGAGGCAAGGCCAAACGGGAGGGCCACAAACTGGTAGTGGTTCTTCCCGACAGCAAATCACAGAGGCTTCTGGTGTCTGGAGTATATGGGGACATGCAGGTATGCGTCCTTGATGTCTAAGGAGGCCAGAAAGTCCCCCAGATGGAGAGCCGTGACTACAGATCGAACCGACTCCATCCGAAATCTTTGTACCTTCACAAAGCAATTGAGGGCTCTGAGATCCAAGATTGGATGAACCCCATCCTTCTTCGGCACAATGAACAGATTTGAGTAAAAACCCTGACCCCGTTCCTGTTCTGGAATTGGAATAACTACCTCGCGTTCCAGTAGACCCTGGACCGCCCCATACAGGACCTCCCGACGGGTCGGTAGTAGCTGGAGATTGGAGGTGATGAATCTGTCCGGTGGACAAGAGAGAAACTCTTTCTTGTAGCCTGAGGAGATTACTTCGCAAACCCACCTGTCGGAGACTAGAGCTGTCCACTGAGTCGCGAATTTGCGAAGGCGTCCCCCCCCACCCGAGAGCTGGGTGGGGGCGAACCTTCATGCGGACACAGATTAGTCCGCAGGCTTGTTGGGTCTGCGGGACCAAGGACGCTTTTGTCCTTGGGCAGGCGCCTTATCGGTCTGGGGTCTTTTCCCTGTCACCCTAGGGGGAGGAAAAAAACTCTTGCGTGCAGTAAAGGAGGGCCCTTGCCCTTGGCGTGGCCCCTACCCTTGCTAGTTTGAGGAAGCAAAGTGCTTTTACCTCCTGTGGAATCCTTGATGATGTCATCCATAGAGGCCCCAAAAATGTCTGTCGCCCTTAAAAGGCAGATCCAACAGGGCTTTCTTGGAGGTCTGGTCCGCAGACCAGCCCTTTAGCCAGATCAGGCGGCGTATTGCTACTGCATAAACCGAAGCTTTAGACAGCAGGGGAATAGTATCCATGTCTGACTCGCAGACAAACCTAGGGCCCTGGACCAACTGGTCGGCCAATGTTATCTCATCAGGAGGAGCATCTCGCTCCTTAACCCCTGGAGTAGCAATCTTGCCCATTCAGTAAGTGTGTGAGACACTAGGGCCCCCGCCAATGCCGGGCGTACTGCCGAGCCTACCACTGAGTATAGGTAGCAAGCGAGTGCTTCAGCCTTCTTATCCACAGGGTCCTTGAAAACAGGAGCCCCTTCTACAGGAATTGTGGTGGCTCTATTAAGTCTGGACACTGGAGGGTCCACTATAGGGGGAGAGGTCCATCTCTTCAGAAAACTCTCCTCAAAAGGGGTACCGTACCGCAAACCTCTTTGGGGCTGTAAAGACCCTCAGTGGGTTCTCCCATTCCTTGTATAAGAGTTTATCAAAAGACACACAAGGGAACACCTTAGCAGTGCGGGCAGGTCTATGAAACCCAAGTGGACCGGAGTCTCTGCTGCTTCTGCAGTATTTTCCAACTTTAGCGTATCCCGCACTGCAGTAATAAGGTCAGATACCAAGCCGTCTCGCGTACTGACCTGGACTTGGAGTCATCCTCACTGTCCGGTCACGGTCTGCAGTCTCTGATGCGTCAGAATCTGGGCCCGGAGCCGTAGCTGGACCTGGTTCTGCATCAGAATTATCCCCAGAAGCTTGCAGGGGACGGGGCGTTTACTACCCCCTGTATTTCCATGTGCTGCTTCCACCCTGGCAGCAAACGCCCTAGGATTGCCGTCATAGCGTTCATAGACACCTCAGGGGCACCAGCTGCTAAATCTGGTGTTTCAGGGGAGAAGACATCTGGCTCAGATGCCATGCTGACCACACGCTGACACTCACAGGGCTCCAGGCAAGACATCAATAGGCCACCCTCCTGCGCTGCAGAGATGCTGGGTTACCCAGAGGACTCACCACCCTGGACCGGTACTGCTATGCTGCCATGTGCTGCGCCTGTGATGCTGTCCCGCTGCTGCTGTGTCAGTCTGCTTCTTTTATCAGCACTTCCTGTGTGAATTTTCGCGCCAGTGTAATGCACCCTAGAGGCCGGAGGCTCTCGCAAAATGGTTGCCAAAAAACGTCTGCATGGAAGATAATGTGGGCTCTAAGAAAATGGCCGCCGACCGAAGATAGAGGTCAAGCAGCCGAAGCCCACAAAAAGATGGCCGCCGAACGGCAATATATACATACAGGGTGGACAAACATGGCCGCCGATCAGCTGATAGGGGCCAGTGGGTGTGGCGGAACCACAGGAAGATGGCCGCCGGGCAGTCACTAGAGGCCGAACTCTGCATGGACCACCTCAAAATGGCCGCCGACAGCATGGAGGAGGAAGCACACACACACACATGTGCGTAAGCAGAAATGACATTTCTTTTAAATGTTAGTTACAGCCAGCCCCGCTCCAGTGGAACCCCTTAGGTGACCCCCAGCACCCAGCAACCTTTAGCTAGAAGCCCAGGGAGGAGGGAAAGGCAGGGATAGAGGGGAGAAAGGGGCCACAACCACTTACTTGATCTCTCCAGGAATGTCCAGCTAAATCACCCAGCCGAGGCAGGGGAGTTTTACTTACCCATCCTGCATGTATTATGCTGGAAGACATTCCAAACAGATCCTCGTCCGCGCACGGAAGGTGACTGTTGGCCAGGTATGCTGTGATTGGACCCAAAAGAGACGATCATATGTATGCCCTGGAGCGTGACGCTCATTGGACAGGCTGCTGCGACTCGGCCGTAAGGTCAGCCGAAGCTGAGCGGTCCGATGCAAGCCTTGGAGCGTAAGCTCACCGGCCAGGCTGCTGCGACTCGGCCGTAAGGTCAGCTGAAGCTGAGCGGTCCGATGCAGGCCCTGGAGCGTAGGCTCACCGGCCACCCGTGGAGCGACGGGCATGTCGTGGAAAACCCAGTGCGTAGCTAGGGTCGGCACGCGCTCGATGGCCGAAACTGGGGAGACTACAAGGATCGAGGATCCAGCCTGTCACCCAGTCGGCAGTTGATCGAAGATCGCAGGAGACAACAAATGTAGCAAAAAAAAATAAAAAATTATATAAAATATATAGAGATAGATATAGATATAGATATAGATATAATCTTTTTTCCCCCGGACCAATGGGCCCGAAGGGAGCCATGTCCTACTCCTTGCTAGACAGAAAAAAACTGATCTGCGATATGCAGACTGAGAGGATATACCCGGGGGTCCGCCCCCTGGGCGGGACTGTAGAAGGTGTGATGCAACACTTTTTACAAGTTTTTTTCTGCCTAGTCACTCCTAATTAACGGATAATACCCACTTTGTCAATAGAGAAGCTGTGTCGGTCCATGGACGAAAGAGTAATACAATTTTTTTTTTTTTTTTTTAAAGCGACCCCATCCCCACGAGCTCACGCAGCAAAGAACATGCATACGGAAGTCGCACCCGCATATGTAAACGGTGTTCAATCACACATGTGAGGTATCGGCGCAATCGTCAGAGCGAAAGCAATAATTCTAACACTAGATCTCCTCTGTAACTCTAACCTGGAAACCGTAATTTTTTTTTAAAGCATCGCCTATGGAGATTTTTAGGTACCATAGTTTGTCGCCATTCCACGAGTTTGCGCAATTTTAAAGCGTGACATGTTTGGTATCTATTTACTTGGCGTAACATCATCTTTTACATTATACAAAATAATTGGGCTAACTTTACGGTTTCGTTTTTTTTTTTTTTCATGAAAGTGTCTTTTTCCCCCAAAATGTTGCGTTTAAAAAACAATAAAATATTGCAACAATCGCCATTTTATTCTCTAGATTCTCTTCTAAAAAAAAAAAATTATAATTATATATATATATATATATATATACACACACACACACACACACACACACACACACACACACACATACATATACACACACGTTTGGGGGTTCCAAGTAATTTTCTAGCAAAAAATACGGATTTTAACTTGTAAACACCAAATGTCAGAAATGGGCTTAGTCATGAAAGGGATATCAGTGTACATTTGCTTTTCCCTCAAAATAACTCAACACACAGCCATTAATGTCTAAACAGCTGGCAACACCCCTAAGTGAAAATGTCCAAAATTGGGACCAATAAGCCATTTTCCCTCCCCGGTGTCATGTGACTGGTTAGTGTTACAAGGTCTCAGGTGTGAATGGGGAGCAGGTGTGTTAAAATTTGGTTTTATTGCTCTCACTCTCTCATACTGGTCACTTGAAGTTCAACATGGCACCTCATGGCAAAGAACAATGAGGATCTGAAAAAAAGAATTGATGCTCTACATAAAGATAGCCTAGGATATAAGAAGATTGACAAGACCCTGAGAACCTAAAACTGAGCTAACAACGGTTTAACAGTACAGGTTCCACTCAGAACAGGCCTCACCACAGTCAACCAAACAAGTTGAGTGCACGTGCTCAGCGTCATATCCAGAGGTTGTCTTTGGGAAATAGAAGTGTGAGTGCTGCCAGCATTGCTGCAAAGGTTGAAGGAGTGGGGGGGGGGGGGGTCAGCCTGTCAGTGCTCAGACCATACGCTGCACGCTGTATCAAATTGGTCTGCATGGCGGTCGTCCCAGAAGGAAGCCTGCAAAGAGTTTGCTAAAGACAAGCAGACTAAGGACATGGATTACTGGAACCATGTCCTGTGGTCTGATGAGACCAAGATAAACTTATTTGGTTCCGATGGTGTCAAGCATGTGTGGCTGATACCAGGTAAGGAGTAAAAAGACAAGTGTGTCTTGCCTACAGTCAAGCATGGTGGTGGGAGTGTCATGGTCTGGGGCTGCATGAGTGCTGCCGACACTGGAGAGCTACAGTTTATTGAGGGAACCATGAATGGCAACATGTACTGTGACATACTGAAGCAGAGCATGATCCCCCTCCCTTTGGAGACTGGGCCGCAGGGCAGTATTCCAACATAACGGCCCCAAACACCTCCAAGACGACCACTGCCTTGCTAAAGAAACGGAGGGTAAAAGTGATAAACTGGCCAAGCATGTCTCCAGACCTAAACCCTATTAATCATCTGTGGGCATCCTAAAATGGAAGGTGGAGGAGTGCAAGGTCTCTAACATCCACCAGCTTCGTGATGTCATCATGGAACAGGAATCCAGTGGCCACCTGTGAAGCTCTGGTGAACTCCATGCCCAAGAGGGTTAAGGGAGTGCTGGAAAATAGTGGTGGCCACACAAAATATTTGTTGCCAGTGGTTTAGACATTAATGGATGTGTGTTGAGTTATTTTGAGGGGACAACAAATTTACACTGTTATACAAGCTGTACACTCACTACTTTACATTGTAGCAAAGTGTCATTTCTTCAGTGTTGTCACATGAAAAGATATAATAAAATATTTACAAAAAATGTGACGGGTGTACTCACTTTTGTGAGATACTGTGTGTATAGACAAACATCCTAGTAAGCTTAGATACTGAATAATTTTTTTAATCTATTAAGGTCTAACATGAATTTTGAGCTGTTTTGAAACTCTAGGTCAATTTTCATAGATAAAAAAGGGCTTCTGGAAGAAACCTCCTATAATATGGAATGTGAAGTCCAAGAACATCCGCATCCTAAATCCCTATTTCATGAGAGTTGCTGCAACGAATCTACTTGGAAAAAATGTGACAAAAGTAAAGGTTATTGCGGTAAGTGGTTGGAAAAGTGTCAGGTTTATAAAGAGGACTGTGGAAATTTGGAAAAATCCACAAATAGTTGACCAATGCTTGTGCTACATTAATAAAAAGTTTAAAGTGGTTGTAAACCTTAGTGTTTTCTCACCTTTGCATTAAGGTGAAAAAACACCTTGCAGTCCCCATTTTACCTACCTGAGCCCCGAATCTCCGTGGACGCGATCCCGTGTTGCTTTCCCCCAGGTCTTGTTGGCTCTTCATTGGATGATTGATAGCAGCGCAGCCATTGGCTCCCGTTGCTGTCAATCAAATCCAATGACACAGCCGCCGGGGGGCGGGCCGAGTCATAAAATTGAGAGCGCGCCCGCAAGGTAACCCCCTTGGGAGACAGCTTCGCAAAGGGGGTAAGCTCTTGCGGGGAGGAGCATCGAGAGCTGCCGTGAGACCCCAGAAGAGGACGATTGGGGCCACTCTGTGCAAAACTAACTGCACAGTGGAGGCAAGTATAATATGTTCGTTAAAAAAATAAAAATAAATTTATAATAATAATATTATTATTATTATTATTATTATTATTATTATTATTAATAGAACCTTTACAACCCCTTTAATCTAGCCAGTAAAATAGAGATGAATAATAAATAGGTCAGCACTAAAGTGGTACCGCACAGTGGATGTGCATAGTAGATGAAGTTGGGTATTATGAAAAAACCCTATTATATTATCACCTATGAGCGCATTTACATGTAGATCTAAACTCTCTAGTCTGGGGTTGGCAAGCCATTGATCTTTATCTACCAGTCGACCGCAGGCAGCCGACAGGTAGATCGGGAACACAGCCCTGCGTTGCCAGTCCTTCCCCTGCCTTCCTGGTCTTTCCGCTCCTTTTGCCTTGAACCCCCCCCCCCCTATTGCAGAGTGGAGAGCAGGACATATCACAGTACAAGAGCGGTTATAAATAATAAGGAATGTCTGCGCAAAACATTAAACTAAGACCAATGTGAACAAACCTCTAACAGAGAGCTGCGTGTCTGAAGCCCCATACACACCATCAGATTTTCTGCTGATTTTTGTCATCAGATTTACCAAAACCATCTAATATGGAGGTCAAACCTTAAGAGTTTCAATTTGTATGCAATCAGGCAGGCCCTTGCACTACATGGTTTTGGTAAATCTGATGACAAAAATCAGCAGAAAATCTGATGGTGTGTATGGGGCTTTACAGCTGAAAGCTGGACAAATAGCATGATATTGAAAGACAGATCACATTTCCCACTTAAAGTATTCAAACTAAAAAATGTATATGTGTGAATTCCACTAAAAGAAGTGGCAAGTGTAAATAATAAAAAAAAAAAAAAAAAAATCATATATCCTAAAGAACCATAAAATTCATACAAATCCAAACATCAATAAAAGTGACTGGTGCTAATCCTAAATTAAAAAGTGCAAATCGTATATGAAAACAAATTCACACAGTCCTAGCCGAAATTGTTGGCTCCCCAGAAATTTTTCCAGAAAATCAAGCATTTCTCACAGAAAAGTATTGCAGCAACACATGTTTTGCTATACACGTTTATTCCCTTTGTGTGTATTGGAACAAAACAAAAAAAAAAACAAAAAAAAAAAAAAAAGGAGGAAAAAAAGCAAATTGGGCATAATGTCACACAAAACTCCAAAAATGGTCTGGTCAAAATTCTTGGCACCCTTAACTTAATATTTGGTTGCACACCCTTTGGAAAAAATAACTGAAATCAGTTGCTTCCTATAACCATTAATAAGCTTCTTACACCTCTCACCCAGAATTTTGGACCACTCTTCCTTTGCAAAATGCTCCAGGTCTGTCTTATTGGAAGGTTGCCTTTTCCCAACAGCAATTTTTAGATCTCTCCACAGGTGTTCAATGGGATTTAGATCTGGACTCATTGCTAGCCACTTTAGAACTCTCCAGCGCTTTGTTGCCATCCATTTATGGGTGCTTTTTGATGCAAGTTTGGGGTCATTGTCCTGCGGAAAGACCCAAGATCTCGGACGCAAACCCAGCTTTCTGACACTGGGCTCAAAATTCTTTGCTAATCCTCAGATTTCATGATGCCTTGCACACATTCAAAAAGGTACCCAGTGCCAGAGGCAGCAAAACATCATTGAACCTCCACCATATTTCACTGTAGGTACTGTGTTCTTTCCTTTGTAGGCCTCATTCCATATTCGGTAAACAGTAGAATGATGTGCTTTACCAAAAAGCTCTATCTTGGTCTCATCTGTACACAAGACGTTTTCCCAGAAGGATTTTGGCAAACTGTAGTCTTGCTTTTTTTATGTCTCTGTGTCAGCAGTGATGTCCTCCTGGGTCTCCTGGCATAGCGTTTCATTTCATTTAAATGTCGACGGATAGTTTGCGCTGAAACTGATGCTCCCTGAGCCTACAGGACAGCTTGATTTTCTTTGGAACTTGTTTGGGGCTGCTTATCCACCATCCGGACTATCCTGCATTGCAACCTTTCATCAATTTTTCTCTTCCGTCCACGCCCAGAGAGATTAGCTACAGTGCCATGGGTTGCAAACTTCTTGATAATATTGCACACTGTGGACAAAGGCAAATCTAGATCTCGGGAGATGGACTTGTAACCTTGAGATTGTTGATATTTTTCCACAATTTTGGTTCTAAAGTCCTCAGACAGTTCTCTTCTCCTCTTTCTGTTGTCCATGCTTAGTGTGGCACACAGACACACAATGCAAAGACTAAGTGAACTTTTCTCCTTTTTATCTGCTTTCAGGTGTGATTTTTATATTGCCCACACCTGTTACTTGCCCCAGGTGAGTTTAAAGGAGCATCACATGCTTGAAGCAAATCGTATTTATCCACAATTTTGAAAGGGTGGCAAGAATTTTGACCAGCCCATTTTTGGAGTTTTGTGTGACATTATGTCCAATTTGCTTTTATTCCTCCCTTTTTACGTTTTGTTCCAATACACACAAAGGGAATAAACATGTGTATAGCAAAACATGTGTTACTGCAATACTTTTCTGTGAGGAATACTTGATTTTCTGGAAAAATTTCTGGGGTGCCAACAATTTCGGCTATGACTGTATAAAGTTCATCAAGATTTTCCAAAATAGTGCTTGCTTGTGATAGCGGTGATGAAAAAATATAAGGAGTGATACAAGTAGTGTCCTGGTGATAGAAACACACCCCAAATCAGTGTTGACAAATGGGCTCATACCACACTTACTAGAAAAATTTGACCTCTTTTCTCAAAGGTGGACAAAAAAAGCTTGAGGTAAGTGCATCTCTGAAAAGGAACTGGAATGAATCCTCCCTTGATGGTCTGAGTAGATTACTGCATAAAAAATGGTTCCTCTAAATCCTTTATGGCTTGTTGGCAAAGGGGGGAGACAAATAATTCCCTCATAGTGTAGTACTTTTTATATATTTTGTAACAAATTAAACACACTTACAATGCAATAGTAAAAAACAGCATCAATGAAATCCCAGAACACCGATTTGAGTTCCACCTGTGTTCCGAGCAGAAGTGATCTGTGCCCGAAAAGTCCCGCCCTATGCGCTTCATCAGCAAATGTCTGACATCATCAGGGGGTCACATGACCGGGCGAGTCACCGCCTAATATACCCCATTTAGCGCTCACATGACCAAAATCAATCCAATCAAAATCAGGACCATGATAATGTATACTCAAAATAACCAATTCAAAATTACTATTAATATTCCCTCTTACTTTATCATTATTAGCACTAAAATCCATAGGAGAGTAAGCCACGATATAAAAGAGTTTTTTTTTTTTTTTTTACTACTAATAGCGGTGAATAGCGACTTATAGTGGGACTGCAATATTGTGGCAGACAGTTGGGACAATAACTGACACTTTTTTGGGACCAGTAACACCAATATAGTGATCAGTGCTAAAACATATGCACTGTCACTGTACTAATCACACTGGCAAGGAAGGGGTTAATATCAGGGGCGATCAAAGAATTAAATGTTTGCCTGACTAGTGCTTTACCATTGTGGGGAAGGTGCTTGTACTAGGAGAAGGCATGATCGGTACCCCTGCTTAGCAGAGACACAGGATCCATCCCTTCTTTACTGACAGAACAGCGATCTGCCTTGTTTACATTGTAAATTGTATAGATGTATACGACTTTACTGGCAGATTTATATAGCACAGAATTTTGTGATACACTTCAAGAGCCTGCGCAACACCAGTTTTCACATTGTTATACTGTATGCATATTGTGGGAACAACTGGGTGAATGCAGCAGCTCATCTATCAAAAATAATATATTTTTGTTTTTCCCCCATTTATCTAGCCAGTAGGCCACTCACGTTGATTATCACAGCAATTGTTTAATTTTTCTACACTAGTGGGTCAAATCAGTTCAGAATCCATCACAATAGGGACCCCAATTTACTAACATTTTGCGGCATTGATAAAACCGAAAGGGATTGGAGGGATTGCAATATGAAACAGGCAGTATCCATGAATGAAACCAATTGGATTTTTGAGCTTAATACTTTATATCCAATTGGCCTGAATGTTTGCAATTGTTTTATTAATTTTTGGTTATGAAATATACATTTTTATAAGCAATTTGATCAATTCATATTTTACTAATTCATATTTTACATAATTGTAATTTATATTAATCCAATCAAACTGGAATTTATTGTGATATGTGGGTCCTCTTCTACCATAAATTGGAGTTGTAAATAAAAAAAAGAAAAGTCAGGTGACCCATTGAGACCCATAGATGCCATAACCATGCCTCCATCCCTGGTACATTAATAAATGAAAAAAGAAAATGGGCTGTGGGACTTTAAATGAGGCATGGATGGGCGTAAGAAAAAAGTCTAGGATAGCATTCTGCCCTTGCACCCTGTCTGTGCCTCTCCATCAGTTTGGCACTGTGCTGTGGCTGTCCGGGTTCCTCCTTGATGGATGTCCCATGCCATCTTCTCCTTGGCTCTCCTATTGAGGGGCCGTTGAAGTGTTTATTGGGGGGCCTTCCCCACCTCAGCCCCGGGTGAGACAGTGCATCCAGGACCACCACTCTACACCATATTTCAAATGCTTGGGACAACCCCATTCCGGGCTTTGCCATTGGTAACGTATCAGACCACCTGATTCTGTTATTTTGTTTCAAAAACATGACATCATTTTTTCAAGACTTTATTTGACCTGTCTATCCATCTCACCTTTTAGTCAAATGACATGCACCCCACTCCTGATGACTGGCTTTAAACGCCAAGAAACGCGCCGAGTCCATGCTCAGGGATGCCAAGTAAAGCCTGCCCAACTACGAATCTACAAAGTGTATTCTTGACTTTTCAATTCGATAATCAATTTCACCGTTTCTGTATGTCCATTTAACTGTCACTACTTGCTTCAGCCATGTCTCAACAATGAATTTTGATTATGTCTATGTGATAACCTCTATTTACATTATGCCTTTGTTTGCATGATCTATGTGTACTTTTACCATGATACAATACATTTTTATATTTATATCCATGCCTTGCTTTCCATTCTTTAGACCAGCCTTTCTCAACCTTTTCAACACAGAGGAACCCTTGAAATAGTTCTCCGGTCTCGGGGAACCCCTGCTAAAAATTACAGATCTACAATTCATGAAACCTTAGTGTGATGGTCAGTGGGAAGGATGGTCCTTACACTTGTGGTCATTGGGAAGAATTACCTCCTTACAGATAGCTAAAAAGATCAATGGTGTCAGTAGGAAATTATCTGAGAGGCAAAAATTTCCCAATGCTGAAGGAACCCCTAGCAACCTCTGGAGGAACCCCAGGGTTCCACAGAACCCTGGTTGAGAAACGCTGCTTTAGACTGACTATGCAGCATGTATACCTGGCTACAGACCATTCCCCAACGGGACAGTGATGTTTACTAATTTTTGATAGCTTAGTCCTTTTTCCCACGCCCATCCATGAGTCCATGCTCTGGGATGCCAAGTAAAGCTTGCCCAACTATGAATCTATCAAGTGTATTCTTGACTTTTCAATTGGATAATCAATTTCACCGTTTCTGAATGTCCATTTAACTGTCATTACTTGCTTCAGCCATGTCTCAACAGTGAATTTTGATCATGTCTATGTGATAACCCCTATTTACATTATGCCTTTGTTTGCATGATCCATGTGTATTTTTACCATAATACAAATACATTTTTATATTTATATCCATGCCTTGATTTCCATTCTTCAGACTGACTATGCAGCATGTATACATGGCTACAGACTATTCCCCAACGGGACAGTGATGTTTACTCATTTTTGATATCCTAGACTTTTTTCTTACGCCCATCCATGCCTCATTTAAAGTCCCACAGCCCATTTTCTTTTTTCATTTTTGGAGTTGTAAATGTTTCATTATTATTGCAATATGTTATGGTTGTATTATACTTTATCACCACTAGATGTCCTTTTGCATCTGATGTGTGGGTTCTGATTGACCACTAGATGGGCATCATGAGCACCCAACGCAATGTAATTTAATTCAATACAATATACTTTATTATGGCTTTTAGTGCTAATAATGATAAAGTAAGAGGGCATATTAATAGTAATTTTTAATTGGTTATTTTGATTATACATTATCGATCGAATGGTCCCCATTTTGATTGTATTTATTTTGGTAATGTGAGCGGTAAATAGGATATATATTAGGAGGTGATGCACCGGGTCATGTGACCTCTGATGACACAGACGTTTACTGACAAAACACGTAGGGTTAGACTTCCTGGCACACGTCAATTCCGCAGGTGAAATGCAAATCGGCATTCCCAGATATCATTGATGCTGGTTTTCTACTATCGCATTGCAAGTGTTTTTTTATAATTTTGGAATAAATTCTTTAAAGTACTACACTATGGAGGGAATTATTTAGGTCGCCCCCTTGCCCACGAGTCATTAAGGATTTAGAACCGTTTTTTATGCATTAATCTACTCAGAATATCGAGGGAGGATTGATTACAGTTCCTATCCAGAGATACACTTACCTTAAGCTTGTTTAATCACCTTTGCGAAAAGGGGGGGGGGGTCACATTTTTCTGGTAAGTGTGGTGTGAGCCTATTTGTCAACACTGATTTGGGGTGTGTTTCCATCACCGGGACACTACTTATATTTTTTAATCAATGCTATCTCACAAGCAAGCACTATTTTGGAAGATCATGATGAACTTTATATGAATTTACCGTATGTTATCTTTTGCGATTTGCACTTTAATTTGGGATTAGTACCAGTCACGTTATTCATGTATGGATTTATATAAATGTTATGAAACGTTATGATATATGAATTATTTGATTATATGCACTTGCCATATTTAGTGAAATTCACATTATTTTTTAAATTTTTTGGGGAGCACAATTTGTCTTTCAATATCGTACAGTACAGGAGCTGCCGGAGTTGACTGTTCACCTTAACCAGCAGTTGATTGGTTTGCTAGGAAGCTGCAACCAATCACCAGCTTGTTCATGGGAAAAATTACCTGGCAGCTTCCGCCCTCCATCCAGTACTGACACATAGTTAGTCAAATTGAAAAAAGTCCATCTAGTTCCACCAATGAAAGAGAAAAAAATAAATAAAAAATACATCATACAGTCCCATACACCTAATCCTATACCCACAGTTGATCCAGAGGAAGGCAAAAAAAAAAAATTCCTTCCTAATCCCCTAAGAGTCAAATCAGATTTTCCCTGAATCAACTTTACCTATAAAAGGTTTGTACCCAGTTATAATATGTACATTTAGGAAATAATCCAGGCCTTTTTTAAAGCAATCTACCAAGCTGGTCAGAACCAGCTCTTGAGAGAGTCTATTCCACATTTTCACGGTGAAGAAACCTTTCTGTATTTGGAGATGAAATCTCCTAACACCTCTCGCTCTCCTGCACAGTGTACACCAGTGTAAGATAGTAGACTGCTACCTACACTGTGTGTGTGGGGGTGAAGGGGACAGATGTTTTTTTTTGGGAGGGGGGGGGGGGGTCACAGGGCGATGGGAATAGAGAGCACAGGACACTGCTATGGGTTGGGGGTGGGGGCACAGAAGATGACAGTAGGGGGGAGTGTGATGTGAAGGGGACAGAGGGGCAGGGAACACTACAGTTGGGGGGGTGATGGTGTGATGTGAAGGGGGGGGGGTCACAGGACAATGCTGTGGAGGGGGCAGAGGAGCGGATACTACATGGGGGTTGTAAATGGGGGGGGGTGATGTAAAAGGGGGCACAGGACACTGCTTTGTTTTTATTGGGGGCTTGATAGTTTTTTTTTTTTTCAAAGGGCGCTCTTATGTTGTCCAGGTAGATCTGAACCTCTGAAAGGTTGCCTACCCCTTAGTCAGATATTTGGGCTAGTATATTGTAAGCAGATCTATATAATGTTTTATGTCCTCCTTCCAGAAACCGACCACTGGCTTCATGGCAATATCTTTTGCTATTCACTTCTGCGACATGGTCCACATTGCAGGCTTTGGTTACCCAGAATTTAATGATACACAGCCTATCCACTACTATGACAAGACCAGTGTCAAGATTATGATGGTAAGTTTCTCAACTTAAACTGTCATCTTGTTGAGATAATAGTGGATCTACAGTATATTAAATCAAAAGTACATATACTGTAAAAAAAAATAAAAAAAATACAAAAAAAAAAAAAATACAAAAAAAAAAAAAAATAGAATACACATTAGCCTGTTATTCTGAATTGAAACCTCTCACATTTATAAATGCAAACAATACTGTTAAAATTCAAGTAGATTTAATCTTAAAAATTAGTTCCTCAGTCTATAAAGGGGGGCTTAAATTGGACTGGAACACATCAACTGAAGTGTTTCCCAAAAAGTTACATTCAAGGCATACTGTGAATGAGAACAGTCACAGTTCCCTGTGTTCTACACCGACCAGTCAGGCCATCAAATGACTGATGTCATAACTAATCACATATGCAGCACTATGACTACTGAGGATCAAACAGATGCGCAGTAGGGAAACCGGGCAGTGAAGATGCAACACTTCACTTCCTGATTCCCTCACCAAGAATGGCGGTGTGGGAGCCAAGAGACGAGCGATTGCTCGGCCTCGGCTTCCAACATCGCGGGCGTGCTGGACAGGTAAGTGTCCATTTTTTAAAAGTCAGCAGCTGCAGTATTTCTAGCTGCTTGCTTTTAAAAAAAAATAATAATTGGGTGGACCTCCGCTTTAAGCCAGGAATCAAAGCCTCTGGGTTATGTGAAAATTGGTGTCAGCGGCTCTTCACAGAATAAGAGAGAATAAACAAATCTACTTTCAGGTACCAACAAGTCTGCCCTTTGATGGTGTTTTATCACTTTTATATATACAGTGCCTTGAAAAAGTATTCATACCCCTTGAAATTTTCCATATTTTGTCATGTTACAACCAAAAACATAAATGTATTTTATTGGGATTTTATGTGTTAGACCAACACAAAGTGGCACATAATTGTAAAGTGGAAGAAAAATTATAAAAAAGTTTTCCAATTTTTTTTCCTCAAATAAATATCGGAAAAGTGTGGCGTGCATTTGTATTCAAGCCTCCTTACTCTGATACCTCAAACTAAAATCTAGTGGAACCAATTGCCTTCAGAAGTTACCTCATTAGTAAATAGAGTCCATATGGGTGTAATTTATTCTCAGTATAAATACAGCTGTTCTGTGAAGCCCTCAGGTTTGTTAGGGAACCTTCGTTAAACTTAGCACGGGTGATTAGGGTTTGCCCAGGCACACCCCGTGCGCACGCCTGTCTCCCGAGATCTGCCCCGAAATGTTGCATCCAAGCTGTGTTGGTAGCCCCTACGGTCTGCAAAACAGTTTCACAGACAGCAGATCATGAGGCGAGAGCCACTCAGTCTATGAAACTCATGTAATGTCACTGATCGCAGGGAGAAAGACCAGCTGCCAAAACTCAGCGGTGATGTCGAGTTTGGGCGGGACCAAGCAGCCATCAAACACCAGCCAATAGGATGTAATCTGGGCGGGCCACTACATTGATGTGGCCCCGCCCCCTTTCTTAAGCAGTCCAGTCATTGGCTGGTGTTGATAGCTGCTTGGTCCCGCCCACCCCAACATGGCGGCTGAGTTATGACAGCTGGTCTTTCTCCCAGGAAGCAGTTACTTTACATGACAGTTTCACACAGTGAGCAGCTCTTGCAAGCCTCCATCTGCTGCATTTAAAACTCCCCATCAATGCTGCCTTCCTATCAGTGCCAACCAATGCTGCCTAGCAGTGCAAATCAATGCTGCCTTCCTATCAGTGCCAACCAATGCTGCCCATCAGTGCCAACAAATGCTGCCCATCAATACTGCCTTCCTATCAGTGACAATCAGTGCCAACCAATGCTGCCTATCAGAGCCCAGTTCTGCAAATCAGTGTCAACCAGTTCTACAAATCAGTGTCAACCAGTTCTGCAAATCAGTGTCAACCAGTGCTGCCAATCAGAGCTAATCAGTGCTGCCCATCAGAGCTAATCAGTGCTGCCCATCAGAGCTAATCAGTGCTGCCCATCAGAGCTAATCAGTGCTGCCCATCAGAGCTAATCAGTGCTGCCCATTAGTGCTAATCAGTGCTTCCAATCAGTGGCAATCATTGCTGCCTAACAGTGCCACCAATCAGTGCCGCCAATCTTTGCTGCCTATCCGTGGACATCAGTGCTACCTATCAATGCCAATCAGTGCCACCTATCAGTGTCAATCAGGGGCAGCTTATTAGCATTAGTGCCCACCATTGCTGCCAGTGCCACTGATCAGTGCTGCCAATCAGTGCACTAAGTGCAGGGATGGGGAGAGGAACTCAGCAGCCAGGCACATTGTCAATGGGGGTGGGGGGCCTGGTGGGGCACAACTGAAATCCGTTAATGTTTATTAATGCCACAAGCCAATCTTTAGTATAAACAGGTATTCACAACACTTATATTTACAATAAACTACTGGAGGTAAAACAAGGCTTCAGAAAAAAAGGCTTGCCCCTAAGCACTGTTACATGTTCCCACACCACAAATGAAAAAAAGTGCAGGGCCAACTTACTAATCAATAACTTAAAAGCAGAGTTCCGCCAATTTTTTTTTTAAAGTCAGCAGCTACAAATACTGCAGCTGCTAACTTTTAAAATATGGACATTTACCTGTCCAGGGTGCCCGCGATGTCCTCCCCCAAAGCCGATCTGTCCCTCGGCTCTCGGGTGGAGGTGCCGCCATCTTCGATAAGGGATTTAGGAAGTACAGCCTGGTTCCCTACTGCGCATGCGCGAGTCACGCTCCGTGATCCCACTGGTCCCTGCTCTCGTAAGGGACGTGTGTCTCCCAGAAGACAGCAGGGGGTGGAGGAGGGGCTGGACATGGCGTAGATCACAGTGGAGCCTGCGGCGATCTATGCTCGGAAGTGTGAGCAAATACCTAGATTAGGCAGGTATCTGCTCCCCCCTGAAAGGTGCCAAATGGGACACCGGAGGAGGGGGGGGATTCCGAAAAGCGGAAGTTCAATTTTTGGGTGGAATTTTGCTTTAACAATAATGGTGACACCCTCCAATGTATGGACATCTCAATAAACTTCAATAATTACCACAATAATGGTCTCTGTAATACGCAACTTCACATATAATACACAAACTAAAAACTGACATAAAAAAAAAAAAATTTTTTTTTTTTTTTTTTTTTAGCAGGGATGGTGGAAACCCCTTGTAGCAGAGCATCCCAGTCAGTCCCACAGTTAGAACACACATGGGCAACACAGTTAACCACTTTATCGCCCCTAGTGTTAACCCCTTCACTGCCAGTGACATTTATACAGGAATCAGTGCATTTTTAATCGCACTGATCACTGTATAAATTGTCACTGGTCCCAAAAATGTGTCAAAAGTTTCCGATCTGTCGCAGCCCCGATTTAAAATGGCTGATCACCGCCATTACTAGTAATAAATAAATAAAGAAAAATGCCATAAATCTATCCCCTATTTGGTTTGTGCAAAAGTTATAGCGTCTAGAAATCAAACACTTATTGCGATTTTTTTTTTTTACCAAAAATATTTAGAACAATACATATAGGCCAAAACTGAGGAAAAAAATAATTTTTGTTTTTCAAATTGGGATATTTATTATAGCAAAAAGATAGTGTTTTTTTTTCAAAATTTACGCTCTTCTTTGGTTTATAGCGCAAAAAATAAAAACTGCAGGAGGTGCTCAAATACCACCAAAAGAAAGGTCTATTTGTGGGAAAAAAAAGCACGTCAATTTTGTTTGGGTACAGCGTCGCACGATCACGCACTTGTCAGTTAAAGCGACGCAGTGCCGAATTGCAAAAAATGGCCTGGTCATTGAGCAGCCAAATATTCCGGGGCTGAAGTGGTTAAAATGTATGACATTAATTAAAAAGTCGAATATAATACAATTATCTATATATAAAAATGTAAAAAAAAAAAAAGAATTAATGGATTTTTGGGACTTTAAATGAGGCATGTGTATGTAAATGATTAAAAAAACAAAAACAAAAAAAAACAAACACTTTAATAGGTTATATGTCGCGATTCCCGTAGGAAAAACCATATAGCCATAATGATTTAAATCAATAGGATTTGATAACTCCAATATATTAAATACAATTAAATGAATGCGATATACGATATGATATATAATACATGATGTAAACAAAGAAAAACATAAAAAATAATAATCATATTGACATATTTAATATTGGTAATTGATAAAACATAATTGATAGACAAAATTAATGAATGAATTGATTACATAAACATACAAATCCAATAAAATTGATAGTCATGATACAAAATGTAAACCTTGAATGGTATTTGCAAAATTCATGATTCTAAGCAAGCCTGGCTTGGCATCCTAAAATGAAGACTTGACGTTTCATGGCATTTACAGCCAATCATCAGGAGTAAGGAGCATAGGTTTTGGCTAGAAGGTAAAATAAATCAATGAGTAAATAGGATCTTAGAAGGTACGCTATACTTTCTAGGGAAAGAGGGTTAAAGTGGTTGGAAACCCGGAATAAAAAAATAAAAAAAACACCTGCAAGACAAAGCCATAATGAGCTAGTATGACTAGCATACTAGCTCATTATGCATCACTTACCTTAGATCGGGGCCCCCGAAGCCATCCTCGTCTCCCCCTCCAGCCATCGCTCCACAGATACCTGGAAGGTTACTTCCGGGTATCGCCGCTCCAGCGCTGTGATTGGCCGGTGCGGCGAAGACGTCACTCAGCGCATGCGCGCGGGAGCCTTCAAATCTGGATTTGTGAATGCACCGTTGTCTGCGGCGCGCAGCTTGCTATGGGGGCACCTGAGCCGAGCCGCAGCTCCGTGTCCTTTCAGACATGGAGTCGTGGCCCTGCCCCCTTGCTCTCCTAATTGGCTCACTGACTTTGAAAGCAATGGGAGCCATTGGTGGCACGCTGCTGTCTCCGCCAATGAGGAGGGGAGTCCTGGACAGCCGAGTATCTTGTGTAACAATCGCTGGATCCAGAGGGACCTCAGGTAAGTATTAGGGGGGCTGAGGGGGCTGCTGCAAACAAAATGTTTATCTTAATGCATAGAATGCATTAAGACAAAAAAAAAAAAAACCTTCTGCCTTTACGACTATAAGCTGGACACAGATTTTTTTTTTTTTTTTTATTTTATGTTCAGCCAGCGGACTGATTCCAAACAAGGTGAATGGAGGAATTCCCTCTGCTGCAACGTTTTATTCTGACAGCGGGAGTCTCCTCTGTCAGAGTGATCAGTGTCTGCAGCCAATCCACTGATCGACAAAAGTCAGTGTGAAAGTAGCCTAAGGGTAGATTTAGACATGTGTCTAAATGTCGCTTGTCTCTAAAGCCCAATCCACATTTGGATTGAGCTTCAGAGGCTACTGACAGGTGGTGAGGAAGCAATACAACGCCTCCTCACTGCCAACCTTAGCCCCATTTTACCAACAAATGCACCACAAACGATTGCCTTGCGCCCTTCCCCACTCCACTGCCACATTTGGCACCTTTTGGGGGGGGGGGGGGGAGCGGGTACTTGGTCTTGACTGGTCCTGGTCTTGGGCAAGATCGCCGTGGAAATCTACAAAGCTGTTTGGCCCCTCTTTTCCCCCCTACAGCCTTCTGAGACACGCACAGAAGAATGCGGGACCATTCACAAATCGCAGTGTGACTTGCGCATACGCAGAAGGAAATCGGCTGTGAAGCAGAAGGCTTCACATTGCCCGGTTTCCCTTAGTCAAGATGCCGACACCCGCACCCGATTAAAGAATCAGCTCGGGTACTGACATCACTGGATCCATGGACAGGTACCTGTCCTTAACCACTTCAGCCAGAAAAGATTTGGCTGCTCAATGACCAGGTAATTTTTTGTGATATGACACTGCGTCGCATTAACTGACAATTGCATAGTCTTGCGACGCTGGACCCAAACAAAATCAATGTCCTTTTTCCTCACAAATAGAGCTTTCTTTTGGTGGCATTTGATCACCTCTGCGGTTTTTAATTTTTTGCGCTATAAAGAAAAGAAGAGCGACAATTTTGAAGAAAAAATAAAATAAAAACACATTTTACTTTTTTGCTATAATATCCCACATTAAAAAAAATAAAACAAAAATCGCAATAAGCGTACTACATTATATGTGAAGTACTAATATGCTACTAGAAGTTCTAACGATTAAGCCTCGTACACACGACCGAGAATCTCTTCAGGAAAAAACACGTCGTTTTTCTTGACGAGATTCTTGGACAAGAAACTTGTCCCGGCCGAGTGTACAGACGCTCGATTCAAAAGAACCCGCGGTTCTTTGAATGGAGCGAACGCGGTGACGTCATCGACTACGAAGAGCGTGCGCTCGTCACATTCGATGCCGTCGCCGCCATCTTGCTACACCCTAACTATGCCTAGGAAGCTACCGCGCATGCGTCAAAGTCATTTCGAGCATGCGCGGGCTTCCCGGAGGACAGGTAAGTGTACACACACTTTTCTCGTCGAGAAACAGGCTGACGAGAATCTCGACGAGAAAAGAGAGAGCAGGTTCTCTATTTTTCTCGTCGAGATTCTTGTCGGTTTTCTTGACGAGAAACCTGAAAGCCGCGTACACACGACTGATTTACTCGGCAAGAAAGCTCTGCCAGCAAGTTTGTCGTTTTTCGACGAGAAACTCGGTCGTGTGTACGAGACTTCAGAGTAATAATGTGTTTACTATAAAATGTATAAAGCTGCTAGGCTTCTAAAGTGTTGCCAGCACCAATAGATATAAATGTAATATAATAAAGCAGTGCTAAATACTGTAAACAATACTTAAAGTGCCAATATATTAAAGATATGAATAAAAAGGTACACATATCTCCTTCCAATGTGCAAAAAGTGCAATCAAATTACATCAAAAAGTTAACCAACAAACAAATGTATAAATCAATAGTCCAATAGTAAAAGTGCATCAGAAATCTCAAAGTTGTAAAAAAGTTGTCTCTTTACATAAGTACATAATGTGCAAAAGGGTGAAAAGAGGAAAAGGGAGGGGAAAGGAAGTCCAATCGCAGATGAAAGGCGATAGCCTGAAGATATCCTTCTATAATCCGCACCCAGTGCGTGCTAGCCTCTCACCCTAAAGATAGACCCCAACGGGTCTAGTAGTGTATCAACGGACGTTTGGCCACCGATAGGTTGTTTTATCCTCCTCCTCAAGGGATGCATCCTGGACAGGGGATCACTGCAGTTTCAAGGCTGTTTTTCCAAACACCTGTCTCTCCTCTTAATGGCAACATAGCTGGTCTGGAGAGATTATTACATTTCTTTTCTTTGGTCAAGTTTTCGCAAGTCATTTGATATAGATATTGTTTATGTTTCAGAAATCTGCACACAAAATACCTCTGGAAGCAATCGCAATAAGAGCCCTTCTCCAGCATAATGTCATTCAAAATGTGACCTACTTCTAAAGAATGTCGTCTAGAAGAGCAGGAAAAAAACATATCCAAACCTAAACACATTGTTCTAGACTCAACAGTGCCCAGAACCAGTGAACATGACTACAAAGACTGAACTTTCAAAAAAGGACAAGACATTACTTCTAAGTGGCCAAGATGTGCATGTGGCCAGGTGCACACAGGCTGCACTTCTGCTCTTTATGTTAATGATATCCAACAAGCAAATAGTACAAACTCACAATGTTAGGCTGTGGCACTTCACTCACTGCGAGGCGACAGGTTTATTCCCAATAGGAGTTTAATCAAAAGGTGGACGAGCTTCAAGACCGCCTAAACTGTAACATTTGTATATATGTGTAGCGCAGTGTTGCCAACCCCCCCAAGTGAAATTTACTGACAAGATGTCTAAAAATTACGAACAACGCAAATTTTTTACTGCCACTTCAAAAAAACACCTAAAATGCCTGTTTTCAGTGCTAAACTGTGCAACTTTTAGTATTTAAACTATAAACATGTAGCTAAAGCTATTAGTAATGTGTTTAAGTTAAACAAAAGTCAAAAACTGAATTTCTCTATTTACATGAAGGTCAGGTTAATATAACACAGCCAGCACAGAGTTCCCCATTACAGTGCTAGGGAGAACTCTGCGAACCTTGATGTAAAGAACAATGCCACAGATCACGATCTAAGGGGGAACTCTGATGTAAGGGGGGGCTCTGCGCTCCCATTTACATCAGAGTTCCCACTTACATCAGGGTTCGCAGAGTTCACCCTTGCACTATAAGAGGAAATCCTCAGACTCTGATGTAAAGGGGAACATTGGGAACTCTAATGAGGGGGGGGGGACTCTGGTGACCAGAGATTTCCTTCCGCAGAGTGAATACACTAAGGTAAGGGGGGTTACTGATACAAGGGTTAACCTTTATTTCAGTGCCCCCTTACATTATTGTGTTCACCCCCCCCTTACATTAGTGACCCCCCCTCAGACTGACCTCCTCTCAGGTGCACCGTGCAGGGCTCAGTCAGGCAACTCCAGCTTGGCGGCTTTGGTGTTATCCGATAGTCTCCATCACCCCCTGCCTCCATCACCCCCTGTCAACCTCTGCCTCCATCAGCCCCTGCCTCCATCAGCCCCTGCCACCATCAGCCCCTGCCACCATCAGCCCCTGCCACCATCAGCCCCTGCCTCCATCAGCCCCTGCCTCCATCAGCCCCTGCCTCCATCAGCCCCTGCCTCCAACACCCCCTGCCTCCAACAACACCAACTGCCTCCAACACCTCCTGCTGCCTCGAGCCCATCCCCCTCGGCCTCCATCATTCACCCCCCTCTGTGGCCTGCTACCATCACCTGCAGTCATCTGTCACCGTCGTTGGCTGGGCTGTCACTCCGTGCCCGACTCAGAGTCCCCCGTGGACTTTGGAAGCTGGATGCAGGGCTCCTCCGTTCCGCGTGCTGCAGTGCTCAGCCTTCTGCCTGCTCCAGTGCTCCTGGTTACTATTTTAAAAACTGGCGCTGTGGCGGGATGTGTTATTACATCACTCGCCTCGTCAGCATAGCGCGCCGCACAGCCCCTGTGAGATCCGCCCTTCTGCCGGCCGAATACAGGATCGGCTCGGCAAGCTCCGGAACTGCGCATGCGCAGTTCCAAGTCGGAACGGTCGGCAATTTTTTACTGGCACTTCCCCGCTAGTACGGACAATTACGGACGGGTGAAAAAGTGCCCGTTTTTACGTAATGTCCGTAAAAATACGTACGGTTGGCAACACTGGTGTAGCGCACCAACCCCAGACTTTACCTGCTTTTCTTCTGCTTGGCTCCTCCGCAGGAAAAGAATGAGGCACACCGCACCACAAGCCCGTACCCTCCTGAATAGGGAGGTTGAGCGGTGTTAGTTTCTCGGACCTGCCTGCGACTGGTGTAAATAAACCTCCAGTGCTGACCTCGTTTCTGCAGTATTCAGAACAAGTCTTTAATTTTCCCCAGTAAGCAACTGTCCACACCAACTGAAAGGTCCAACACTTGTTTATTCCTTCTTGCACAATAAACAGTCTTTTAGAGCAGACGGGTTGAGACAAACACGGATCAGATAAGGTGGGAGGAGGTCCAGGCACAAACTTAAATTTGTGTTTCTCCTGTTCTGAATAGCACTAACAGGCTTGGCGCACGGTCGCTACCACCGACCATGAGGGGTCCCTGCCACAGACCAGGTGAATAGGGCCTCTGCCACAGGCCGGTTGTTGGGTCTCTGCCACCGACCAGATTCACAATGGATTACCTTCTAGAAGTAATGACCCGTCAGGGAAAAGGACATCCATCCGGAGAGTTACCAGAGGGCCCCACTGTCACCAGCGATACCATGCCGGGTCTCCGGGAAGGGTCACCTCCCTGGCCTCCTCATCCTAGATTCGGGCACCCACTTCCGGGGGGGCATCCTAGGATCCCTCGATCCCTTGTGGGTCCCAGTCGAAGGTACTGGGCCCCGGGCCTCTCTCGAAGTACCTCACCCCAGACTAAAGGTGTCTGAGATGGAACAGCAGCTCCGTCTCTGGGCCTAGAGCACCCGACAGGCCTCCGGGTCTAGGGCACCCGGAGGAAACACACACACACCCAGGCTTAAGGTGCCTGAGCGCGGAACCAACGACCCCTCTGGAAGATGGCCGCCCCCTTTTATATCCCCTCCCGACAGGCACAGCAGGTTCCCTGCCCCGCCGTACTGCTGCCGAGAGGGGACAAAAAGGACACAACCTCGTACTGCAGTTCAACCCGGGCTCACGGCAACAGCGCCACCTATAGGCCCCAGTGAACTTAACCACCAGTACTATCTCCCAGGGTAATAAATGGTCCTTGAGACATAATTGGTACATCTGAGCCTGGCTACCACTCAAATGATTCCCCTAAATGTAACCACCCGCTACACATGTTTAAAGAGGTGCACATGGAAGGCACTGGGCCCTTGTCCCAAATCTGAACAAGGAAAACCCTGTATTTATACAAAAAAGGTTGTCAACCTTATGCTACTGATGTAAAAAGAAAGGGGGGGGGGGGGAAGAAGAAGAAAAGAAGGACAACAACAGGGTTTGGTGTGTTATTTATGTCAGTGATTGGAAAATGTAAAAAGGGGAGATCAAGAAAGATTAAGAACTGGTTTATCTTGTACAGAAGGTAATGTGAATTAAATAAATGCTGTCTCTCGCTCTCTTGATAATGTATTTATGCTCTCAGAAACATAAAAAAAAAAACATAAGAACATATAAACATTTCTAAGATTCCTTGTCTCTGAAAGATGTTCCAGGAGAATCCAGGGCTACAAGTGACCACTGAATTCACATAAATAACACTTTTTCTGAGCTAACTGGGTAATGTTGTCAGAGATACTAAAAAGGCAAATTAGATGCTCTTTTTTCTGCACCCCCAGTTCCTAGGTTTTTGTGCATAGTTGAGTTGCTTAGCCTTGTTTCCACTTTAAGGTATGGCTTTTTAGCTGAAATTCTTCTATGAAGACCACTTCTGGACGGATGTCTTCAAACAGTAGATGGGTGTACCTGGGTCCCACTGCTTTCTGACAGTTTTGTGCTGATGGCAATGCTGGACATCTCTCCGATCTCGAAGGGAATTGAGCATGTTGTGTCCTTCTGCTGCATTAAGTTTCCTTGGCCAATCTTTGTCTACAGTCCTTAACGTCGCCCGATCAATGGTGTCCTCAATGGTGAGAAATACAGCCTGATACTTACCCATCATGCCATACCATCAATCAGGGAGGTGTCCGAGTGGCCCCAAATGTATTCTGCAGCAGGAAAACGACCTCAAACACACACGTCACCAAGAACTATCTTCAGTGTAAAGAAGAACACAGAGTCCTGGAAGTGATGATTTGGCCCCCACAGAGCCCTGAGCGCAATATTATGGAGTCTGTCTGGGATTACGTGAAGAGACAGAATGATTTGAGGCAGTGTACATACACAGAAGATCTGTGGTTAGTTCTCCAAGATGTTTGGAACACCCTACCTGCCGAGTACCTTCAAAATACTGTGTGCAAGTGTACCTAGAAGAATTGATGCTGGTTTGAAGCCAAAGGGTGGTCACACCAAATATTGATTTGATTTAGACATTTCTTCTGTTCAATTAAAAAAAAAAAAAGAAAAAAAAAAAATATATAAATAAATATACACATATTATATATATATATATATATATATATAAAAAAAAAATAAAAAATTGAAGAGCGTTCTTACTTTACAGCTTTTCTTTGCACCTGCCTAAAACGTTTGCACAATACTAAATCTCTTTAGTCTCTTGCCGTCTAAATGACCTTTTCCAACTGTAGCGGTACCCCCATGAGGGCTGCTGATAGGATAGCCTATGGGGTATAGTCAGACTCTGCAGATTATCTCTCAACTCTGACACCTTGGGTTACATTTTGGTTGATTTATAGTAAACAGTAATAATCTTAGTCAGATGTGCTTAACCACTTAAAGAATGTTTACTAGACTAGAATGAAACACAATTATTATGCAAACATAGATGACTGATCAGATTTCTGTATAAAAAGACAAAGTAACACATTCAATTCAATACTGTCTTATCACTGTACCCAATCACCATATAATGAAGGTAAATGTGAGTAGGTGTGCAGTGGGTTGCAGGCCTCAACTCTCAGTCACTCGCGCAGACATCCTGCTGGCAGTTGAAAGGCGTCCAGAGAGGCCTAACCGAGGCCTTGCTTGTCCTTTTTTCTGGTTACCCAGCAGGCTGTGCGATGGCTCATTGCATTGTGGTAACAGTAGCATTGTGGGTTTGTAGTCTTCAAACTAACTTATGCAATAGAGCCACTTCCACATAAAACTACCCATCCAACAATGCACCACAGTTAAATTCTAAACCTAGAAAATAAACATTTTAATAATGTTCAGTGGTCACCAGAGGGAGCCAAACCCTTTATCAAATAAACAATACATAACAGCTTTCAGTAGCAATCTTCTGGCTACACAACTTTCAATTATGTACTGTGCAATGACAAAGTGAAAGTCCAAGCTAAAACTAAAATAGCCACCAACATTCTAACACTAACCTATCTATCCCTGAAAAGAAAAAAATCTGTATGCATACCTTTTCTGCAGGCAATCTGACCCAATCTCCAGCGGCAGAAGCTCTGCAGAGAAAACGTCCGACAACGGCTGTGAAATTAAATGGGAAGTGATGTCACTCAGAGTTACTATGGGGCTTCCGTTGACGGACTTGCCTTCTGCACAGCTCAGCGTGGGATCAGAGCTTCCACCACTGGAGATCTGGTCGGATCACTTGCAGAAAAAAAAAAAAAAAAAAAAAAAAAAAGGGATGTATATTGATTTTTTTTTTCTTTATACAGTACATAAAAAAAAAATAAACACACAACAACATTACTCACTAAACACATAACAGCATGGTTTTTGGGTTCAAAGTTGAAACTTGCAAATACAGAAAATATGCAAAAAACATACATGAACCCAGCACTCCATCTTTGAAAGAAGGTAGCTGATGATGATCCAACTTTCAGGGCAGTGGCGGCTGGTGCTCAAAATTTTTGGGGGGGGCGCGCAAACAAACTAGAAAAAAAAACAAAAAAAAACACACACACACACACACACACACACACACACACACACACACACCAATTGCCGCCACTGTGCCCAAACGCACCAGTTTGCCCCCTCAAATTCAGCCAGTTTGCCCCCTCAAATGCAGCCAGTTTGCCCCCTCAAATGCAGCCAGTTTGCCCCCAGCCCGGCACTTACCTTCCTCGGGTCAGCGCCGTACTCCTCCACGCTCCCTCATGTCTTCTTCCATCCTCGATGTCTTCTCCCGCCCTCAATGTCGCTTCAGCCCATCAGGTTACCGGTAACCAGACCCGGTGAACCTGATTGGCTGAGACGCGTGTCAGTGTTAACCAGGGAACGCACAGCCCGTGCGTCCCCTGGTTAACCATTTGGAAGCCGATTACAGCTGGTTCTGATAGACACTTCCAAAAACCAACCAACTGCTGTTATTCAGATGGCCGAGGGGCCGGCCATCTGAATAGTGGGCGGCAGCGGCGACAATACATACATTCATGCAATGCATGAATGTATGTATGGTTGACTTGAGTGACGGTGCAGGGAAGAGAGGGGGCGGTGCTCCTGCTCCCACTATGGACGCACCGCCACGGTTTCAGGGTCTAATCAGCATTTTCAAATTGTAAGAAGCATGCATAAAAACGGTTCATGTTCTTGCTTTAGGTTACTGAACACAAGATATCCCTGGAAGCAATAGCAATAAAAGAGCTCCTTCAACATAACATCATTCAGAACCTTACCTACTATTGAGAAGTGCGCTTTCTGCAAGAGGAAATTTAAAAATAATCAAAAAATAAATAAAAAATGGCATGCTGAGTAGACTTGTGCACAACGGAAGTTTCGGTTAGTTTCTTTTCGGTCCTGTTGATTCGTAATAGTTCGTAATTTTGCTAGACGGGATTTTTCGTGTTCGGACTAATTCGTATTTTTCGCAAGCAACATTTTTCGTTGCATCGGAATGATTCGTATTAATGTAAGCCTTATTTTTAGTTGATTTATAATTCGTACTTTCGGTAGAGTACATTGTTTTTCGTTGATTCTGGACACAACTCTTACTTTCGTAACTTTTTTTGGGTTCGTTGATTCGTAATTTTCCGTGTCTCTCTCGCAACAACGCTGCCTATTAAGCCTAATGTGCTTCGAATGGATTTGTACTTTTCTAAATACATTAGCGGTTATTTGTAAGAATTCGAAATCTCGTATTTTACTTTAGTTTTTTACATGCAGCTATAGCCTCCGCCCCTGTACAACATTTTGAGAGGGAGTTCAGCACGGTGAGGGAGAAGCAGATAGCAGAGTGTTATTGTGCTTCAAATGGATTCGTAACTTTTTTCATAACGAATTATGCCGAAGACATTCGGGCATTCGCTATTTGCGATATAATTAATTTCGGATTCGGTTTTATTCGTAATTGCTTTTGCAGCGGGGTGTTCCCCTTTAATGCAGAGAGACAAGAAGTTCCAGGTGAGAGGTGAGTCGGGAGGAAGTAAAGAGACATTATGGAAGTGAAAGCAGAGGAGAGAGAGACTACATCTCCCAGTACATCTTGCAGCACCCAGGGTGCATTGCTCCAGAACAGAGACTGCTGGGGCAGACTTTATAAAGGGGAGGCGGAGTTTTGGTCAGCCTCTTTGGACACCCCTCTCCTAGCAAGAGGATCTCTGTGCTGAACTGCTGTGTGCACAAGGCCTGAAGCCTGGGCCGTGTGCTCCTTTCCAAAGAGCCCTCTGCCAGCCTAGCAGAGCCTTAGGCCCCTTTCACACGGGGCGGATCCGTGCAGATCCGCCCCGTGAAGCTCCGCTTGCTCAGCGGGGATCGCTCCGTTGATCCCCGCTGAGCCGACGGATGACTGGGCGGTCCCCGCACACTGTGCAGGGACCGCCCTGTCAGAGCGCCGCTCTCCCCTATGGGGAATCGGATGACGACGGACCGCAGAGTCCGTTGTCATCCGATCCGCTCCGCCGACGGAAGGAAAAATAGGGGTTTTCCTCCGTCACACTTTGGCGGAGCGGAGCGGATGTCAGCGGACATGTCTCCGCTGACATCCGTGCCTCCATAGGGGTGCATGGAGGATCCGTTTCAGGTCCGCCTAAAAAACTGACAGGCGGACCTGAACGGACCCCCGTGTGAAAGAGCCCTTAGAGACATCTAATCCTCCTTGCTGCAGTACACCAGAAGGATTGAAGACTTGGATGTCGGTGGATTCCTGTTCCTAGACGAATCGATGGAGGAAACGGACTTGGACTTGTCCAGGCGGTGAGAGCCGTTTAAAAAGACAGATCCTTTATCTTTACTATTCGTTGGGATTACAAAGTTGTTCTTCAAGTGCACCACCGAAAAGATTGCTAGTGAATATTGTTTCACTGAACTTCCATTTAGATCAGTCAGGCCTGACTGCATAGGTAGACATTGCTGGGTGTTAGTCTACCCATGAGGGGAAGTAGCTGTAAAAGGGCAGCGCTAGAGTTGCATAGCAATACTTTATTATTCTGATTACTCTGTTTATCTTTATTACTGTTTATTGCAGGGATCTGCAACTTGTTATACTGTTGTTTATTACTTGCCCATTAGCCTCAGTAAAATATCTGGGTAAAGTACATTTGGTGTCAGTTCCGCTTACTTTAATAGGAGTTTTAAAGTATATTCTGTGTATGTTTGTTATAGGACTGCGTCACCAACAGTTGCGGTCACGCGGTCCTATCCCTCTATCACCAGCTGTGCCACGGGAGGTTAGAGCCGATTGCCAGGGGTTGACAGCAGTGCACTACAGGGCCCAAATCAATATCAGCGGCTCTCTTAACTGGGGGTAGCGCTACACTTTGTTGGGAAATTCGAATGCTTCCAAATGTCCGAAAGTTGCTAAATTCGGACGAATTTCGATTCGTTACGAAACAAATTGCACAAGCCTAATGCTGAGCAGACCAGCATCCAGAACCAGCAACCAACTAACTTGAGAATAAAGACATGAGACCTACTATGAAAATTTAATAACCACAAGTGAAGACGAGAAGAACTCCTTGATTTACGTACAGGAAAACCCTTGACTTTCAGTCATTGAAGGCCACCTTTGAAATAAAATGGCTCATGGCTTTTTATCTTTTTAACAAAGTAAAATGTCCATAATGAGGCAATGGGAAAAAGGAAGAAGTGATGAAAAGTGCTGCATTATTCAACACACAATGTATGTGTGGGAAAAGCACCAACAGAGGTAACAGGAGAAACATTAGGGTCTGTTTATTGCTTGAATAACACTATTTAGGGGGTCACAAAAGGTCTCCTTTTATTAGCATAATTTACATTCTTTTTGCCCGGTCTACCACCCAGTCAATTTTGGCAGCTGTCCAGCCTTTGCAAAGAATGCTTCTGACTCCTGATCCACACCTGTGGTCCTCAGGCTAACCCGTCTCCTCTGGGAGCCCGAGACAGCTGCATGAGGATTCAGGCCTGAGTCACACCTATGCAGGTTGCAGTTTGCATATTGCAGGCGCATTTTACATTTTTCAATACATGCTTTTGATCCATTGAATTCTATGGAACCAAAAAAAAAAAATGAAAAAAAAAAGTCCCTGGCCCTTTCCATAAAATGCAGATATGAACTACATCCATAGCAAACCATGTTAAAAAGGACTGTATTGTGTTTCTACAAAACTGAAAATGCACAGGTGTAAACCAGGCCTCAAGGTGAAGAGCAATGCGAGATTAACGAATCGATTATCTCTAGGCTTAATGGAGGCCCCCTTTGTTAGCCAAGAAATAAAGTATTACAATTTAATCACACACACACACACACACACACACACACACACACACACACACACACACACACACCTTAAGTCCATGATTTAGGCCTGACTCTGAAGTAATGAGCTGTAAAAAGGTTTTTAATGTGTTGCCTGCCTACTTACTATTTTGGGTATAATAGCATTTCATGTTTCCCAAGCATGCAATTTTGTGTCTGGAAATATTTGGCACTTCTGAATATGAAGGTATAATTTTTTTATTATATGGATATTATATCATGTTTGTATGCACTACATGACTACAGTGTATTTTTACTGAAAATACAGATTTAAAATACAGGTTTATTCTTCTCATAGATTTTGCAATGCTTTTTATGGACCTCCCAAATCCTCTTATCTCACACGGCTGACAAAAAAAAATTCAAGGAAGAACACTGATCAGGGCTACATAACATAACAGAAATATAAATTAATATCAATGTCACGAACAAAGGATATGAACCTAGTTGGCATCTTTACACAAACCTGTAAAACTCCCAGTTCATATTTATTATAGCAATAAAATGATAAACACACACACACACACACACACACGATAATTGGGGGGGGGTTTACTAAAACTGGCGTAGACAGTCTGGAGCAGCCGTGCAGAGCAACCAGCTTCCAATTTCAACTTGCTCCGTTAAAGAGACACTAAATATGGCTAAAAAAATTAAAATAAAATTCTATTAAGGTATGGGTTCTTAAATCAAGTCTATTCTATTGCTCTCAGCCTCTTCCAAAGCACCAAATTCTTTTTTTTTTCCTTCTTTTTTTTGTTTTGCTGTGATCTGACTTCCTATTAAGAGGATGGCTACTCTAGTCTTAGTAAATTTTCTTTAAAGTGGTTCTAAAGCCTGAAGTTTTTTTTTTTACCTTAATGCATTTGCATTACAGTGGGTGTGGTCGACCTGCTGTGCATGCTGGGAGAGGATACATAAGGGGCAGACGCCGCCTGAGAAGGGTCTTCGGAGGAGGAGGAGAGCCCAAGTGCGTGGCATGGCCCTCCAGACCATGGGGCCACGTGTGTACCGGTCCCAGGCACCTTTAGTCCTGGGGCTGCATCTTCAACACTGGGCCCAGCACCTTTAGCTGGAGCCCGCTTCGAGGAGGAGAAGTCCCAGGGTGTCTCTCACGAGAGAGCCCACTTCTAAGAAGAGGAGGCCGGGGGAGGACCTTTCTGACGGACCGGTGAGAGCTCACAGTGAAGGAAGGGGCCCGGTAACTCTCTGGAGGGATTCTTCTATCCACCAAGGGCCTAGTAAAGGACAGGTGCCAGCAGCAGCACATAAGTACCCAAGAAGCTAAGAGGTTCGGGGTCTGAGATTCTGTGGCAGAGAGTCTCCCCATCGCATCTAGTAAAAGAACCTGATCAAACGTCCGAGCATCACTTCGGCTGCTAGGATCCACTTTGTAGGAGACTATCCAGGTGAGCTGAACCTACTCTGGGATAGAGTAGTGATAGTGATAGTGATATCCATTTGTGCCTGGACTAACCTCCCAAAACCTTGCTGTCCTGTCTCTCTTCCACCCTTTTCCTATCTGCTGAACATAAGAGAGAAAATAAACTCAACGTTGGAGTTTAAAGTGGTGTGGACATTGGAATTACTGGGGGGGAATACAGAGACTTGTCCCTATATCCTAGGAGATGAGAACCAACTGACAGAAGAACCTAGCTGTGGGACCCAAATACATAACACCGCTTAACCTCCTCATCCAGGAAGGTACGGGCATATAGTACGGTGTGCCTTTTTCCTGCAATTGAGCCAAAGCAAGGGAAAAGGGTCTGTGTGCTACTATAATATATTATATACACACACACACACACACACACACACACTAATAACAGCTTTTAGGAGCTTGAAAAGGAAAAAAATAAATAAATAGTGCGCATGAAGCATGAGAAACAATTTCATGAAAAAATGTATTAAAGGGTGATTAAGTAGTGGGGGTGTATATTTTAGTTTTGGGAAATAAGGAAGGTTTAATTTTACTTATAAATTTAATTTGAATTTAATTTTGCTTATAAAGAGTATCACTTTAGTGCCAAATTTTCCAAGTTAGTATGTTAAATATCTATAGACATTATTTTAAGAGTATATTATGTTTTTTTTAAAAAAGGTAATATTCCTTAAATGCTTTCAGAAAAAGGATTACTGTCAATTATTTCTCAAGCTAGCTAGAGTAGTTACAGGACTGGTAAAATAAGGTATATGCCAATTACCAATGGTGTCAGCAGACACTCTATGCCAGTGTTTCTCAACTCCAGTCCTCAAGGCGCCCCAACAGGTCATGTGTTCAGGATTTCTCTCAGATGGAACAGCTGTGGTAATTACTAAGGCAGTGAAACTGGTCAAATCACCTGTGCAAAATAATGAAAAGCCTAAAAACATGACCTGTTGGGAATTTTATAAGTTTTGTCCAATCAAAGGCGAAACACCCAAAAAAGTTGGCACCACATCCCAGAAAGATATTGTATTAACCACTTAACGACCGCCCACCGCCGATTTACGTCGGCAGAATGGCACGGACAGGCAGAATCACGTAGATCTACGTGATCGCCTTTGTGCAGTTGGGGGGTCCATCCGGACCCCCCTTCACTGCAGTGAGCGGCCGTTAAGTGTTCGGGAGCGATCAGGCATGAGGGGGCGGCCGCTCGATTCCGCCCCCCCCCCTCGCGATCGCTCCCGGCCAATGAAAATGCTTCCTCCGCCATGTGATGTAAACAAGGCTGGAGGAAGTGATGTCATCTCCCTCGCCGCGGTCTTTCCGTTCCCGGCGCCGAGCAGAGAAGAAGCAGGTTAGTGCACCAACAGTCCACTGACACGTAGGTACACATAGGCACACAAATCACCCCCCAGTCACCCCCAGATCACCCCCCAGCCCCCAATCACAGTGTCACTGATTGCAGTGATCATTTATTTTACTGATCACTGCATTTAGTGTCATCTGTGATTGTAAAAAGTTGCAGGGCAGTTAGGATTAGGCCCCTTTAGGTCCAGGGTAGCCCCCTAACCCCCCCTAATAAAGGTTTAACCCCTTGATCACCCCCCAGGTAACCCTTTCACCCCCTAACTTCAGCGTCACTAAGCGATTGTTTTTCCGATCGCTGTATTCGTGTCGCTGGTGTTTTAGATAGGCAGTTATTTTTTTTAGGTTCGCCGCAGGTTTTTATTAGTGTCAGGTACCCCCATATATTATTTTAACCCCCTGATTGCCCCTAGAGTTAACCCTTTCACCAGTGATCGCCGTATAAGCGTCACTGGTGTCACTGGTTAGCCAGTAAGTTATTTAGTAATTTAGGTTACCCGTCAGGTTTTTATATAGTGTCAGGTACCCCCATATTTAACCTAATAAAGGTTTTAACCCCCTGATTGCCCCTAGTTAACCCTTTCACCAGTGATCACCATATAAAGGTTACGGGTGACGCTGGTTGATTAGTTTGCTTTTTATAGCATCAGGGCACCCGCCGTATATAACCCAATAAAGGTTTAACCCCCCTGATCGCCCGGCGGGTGAGATCAATTAGGTTTTAGCGCCAGAGAGGGTCTGCGTCGCCCCAGGCAGTGTTAGGTTAGTGACAGTAACGCTAACACCCACGCGCAAAGCATACACCCCCCTTAGTGGTATAGTATCTGATCAGATCTATACTAGCATCCCCAGCGGTTTAGGGTTCCCAAAAACGCAGTGTTAGCGGGATCAGCCCAGATACCTGCTAGCGCCTGCGTTTAGCCCCTCCGCCCAGCCCAGCCCACCCAAGTGCAGTATCGATCGATCACTGTCACTTACCAAACACAACACACATAACTGCAGCGTTCGCAGTGCTTGGTTTTTGGGGCCCTGTACGCGGCTAGGCTCCCAAAAAGTCCCACACATGTGGTATCCCCGTACTCAGGAAAAGCAGCAGAATGTATTTTGGGGTGCAATTCCAAATATAACCATGGCATGTGTGAGCAATATATCATTTAGTGACAACTTTTTGTACATTTTTTTTTCTTTTTGTCATTATTCAATCATTTGGGACCAAAAAAAAATATTCAATGGGGTCAACATGCCTCTCAGCAAATAGCTTGGGGTGTCTACTTTCCAAAATGGGGTCATTTGGGGGGGTTTTGTGCCATCTTGGCATTTTATGGCCTTCAAAACTGTGATAGGTAGTGAGGAGTGAAATCAAAAATTTATGCCCTTAGAAACCTTGAAGGCGGTGCTTGGTTTTTGGGGTCCCGTACGCGGCTAGGCTCCTAAAAAGTCCCACACATGTGATATCCCCGTACTCAGGAGAAGCAGCAGAATGTATTTTGGGGTGTAATTTCACATATGCCCATGGCATGTGTGAGCAATATATCATTTAGTGACAACTTTGTGCAAAAAAAAAAAAAAGTTTGTCATATTCCCGCAACTTGTGGCAAAATATAAAATATTCCATGGACTGAACATGCCTCTCAGTAAATAGCTTGGGGTGTCTACTTTCCAAAATGGGGTCATTTGGGGGGGTTTTGTGCTATTTTGGCATTTTATGGCCTTCGAAACTGTGATAGGTAGTGAGGAGTGAAATCAAAAATTTGCGCCCTTAGAAATCCTGAAGGCGGTGCTTGGTTTCCGGGGTCCCGTACGTGGCTAGGCTCCTAAAAAGTCCCACACATGTGGTATCCCCGTACTCAGGAGAAGCAGCAGAATGTATTTTGGGGTGCAATTCCACATATAACCATGGCATGTGTGAGCAATATATCATTTAGTGACAACTTTTTGTAATTTTTTTTTTTGTCATTATTCAATCACTTGGGACAAAAAAAAAAATATTCAATGGGCTCAACATGCCTCTCAGCAATTTCCTTGGGGTGTCTACTTTCCAAAATGGGGTCATTTGGGGGGGTTTTGTACTGCCCTGCCATTTTAGCACCTCAAGAAATGAGATAGGCAGTCATAAATTTAAAGCTGTGTAAATTTCAGAAAATGTACCCTAGTTTGTAAACGCTATAACTTTTGCGCAAACCAATAAATATACGCTTATTGACATTTTTTTTACTAAAGACATGTGGCTGAATACATTTTGGCCTAAATGTATGACTAAAATTGAGTTATTTTCTACTTTTTGTTATAAGAAAAATCGAATAATCTTTTTTTTTTCAAAATTTTCGTTCTTTTTCCATTTATATCGCAAAAAATAAAAAAATCGCAGAGGCAATCAAATACCATTAAAAGAAAGCTCTATTTGTGGGAAGAAAAGGACGCAAATTTCATTTGGGTACAACATTGCATGTCCGCACAATAAAGCAGCGCAGTGCCGAATCCCAAAAACAGGCTTGGTCCTAATGGTCCGAAATGGTCCGGGGCTTAAGTGGTTAAAAAAAAAAATGGGGAGGGGGAAAGAAGGGATTTTGACGGTGCAAACAGTAAAGTAATGATGAGAAGGAGATTGATATTCATAAAAAAAAAAAAGTTTACACTTTATTTAATATATTCAGAAAAACGATCCTGGATAGTCAATATAGAGACACAATGGATAAACCAAGGTGGCTAAAATACAGTTGAAAGGTGGTCACAGTGTACAGGTCATTTTCAAGCAAGGAACAGAGAGCTGTCGCATCAACCCGACATGTTTCGCTTATGTAGCTTCAAGGGTAGTGCGAAAACGCTCGATGCTAACATTAATAACTGTATAAACAGAAAGAACATACATACACACTATATATATATTCAATTTTAATTTTATCAACGTTTCTATGTATTATATAAAAACACAACATTGGTATCAAAACATTTAAAGAATAGGTCAAAACACCATGCCTTGATCTAAGGACTAAACTCCCCCGCTGTGAATCTCAGGAAGATAGTCCCAGGAGGATCAGACAAGGGTCCCCCAAAGGGGTTAAGCACTGTCCCTAATGGTCACAGGAGGACAAAATATGGGACTGCTGAGTGGTAAATAAGAAAGGAAATAAAAATAAATGGGTAGGACAATAAGGAACGGAGAAAATATAAAAATGAAAAAATAAAAGAGGAAAAAGGAAAAAAAATGAGGACTGGAGTTGAGAAATACTGCTCTATGCCTTCAGAAATTGATCACACACTGCTCTCTAGTGGTTTATCTGGAGAATGCAATCACCTTTGCTTTATTTAAAAATTAGTCAAAAACCCTTGCTAATTTGTCCTAGGGGAGTTCAGTGCTCAGTCAAAATTGTTAAAAGCGGGGGTACTTTGATGTGTTGTCAACATTTTTGTACAATAATTGACATATTTGCAAGAGTTGTGGAACAATCTGTACCAAAAGGTCAGTATTGGCCACTTTTCCTCACTTAGATACCCCCACAGACAGGTTCTTTATCTCTATGGCAATAAAGCCCTTAAAAAAAAAAAAAAAAGAAGAAGAAGAAGGAGGGGACCTTGGACCTCTTACACTGGTTTACCACACTCCAGTTTCAAAAGTTTATGAATCTGAAGGTTAGATTTCTATAACAAAAATATGCGATCTTATAATTATAATTAGTAAATAATTATAAAATCTATGCATTAGCTACTCTTGATTTGCTGGTTGATATGATTATTTAGACTCTACAAGTGCCATTATGAAGACCCATTTTTGTAGAACTTTTCTGACATATGGTTTACTGTATTTTCACTCTTCCTTTTAGATTTCATCCACACCATAAACTATTATAGAAAACACACACACACAAAATAATCCACATGGGATACCTGTGGACTATACTGCACTCAACCACAGGAGGTGCATTTATTATAATTAAAATTAACCATGTGCCTCACCAACAACATAAAATCCCCCCCAAAAATTAGGAAAACTGGATATAGCCCAGAGTGACGAGAAGAGTCTAACGCCCCATACACACGATCGTTTTTCATGCCGTTAAAAATGCCATTTTTAAAAATGGGCATTAAAACCGATCATGTGTATGCTCCAGAGCATTTTTAACGACGTGAAAAACAGCCATTAAAAATTTCGAACATGCTCTATTTTTTCACGTCGTTTTTCATGTCGTTTTTTTTAACGACGTGAAAAACGATGGTGTGTATGCTTTGACGAGGTGAAAAAAAACCGCGCATGCTCAGAATCAAGTATGAGACGGGAGCGCTCGTTCTGGTAAAACTAGCATTTGTAATGGAGATAGCACATTCGTCACGCTGTAACGGACTGAAAAGCAGGAGGCTGAAAAGCGCGAATCGTCGCTCAAACTTTACTAACATGAAGGGTGGCACCATCCGAACGGAACTTCCCCTTTATAGTGCCGTTGTACCTGTTGTACGTCACTGCGCTTTGCTTGAACGTTTTTTTAAATGATCGTGTGTACGTAAGACAGGCTTGAGAGGAAACATGAAAAAAACGACGTGAAAAACTTCGGGAAAAACGATCGTGTGTACGCCGCATAAGAGGAATGAACACTCCAAAAATGAAAACAGCGGGTAGTTAGAAATAAAATAATAATTCTGGTTTCCGTATACTGACAATACAATACAGACTTTTACCAGAGGACCCATCCAGTAGCTCAAGCTGTCCTTGACCACAAAGTGGAAAGACTTGTGGGAACCATTTATAAAATATGTTGGCTGAAGATCACGTTTTTCCAGCCCGGATTCCACAACCTTCCAACTTTATAAAAAAAAAAAAAATATATATATCATATATATATATATATTTTATTATTATTATTATTATTGTTGTAGAGGCCCCCTCTCTCTCTCTCCTCTCAATTCTCTTGCTCTTGTCTAGGGGTACCTCTAAGGAGAGAGCGCGGGGTCACCACGCCAAGTTCCCACCGCAGGTGTGCGTGTGTGCAGTGGGAGTCAATTCTCTTTAACCTTTGGGTCGGTGTTCTGCATCTGGAGACCTCCTCCTGGTTTCTCGAACAGTGTCTGCCAGTAAATGAGCCCCACACCACTAAAGTCCAACACTCCTTTATTCTGCTCATGGAAAAGTGAACACAATCAGTTGGACTCCCTCAACGAACAGAACAGACAGGGGGTGTGGATGCGAGTAGGCCCAGGCACAATGAACTCTTCTACTTCCTTCCCAGAAGTAGGTTTCTGCTCCAAATCGAGGAAGACATCCCTCCCGGCGGTCTCCGGAGGCTCACCCGTCACTGGCAATTTGCTGCACCAGGTCTTCAGGTAAGTACCCCCTCCGGTCCCTTACACCACTGGATTCGGGTACCCACTCCCGGGGTCCCCTAGGAAGTTCCTCCCTCGCGGAGCCTTAATTCGGGACCCTCAGTCCCGGACTGCCATCCAAGTACCTCACCCCCGACTAAAGGTGCCTGGGATGGAACATGACCTCCGAACATCCTCCAGGCCTAGGCCGCCTAGAGGACCGACACGAACCACCGCCCTCAGGCTAAAAGGTGCCCGGGACTCGACCCCCGCCACCAAAAATGCCCACCCCCTTTATACCCTCTCCCAGCAAGCACGGCAGGTTCCCCGCCCCACCATACAACCGCTGAGAGAGGCCAAAAAGAGGTATGACGCTGCAATGATGGCTCAACCCCGGGCCCAAAGTCACAGCGCCACCCGGTGGGCCCAGGGAACCATACATCAGTTTCCCCACCAGATTCAAATAGAAAAGCACATACCCGCTACATTATTATTTTTTATTATTATTAATAATGCAGCCAAAAAAGGAACAGGGGAAGATGCACAAAAAGTGGAGTAGACAGAACCTGGAACATCTGTGCATAGTTATCAATCAGCTTCTATCTTCTGCTTGTTCAGTTAAGTTTTGAAATTTTAATCCAGAAGCTGATTGGTTGCTATACACAGTTGCTCCAGTCTTAGTAAGTTGCATCTCAAAAGGAGCTAAAATAATATTTTATCATGCCAACATAAACAGGACAAAAATTCAAAATGTATATTAAAATTGATATAAAGCCAAAACAATTTGTTTTTAGTTTAGGATGGCGTGTGGAAGGGCTAGAATCCCTGCCAGGACTTCATTGCTGGTTGTGTCCCTGCTCAGGAGACCCAACTCTCTATTATTCTTGTAACTATCCTCACTGAGACAGAGTGATGGGAAGTCTAAAATGTCACAGTAGTCACAAGACCATGTGGTGAGGGCAACTCTTCCAATGGGGACATATAACATTTGTGACAAATAAGAGGGAAATTACCGTCACTTTCTGCAAAATTTTATGAAGCCGGAAACAAAAATGCCCTCAATTGACAACAGCAAAAAATCAACTGACAGGGGATTTGTAACTTTTCCACGTCATCCAAAATTGGGAGCACTACAAATGAAACAAAAAAAAAAAAAAAAAAAGTGTGAGACATTAAAACGCTTAGCATTTTGCTGCACCAATCTTTCTATTTCATAATTTCCACTAAAATGTTCTTTAGGCTTTAATTCAATAACAAAAATTAACTGCACAGCCTTTTATGTGAACAAGGCTAATGGCATTCAAAATATAATCATTTTTTATTAAAATTATTGATCTTGACCCAAAATCAAGTAGATTCCTACACGTCTGTAAATACTTTTTCTTTATTTAATTCTATAAAGCTACCCAAGCATGTAATTAAGTATGCTCATGATCCTCCCTTAAACGAATTATAAGCCAAGACATTCCATGTTAATTGTACAGCATAATCAGCATCATTACTGCAGAACTACAATCACCAACACAGAATTTCAGAATTTGCTACCAAGCTGCCCCAGATTTACCGGGTATGAGCTGAAAATATTTTTTCTGGTGAATTTTGTCCCCTGCTATATATATATATATATATATATGCCTTTCTTGCATTTTCAAATTCCTGTGCCAAACCACAGCACATAAAAAAAAAAAACTTCTGTAGCTTAGCAAAGCAACGCAGGACCATACCCTAAAGCCCTGTACACACGGCCGAGATTCTCGTCAGGAAAAAAAGTCGTCGTTTTCCTGACAAGAAACTTGTCCCAGCCGAGTGTACACATGTACGATTCGAAAGAACCGCCATTCTTTTGAATGGCAAAAACGCGGTGACGTCATAGACTACGACGAGCGTGCGCTCGTCACATTCGATGCCGTCGCCGCCATCTTGCTACACCCTATGCCTATGAAGCTACCGCGCATGCGTCAGTCATTTCGAGCATGCGCGGGTTTCCACGGCGACAGGCAAGTGTAAACACACTCGGGTTTCTCGTCGAGAAACAGGCCAACGAGATTCTCGATGAGAAAGACCGCAGGTCGTCTTTTTTCTCGTTGGGGAATCTGGGCAGTTTTCTTGACGAGAAAACTGAAACCCACAGCCGGTTTTCTCGGTAAGAAAGCTCTCCCGGCAGTTTGTCATTTTTTGCCGAGAAAACAGGTCGTGTGTACGCGGCCTCAGAGTTAGCAGGAATGTGCGAAAAGCCTGCACTGCATGTGGTAGCAGCGCAGATGATTTACTTGAATGTGTTGCATTTGCCAGCAGTACTGCCTAAAAAAAAAAAAAAAAAAAAAAAAAAAAAAGAAAAATTCTATCCACTGTTTTTTTTAACGGTATGTGTACAACACCCTCTAGCTGCTGTGTTAGGTTAAGGGGGTGGTAAAACTTTGGCACAATGGGAGGGGTGTTCTCTAGTGCCAACAGGTTTCCTGTACTTAAATGATGCTGCTCAATTATAGATATGGTTCAGAAAGTGAATGCAGTTGCCCTAAGATAGGAATTTTTTTAATAGCTGAAACACCAGGTGAAAATAAAGGAAACAAAGCCTAAAACAAATGCATTTACCACATCTAAGGATTGGTAAGCTGCAATATATTATATTTTTGTTTTTGGGTTCATTGCTTTAATCATGGCATCTCAGGAACATGTCGGCGTTACCTAGAGTGGTCTGTTTTCAGGAATCTAAAAATGGCTCCTTTCAAAGCAAAAGTTTATAAGTACTTAATACTACTGTAAAATTTTTACTAAAACCAATAAAATCTGTGAAAATGATAATATAAAATTGTATATACAGCACACACACATACCCATGCAATCCAATAATTATTGTAACACACGTGCAATAAGCCCCAATTCAAAAATCCATTGATGTGTGTATACAAAACTTGAATCTCCAACATCACCACAAATATATGACAGCCAATCAACACAAGGTACTATTTCGCAAAGAATATTGGACCCTCAAGCATAGGAGGGTCAGTTCGCCCAAAAGCAACAGCTCCACCCATAACTTCAGGGGATGCAACCTCCTCTTGCAGATCAAAACAGCATATACATCCAGAATAATAAAATAAACCCACACTAGTGAATAACGTTATATTTGCTTTATAATAAATATGTTGTGCCCCAGCCCAGAAACCAGGGTGCGCCAGCTCGGAAACGCGTCGCAAACACGCCAATGACGTCATCCTGAACAACGATGCGGTCCAGGGAGCGTTCCAAGCTTCAGCCACGGCTTTCCTCCATCACTCTACCATCTTGCCGGCCAACCCACCTGTTGAAGTGGCTGGGACAGCTCTATATCACAGACCAGATTCACATACCCTGATGTGCCTGTTGCACATGCGAGTTTACTTATTGTCAAATTTTAATACAATCTAACAGTCTACACTCAGAAGCGCTTGCATTTTTTCTTCTTTTGTCCCAATACTTTTAAAAATATAGTATATATATATATATATATATATATATATATATATATATATATATATACACATATATACACACACACACACATACATACATACATACATACATACACACACACTTTTACAGAGGGTATACAATTCTTCACACTAATTTTGTAAAAAGTGTTTAATGTTCTTTCCATGTCATCTGAAGAGATTTTCTATCCTTCCTGGCTCCTAATGACAGTGGCAAAGAAAATAAAGGGACATTTTCCTAACAGGGATAAACACCACAGTAAAAACTCTACTTCCCCTGCTATGTCCATTCTTTCACCCCAGATTGTGTTTGAATCCCCTAGTAGTTTGTGTTTAAGGGTATAAAAAGGAAACTGTGCTGACAAGGATTCATTTCTAAGCTGCCTAGTAAAAATACAAAAATGGCATTCTAAGTGGACACTACAGACAAGGCAAACATATTCCTTTTACGAAAATTTTAGCGAAGACCTTATGTTATACTGCATGCGTTAGTCATAGGCAGTCACCAATTAACTCATCACAATTTTTTGTTTACTGCAAATCCCCACAACAATGTGAAATGATGCTTACGTTAATAAATCTAGCAATGGCAAGAGATTAAATATTTAGTAGCAGCCCTGACCCGGTGAACTATTACTTTATATGTTGAAAGTTGGCTTAAAAAGGGGCTGTAAAGGTTCGTTTTTTTTATCTTAATGCATCCTATGCATTAGGGTGAAAAAAAAACCAAACCTGGCAATGATGGCCTCCCAGCCCCCCTGTTTTACTTACCTAAGCCCCGAAACTCCGTGGGCTTGTTCCCGCGATGGTTTCCCCCAGCTAGAGTCGGCTCGTCATTGGATATTGATAGCAGCGCAGCCATTGGCTCACACTGCTGTCAATCACATCCAATGACGCGGCGCACCGGGGGACGGGGCCGAGTGATACAGTCGGCGGCTATAGCCACCGGCTGTATCACGGGAGCGCGCCCACAAGCTAACCCCCTTGGGAGAGAGCTTCCCATGAAGGGGGTTAGCTCTTGCAGGGAGGAGCTGAGACAGCCGCAGAGGGACCACATAAGACCAGGATCGGGCCACTGTGTGCAAAACGAGCTGCACAGTGGAGGTAACTATGATATGTTTGTTATTTTTATAAAAAAGGAAAAGAGAGAGAGAAAAAAAAAAAAAAGAAGGAGGAGAAAGAGAAAGAAAGATGTATGTTGTGGGGTTCCTCCAATTGGGGGGGGGGGGGGTGGGAAGAAAAAACCTTGCTGTTCCAAATCTCAAACTCTTAATGTGCTCCTCCAGCCCTTTCCCAGGGATTGGGGTGAAGAGCAGTAAATATTCAGGCTGACCATTTACCTTGTCCAACCTCTATTTACCAGAAACCTCTGGAAAACAGGGGAGAACAATTAAACCTGCAGCCTGTGAGATCCAGAACAGCTCAAAGCAATCAATAATTTCTCCACTGAGTACAGAGCAGCCAAAAATAACAAAATTTAGCAACCTAACCAGGAGGGTGCTACATCGACTCCCCACTGAAAATGTCCTCATGGGTCCTCTTGTTTCCAAAGTAACAGGGGTAGGTACAGGAAAAAAAAATTATGTGCAGCATTCCACATAATAAATGTTTTCTTAGTCAAAGGGCAAAGTTCAACCACAAAAAAGGGGTTTTGTACAATACAATGTTAGACTGTCACCAGGCCAAGTAGGTAGTCGTCCAGCGTCAGAACACTTACAATATTTACACAAGATATACAGCCTAACTGGGTAGATATTTACCTATAAAAAAATCAAAAATGGTTAGTGCATCAAAATCTAACCACCTCTAGCTGTGCTTATTTGTAAACACCCATCCATAATTGGATTTCGCAGGGGAAATGTATATTATTATACATGAGAGATACAGGGGAATCATTGCATACCGTAAAGAGGCTCATTTCAGATTTTGGTGCCATATCGGGATTCACTATCAACTGGTCCAAATCGGTACTTATACCCCTGGACGCACTGACAGCACCCCTCCCGGACAGTGCATCCCAGATCGCCATAGTTGACTCCTTTAAATACCTGAGGGTAGTAGTATCCACGGACACAACAGAATACCTGTCATGGAACCTAGCTCTCCTATTGGATAGACAGAAGATCGAAGGCAATACTTGATGTTAACTGCCGTTGTATCCCCCACTCCTCGTCTACAGCGGATATGCTTAGGAAAAAGTGTGTGGAAAAAAAAAAAAAAAAAGAGAAGAGATATCCCCATCGGACCCAATAGAGTTTACCCCATTGTGGCATAACCCTAACTTTGTGGAATTAAACAAACCATAGGGGTTCTCCCTCTGGAAAAGGCAAGGGATACGGTTCCTCCACCAACTGTATTCTGGTGCTCTCCCACTGCCAGTTTTATCAGTATCTCCAGCTCCGGCATGCCCTACAGGCCCAGGAACAAGTGATACCTCTGTCCATATCTTCTTCCCCAATGATACAAGATCTCGTCCAGGTCATTTCCCGCAGGAAAAACATATACTCTGCACTAATGTCAACCATCCAGAATACCCATTATCTTAAAAAGTAGGTCCACATGGGTTGCGGATATAGGGGAGATAGAGGATGACCAATGGGATATGGCATTGGAATCCCTCCCAGCGATTTCGGTTTCTGCCTCCCAGCTCTTTATTCTCCATAGGTCCTACCGTACCCCAGCCAAATTGTTCGCATGGGGCAGACGAGATTCCCCTCTGTGTCCAAAGTGTGCCGTCCATACAGGTGACTTCATTCATATGACCTGGAGATGCCCCAAGCTAGCGAGATACTGGACTGAGGTTGTCTGAACAATTTCAGAGGTAACCCAGCTCCCTAACCCCTTTACCCTGCTGGTATGCCTGTTTGGGGGTAATAGATGAGATGCACCCTAGGGGTATTTATCTTATGGTTTCCAGATTGTTGTATTTAGCCAGGAGGATGGTTGCAAGATTATGGATGTCTTCTGCAGCGCCTACCAAAGCCCAATGGATACAGAATGTCGACACCATCCTCCTCAGAGAGCAACTAGCATATCGTCACCGCAATGTGGCTAGGAAGTTGGATCTTATTTGGCAGATAATACTTCTGCGGACCCGGCACAGCTGGTCTGAGATAGACTGCTGCTATTGTAAGCCCTATGGGAAATAGGGTAGATGGCTACCTGAGTTTAGGGCATCAACCATTTGATACATATGTGCGTTGAGGAAAAGGAGTTACCCTAACAAGCCCACTTATAAACTTAGATGGACTTTCTGGTTCTCTCACCTTAGAACTTCTTCATAGTTAGCCCCAGGGGCAGAGGGACAGGAAAACGCATGTATTTGATGTTATATTTTATATTTTATATGCCGCTATCCTCGATATGCATCTCATTGATTGTATTTATACAAATGCATGTCAACCTGTATTACTGGAAATCTGACTTTGCAATGTTGTATACACTGATATGACTAATGGACGTATTGTATTCTTGTCTGTCGGCAATAAAAATAGTTTTGATAGAAAAAAATAAAGAAAAAAATAAAAATATATAGATAATTCTCCAGCAGAATCAGTAATATTATCAACCTAGATTGTATAGCTAAAGTCCCAAAAATTTGGCCTAGTGGCCAAATTGCTAAAGTGTCCCTAGATTGTTACAAATGTAATATACACTACCTATTTTGCAATAATCAAAATAGATGCAATTAATCTTGACACATCGTCCTTTCCCTCCCAAGCAACCCTGCCACTTGCCTTGACATCGAAATTGCCCTGAAGGAATATTTCTCCCTGAACGACCCGACACAAACCTCCCACTTGTGCTGCCCAAAATGCCACAATTAGGGGCATCCTGATGGCCACTAGGTACAAGAGACACTATGGTTCTTTACTAAAGCAAAAAGAGGACAACCTAGCTGCCTTACTTGGGGAACACAAACAGAACCCCCAGTTGGACTTGCGTAGTCAGATTGAAGCTGCTCGTTTGGAATTAAATTCTGCCCAATTACAAAGGCAGAAAAACAATTGCGCTGGACACAGGCTAGGTTTTACTCCTAAGTGGATAAACCAGGCAAACTTTTAGCGACCAGGCAGGCCCAAAAAGACTACCCCCCCCCACATCAGGAAGACAGATGGAACCCACACCCAAAATGCTAAAATGGGGAACGAGAACTTGTACAATGGTCAGACTACCACTGGCCAGCCGGAGTTTGATGACTTTGTTGACCAGTAAGGATGAGCTCCGGCGTGTTCGCATAGAACACGTGCAGAGCCCACCAGGAAGTCGGCACCGCGCTGCGCTAATCACAGACAGGGAGACATTTCCCGATCTCTGCAGCCAAGCATCGGGACAATGTCTCCCTGTCTGACTAGCGCAGCGCGGTGCCGACTTCCTGGCGGGGTCTGCACGTGTTCTATGCGAACACGCCAGAGCTCATCCTTATTGACCAGCTTTCTATCTGAACCCTAAGGCCCCCTTCACACTGAGGAGTTTTTCCAGGCGTTTTAGCGCTAAAAATAGCACCTAAATACCACCTGAAAAACTCCTGCCCTGCAGTCTCAGTGTGAAAGCACTCTGGCTTTCACACTGAGGCGATGCGCTGGCGGGACGGTTAAAAAAAAAAAAAAGAAAAAGAAAAAAAAAAAAAGTCCTGCTAGCCGCATCTTTGGGGTGGTGTGTGTATACTGCTCCTGCCCATTGAAATCAATGGGACAGCGCGGCTATACTGCCCGCAAATCACTGCTGTAGCAGCGGTTTTAACCCTTTCTTGGCCGCTAGCAGGGGTTAAAACCGCACCGCTAGCGGCCGAATACCGCCGCAATTCCGACGGTATAGCGCCGCTAAAAATAGCAGCGCTATACCGCCAGCGCACCTCCCCCCCAGTGTGAAAGGGGCCTAACAGACAAACAGAGACCTTCTAGAAAAATAAATCTTGGTGGAAGAGGTTTTGGCGGCCATTAACCCCTTCCATACCGGGCCATTGTAAAAAGACGCTGTCAGGAACCCTCTCTCCCTCCGGGTGGACGTCATATGACGTCCTGGGTTTGAGGGGGGATATCTGAATGATGCCTGCAGCTAGAGGCATCATTCAGATACCTTTTTTTCAGCCGGCGATCCTGCGCACCATAAGAACGATCATAGCGCCGCCATCCGGTGCTTCTCCGGGCTCTCCCGTGCCATTGGGGACCTGGAGAGAATCGTCGGCGCCGGTGGTGTGTCACGTGACGAGCATAGAGATGACTGGTGACCAGATGGTCACCAGTCATCTCTATGATCGTCGGAGGCCCGGGCCTCCGATGTGATGACATCACGCCCGGGTCCTCAAATGTAAACAAAGCCGCCATTGCGGCTGTAAGTATGAGATCAGTGAAATTTTTTTTCACGATCTCATGCTTTCCAGCCTGGAGGAGAGATGTGGGGTCTTATTGACCCCGCATCTCTCCATAAAGAGGACCTGTCACACACATTCCTACTACAAGGGATGTTTACATTCCTTGTAATAGGAATAAAAGTGATCAGAAAAAAAAAAAAAAAAAAAATTATAACGCCCGTCCCCAATAGCTCGCGCTTAGAAGCGAACACACACGCAAGTCCCGCCCGCATATGTAAACGCCGTTCAAACCACATATGTGAGGTATCGCCGCGTGCGTTAGAGCGTGTGCAACAATTCTAGCACTAGACCTCCTCTAACTCTAACCTGTAAAAAATGTCAAAGTGTCGCCTATGGAGATTTTTAAGTACCGAAGTTTGGCGCCATTCCATGAGTGTGCGCAATTTTAAAGCGTGACATGTTCGGTATCTTTTTACTCGGTGTAACATAAGCTTTCATATTTTACAAAAAAAAAAAAAAAAAATTGGGCTAACTTTACTGTTTTGTTATTTTTTAATTCATGAAACCATTTTTTTCCCCCCCAAAAAAAAAAAAAAGAAGAAAGGCGTTTGAAAAATTATTGCGCAAATACCGTGCAAGATAAAAAGTTGCAACGACCGTCATTTTATTCCCTAGGGTGTCTGCTAAAAAAAAAAAAAAAAAACACAACACCATACATACATAAATAATGTTTGGGGGTTCTGAGTAATTTTCTAGCAAAAGAATGACGATTTGTACATGTAGGAGAGAATTGCCAGAATAGGCCCGGTATGGAAATGGTATAAAAAGCCCTGTATGGAAGTGGTTAAACAGGCCCCTTTGGGCAAAGCACGGGGCCCGGATGGGTTTACATTACCCTATATTACAAAAAAATTGCCTCCTTTCTTGCCCTCTCCTTAACAAAATTTTTTCAAAGCCATTCAACAGGGTGGTCCAATAAATGCAGACTCAAAACAGAGCTTTTATCACCCTCCTCCCTAAACCCCACATTGACGTAGCCAACTGGAGGGACAAAATGGGGATGCTGCTGTCCCTTGACATCCGCAAAGCCTTTGATTCTGTCATGGCCCTTCCTTTTCCAGGTGTTGTCGAGATGGAATTTCGGTCCCAAGCTTTCCCTCCCCTCCATCTTGTAGCAAAGGCAATTGACCCTCTTCAAGCTTAAGCTGTTTTTATTTTTGGATTTGCTTTAAAACTTTATATGTTGACCCCATTTTTACCACCTACCACAGATGTCACAGAGTGACCATTAAGTGTAATAAAACATTCCACTCTCTCCCTCATGGACAAATTCTGACAGCATTAAACCTGAAACATACACTATATTAACAAAAGTATTGGGACACCTGCCTTTACATACACATGAACTTTAATGGAATCCCAGTCTAAAGCCTCGTACACACGGTCGGACTTCCATCGGACTTTTCCGTGGATTTTTGTCCGAACGGAGTTGGTCGGGAACACCCATAGCATACACACCACAGGACTTTTCTGCCAACTTTCTTAAAACTTCTTACAACATCACGTGTTTTTTCTGCTCTTTTCTGATCTTTACTGCCACCCTTTGATCAACTTCTGCTATTGTTGGTTGATTTTAACATTGGTTGTTTTGTCCATCGGACAAAAGTCCTATGGTTTTCTGTACACACGGTAGGACTTTGCTCCATCGGACTTTTGTTGGGCAAAAGGTTGTCCGTTCGCAGACCCAACTTTTGTCCGATGAAAACAAAACCAAACTCAAAAAAGTTTGTCCGATGGAGCGTACACACGGTCGGATTGTTGGTCCAACTTGCTTAAAACTAAGTTTGTTGGGCAAAAGTCCGACCGTGTGTACGGGCCTTAAGGCCCCATACACACTATTAGATTTTCTGCAGATTTTTGTCTTCAGATTTACCAAAACCATGTAATATAAAAGGTCAAACCTTAGGAGGAGTTTCAATTTGTATGCAATCAGGCAGGCCCTTGCACTACATGGTTTTGGTAAATCTGAAGACAAAAATCTGCAGAAAAATCTAATAGTGTGTATGGGGTCTTAGTCCGTAGGGTTCAATATTGAGTTGGCCCACCCTTTTGCAGCTATAACTCTTCTGGGAAGGCTGTCCATAGGAATGTTTGACCATTCTTCCAGAAGCGCATTTGTGAGGTCAGGCACTGATGTGGATGAGAAGGCCTGGCCTGCAGTCTCCGCTCTAATTCATCCCAAAAAAGGTGTTTTATCAGAGTGAGGTTAGGACACTGTGCAGGCCAGTCAAGTTCCTCCACACCAAATTCTTTCATCCATGTCTCTATGGACCTTACTTTGTACACTGGTGCAAAGTAATGTTGGAACGGGAATGCCATCCTCAAACTGTTCCCACAAAGTTAGGAGCATGAAATTGTCCAAAATGTCTTGGTATGATGATGCCTTAGTTCCAGTGAAGGGAACTCCTAAGGGGCCAAGACCAACCCCTGAAAAAACAACCCCACACCATAATTCCCCCTCCACCAAATGTTTTGGACCAGTGCACAAAGCAAGGTCCATAAAGACATGGATGAGAGAGTTTGGGTACAGTCTTATCCAGTTATTTTTCATAAACAGTATAAATAAGCAAACATGTTTTTTAAAAATGCCATTATTGGACACTGTGTCAAAGTGTGAGGGGCAGATTTTCATCAGACAGTGTTATATTGGGGAATTTAAAAAAGGGACAACCAAAAAAAAAAAAAATCTTAAACACAGAATCCAACCCCAACATTACCTAGTGAACCTTTGTTATGTTGCCCTGCATTTTACCATTTAAGTGACTTCAGTTGTGTCCTTTGAAAACACGACATGTATTTTCGTGTGCCCGTAAAAACATGACAAACCAATTCAAAGAACGTTTTCAGGGCAGGCCTGAATCTGACTGGTGACAATGCAGAAACTCTCGTAAACCAATAGGACTACCTACATTGTGTATATATATATATATATATATATATATATATTTAAAGGCAATAAGGAACTCCACTTACCATTTCAATCCTCCAAACAGTCAGGACATTATTGTTTCTTGTAGGCAACTCATCACATTGATGGAAGGCAGTTTTCAGTAAACAAGGTATCTTGATGATACAGATACATATTTTGTGCAATGGAAGACCAGGCTCTCTGCAAACAACCCAAACTTGAATATATTTTCAGTTCTTTATGAAGCAGGTGAGTGTCACAGCTTGCAGCAATTGATGTGTAATTCACCTGTGTCAGAGAGCACTCAGCACTCAAGGAGAATGTGAACACGTTTGAGGCTAGGTATGTGTAGTTTAGTATAAAGAAATGTTTTCAATTTTAAAACTGACCTTTTTGGCAAACAGAAGGTTTGCTTTTCAGCCCCCCACCCCCAAAACATAAGGCTTAATTTTAAGTGCATTCTGACAGGATTTTGTGTCTCCAGCCCCGCTGAAAGGAATTGTGATGTTACCTGTGCCTTTCTGATGCCTTGGATTCTGGGCCAAAGTAAGTGTTTTTTGTTTTGTTTTGTTCATAAATAGCTTTTTTAAGGTCGACCATGAAAGGTCTTCTTCTCTCGATCTTGTACCTCTGCAGCTGTGAGACCCCTTTCACACTGGAGGCGTTTTTCAGGCGCTTTAGCGCTAAAAATAGCGTCTGAAAAAAGCCTCAGCTGCAATTCCAGTGTGAAAGCCAGAGTGCTTTCACACTGGGGCGCTGCACTGGCAGGATGTCAAAAAAGTCCTGCAAGCAGCTTTCTTTGCAGCGCTTTAAATCAATGGGCAGCGTTGACGAAACGCCGGCAAAGCGCTGCTGCAGCGGCGCTTTTAACCTTTTTTCGGCCGCTAGCGGGGGTTAAAAGCGCCCCGCTAGCGGCTGAAACGTACCACAAAAACAACGGTAAAGCGCCGCTAAAAATAGCGGCGTTTTACCGCCGACCTCCAGGCGCTTTCAGTGTGACAGTACTCTTTTAAAGTTAACCCATTTGTACCAAATAAACAGTCACATTACTTGTAATTTTCAGGTACCTTGTGTTGTCTACAAACAAGTATTTCTAATTGCTTTTAAAGAGACACTACCTGAACGGGCAAAGTGATAGTGTGAAAAAGCAAAACAAATACCTGGGGCTTTATGATATGGGGGTGCACATGATCTTTACCCTATGAATGATGGTACTTGAGTTTGGTGACCTATCGCTACACCTGAGCACTGTCACATGACAGAGGAGGTCCTCTAGGCTTCAGCACTATTTGACACTACATATTTTGGTACTGGCTGTGTTGAAGGAAGGAATGGTAGGTGTAACCTGGAAGATAAGTATCAGTGTTTTTTTTTTTGGGGCGGAGTCATAAAGACTGTCACTAGAATTAGCAAAAGTGACATTGTCTGTCTATTTAACTCATCTCCTTTGTACTTGCGTGGGGACTGTGGTTTAAGGCCCAAGCTGTATACAGTAGAGCTGCACGATTCTGGCTAAAATGAGAATCACGATTTTTTGCTTAGAAGATAGATCACGATTCTCATGGCGTAACACCATCTTTCACATCAAAACAAAATAAATTGGGCTAACTTTACTGTTTCGTCTTTTTTTTTATTATTCATTGAAGTGTATTTTTTCCCAAAAAATTGCATTTGAAAGACCGCTAGGCAAATACAGTGTGACATAAAATTATTGCAGCAATTGTCATTTTATTCTCTAGGGTCTCTGCTAAAATATATATAATGTTTGGGGGTTCCAAGTAATTTTCTAGCAAAAAATATTAATTTTAACTTAAAGGAACACTAAAGCTTTGTTTTTTAAATAACAAACATGCTATACTTACCTCCACTGTGCAGCTCGTTTTGCACAGAGTGGCCCCGAACCTGGCCTTCTGGGGTCCCTCGGCAGCTGTCTCGGCTCACCCCCGCAGGAACTTTCCACCTTTCATGCGAGCGAGCTCGCATGGTGATGAGCTCTTGCAGGCGCGCTCCTGTGATACAGCCGGCGGCCATGGCCGCTCACTGTATGAATCACTCGGCCCCACCCCCCGGCGCGCCGCGTCATTTGGATATGTTCGACAGCAGCGCAAGCCAATGGCTGCGCTGCTTTCAACCAATAAATGAGCCGAGAAGCCTGCGCGTTCACGTCGCAGGGACTTTCGAGGGGTCAGGAAAGTAAACGGGGGGGCTGGGGGGCCGCTAATGCTCAGATGTTTTTTTACCTTAATGCATTAAGGTGAAAAAACATGTACCTTTACAACCCTTTAAACAAGTGTCAGAAAAAGATTTTGACTTTATGGGCTCTTTCACACGGGACGGATCCGTGAAGATCCGCCCCGTGAAGCTCCGCTTGCTCAGCGGGGATCGCTCCGTTGATCCCCGCTGAGCCGGCGGATGACTGGGAGGTCCCCGCACATTTTATTCCCTAGGGTGTCTGCTAAAAAAAAAAAAAAAAAAAAAAAAAAAACACAACACCATACATACATAAATAATGTTTGGGGGTTCTGAGTAATTTTCTAGCAAAAGAATGACGATTTGTACATGTAGGAGAGAATTGCCAGAATAGGCCCGGTATGGAAATGGTATAAAAAGCCCTGTATGGTGTCAGGGTCACCTGTGGCCAGGTGACAGATGCACACCGTAGGGGGACAGGAGTGCACCGCGAGGTAGTGAACCCTATGGCTGGCTTCTGTGGATAGGAAACTGGGTGGTTGTGGAAAGCGGGACCAGAGGAGCACAACCGGGATCCCAACGGAAGCGAGAGCCAAGATTCCCCAGGGCGCGGAGTCTAAGACCCAGCTGGTCTTCTCCAGGGCCTCTAGTGGTGAGGATGTTACGCTGCAGGCTGGGACCAGGTCGCGGCCCCTGGAGTTTCCTAGCTCACGCCCCGTAGGATAAGGGGAAGCAGCAGCACACGATAGAGAGAACCGAATAACAAGCCGAAGGTCAGGGGCCACAAGCAGACAAGGATAACGAAGAACGAGCCGAAGGTCAAGGGTCACGAGCAGACAGGGATGGTCGGGGACAAGCCAATAACGTAACAGAGAGACAGACGTAGCACACGGCAGGCAGGAACCCAAACACACAATGCCTAACAAACACGTTGATCAGCAAAGCAGGCTTGCAGTGCACAGGTTAATATAGTGTTCAGTGATAGGGCCTGGGGTGGAGTCAGGCTGGGAGGAGATTATAAAGGAAGCCAGGTGAAGGAGGTCTGGTCTCTAGATGAACACATGAGGAGGAAGGTAAGATGGCAGACAGACATTAATGCATATCCATGACAGTACCCTCCCTCTTACGAGGCCTCCCCCTTCCCCGCCTGGGCCCAGGTTTAGAGGGAAACTTCAGATGAAACTCCTTTAACAGACGAGGTGCAAAGACCTCAGATGCAGTGATCCAAGACCTCTCCTCAGGACCAAACCCTTTCCAATGAACGAGGTACTGAAGAACGCCTTTACAGAGTCGGGAGTCCAGAATTTGACTGACCTCGTACTCCTGATTATCCTCAGAGACAGGCGCCACGGTAGGAAGAGGACGAGAGAATTTATTGAGGACTAAAGGCTTTAGAAGAGCAACATGAAAGGAGTTAGTGATTTTAAGGCTCTTAGGAATCTGGAGTTTGAAACAAACCGGATTCAGTTTAGCAGTTACCGTGTATGGACCGATGAATCGTGGAGCAAACTTCAGAGAAGGAACTCGGAGCTTGATGTTCCTGGTAGAGAGCCAGACTTTGTCCCCTGGCTGAAGAGAAGGCGGTTTACGCCTGCGGCGGTCGGCAAAGCCTTTGAATTTTTCAGCAGCTGCCCGGAGGGAATCATGAACGTGACCCCAAACGGAATTGAGAGACTCCTGAACCGAAGCCAAAGCTGGAATGTCTGGAGAACAGATCATAGGAAGAGGAAGTTGAGGGTGTTTTCCATAAACTGTGAAAAAGGGTGTCTTCTGCGAACTGGTATTCACATGATTGTTATGGGAGAATTCTGCCCACGGGAGTAGAGAGGACCAATCGTCATGGTGAGAAGACACAAAGGTGCGAAGAAAGACCTCTAACTCCTGATTAACCCTCTCAGTCTGTCCATTGGATTGGGGATGGTAAGAAGAAGAAAAATCCAAGACAATATTGAGGGATTTGCAAAAGGCTCTCCAAAAACGAGACGTGAATTGGACTCCCCTGTCGGAAACAATATGAGAAGGGACCCCATGTAGGCGGAGAATTTCTCGAATGAAAATGGGAACCAAGGCAGGGGCAGAAGGAAGACCAGGAAGAGGAACAAAATGAGCCATCTTGGAGAATCGATCGATTACCACCCAAATGACTGTATTATTCTCAGACAGTGGGAGATCGGTGATAAAATCCATGGCAATATGGGCCCAGGGTTCCTTAGGAATAGGCAAGGGCATGAGGAGACCAGCAGGAGCTTGTGTGGAGGATTTGGACTGAGCACAGACATGACAAGCTTTAACGTAGTCTTTGACGTCTGAGCGGAGATTAGGCCACCAGTAGTGACGACTGATGAGTAGGAAGGATCGGAGGAATCCAGAATGCCCTGCCACCTTGGAATCATGTCCCCAACGAAGGATCTTAGCTCTTAGCCCAGTGGGGACAAAGGTCTTACCAGGCGGAATTTTAGACTTCAGGGTGGTAGAGTGGGCAACAATGCATGAGGTGGGAATGATCGGCTCAGGTTCAGGGGCGGACTCCTCGTCCAAAGTGTCAAATGACCTAGAGAGCGCATCAGCCCGACCGTTGCAGGAACCAGGTTTGTAGGTAATCGTGAAATTAAAACGGGCAAAGAAGAGACTCCACCTGGCCTGTCTAGGATTCAGACGTTTAGCATTCTGTAGATGCTGTAAATTCTTGTGATCGGTAAAGATCGTTATGGAGTGAGGGGAACCCTCCAAGAGATGACGCCACTCCTCTAACGCCAATTTAATTGCGAGAAGTTCCCGATCACCGATGGCATAATTCCTCTCTGCCTGAGAAAATTTTTTGGAGAAGAACGCACATGGTTGGCGTCTCTTCTCAAAGATTTGAAGAAGCACAGCTCCCACCCCCATTGAGGAAGCGTCCACTTCAATAAAAAATGCATTCCCAGGATTTGGTCTCCTCAAGAGGGGGCCAGAAACAAAGGCCTGTTTCAGGTTGTGAAATGCAGAGACAGCTTCGGGAGGCCAGTCTCTGGCATTCACACCCTTCTTGGTCAAAGCGATAATAGGCGCGGCAATGGAAGAGTAATTCCTTATGAACTGCCTATAATAATTAGTGAAGCCAAGAAAGCGCTGTGTGGCCTTGAGGCTAGCAGGAAGAGGCCAGTTGGTGATAGCCAAGACCTTCCCAGGGTCCATACGAAGCCCCGAACATGAGACAAAGCACCCCAAAAACAGGACCTCAGAACATTCAAAGGAACATTTCTCCAGCTTGGCATAGAGATTGTTCTCTCTAAGACGTTGAAGTACAGTGCGGACATGGTTTCTGTGGACGAGCAGATTTTCAGAAAAGATCAGAATGTCATCCAGATAGATGACAACAAACTGGTACAGCAGATCTCTGAAGATTTCATTGACAAAGTTTTGAAACACGGCTGGAGCATTACACAGACCAAAGGGCATCACCAGATATTCGTAATGCCCGTCTCTAGTGTTAAATGCAGTCTTCCATTCGTCACCCTCCCGTATTCGAATGAGATTGTACGCGCCTCTGAGATCCAACTTGGTGAAAATGGAGGCACCCTTCAACCTATCGAATAGCTCAGATATTAAGGGTAAGGGGTATCGATTTTTAATAGTAACCGCATTTAAACCCCGATAATCGATGCAGGGTCTTAAGGTACCATCCTTTTTGGCAACGAAAAAGAACCCTGCCCCTGCAGGCGATGAGGATTTCCGGATGAACCCTCTCTCCAGATTCTCTGCTACATACTCCGACATGGCCTGGGTCTCTGGGATGGACAGAGGGTAGGTACGACCCCTGGGTAGAGTTGCTCCGGGGACAAGATCAATAGCACAGTCAAAAGACCTGTGGGGAGGAAGCACCTCAGCTGATTTTTTACAGAACACATCCCGGTAATCGCTGTATGCGGCGGGAAGATCAGAAGACACAGAAGTGGCAGCAACCGGAAGACTCTCCTTGGGGGTCACCTTGAGAAGACACGACGAGAAACATGAGGAACCCCAGGCCAGGATCTGCCCAGAGACCCAGTCCACATGTGGAGAGTGGAGCTGTAGCCAAGGGAGGCCCAATACAACTGGGGTAGAGGCCTTGGGTAGAATAAGAAAGGATATCCACTCCTGGTGGAGAATCCCTACCGACATCCTAATGGGTAGCGTCTGGAAGCGAATAGGGCCCCCTGGGAGAACAGTGCCATCAATTGCCGAGACTACCAATGGGGTAGTGAGAGGTGAAAGGGTAAGCTTCATAGAAGAAGCAGTTCTCCAATCCATGAAATTGCCGGCAGCCCCGGAATCCAGGTATGCAAGGGTTGACTGAGGAGAAGTGCCTACATGAAGGGACACCGGCAAGAGCAGGCGAGAAGGTGATGTTTCTGGGTCCAATACTCCACCTTCCAAATGTATTAGACCCGAGCGTTTCCCGGACGAAGCGAGCAGGAGTCACGAAAATGACCCCTGCCCCCACAATAGAGGCACAAGCCCAGAGTTCTGCGCCTAGCACGTTCTTCGGGGGTTAGTCTGGTCCGGCCCAGCTGCATAGGTTCTTCAGCAGGTAGAGGATGCTCCACGGAATGAAGGGAGGGGAGCTCAGACTGGCTAGGACCCAGAGAGTGCTGGCGTCTTTTTTCTAAGGACCTCTCTTGAAAACGAATGTCGATCTGGTTGCATAATGAAATTACATCGTCCAGACCGACGGGAATGGCTCTTCCCGCTAATTCGTCTTTCACTCGGTCAGAGAGGCCATGTAAAAAGGTAGCGACCAGGGCCTCATTATTCCAGCTCAATTCAGCTGTGTGGATACGGAACTGAAGAGCATATTGCCCCACTGAACTAGATTCTTGGCGAAGACGTAAGACAGCACTAGCCGCTGAAGAAGCCCGAGCCGGCTCTTCGAAGATATTACGAAAGAGCTTCAAGAATTCGGACAGACTGGAAACCACCGGATCGTTCCTCTCCCACAGGGGGGCAGCCCAGGCCAAAGCTTCACCGGAGAGGAGGGAAATGATATAGGCTACCTTAGCCCGGTCAGATAGGAAGCTTTGAGGCTGAAGCTCAAAATGAATAGTGCATTGGCTGAGAAACCCCCTGCAGGCCTTGGAGTCCCCAGAAAAACGGAACGGAGCTGGCAATCTTAGTGAGTGTGAGGCTGCGACTGGTGCGATAGGTACAGCCGCTGGTTGTACTTGGGGTTGCGGATTCGGGGTTCCCAAGGAGACCTGAAGCTGCTCGAATCGAGAAGCCAGATCCTGGAGGAATCGCATCACCTGGGTCTGATTTGATTCCTGGGTCTCAAGTCTGCGAACTATGCCCTGCAATGGATCATCCGCGGGAAGCGGGATGTCAGCCGGGTTCATGGCTGATCAAACTGTCAGGGTCACCTGTGGCCAGGTGACAGATGCACACCGTAGGGGGACAGGAGTGCACCGCGAGGTAGTGAACCCTATGGCTGGCTTCTGTGGATAGGAAACTGGGTGGTTGTGGAAAGCGGGACCAGAGGAGCACAACCGGGATCCCAACGGAAGCGAGAGCCAAGATTCCCCAGGGCGCGGAGTCTAAGACCCAGCTGGTCTTCTCCAGGGCCTCTAGTGGTGAGGATGTTACGCTGCAGGCTGGGACCAGGTCGCGGCCCCTGGAGTTTCCTAGCTCACGCCCCGTAGGATAAGGGGAAGCAGCAGCACACGATAGAGAGAACCGAATAACAAGCCGAAGGTCAGGGGCCACAAGCAGACAAGGATAACGAAGAACGAGCCGAAGGTCAAGGGTCACGAGCAGACAGGGATGGTCGGGGACAAGCCAATAACGTAACAGAGAGACAGACGTAGCACACGGCAGGCAGGAACCCAAACACACAATGCCTAACAAACACGTTGATCAGCAAAGCAGGCTTGCAGTGCACAGGTTAATATAGTGTTCAGTGATAGGGCCTGGGGTGGAGTCAGGCTGGGAGGAGATTATAAAGGAAGCCAGGTGAAGGAGGTCTGGTCTCTAGATGAACACATGAGGAGGAAGGTAAGATGGCAGACAGACATTAATGCATATCCATGACATATGGAAGTGGTTAAACAGGCCCCTTTGGGCAAAGCACGGGGCCCGGATGGGTTTACATTACCCTATATTACAAAAAAATTGCCTCCTTTCTTGCCCTCTCCTTAACAAAATTTTTTCAAAGCCATTCAACAGGGTGGTCCAATAAATGCAGACTCAAAACAGAGCTTTTATCACCCTCCTCCCTAAACCCCACATTGACGTAGCCAACTGGAGGGACAAAATGGGGATGCTGCTGTCCCTTGACATCCGCAAAGCCTTTGATTCTGTCATGGCCCTTCCTTTTCCAGGTGTTGTCGAGATGGAATTTCGGTCCCAAGCTTTCCCTCCCCTCCATCTTGTAGCAAAGGCAATTGACCCTCTTCAAGCTTAAGCTGTTTTTATTTTTGGATTTGCTTTAAAACTTTATATGTTGACCCCATTTTTACCACCTACCACAGATGTCACAGAGTGACCATTAAGTGTAATAAAACATTCCACTCTCTCCCTCATGGACAAATTCTGACAGCATTAAACCTGAAACATACACTATATTAACAAAAGTATTGGGACACCTGCCTTTACATACACATGAACTTTAATGGAATCCCAGTCTAAAGCCTCGTACACACGGTCGGACTTCCATCGGACTTTTCCGTGGATTTTTGTCCGAACGGAGTTGGTCGGGAACACCCATAGCATACACACCACAGGACTTTTCTGCCAACTTTCTTAAAACTTCTTACAACATCACGTGTTTTTTCTGCTCTTTTCTGATCTTTACTGCCACCCTTTGATCAACTTCTGCTATTGTTGGTTGATTTTAACATTGGTTGTTTTGTCCATCGGACAAAAGTCCTATGGTTTTCTGTACACACGGTAGGACTTTGCTCCATCGGACTTTTGTTGGGCAAAAGGTTGTCCGTTCGCAGACCCAACTTTTGTCCGATGAAAACAAAACCAAACTCAAAAAAGTTTGTCCGATGGAGCGTACACACGGTCGGATTGTTGGTCCAACTTGCTTAAAACTAAGTTTGTTGGGCAAAAGTCCGACCGTGTGTACGGGCCTTAAGGCCCCATACACACTATTAGATTTTCTGCAGATTTTTGTCTTCAGATTTACCAAAACCATGTAATATAAAAGGTCAAACCTTAGGAGGAGTTTCAATTTGTATGCAATCAGGCAGGCCCTTGCACTACATGGTTTTGGTAAATCTGAAGACAAAAATCTGCAGAAAAATCTAATAGTGTGTATGGGGTCTTAGTCCGTAGGGTTCAATATTGAGTTGGCCCACCCTTTTGCAGCTATAACTCTTCTGGGAAGGCTGTCCATAGGAATGTTTGACCATTCTTCCAGAAGCGCATTTGTGAGGTCAGGCACTGATGTGGATGAGAAGGCCTGGCCTGCAGTCTCCGCTCTAATTCATCCCAAAAAAGGTGTTTTATCAGAGTGAGGTTAGGACACTGTGCAGGCCAGTCAAGTTCCTCCACACCAAATTCTTTCATCCATGTCTCTATGGACCTTACTTTGTACACTGGTGCAAAGTAATGTTGGAACGGGAATGCCATCCTCAAACTGTTCCCACAAAGTTAGGAGCATGAAATTGTCCAAAATGTCTTGGTATGATGATGCCTTAGTTCCAGTGAAGGGAACTCCTAAGGGGCCAAGACCAACCCCTGAAAAAACAACCCCACACCATAATTCCCCCTCCACCAAATGTTTTGGACCAGTGCACAAAGCAAGGTCCATAAAGACATGGATGAGAGAGTTTGGGTACAGTCTTATCCAGTTATTTTTCATAAACAGTATAAATAAGCAAACATGTTTTTTAAAAATGCCATTATTGGACACTGTGTCAAAGTGTGAGGGGCAGATTTTCATCAGACAGTGTTATATTGGGGAATTTAAAAAAGGGACAACCAAAAAAAAAAAAAATCTTAAACACAGAATCCAACCCCAACATTACCTAGTGAACCTTTGTTATGTTGCCCTGCATTTTACCATTTAAGTGACTTCAGTTGTGTCCTTTGAAAACACGACATGTATTTTCGTGTGCCCGTAAAAACATGACAAACCAATTCAAAGAACGTTTTCAGGGCAGGCCTGAATCTGACTGGTGACAATGCAGAAACTCTCGTAAACCAATAGGACTACCTACATTGTGTATATATATATATATATATATATATATATATATATATATATATATTTTAAAGGCAATAAGGAACTCCACTTACCATTTCAATCCTCCAAACAGTCAGGACATTATTGTTTCTTGTAGGCAACTCATCACATTGATGGAAGGCAGTTTTCAGTAAACAAGGTATCTTGATGATACAGATACATATTTTGTGCAATGGAAGACCAGGCTCTCTGCAAACAACCCAAACTTGAATATATTTTCAGTTCTTTATGAAGCAGGTGAGTGTCACAGCTTGCAGCAATTGATGTGTAATTCACCTGTGTCAGAGAGCACTCAGCACTCAAGGAGAATGTGAACACGTTTGAGGCTAGGTATGTGTAGTTTAGTATAAAGAAATGTTTTCAATTTTAAAACTGACCTTTTTGGCAAACAGAAGGTTTGCTTTTCAGCCCCCCACCCCCAAAACATAAGGCTTAATTTTAAGTGCATTCTGACAGGATTTTGTGTCTCCAGCCCCGCTGAAAGGAATTGTGATGTTACCTGTGCCTTTCTGATGCCTTGGATTCTGGGCCAAAGTAAGTGTTTTTTGTTTTGTTTTGTTCATAAATAGCTTTTTTAAGGTCGACCATGAAAGGTCTTCTTCTCTCGATCTTGTACCTCTGCAGCTGTGAGACCCCTTTCACACTGGAGGCGTTTTTCAGGCGCTTTAGCGCTAAAAATAGCGTCTGAAAAAAGCCTCAGCTGCAATTCCAGTGTGAAAGCCAGAGTGCTTTCACACTGGGGCGCTGCACTGGCAGGATGTCAAAAAAGTCCTGCAAGCAGCTTTCTTTGCAGCGCTTTAAATCAATGGGCAGCGTTGACGAAACGCCGGCAAAGCGCTGCTGCAGCGGCGCTTTTAACCTTTTTTCGGCCGCTAGCGGGGGTTAAAAGCGCCCCGCTAGCGGCTGAAACGTACCACAAAAACAACGGTAAAGCGCCGCTAAAAATAGCGGCGTTTTACCGCCGACCTCCAGGCGCTTTCAGTGTGACAGTACTCTTTTAAAGTTAACCCATTTGTACCAAATAAACAGTCACATTACTTGTAATTTTCAGGTACCTTGTGTTGTCTACAAACAAGTATTTCTAATTGCTTTTAAAGAGACACTACCTGAACGGGCAAAGTGATAGTGTGAAAAAGCAAAACAAATACCTGGGGCTTTATGATATGGGGGTGCACATGATCTTTACCCTATGAATGATGGTACTTGAGTTTGGTGACCTATCGCTACACCTGAGCACTGTCACATGACAGAGGAGGTCCTCTAGGCTTCAGCACTATTTGACACTACATATTTTGGTACTGGCTGTGTTGAAGGAAGGAATGGTAGGTGTAACCTGGAAGATAAGTATCAGTGTTTTTTTTTTTGGGGCGGAGTCATAAAGACTGTCACTAGAATTAGCAAAAGTGACATTGTCTGTCTATTTAACTCATCTCCTTTGTACTTGCGTGGGGACTGTGGTTTAAGGCCCAAGCTGTATACAGTAGAGCTGCACGATTCTGGCTAAAATGAGAATCACGATTTTTTGCTTAGAAGATAGATCACGATTCTCATGGCGTAACACCATCTTTCACATCAAAACAAAATAAATTGGGCTAACTTTACTGTTTCGTCTTTTTTTTTATTATTCATTGAAGTGTATTTTTTCCCAAAAAATTGCATTTGAAAGACCGCTAGGCAAATACAGTGTGACATAAAATTATTGCAGCAATTGTCATTTTATTCTCTAGGGTCTCTGCTAAAATATATATAATGTTTGGGGGTTCCAAGTAATTTTCTAGCAAAAAATATTAATTTTAACTTAAAGGAACACTAAAGCTTTGTTTTTTAAATAACAAACATGCTATACTTACCTCCACTGTGCAGCTCGTTTTGCACAGAGTGGCCCCGAACCTGGCCTTCTGGGGTCCCTCGGCAGCTGTCTCGGCTCACCCCCGCAGGAACTTTCCACCTTTCATGCGAGCGAGCTCGCATGGTGATGAGCTCTTGCAGGCGCGCTCCTGTGATACAGCCGGCGGCCATGGCCGCTCACTGTATGAATCACTCGGCCCCACCCCCCGGCGCGCCGCGTCATTTGGATATGTTCGACAGCAGCGCAAGCCAATGGCTGCGCTGCTTTCAACCAATAAATGAGCCGAGAAGCCTGCGCGTTCACGTCGCAGGGACTTTCGAGGGGTCAGGAAAGTAAACGGGGGGGCTGGGGGGCCGCTAATGCTCAGATGTTTTTTTACCTTAATGCATTAAGGTGAAAAAACATGTACCTTTACAACCCTTTAAACAAGTGTCAGAAAAAGATTTTGACTTTATGGGCTCTTTCACACGGGACGGATCCGTGAAGATCCGCCCCGTGAAGCTCCGCTTGCTCAGCGGGGATCGCTCCGTTGATCCCCGCTGAGCCGGCGGATGACTGGGAGGTCCCCGCACATTTTATTCCCTAGGGTGTCTGCTAAAAAAAAAAAAAAAAAAAAAAAAAAAAACACAACACCATACATACATAAATAATGTTTGGGGGTTCTGAGTAATTTTCTAGCAAAAGAATGACGATTTGTACATGTAGGAGAGAATTGCCAGAATAGGCCCGGTATGGAAATGGTATAAAAAGCCCTGTATGGTGTCAGGGTCACCTGTGGCCAGGTGACAGATGCACACCGTAGGGGGACAGGAGTGCACCGCGAGGTAGTGAACCCTATGGCTGGCTTCTGTGGATAGGAAACTGGGTGGTTGTGGAAAGCGGGACCAGAGGAGCACAACCGGGATCCCAACGGAAGCGAGAGCCAAGATTCCCCAGGGCGCGGAGTCTAAGACCCAGCTGGTCTTCTCCAGGGCCTCTAGTGGTGAGGATGTTACGCTGCAGGCTGGGACCAGGTCGCGGCCCCTGGAGTTTCCTAGCTCACGCCCCGTAGGATAAGGGGAAGCAGCAGCACACGATAGAGAGAACCGAATAACAAGCCGAAGGTCAGGGGCCACAAGCAGACAAGGATAACGAAGAACGAGCCGAAGGTCAAGGGTCACGAGCAGACAGGGATGGTCGGGGACAAGCCAATAACGTAACAGAGAGACAGACGTAGCACACGGCAGGCAGGAACCCAAACACACAATGCCTAACAAACACGTTGATCAGCAAAGCAGGCTTGCAGTGCACAGGTTAATATAGTGTTCAGTGATAGGGCCTGGGGTGGAGTCAGGCTGGGAGGAGATTATAAAGGAAGCCAGGTGAAGGAGGTCTGGTCTCTAGATGAACACATGAGGAGGAAGGTAAGATGGCAGACAGACATTAATGCATATCCATGACAGTACCCTCCCTCTTACGAGGCCTCCCCCTTCCCCGCCTGGGCCCAGGTTTAGAGGGAAACTTCAGATGAAACTCCTTTAACAGACGAGGTGCAAAGACCTCAGATGCAGTGATCCAAGACCTCTCCTCAGGACCAAACCCTTTCCAATGAACGAGGTACTGAAGAACGCCTTTACAGAGTCGGGAGTCCAGAATTTGACTGACCTCGTACTCCTGATTATCCTCAGAGACAGGCGCCACGGTAGGAAGAGGACGAGAGAATTTATTGAGGACTAAAGGCTTTAGAAGAGCAACATGAAAGGAGTTAGTGATTTTAAGGCTCTTAGGAATCTGGAGTTTGAAACAAACCGGATTCAGTTTAGCAGTTACCGTGTATGGACCGATGAATCGTGGAGCAAACTTCAGAGAAGGAACTCGGAGCTTGATGTTCCTGGTAGAGAGCCAGACTTTGTCCCCTGGCTGAAGAGAAGGCGGTTTACGCCTGCGGCGGTCGGCAAAGCCTTTGAATTTTTCAGCAGCTGCCCGGAGGGAATCATGAACGTGACCCCAAACGGAATTGAGAGACTCCTGAACCGAAGCCAAAGCTGGAATGTCTGGAGAACAGATCATAGGAAGAGGAAGTTGAGGGTGTTTTCCATAAACTGTGAAAAAGGGTGTCTTCTGCGAACTGGTATTCACATGATTGTTATGGGAGAATTCTGCCCACGGGAGTAGAGAGGACCAATCGTCATGGTGAGAAGACACAAAGGTGCGAAGAAAGACCTCTAACTCCTGATTAACCCTCTCAGTCTGTCCATTGGATTGGGGATGGTAAGAAGAAGAAAAATCCAAGACAATATTGAGGGATTTGCAAAAGGCTCTCCAAAAACGAGACGTGAATTGGACTCCCCTGTCGGAAACAATATGAGAAGGGACCCCATGTAGGCGGAGAATTTCTCGAATGAAAATGGGAACCAAGGCAGGGGCAGAAGGAAGACCAGGAAGAGGAACAAAATGAGCCATCTTGGAGAATCGATCGATTACCACCCAAATGACTGTATTATTCTCAGACAGTGGGAGATCGGTGATAAAATCCATGGCAATATGGGCCCAGGGTTCCTTAGGAATAGGCAAGGGCATGAGGAGACCAGCAGGAGCTTGTGTGGAGGATTTGGACTGAGCACAGACATGACAAGCTTTAACGTAGTCTTTGACGTCTGAGCGGAGATTAGGCCACCAGTAGTGACGACTGATGAGTAGGAAGGATCGGAGGAATCCAGAATGCCCTGCCACCTTGGAATCATGTCCCCAACGAAGGATCTTAGCTCTTAGCCCAGTGGGGACAAAGGTCTTACCAGGCGGAATTTTAGACTTCAGGGTGGTAGAGTGGGCAACAATGCATGAGGTGGGAATGATCGGCTCAGGTTCAGGGGCGGACTCCTCGTCCAAAGTGTCAAATGACCTAGAGAGCGCATCAGCCCGACCGTTGCAGGAACCAGGTTTGTAGGTAATCGTGAAATTAAAACGGGCAAAGAAGAGACTCCACCTGGCCTGTCTAGGATTCAGACGTTTAGCATTCTGTAGATGCTGTAAATTCTTGTGATCGGTAAAGATCGTTATGGAGTGAGGGGAACCCTCCAAGAGATGACGCCACTCCTCTAACGCCAATTTAATTGCGAGAAGTTCCCGATCACCGATGGCATAATTCCTCTCTGCCTGAGAAAATTTTTTGGAGAAGAACGCACATGGTTGGCGTCTCTTCTCAAAGATTTGAAGAAGCACAGCTCCCACCCCCATTGAGGAAGCGTCCACTTCAATAAAAAATGCATTCCCAGGATTTGGTCTCCTCAAGAGGGGGCCAGAAACAAAGGCCTGTTTCAGGTTGTGAAATGCAGAGACAGCTTCGGGAGGCCAGTCTCTGGCATTCACACCCTTCTTGGTCAAAGCGATAATAGGCGCGGCAATGGAAGAGTAATTCCTTATGAACTGCCTATAATAATTAGTGAAGCCAAGAAAGCGCTGTGTGGCCTTGAGGCTAGCAGGAAGAGGCCAGTTGGTGATAGCCAAGACCTTCCCAGGGTCCATACGAAGCCCCGAACATGAGACAAAGCACCCCAAAAACAGGACCTCAGAACATTCAAAGGAACATTTCTCCAGCTTGGCATAGAGATTGTTCTCTCTAAGACGTTGAAGTACAGTGCGGACATGGTTTCTGTGGACGAGCAGATTTTCAGAAAAGATCAGAATGTCATCCAGATAGATGACAACAAACTGGTACAGCAGATCTCTGAAGATTTCATTGACAAAGTTTTGAAACACGGCTGGAGCATTACACAGACCAAAGGGCATCACCAGATATTCGTAATGCCCGTCTCTAGTGTTAAATGCAGTCTTCCATTCGTCACCCTCCCGTATTCGAATGAGATTGTACGCGCCTCTGAGATCCAACTTGGTGAAAATGGAGGCACCCTTCAACCTATCGAATAGCTCAGATATTAAGGGTAAGGGGTATCGATTTTTAATAGTAACCGCATTTAAACCCCGATAATCGATGCAGGGTCTTAAGGTACCATCCTTTTTGGCAACGAAAAAGAACCCTGCCCCTGCAGGCGATGAGGATTTCCGGATGAACCCTCTCTCCAGATTCTCTGCTACATACTCCGACATGGCCTGGGTCTCTGGGATGGACAGAGGGTAGGTACGACCCCTGGGTAGAGTTGCTCCGGGGACAAGATCAATAGCACAGTCAAAAGACCTGTGGGGAGGAAGCACCTCAGCTGATTTTTTACAGAACACATCCCGGTAATCGCTGTATGCGGCGGGAAGATCAGAAGACACAGAAGTGGCAGCAACCGGAAGACTCTCCTTGGGGGTCACCTTGAGAAGACACGACGAGAAACATGAGGAACCCCAGGCCAGGATCTGCCCAGAGACCCAGTCCACATGTGGAGAGTGGAGCTGTAGCCAAGGGAGGCCCAATACAACTGGGGTAGAGGCCTTGGGTAGAATAAGAAAGGATATCCACTCCTGGTGGAGAATCCCTACCGACATCCTAATGGGTAGCGTCTGGAAGCGAATAGGGCCCCCTGGGAGAACAGTGCCATCAATTGCCGAGACTACCAATGGGGTAGTGAGAGGTGAAAGGGTAAGCTTCATAGAAGAAGCAGTTCTCCAATCCATGAAATTGCCGGCAGCCCCGGAATCCAGGTATGCAAGGGTTGACTGAGGAGAAGTGCCTACATGAAGGGACACCGGCAAGAGCAGGCGAGAAGGTGATGTTTCTGGGTCCAATACTCCACCTTCCAAATGTATTAGACCCGAGCGTTTCCCGGACGAAGCGAGCAGGAGTCACGAAAATGACCCCTGCCCCCACAATAGAGGCACAAGCCCAGAGTTCTGCGCCTAGCACGTTCTTCGGGGGTTAGTCTGGTCCGGCCCAGCTGCATAGGTTCTTCAGCAGGTAGAGGATGCTCCACGGAATGAAGGGAGGGGAGCTCAGACTGGCTAGGACCCAGAGAGTGCTGGCGTCTTTTTTCTAAGGACCTCTCTTGAAAACGAATGTCGATCTGGTTGCATAATGAAATTACATCGTCCAGACCGACGGGAATGGCTCTTCCCGCTAATTCGTCTTTCACTCGGTCAGAGAGGCCATGTAAAAAGGTAGCGACCAGGGCCTCATTATTCCAGCTCAATTCAGCTGTGTGGATACGGAACTGAAGAGCATATTGCCCCACTGAACTAGATTCTTGGCGAAGACGTAAGACAGCACTAGCCGCTGAAGAAGCCCGAGCCGGCTCTTCGAAGATATTACGAAAGAGCTTCAAGAATTCGGACAGACTGGAAACCACCGGATCGTTCCTCTCCCACAGGGGGGCAGCCCAGGCCAAAGCTTCACCGGAGAGGAGGGAAATGATATAGGCTACCTTAGCCCGGTCAGATAGGAAGCTTTGAGGCTGAAGCTCAAAATGAATAGTGCATTGGCTGAGAAACCCCCTGCAGGCCTTGGAGTCCCCAGAAAAACGGAACGGAGCTGGCAATCTTAGTGAGTGTGAGGCTGCGACTGGTGCGATAGGTACAGCCGCTGGTTGTACTTGGGGTTGCGGATTCGGGGTTCCCAAGGAGACCTGAAGCTGCTCGAATCGAGAAGCCAGATCCTGGAGGAATCGCATCACCTGGGTCTGATTTGATTCCTGGGTCTCAAGTCTGCGAACTATGCCCTGCAATGGATCATCCGCGGGAAGCGGGATGTCAGCCGGGTTCATGGCTGATCAAACTGTCAGGGTCACCTGTGGCCAGGTGACAGATGCACACCGTAGGGGGACAGGAGTGCACCGCGAGGTAGTGAACCCTATGGCTGGCTTCTGTGGATAGGAAACTGGGTGGTTGTGGAAAGCGGGACCAGAGGAGCACAACCGGGATCCCAACGGAAGCGAGAGCCAAGATTCCCCAGGGCGCGGAGTCTAAGACCCAGCTGGTCTTCTCCAGGGCCTCTAGTGGTGAGGATGTTACGCTGCAGGCTGGGACCAGGTCGCGGCCCCTGGAGTTTCCTAGCTCACGCCCCGTAGGATAAGGGGAAGCAGCAGCACACGATAGAGAGAACCGAATAACAAGCCGAAGGTCAGGGGCCACAAGCAGACAAGGATAACGAAGAACGAGCCGAAGGTCAAGGGTCACGAGCAGACAGGGATGGTCGGGGACAAGCCAATAACGTAACAGAGAGACAGACGTAGCACACGGCAGGCAGGAACCCAAACACACAATGCCTAACAAACACGTTGATCAGCAAAGCAGGCTTGCAGTGCACAGGTTAATATAGTGTTCAGTGATAGGGCCTGGGGTGGAGTCAGGCTGGGAGGAGATTATAAAGGAAGCCAGGTGAAGGAGGTCTGGTCTCTAGATGAACACATGAGGAGGAAGGTAAGATGGCAGACAGACATTAATGCATATCCATGACATATGGAAGTGGTTAAACAGGCCCCTTTGGGCAAAGCACGGGGCCCGGATGGGTTTACATTACCCTATATTACAAAAAAATTGCCTCCTTTCTTGCCCTCTCCTTAACAAAATTTTTTCAAAGCCATTCAACAGGGTGGTCCAATAAATGCAGACTCAAAACAGAGCTTTTATCACCCTCCTCCCTAAACCCCACATTGACGTAGCCAACTGGAGGGACAAAATGGGGATGCTGCTGTCCCTTGACATCCGCAAAGCCTTTGATTCTGTCATGGCCCTTCCTTTTCCAGGTGTTGTCGAGATGGAATTTCGGTCCCAAGCTTTCCCTCCCCTCCATCTTGTAGCAAAGGCAATTGACCCTCTTCAAGCTTAAGCTGTTTTTATTTTTGGATTTGCTTTAAAACTTTATATGTTGACCCCATTTTTACCACCTACCACAGATGTCACAGAGTGACCATTAAGTGTAATAAAACATTCCACTCTCTCCCTCATGGACAAATTCTGACAGCATTAAACCTGAAACATACACTATATTAACAAAAGTATTGGGACACCTGCCTTTACATACACATGAACTTTAATGGAATCCCAGTCTAAAGCCTCGTACACACGGTCGGACTTCCATCGGACTTTTCCGTGGATTTTTGTCCGAACGGAGTTGGTCGGGAACACCCATAGCATACACACCACAGGACTTTTCTGCCAACTTTCTTAAAACTTCTTACAACATCACGTGTTTTTTCTGCTCTTTTCTGATCTTTACTGCCACCCTTTGATCAACTTCTGCTATTGTTGGTTGATTTTAACATTGGTTGTTTTGTCCATCGGACAAAAGTCCTATGGTTTTCTGTACACACGGTAGGACTTTGCTCCATCGGACTTTTGTTGGGCAAAAGGTTGTCCGTTCGCAGACCCAACTTTTGTCCGATGAAAACAAAACCAAACTCAAAAAAGTTTGTCCGATGGAGCGTACACACGGTCGGATTGTTGGTCCAACTTGCTTAAAACTAAGTTTGTTGGGCAAAAGTCCGACCGTGTGTACGGGCCTTAAGGCCCCATACACACTATTAGATTTTCTGCAGATTTTTGTCTTCAGATTTACCAAAACCATGTAATATAAAAGGTCAAACCTTAGGAGGAGTTTCAATTTGTATGCAATCAGGCAGGCCCTTGCACTACATGGTTTTGGTAAATCTGAAGACAAAAATCTGCAGAAAAATCTAATAGTGTGTATGGGGTCTTAGTCCGTAGGGTTCAATATTGAGTTGGCCCACCCTTTTGCAGCTATAACTCTTCTGGGAAGGCTGTCCATAGGAATGTTTGACCATTCTTCCAGAAGCGCATTTGTGAGGTCAGGCACTGATGTGGATGAGAAGGCCTGGCCTGCAGTCTCCGCTCTAATTCATCCCAAAAAAGGTGTTTTATCAGAGTGAGGTTAGGACACTGTGCAGGCCAGTCAAGTTCCTCCACACCAAATTCTTTCATCCATGTCTCTATGGACCTTACTTTGTACACTGGTGCAAAGTAATGTTGGAACGGGAATGCCATCCTCAAACTGTTCCCACAAAGTTAGGAGCATGAAATTGTCCAAAATGTCTTGGTATGATGATGCCTTAGTTCCAGTGAAGGGAACTCCTAAGGGGCCAAGACCAACCCCTGAAAAAACAACCCCACACCATAATTCCCCCTCCACCAAATGTTTTGGACCAGTGCACAAAGCAAGGTCCATAAAGACATGGATGAGAGAGTTTGGGTACAGTCTTATCCAGTTATTTTTCATAAACAGTATAAATAAGCAAACATGTTTTTTAAAAATGCCATTATTGGACACTGTGTCAAAGTGTGAGGGGCAGATTTTCATCAGACAGTGTTATATTGGGGAATTTAAAAAAGGGACAACCAAAAAAAAAAAAAATCTTAAACACAGAATCCAACCCCAACATTACCTAGTGAACCTTTGTTATGTTGCCCTGCATTTTACCATTTAAGTGACTTCAGTTGTGTCCTTTGAAAACACGACATGTATTTTCGTGTGCCCGTAAAAACATGACAAACCAATTCAAAGAACGTTTTCAGGGCAGGCCTGAATCTGACTGGTGACAATGCAGAAACTCTCGTAAACCAATAGGACTACCTACATTGTGTGTATATATATATATATATATATATATATATATATATATTTTAAAGGCAATAAGGAACTCCACTTACCATTTCAATCCTCCAAACAGTCAGGACATTATTGTTGTAGGCAACTCATCACATTGATGGAAGGCAGTTTTCAGTAAACAAGGTATCTTGATGATACAGATACATATTTTGTGCAATGGAAGACCAGGCTCTCTGCAAACAACCCAAACTTGAATATATTTTCAGTTCTTTATGAAGCAGGTGAGTGTCACAGCTTGCAGCAATTGATGTGTAATTCACCTGTGTCAGAGAGCACTCAGCACTCAAGGAGAATGTGAACACGTTTGAGGCTAGGTATGTGTAGTTTAGTATAAAGAAATGTTTTCAATTTTAAAACTGACCTTTTTGGCAAACAGAAGGTTTGCTTTTCAGCCCCCCACCCCCAAAACATAAGGCTTAATTTTAAGTGCATTCTGACAGGATTTTGTGTCTCCAGCCCCGCTGAAAGGAATTGTGATGTTACCTGTGCCTTTCTGATGCCTTGGATTCTGGGCCAAAGTAAGTGTTTTTTGTTTTGTTTTGTTCATAAATAGCTTTTTTAAGGTCGACCATGAAAGGTCTTCTTCTCTCGATCTTGTACCTCTGCAGCTGTGAGACCCCTTTCACACTGGAGGCGTTTTTCAGGCGCTTTAGCGCTAAAAATAGCGTCTGAAAAAAGCCTCAGCTGCAATTCCAGTGTGAAAGCCAGAGTGCTTTCACACTGGGGCGCTGCACTGGCAGGATGTCAAAAAAGTCCTGCAAGCAGCTTTCTTTGCAGCGCTTTAAATCAATGGGCAGCGTTGACGAAACGCCGGCAAAGCGCTGCTGCAGCGGCGCTTTTAACCTTTTTTCGGCCGCTAGCGGGGGTTAAAAGCGCCCCGCTAGCGGCTGAAACGTACCACAAAAACAACGGTAAAGCGCCGCTAAAAATAGCGGCGTTTTACCGCCGACCTCCAGGCGCTTTCAGTGTGACAGTACTCTTTTAAAGTTAACCCATTTGTACCAAATAAACAGTCACATTACTTGTAATTTTCAGGTACCTTGTGTTGTCTACAAACAAGTATTTCTAATTGCTTTTAAAGAGACACTACCTGAACGGGCAAAGTGATAGTGTGAAAAAGCAAAACAAATACCTGGGGCTTTATGATATGGGGGTGCACATGATCTTTACCCTATGAATGATGGTACTTGAGTTTGGTGACCTATCGCTACACCTGAGCACTGTCACATGACAGAGGAGGTCCTCTAGGCTTCAGCACTATTTGACACTACATATTTTGGTACTGGCTGTGTTGAAGGAAGGAATGGTAGGTGTAACCTGGAAGATAAGTATCAGTGTTTTTTTTTTTGGGGCGGAGTCATAAAGACTGTCACTAGAATTAGCAAAAGTGACATTGTCTGTCTATTTAACTCATCTCCTTTGTACTTGCGTGGGGACTGTGGTTTAAGGCCCAAGCTGTATACAGTAGAGCTGCACGATTCTGGCTAAAATGAGAATCACGATTTTTTGCTTAGAAGATAGATCACGATTCTCATGGCGTAACACCATCTTTCACATCAAAACAAAATAAATTGGGCTAACTTTACTGTTTCGTCTTTTTTTTTATTATTCATTGAAGTGTATTTTTTCCCAAAAAATTGCATTTGAAAGACCGCTAGGCAAATACAGTGTGACATAAAATTATTGCAGCAATTGTCATTTTATTCTCTAGGGTCTCTGCTAAAATATATATAATGTTTGGGGGTTCCAAGTAATTTTCTAGCAAAAAATATTAATTTTAACTTAAAGGAACACTAAAGCTTTGTTTTTTAAATAACAAACATGCTATACTTACCTCCACTGTGCAGCTCGTTTTGCACAGAGTGGCCCCGAACCTGGCCTTCTGGGGTCCCTCGGCAGCTGTCTCGGCTCACCCCCGCAGGAACTTTCCACCTTTCATGCGAGCGAGCTCGCATGGTGATGAGCTCTTGCAGGCGCGCTCCTGTGATACAGCCGGCGGCCATGGCCGCTCACTGTATGAATCACTCGGCCCCACCCCCCGGCGCGCCGCGTCATTTGGATATGTTCGACAGCAGCGCAAGCCAATGGCTGCGCTGCTTTCAACCAATAAATGAGCCGAGAAGCCTGCGCGTTCACGTCGCAGGGACTTTCGAGGGGTCAGGAAAGTAAACGGGGGGGCTGGGGGGCCGCTAATGCTCAGATGTTTTTTTACCTTAATGCATTAAGGTGAAAAAACATGTACCTTTACAACCCTTTAAACAAGTGTCAGAAAAAGATTTTGACTTTATGGGCTCTTTCACACGGGACGGATCCGTGAAGATCCGCCCCGTGAAGCTCCGCTTGCTCAGCGGGGATCGCTCCGTTGATCCCCGCTGAGCCGGCGGATGACTGGGAGGTCCCCGCACACTGTGCAGGGACCGCCCTGTCAAAGCGCCGCTCTCCCCTATGGGGGATCGGATGACGACGGACCGTAGAGTCCGTTGTCATCCGATCCGCTACCGCTGACGGAAGGAAAAATAGGGTTTTCCTCCGTCACACTTTGGCGGAGCGGAGCGGGTCGGATGTCAGCGGACATGTCACCGCTGAAATCCGTGGCTCCATAGGGCTACATGAAGGATCCGTTCAGGTCCGCCTAAAAAACTGACAGGCGGACCTGAACGGACCGTCCGTGTGAAAGGGGCCTAAGTGGTTAAACTTCCTGCATTTACACACAGAAGTTTGATCTTAGAAGGAAGCATTAGTTACAATGTTTCATGTTGTTAAAAACTTGCCAGACTGCCCGGATTTTTTCTTTACACACACAGAAGTTTATCCCTTTGATCTAAGGCCCCTTTCACATAGGACGGATCCGTGAAGATCCGCCCCGTGAACCTTTGCTTGCTCAGCGGGGATCGCTCCGTTGATCCCCGCTGAGCCGGCTGATGACAGGGTGGTCCCCGCACACTGTGCAGGGACCGCCCTGTCAGATCTCCGCTCTCCCCTATGGGGGGATCGGATGAACACGGACCATCTGTCCATGTTCATCTGATCCGCTCTGCAGACGGATAGAAAAATAGGATTTTCGTCCGTCTGCAGAATCAGAGGATTGCGGACACGGATGAGATCGGGTGTCAGCGGATGTTCGTCCGCTGACACCCGCGATCTCATAGGGACCAATGTATGTTCCTTTTTCATCCGTAAATGGACGTATGTCCGCTGGTGTGAAAGGGGCCTAAGAAGGAAGCATTAGTTACAATGTTTCCTGTTAAAAACTTGGCAGACTGCCTGGATATTTTCTTTTCACAGCTGATAAGTCTCTCGACTTGTTGTATGAAAGAATCGGCAAACTCTGCATTGGAGATCGTCAGGGGGGTTGAATCGAGATCACGATTTTTTTAACGATTAATTGTGCAGCTCTAGTATACGGTGCTTTAAATCATTCCAACATTTAGATTAACCACTTAAGGACCGAGCCTCTTTCTGAGATTTGGTGTTTACAAGTTAAAAACTGTTTTTTTGCTAGAAATTTTATTGAAACCCTCAAACATATGTAGCGGGGTCTCTAAATTTAGGTAGGACACTCAGGTGTGTAAGTATGGGAATAATGGACCATTAGTGTTCGTGGAGGATTGGACGGTGTAATAATCTCCTTGGCCTCTGGGTGGCGGGGTACCCGTAGGCTTGAGGTAGATTGGCCGTCACAGTGCTACCCTTTTTGTCCCTTTCCGGAGATGGTACGGCGAGGGCGGGGAACCTGCCGTGGTGTCGATGGGAGGAGATAAAAGGGATAGAGGCCCTAACCACGAGGTCTTTGGGAGGATCTTCTTCACGCGCTCAGGCACCTTAGGCCTGGGTGCGGGCGGTTCCGGATTCCGGCCCAGGCGCCCTAGGCCTGACCGGAATGGAGTTGGAGTCCATCCCAGGCACCTTCAGCCTGGGGTGAGGTACTAAACCAGGAGGCCTGGGGCCCAGTGACTTCGACTGGGTCCCGCGACGGTGGAGAAGTCCGAGGGTCCCTGAAGTGGATGAGGCCCATGTCTGAGGTGAGGAGGCCGGGGAGGTTACCCATCTGGAGAGTCTGGAGCAGCATCAACCCAGTGACAGATGGGCCTCTGGTAACTCCCTTGGAGGGACATCTTACCCTGACAGGGGCCGCAGCGCAGCAAAGGTACTCCTATCTATGTTCTCTTGAGTCGCTGGTAGAGACTCTCAAGTTCTAAGTCCTTTCTAGCTAAGGCTATAGTAACCGCTGGCGAGATCGCAGTGGTTTAGCTGACAACCAGGATAGTGCCTCGACCTGCTCATCCCCCGTATCAAAATGTTATCAAGTCGCAACCAGTTGTCCTCCCTCGGCAGCGGTATGGTGGGGCGGGGAACCCGCCGTGCTTGCCGGGAGAGGGTATAAAGGGGCCGGCCATCTTTGTCACGGGGTCGAGTCCCAGGCACCTTCAGCCTGTGGGCGGTGGTTCGTGTTGGTTCGCTAGGCGGTCCTAGGCCTAGAGGACAGTCGGAGGTCGTGTTCCATCCCAGGCACCTTTAGCCTGGGGTGAGGTACTCGGATGGAGGTCTGGAGCTCAGTGCCCAACACTGAGTTCCGCCAGGGAAGGAGATCCTAGGGAACCCCGGGAGTGGGTACCCGAATCCGGAAGGCGTAATGGACCGGGGGGAGCTCCTCACTTGAAGACCTGGTGCAGCATATTGCCAATGACGGGTGAGCCTCTCATCGGAGACCGCCTGGAAGGAAATCCCCCCCTCGCTCGGAGACCGCAACCCACTTTCAGGGAGGAAAGTGGAGAACGCATTGTGTCTGGGCCTACTCGCATCCACACCTCCTTTTCTGTTCTGTTTCTACAAGGGAGTTCAACTGATTGTGTTCATTCGAGAAGAATAAAGGAGTGTTGGACTTTAATGGTGTGGGGCTCATTTCCTGACAGACATTGTTTGAGGTAACTCTTGGTGGAGGCTCCAGGTGCACAGCACTGACCCGAAGGTAAAAGAACTTTGCTTATACCGCACTGACACCTGTGGTGAAGGCCAGGCGTGGTGTCCCCGCTCCCTTCCCCTCTAAAGTACCCCTAGACAAGAGAAGAGATGAGCTGAAGAAAAAAGAGGGGAGTGAGGAGGGCGCTACACGTGTGTGTGTGTATGTGTATGTATATATATATATATATATATATATATATATGTGTGTATATATACACATAATTTTTTTTTCTCTAACACCCTAGAGAATAAAATGGCAGTTGTTGCAGTACTTTGTCACACCGTATTTGCGCAGCGGTCTTAAAAGCGCTCTTTTTTTTTGGAAAAAAAACACTTTTTTGAATTAAAAAATAAGACAACAGGTAAAGTTAGCCCAATTTTTTTTATATTGTGAAAGATAATGTTATGCCGAGTAAATTGATACCCAACAGGTCACGCTTCAAAGTTGCGCCCGCTCGTGGAATGGCGACAAACTTTTACCCTTGAAAATCTACGGGTTGCAGATTTAAAAAAAAATCCACAGGTTGCATGTTTTGAGTTAGAGGTCTAGTGCTAGAATTATTGCTCTCGCTATAACGATCGCGGTGATACCTCACATGTGTGGTTTGAACACTGTTTTCATATGGGGGCGCTGCCCACTTATGTGTTTGCTTCTGCGTGTGTGCTCGTCGGGACGGGGTGCTTTAAAAAAAAATAAATGTTGACACTGTTTTTTAAAAGAAAAAAAAATGTTGGGTTACTTTTATTCCTATTACAAGGAAGGTAAACATCCCTTGTAATAGAAAAAAGCATGACAGGTCCTCTTAAATATGAGATACCCCCGCTTCTTTTTTTTTAGAATGACATAATTAAGAGTAATGGGCGGAAGTGAAATTTTGACGCTGCTTCCGCTCTGCAGTGATACGGAGAGCAGCGGGGTAAAAATTATCTTGCGGCATATCCACCACAGAGACCACTTTTTATCTTGTAGCGGACCAACCGCTGAAGAAGACGATACCGGGGTTATGGTAGCTAGCTGCTACCATAACAATGGTATTCCTCTTCAAACAGCTGACGTATTCCTGCGGCGGGCGGTCCGTAAGTGGTTAAAAGGGTATGGTCACATTTTTGCTTAATATTACCCCCTTTAATAGTTACATTTACTCATCTGAGAAATGCCCTAGGCCAGCAGTTTGATATAGGGGTCTTCAAGTGCAGCCCTTGATATCACCAAACAGCCACGTATAGGGATTGATTTCCTCAAGGCAAATAGACTGTTTACTTTGCACAGGAATTTTCCCCAGAGGTTATATGTATACCTACAAAAAATGCATCGCATACTAGTTCATTATGAAATACTTGCCTTAGAATGAAGCCAGCGCAGCGGCGCTCGCACACCACTGAGACGGCTGATATCTTCCCCGGTGTTTCTTCCAGGTTCGCGGGCTCCAGCACTGTCAGTAGCTGGAGCCACGATGACGTCACTCCTGCGCATGCAAGCAGGAGCCACTGGTCACGGCACATGACTCTGAAGAAACGGCACGGGCGGGCGTTCCTTCAAAACACATGACGCCGATGATGTAATCGGCGGGGTATACAGTAAATCTCTCCGAAATTTCTCTTTGCGATGAATACACAATTATGTACAAGTTAAAAAGAAACCGTAATTGACAATTTTGCTTTGAATCCGGGAGCCAGCTAAAAAAGTTAGAAGCCAGTTTTTGTAACCAACAAAGCTTTATTTTCAATGACAAAACCCCTTCTTTTATATAGCCCTGATGTTTATCTTTACAGATGCACGACACAGGATACCCCCCTCTGCAATTACAAGAGTGCACTCTCTCTGATTCAACTACCATGAATACATACTCTCCAGTTTCTACGGTATCCAGCTCAATGCCATGACAATGGGGTAGATGGCGCACCACACACCTGACACTGACCCAATATATACCAAAGACCCCCCATCCTGTATAGACATACAACCCCCTATATACCACAGCCCCCATCCTGTATAGACATACGACCCCCTATATACCACAGCCCCCCATCCTGTATAGACGTACGACCCCCTATATACCACAGCACCCCCCATCCTGTATAGACATAATCTACCCCCCCTTACATAAAAAAATATGTTGTATAGATGTATGACCCCCTACATACCACAGCCCCCATCCTCAATAGACTTTTTGACGGTTCCCTGTCCTAGTGATTGTCGCCCAGGATTCTCAAATAATAGGCAAGTTGAGAGGCTCCAAGAAGATTTAATTTGGAGGCAACTGTTTTATCAGTTTCCTCTATGGTTGGTAAAATCCATTTGGGGACCTGGAGCCTGGGGATTTCATAGCGATCTGGATGGGATGAAATCTCCAATCCTGGGACCAGGATTCAGGGCTGACCGCCACACTGATTGTTCAGGTGTGTGGGGGTCTTATAGCTGAGTTAGGACCAGAGTTCTGGGCTCCACCCTCTCGAGGAATCCAGGCGTGCAAGAGAGAAGTGTGCCTGTCGGCACGGTACAGTCTGTCAGAGCAGACGGAGGGCCCAAGCCTGTGGGCGTTGCGCAAGAGGGGGCAGGGGCACCCGTACACATCATTGGGTAACCCCGGGCTTGCTTCTTGCGTCAGAGAGGGGGGGGGGGGGTCGGGGTCACCCGCACACATGACGTGTGGCCCTGCCCTCATCTATAAAAGAGCTGTCAACCCGGCAGAGCGCCATTCAGCCGTGGATTACTTCACTGGAACCTTTTTTTTTCTTTTTTCTTTTTAATAAAGGACTTGTCCCAAACTGTCTGTGTTTAACATTTTGACACTTTTTTTTTTTGTAAAATGATAGGGGTACAATGTACCCCGTTACTAATTCACATGGGGGGCCTGGGATCTGGGGGTCCCCTTTGTTAAAGAGGGCTTCCAGATTCCGATAAGCCCCCCGCAGACCCCCACAACAACCGGGCAAGGGTTGTGGGGATGAGGCCCTTGTCCCCATCAACATGGGGACATCCTCCCCATGTTAAGGGCATGTGGCCTGGTATAGTTCAGGAGGGGGGCGCTCTCTCGTCCCCCCTTTTCCTGCGGCCTGCCAGATTGTGTGCTCGGATAAGGGTCTGGTATGGATTTTTGGGGGGAACCCCACGCCATTTAAAAAAAAAATGGCGCAGGGTTCCCCTTAATATCCATACCAGACCAGAAGGGCCTGATATGAATTTGGGGGGCCCCCACGCTTTTTTTTATTTGGTTCGGGGTTTCCCTTTTTAATATTCATACCAGACCCAAAGGGCCTGGTTATGGACTAAGGGGGGAACCCATGCTGTTTTTTTTTCAATGACTTTTATCTGTATTGCCGGGACCCGACAATTCATTATAGCCGCGATCAGTTTTAAATTACTTTTTTGTCCTTTAGAAATTTCATTTTGTGCAGAGACAGTTCTAAGCACGGAAAACATGCGCTGCTTTACAGGCATACTATAGACACCCCCAGGTACGAAATTTAAAGGAATATTTCACTTTTATTGTTTCACTTTAAGCATTATTAAAATCACTGCTCCCGAAAAAACGTCAGTTTTTAAAACTTCTTTTTTTGCATTGATACATGTCCCCTGGGGCAGGACCCGGGTCCCCAAACATTTTATATGACAATGACTTGCATATTAGCCTTTAAAATTAGCACTTTTGATTTTTCATGTTCGTGTCCCATAGACTTTACCGGTGTTCGTGTGTTCAAACAAATTTTTTGCATGTTCTACTGCGAACTGAACCGGGGGGTGTTCGGCTCATCTCTAGTCTCTGGACATGCGCTTACCAAGCCACAGATGTGCATTCATTGAAGGACTTTTGTCTGTATTATCTACCTTTTCATTCTGATAGCAACCACCACATTAAAAATATTACTTAATTCTTTATCCTAAAATAAACCTTTCAGTCTGCTAATAGTAAACCGCAGCCTATTTTTTTTTTCTTTAACCTGCAAGGTAAAGGCCTAATGTGCTTGTATACATCGCATACTAACACATTATAAAATGGTTATGGTTACCTTAGAACAAAGCCCTCCAACAGCGAGCTGTCAATGCTGATAGGATTTCTATCTTCACTGTGTCTTCCTTCTGGGTTCGTGTCCTCTGGCCTTGTGATTGGCCTTGCCGCGATAACGTTACTCCTGCGCATGCGTGTGGGAGTTACAGACCACCGGACAGAGCTTTGAAGGGACAGCACGATATGCAATCCCTCCAGAGCGATGGCTGAAAGGACAGGCGATCCTATTGGACGCCTAGGAGGAGGGGAGGAGACGCACAGCGAAAGCGAGGAGGAGGAGGAGAAGAGCCGCTCGGTCCCCATCAATGCCTGGATGCCCGGTCCCCGCCTCCGCTCTATGGATGCCCGATCCCCGCCGCCGCTCCATGGATGCCCGATCGCTGCTGATGCCCAGATGGGGTAAGTGCCGGTGGACCGACCGGCGGACAGCGGGGTGGGGAGTTTGAGTTGCGGAGGAGGAGGGGGGTTTGGTTGTTTCCCATCCCCCCCCCCAAACAAAAAAACGCCACTGTCTACATCACCAGGTAGTGACGTGGGCACCCAAAGAAGGATCTTCCCACAATGTAATCTTGAACAGAGACTGCTCGGGACCTACCGTAACATGTAAAAAAAAAAACACTGATTCCGGTAAGTATTTGGGCCTTTCGAGTTTTTTTTTTTTTTTTTTAATCTACAGGGGGGGGGGGGGGGGGGGGGAGTGACTTGCTTGAAGGGGTTGGAGGTTGAGGTTAAAGTTGTGTGTGTGTGTGTGGGGGGGGAGTCCCTTTTAACAATTCAGTTTTGCTAAGCCAAGACTTTACAGCATAATGAGCGTTGTTTTATCAGGGCCTCTAATTGGGTGATACTTGGTGACATGTGCGCAGAATACTTAATCATATTTGTCACTGTGCATGTCGGAGCCAGGCTTTGAGTTATTACAGTTTGGTAGACTTGGCATATGTTGCCACCGTTTCACAGCCCAACGAGAGAGATTTCTCACAGAGCTTTCAGATAACAGGCCTTTGTTATAAATTAGTGTGACTGACAGCATGTTAAAATTCATTGCAGCCATTAGCCGCTCACAAATAAAACTATAAACATACATCTGATCTTTTTTTTTATATTCATGCGGGCGCTCACAAAATCACATCAATTGATAGCAGCGACACACAGCCTTTTGTGACTCCTGTTTCAGAACGAAGCCTCAGATGAATATCACAGTCTTAGCCATTTCACTCTTTTCTACGTTAGTTATCCTTTCCTGTTGTAAAATGATACAACCTTATGCTCAAGATAAGATATGATTAAAAAGATGATAAGCAGGCCTTTTAGAACTACGATTCCAATTCTAAGCGATCACATTGTGATTATCCCGCACAATGGCGCTCTCTAGAGAATTTCACATGTATTTTTAGATGTTGATGTTATTTCCCAGGATGAATCACCGTGGTTTATAGCCAAAATAATGAGTTCATATTTGAAAGTCGAAATCCTTCAAATGGCTCTTTTCCCATCATGCAGACCCAAAGGGATCAGTAGGTGCAGTGCAGTGCAGAGTAGGTTTGGTGAGTGGACAGAATGTAAAGGAAAGACAATCTGGAAACAGGGATTGATAAAGATTAGTTGAGTTTACATTTTCTCTAAAATAATTAGGTTGCCTGATTTGATTTATTTTTTAATACGCAATCTTGTATCCAACTTCGTCCTTTTTAAATTAGACCTATCAAATGTTAAAGTGGTTCTAAATCCATAAGACTTTTTTACCACCCGCCTAGCCCCCCGAAATATTTATTTAAGCTTGATCTCAGTCCAGCAATTTGCACAAGAGCAGCAGCTCTCTTGACTCTCTCACTCATTAGGCAGAGCAGCAACGGGAGCCATTGACTCCTGCTGCTGTCAATCACAACCAGTGAGGGGGGGGGGAGCAGGGTTGAGCCACCATCTGTGTGTCAATGGACACACATACAGAGCCGGTTCAGGATCGTTGATGCACAAGTATGGGAGCACTCAACAGGGGGGTAACAGTAGCACTAGCGGGGGACCCCAGAGGAGGAGGATTACCTGAGCACAATCTCTATCCTGCGAATCGGCCATGTGGGACTCTCCCTCCTGATTGGCTGGGATACAGCAGTGGCGCCATTGGCTCCCTCTGCTGTCAATAAAACTTAGTTAGCCAATCAGGAGAGAGAGGGGGCGGGACCGAACCGCAGCTCCTTATTTGAATGGATAGACGGAGCTGCAGCTCTGTTTGGGTGTCCCCATAGCAAGCTGCTTGCTGTGGGGGCACTCAACAGGAGGGAGGGATCGGGAGCTCCAGCCAGGGACCCGAGAAGAGGAGAATGCGGGCTGCTCTGTGCAAAACCCCTGTACAGAGCAGGCAAGTATGACATGTTTGTTATTTTAAAAGGAAAAAAATTATTGACTTTACAATCACTTTAAGGCAGTCATACACAGTTCGAATCGAGATTGGAGCCATTAATGGCCAGGCTAAATGTACAAAGTTGATCCATCGATCAACTTTGGTACAACCAGCCTGCCCTATTCTGCTATAGCCACTAGTAATAATCACTGCCTTCTCCCAGTGGGGACGGCTCCCCCCCCCCCCCCCCCCAGGAGAAGACAATGTCCCGGTAGGAGGGATTCCTGCATCAACACTGTCTGTATTGCAGGAAAGAAATTTGCTCCGTGTATGGCTGGCCTAATTTTTCGTTTTAAGGATGTTCATTTAATTTTCTAATCGGTAGTAGGTTAAATTAATGCTAGTTTTCAACCACAGTAACAAGTGAATTCAAAGGAGCAAGAAAGAAAATTTTCTCAAAAGAATAGATTTCTAACACTAGTGTATGTGGTTTTAATTTGGAAAACGACATTAATTCCTAAATTAAATGTTAAAAGCTAGTTTCAAACTCATCTGTCCAAGTAATTGCAGACAAGGCTGAACATCTGATTGTCATAATTTTCTGAGCTTGGCCCCATACACTATCCCAGCTTTTTTCAACCAGGGTGCCCAGGCAACCTGGGGTGCCTTGAGATTTCTTCAGGGGTGCCTTGGCAAAATGCCTTAAAATTTATCAAAATTTGCATACAAGACAGCAGGTGGATGAAGCCTGCCTTTTAGCCTCACAAAGCTACGGGTTTTCACTGTGCACCTTTACATATTTCTAAAAACTGGCATCCTAACAACCAATGACATCATCAGTTGATAAGAAGGATGTCTGTTGCCTCTACAGCATACTTGTTTGAACCTCCTGTGCCCCTCTCCCTCAGCACAGGGGTCACATTAGCTGACTGATGGAGAGAAATTGAGGGATAAGAGAAACATTGGCATACTAGTCAGTACCAGTGTGCAAAAGTGTATTTGCTTTGGAAAAATAAATGACCTCTAGCGTTGGGTGTTCTACGTGTGGATGTTGCTGCATTGTTGCTGTAAAGCTATTAGAATTGTTTTTACATTTTAGAGTGGGGTGCCTTGAGATTGTTTATCATTTTAACCACTTAAGCCCCCGACCATTTCGGACCATTAGGACCAAGCCTGTTTTTGGGATTCGGCACTGCGCTGCTTTAACTGTAAATTGTGCGGACATGCAATGTTGTACCCAAATGAAATTTGCGTCCTTTTCTTCCCACAAATAGAGCTTTCTTTTAATGGTATTTGATTGCCTCTGCGATTTTTATTTTTTGCGATATAAATGGAAAAAGAACGAAAATTTTGAAAAAAAAAGATATTTTCTACTTTTTGTTATAAGAAAAATCGAATAAACTAAATTTTAGTCATACATTTAGGCCAAAATGTATTCAGCCACATGTCTTTAGTAAAAAAAATGTCAATAAGCGTATATTTATTGGTTTGCGCAAAAGTTATAGCGTTTACAAACTAGGGTACATTTTCTGAAATTTACACAGCTTTAAATTTATGACTGCCTATCTCATTTCTTGAGGTGCTAAAATGGCAGGGCAGTACAAAACCCCCCCAAATGACCCCATTTTGGAAAGTAGACACCCCAAGGAAATTGCTGAGAGGCATGTTGAGCCCATTGAATATTTTTTTTTTGTCCCAAGTGATTGAATAATGACAAAAGAAAAAAAAAAAAAAAAAATTACAAAAAGTTGTCACTAAATGATATATTGCTCACACATGCCATGGTTATATGTGGAATTGCACCCCAAAATACATTCTGCTGCTTCTCCTGAGTACGGGGATACCACATGTGTGGGACTTTTTAGGAGCCTAGCCACGTACGGGACCCCGGAAACCAAGCACCGCCTTCAGGATTTCTAAGGGCGCAAATTTTGGATTTCACTCCTCACTACCTATCACAGTTTCGAAGGCCATAAAATGCCAAAATAGCACAAAACCCCCCCAAATGACCCCATTTTGGAAAGTAGACACCCCAAGCTATTTACTGAGAGGCATGTTCAGTCCATGGAATATTTTATATTTTGCCACAAGTTGCGGGAATATGACAAACTTTTTTTTTTTTTGCACAAAGTTGTCACTAAATGATATATTGCTCACACATGCCATGGGCATATGTGAAATTACACCCCAAAATACATTCTGCTGCTTCTCCTGAGTACGGGGATACCACATGTGTGGGACTTTTTGGGAGCCTAGCCGCGTACGGGACCCCAAAAACCAAGCACCGCCTTCAAGGTTTCTAAGGGCATACATTTTTGATTTCACTCCTCACTACCTATCACAGTTTTGAAGGCCATAAAATGCCAAGATGGCACAAAACCCCCCCCAAATGACCCCATTTTGGAAAGTAGACACCCCAAGCTATTTGCTGAGAGGCATGTTGACCCCATTGAATATTATTTTATTTTTTTTGTCCCAAATGATTGAATAATGACAAAAAGAAAAAAAAAATGTACAAAAAGTTGTCACTAAATGATATATTGCTCACACATGCCATGGTTATATGTGGAATTGCACCCCAAAATACATTCTGCTGCTTTTCCTGAGTACGGGGATACCACATGTGTGGGACTTTTTGGGAGCCTAGCCGCGTACAGGGCCCCAAAAACCAAGCACTGCGAACGCTGCAGTTATGTGTGTTGTGTTTGGTAAGTGACAGTGATCGATCGATACTGCACTTGGGTGGGCTGGGCTGGGCTGGGCGGAGGGGCTAAACGCAGGCGCTAGCAGGTATCTGGGCTGATCCCGCTAACACTGCGTTTTTGGGAACCCTAAACCGCTGGGGATGCTAGTATAGATCTGATCAGATCTGATCAGATACTATACCACTAAGGGGGGTGTATGCTTTGCGCGTGGGTGTTAGCGTTACTGTCACTAACCTAACACTGCCTGGGGCGACGCAGACCCTCTCTGGCGCTAAAACCTAATTGATCTCACCCGCCGGGCGATCAGGGGGGTTAAACCTTTATTGGGTTATATACGGCGGGTGCCCTGATGCTATAAAAAGCAAACTAATCAACCAGCGTCACCCGTAACCTTTATATGGTGATCACTGGTGAAAGGGTTAACTAGGGGCAATCAGGGGGTTAAAACCTTTATTAGGTTAAATATGGGGGTACCTGACACTATATAAAAACCTGACGGGTAACCTAAATAACTAAATAACTTACTGGCTAACCAGTGACACCAGTGACGCTTAGACGGCGATCACTGGTGAAAGGGTTAACTCTAGGGGCAATCAGGGGGTTAAAATAATATATGGGGGTACCTGACACTAATAAAAACCTGCGGCGAACCTAAAAAAAAATAACTGCCTATCTAAAACACCAGCGACACGAATACAGCGATCGGAAAAACAATCGCTTAGTGACGCTGAAGTTAGGGGGTGAAAGGGTTACCTGGGGGGTGATCAAGGGGTTAAACCTTTATTAGGGGGGGTTAGGGGGCTACCCTGGACCTAAAGGGGCCTAATCCTAACTGCCCTGCAACTTTTTACAATCACAGATGACACTAAATGCAGTGATCAGTAAAATAAATGATCACTGCAATCAGTGACACTGTGATTGGGGGCTTTGGGGTGACCTGGGGGGTGATCTGGGGGTGACTGGGGGGTGATTTGTGTGCCTATGTGTACCTACGTGTCAGTGGACTGTTGGTGCACTAACCTGCTTCTTCTCTGCTCGGCGCCGGGAAGGGAAAGACCGCGGCGAGGGAGATGACATCACTTCCTCCAGCCTTGTTTACATCACATGGCGGAGGAAGCATTTTCATTGGCCGGGAGCGATCGCGAGGGGGGGGGCGGAATCGAGCGGCCGCCCCCTCATGCCTGATCGCTCCCGAACACTTAACGGCCGCTAACTGCAGTGAAGGAGGGTCCGGATGGACCCCCCAACTGCACAAAGGCGATCACGTAGATCTACGTGATTCTGCCTGTCCGTGCCATTCTGCCGACGTAAATCGGCGGTGGGCGGTCGTTAAGTGGTTAAAGGGTGCCTTGACTGAAAAAAGGTTGAGAAACACTGCACTATCCATTCAGTCTTATGTGTTTCACACTCTGTAAATATTATCTTTATAATCCTCATTTTCACACTGGAATCAGGGCTGTTGTTGGCATTGTAAAAGCCCGGGGCACCCTTTGACACACCAAAGATAAAAAAATTGCAGCACAGGCACATTTCACTTACCATTGATCATGGCTTAAAAGGAACATTGATTAACAGAGCCTAAGACTACTTGCTGTATACACTCACAAATATGCTGCAGTCCTTGTACCTACACAACAACCAACAACTTCTGCAAGAATGACCACATTGGTCAGGGGCATGTAATGTACAACCCCACATATACGGCACAGTGGTCATAATAATGTAACATATGTCAGTACAGGGTAGCAGTAAGAAAATAGGAAAATACAGTACATTTTACAAAGGAAGTATGTAACATACAACACAGTGTAGAAATGCAGCTGTGAGGATTATGTAATGTACAGCACAGTGTACAGAGTGTAGTGGTCAGGGGTATGTAGTATTCAGCATATACAGCACCCCCTTCCTGCCCAAGTAAACTTTCAGCTTTCAGCGCTGTCACACTTTGAACGACATATATAATATATACAATTTTGCAAATAAAAAAATTTTCTTCATGCATTTAGGCCAAAATGTATTCTGCTACATTTCCTTGGTCAAAATAACCCAAATCAGTGTATATTATTTAGTCTGTAGGAAAATTAGAGTCCACAAACTATGGTGTGTGTGTGTGTGTGTGTGTGTGTGTGTGTGTGTGTGTGTGTGTGTGTATATATAGATAGATATATAGATATCTGACCATCGATCAATCCAGATGTACTGACAGCCTATCTCATTTCTTGAGGCCTGAAAATGCCAGGAAAAAACAAATATGTCCCAATTGATCCCTTTTTGGAAAGTAGACAGTCTAATGCCGCGTACACACGATCGGAAATTCCGACAACAAATGTTCGATGTGAGCTTTTGGTCAAAAATTCAAACCGTGTGTGCCCCTGTTCCACAACCTTCACCAGAGGAAGACGCCAGCATTGGGCACCATGAGAAACAGGAAGGGCTTTCCCCAAAGGCTCGTCAATATGAAGTTAGGAAGAGGGGAGACAGCGAGTCTGCGAAAAAAGGAAATTCTGGCAGTGAAGTGGAGGGACAGAAGGAATGTCTACATGCTGTCTTCGATCCACAATAACACCTACGTGGAAATCCCCAGAAGGAATGGCCCCATCCAAAAGCCAGCATGTGTCCACAAATACAATTTGTTAATGGGGGGAGTCGACTTCAATGACCAGATGCTCAAACCCTACCTTGCCACAAGACAAACATACCATTGGTATAAAAAATTATAATTTTTTTTTTCATTTGGGCATATAAAACTCATATAATTTACTGCAACTCCGATGTTCTTATCAGACTCTCTGAACGGCACTTTCCAGATAAAAACCCTCCCACACCAACAGGCCAAAGACGTCAGAAAAGATGCAAGGTGTGTACCAGTGGAGGAGTTAGAAGAGACACCTCTTATTATTGTCCCTAGCCATTTACTTTCACACCCCTTATTGCCACTGCCTGCTTCGGAACTAACCCTGGACTGTTTGACCATGTTTTTTGCCTGCCTCTTGGACTGATCTTGTATCCTACTACTGGACTAGTGGGATTCATAACACAGGGGTCTCGCATATGTGAGGGGCTCCAGAATTGTTTTTCAGGATGAAGAAAACTCATTTTCTCATTTCTAGATTAGGGCCTGGAGACCGGAGGCTTCAAAGAGATTTGGGTGGGAGAAGCCTCTACCGCATGCCACGTGAGAGAAATAACCTATTATAATGCCAAATTTGTGAGAAAAAACAACTTAATTTTGCAAAGAATTGTGGGGGAAAAAATGACAACTTCAAAAAACTCACCATGCCTCTTACTAAATACCTTGGAATGTCTATTTTCCATAAAGAGGTCATTTGGGTGGTATTTGTACTTCCTGGCTTGTTAGAGTCTCAAGCAAGTCCTAGTTGCAATCTCGGAACACCCAAGAGTATCCTATGTCCAGTATGTGACCGGTCAAAATATATTAATGCATTAAAGTGTTTGTTCACCAATGCCAGAAGTCTGCCAAGCAAAATAGGTGAGTTGGAAGCTCTGGTGCATGAGGAGAGCTATGATGTAATCGGTATTACTAAAACTTGGCTTCATTCCTCACATGACTGGGCTATTAATATTCCTGGCTATGCACTCTTTCGGAAAGACAGGGTAAAAAGGAAAGGTGGAGGGGTCTGTCTCTTTGTGAGAAGTGATCTCAAAGCGAGTGTGAAAGAGGACCTGGTGGATGGAGAGTGGGATGAGTCTGAAGCATTATGGGTGGAACTGCATACAGATGTGCGTAGTTCAAAGTTAATCATTGGAGTTTGTTATAGACCATCCAACGTTTATGAGGAGGTGGAGACGCGGCTCCTTGCACAGATGGAAAGGGCTGCAAGGGCTGGGACGGTGCTAATAATGGGGGATTTTAACTACCCAGAAATTGACTGGATTAATGGCACTGCTGGGACAGTTAAAGGGCAAAAAATTATAAACCTATTGCAGGACAATTTTATGGTCCAGTTGATTGAGGCCCCAACTAGGAATGATGCTCTGTTGGACCTAATAATCTCAAACCATGCAGAGCATATTACTAATGTTCAGATAAAGGAACGCCTGGGTAGCAGTGACCATAACATGATTTCATTTGATGTTAGCTGTAAGCAAAAATCACATACGGAAAGATAAAAACACTTCATTTCAAGAAAGCAAATTTTCCAAGGATGAGGGCTGCAGTGCTCTCCAGGACTTATGCCCCATACACACGATCGTTTTTCATGCCGTTAAAAATGCCATTTTTAAAAATGGGCATTAAAACCGATCGTGTGTAGGCTCCAGAGCATTTTTAACGACGTGAAAAACGGCCATTAAAAATTTCGACATGCTCTATTTTTTCACGTCGTTTTTTTCATGTCGTTTTTTTTAACGACGTGAAAAACGATAGTGTGTATGCTTTTACGAGGTGAAAAAAAACGCGCATGCTCAGAATCAAGTATGAGACGGGAGCGCTCGTTCTGGTAAAACTAGCGTTCGTAATGGAGATGGCACATTCGTCACGCTGTAACGGACTGAAAAGTACGAGGCTGAAAAGCGCGAATCGTCGCTCAACAAACTTTACTAACATGAAGGGTGGCGCCATCCGAACGGAACTTCCCCTTTATAGTGCCGTTGTACGTCACTGCGCTTTGCTTGAACGTTTTTTAAAATGATCTGTGTACGCAAGACAGGCTTGAGAGGAAACATGAAAAAAAATGACGAGAAAGACGTTGGTTTAAAAAATGGCATGAAAAACGATCGTGTGTACGCCGCATTAGACTGGGGAGGGAATATTGGCATCAATGGGCACAGAACAGAAAAGTATTTAATATATTAGCCTTCTCTTTGTCCCCAGTCACCCACTCTAGATTATTTTGTAAAGGGCCTACATGCTCAGACTTGACCTTTTTACTAATAATATATTTGAACAATTTTTGGGGGTTTGTCCTACTATCTTTTGCAATCTGTCGTTCATTTTGAATTTTTGCATCCTTGATTTCCTTTTTACATATCCTGTTATATTCTTTGTAACATTTAAATGACACTAGTGTTCCCTTATTTTTATTATTTTTTAAAAGCTCTTTTCTTATAATTTATAGCTTTTTTAACTTTGGTCGTGAGCCACATAGGTTTTATTTTTAGCCTTTTAAACTTGTTGCCCATGGGAATATACTTTGCAGTGAGTTCACAAACAGTCTTTTTGAAGAATTCCCATTTTTCAGCTCTTTGTATACAAAGGAGCATGGGGGAGCTCATGTTTAAAATGGGGGTGGTATTGACACAGCCCCAAATCCACAATGTGTCAAAAATCCTCAATCCAGTCGCGCCAGCCAGCGCCCTGCGCGCACGTGCGGCGGAACGGCGCTTCGGCCTGTGCGCGAGCCGATGGAACGGCGCGCGCATATGCGCCAATAGGAATATAGGCAGGCCTATATAAAGAGGCCTAGCTGCACTGACAGGTTGCTGGTTTGTTGTCAGCTTCCCTGTTGTACTTGGTTTCCTGTATCTGCACTTGAACTCCTGTTGTGACCCGGATCGGCTTGACTACTCATCTCTCCTGGACCTGACCTTTGGCTTGTTATACGGATCTCTTCCTCTGCCTGTGTTTGACCCCCGGCCTGTGACTCGGATCTGCTACTTGTCTCCAGCCCCTGACCTTCTGCCTGCATCTTGGACCTGCCACGTACCTTCAGCCCTGACCTGCTGATTGTACCTATCTGGACTTATACTTGTCTACTGTGTTAGACCCCCGGCCTGCACTTCCAACATCAGCAGCTTGCACCCGGACTCAGTCTTCCGCCTGCTTCCTTTGACCCTGTTTGCTCTGGACTTCTGCCTTCAGCTAGTTCCTGCTAAGAGCCTGCACCCGCCTGGTGTTTGACCCTCAGCCTGTTCTCGGTCAACTCCGCTGCACCAGATCGTCTAGCAAGACTTACCCCACCTGCTGGTAGCCAGTGCCCCTTCGCGCCATCCTCTCCCTGTCTCACCTTTTTTAGGGGGCGGAGTGCATCAAGTTGCAAGGGTGAACCGCTCTCGGTATCTCGGCCTCGATAAGCACATACCTGACACAATGGCTCAAAAGTGATATTGTCCAGAAATATTTAGACAGAATAAAGGTGGATAAAGCACCTGGACCAGATGGCATCCCCCCACGGATCCTAAAAGAATTGAGCTCTGTAATTTTAAGCTTAACCACTTCCTTACCGCCCATAGTCATATGACGTCCACAGATGGGATCTCCCATCCTGGGTGGACGTCATATGACGTCCTCTGCTTTGAGGGGGGATATCTGAATGATGCCTGCAGCTAGAGGCATCATTCAGATATCCATTTTTTTTGTGCCGGCGATTCTGCGCACCATAAGAACGATCATAGCGGCGGTTCCACTGCTTGATCGTTCTTATAGGCGGCGGGAGGGGACATCCCCCCCCCGCCACCATCCGGTGCTTCTCCGGGCTCTCCTGTGCGATCGGGGACCCGGAGAGAATCATCCGGCATCGTTGGTGGGTCACGTGACGAGCATAGAGATGACTGGTGACCAGATGGTCACCAGTCATCTCTATGATCGTCGGAGGCCCGGGCGCGATGTGATGACGTCACGCCCGGGTCCTCAGATGTAAACAAAGCCGCCATTGCGGCTTGTAAGTATGAGATCGGTGAAAATTTTTTCACTGATCTCATACTTTCCAGCCTGGAGGAGAGATGTAGGGTCTTATTGACCCCGCATCTCTCCATAAAGAGGACCTGTCACACACATTCCTATTACAAGGGATGTTTACATTCCTTGTAATAGGAATAAAAGTGATAAAAAAAAAATAAGTAAAATAAGTGTTTAAAAATAAATAAATAAGTAAAAAAATAAAAATAAATAATAAACCTCTAACCTGGTAACCTGTAAAAAAAATTAAAGCATCGCCTATGGAGATTTTTAAGTACCGAAGTTTGGCGCCATTCTATGAGTGTGCACAATTTTAAAGCATGACATGTTAGGTATCTATTTACTCGGCGTAACATCATCTTTCATATTTTACAAAAAAATTGGGCTAACTTTACTGTTTTGTTATTTTTTAATTCACGAAACCATTTTTTTTTTCAAAAAAGGCGTTTGAAAAATTATTGCGCAAATACTGTGCAAGAAAAAAAGTTGCAATGACCGTAATTTTATTCCCTAGGGTGTCTGCTAAAAAAACATATATAATGATTGGGGGTTCTGAGTAATTTTCTAGCAAAAGAATGATGATTTGTACATGTAGGAGAGAAGTGCCAGAATAGGCCCGGTATTGATGTGGTAAAAAAAAGCCCGGTGTTGAAGTGGTTAACCACTTCAATACCATGCACTTATACAGCTTCCTGCCCAAGCCAATTTTGAGCTTTCAGCCCTGTAGCAATTTGAATGACAATTGCGCGGTCATGCTACACTGTACCCAAACAAATTTTTTATCATTTTGTTCCCACAAATAGAGCTTTCTTTCGGTGGTATTTGATCGCCTCTGCGATTTTATTTTTTATTTTTTGCACAACAAATAAAAAAAGAGCGAAAATTTGGAAAAAAAATTACGTTTTTCTTTGTTTCTGTTAGTTTTTTTTGTAAATAAGTACCTTTTCTACTTCAATGACGGGCACTGATAAGGCGACACTGATGGGCACTGATGTGGCACTGGTATGCGGCACTCATAGGTGGCACTGATGGGCACTCATAGGTGGCACTGATTGGCATTCATAGGTGGCACTTATTGGCATGGGGGCCATCCACATGCTTGGGGCTTCCCTGGTGGTCCAGTGTGGGTATCCGAGGGGGGGCTGCGCTGATAAACAATCAGTGGGAACCCCCCCTGTCAGGAGAGCCGCCGATCGGCTCTCCTCTACTCGCGTCTATCAGACGCGAGTGAGGAAGAGCCGATCAACGGCTCTTCCTGTTTACATTGTGATCAGCCGTGATTGGACACGGCTGATCATGTGGTAAAAAGCCTCCGCCGGAGGCTCTTTACCGAGATCAGTGTAGCGGTGTGTCAGACTGACACACCGCTCCACCGATCGCTGCGATGCGTCCAGTGTGGATAACACAACCACTTCCCGGACGTCAATATGCTATTGACTGGGCGGGAAGTGGTTAAGCAACAGACAGCATGGATTCATAAAAGACAGAAGTTGTCAGACAAACCTGATTTCTTTTTATGAAGAGGCAAGTAAAACCTTGGACAGAGGGGTGGCGGTGGACGTGGTATACTTGGATTTTGCAAAAGCATTCGATACAGTTCCCCACACACGGCTCATATGTAAGGTTTAGTCTACAGGATTGGAAATATCAGTTTGTAAATGGATAGAAAACTGGCTAAAAGACAGAATTCAGAGAGTAGTGGTTAATGATTCTTACTCTGAATGGTCTAAGGTTATCAGTGGTGTACCCTAAGGTTCAGTGTTGGGACCCTTACTTTTTAATATCTTTATAAATGATATTGGGTCTGAGATCAAAAGTAACATTTCTGTCTTTGCAGATGACACTAAGCTATGCAGTGGAATAACGTCCTTACAGGATATAGCCAATTTACAAGCCGACCTCAATGCTCTGTCTAATTGGGCGACTACCCTGTATGTGGCAGATGAGGTTTAATGTTGATAAATGTAAAGTTATGCACTTGGGGGCTAAGAATATGCATGCATCATACATACTAGGGGGAGTACAACTGGGGGGATCCGTAGTGGAGAAGGATCTGGGGTTTTTGGTAGATCATAAGCTCAATAATGGCATGCAATGCCAAGCTGTGATTTCCAAAGCGAGCAAAGTCCTTTCTTGTATTAACCACTTAAGCCCCGGACCATTTGGTAGCTAGAGGACCAGAGATGATTTCAGAATTTTGCACTGCTCTGCTTTAACTGTAAATTGTGCGGACATGCAATGTTGTACCCAAACGAAATTTGCGTCCTTTTCTTCCCACAAATAGAGCTTTATTTTAATGGTATTTGATTGCCTCTGCGATTTTTATTTTTTGCGATATAAACGGAAAAAGACCGAAAATTTAAAAAAAAAATAGTATTTTTATAACAGCTTACCTGTAAAATCCTTTTCTTGGAGTACATCACGGGACACAGAGCGACATAGTCATTACTAATGGGTTATATAGATACCTTCAGGTGCTGGCACTGGCAACTTCCAAAACCGGAAGTACCCTCCCCTATATACGCCCCTCCCATCCGGGAGCACCTCAGTTTTGTAGCAAAGCAATAAGTGTCCCTAAAGAGGGGCGGGAGCTCTGTGTCCCGTGATGTACTCCAAGAAAAGGATTTTACAGGTAAGCTGTTATAAAAATCCTATTTTCTTTCTCGTACATCACGGGACACAGAGCGACATAGTCATTACTAATGGGATGTCCTAAAGCAATGCCCAACTAGGGGCGGGATACACCATACATAAGCTGAGCGCTATCAGACATGAGGATCTTTTGCGGCCTGCAACACACTGCGCCCAAAGGCGACATCCTCCTGACTTCTAACGTCCACCTGGTAGAACCTAGTAAACGTGTGTACTGAAGACCATGTTGCGGCCTTACAGATTTGAGCCAGGGAGGCCTGGTGATGCGCTGCCCATGAAGTTCCAACTGCTCTCGTGGAGTGCGCCCTAACTTTGAACGGAGGCGGTCTCCTTCTCAAGCCATAGGCTTGCATTATGACCTGTCGAATCCACTTGGCTAAAGTAGATTTTGATGCTGCCTGACCCTTTCTGGGGCCTTCCGGCAGAATAAACAAAGTATCCGTTCTGCGAATCTGAGCAGTGGCTTTTAGATAAGCTTTAACTGCTCTTACTACATCCAAAGAATGCAATAACTTTTCCTCTACCGAAGTAGGTTTGGGGAAAAAAGAAGGAAGAACCACATCTTGGTTCAAATGAAACCTCGATACCACCTTAGGAAGAAAGGCTGGATGAGGACGTAACACTACTCCGTCCTTATGGATAACCAGATATGGCTCCTTACAGGACATAGCTGCTAATTCCGACACTCTTTTAGCCGAACAAATGGCTACTAGAAAAATCAATTTCCTGGTGAGAAGAACCAAAGAAATATGCTGTAATGGTTCAAATGGTTGTTTCTGTAGAACCGACAGAACCAGGTTTAGATCCCATGGACATATGGGAATATTAACCGGAGGACTAATACGCATCACTCCTTGTATAAAGGCTTTGACTAGTGAATGCAAAGCCAAGGGCCTTTGAAAAAATATTGACAAGGCCGAAATCTGACCCTTGATAGTACTCAAGGCAAGCTTCCTATCTACAGCCCATTGTAGGAAGTCCAGAATCCTACCTATTACGTATTTACGTGGATGCCATTTCTTGGCCTCACACCAGGCGATGTACGCCTTCCAGATTCTATAGTAGATCTGCCTGGATACCGGCTTCCTGGCATTGATCATGGTAGATACCACAGAATTAGAGAGCCCTCTCTTTTTTAGAATGTGGGCTTCAATAGCCAGGCCGTCAAACCTAGGGCTGGTAAGGAAGGGTGGTATATCGGTCCTTGCGAAAGCAGGTCCGGACGATGTGGGAGGGTCCAAGGACTCCCCACAGACATCTTTACAATCTCCGCGTACCATGCTCTTCAGGGCCACGCTGGAGCTACCAGAATCACTGGTTTCTTTTCTACCCTGATTCTGCGGAGTAATCGAGGTAACAATTGTGGCGGTGGGAATGCATATATCAGCTTGAACTGATCCCAAGGGAACACTAGGCATCCGAGCCGCAAGCTAGGGGATCCCTTGTCCAAGAGACAAACCTGTCCACTTTTGCGTTGAATCTGGATGCTAGCAGATCTACATCCGGTGTTCCCCACCGCTGACATATTGTCCGGAAAACCTCGGGATGAAGGGACCATTCCCCTGGGCATAATTGTTGGCGACTTAGAAAGTCCGCCTTCCAATTCTCCACTCCTGGAATGAATACCGCAGATATGGCTGGGACATATCTTTCTGCCCATTTCAGGATGTAATTTACTTCCTTCTGGGCTGCACGACTCCTGGTGCCCCCCTGATGATTGATATATGCCACTGCTGTGGCATTGTCTGATTGAATTCTGACAGGGGACCCTTGGAGTTTGGATGTCCATGCTACTAGGGCATACCGGGCTGCTCGTATCTCTAAGAGATTGATGGGCAGGGCCTTTTCTGCATCCGACCATCTGCCCTGGAGAGACCATTGCTCCAGTACTGCTCCCCAGCCTATAAGGCTGGCATCTGTAGTGACCACCTTCCAAGAAATCGGACTGAAGGATTTCCCTCTTTCCAGATTCTGGGGAACCAACCACCAGCGGAGGCTCTTGCGAACGGAAGGGGACAAGGACATTGGTAAGTCTAGGGCCTGAACTTTTTTGTTCCAGGCTGACAGTATGGGCCTTTGCAAATTCCTTGAATGGAATTGACCGTAGGGTACTGCTTCGAATGATGCCACCATTTTTCCCAGCAGCCTCATGCACAGGCGTATGGATGGCTGTCTTTTTGTACCCACTAAGTGGATCAAATCTCTCAAAGACGACCCCTTTTCTTGAGGCAAGAAAATTTTTCTCTGGTCTGAATCCAGCCTTAGCCCCAAGTATTCCAGACTTTTGACTGGTTTTAGGGCTGACTTGTCTCGGTTAATAATCCAACCGTGATATTCCAGATACTTGATTGTCTCGTGAACAACCACTTCTAGTTTTTCCACTGAGTGGTCTATCAGCAACAAGTCGTCTAGATATGCCATTATCGTTACACCTCGTGTTCTTAGATTGGCCAATAATGGGGCCAGAATTTTTGTGAACACTCGTGGTGCTGTGGCCAGACCGAAGGGTAAGGCTCTGAACTGAAAATGGCGCCCTTCTACCGCAAAGCGTAGAAATTTTTGGTGGGCTGGAAAGATGGGAATGTGCAAATAAGCATCTTTGATGTCGATCGAGGCTAACCATTCCTCCCCTTGTAGGGCAGTGGCCACCGATCGGATCGACTCCATCCGGAAAGTCCTGATATGTAGGAATTTGTTTAGCCCTTTTAGATTTAATATGGGCCTCACGTCCCTGTTTGGCTTCGGGACTGTAAAGAGGTTTGAGTAAAACCCGAACCCCCATTCTTCCAGGGGAACCTCTATAATTACTGCTTGGAGCAATAATTGTTCTAGTGCCAACAGGAGGGATCCTCTCTTCTGGGGATCCCTTGGCACGTTTGACCTTATAAAGTGGGAAGGAGGGGAGTCTTTTAACTCCAATTTGTATCCCAGACTTACTGCGGAGAGCACCCATCTGTCTCTGATCGTGTCCCGCCAGGTCTCTGTGAACAACTGAAGTCTTCCCCCCACCCGATTGAGTGGGGGCAACCCTTCATGCATTTGACTTTGGGGGAGGTTTTGTACCTCTCCTGCTCCAGGGCTTCTTGTTACCCTGCAATTGTCCCTGATTTTTACCTCCGGGATTTGACCGAGGAGGCCGTCGGAACTGTTTCACAGCCGATGTCCTAGGGACTGGAGAAGCAGGCCTCTTAAAAGAGGGACCTCTAACTCTGTTTTTAACCGGCAAAAGTGTACTTTTACCGCTGGAAATTCTCTGGATATATTTGTCCAGGTCTTCCCCGAATAAGCGTTCACCATGAAATGGGAAGCTGACCAGCAATTTTTTACAGGGAGCTTCAGCAGACCAGTTTTTGAGCCATAAAAGCCTGCGCATATGTACTACAGACAGCGTAAGGCGGGAGGCCTGATGGATTGAATCCTTTATGGCATCTACCGCAAAGCATAAGGCTCTAGGTAGATCAGCTAGGGCAAGAGCCTGCTGATCTGGCAAGTCCCTTAAGACCTGTTTCAACTGATCCTTCACTGCTTGGCAGACCCCAATAGCTGCCACTGCTGGTTGTGTCACCAAGCCTCCTGTAGCAAAAGCAGATTTTAATAAGGACTCTAATTTTTTATCTATTGGGTCCTTGAACATTTGGACATTATCCACTGGACATGTCAGTGATTTATTCACACAAGAGATGGCTGCGTCCACTGTAGGGACCCTCCATTTTTTGATGAACTTATCCTTCATGGGATAGACCACTTGAAATCTCTTGGGAGGAGTAAATATTTTATCAGGATGCTCCCAATCCTGGTAAATGAGCCCTTCCAGTAAAGGATGGATCGGAAAGGAACAAACAGTCTGGGGAGCTTTTAGCGACCCCAACGAGGAGACAGAAGTGGATGATGGCTCCGCAAGGGGCATTTTAAATGCTGATCGGACCATGTTAATCAGGGACTGAACCCATCATCTTTCAGCATGTGATGCTGAGAATGGCTCTTCCACTGTTGATTCCTCTACAACAGAATCAACCTCATCCTGATCCCCTTCAGGTAGGTCGATCCCTGTATGGGACTGTTGCTCCACTAACAGGCACTCTGAGGGAGGAGACGGAGATCGAGCGCTTTTTTCCTGTGACAGGGAAGCAGTGATCAATGCTGACAATCTCTCTTCCAGCCCTCCCAGAGCTGAGGAAAAAACCTCCTCTGTTACATACACAGGAGCAGGTGAACTGAGGACAGCCACAGTACCAGGTACTCCTGAGGGTGCTCTACGGTCACTAACCTCTGATTCTTCAGGGGAGATAGGTGCAGCCAAAGCATGCCCAAGATCCTCAGAGCCCGATGGAGACCCCCTATGCTTCCTGGGATTTTTAGTCCCGGAGTTTTTAGACGGCATATTCCTAAGCCCAAAGCTGAGGTATTCCAGCCGAAATACACCACTTACTGACAATAGTCTAGCACAAATGCTGCTATAAAAACAGTTGGTGTCTACTAATGTGCCTTTCTATGGGGATGCCTGCATCAACCGCTTGCTGTATGCCTTTTTTAAATGTTGCCAGCTCTGTCTCTGCACTCCATAGCCAGCTCACAACACATAATTGTGGTTTTTAACATGCTGGGACGCCCGCACATGCGCAGAAGCGCTGCGGCGCGCACAGAGCGTCATCCCCCAAGCTCCGCCCCCTTTCCCAGCTCACCTCTATATATAGAGGCGCGTGCACACGCGCGGCCACGTGCGCCTTCGGCGCTAATTTTGAAAAGGGAAACTAGGGACAAGAGCCAGGGCCCCTTTTGCCGCAGGCCGGGGGATGGACGAGCATTGCAACATGGCAGAGGAAGCAGCTTCCCACAAGAGAACTCACCATCTGCCTGGACTTGCTCTGATGAAAAGAAACTAGTCCACATGACAAGAAACGTTCCACAGCGGCCTCTAGTGGATTAACACAGGTACCGCAGTCTATTATATATATATATTTTTTTTTTCTTGACCACTATTAAAATTATTACATTTTTTAGTAGTTACAGGCATGCATAATATTTAGCGGGAATACCGTTAGGTAACAGGCAGAAAGACATATTAGGCTTGGGGGTCCCCTCAATAGAACCAAGTTCCTGAGGGGCCCCCACTTACCTTTTCCCCGCCGCAGGACTCTGTTTGGCCACAGAAGCCCAAACTTCACCTATCACGGCAGGCATTGTAATTAAACCTTCAGGGACCGGGGTCCCAAGGATTCCACTCCCCTGGACCTGTATAGCACCCTGCACAGAAAACATCTTGGTCGTGGGTATGACCAGAGCTCTGGATCCCAGGGTCCAGCTCTCCTAAGAGAAGCATTACAGGCAAAACCTTGCTCTTCTCTGCAAGGCCCGGGTACCGACCGTTTAGCTATGAAGCTTTTTTGGTCGGATCCGGAATAGCTTACTGAGGCCCAAAAGAACCTGTACGCAAGCTCAGTGAAAAACACATGTTTCTTCTTGGCCAACACCTTAGACACTGGCAAAAAACTGAGGTGCTCCCAGATGGGAGGGGCTTATATAGGGGAGGGTACTTCCGGTTTTGGAAGTTGCCAGTGCCAGCACCTGAAGGTATCTATATAACCCATTAGTAATGACTATGTCGCTCTGTGTCCCGTGATGTACGAGAAAGAAATGATATTTTCTACTTTTTGTTATAAGAAAAATCGAATAAACTCAAATTTTAGTCATACATTTAGGCCAAAATGTATTCAGCCACATGTCCTTTAGTAAAAAAAATGTCAAGCGTATATTTATTGGTTTGCGCAAAAGTTATAGCGTTTACAAACTAGGGTACATTTTCTGGAATTTACACAGCTTTAAATTTATGACTGCCTATCTAATTTCTAGAGGTGCTAAAATGGCAGGGCAGTACAAAACCCCCCCAAATGACCCCATTTTGGAAAGTAGACACCCCAAGGAAATTGCTGAGAGGCATGTTGAGCCCATTGAATATTTTTTTTTTTTTGTCCCAAGTGATTGAATAATGACAAAAAAAAAAAAATTACAAAAAGTTGTCACTAAATGATATATTGCTCACACATGCCATGGTTATATGTGGAATTGCACCCCAAAATACATTCTGCTGCTTCTCCTGAGTACGGGGATACCACATGTGTGGGACTTTTTAGGAGCCTAGCCACGTACGGGACCCCGGAAACCAAGCACCGCCTTCAGGATTTCTAAGGGCACAAATTTTGGATTTCACTCCTCACTACCTATCACAGTTTCGAAGGCCATAAAATGCCAAAATAACACAAACCCCCCCCCCAAATGACCCCATTTTGGAAAGTAGACACCCCAAGCTATTTGCTGAGAGGCATGGTGAGTATTTTACAGCTGTCATTTTTTTTGAAAATGAAGAGACTTTTTTTTTTTTTTTCTTTTTTCAATTTTCAAAACTTTGTGACAAAAAGCGAGATCTGCAAAATACTCAACATACCTCTCAGCAAATAGCTTGGGGTGTCTACTTTCCAAAATGGGGTCATTTGGGGGGGGTTTGTGCCATCTGGGCATTCCATGGCCTCCGAAACTGTGATAGGCAGTGAGGAGTGAAATCAAAAATTTACACCCATAGAAATCCTGAAGGCGGTGCTTGGTTTTCGGGGTCCCGTACGCGGCTAGGCTCCCAAAATGTCTCACACATGTGGTATCCCCGTACTCAGGAGAAGCAACAGAATGTATTTTGGGGTGCAATTCCACATATAACCATGGCATGTATGAGCAATATATAATTTAGTGACAACTTTTTGTACATTTTTTTTTTTTTTTTTTTTTCTTTTTGTCATTATTCAATCACTTGGGACAAAAAAAAAATATTCAATTGGCTCAACATGCCTCTCAGCAAATAGCTTGAGGTGTCTACTTTCCAAAATGGGGTCATTTGGGGGGGTTTTGAACTGTCCTGGCATTTTATGCACAACATTAGGAAGCTTATGTCACACATCATCCACTCTTCTAACCACTTGAAGACAAAGCCCTTTCTGACACTTTTTGTTTACATGAAAAAAAAAAAATTTTTGCAAGAAAATTATGTTGAACCCCCAAACATTTATATATATTTTTTAAAGCAAAAGCCCTACAGATTAAAATAGTGGGTGTTGCATTTTTTTTTCCACACAGTATTTGCGCAGCGATTTTTCAAACGCATTTTTTGGGGGAAAAAGTAGGATTTTTAAAACAGCTTACCTGTAAAATCCTTTTCTTGGAGTACATCACGGGACACAGAGCAGCATAGTCATTACTATGTGGGTTATATAGATTACCTTCAGGTGCTGGCACTGGCAACTTCCAAAACAGGAAGTACCCTCCCCTATATAAGCCCCTCCCATCCGGGAGTACCTCAGTTTTGTAGCAAAGCAATACGTGTCCCCAAAAGAGGGGTGGGAGCTCTGTGTCCCGTGATGTACTCCAAGAAAAGGATTTTACAGGTAAGCTGTTTTAAAAATCCTACTTTCTTGTTCATACATCACGGGACACAGAGCAGCATAGTCATTACTATGTGGGACGTCCCAAAGCAATGCCACATGAGGGGGGGGATACACCATACATAAGCTGGGCGCCATCAGGCATGAGGATCTTTTGCGGCCTGCAACACACTGCGCCCAAAGGCGACATCCTCCTGACTTCTAACGTCCACCTGGTAGAACCTAGTAAACGTGTGTACTGAAGACCATGTTGCGGCCTTACAAATTTGCGCCAGGGAGGCCTGGTGATGCACTGCCCATGAAGTTCCAACTGCTCTCGTGGAGTGCGCCCTAACTTTGAACGGAGGCGGTCTACTTCTCAAGCCATAGGCTTGTATTATGACCTGTCGAATCCACTTGGCTAAAGTAGATTTTGATGCTGCCTGACCCTTTCTGGGGCCTTCCGGCAGAACAAACAAAGAATCCGTTCTACGAATCTGAGCAGTGGCTTCTAGATAAGCTTTAACTGCTCTTACTACATCCAAAGAATGCAATAACTTTTCCTCTACCGAGCTTGGTTTGGGGAAAAAAGAAGGAAGAACCACATCCTGGTTCAAGTGAAACCTCGATACCACCTTAGGAAGAAAGGCTGGGTGAGGACGTAATACTACTCTGTCCTTATGGATAACCAGATATGGCTGTTTACAGGACATGGCGGCTAATTCCGACACTCTTCTAGCCGAGCATATGGCTACTAAAAATATCAATTTCCTGGTGAGTAGAACCAAGGAAATGTGCCGCAAAGGTTCAAATGGCTGCTTCTGCAGAACCGACAGAACCAAATTTAGATCCCATGGGCATATGGGAGCCTTAATCGGTGGAATAATACGAGTCACACCTTGCATAAAGGATTTGACAAGTGAATGCATAGCCAGGGGCCTTTGAAATAGTATTGACAAGGCCGAAACCTGGCCCTTGATAGTGCTTAAGGCAAACTTCCTGTCTACAGCCCACTGCAGGAAGTCCAGAATTCTGCCTATAACGTACTTACGTGGATGCCATTTTCTGGCCTCGCACCAAGTGATGTACGCCTTCCAAACTCTATAGTAGATCTGCCTGGATACAGGCTTCCTGGCATTGATTATAGTTGATACCACAGAGTTAGAGAGACCTCTCTTCTTTAGGATGTGGGATTCAATAGCCAGGCCGTTAAACTTAGAGTTAGTAAGGAAGGGTGGTATATCGGTCCTTGCGAAAGCAGGTCCGGACGACGTGGAAGGGTCCAAGGACTCCCCACAGACATTTTGATGATCTCCGCGTACCAGGCCCTTCGGGGCCACGCTGGAGCCACCAGGATCACCGGCTTCTTCTCCAACCTGACTCTGCGAAGGAGTCGAGGCAACAATTGTAGCGGAGGGAATGCATATATCAGTCTGAACTGATCCCAAGGGAACACCAGAGCATCCGAGCCGCAAGCGAGGGGATCCCTTGTCCGGGAGACAAATCTGTCCACCTTTGCGTTGAATCTGGATGCTAGCAGATCTACATCCGGTGTTCCCCACCGCTGACATATTGCTCGGAAGACCTCGGGATGAAGGGACCATTCCCCTGGGCATAACTGTTGGCGACTCAGAAAGTCCGCCTTCCAATTCTCCACCCCTGGAATGAAGACAGCTGATATACATGGGACATGCTTTTCTGCCCATTCCAGGATGTGACTTACTTCCCTCTGGGCTGCACGACTCCTGGTGCCTCCCTGATGATTGATATATGCCACTGCTGTGGCATTGTCTGATTGAATTCTGACAGGGGACCCTTGGAGTCTGGATGTCCAGGCTACTAGGGCGTACCGGGCTGCTCGTATCTCTAAGAGATTGATGGGCAGGGTTTTTACTACATTTGACCATCTGCCCTGGAGAGACCATTGCTCCAGTACTGCCCCCCAGCCTATAAGGCTGGCATCTGTAGTGACCACCTTCCAAGATATCGGGCTGAAGGGTTTTCCCTTCTGGAGATTCTGGGGGATCAACCACCAGCAGAGACTCTTCCGAACGGAAGGGGACAAAGCCATCGGGAAGTCTAGAGCCTGAACTTTTCCGTTCCAGGCTGACAATATGGCCCTTTGTAAATTCCTTGAGTGGAATTGGGCGTATGGTACAGCTTCGAATGATGCTACCATCTTTCCTAGCAGCCTCATGCACAGGCGTATGGACGGCTGTCTTTTTGCACAAAGCAGACGGACCAAGGCCCTCAAAGAGGATGCCTTGTCTAGAGGTAAGAAAATCTTCCTCTGGTCTGAATCCAGCCGTAGCCCTAGATATACCAGGTTTTTCACTGGCTGTAGGGCTGACTTGTCCAGGTTGATGACCCAACCATGAGACTCTAGATACTTGATTGTATCGACAATTACCACTTCTAGCTTGGCAACTGAGTGGTCCATCAACAACAGGTCGTCTAGGTATGCCATTATCGTTACACCCCGTGTTCTTAGATCGGCCAACAGTGGGGCCAGAATTTTTGTGAACACTCGTGGTGCTGTGGCCAGACCGAATGGTAAGGCTCTGAACTGAAAATGGCGCCCTTCTACTGCAAAGCGTAGGAATTTTTGATGACCTGGAAAGATGGGAACATGCAAGTAAGCATCTTTGATGTCGATCGAGGCTAACCATTCCTCCCCTTGTAGGGCAGCGGTGACCGATCGGATCGACTCCATCCGGAAAGACCGGACGTTTAGAAATTTGTTTAGACTCTTTAGGTCCAATATGGGTCTTATGTCCCCGTTTGGCTTCGGGACTGTGAAAAGGTTTGAGTAGAAACCCAACCCCCACTCTTCCATAGGAACCTCCATAATTACTCCTTGGAGCAATAGTTGTTCTAACGCCAATAGGAGAGACCCTCTTTTTAGAGGGTCTCTTGGCATGCCTGACCACATAAAATGGGACGGAGGAGACTCTTTTAACTCCAACTTGTATCCCAGAGTTACTGCGGAGAGCACCCATCTGTCTTTGATCGTCTCCCGCCAGGTCTCTGCGAACAACTGAAGTCTTCCCCCCACCCGTTTGAGTGGGGGCAGCCCTTCATAGGCTTGACTTGGAGGCTGGTTTAGTACCTCTTCGGATCCAGGGCTTTTTATTACCCTGTGGCTGTCCCTGATTTTTACCTCCTGAGTTTGACCGAGGAGGCCGTCGGAACTGCTTAGTAGCAGACGTCGCAGGGATAGGAGAGGTAGTCCTCTTAAAAGATGGACCCCTAGACCTCTTTTTACTCGGTAAGAGAGTACCTTTACCACTGGAAATCTTCTGGATATACTTATCCAGGTCTTCGCCAAAAAGGCGTTCCCCATGAAATGGGAAGCTAACTAAGAGCTTCTTACAGGGAGCTTCAGCAGACCAGTTTTTGAGCCACAGAAGCCTACGCATATGTACCAAAGACAGCGTGAGGCGGGAGGCCTGATGGATAGAATCCTTGATGGCGTCAACCGCAAAGCATAATGCTCTAGGCAGATCAGCCAGAGCCTGGGCCTGCTGGTCTGGCAAATCCCTCAGGACCATTTTCATTTGATCCTTTAAAGCTTGGCAGACCCCAATAGCTGCCACTGCTGGCTGTGTAACAGCCCCTGCTGTGGAAAAAGCAGATTTTAATAAAGATTCCAATTTTTTATCCACTGGATCTTTGAACATTTGAACATTATCTACTGGACATGTCAGTGATTTGTTCACAGAAGAGATGGCTGCATCCACCGTAGGAACATTCCATCTCTGGGTGAACTTTTCCTCCATGGGATAGATCACCGGAAACCTTTTAGGCGGAACAAATAGTTTATCAGGATGTTCCCAGTCCTGGTCTATAAGTCCTTCCAATAATGGATGTATTGGAAAGGAGCAATTAACCTGGGGAGCTTTTAGCGACCCCAATGAGGAGACAGCAGTAGTTGATGGTTCAACAAGAGGCATTTTAAATGCAGATCGAACCATGTCAGTTAGGGTCTGGACCCACAATCTTTCAGTCTGCGATGCTGAAAATGGTTCATCTACTGTCGATTCCTCAAAAACAGAGCTAACCTCCTCCTGATCCCCTTCAGGTAGGTCGGTCCCTTCCTGGGACTGTTGCTCTGCCAACAGGCACTCTAATGGAGGTGATGGAGATCTGGCGCGCTTTCTTTCCTGTAGAGAAGAAGCGATCAATGCTGCCAATCTCTGCTCCAATCCCTCCAGAGTTGAGGAAAAAACCTCCTCTGTTATATATGCAGGAGCAGGTGGACTGAGGACAGCCGCAGTACCTGGCACTCCCGGGGGTTCCTTATGGGTATTAACCTCTGATTTCTCAGGGGAGGAGGGTGCAGATGACTGCTCCAGATCCTCAGAGCCCGATGGAGACCCCCTACACTTCCTGAGAGGTATATCTCGGAGTTTTTTAGGCGGCATATTCCTTAGTTCAAAGCTGAGGTATTCCAGCCGCAATACACCCCTTACTGAAATAGTCTAATGCAATTTGCTGCTATGTACATCAGTGGGTGTCTACTAATGCGTCTTTCTGGGGATGCCTGTATCAACCGCCCGCTGTAAGCCCCTATACCATGCTACCAGCTCCTTTTCATGCTCTGTGTCCATAGCAAGCAGCGTGGACTGAGTCCTTTTATCTTGCTGGGACGCCCGCACATGCGCAGAAGCGCTGGGCGCACAGAGCGCGTCATCCGCCAGGCTCCGCCCCCTTTTTTTAAGCTAAACCTTATAAAAGGAAAGCATGTGTGCGCGCGCGTGCACGTGTGCGCTCTTGGCGCCATGTAGGGAGAGGAGCCAGGGTCCCTGTTTCACCAGGACTCGGGGATGGAAGGAAACTACTTGGCAGCATGACAGAGGAATGCAGCTTCCCTGATAGAGAGCTCACTCATCTGCCTGGACTTTCACCATGGAAGGAATAGTCTCAAGAAAAAAGACGTTCCACAGTGGCCTCTAGTGGACAAACACAGGTACCGCACCTTTGTCTTTTTTTTTTTTTTTTTAAAACTTCCTTTATGAAAAAAACATTTCCAGGTTTACAGTTTTTTTAAAACTTCCCTTATGAAAAAACATTTCTAGGATTTCTTAGGCATATACAGCTATTAGCGGGAATACCCTTTAGGTAACAGGCAGAAAGACATATTAGGCTTGGGGGTCCCCTCAATAGAACCAAGTTCCTGAGGGGCCCCCACTTACCTTTTCCCCGCCGCAGGACTTTGTTTGGTCCACAGAAGCCCAAACTTCACCTCTCACGGCAGGCATTGTACTAGACCTTCAGGGACCGGGTTCCCAAGGATTCCACTCCCCTGGACCTGTATAGCACCCTGCACAGATAGCCTCTTGGTTTTGGGTATGACCAGAGCTCTGGATCCCAGGGTCCAGCCCTCCTAAGAGAGGCATTACAGGCAAAACCCTGCTCTTCTCTGCAAGGCCCGGGTACCGACCGTTTAGCTATGAAGCTTTTTTGGTCGGATCCGGAATAGCTTGCTAAGGCCCAGAGAACCTGTACACAAGCCCAGATGAATACATGTTAACCTTGGCCAACACCTTAGACACTGGCAAAAAACTGAGGTACTCCCGGATGGGAGGGGCTTATATAGGGGAGGGTACTTCCTGTTTTGGAAGTTGCCAGTGCCAGCACCTGAAGGTAATCTATATAACCCACATAGTAATGACTATGCTGCTCTGTGTCCCGTGATGTATGAACAAGAAACACACTTTTTTTTTATTTTTAATGCACTAAAAAACACTATATTGCCCAAATGTTTGAAATAAAAAAGATGATCTTAGGCCGAGTACATGGATACCAAACACGACATCCTTTAAAATTGCGCACAAACGCGCAGCGGCGACAAACTACATTCATTTTTAAAAGCATTTAAAAGCCTTTACAGGTTACCACGTTAGATTTACAGAGGAGGTCTACTGCTAAAATTACTGCCCTCGATCTGACCTTCACGGGGATACCTCACATGCATGATGCAATTGCTGTTTACATATGACGCTAGACCGACGCTTGCGTTCGCCTTTGCGCAAGAGCAGGGGGGGGACAGCGGTGCTTTTTTTTTTTATTATTATTATTTATTTTGCTTTTTTATTTTATTTTTAAACTGTTCCTTCCATATATATTTTTTTTTTTTTACTATTTTTATTGTTATCTCAGGGAATGTAAATATCCCCTATGATAGCAATAAGTAGTGACAGGTACTCTTTTTTTTAAAAAAAAAATTGGGGGGTTAGACCCTAGATCTTTCCTCTGCCCTCAAAGCATCTGACCACACCAAGATCGGTGTGATAAAATGCTTTCCCAATTTCCCAATGGCGCTTTTTATATCCGGGGGGGACATTCCCTCCCACTGCTTGTAAAAGCAGTCTAGAGGCTAATTATCTGCTAGAATTGCTTTTACATGAAAGCCGGCCACTGGCTGAAAAGAATCATACCAAGATGATACCTAAACCTGCAGGCATCATTCTGGTATAAATATTCAAAGTCCAGCAACATACCAGTACGTTGCTGGTCCTTGTTGGACATGTATTGTAATCTTTTTTTTCATGCAGCCAGTTGGCAGAATGAAAAAAAGAGATTGATCGGTGGGTATGCCCACCATTAGAATACCTCCCTTCATCCACCCACTTCTAATGATGGGCATATATGCCGAAGCATGGGGGCATCCTCCCGCAAAAAAGTTATGCCGCGTACACACGGTCAAGCCTTCGTCGGAATTCGACCGTATGTACGCGGCATAAAAGGTTATGCCGCGTACACACGGTCGGACTTTTCCACGGGCAAGCCTCCGTCGGAATTTCGACCGTATATACACGGCATTAGGAGCAAAATCGCTCCTCCGCCCCTGCTGCCCCCATGCTTCGGCATATATGCTCTTTTTTTTAACTGTGGTGGTGAAATCACCTCCTACAGCACTGGAGTCACGGCTTTATGTATCGTGGGAGCAAACGCTGTTGCTGTCAAGATAAATAATTCCACGCTGCAGTTGAATGGCGCACCTGAAAAAAAAATTACATACCTGAAAAGCAAGCATGATAAAACATTGCAGAATGGAATACAGTAAAAAATAGGAGAGAGAGAGAGAGAGAGAGAGAGAGAGAAAACGACAACTATTTTTGTTTTTTTTATTTTATTTTTTTTGTAACTTTAACAACTGTAATGGTTTGGGTCTCTCAAAATGTAATGGCATCTTGGGAGACCCTGTGTAAGTGTGTCCTAGTCTGTGAAATGCTGTACCCTACGCTAAAACATCACTTTTGAGTGGTAGCGTTCAAAACATTCACCAAGGCAAAGACCAGGCTTGTCAGGACAGAGTGGACAATAATGACGAGTGTCACGCCTAAATCCGCGCTTGCTACAGACACGACATCTTTTTTGGGGGGCTCGTTGGGTAGGAGTACTCGGGAGGACATATGTATGATGCCTCTCATGCAGCCGGCTTACTGCATTTGGTTGGGGATGGTGAGGTGCAGAACCGCCTGGATACAGGAGTTCTGTGACAATCTCATTCTGGAATTTTAGAAGAGATAAAGTCCCGCCTGAAGCTCTGTATAGCACATGAGCATTCAGCAAAGCCAATTGAAATAAGGATAGAGACACTTTTTTGTACCAGCGTCTCGCCTTACGGTCAATTAGATACGGCGCCAACAACTGGTCGTTGAGGTCCACCCCTCCCATATTTTTGTTATATTCGTGGACTCAGAGGGGTTTCTCCACAACACCAGTCGCCGTAGGAATTTGGACTGTAGGGTCTGCATGAAGGGAGGTAAGAAGGAAAACATTATTATTGTCCCTCCACTTCATAGCGAGCAAGTTATTACACTTCAAGCAGGCTCTCTCCCCCAGCCTAAGACGGGCATCTACAAGCCGCTGGGGAAAGCCCCGGCGATTAGGTCACATGGTGCCACATGCTCCAATCTGATGATCAAACAAGTGACTAAACAGTGGCACGCTCGTGTAATAATTGTCCACCTACAAGTGGTACCCCTTTCCGAATAAGGGTGACACCAATTTCCACACTATCTTGCCAGCGCTCCCTATGTAATCCGGGCAGTTGACCGGCTCAACCTGACTATCTTTTCCCTCATAAACCATAAAGCTCCATACATAGCCTGTTACCCTGTCACAGCACTTATAGAGCTTGACCCCGTATCTGGCACGCTTGCTGGGAAGGTACTGCTTGAAAGCCAAGCGGCCAGAAAATTTAATCAGGGACTCATCAACGCAGACAACTTGATCGGGAATAAACAAGGCTGCAAAACGTTAGTTGAAGTGGTTTATGAGGGGCCGAATTTTATAGAGCCGGTCGTATTCAGGGTCCCCACGTGGACGACAAAGTTCATTGTCGTTGAAGTGCATGAACCGCAAAATCTGCTTGTATCGTTTCCTGGGCATGGAGGCAGAGAACACGGGCATGTGGTCAATTGGGTGCGTGGACCAATAAGCACGCAATGATGGGAATTTATGTGTGCCCATGTTGAGGGAGAGGCCCAGAAAGGTCTTAAATTCGGAAACCGTAATTGGTTTCCAATCTTTGGCAATGGAAGGCAACTGGGGATTAGCGGCGATGAATTGACCAGCATATAAATTACTCTGGTCCACAATAGATCTATAGAGATCTTCCGTGAAAAACAGCGAATAATAATAAATTGGCATAAAATCAGCTGTTTCCACCTGAATACCGGGTTGGGCAGTGAATGGGGGAAGTACAGGTTCTGCAGAAGTGGTGGGGACCCAATCAGGATAGGCGAATTCTGCAGGAAGGGCACTATGGGTACGACGGGCCTGCCTTTGTCTTCTTATTGGTGGCAGCAGGACACTACTTGTGCTTGCCACCTCGCCAGCTTGAACTGCACTTATGGGACTCGCCACGTCACCACGTGATACTGCAGTGCTGGATGTACGCCCAGGCTGTACTAGGCCGCTGGTGCTTGCCAATTCACCAGAAGGAATAGCGGCGCTAGTACTACTCTGCTCCATGATACGAGAGCCCTGCGGTTCTTGCTCCTCAACAACCTCAGAAGATCGGGATCGGGTACGCCTGACCTTAGCAGGGACCTCAACTTCGTCGTCAGAGCTATCTGACGTGGGGCCGCTGACGTCACTGTCTTCTACGGGAAGATATTCTGAGCCTGAATCTGACAGATACGTGACCTCCTCTTCACTATCTGTCATGCTCAGAATCTCGTAGGCCTCTTTACTAGTGTACCTTCGTCTTGCCATTTTGGGCTCTAAATTTAGGGGTACACTAGTAAGATTCACAGGAAAAAAAGCACCTGACTGTCGTCAGCAAATATATCAAACGCTACAAAAAAAACTGTTAGCGATCGCAGGGATCAGGCCTGTCTCTGCGAACGCTGCAGTTATGTGTTTTGTGTTTGGTAAGTGACAGTGATCGATCGATACTGCACTTGGGTGGGCTGGGCTGGGCGGAGGGGCTAAACGCAGGTGCTAGCAGGTATCTGGGCTGATCCCGCTAACACTGTGTTTTTAGGAACCCTAAACCGCTGGGGACGCTAGTATAGATCTGATCAGATCAGATATTGATCTGTTCAGATACTATACCACTAAGGGAGGTGTATGCTTTGCGCGTGGGTGTTAGCGTTACTGGCACTAACCTAACGCTGCTTGGGGCGACGCAGACCCTCTCTGGCGCTAAAACCTAATTGATATCACCCGCTCGGGCGATCAGGGGGTTAAACCTTTTATTGGGTTATATACGGCGGGTGCCCTGATGCTATAAAAAGCAAACTAACCAACCAGCGTTACCCGTAAACTTTATATGGTGATCACTGGTGAAAGGGTTAACTAGGGGCAATCAGGGGGTTAAAACCTTTATTAGGTTAAATATGGGGGTACCCGACGCTATATAAAAACCTGACGGGTTACCTAAATAACTAAATAACTAACTGCGTAACCAGTGTCACCAGTTACGCTTATACAGTGATCACTGGTGAAAGGGTTAACTCTAGGGGCAATCAGAGGGTTAAAATAATATATGGGGGTACCTGACGCTATAAAAACCTGCGGCGAAACGAAAAATAAATAACTGGCTATCTAGGGCACCACCGGCACTAAATACAGCGATCGAAAATACGATCGCTTAGTGACGCTGGCGTTAGGGGGTGAAAGGGTTACCTGGGGGGCGATCAAGGGGTTAAACCTTTATTAGGGGGGTTAGGGGGCTACCCTGGACCTAAAGGGGCCTAAACCTAACTGCCCTGACACTTTTTACTGTCACAGATGACACTAAATGCAGTGATCAGTAAAATAAATGATCACTGCAATCAGTGACACTGTGATTGGGGGCTGGGGGGTGACCTGGGGGGTGATCTGGGGGTGACTGGGGGGTGAAATATGTGCCTATGTGTACCTAAGTGTCAGTGGACTGTTGGTGCACTAACCTGCGTCTTCTCTCCTCGGCGCTGCGGACGAAAAGACCGCCGCGAGGAGAGATGACATCACTTCCTCCTGCTTCCTCTGCCTGTGTTTACATTACACGGGCAGAGGGAGCATTTTCATTCGCCGGGAGCGATCGCGAGGGGGTGGCCGGAATCGAATGGCCGTCCCCTCATCTCCGATCGCTCCCCAACGATAAACGGCCGCTCACTGTATAGGACCCCCCAACTGTACAAAGGCGATCACGTACACTGTACGTGATTGTGCCTGTCGGTGCCATTCTGCCGACGTACATATACAGTGAGCGGTCGTTAAGTGGTTAAGAGAGGTATGAACTCCAGAGAGAGAGATATCATTTTGACACTGTACAAATCATTAGTAAGACCTAAGACCTCATCTGGAATATGCAGTTCAGTTTTGGGCCCCAGTTCTCAAAAAGGATATTGGGGAACTGGAGAAAGTGCAGAGAAGGACAACCAAACTGATAAGAGGCATGGAGGAGCTCGGCTATGAGGAGAGATTAGAGGAACTGAATTCATTCACTCTTGAGAAGAGGAGATTAAGGTAGGATATGAGCAACATGTACAAATATATAAGGGGTCCATATAGTGAACTTGGTGTTGAGTTATTCACTTTACGGTCAACACAAAGGACACGGGGGGCACTCTTTACGTCTAGAGGAAAAGAGATTTCATCTCCAAATACGGAAAGGTTTCTTCACAGTAAGAGCTGTGAAAATGTGGAATAGACTCCCTGCAGAGGTGGTTCTGGCCAGCTCAGTAGATTGCTTTAAGAAAGGCCTGGATTCTTTCCTTAATGTACATAATATAACTGGGTACTGACATTTATAGGTAAAGTTGATCCGGGGAATATCCGATTGCCTCTCGGAGGATCAGGAAGGAATTTTTTCCCCTGCTGTAGCAAATTGGATCATGCTCTGCTGGGGTTTTTCGCCTTCCTCTGGATCAACTGTGGGTATAGAATTGGGTATATGGGATTTTATTTTTTTATGGTTGAACTGGATGGACTTGTGTCTTTTTTCAACCTGACTAACTATGTAACTATGTAAGAAATGAGAGAGTCCACCAGTACATCAGATGTGATCAATTTTTTATGATTTGCACCATAGCTTGTAGACTCTAACTTTTACACACTGGCATAAATTGTTCCATGAACCCTAACAATTGCTGCATCTGAGCCTGTTATCACTCAGATGCCTCCCCTAAATGTAACCACCTGATATATATATGTGTAGCGGCCACCCCCTCACCCCGTCCTCTTTAGCCTAGGGGTATGTCACGCGACAGGGGTGAGGTGCGCTATGGCCCATGTCCTCCCCACTACTTGCGGGCGAGGTGAAGGCCAATACCTAATGTTTCCTCGGGCCGGTGTCCTGAACATGTACCAAGTCTGTCGTGCAGAATCCTCCCTTGCTCCCATTAACAGAGTCCATACACCGATCACAGTCCAACGGTTAGATTTATTTTGTATCTTCAGTTACAAGGCAATGCGATGGCATGATACGGTGGAATGAGCAGGTCGAGGCACTATACTGATCTGGGTCCCTACACCCCCTATGCTATGACCAAGGGTTGTAGGAGTCTTGACATGAATACCTCCGTTGCGCTGCGGGCCTCTATCAGGGGAAGATGTCCTCCAAGGGAGTTACTGCAGGCCCATCCGTCACCGGGTTGACACTACACCGGGTCTTCGAACGAGTGACCTCCCCAGCCTCCTCACCTCAGATGCGGGTCCCCTCGCAAGGGGCGCCCTGGAGCAACTCCACCCTCGCGGGACCCAGTCGGAGTCACCGGGTCCCAGGCCTCCTCAATAGTACCTCATCCCAGGCTGAAGGTGCCTGGGATGGACTCCATCTTCATCCCGGCCAGGCCTAGGGTGCCTAGGCCGGAACCTTGAACCGCCCGCACCCAGGCCTAAGGTGCCTGGGTGCGTGAAGAGATGATCCCCGAAGACAGACCTCGTGGCGAGGGCGTCTCCCCCTTTTATCTCCTCCCGTCGATACCACGGCGGGTTCCCCGCCCCGGTCGTACCATCTCCAGGAATGGACAAAGAAGGGTAGCACTGCGGTAGTGATTCTACCCCGAGCCAGTAGGTACACTGACACCTACTGGTCGAAGAGAATATTACACCACCCAATCCTCCACGAATAAGAAAAAGGGGTCTGAACCCTAACATAATTACACACTTGGGTCACACTACTCCCCAAGTGTACCCCACTAAATTGAGGACCCCGCTACATATACACATACATATATATATATTGTGAGGGGGTTAACTCGGTAGCGGGTGTGTGTGACCCCCTGGTTGGGCTCCCCACACAAAAACAGGGCCAGCAGACGGAGGTTGTGGTTTTCAAAATCAAAAGGTGCGGTTTATTTCTCTATGTACAGTGACAAAACACAGCAAAGCCAAAAAGAAACATAAACAAAATAAATCCTGGTCAGTTTGACCTCTGACTAAACATGCAGGTTTCCTAAACTAACAACTGGGATCAGCCTGGTGCTGTCCTAGTCCCTAAGTCCCTGGTTTAGTAAAAGTCCAAACAAATAGCCACACAGGCTTTGCCTCACCGCACAGGGGTTCACTCTCCCTAGACAGTCCACACAGGTCTGGTTCCAGGCATGAGCTAAACCTAATGAATCTGGGAGTTTTTTATAGAGGCCTTAAACGAGCTGACAAGCTTCAGCTGGTCTCATCAACTCCCTGCCTGCACGACGCCCAGCACTCTCCCTAGAGGTATGAGTCATCCATGAGCCCACTAGCCTCAGCTGGGCTTCATCAACTCCCTAGTTGTATAAGTCGGCATAAAGCCTGAATCTGGGAGAAATATATCTACCCCCCTGGATGCAACCAGGTGACTTTACCTTCCTGCTGTCACATACCCCCCCCTCTTGTTTTAACCTTGGGGTTGGAACACCAGCAATCAGGCATTCATGTACTCGAGACAAAGCATCCACATTCCCCATTTGAACGCCAGGGCGATGCTTTACTGTGAAGTTGAATTCCTGTAGGGCCAGGAACCACCTATTCACTCTTCTATTTGTCTCCTTGTTTTGAGCCATCCACTTTAACGGAGCGTGATCCGTAACCATGTCAAAGTGCCTACCTAGCAGATAGTACCGAAGGGAATCTAGAGCCCACTTCACCGCTAAACACTCCTTTTCAACCGTGGCGTAATTTACCTCATGGGACTTCAACTTCCTGCTGAGGTAAATGACTGGGTGCTCTTCCCCGTTCCAGACCTGGGACAATACTGCTCCTAACCCCACATCTGACGCATCACTTTGTACGACAAAGTCTTTAGAGAAGTCGGGTGAGTACAACACTGGCTGGCTACATAAGGCTTGTTTCAAGAATTGGAATGCTGCCTCAGCCTCGGGGGTCCATTTAATCATGACCGACCCTTTCCCTTTCGTCAGGTTGGTTAGGGGCACAGCCTTAGAAGCAAAGTGGGGAATGAAGCGCCGATAATAACCCGCGATTCCCAGAAAGGCCCGTACCTGCTTCTTGCTGTTGGGACGTGGCCAACTCTGGATGGCCTCGACTTTGTTGAGTTGGGGTTTTATCACTCCCCTGCCAATGGTGTACCCAAGATATTTGGCCTCCTCCTGCCCAATGGTACACTTCTTGGGGTTAGCCGTAAACCCCGCTTCCCGGATAGAGTCTAGGACTGCTTGCACTTTTGGCAGATGTGAGGCCCAATCTGTGCTATGGACAATTACGTCATCCAGGTAAGCCGCAGCATACTTCCGATGGGGCCTCAGTATCTGGTCCATTTTCCGCTGGAATGTGGCCGGCGCATTCTGTAACCCGAACGGCATTCTCTTATATTGGAACGCCCCGTCTGGGGTTACAAATGCGGTTTTCTCTTTGGCCGACTTGGCCAGGGGAATTTGCCAATACCCTTTTGTGAGGTCAAGAGTCGTCATGTATCGGGCTGTTCCCAGCCGGTCGATCAACTCATCTATACGTGGCATGGGGTAGGTGTCAAATTTTGTAACTTTGTTCAACTGACGAAAATCGTTACAAAATCGCCAGCTCCCATCCGGTTTAGGCACCAACACAATGGGACTAGACCAATCACTTTGGGACTCCTCTATCACCCCTAAGTTCAGCATTTTCTGTACTTCCTCCCGTATTGCCTCCCGTCGGGCCTCTGGGATCCGATAGGGTTTTAACTTCACCCTTTCACCGGGCGGGGTAATAATATCATGCTCTACCCCAGATGTTTGTCCCGGCAGCTCAGAGAACACCTCCTTGTTGTGAAGCACAAACTCCTTAACCTCCTGTTGTTGGGGTTGTGACAAGGTGGCTGCTATTCCAACCTCCGGAATCACGCAACCAGTTTGAGCTGGTGACCAAGTTTCTGCGACTAGGGACTCTCTATCCCTCCAGGCTTTCAACAGATTAACGTGATATATCTGTTCGGGCTTTCGCCTTCCTGGTTGTCTGACCTTGTAATTCACTTCGCTCACTTTTTCCATTATCTCGTAGGGGCCTTGCCATTTGGCAAGGAATTTACTTTCAACCGTAGGGACAAGTACCAATATCCTATCCCCCGGGGAAAAGGTACGGGTCTTTGCTCCACGGTTGTACACTCTCTCTGCTGTGCCAACTGCGCTTGGGCCAAATGTTCCTTCACGATGGGCATTACCTGTGCAATTCGATCTTGCATCAGGGCGACATGCTCAATCACACTCCTGTGGGGAGAACTCTCACTTTCCCAAGTTTCCTTGGCAATATCCAACAGCCCTCTTGGGTGTCTCCCATACAGTAACTCAAAGGGGGAGAATCCCGTAGAGGATTGGGGCACCTCCCTAATAGCAAACATCAAATAAGGAAGTAGACAGTCCCAATCCTTTCCATCTCTATCCACCACTTTCTTCAACATTTGTTTTAGGGTTTTGTTGAATCTTTCAACCAGCCCATCGGTTTGGGGGTGATACACAGATGTACGCAATTGCGTCACTTTGAGCAATTTACACAGCTCTTTCATAACCCGGGACATAAAGGGTGTACCTTGGTCCGTAAGCAGTTCTTTACAAATACCCACCCGGCTAAAAACAAGAGATAGCTCTTTGGCTATGGTTTTGGCCGAGGTATTTCTGAGAGGGATCGCTTCTGGATAACGGGTGGCATAGTCCATTATAACCAATATGTACTGGTGCCCCCTAGCGGACTTGATTATAGGACCTACCAAATCCATTGCGATTCTCTCAAACGGGACCTCAATGATGGGTAGAGGGACCAGCGGGCTACGGAAATGTGGCATCGGGGCCGACCTCTGACACACAGGGCAGGAGGAACAATAATTTTCTATGTCCTTCATCACCCCAGGCCAATAGAATCTCTGTAATACCCTCTCTCGGGTTTTCTCTGTCCCCAGATGACCTCCAAGAATGTGCCCATGGGCCAACTCCAACACCAACTTCCTGTAAGGTTTGGGCACCACAAGCTGCTCAACGGTTTCTTCTGCCCTTTTTGCCACCCGATACAGTAGGTCCTTCTCTACGCTGAAGTATGGGTAAGTGCAGGTATTATCTGGGTTCACTAACTCGCCATCTATTTCCACTACGTTTTCCCGTGCCTTTATTAGGGCGGGGTCTTTTAACTGTTCTGTGGCAAAATTTTCCCTGTGAACCTCCAGATCAGAAAACTCCACAGATGGTAGGTTTTCGTCTGAGGAGGTGGGCTCCTCTCCAGTTTCTTGAGTCTCCCCTGCCAATACTGACAAGGGAAATTCTGGAGAGTCCTCACCACTCTCAGAGGAGTTCTGGCTATCACATTCCTGGTACATAGGGGCACCAGTGGGGGGCTCAGGATCATCCCACAGTTCCCAGAACTTCGGAAAATCCCTTCCCACAATGGCATCATGCGGTAATTGAGATACTAACCCCACTGGATGAGAGAGGGTACCTTTGGGGGTCTCGAAACACACTGTAGTCACTGGATACTCTCGGGTGTCCCCATGCACACAAATAACAGCTACCTTGCTATTCCCAGAGACCTCTGTTTTAACTAATTCAGCCTTTATCAGGGTCACAAGGCTACCTGAATCCAGTAATACCACAACATTTCTACCATTAACACACATTTTGCATAAATGTTTCTCAGTTCCCCGAATGGCAGTGCATGCGACTGTCGCACACAGCGACTGACGTCTGTCCATCAGAAAGTCACATTGCATGGGTTCCTCCACAACCGGGCAATTTGCTGCAATATGTCCCGCTTGCCGGCAGCGGTAGCAAACAATCCATTTGGCTGCCTCTTGAGCCCCTGACTTCCCAGGCTGTTCTCGCCAAACTTTGGGTAGAGCTCCCACCCTCTCACTCTCTCCACCCTCACCCCTTGGAATCCTCTTATCCGCCCCTGGGGATGGTCTGGTCTTAGGGTGGAAAGTCAGAGAGTCTCTGGAAGAGGCCGTCAGGTTCTCTGTAGCCAAGTATTTCTCTACACGATCCACAAGACCACCGGCCGTCTCTGGGTCTCCATGGCTTACCCACTTTTGGATGGCAGTAGGAAGAGCTCTCAAAAACCGATCCATTACAACACGTTCCACAATCTCTGGTGCGGACAAAGTCTCTGGCTGTAGCCACTTCCTGCTCAGGTGAATGAGATCATACATTTGAGACCTGGGGGTTTTTCCAAGCTGGAAAGTCCAGTTATGCACACGCTGAGCCCGGACAGCCAGGGTGACACCCAGCCTTGCCAATATTTCAGCTTTTAGCATCACATAGTCTTTTGCTTGGTCAGGCTCTAGGTCATAGTAAGCCTTCTGCGATTCACCAGTTAACAGAGGAGCCACCAGTCCAGCCCACTGCTCCTCAGGCCACTTTTCTCTTTCAGCAGTCCTTTCAAATGTGGTCAAAAATACCTCTGGATCATCCTCTCCAGTCATTTTTGTCAATAAACGACTCACCCCAAAGGACGCGGTATTAGTGGGACGGCTTTCCTCACTGGTCTGCGGACGTTGCTGCATTACTGCTTCCATTTGTTGTAGTCTCTGCTCTTGCTTCTGTAACAGGTCTATGAAGCGGGCCTCAGATTGCTGCTGGGCTTGTTGATGAGCTTGCTGCTGGGCTGCAAGGCTCCTTTGCAAACCTGCATTTGTCTGCTGTTGATTGGCATTTGCTAGAGCCAGCTGTTTCAGTATCTCCTCCATGCTGGCTTAAAAAAAACTGCCACTGGTTCTCCACCAACTGTGAGGGGGTTAACTCGGTAGCGGGTGTGTGTGACCCCCTGGTTGGGCTCCCCACACAAAAACAGGGCCAGCAGACGGAGGTTGTGGTTTTCAAAATCAAAAGGTGCGGTTTATTTCTCTATGTACAGTGACAAAACACAGCAAAGCCAAAAAGAAACATAAACAAAATAAATCCTGGTCAGTTTGACCTCTGACTAAACATGCAGGTTTCCTAAACTAACAACTGGGATCAGCCTGGTGCTGTCCTAGTCCCTAAGTCCCTGGTTTAGTAAAAGTCCAAACAAATAGCCACACAGGCTTTGCCTCACCGCACAGGGGTTCACTCTCCCTAGACAGTCCACACAGGTCTGGTTCCAGGCATGAGCTAAACCTAATGAATCTGGGAGTTTTTTATAGAGGCCTTAAACGAGCTGACAAGCTTCAGCTGGTCTCATCAACTCCCTGCCTGCACGACGCCCAGCACTCTCCCTAGAGGTATGAGTCATCCATGAGCCCACTAGCCTCAGCTGGGCTTCATCAACTCCCTAGTTGTATAAGTCGGCATAAAGCCTGAATCTGGGAGAAATATATCTACCCCCCTGGATGCAACCAGGTGACTTTACCTTCCTGCTGTCACAATAAATATATATATATATATATATATATATATATATATATATATATATATAATATAGATAGTAAACTTTTGGGGATTATAGCTCCACGGGACCAAGTGCATAAACCGTTTGATCTTGAACAAAAAGGCTTTTATTTGTAAACAAACCAAAAATAAAGCTTCATTCAGCACACAGGAAAACTATAAAACAAAGTCTGCTTAGCTTCAGCATAAAATAAAGTCCGCTTGTCTTCAGCACAAAACAAAAGAAAGAAAAGGCACATACAGTTTTTGTAGATGGGTCTTCGCCCCAAAACTTCAAGAGTCCTTGCTGAATCCCTAGCAGCTTCCAGCAGACACACAGCTCATCACTAGGGATGAGCTCGGTGTTCGAGTCGAACATACGTTCGACTCGAACATCGGCTGTTCGATCGTTCGATGAAGATCGAACGATTTGGGCCTTTCGCGCCTAATTCGAGTGACGCGAACGGCCCACAATGCACTACGCCATCGCAGTGTCATCCAGGCGCTGTGATTGGCCAAGCATGCACTGTGACCCCGCATGCTTGGCCAATCACAGCGCCGGCAGCGAGGAGAGCAATGATTGGCCACAGGCAGGATGCCTGTGGCCAATTATTGCTGAGGGTGTTTAGTACACGCCCTACACACTATAAAAGGCCGCCAGCACGGCAGCCTAGTGTAGTGTGTTCCGGAGCAGGGAAAGAGAAGCATAGGCAGGGACTGTGACATTTTTTTTTCTTGCTTAACCTGGATTCCTTTAGTTTAGGGAAAGAGAAGGATAGGTAGGGAGAGTGTCAGTGTGTTTTACAGTGCTAATCCTTGTTTGTAGGGACAGGGAAGGACAGTAAGGGAAATTCTCCTTGTGCTATACTGTGCTAAAGCATTGATCATCAACCATCTTTAAAAAAACATTTTTTATAGGGACAGAAAACTATAGGTAGGGAGAGTGTCAGTGTGTTTTACTGTGCTAATCCTTGTTTGTAGGGACAGGGAAGGACAGTGAGGGAAATTCTCCTTGTGCTATAGTGTGCTAAAGCATTGATCATCAACCATCTTTAAAAAAACATTTTTTATAGGGACAGAAAACTATAGGTAGGGAGAGTGTCAGTGTGTTTTACTGTGCTAATCCTTGTTTGTAGGGACAGGGAAGGACAGTGAGGGAAATTCTCCTTGTGCTATACTGTGCTAAAGCATTGATCATCAACCATCTTTAAAAAAAATTTTTTTATAGGGACAGAAAACTATAGGTAGGGAGAGTGTCAGTGTGTTTTACTGTGCTAATCCTTGTTTGTAGGGACAGGGAAGGACAGTGAGGGAAATTCTCCTTGTGCTATAGTGTGCTAAAGCGTTGATCATCAACCATCTTTAAAAAAACATTTTTTATAGGGACAGAAAACTATAGGTAGGGAGAGTGTCAGTGTGTTTTACTGTGCTAATCCTTGTTTGTAGGGACAGGGAAGGACAGTGAGGGAAATTCTCCTTGTGCTATACTGTGCTAAAGCATTGATCATCAACCATCTTTAAAAAAACATTTTTTATAGGGACAGAAAACTATAGGTAGGGGGAGTGTCAGTGTGTTTTACTGTGCTAATCCTTGTTTGTAGGGACAGGGAAGGACAGTGAGGGAAATTCTCCTTGTGCTATAGTGTGCTAAAGCATTGATCATCAACCATCTTTAAAAAAACATTTTTTATAGGGACAGAAAACTATAGGTAGGGGGAGTGTCAGTGTGTTTTACTGTGCTAATCCTTGTTTGTAGGGACAGGGAAGGACAGTGAGGGAAATTCTCCTTGTGCGATACTGTGCTAAAGCATTCCTCATCAACCATCTTTGAAATCCTTGTTTTTTGGACAGTCAGGGAAATTGTCGTTGTGCTATTCTGTGCGAAAGCAATCATCCTCAACCATATTTAGAAATCCTTAAGTAAAGGGACAGAGAAGGACACCTGAAGGTAGCCCTTATTGCTTTTTTCCCATCTCCCTGCAGGCCATCCATTAGAATGTCTGGAAGGCAAACAAGGAGAGGCAGACAGTCAGGAGGCAATAAAAGAGGGCAAGCAGGCTCTGTGTCTGGGGGCAACAGTGCTGGTCGTGGACGCGGTGCATTGTCATCAGCACATGGCCATGGGACACGCTTGTCCTTCTTTTCGGCAGCTGGACATGTTGAGCCACATCATGCCGAAGACATGGTAGAGTGGATGACCAAGCCCTCCTCCTCCTCCTCATCCTCTCTCACCCAGGCTCAGGGTACTGGCAAAGCAGCTGCCAAAGCGTCCTCTTCCCTGGTATCAATGTCAGACTCATCATCAGTCACTCCTTCCCTAGACCCACCATGTCCTCCTCCTGAGGAGTCCCCCGAACTGTTTGAGCACAGTGTTGGGTACATGCTCCAGGAGGATGCCCAGCGTTTCGAAGGGTCTGATGATGAAACCCAGCTACAGGAAGGCAGTAGCGTGAGAGCAGACAGAGGGGATGCTCAAGAAGGACACCAATCTGGCAGTCATGTTCCAGCAGCTGCAGCATACTGCCAGATTGGCTCCAGTGATGAGGAGGGAGGGGATGATGAGGTCACTGACTCCACGTGGGTGCCTAATAGGAGAGAGGAGGAGGAGGAGGATGAGGAGGAGGCACATCTCCAATGAGGCAGGATGCCCTTTGGTGGCCAGCGTAAGGGCAGTACACCGACGGAATCACACAGCAGAGCTCCGCCTGTGCAGGGCGCTGCCTCTGCCCGTCATTCAAAAAGTTATTTGGTGTGGGCCTTTTTTGAGGCTAGTGCATCAGATCGCACAGCTGCTGTTTGCAACATATGTCTCAAGCGTATATCGCGTGGCCAAAACATCAGCCGCTTGGGTACCACATGCCTGACCAGACATATGTTGACCTGCCATGCAGCTCGTTGGCAAGCCTACCTGAAAGACCCACACCAAAGAACAAAGCGGACCTCTCCTTGCACCGCATCAGCTGGGATCTCCAACCCCACTATAACTTCAGTCCTCTCTGAAACATGCACTGAGAGGAATGAAGGTGTAGAATTAGGTGTGTCACAGCCAAGTACTTGCGGCCACTCTGCTAGCAGTACACCGACGTCCGATTCTAGCAGGCAAATTTCCCTGCCCCAGCTGCTGGACCGTCGAAAGAAGTTCACTCCCAGCCATCCACATGCCCAGCGGTTGAATGCTAGCTTGGCTAAATTGCTAGCGCTTCAACTGCTGCCTTTTCAGTTGGTAGACTCGGCCCCCTTCCGTGAGTTTGTGCAATGTGCGGTTCCTCAGTGGCAGGTTCCCAAACACCACTTTTTCTCACGGAAGGCTATTCCGGCTCTCTACCGGCATGTGGAAGGCAATGTCTTGGCCTCGCTGGACAGGGCGGTCAGCGGTAAGGTGCATATTACCGCTGACTCATGGTCCAGCAGGCATGGACAGGGACGTTACCTTTCTTTCACGGCCCATTGGGTCACTCTTTTGGCAGCTGGGAAGGATGCAGGACAAGGTGCAGTAGTGTTGGAGGTTGTTCCACCGCCACGCCTCCAAAATGCTACTACTGGTTGTGACACACCTCTCTCCTCCACCCCCTCCTCTTCTTCTTCCTCCATGGCCTCTTCCTGTGCTTTGTCCTCTGAACCAGCGGTGCTCCGTAGCCGTTCAAGGGGCTACGCAAGTACGCAGGCAAAAAGATGCAATGCTGTGCTTGCGCTGGTGTGTTTGGGGGACAGAAGCCACACTGGGGCAGAGGTCCTGTCTGCTCTGCAGGGCCAGGCCGAGAGGTGGTTGACGCCACGCCAGCTTAAGCCAGGAATGGTGGTTTGCAACAATGGCACCAACCTCCTCTCCGCCCTCCGACAGGGACAACTGACCCATGTGCCCTGTGTGGCTCACGTCCTTAACCTGGTGGTGCAGCGGTTCTTGGGCAGGTACCCGGGCTTACAGGATGTCCTGAGGCAGGCCAGGAAAGTCTGTGTGCATTTCCGCAGATCTTATAATGCCAGTGCTCGCCTGGCTGAGCTGCAAAAGGAGTTGAACCTGCCCAAGAACCGCCTTATATGTGACATGCCCACCAGGTGGAACTCAACGTTGGCCATGCTGCAGCGGCTGCACACACAGCAGAGGGCCATCAATGAGTACCTGTGCGACTACGGCACCAGGACAGGGTCAGGGGAGCTTGGTTTTTTTTCTCCACGCCAGTGGGGCATGATCAGGGATGCATGCACTGTCCTGGCACCATTTGAGGAGGCCACGAGGATGGTGAGCAGTGACAGTGCATGCATCAGTGACACTGTACCTCTTGTCCACCTGTTGGAGCACACGCTGCGTGGAATAATGGACAGGGCACTTGAGGCAGAACAGAGGCAGGAAGAGGAGGACTTCCTTGCCTCTCAAGGCCCCCTTTACCCAGACAGTGTTCCTTCTGTCCCACCCATCGCACAGGAAGAGGAGGAGGAGGAGGAGGAGGAGGAGGAAGAGGAAGAGGAGGAGGAGGAGGAGGAGGATTGTGTCAGCATGGAGGTGGAGGCTGGCACTCAGCATCATCAGCAGCAGTCTTTTAGGGATGATTTACAGTCCCAAGAAACCAGTGGACTTGTACGTGGCTGGGAGGAGGTGGCTGCGGATCATGTCGTCCTTAGTGACCCAGAGGACTCCGGACCGAATGCCTCAGCTAACCTACGCTGCATGGCCTCCCTGATCCTGCAAAGTCTGCGGAAGGATCCTCGTATTCTTCGGATCAAGGAGAGGGACCATTACTGGCTGGCCACTCTCCTTGATCCACGGTACAAGGGTAAGGTTGCGGACCTTATGTTACCGTCGCAGAGGATGAGACAACTCCGGGAGGCCTTGCAGAAAGGTCTGTGCAACGCGTTCCCAGAGACTGGGAGGTTACAAACTCCTGGTCCTGGACAACGAGTTGCTGAGGCTTCGGCCAGTAAAAGAAGGAGCGGTGGGGAAGGTGGCCGTCTGACCGATGCGTTCAGACAATTCTTTAGTCCGCAGCCCCAAAGTATGATCGGTTCCAGCAACCATCGCCAGCGTCTGATAAACATGGTGCAGGAATATCTAGGGGCAAGGTCAGACTTGGACACCTTCCCCACCGAAAATCCTCTGGCTTACTGGGTCTTGAGGATGGATCACTGGCCAGAGCTTGCACAGTATGCAATTGAGCTACTGGCCGGTCCTGCATCCAGCGTTCTTTCGGAACGCACATTCAGTGCTGCTGGAGGATTTGTCACAGATCACAGGGTGCGCCTGTCCACCGACTCGGTTGATCGACTGACTTTCATCAAGATGAACCAGTCTTGGATCACCACCAGCTACCACACACCTGATGCTGATATAACAGACTAATTGATTTTAACATGTCACATCCCTTCAAGACTGATGCTGATGCTGAGTGCCTGTGCTGTTATGTTGACTGGCTATCCTCCTCCTCCGAGTCCTCAATGATACGATTGATGATGATAGCTTGGAAGATCATTTTTGTTTATGGGTGCCGCCACCAGTGGCTAAGGCCTAATTTTTCAGCCCCTGTTTAACAGGGGCGTGTAATTACAATTTCTCTTATCATCCATGGACTGACACGGTGTCTCTTTACACTTTACACGTGGGTTATGTCCCTGCTTGCAGGAGAAGACCTAGGCAGAATGTGAGATGTTATACATACATTCTAAAAGCCAGAGCTGAACAGCCCCACCCAGGGGGCGGTCCCTCCGGGCATAACCCTCCCACTACAGTCAGCAGACTTCAGTTTTTTTCTGCCTAGCAGAAGGAGAAGACGTGGCTCCCTCAGGAGCCAGTCTCCTGACCTATTTTATTCCTTTTTGGAATTCTTTTTTATTTTATTTTTGAGAATCTTCTATCAACTGTCGGCTGGGCAACAGGTTGGGTACAAGATATCCTCGTAGTCTTCCCTGTCCGACCATCGAGCGTGCTGATCCTCGCCTTGTGTGCGTGAGACTCAGTTCACGACAGGCCCCATGACTCCAGGGGTGGCCGGGTTTGCTTTCATGCTCCCACGGTCCTCTCAAGACTGAACAGCTCCTGACTGACTGTATCTTTCGCGGTGGACCGGGCCGACAGCTACTCAGTACTGCACTGTGATAGTCCTGTCAGAAACACCAGTGTGTCTCTCCAGGGGACGGGTAAGTAGTCTCTCCTACCTGCAGGTGAGTACAAAGGGCTGTGTGTTTCTCTGTGGGGGATTTTCCCTGTCTCCCCCTGTATTTTATTGTCGCTCTTTGTCACCATTACTGGCGCTGGCTGTGTGGGGTGCTTGGGGGTCACACTGTTCTTGGGGGGCTCATGCTGGTCTGCAATGTATGCCTTGGGGCTTTTTTGTGTGTTTTTTTTTTTTTGTTTTTTGGGGGCCTGAGTGGCGCTGTGCGTGTGTGCTGTTTCATTTTAACTGCGTCATGGCGGCCATCTTGCCGCGGATCGCCTCAGTGAAGTGCGGCGGCCATTTTCTTGTAGCCCGCGCGCTTTTCAGCACTAGTTTGGCCTCTAGCGCTGCTGTAGCAGCGCAAATCTCCTCACAGTCTCCTCACAGCTCACCAGCGCTGACACAGCGCGGTACAGACAGCGGAACTAAGCAGTCCCTGGTCCGGTTTGGTGAGCCCCCTGGGCGCCCCCTCCTCAGTCAGCACAGCCTGTGGGTGGACTTTTTATCTGAGAGAGTCTCAGAGAGGGACAATATGGAGTCTGTGTCACCAGCTTCCCCTAAAAATGTCAGTGGCAACAGGCAGTGCTTCAGCATTGCGGTCCCTATGGACCTGTTGTGGGCAGCCCTGGAATCAATTTCTGACCAGGATGGGAGCTGTGTGCAAGCGCAAGGTGCAAAAAAGGCGCCCTCTCTCCACTTTATCTACTCGAGGGCAGTGCGCTGATTCAGATATGAGCCTAGCCACTTTCGCTCAGGACCCTAGTTCTGAATGTATGGATGGTTTTGAACAGGACATTCCTTATGAGGGAAACTCCAGTTCTGAGTCAGTAAATGACAGGGCGCTTGTTAGTGTGCTCATGACTGCGGTGAGGGACACTCTCAAGCTCAAATGCTGCGGATGCAGAACCTCAGGCGGATACTGTCTCCTTTGGTTCTTTTAAGGCCAGGCCTTCTAAAGGGGTTTTTTCCATTGTACTTTCTTTGACCAGCTCATTGATAAGGTCTGGGAAAAGCCGCAGAAGAATTTTTTTATGGTCCCGCGGCGTTTGTCTATCAGATACCCCTTGAAGATGCCCTACTTAAAAAGTGGGCTTCTCCCCCAGTGGTCGACCCTCCAGTCGCCCGGTTGAACAAGGCCATCACTCTTCCGATGGAGGGGACTCCTGCATTTGAGGACCCCACTGACAGGAGGTCAGAAGTGGTGAGCAGAACCATGTTTGCCTTGTTGGGATCCGCCCTACGACCTGTGGTAGCGGCGACCCTTGTGTCTAAAACACTTACAGGTTGGGCAAAAATGTTGCACCTAGCTGTACAGGAGCATATTCTTCCTCCAGACACAGTTGCTCTGGCTCACCAACTGGTTCAGGGCCTGGTTTCTGTGTGCGACGCCACGCTGAATGCGGCCCCTTTAATATCCAGGGCCTCTGTCTCGGCGGTGGTATTGCGTCGTCTTATCTGGTTGTAATGCTGGTCTGCTGACCTAGCCTTAGGAAGCTCCTGACGGATCTACTATTTAAAGGCGGTAGACCTTTCGGTGCTGCTCTGGATGACATCGTCATGGATGTCACGGGAGGTAAACGCACTCTTCTTCCTTAGACTAGCAAGGGTGAGGAGGCCCGCCGCAAACAGGGGCCTTCCTTTCCAGCAAAACGGGGTTTTTTTCGTCAGTCAGAGTCCACAGGTAGGCCCTCTCAGGCTGACGGCAGTGCGGCTGGTGGGCACAAGTGCCCCTGGGTGCATAAGCCAAACAAGCGGCTCCCAAGCCCGCCTCCGCGTGAAGTCTTGCCTCCGCCCGACTCTGGGGTGGGGGGACGACTTCGCAGGTTCACGGATCGGTGGACCTCCCGAATCTCCGACTGGTGGGTGTGCGAGGTGGTCACCTCAGGATATAGGATAGTATTCCGATCCTGGCCCCCACACAGATTCTTTCCCTTGAATCTTCCTCTCCTTCCTACCTGTCGGGCAGCCCTCTTGGGGGCTGTACAGGATTTGATCAGGTCCGGAGTGATTGTGCCGGTTCCGTCACAGGAGAGTTTTCAGGGATTCTGCTCGAATCTGTTTGTCGTCCCAAAAATAGGACGTGGTTCGACCTATCCTGGACCTCAAGGCCCTGAATGCCTTCGAGAAGGTGCAGAAATTCCGCATGGGATCCATTCGCACGGTGATCGCTACACTCCACCAAAGGGATTTTCTTCTGGCGTCCTTGGACTTCAAGGACGCCTACTTGCATGTTCCGATCTGCGCAAGTCACCAGAAGTTTCTGCGCCTTGCGATCAGCGAAGTCCACTATCGATTGTGGCTCTTCCTTTCGGCCTTGCCTCGGCACCAAGGGTGTTCACCAAGGTGCTTGCTCCGGTTCTAGCCTTCTGTTACAGCGAGGTATTGCTGTCGTGGGCTATCTGGACGGTCTTCTGCTATGAGCAGAAAGTGGCTCAGACTTAGAGGAAAGGTGACTATCGTCCATTAGACCCTCAGGGACTTTGGGTGGTTCCTGAACATTCAGGAGTCAGTCCTGGTCCCGACTCAGTGTCTGGAGTATCTAGTTCTGGTTCTGGACTCCTTGGAGGCAAAGGTATCCTACCTCTGGAGAAGTTGCTGACACTTCAGTCTGCGGTGCGGGTGCTGACATCCCGAACATGGTTGTCAATCCGTTGTTTGCATGAGAGTCCCGGGACTCCTGGTGGCCTCCTTCGCGGCCGTTCCGTATGCCCAATCACACACCAGGGCATTGCAGAAGGAGATCTTGTCCACCTGGGACAAATCCCCGTTGTCCTTGGATCTTCGGATCCAGGTGATTCACCTGGTCAGGGCGTCCCTGACATGGTGGTTGGGACCCTCGGCTCTTCGGTCCGGAAGGTCGTTCCCCTCCCATCCAATGGACGGTACTCACGACGGACACCAGCCTGACGGGCTGGGGTGGAGTCTGGGGAGTCCTGTCGGCTCAAGGCCTTGGACTCCGGATGAGCCCGTTTACCAATCACTGTTCTGGAAATACGGGCCATCAGACTGTGTCTCTCCTCAGGTCGGAGAGAGTACGGGGTCGCTCCATCAGGAGCCAGTCGGACAACGCCACGGCGGTGGCGTATGTAAACCATCACGGGGGGACTCTGAGCTCAGCTGCGGCTTCCGAGGTAATCCGTATCCTGAAGTGGGCCGGAAGAAACGTGCCGGCTCTGTAGGGGCGGACTATCTGAGTCGCCAATCGCCAGACGCCGGACCAGGAAGAGTGGTCCTTGCATATTTCAACTCCTTTGCCGACGGTGGGGCACGTCGGATATGGACCTGATGGCCTCTCGACTCAGTCGCAAGGGTCGAGGTTGTGGCCAGATCCAGGGATCCTTGGGCGATGCCTCGGATGCGTTTGTGGCCCCATAGGGTCCTTATCGCCTGATATAAACTCTGGTGATCCTAATTGTTCCGGATTGGAACTGGTACGCTGATCTGGTACGTCTCGTTGCGGACGTTCCCTGGCGGTTGCCGATGAGGGAGGACCTTCAGTCTCAAGGTCCTATGTTTCATTCGGCTTACAGTCTTTGGCTTTAACGGCAGAGCTGTTAAAAGCCAGGTGTTGAGGGACCGAGGTCTCTCGGACTCTGTCATTTTGACCATGTTAAGGACACGGAAGTCTTCCTCCAGGCAGATCTATCACCGTGCCTGGAAAGCTTATATCGCCATATGCAATGCGCTGGACTGGCATCCTCGGACGTATTCTGTCCCCAGAATCCTGCGTCCTCTGCAGTGTGGAGTGACCCAAAAGCTTGCTTTGAGTACCATCAAGGATCAGATTTCGGCCTTGGCCGTCTTCTTTCAGCGACCTCTAGCTGGTCATTTCTTGGTTAGCACCTTGTGCTGGGGGTTCGCCATGTGCTCCCTCCTGTCAAGCCTTCTCTCCCACCGTGGGATCTGAATTTGGTGCTCTTGGTCCTCCAGGAACCTCCTTTTTGGGAGTATTACCTGGGATATTCCTCTCTTGTCTTGTCTCAGAAGGTGGCCTTTTAGTGGCAATCACTTCTGTTTGACGAGTGTCTGAGTTGGCGGCTTTGTCCTGCAAGTCGCCATATTTAGTCATCCATAAGGATAAGGCGGTGTTGCATCCGCGACCTTCCTTTTTGCCAAAGGTGGTGTCTACCTTTCACCTACATGAGGACATTGTCCTCCCGTCCTTGTGTCCTCACCCATCGCATCCCAGAGAGTTTGCGCTGCACATATTGGATGTGGTACGAGCCTTACGGGTGTACCTGTCTGCTGCTGCTTCTATTCGGAAGTCCGACTCACTGTTTGTGACTGTCCCTGGTCCATAACAGGGCCAAGCGGTTTCGTCTGCCATCATTTTTAGGGGAATCAGACAAACCGTCATTCAAGCCTATGCTCTCAAAGGGCGGGCGCCTCCCTTTCCGGTTACGGCGCATTCCACCAGGGCAATTGGTGCTTCCTGGGTTTTCCGACATCAAGCGTCGGTTGCACAAGTGTGCAAGGCGGCGACCTGGTCGTCTGTTCATACCTTTTAAGTTTTTTATAAGGTTGATGTGGCTGCATCTTCGGATGCTTCCTTCGGCCACAGGGTGCTGCAGGCCGCTGTTTAAAGTTGCGACTCCTCTGTTGAGGAGATCTGCCTTCTTGGAGTGAAAGTTTGGTTTTTCCATTTATACTGCTCCCATCCCTCTTGACACTGCTTTGGGACATCCCACGTGTAAAGTGTAAAGAGACACCGTGTCAGTCCATGGATGATAAGAGAAAATAGGATTTTTTGTACTCACCGTAAAATCCTTTTCTCTGACATCCATGGACTGACACGGCACCCACCCTTCCTTTTAAGTTTGTACTGCTTTGTTACGAACTGAAGTCTGCTGACTGTAGTGACCCCAAGCACCCCACACAGCCAGCGCCAGTAATGGTGACAAAGAGCGACAATAAAATACAGGGGGAGACAGGGAAAATCCCCCACAGAGAAACACACAGCCCTTTGTACTCACCTGCAGGTAGGAGAGACTACTTACCCGTCCCCTGGAGAGACACACTGGTGTTTCTGACAGGACTATCACAGTGCAGTACTGAGTAGCTGTCGGCCCGGTCCACCGCGAAAGATACAGTCAGTCAGGAGCTGTTCAGTCTTGAGAGGACCGTGGGAGCATGAAAGCAAACCCGGCCACCCCTGGAGTCATGGGGCCTGTCGTGAACTGAGTCTCACGCACACAAGGCGAGGATCAGCACGCTCGATGGTCGGACAGGGAAGACTACGAGGATATCTTGTACCCAACCTGTTGCCCAGCCGACAGTTGATAGAAGATTCTCAAAAATAAAATAAAAAAGAATTCCAAAAAGGAATAAAATAGGTCAGGAGACTGGCTCCTGAGGGAGCCACGTCTTCTCCTTCTGCTAGGCAGAAAAAAACTGAAGTCTGCTGACTGTAGTGGGAGGGTTATGCCCGGAGGGACCGCCCCCTGGGTGGGGCTGTTCAGCTCTGGCTTTTAGAATGTATGTATAACATCTCACATTCTGCCTAGGTCTTCTCCTGCAAGCAGGGACATAACTACGTGTAAAGTGTAAAGAGACACCGTGCCAGTCCATGGATGTCAGAGAAAAGGATTTTACGGTGAGTACAAAAAATCCTATTTTTTGAAGCAATACTTTGCAACAGGGCTCATTGCTGTGCTCCAAGTACAGTATCTGTGAGGGGTTGCAGTGTTGTGCCACCAGTGCCTAAGGCCCAATTTTTCAGCCCCTGTTCAACAGGGGCATGTAATTACAATTCTTGATCTAATAATTCACAGCAGGGCCCATTGCTGCACCCACCAAGAGTAACTCTGAGGGCTTACAGTGTTGTGGCAACGCCACCACCACCACCACCACGAAAGGCCCAATTTTTCAGCCCCTGTTCAAAAGGGGCATGTAATTACAATTCTTGATCTAATAATTCACAGCAGGGCCCATTCCTGCACCCACCAAGAGTAACTCTGAGGGCTTACAGTGTTGTGGCACCACCACCACCACCACGAAAGGCCCAATTTTTCAGCCCCTGTTCAACAGGGGCATGCAATTACAATTCTTGATCTAATAATTCACAGCAGGGCCCATTGCTGCACCCACCAAGAGTAACTGTCAGGGCTTACAGTGTTGTGGCACCAGCACCACCATCAAAGGCCCAATTTTTACTACCACTGTTCAACAATTATATGTAATTACAATTCCTGATATAATGATTGACAGCAGGGCGTTCCAGCACCCACCAAGAGTAACTGTGAGTGCTTACAGTGTTGTGCCAACACCAACAACTAAGGGGCCTATTTCTGCAGAGTATATACGGCAGGTCCCTACTTTCAAACATCCAACTTACAAACGACTCCTACTTGCAAACGCAAAAAGACAACAGGAAGTGAGAGGAAATCTACCCCTAGGAAGGAAAATTCTCTCCTGTAAGAATTAATATGGGAGAAAGGTGTCTCCTCTGTACTGATGCTTTATCACCAATCCTTGTTTCAAGAAAAACACCACATTTCAAAAACAGTTGTCATTGGGACGGAAAGTGAGGTGAAATGTTCTGAACAGGGGGGCGTGGCTTGGCGCGCATAGGAGATGGACGCCTAATCTAGGAGCTCCGACAGAGCTGCAGCCATAGCCGGTCTTACTGCACCAGATTAGCTCCAGAATGAGCAAAAAGCACTTCGGTACACCCCGCACCCGATCCAGGAGAACTTCTGCAGCGCCCTCGGGCCGCAATATCACGGACCTTTTCAGAAATCCTCAGACGCCGCGGAACAACAGGACAGGAGGAAAGATGGCGGCACCTCGTGTGGAGGACGAGTTCAGTGAAGACTCAGTCGGCCGCAGAGGAGCACGGCAGGGGACATCCACACCCTGATCTCCCGCTTACCTATGCAGGTATGTCAGGCTTTGCAGCAGACATCAAGGCGACATTCTCTGCAGCCATAACTGACCTTAAGTCCAGTATGCTTGTCCTTACAGGCAAGATGGCCACCGCTGAAGCGGCAGGGAGATACAGGGACAAAGCAATACTGAGACTGGAGACTGTGACCCACTCCCAAACCCAGCATTTTATTGAAATCAACCGGCATTTGGAGGATTTAGATAACAGGGGAAGGAGGAACAACATCAGGGTGAGGGGGATCCCCGAAACGGTAGAAGCAGATCAAATCACGCCAGCCCTAGAGAGAGTTTTCAACAGCCTTTTAGACAGGCCAGAGGACACTGCTATTGAATTTGTGAGAGCGCACAGAGCTCTCAGAGCAAAAGGCCCAGACAATATGCCTCCTAGGGATATTATATGCTGCTTGCAGAACTTCTCCCTAAAAGATGACATTATGAGGAAGGCGCGCAGGAACGATCAGATCATATTTAACGGAGAAACCATCATGCTGTTTCATGATTTGTCCCAAATCACTCTCAAAAATCGCAGGGCACTGAGACCACTTTTAGAGATTTTGAGACAGAGAGACCTGCGATACACCTGGCGATTCCCCTTTGCTCTGTTAGTCCACCACAATGGCAAGCAACATATACTCCGCACCCCAGAAGATCTCCCGGAGTTCTGTCAGACTCTACAACTGGGACAGGTGGATGTACCGGAGTGGTACCAAGAATTTATGCTACCTGCAGTGGAAAAACCACAGCTAGACTCCCCTCCTGCCTCGCCGGATAGACACCTATACAAAAAACTGAGATCCTCACGCCCGAGTGGATCCCAGGCCGGGACACCTTCCCACAAGGCACACTCGTCTAGAGCTGGAGAGGATTTGTGAGAGGCCACAAAATCAGCATAAGATGGCTGATAGAGGGCTCCCCATACGTTTCAAGCTCAGCTATAGGTCACCCCTGTACCCCACCCTTACGAACATGCTCCTACCCACGCGCGGAACGGGACCGTGATGCTTCTGCTGAAAGGGACATGGTGGACAATCCTGAGGTTGGTTAATCTGCTCGCTGCAGTCTGTTATGGGTTCCACCATGTCCTCCCGTACGTTACAACGCAGTCCGGACTTTACAGAAAGACCTGAATTTTCACAGAGACTGGGCCCTATCGAGCCTGACCTTCCACAATGTGTTAAGGTCACGGACACGCTGGCGGACGCCAGCACTTTTGAAGGTGCAAGGGTATGGAGACCGGATAATGATCCCGGAGTGGCGGGAGGGAAGGGTGGGGGTGCAGGAGGCTTACAAGGCCTAGTTATAAAAGGCAGATGACATGAACGCAGAGGTGGTAGAGGGAGCAGCTTAGGCATGTTCTCGCTTGTTGCCCTCCTCTGAGCTGATGTTCAAGCTGAGCAAGGCCCTCTCAACCTTACTGCTGGTTTACAGTTGTATATTACAAGGCACTTTGTACCTAACCCATTTGAATTTTGCTTTCTCTTGTTCTATTGCACTCGTTTTTTATCTAGGATATATTTGGTGCAGAATTGACTTTCATATAACTATTTTTTGCATTATAGGCTGCAGCCTGTCCAGGTTCATTTCTATAGTTCACGAGTTTAGTTCACAGCGTGAATCGGACCCGTGCAGGTCTACCGCCAACCGCTGACCCCCGCAAAGTGACTCGGGCGGGAACTATTACCCCGCCAGAAGTCATTTACTTGACACACTCGGTTACGATTTAGTACCCGAGTGGATTACAGTACCTCTCTTAAATTTATATCTCTCTACGCCCACTCCTATTCTTTTCTGACTATCCTTTCTCCCTCTTTTTGTCATTCCCCCCCTCCCACTCCTCCATCCCATCTACCGTGCTGTTGACATTGCTTAACAGAGAGAACAGAGTATATTATTCAACCGGTAAGACTCCGGAACTGCATACCTTGACTACACTCTGAGTTTTATTTCCAGAAGGCACTGCGCCGTTCACTTGCAGAAGCGAGTCATGGCCTACGCCGCTCTTGGACGACACCCCACGGTCATCACTCATAATGTGAGGGGTCTGAATATACCTGAGAAGCGTTCAGCTCTTCTTAAAGAATTAAAGAAAGGTAGGCCGAAATTTGTTTTTTTACAGGAAACTCATTTTAAGACACACCATGTCCCCAGACTGACGGACACTTTCTTTACTCAGGCATTTCATGCTACCAATGATCTGGCAAAATCCAAGGGTGTTTCCATACTCATCAGTGGGGAGGCACCCTTTGAGCTAACTGACAGGCTGACTGACCCGGGTGGGCGATTCCTTTTCCTGAAAGGGAAATATGCAGGCAAACCCATCACACTTGCGAACGTCTACTTCCCGAACGCGGCACACTTACCTTTCTGTAAACGCATCATAAATGAACTCAAAAGTTTCAGCTCAGGTTGCACTATACTGGGGGGGGACTTTAATGTACCCCTGAACCCCTTGTCCGACACCTCCACCGGCAAAACCTATATTTCTTACAAAATTCTCAAACAACTTAAAGCACAGCTCAACTCAATTCAACTAGTTGACACCTGGAGGCTCACTCACCCTGAAGAGAGGGATTTTACTTTCTTCTCGATCCCGCACCAACGGTACTCCAGGTTAGATTATATCTTTCTCACTCAAAGGGACCTGGAAATGATCTCTGGGGTTCACATAGGGATTCAAACCTCCTCAGATCATGCACCAGTGGCCCTTCATCTGGATCTGGCGTCACCCCCCGTCAGGTCTAACTCATGGAGGCTTAATTCATCACTAGTGACTGATCCCATTTTGGCACCCCAAATTGCAACATCTATCCAAGACTATTTCCTACATAATAATACCCTGGGGATGGACCCAATGATTCTTTGGGAAGCCCACAAATGCACTGTGAGGGGGGACCTGATCAGAATGGGAGCACAACGTAAGAGAGACAGGGAAAAAGAAATCAAACGATTATCTGACCGTATACGTTTTTTAGAGACACAACACAAACAATCCCTTTCAGTGCGCTCGGCAGCTGACTTACTGGAGACGAGGAAATCACTCCAAACGATATTTGACTTGACGGCCAAGAGACTGCTATTCTTTAGGAAAAGAATCTACTACGAACACGGTGACAAGACGGGCAAATTTCTGGCGAGAGCTTTGAAAGCTGATAGATTGACCCAAAACATCTCGGGCATAAGAACGAAGGACGGGAAGCTGGATGTCACGACAAAACAAATAGCGGACCACTTCCACAATTACTACACTTCCTTATACAACCTCCCTGACCATTCCTCCTTAGGACAGACCGAGGGGGACAGGAAGCAGACCATCATGACCTACCTTAATGATTCCAAACTGCCAATACTAACCTCGGTAGACACTGCACACCTAGAGAGACCCATAGAGGTCTCAGAACTGCAACTGGTCATCAAAGACCTCAAGTCAGGAAAGAGTCCCGGCCCTGACGGCTTTACGGCCACATATTATAAAACATTCTCAAACCTCCTTACCACACCGCTCTTAAACGCACTTAACTCAATGTCGAGGCCCAGAAACATCCCCCATACATTCGTGTCAGCGCACATCACAATCATCCCCAAACAGAACAAGGACCCAACTGACTGCGCTAGCTACAGGCCGATATCCTTGCTCAACCTAGATATAAAACTGATGTCAAAAATCCTAGCCAACAGGCTGAAGCCACTGCTCCATGACCTGATAGGGCCTCAGCAGGCAGGGTTTATGCCAGGTAGAGAGACGAGAGACAACGTTTTCAAAGCTCTCAATCTGATTCATGCCTCGGGATCTCTGAATGCGGAAGGCCTTCTCCTGTCCACGGACGCGGAGAAGGCCTTCGACAGGGTAGCATGGGATTTCATGCTAGAGACCTGCCGGCATGTGGGGCTGGGCCCCCACATGATGGCTTGGATATCGGCCTTGTACAAAGACCCAACAGCGCAACTCAAAATCAATGGTTCACTATCAAATGCAGTCGAGATCAGGAACGGGACAAGACAGGGCTGCCCCTTTTCACCTCTTTTGTTCATCCTGACACTGGAACCCTTCATTAGGAAAATAGTCATGAATGACTCAATTAAGGGATTTAAAGTGGCAGGGACAGACTATAAAGTGGCTGCTTATGCAGACGACCTCCTGTTCTTTGTGACCGACCCCCAGACTTCGCTGCCAGCCCTAATGAGGGAATTCTCTCGGTTTGGGCCCATCTCCAACTTAAAAATAAACTATTCCAAGTCGGAGGCCATGAACCTGACTATACCCACAGAAGCCATTAATGACATAAAGGCCAAATGCCCTTTTAAATGGGTGGATTCTGCACTCAAATACCTTGGAATTTGGCTGACTCCGAAATTAGCTCAGATATATGACCGAAACTTTGCACCACTTCTGAAACAGATTAGTGCCGACCTGAAGACGTGGCATCCGGGACATTTTTCTTGGTTTGGCAGAGCAGCAATCTGCAAAATGGTCATCCTGCCGAAGGTACTCTACCTGTTTAGGAATCTTCCTGTCAAAATTCCCCAGAGCTTCTTCCAAACCCTCCGCTCACTGCAACTTCAATTTATTTGGGCCCATAACAAACCTAGAATCAGATTTACACTGCTCTCCCAGACCAAGGACAGGGGTGGGATGGGAGTCCCCAACTTCAAACACTACCACATAGCGTCACAGGTCACCAGAATAATAGATTGGCATTGCCATCATACACTCAAAGACTGGGTGGGATTGGAAGAGGCGCTGAGCCCCACCCCACTTAGGTTCTCACCTTGGATCTCCTGGAAGGGTATCCCCTCGGCCCTCAAATCACACCCCCTTATCGGACCCACTCTGGCTGGTTTCCATGCCTTGACAAGAATCACTAATCTTTCCTCCCACCTGAGCCCAATCACTCCTCTGCAGGACAATCAGGACTTTATACCGGGTGTGAAAAACCGTGACCTACATGTTTCCGACCCAGAAATGCCACTACTGGCCACGCATTGCTTTCTGGGTAATAGATTTAAAGACTTCACAGACGTTAAGAGAGACAATAAGATGCCAAACTTACCAATGTGGACATATTTCCAGATCCGTAGTTACTTAAACCACCCAGTCAGAAAGGTGCACTTTACCAGACGGCTAACGGAACTTGAGTCGATATGTTTGAGGGGGCTTCCTGTGGCCAGGGGGACTTCTATGGCATATGGATGGACCCAGGCGGGTTGCACAGTGGGAGACAGTAAACTCAGGGAGATTTGGGCAGAGGACCTAGGCACCCACATCTCAGAGAAACAATGGCGTATAGCATGCATACTAGCTCATAAGTGTTCACTTAGTTCGAGAACTCAAGAGACAGCATATAAATTGCTCACACGCTGGTATGCCACGCCTGTACGGCTGCACTCATGGTACCCACAGACACCTGACACATGCTGGAGATGCCTCAAGGCGAGGGGAACGCTAGTACACATTTGGTGGTACTGCTCGGTGATCCAGCCCTTTTGGTCTATGGTACGGGAACTGATATTTCAGATTACGGAAACATCACTGAAATTGGACGCCGTGGGCTGCCTCCTCCATGTCACAGATTTTTCTCTCAAAAGATACAAAAACTCACTGTCTAAACATTTACTAAACGCCGCGAAAGCGCTCATCCCCCTATATTGGAAAACCTCGCGGATTCCATCCAGGGGGGATTGGCTCCGCAGGGTGTCTGAGATGTGTGAGATGGAGGATGTAGTGGCACAGGCGGGAGACAATGCCTCTGCATTCCATGACACGTGGTTGCCGTGGTTTGCGTTCAAGTATTCTCAGACATATCTGAACATGATGGATAAGAATTGACTGTACGGTGACACCTCATGGACATTGATAGGTACTAAATAACATTGGAAGTTCTGGAATTGGCACAGCACTGCCATATTGCATATCGATACCGATGCCTATGTGATTTCTCACTAGACATCATACGGCATATACCCAGCACGTAGAATAAGGAACAACAGCTCCCCCCCCATCTCCCCCCCCTCCCTTGTCTCCTCATTCTCTATATCTACTCTTTCACTTTACTATACCCATTTATCTTTTTCTTTCTTACACAATTTTATTTAAAACACAGGAACCATTAGGAGAACTTGATATGTATTAAACATGAAAGGAACAACCACTTTTCTGGTTACATAGAAAACAGTACTTTACCAATCATCTGACTCGCATGCTGTCTTTACTTTACTATATCCTGAGTTTATCGGATGTAATATACCAACATATCAGTCTGTATCTATTTGAATCATAAAAGCTATTGTGGTTCTTGATTTCATGGAACTGTTACTAGGAGCTGCGTCTCCGATACTTATCTGCCTTCCTTGATTTTTCAATAAACTTGATGTTTCAAAAAAAAAAAAAGAAATGTTCTGAACAGGGGCACAGACAGCAAAACAAATGTTACAGGGGTGATAACCCTTACCTATGTTTTCCAAAAAGTTTAAAAATAGATTTTTGTGCTGGAGCTACACTTAAACAATGTACCTGTTCAAAATTACAAACAGATTCTACATAAGAACAAACCTACAGTCCCTGTCTTGTATGCACCGCCTGTATACGGCTGTTCAGAGTATATAGGGCCTTTTTTATTTTATGTGCGGGGTTCCCCTTAATATCCATACAAGACCCAAAGGGGCTGGTAATGGGCTGGGGTGGGGGGGGGGGGGGGTCATGGGGTAGCTATGCCATTTTTCTTAAAGATTTTCATCCATATTACCGGGACCAGACATTACATTAAAGCCGCAAGCAGTTTTAAATGTTTTTTTTTTCCTTTAGAAGTGTCATTTTGTGCAGGGACAGTTCTAAACACGGGAAACACATGGCACTTCACAGGCATACTTTAGACACCCCCCAGGTACGATATTTAAAGGAATATTTGACTTTTTTTTTTTCACTTTATGCATCATTAAAATGACTGCTCCCGAAAAACGACCGTTTTTAAAACTTCTTTTTGCATTGATACATGTCCCCTGGTGCAGAACCCGGGTTCCCAAACCCTTTTTAGGACAATAACATGCATAATAGTCATTATAATTAGCACTTTAGAATTCGAACGTTCGCATCCATTGTATTTAATAGGGTTCTAATGTTCGTACGAACGTTCGGTCCGTTCGCGGGTTCTGGTGCGAACCGAACCCGGGGGTGTTCGGCTCATCACTACTCATCACAACAGGTGCAATCCCAGACTCCTCCTCACCACTTCCTGTCTTATGAGCTGTTCCCTGGAAGCCTTTAACCCCCCTGTGTGCTGACTCCCAGTGGTCAGGGGTGGAGGCTCTTTCCCACCCGAATATCACTTTGGAGCCTCCGAAATTCCGGTCCCCAAATGACTTTATCAAGACAGAGAAAGCTGCGAGCCAGTCTTCTCTGGATTAATTTTATTGCCGGGAATTCCTCACCCATTCTGGGTGACCCTCTGAACACTATCACAATTCCCTTAAAGGGACCACAACCAAAATACTGGTGCTATAAAACAGTGGTCATCAACCCTGTCCTCAGGGCCTACTAACAGGCCAGGTTTTATGTATTACCTTGGGGAGATGCAGACTAGAATACTGCAATCACTGAGCAGCAAATGATATCTTGCAAACCTGGCCTGTTAGTGGGCCCTGAGGACAGGGTTGCTGACCACTGCTATATAGCACCCGTCCAGGACCCAACCTTGGCGTCATGTACAATATATACACATACTGAACACAACATAAGCGCTATAATGGGCATCTTGAATGGAAACGAAGTGGCATGTTCACTGATCATATCAGCAGGGCTGGTGCCTAACTATTTCGCACCCTAAGCAAGACTGACCGTTAAGCAAATACAATAAGATAAAGTGAAGGCCCCTTAAAGGATACCTTCACCTTTAAAAAAAAAAAAATTTGCAGGTGTAGCGCACAGACCCCCCTTTTTACCTGTCTTTAGCTCCTCGCAGGTAGAGAGGGCACACCACGCCACAAGCCTCCCATGTAGTGATGAGCCGAACACCCCCGGGTTCGGTTCACACCAGAACCCGCGAACGGACCGAAAGTTCGTACGAACATTAGAACCCTATTAAATACAATGGATGCGAACGTTCGAATTCTAAAGTGCTAATTATAACAACTATTATGCATGTTATTGTCCTAAAAAGGGTTTGGGAACCCGGGTTCTGCACCAGGGGACATGTATCAATGCAAAAAGAAGTTTTAAAAACGGTCGTTTTTCGGGAGCAGTCATTTTAATGATGCATAAAGTGAAAAAAAAAAAGTCAAATATTCCTTTAAATATCGTACCTGGGGGGTGTCTAAAGTATGCCTGTGAAGTGCCACGTGTTTCCCGTGTTTAGAACTGTCCCTGCACAAAATGACACTTCTAAAGGAAAAAAAAGCCATTTAAAACTGCTTGCGGCTTTAATGTAATGTCTGGTCCCGGTAATATGGATGAAAATCTTTAAGAAAAATGGCATAGCTACCCCATGACCCCCCCCCCCCCCCTACCCCAGCCCATTACCAGCCCCTTTGGGTCTTGTATGGATATTAAGGGGAACCCCGCACAAAAAATAAAAAAGGCCCTATATACTCTGAACAGCCGTATACAGGCGGTGCATACAAGACAGGGACTGTAGGTTTGTTCTTATGTAGAATCTGTTTGTAATTTTGAACAGGTACATTGTTTAAGTGTAGCTCCAGCCCAAAAATCTATTTTTAAACTTTTTGGAAAACATAGGTAAGGGTTATCACCCCTGTAACAACATTTGTTTTGCTGTCTGTGCCCCTGTTCAGAACATTTCACCTCACTTTCCGTCCCAATGACAACTGTTTTTGAAATGTGGTGTTTTTCTTGAAACAAGGATTGCTGATAAAGCATCAGTACAGAGGAGACACCTTTCTCCCATATTAATTCTTACAGGAGAGAATTTTCCTTCCTAGGGGTAGATTTCCTCTCACTTCCTGTTGTCTTCTTGCGTTTGCAAGTAGGAGTCGTTTGTAAGTTGGATGTTTGAAAGTAGGGACCTGCCGTAGATACTCTGCAGAAATAGGCCCCTTAGTTGTTGGTGTTGGCACAACACTGTAAGCACTCACAGTTACTCTTGGTTGGTGCTGGAACGCCCTGCTGTCAACTATTATATCAGGAATTGTAATTACATATAATTGTTGAACAGTGGTAGTAAAAATTGGGCCTTTGATGGTGGTGCTGGTGCCACAACACTGTAAGCCCTGACAGTTACTCTTGGTGGGTGCAGCAATGGGCCCTGCTGTGAATTATTAGATCAAGAATTGTAATTGCATGCCCCTGTTGAACAGGGGCTGAAAAATTGGGCCTTTGGTGGTGGTGGTGGTGTTGACACAACACTGTAAGCCCTCAGAGTTACTCTTGGTGGGTGCAGGAATGGGCCCTGCTGTGAATTATTAGATCAAGAATTGTAATTACATGCCCCTGTTGAACAGGGGCTGAAAAATTGGGCCTTAGGCACTGGTGCCACAACACTCCAACCCCTCACAGATACTGTACTTGGAGCACAGCAATGAGCCCTATGGCAAATTATTGCTAAAAAAATTGTAATTACACGCCCCTGTAAAACAGGGGCTGAAAAATTGGGCCTTAGCCACTGGTGGCGGCACCCATAAACAAAAATGATCTTCCAAGCTATCATCATCAATCGTATCATTGAGGACTCGGAGGAGGAGGATAGCCAGTCAACATAACAGCACAGACAATCAGCATCAGTCTTGAAGGGATGTGACATGTTAAAATCAATTAGTCTGTTATATCAGCATCAGGTGTGTGGTAGCTGGTGGTGATCCAAGACTGGTTCATCTTGATGAAAGTCAGTCGATCAACCGAGTCGGTGGACAGGCGCACCCTGTGATCCGTGACAAATCCTCCAGCAGCACTGAATGTGCGTTCCGAAAGAACGCTGGATGCAGGACAGGCCAGTAGCTCAATTGCATACTGTGCAAGCTCTGGCCAGTGATCCATCCTCAAGACCCAGTAAGCCAGAGGATTTTCGGTGGGGAAGGTGTCCAAGTCTGACCTTGCCCCTAGATATTCCTGCACCATGTTTATCAGACGCTGGCGATGGTTGCTGGAACCAATCATACTTTGGGGCTGCGGACTAAAGAATTGTCTGAACGCATCGGTCAGACGGCCACCTTCCCCACCGCTCCTTCTTTGACTGGCCGAAGCCTCAGCAACTCGTTGTCCTGGACCAGGAGTTTGTAACCTCCCAGTCTCTGGGAACGCGTTGCACAGACCTTTCTGCAAGGCCTCCCGGAGTTGTCTCATCCTCTGCTCCCTCTGCGACGGTAACATAAGGTCCGCAACCTTACCCTTGTACCGTGGATCAAGGAGAGTGGCCAGCCAGTAATGGTCCCTCTCCTTGATCCGAAGAATACGAGGATCCTTCCGCAGACTTTGCAGGATCAGGGAGGCCATGCAGCGTAGGTTTGCTGAGGCATTCGCTCCGGAGTCCTCTGGGTCACTAAGGACGACATGATCCGCAGTCACCTCCTCCCAGCCACGTACAAGTCCACTGGTTTCTTGGGACTGTAAATCATCCCTAAAAGACTGCTGCTGATGATGCTGAGTGCCAGCCTCCACCTCCATGCTGACACAATCCTCCTCCTCCTCCTCCTCCTCTTCCTCTTCCTGTGCGATGGGTGGGACAAAAGGAACACTGTCTGGGTAAAGGGGGCCTTGAGAGGCAAGGAAGTCCTCCTCTTCCTGCCTCTGTTCTGCCTCAAGTGCCCTGTCCATTATTCCACGCAGCGTGTGCTCCAGCAGGTGGACAAGAGGTACAGTGTCACTGATGCATGCACTGTCACTGCTCACCATCCTCGTGGCCTCCTCAAATGGTGCCAGGACAGTGCATGCATCCCTGATCATGCCCCACTGGCGTGGAGAAAAAAAAACAAGCTCCCCTGACCCTGTCCTGGTGCCGTAGTCGCACAGGTACTCATTGATGGCCCTCTGCTGCGTGTGCAGCCGCTGCAGCATGGCCAACGTTGAGTTCCACCTGGTGGGCATGTCACATATAAGGCGGTTCTTGGGCAGGTTCAACTCCTTTTGCAGCTCAGCCAGGCGAGCACTGGCATTATAAGATCTGCGGAAATGCACACAGACTTTCCTGGCCTGCCTCAGGACATCCTGTAAGCCCGGGTACCTGCCCAAGAACCGCTGCACCACCAGGTTAAGGACGTGAGCCACACAGGGCACATGGGTCAGTTGTCCCTGTCGGAGGGCGGAGAGGAGGTTGGTGCCATTGTCGCAAACCACCATTCCTGGCTTAAGCTGGCGTGGCGTCAACCACCTCTCGGCCTGTCCCTGCAGAGCAGACAGGACCTCTGCCCCAGTGTGGCTTCTGTCCCCCAAACACACCAGCGCAAGCACGGCATGGCATCTTTTTGCCTGCGTACTTGCGTAGCCCCGTGAACGGCTACGGAGCACCGCTGGTTCATAGGACAAACCACAGGAAGAGGCCATGGAGGAAGAAGAAGAGGAGGGGGTGGAGGAGAGAGGTGTGTCACAACCAGTAGTAGCATTTTGGAGGCGTGGCGGTGGGACAACCTCCAACACTACTGCACCTTGTCCTGCATCCTTCCCAGCTGCCAAAAGAGTGACCCAATGGGCCGTGAAAGAAAGGTAACGTCCCTGTCCATGCCTGCTGGACCATGAGTCAGCGGTAATATGCACCTTACCGCTGACCGCCCTGTCCAGCGAGGCCAAGACATTGCCTTCCACATGCCGGTAGAGAGCCGGAATAGCCTTCCGTGAGAAAAAGTGGCGTTTGGGAACCTGCCACTGAGGAACCGCACATTGCACAAACTCACGGAAGGGGGCCGAGTCTACCAACTGAAAAGGCAGCAGTTGAAGCGCTAGCAATTTAGCCAAGCTAGCATTCAACCGCTGGGCATGTGGATGGCTGGGAGTGAACTTCTTTCGACGGTCCAGCAGCTGGGGCAGGGAAATTTGCCTGCTAGAATCGGACGTCGGTGTACTGCTAGCAGAGTGGCCGCAAGTACTTGGCTGTGACACACCTAATTCTACACCTTCATTCCTCTCAGTGCATGTTTCAGAGAGGACTGAAGTTATAGTGGGGTTGGAAATCCCAGCTGATGCGGTGCAAGGAGAGGTCCGCTTTGTTCTTTGGTGTGGGTCTTTGAGGTAGGCTTGCCAACGAGCTGCATGGCAGGTCAACATATGTCTGGTCAGGCATGTGGTACCCAAGCGGCTGATGTTTTGGCCACGCGATATACGCTTGAGACATATGTTGCAAACAGCAGCTGTGCGATCTGATGCACTAGCCTCAAAAAAGGCCCACACCAAGGAACTTTTTGAATGACGGGCAGAGGCAGCGCCCTGCACAGGCGGAGCTCTGCGGTGTGATTCCGTCGGTGTACTGCCCTTACGCTGGCCACCAAAGGGCATCCTGTCTCGTTGGAGATGTGCCTCCTCCTCATCCTCCTCCTCCTCTCTCCTATTAGGCACCCACGTGGAGTCAGTGACCTCATCATCCCCTCCCTCCTCATCACTGGAGCCAATCTGGCAGTATGCTGCAGCTGCTGGAACATGACTGCCAGATTGGTGTCCTTCTTGAGCATCCCCTCTGTCTGCTCTCACCCTACTGCCTTCCTGTAGCTGGGTTTCATCATCAGACCCTTCGAAACGCTGGGCATCCTCCTGGAGCATGTACCCAACACTGTGCTCAAACAGTTCGGGGGACTCCTCAGGAGGAGGACATGGTGGGTCTAGGGAAGGAGTGACTGATGATGAGTCTGACATTGATACCAGGGAAGAGGACGCTTTGGCAGCTGCTTTGCCAGTACCCTGAGCCTGGGTGAGAGAGGATGAGGAGGAGGAGGAGGGCTTGGTCATCCACTCTACCAAGTCTTCGGCATGATGTGGCTCAACATGTCCAGCTGCGGAAAAGAAGGACAAGCGTGTCCCATGGCCATGTGCTGATGACAATGCACCGCGTCCACGACCAGCACTGTTGCCCCCAGACACAGAGCCTGCTTGCCCTCTTTTATTGCCTCCTGACTGTCTGCCTCTCCTTGTTTGCCTTCCAGACATTCTAATAGATGGCCTGCAGGGAGATGGGAAAAAAGCAATAAGGGCTACCTTCAGGTGTCCTTCTCTGTCCCTTGAAACAAGGACTTGCACAGTGAAAGAAACTGACACTCTCCCTACCTACAGTTTTCTGTCCCTAGAAAAAATGTTTTTTTTAAGCACAATATAGCACAAGGAGAATTCACTCACTGTCCTTCCAGGTCCCTAGAAACAAGGACTTGCACAGTGAAAGAAACTGACACTCTCCCTACCTACAGTTTTCTGTCCCTAGAAAAAATGTTTTTTTTAAGCACACTATAGCACAAGGAGAATTCACTCACTGTCCTTCCCAGTCCCTAGAAACAAGGACTTGCACAGTGAAAGAAACTGACACTCTCCCTACCTACAGTTTTCTGTCCCTAGAAAAAATGTTTTTTTTAAGCACACTATAGCACAAGGAGAATTCACTCACTGTCCTTCCCAGTCCCTAGAAACAAGGACTTGCACAGTGAAAGAAACTGACACTCTCCCTACCTACAGTTTTCTGTCCCTAGAAAAAATGTTTTTTTTAAGCACAATATAGCACAAGGAGAATTCACTCACTGTCCTTCCAGGTCCCTAGAAACAAGGACTTGCACAGTGAAAGAAACTGACACTCTCCCTACCTACAGTTTTCTGTCCCTAGAAAAAATGTTTTTTTTAAGCACAATATAGCACAAGGAGAATTCACTCACTGTCCTTCCAGGTCCCTAGAAACAAGGACTTACACAGTGAAAGAAACTGACACTCTCCCTACCTACAGTTTTCTGTCCCTAGAAAAAATGTTTTTTTTAAGCACACTATAGCACAAGCACAAAACACACTGACACTCTCCCTACCTATCCTTCTCTTTCCCTAAACTAAAGGAATCCAGGTTAAGCAAGAAAGAAATAAAAGTCACTGTCCCTGCCTATGCTGCTCTATCCCTGCTCCGGAACACACTACACTAGGCCGCCGTGCTGGCGGCCTTTTATAGTGTGGGGCGTGTACTAAACACCCTCAGCAATAATTGGCCACAGGCATCCTGCCTGTGGCCAATCATTGCTCTCCTCGCTGCCGGCGCTGTGATTGGCCAAGCATGCGGGGTCACAGTGCATGCTTGGCCAATCACAGCGCCTGGATGACACTGCGATGGCGTAGTGCATTGTGGGCCGTTCGCGTCACTCGAATTTGGCGCGAACGGCCCAAATCGTTCGATCTTCGTCGAACGATCGAACAGCCGATGTTCGAGTCGAACGTATGTTCGATTCGAACACGAAGCTCATCCCTACTCCCATGTGAGGAGGTTGAGCGGTGTTGTTGATGGGTCTCCACAGTCGGAATGTCCGAGAATGTTTCTCACCTCTATGAATGACAGAGATAAGTCCTTGTTTTCCCCAGTAACTTGAATGTCCAACTCCAACTGCAGCTGCAACTCCAACGCAGAGTTTATTTTCTCTTTAGTAAAATAACAGTCTCTGATAGGAAAAAGGTTGGAGTAAAGACAGGACAGCATAAGATGTGGGAGAGGCCCAGGCACAAACACAATCACTTCACTGCTCGGCTTCTCAAGCATACTCAGCCCAGATGGATAGTCTCCCTAGGAAGGGACTAGCAGCCAAATGGTACTCCAACTTAGACTCACAGTCTCTGCCACAGACCTGGTGAACTTGGTCTCTGCCACAGACCTGGTGAACTTGGTCTCTGCCACAGACCTGATGAATTTGGTGCTTCAAAACTTGGCCTCTATGTAAGGAGAAGACATCCCTCCAGAGAGCTACCGGGACCTTTCCTTCACGTGACTTCTCACCGGTCCCTCGGAACAGTTCCTCCCCCGGCCTCCTCGTCTAAGATACGGGTCCCCTCGCAAGGCGGCACCCTGGGATTCCTCGATCCTTGCTGGGCCCCAGCCGAAGATGCTGGGCCCAAGGCCTTTGCTGCAGACCCAGGACTAAAGATGCCTGGGACTGATTCACCGACCTCCGCCCCTGGGCCAAAGGTGCCCAGGGTGGACAGGAACACACTCCTGGGATAGGACCCCCGACCACGACAGAACGTTACCTGCTCTGTGCAATTGTAGTGCACAGAGCAGCCCTGAACCTCTTTCTCTGGGGTCTTTCGCCAGTGCTCTAGGCTCCTCCCCTTCTTCATGCACCACCCTGGCAAGCCAGTTGCTATAGGGGTGCATGTGCAAACTCACTCCCGCCCTCTGCTCTCTGCTTACATGATTTGATTGACAGCCGCAGGAGCCAAGGCTCCCACTATTGCCTCTGTGTCCTTTGAATGCAGGAAGAGAGGAGGGAGCCACTACTGATGGGCAGCACTGGACTGAGGAGGCAATACTGCTACTGGGACAAATTTTAGCTTCATGCAGGAAATGCATTAAAGAGTAAGTCCAAACAAACAACAAAAAACAACCCTCTATCGTATCAATGTTCATTGCAAGGATTTTAAAAAAAATTGTTGCATATTCCTACTTGTTTCTGCACTGAAGTAATGGATCTTTGTTGGGTAAAAGGGGCAAATTTGATAAATTATGGTCCCCCTGGCTAGAGGTACCGGGTTTAGCCCCGGTGGACCTTTTTTGGACTGTATACTCTAATAATTGAAAGGCTAGCAACAAAGATATTTAGAAATGCCATGGTAAGGGTTTTACCAACGCTGTATCCTGGCCTAGGCCAGCAAGGCCCAGGCCTAGGGCAGCACTTAGCAGGGGGGCAGCACGGAAAGAGTCCTCGCTTGCTTGCGCTACACTGTTAGTGCAACACAAGCTGCTTCTAATTTTGTCTGTCTTATCATCCTTGAGCACAAACCTTCCTCACTGTGCTATATGTTTTCTGCTGCACCATTGGCATGGTTATATCTTCTTAGTCCTCTCCATAAAATTATCAGAAATTTGTGCTTAAAGTAGAACTATAGGCAACACTTTTTTTTTTTCATTTTGGATACAGTAAGGGAGGGTTATAGCCCCTGTCAGTTTATTTTTTTACCATTCCTGTCCCATTTCAGAGATTTCCCTTCACTTCCTGCCCCAAAGCCAAACAGGAAGTGAGAAGAAATCTATGCAAATTAGGGAATCCATTGCCCCCCAGGCCCTAAGAACTAGTGTCCCCACTTGAAAATGTCAGGGCAGGTCTTAAACAGAAAGGGGTGTGGCCGTTACAGGAAGGGGTGGGTCATATTTAAATTAGGGGGTGCACAAATTTAGGCAGGCCTAGGGCAGCACAAAACCTAAATACACTACTGGGTTTTACAGCAGTACCGTTTGGTGTTGATTAAGACAATATTTGAATGTATAGGTAAGACACATATCAATACATGTAATGTGGTGTACAATGACTTGATTACACGTTTGTTAATATCTGCAGTCCTTATACACCCAATCTGCTCTGGACTTGGCTATTTGTTAGTGTCGTGTGCAAAGTTATTTTAAATGGGAGTAATTAATTGAAATCAACTGATGCACTCTCAGGGTTCTGATGAGAAAAGTTGCAGTGTCTGCATCCCTTCAATAGTGATTAACAACCAAAAATGAAATTAAAGTTTATCTATACTTTAAATGTTTTCATATCCCTTTAGTGCAAAGCAACTGTCTATGAAAATGAAGGATACCACTCCAGGGATCCCTGCTTTCACTCCTTCCTCTACCTCACCTAACACAAAAACACCTGATAATTATTTATGTGGAGGGAGGTAGAGGAAGGAGTGAAGGCTGGATCCCTGGAGCGGTATGCGTCAGACATTCAAAGACATGGCAACTTTGCCATGACAAAGTCATACCTCCCAACTTTCTGAGATGAGAATGAGGGACACCTATTAGAAAATGTATGTAGACATAGGACACACCCCGGCCACGCCCTCTTGAAGGAGAATTATACATGTAGCGGCCTCACCCCGTCTCCTTTGTCTAGGGGTATGTCACACGACAGGGTGAGATGCGCTACGGCCCATGTCCTCCCCATAGCTGTGGGTGAGGTGAAGGCCAGTACCAGATATTTCCTCGGGCCTATGGGCTTTTGTCTAGAATCAAGAACCGCTGTGTCAACACTTCCCTCTGCTCCCATCAACCAGAGTTCCACACACCGATCACAGTCCAACTCTTGCTTTATTGTACATCTCACAATAAACAGTGCTTCAGTAGCCATCTGGTTGCGACTTGATAACATTTTGATACGGGGAATGAGCAGGTCGAGGCACTATCCTGGTTATTAGCTAAACCACTGCGATCTCGCCAGCGGTTACTATAGCATTAGCTAGAAAGGACTTAGAACTTGAGAGTCTCTACCAGCGACTCGAGAGAACGTAGATAGGGGCCACAGCGCAGCGAAGGTACTCCTATCAGGGGAAGATGTCCCTCCAAGGGAGTTACCAGAGGCCCATCCGTCACTGGGTTGATGCAGCTCCAGACTCTCCGAATGGGTAACCTCCCCGGCCTCCTCACCTCAGACAGGGGCCCCATCCACCTCAGGGACCCTCGGACATCTCCTCCACCCTCGCGGGATCCAGTCGAAGTCACTGGACCCCAGGCCTCCTAGTTTAGTACCTCACCCCAGGCTGAAGGTGCCTGGGATGGACTCCAACTCCATTCCGGTCAGGCCTCGGGCGCCTGGGCCGAAATCCAGAACCGCCTGCAACCAGGCCTATGGAAGAATATCCTCCGGAAGACCTCATGGTTAGGGCGTCTTCCCCTTTTATCTCCTCCCATCGACACCACGGCAGCTTCCCCGCCCTCGCCGTACCATCCCTGGAAAGGGACAAAAAGGGTAGCACTGTAATGGCAAATCTACCTTGAGCCTCCAGGTACCCTGCCACCCAGAGGCCAAGGAGATTATTACACCATCCAATCCTCCACGAACACAAGTGGTCCACTATCCCTGTACTTACACACCTGAGTGTCCCACAAAAAATTTAGAGACCCCGCTACATACAAAAAAAAATGAATAATAAAATCCAAAGGTACTATTATTTTACCACTACTATTACTTTTATACTGGCTTTTCTAAATGCAGCAATTTAGAAATAGGATGAAAGGTTTAGCAGCGGGAAAAACTGTTTGAAAGATAAAAAGTGCATTTTACCGGTATATGCAACTATACAGATCAGACCAAAATGATGGACACATGAGGAGGAAAGAGGGACAGAGGGACTCTGTTCCAAATCAGGGACAGTCCCTCAGAATCAGGGACAGTTGGGAGCTATGCAGAGTGACAGTGTAATTTCAATCAACAAAATTTCAAACCAAAAATTAAATAATTTTTTGTGGACTTTCACTCCGCCATAAAAACATCAGCACTGCTCTTAAAACTGAGCTACATTGCATTTGAGCACCACAAGCCAAAAATGCAATTTTTATTAAATTTTAATCTTCAAAGCAAACTCCCCCATCCATCCGTGCTCCTAATGCTTTTTGCTAAGAAATCACTTTGGAAACGCCACCTAGCATTTTTGGCTGTGGCCATCTTCGGTAAGGACAGATGATTCATGTAGCATTTACTTCCTGTAATCCATCTGCCCTTAGCTCGGGCATGCAGGCAGGAGTGTGTGCTTAGCTGAGAAAACCTCTCCTGCCCTCCTGAAGACTCCTGGGATGTTAGCAATCATTTGCCTAGGCCTGGAAACTAGGAAGCAACTGAAGAGATATATAAAAAAAAAGTTTAAACCAATAAATATAATATACCTTCCTATCATCTATTTCCTAATGCTAGCAGCATACGGATTAAAAAAAGGAACACTTGCATGCAGTTTCTAAAAGTATTAGTGTGATAGGTTATATATAAAGTGCTAGGTACTGTGGCCACATTAGCATGTGTATACACTAAAGGCTCTTACTTAGATAGGACTTAAAACCTATTAATTGTGAAATGACAAGGCTGTAACACTGAAAAAATGTAAGCCGTATCTTTAGAAAGGTAATATGGACTAGATATTTCAGAATAAGCATCCCCATAACACTCAGCTCAATAAATCATTCAACTCATCTTCAGTTCAGTGTAGCTTAACGCTACACAATGTCCCCAAATGTGATCCTCTCTAAGTCCCTGACTCATTAATTTGCTGGGAAACAGCGTTAATGAGGCAGGATCCTATATTTGCTTTAATATCTCATTGAATTTCTGATTATATATTAATAACTCTTGTTGTTGTAAGGGGTATTGATGTGCTAAAAAAAGCAGAGAATGCAGAACTGTGTAAACTGGAGCACAGCCCTATTATTTTAGGCTATCAAACCATAAAGATCCTTGAAGCGTGATGGCTAAGAGTTTAGCACTGGGACCTTACAGCACCAGGTTCTGTTCCCACCAGTGGCGGTGCGTCCATAGTGGGCGCAGGAGCGCCGCCACCTCTCTCCCCTGCACCCGTCACTCAACAATAGATAGATTCATGCATTGCATGGATCTATCTATTGTCGCAGCTGCCGCCCACTATTCATGTGTCCGGCCCCCTGTTGAGCGTTGGCCATCTGAATTACAGCGGTGGGTGTGTTTTGGAAGTGTCTGATTTGAGCGATAGGATCTAATAGGCTTCCTGATTAGAGCCTGTGAGCTCTAATCAGCTTCCAAATGGTTAAACAGAGGGCGCACGGCTGTGCGTTCCCTGTTTAAACCATGCTGTGTTAGGAAATTGCTTCCCTAACACTGACCCGCCTCTCAGCCAATCGGGTGCACCGGATCTGGTTACCGGTAACCTGATTGGCTGAAGCGACATTGAGGAAGGCAAAAGACATCGAGGACTTGGAGAGAGCGTGGAGGACCCGAGACAGGTAAGTGCAGGGCAGGGGGGACAAACTGGCTGCATTTGGGGGGAAACTGGCTGTAATTGAGGGGTAACTGGCATCATTTGAGGGGGCAAACTGGCGGCGTTTGATGGACACAGTGGCGGCGATTGATGTTTTTTTTTTTAGTTTTCGCCCCCCCAAAAATTTTGAGCACCAGCCATCACTGGTTCCCACCATGGACATTAGATTATTTCTGTATTAGTGTGGATTTTCTCTGGGTATTCCACATTTCTCTCAAACCCAAAAACCACACTAAGGCCCCTTTCACACTGAGGCATTTTTCAGGTGTTTTAGCGCTAAACATAGTGCTGTAAAAACGCCTGAAATAATCCTGCCCCAGCATTCTCAATGTGAAAGCCCTGAGGGCTTTCATACTGAGGCGTTGTGCTGGCTGTGCGTTGGGAAAAATCCTGCAAACAGCTTTTTTGGAGCTTTTCTTTGGGGCGCATAAAATAGCGCTGTAAAAATGCCTATCCCCATTGAAATGAATGAGTACTGCTGTAAAACCGCGGTAACAAGATGTGATGTAAGGGGGTAGGGTTATTAGCTGACACTAACGCGGTAAAAACACGGTAAAAACGCATAGGCGTTAGCGCTATTTTTAGTGCTAAAGCGCTAAAAATGCGGTAAAAAGGCAGTAAAAACGCAGTAATAACGCTAATCATTTTTAGCGCGTTATTGCAACACCTCAGTGTGAAAGGGGCCTAATAGATTTTATCATAAAAGCATGAGCTAACCGTCGCCTGCAGGAAAACTCCAGCTATTTTGTAATTGGCATCCTTATTCCAAATTTTATATACAGTCACACATCGCAATCGCATGGAATTCGTCATGTCCTGGCTTGACGTCAGCAGAGTGGATTCTGATTGGTTGGTGTGGACTACTGCACTTAGACCTGTCATTAAAATTCACACTTCACAACATGACTCAGTAGAGTGCATGCTGTTATTTTCAAAAAACATTGTGCAATTCTAAAAAAGTTGGAGTGCTGTGTAAAATCCTCCTAAAAACAGAATGGAATGATTTGAAAATCTCATAAACCCATATTTTATTCACAATAGAAAATAGAAAATGGAAAACATTAAACATTTAAACTGAAAAAATGTACCATTTTATGAAAAAATAAAGTAATTTTAAAAATTGATGGCAGCAACACATCTCAAAAAAGTTGACAATTGCATCGCTGGTTGAATCCTCGTAAATAATGCCACATCCAAGAAGTATAAACAAAATAAAATTTACCCCTACGGTGGCCTTTAACCACCTCAATACTGTGCACTTTCACCCCCTTCCTTCCCAGGCCAATTCTCAGCTTTCAGCGCTCTCGTACTTTCAATGACAATTGCACGGTCATGCTACGCTGTACCCAAATGAAATTTTTATAATGTTGTTCACACAAATAGAGCTTTCTTTTGGTGGTATTTATTCACAAATTCGTTTTTTATTTTTTTGCGATATAAGCGAAAAAAGAGCCGAAATTTGGAAGAAAAACTATATTTTCTTCTTGCTATTTTAAAAGAAATCCAATAAAAATCGAATTTTGTCGTAAATTTAAGCCAAAATGTATTCTGCTACATGTCTTTGGTTAAAAAAAATCCAGTTAAGTGTATAATAATTGGTTCGTGTGATCACGGACAGATGTACGCAGATGATCATGTACAGATGTGCGCAGGTGATTACCGACATATGTGTGCAGATAATCATTGGGACATATGATTTTACTGTTACATATGTGAGGGACAGGTGTTTTTACTATGTGGGGACTGTGTGCGGGGACATGTGTGTTTTACATTGTGTGTTAATAGGCTGGTGATCAGTGTGTAAAAAGCTGTAAAAAACAGCTCATACACACTGATCACCAGCCGGCTGCAACGATCCGCTCTCCTCTCCTCACGACAACTTCTGTGTGAGGAGAGGAGAGCCAATCGCCTAGCAACCGGCTCTCTGTTTACATCACATGACGGCTGTGATTGGACATGACCGTCATGTGATCAGGAGAGCCAATCACAGAGCCCTCCTGCCGATCGGAGATGCGCTGTGTCCGGGTGACAGGAGCGCATTGGGATTGCGCCACTGCGCGGGCACACGCGCGATCCCCCTCCTTCTAAGGGACGTTCCTGAACATCCACTCCCAAGGAGAGAGCGCCCACCCGGCCGTATATATGCAGTGACCAGGTGGGAAGTAGTTAAAGGCACTTGGAAATGTTAGTTACTTGGAAAAGTGTAATCTGTTAAACATAATATTTAGAATAAAACACAGTAGAAATGGAATGATTACATATCTGTTGTGACAGCAGGAAGGTAAAGTCACCTGGTTGCATCCAGGGGGGTAGATATATTTCGCCCAGATTCAGGCTTTACGCCGACTTATACAACTAGGTGGAGAGTTGTATAAGGCTAGTGGGCTCATGGATGACTCATACCTCTAGGGAGAGTGCTGGGCGTCGTGCAGACAGGGAGTTGATGAGACCAGCTGAAGCTTGTCAGCTCATTTAGGCCTCTATAAGAACTCCCAGCTTCATTAGATGTTAGCTCATGCCTGGAACCAGACCTGTGTGGACTGTCTAGGGAGAGTGAACCCCTGTGCGGTGAGACAAAGCCTGTGTGGCTATTTGCTTGGACATTTAAAACCAGGGACTTAGGGACTAGGACAGCACTAGGCTGATCCCAGTTGTTAGTTAGGAAACCTGTATGTTTAGTCAGAGGTCAACTTGACCAGGATTTATTTTATTTATGTTTCTTTTGCTTTGCTGTGTTTTGTCACTGTAAATAGAAAATAAACCGCACCTTTTTGATGTTGAAAACCACAACCTCCGTTTGCTGGGCCTGTTTTTGTCTGGGGAGCCCATCCCGGGGGTCACACACACCCGCTGCCGAGCTAACCCCCTCACACTGTGTACAAAGTCACCCCATTTAAAGCACAACAAATGAGATCCTCCTTCACCCGACACATTTCAGAATATCAGTGTCTCCTTCTTCAGGGGTTTTATGAGGAGGTCACTCATATCTATGATACAGTTGTTACATAAAGTCAGAGTAAATATACAGCAATAAACAATATAGTATGAGTCTGAACTAGATATGCAATTTAGAATATTTAACCAAACTCACGTACATTATGGTGGTGTCACAGGTGAAACATTCCATAGGGCTATTAAAATCAAAGAACATAAAAAGGACTGTGTCTCAGAGCTTTCCTGCTTGAACATTCAAAGTAGCTTGTCTCATCACTGCATACTATCATCAAATTTCAATGGTTTCGGGCTTCCCTTCAAAAAAGTTGGGACAGGGCCACAAAAAGCTAGCAATGTACAACCCCGATGCCCAAAATGTTGGGACAGGGCCTTGTTCACCGCAATGTAGCAGTCTCTCTTCTTTTAACAACACTGTAAACATCTGGGAACTGAGAAGACCAGTTGCTGGAGTTTGGAATGTTGTGCTATTCTATCTTAGGGCATGGAATACTTTATACTTTTTGTACATTTTATTTTATAACGGAAAAAATCATACAGTAGGTGTGTTGGCAAAGCCCACTTTGACATGTTTGCTAAGTTTTCAGGTAAAGATGCCAAACATAATAGAAGAATTATGCAAACACATGAAGGCAAGGGCTTTAATGCAGCAAACTTTTGCTGGACTGGGGAAAGTAAGAAGTGTGCTTGAAGGTAGGCACTGAAAAAAAAATCCCTTTCTATGAAAAACAAATGCTTCCCCTGTACTCTCCAACTGCCCTGACCCACCAATGGAACCCTGAACTCCCAAGTAAACATATGCAATTCGCTTTGTCCCGAATAATTTTTTAACGAATTTTCAACACATTTGTTAATTTCTATAACATCCGAATTAACGAAAACCCATTTACCAAATTTTTTCATATATTTGTAAATTCGAGTATTTGAAAATTCGGAAATTCATAAGTTCGTAAATTCGTAAATTTAAAAAATTCCGAAATTCGGAAATCCAAAAATTCAAAAATCTGAAAAAATAACTCCCGAAACTATTAAATTGTAGGTTTTGAAATTTCCTTTCAAAATTGGCTGTTGGTTAACATTAGTTAAAAATTATCCGAAAAAACGAATGCCGCATCTAAACGAATGGAACGTAATGCATTAATAATAATAAATCACAATAATAATAATAATACAAACTATTATTATTATGATTATTATTATTATTCATTATTAATTTGTTCCGTTCCATTTGTTTAGATGCAGCATTCGTAACTTTGGATAAATTCATATTGGTTACATTCACTAACCGCCATATTTGAAAGGAAATTCCAATACCTATAAGTTATTAGTTATTATTTAGAATTTTCAGATTTCGTTCTTTTGAATTTTCGGATTTTCTTTCTTATTTTCGAATTTACGAATTTTCGAATTTGCGAATATCAATCATAACAAATGACCTGAGAAACTTAAGAAAAAAAAACCTAAATAAAATGAAAAAATTTTTTTGGCAGTGCACATGTCTTCTCCAAAGTAAAGGAGAACAAGGGACGGCCCCTCTTTCCTCCAGCAGTGCAGTGCTTAGCCCCTAAGAGGCCAGTGGGGGGGACATGCCAAAACTGTCTTGAATGTGTGCAGGCCTTCTTAAAGTCAAACAATACTCACCTCAGGTCCAGCGATCCCGCGTCCTCGAGCTCTCTGCCCGGCTGCTGAAAATTTTGGGCAGCTGCCTTCCGGGTCTCGATCGTGAGCTGCTGTCATTGGCCAGTCGGGGATGACGTCACTCCTGCGCATGCTAGGAGTTCAGTCAGATTCGGTATTGCCGAATTTGTACAGTGAGCTGCGTGTGCGCTCACTGTACAAGGATGGACAGGTAGGTATGTCATGTATTCAATTTTAATCTTAAAAGCAAACTCCCCCATCCATCCATGCCCCAATGTACCAATGTATAAAAAGAATAGGCTGCACACCATGATTGTGACCCAAAATCCTTTATTGAGACATCCCAGAGTGACACCACAAGACCGGTAGAGTGTGCGGTTGATGCGTTTCATACGATTATAAGTGCTTAGTCATTACTAGAGTTGAGCGGACACCTGGATGTTCGGGTTCGACGGGTTCGGCCGAACTTCGCAAAAAAGTTTGCGTTCGGGACCCGAACTTGACCCCGAACCCGATTTGAAGTCAATGGGGACCCAAACTTTTGAGGACTAAAATGGCTCTAAAAAAGTAATGGAAAGGGCTATAGGGCTGCAAATGACAGCAAAATGTTGTTAAGAGCATGGCAAGTGCTCTGCAAACAAATGTGGATAGGGAAATAACTTAAAATAACATAAAATACATAAAAATAAAAAATAATAATCTTGACCTAGGAGGACAAGGTCCATATGGAGTAGGAGGTTGAGGTGGCGGTGGATGTGGCGGTGTAGGTGGAAGCGGCGGTGGAGGAGGACGAGGTAGCCAACACTGATTTTTGTTTTTAATAAAAAAAAATCTTAGGGTACACCCCAAAAGAGTGAGATCAAAATTACAACAATGGCTGGGCTTCAGCAGGAGACTGGGTAGGAGACAATGTGAAGGAACTGGAGGCACTGTCAGCAACCCAATCTACTATCGCCTGTACTTGTCCTAGCCTCAACATTCGTAGAGCCGCATTAGGCCCATACAAATACAGCTGCAGGCTTTGTTGCCTACTCGCACCTGAGGAAGGTGTTTCACTTGTGCGTGTAGCTGGCACAGATCGACCACGTCCTCTCCCTGCAACAGGAGCTCCACCAGCAGCACCACGACCGGGGCCACATTCCTTATTTGATGTTCTCCTCATATTTCTGAAATTTAGGATCTTGCCCTAAAGGGTGTATCTCACAGGTACAGATATGCAGAAAACTCAGCAAAAAATTATTTTTTGCCCTAAATTGTTTTTTTTTTTGAATACCAGAATAGGAGAACAGTATCTAAAGTGTGTATCTCACAGTAACATATGCAGTGCTGGTGCACTGAGCTTGCATAAAATGCCCACCGACGCCAACCTAACTAACAGATGGATAAAAGTTATCTTTTCTCTGGCACTGGGCTCAGGGCAGGATAAAAAGATTGTGCACTGCACCCACACAACAAAAGCAAGGTAGATCGCTGAGAAATTTGATTTCTGAATCAGGACTCCTATCTAATTCTCTCCCTCAAAGCAGCAGCAGCAGCAACCTTTCCCTACACTATCTAAAGCAGAGTGATGTGCTGTGCTGTGTGCCTCTAGTTTATATAGAGGCTGGGTCACATGCTGCACTGGCCAATCACAGCCATGCCATTAGTAGGCATGGCTGTGATGGCTTCTAAGGGCACACAAGTTAAATGAATGTTGATTGGCTGCCCTGCAGCTTTTTAGAATGCGCCATTACATTGCCGAACACCGAACCCGAACCTACAGTAAATTGTTCGGGTCCGGGTACCAAAAACCCAAAAGTCCGGTACGAACCCGAACTTTACAGTTCGGGTTTGCTCAACCCTAGTCATTACCTATGTCATGTCATCCATGTCCCAATGCTTTTTGATGAGAAATCACTTTTGAAAAACGCCCCTTAGCATTTTTGGCTGTGGCCATCTTCAGTAAGGGCAGACGATTCATGTAGCATTTACTTGCTGGAATCCATCTGCCCTTAGCTGGGACTTTGGAGCAGGATGTTTTGCTTAGCTGAGAAAACCCCTCCTCCCCTCCTGAAGACTGCTGGGCTGTATTATATAGTTTGCCCTTGGCCTGGAAACTAGGAAGCAACTGAAGAAATGTAAAAAAAAAAAAGTTTAAAACAAGTAAATATAATGTACCTTCCTATTTTTTTCCTAATGCTAGTAGCATATGGATTAAAAATAGTCAATGTTGATTGAGCGAGTGAAGTCCCACTTTAAGGAACACTTGCATGCACTTTCTAAAAGTATTAGTGTAGCGCTACCCCCGTAGTGGCCACTGGTAAATGTGGTTTGTCTCCCACCCTGCAGCCAGGCACACGAATTTCCAGTCACACAGAGCCAAGAAGCAGTCCTTGCAACTTTGTTTTTTTTATTTTGTTTATTAAGGGAATAGAACTTGGATGGGGAGAGGGTGCATATGGAATGCCCACTTGATTGAAGGAAATTGGTAGGGACTTGACTATATACACTCCAGTATGTATGTGTGTACATTGTGTGTATATATATATATATATATATATATCGTATATATACTCGAGTATAAGCCGAGTTTTTAAGCACAATTTTTTGTGCAGAAAATGGCCCCCTCGGCTTATACATGAGTCACCTTTTTGCGCCTGATCTCCCAGATTTTGGGGAGCCGGTACCGGCCGGCCGTAGGTTTTCTGGACCCCAAATTTGGCACACATATAGCCACACTCTTCCTCTACAAGTGTGCAAAGTTTCATGTCCGGGGGACCTACGGCCGGGTAGCACCGATTTTTCCAATCCGGGCACCCCTTCCATAGACTCCCATGTTAAACGGTCATTTCTCTGGTTACTTTGGGGACCCGGTACTGGCCGGTCGCAGGTCCTCCGGACCCCAAACTTGGCACACATGTAGCCCCACTCTTTCTCTACAAGTTTGCAAAGTTTCTTTTCCGGGGTACTTACGGCCGGGGAGCACCGATTTTTCAAACCCGGGAACCCCTTCCATAGACTCCCATGTTAAACGTCAGTCTAGTCATGGACACAGTGAGGCATGGACACAGTGAGGCAAAGTGAGGCACACCCTAGGCTTATACTCGAGTCAATAAGTTTTCCCAGTTTTTGTGGTAAAATTAGGTGCCTCGGCTTATATTTGGGTCGGCTTATACTCGAGTATATATATATATATATATAGATATATATATATATATATATATATATATATATATATATATATATATTCTCCTCAACCTCCAGCACATACACTTGCTTTCAGACTATCACTCCCAGGACCAGCTAGCATAATGTGGGGTTCTGACACTGGCTCTGTCAGACCCAAAGCAAATGCTCATTGCAGGCAGGGACTGCAGGCCTCTATGGTGTAGCAAAAAGATGGTAGTCCTTAGTGCTATCTGTCCTACATGTGGCTAATGCTCCCAGTGCCACCTCTTCAGGCACTGCCAGCCCTCCTGGCTGCAGATGCTCCTTTCCACTGGCCGTGCTAACACAGTTCTCCTGACTGGCTCTGCACCCATCCCAGACTGCTCCATCCCAGTCCTTTCAGGCGTACCTCCCAGTCCTCCTGACTGTGTCACTCACCAGCCCTCTAGGCTATTCTTGTTGCTCCTGGAGACCTGCCCGGCAGTGTTCTTCCGCTGTCCTCTCCTTGCTCCCAGTGCCTCCTGGCCAGGACACCTCTGTTGGTTCTTAGAAGGTCCCGTCTGCACCCAAGCCCAGGCCCAAGATCACCCACCCAGACTGGGGAGCTCCCTCAAAGTCCACGACAGCCTAACACTCCAGCTTCCACCTGAACTCTCCTATCCAGCTGGGCTGACCCAGAGTATTTGAAGGGGCCTGCCCCCTGCCAACCTAATTGGTCAGGGCCCTCAGAATACTCCAGGCAACTCCACCTTACTTCCCCCTCTCATCTTTCTAGATTGTTCCAGTACATTCTAGAAATAGGGGGGGAGGTTTCAGTGATGCTGCCTGTGAGTCATCCAGCTCTCCCTGGATCTCTGCCCAACCCAGGAAAAACACAGACTGTACAATTTTACCTGCACTTAAACAAAAATCTCACCTCTAGCACTCTAGCAATGCTAGGGGGTGCTATATTAGTGTGAAAGGTTATATATAAAATGCAATGTTCAGGTTCAATGTTAAGGTTTCTCCGAAAAAGCATTTGGAGATATGTGTACACCCAGGGCTGGTGCAAGGATTTTTGACACCCTAGGCGAAGCCTCATTTTGCCGCCCCCCCATTGACTCCTCCCCTCACCGAGATTTTTGCGGTGCCTCTTCACCTATTTCTTCAGCCGTGGTCCACAGGCCTGCACCTGTGCCTCTGGACCCGGCCCGAAGAAAATTAGAGGATGGCACCAGCTCACTTCCTCACGCAAGCTGTGGTCCACAGGCTAGAGCAGTATACAGAGAGGCTAACTGTCAATGCTTTACAGGCTCCTAGTAAAAACAATAAATGCACATTTTTTGGACCTGCAAAAAGATCTGCATTTATTAATTTTTTTACAAAAGTGGATTTGAACCTCCACACCTCAGATCACCCCCATTTCTGTATTTTCAGGTCTCGGCAGATCACTACAATTCTTCCACCTTCACACCTCAGATCACCCCATCACTGTATCATCCTGAATGGCTGTTCCCCTCTGCGTCCCCCCACACACACACACACACATATCAGTTCCTATATGTACCCCCCTGCACATCTGTTCCCCCCCCCCCCCACACACACACATATCAGTTCCTATATGTACCCCCCTGCACATCTGCCCCCCCCCCCACACACACACACACCAGTTCCCCCTCTGTACCCCCCCTGCACATCTGCCCCCCCACACACCAGTTCCCCCTCTGTACCCCCCCTGCACATCTGTCCCCCCACATACACCAGTTCCCCCTCTGTACCCCCCCTGCACATCTTCCCCCCCCCCCCCACACACACACACACACACACACATTACCCCTCTGTACCCCCCCTGCACATCTGCACCCACACACACACACCAATTCCCCCTCTGTACCCCCCCTGCACCCACACACACCAGTTACCCCTCTGTACCCCCCTGCACATCTGTCCCCCCCACATACACCAGTTCCCCCTCTGTACCCCCCTGCACATCTGCCCCCCCCCACACACACACACACATTACCCCTCTGTACCCCCTGCACATCTGCACCCACACACACACACCAATTCCCCCTCTGTACCCCCCCTGCACCCACACACACCAGTTACCCCTCTGTACCCCCCCTGCACATCTGCCCCCCCACACACACCAGTTACCCCTCTGTACCCCCCCTGCACATCTGCACCCACACGTTACCCCTCTGTACCCCCCCTGCACTCACACACACCAGTTACCCCTCTGTACCCCCCCTGCACATCTGCCCCCCCACACACACCAGTTCCCCCTCTGTACCCCCCCTGCACATCTGCCCCCCCACACACACCAGTTCCCCCTCTGCCCACCCCGCACATCTGCCCCCCCCACACACACACCAGTTCCCCCTCTGCCCCCCCCACACACCAGTTCCCCCTCTGTACCCCCCCTGAACATCTGCCCCCCCACACACCAGTTCCCCCTCTGTACCCCCCTGCACATCTGCCCCCCCCCCCCACACACACCAGTCCCCCCTCTGTACCCCCCCTGCACATCTGCCCCCCCCCCACACATACCAGTTCCCCCTCTTTAACCCCCCTGCACATCTCCCCCTCACACACACATATATCTTTTCCCCCTCTGTACACAGTGCAATGTATGTACTATAAACTTGACAGCAGAGTACATTTTTTAATTTCTTGTGACTGGGTGCAGACTGCAGCACTGAGCCTGTGCTTCCACTATATACCTGAGTCAGCGGCGGTGAAGGCTTTATTCAAGGAGAGCGACGCTGCTGCCTGTCTGTCCACTCCTCTCGCAACAGATCCCGGGTGACCAGGAGGAGGGGGGGGATCGGATATCACGGCAAGCCCAGACTTACATGCTGCTGCAGCAGGGCTTCCATCTCACCCGCCCTGGCCGGTTCATCCATGGATCATGCAGCACTTCCGGCCGGCTGCTCTTTGTCCCGGCTCTCTCCCCTCATCTTCTCACTGCCGCTGCTAGGGTGGCATTGCAGGTGCATCACAGGCGCAACCGCCCCCTAGCCTGTCGGCTGGCGCCATAAGGCATGTTTTTTTAAAAATGCCGGTCCTGGATTTTAATACTCCGAATCCCCAGCGAGTGGCTGGGGATCCGGATTTTGCCGCCCCCCCCCTACCCTGGCGCTCTAGGCAGCCGCCTGACTTGCCTATTGCTAGCGCCGGCCCTGTGTACACCAGATATGAAAAAATTGCATTTTCAATTTCTATGCCACCTCAGTTTTCACCATCAGCTTACCTCTTTTATAGCCGACAGTGATTTTGAAATGTGGTATTATTTCAGAGTATAACCACAGAGTTTAGTAAGAAAAAAACCCTCCCGTTTTGTAGCCTGGCCCTCATTGTGACTGACCTGGAAGAACCTGACCTTGCTGCTTGTGAAGGCCTGCATCATAAAGGATGAGCATTCAATATTACAGTTACTTTTATTCCTACCATATGTCACGTTAACTTTTATTGTTACATTACCCAAATATGACCTTTGTTTCATCGCCATGGAGATTACACCCTTAGCTAGTGACAGAACAAAAAGTTCCACTTCAAGTATTCGTTCGAAGTCAAACCAATGCTATCTTCACAGTGGCACTGTACTGCTTCTTGCTATGTTAAATGCTTTCTTCATGACTCTTATTATCTTCATTGTCTTCTGTATGAAGTTTGTAATTGTTCCACCTGTTCACATGGATTTTCTACTGGTATTCTGAAAGGTTAAAGTGCAACTCTGAGCAAAGAAAGAATTGCATATATGATGTGGTCTGTCTAAAGCTTTAAAGTGGTTCTAAAGGCAGAAGGATTTTTATCTTAATGCATTCTATGCATTAGGATAAAAAAACCTTCTGTGTGCAGCAACCCACTGAGCCCCATCTTGATCCAGCGACGTTGCTTAAGAGCCTCAGCTGTCCCTTCCTTCTGATTGGCTGATACACAGCAGAAGGTGTCATTGGCTCCCATTGCTGTCAAAGTCACTGATCCAATGAGGAGGTGGGGCCGAGCCTCAGCTCCATGTCTGAATACACACACAAAGCAGCGGCTCGGCTTGGGTGCCCCCAAAGAAAGCTACGTTGCTGTGGGGGCAGGAGGGAGGGGCCAGGAACGCCGGTGAGGGACCCGAGAAAATGAGGATTTGGGCTGAACAAAACCGCTGCACAGTGCAGGTAAGTATAATATGTTTGTTATTTTTTAATAAAAAACAAGACTTTAATATCACTTTAAACACTTCGCTGGTCAAAGACCAGGCCACTTTTTGCGATTCAGCACTATGTCATTTTAACTGAGAATTGCGCGGTCGTGCGACGTGGCTCCCAAACAAAATTGACGTCCTTTTTTTCCCACAAATAGAGCTTTCTTTTGGTGGTATTTGATCACCTCTGTGGTTTTTATTTTTTGCACTATAAACAAAAATAGAGTGACAATTTTGAAAAAAAATCAATATTTTTAACTTTTTGCTATAATAAATATCCCCAAAAAATAGTTTCAATTTAGGCCGATACGTATTATTCTACATATTTTTGGTAAAAAAAATCACAATAAGCGTTTATTGATCGGTTTGCGCAAAAGTTATAGCGTCTACAAAATAAGGGATAGTTTTATGGCATTTTTATTAATATAATTTTTTTTACTAGTAATGGCGGCGATCATTATGGCGGACACATCAGACACTTTTGACACATTTTTGGGACCATTGTAATTTTTACAATGATCAGTGCTATAAAAATGCACTGATTACTGTCGAAAATGGCACTGGCAGTGAAGGGGTTAAGTCAGTATTAGGGAGTGATTCTTACTGTTAGGGGGCGTGGCTACACGTGACACGTCACTGATGACCGTTCCCGATCACGGGGAACAGCCATCAGTGACATGTCACTAGGCAGAATAGGGGAATGCCTTGTTTACAAAGGCATCCCCCTGTTCTGCCTTTGCCGTCCGCAATCGCGGGCTGCCCGGGAACATTGAGTTCCCGGGATCCACGAACGGGCTCACGAGGCAAGCGGCGGGCGCCCGCTGGGTGGCAAATTTAAAGGGATGTACAGGTACGCCCATGTACCTGCCCGTGCCATTCTGTCGACGTACATCTGCGTGCGGCGGTTGGCAAGTGGTTAACACAGCAGTTTTTGTGTAACTTGTATTATTACCTGCTGATCTTGCCAGGAGATCAGTGGCGGCCCGTTCATACGGGAGCCCCCCTAATTCATGCACCCGGCCTCTAATCTACATGCAGGGCGCTGGACGCATGGATTCCAATAGTTTTTTTCGAAGCATGTGATTAGAGCCGAAGGCTATAATTGGCTTCAAAAGGGTGGGCTCAGGGTGCAGAGCACTGCGACACAAGCCCACCCACTTGTGTGACAATAGCAAATTAATATTCGCTATTGTCTTCCTGATTTGCCTCCCGGCCAATAAGGAAGTGGGTTTTGAGACCCGATTGGCCAAGAGAACAAGCAATCGGTTTCATTCTCCTTTCTCCCATCTGGCTAGGTGCTGCACGTCATCCAGTCACGCCTGACACCTCGGCTCGGCTCCCCTGGTCTTCGGTCCTGCTTCCCTTCATGATCGGCTTGGCTCGTTCTGGCAGGCACACCAGACTCTTTGACTTGGTCCAGAGCAGTTACACGTCTTCCCGCATTCTGCAGCATCACATCTCCCTGGATATGGTCATATCCTTCACTTCAGCGGTAAGTGCGGGGCTGGGGACGGACAGACGAGCGAGTGACTGGGGGAGGGGGGTTTGGTGAGAGGACCAACCGGGGGTGGTTTGTTTGCCGTCCCCCCCCCAAAAATGGAGCACCAGTCGCCACTGCAAGAGACCCACAATTTTTCAAATCATTAATTTACAAAAGGAAAGAAAATGTTCAAGTAACCACTTTAAAAATGTTAAATGGATTTCTGATTTTTATTTTTTTTCTCTTACTTAACCACATCAATACTGGGCACTTAAACCCCCTTCCTTCCCAGACCAATTTTCAGCTTTCAGTGCTCTCGCACTTTGAATGACAATTATTCAGTCATGCTACACTGTACCCAAATGAAATTTTTATCATTTTGTTCACACAAATAGAGCTTTCTTTTGGTGGTATTTGTTCACAATTTCATTTTCAATTTTTTGCGATAAAAGCGAAAAAAGAGCGAATATTTTGAAAAAAAACAACATTTTCTAAATTCTGTTTTAAAAGAAATCCAAACAAATCAAATTTCGGCAAAAATTTAGGCCAAAATGTATTCTGCTACATGTCTTTGGTAAAAAAAATCCTGATAAGTGTATGATAATTGGTTTGTGTGAAAGTTATAGAGTCTACAAACTAAGCTACGCATTATTGCAAATTGATCAATCCTAATGCACTGATGGCCTATCTCAATCTTGAGGCCCTAAAATGTCAGGACAGTACAAATACCCCCCAAATGACCACTTTTTGGAAAGAAGACAGTCGGAGGTATTTAGTAAGAGGCATCGTGAATTTTTTGAAGTTGCAATTTTTTTCCCACAATGCCTTGGAAAATTAAGAAATATATATATATTTTTTTTTTCTTCACAAAGTTGTCAATTTAGAAGATCTTTCTAACACATAGTATGTACATAGCAAAAATAACACCCCAAAATACATTCTGCTACTCATCCTGAGTATGGCGATACCCAGTGTGTGAGACTTTTCCACATCATGGTCACATACGGAGGCCAAACATCCAAGTAGCACCATCAGGCGCTCTAAAGGCATAAATTACACATTTCATTTCCTGAGTACCTATCACATTTTTGAAGGCCCTGGAGAACAAGGACAATGGAATTACCCACAAAATGACCCCATTTTGGAAAGAAAACAACCCAATGTATTTTCTATGAGGCATAATAAGTCTTTTGAACATGTAATTTCTTTCCAAAAGTTTTTGGAAAGTGTGGAAAAAAAATTAAAACATATTTTTTTTCACAAAGTTGTCAATTCAGAAGATCTTTCTAACACATAGTATGTACACAGCAAAAATAAAACCCCAAAATACATTCTGCTACTCGTCCTGAGTATAGTGATACCCCATATGTGAGACTTTTCCACAGCCTGGCCACATACAGAGGCCCAACATGCAAGTAGCACCTTCAGGCTTCTAACACATAGCATGTACACACCAAGAATTACACCCCAAAATACATTCTGCTGAGCAAAAGGTAATAAAAAAAAGGCTCACCTATGGTTTTAGCAGGCAGGAATACCGTTCCAGAGCAGTCAAAGCATTGGTCCAGACAGCCATAGGAAATGTCCAGGAATTGTCCAGCAGGGAAACAGAGATATGGAAACCTATGAACATGGTCCATGGTTTAGCAGGCAGTTCAGGTGGCAGGCAGAGGCATGGCCAGTTCAGGTGGCAGGCAGAGGCATGGCCAGTTCAGGTGGCAGGCAGAGGCATGGCCAGTTCAGGTGGCAGGCAGAGGCACGGCCAGTTCAGGTGGCAGCACTATAACATTTAGGCCTTGGTCAGGAAAGACCTAAGAACAGGGGTAGAGGCTTCTTCCCACCCAAATCTCTACGAAGTCTCCGAGTCTCCAGACCCTAATCCGAGAAAAACAAAACCTGGAGAAAAACATTTTCTCCACTCGGAAACTCTTTTCTGGAGCCCCTCAAATATGTGAGACCCCTGTGCTGTACTCAAATGATCAGTTTAGGAGGCAGGCAAAAAGCATGGTCATTTAACAGGCCGAGGTCAATTCACATTGAAGGCAGAAACATGGTTGGCAGAGGCATAGTCGAAAACAGTCCGGGTCATTCACAGAAATGGCAGATGGTGGAAACTGGAAAAAAAATCATCTTCACTTTACTAATAGGGGCCGAATTTTAAATAATTTATCATAATTGGGATCATTTCGAGGGAGGCATTGGGCATTGTCGTTGAAGTATAGAAACCTCATTATCATCTCGTAACGGGTTCTTTTCATAAAAGATGAATAGATTGGCATGTGGTAGATAGGTCGGGTAGACCAGTAGGAATGAAGTTCATTTTTTTTTTGTCAGCCCCATGTTGAGGGTTAGGCCAAGGAAAATTTTAAATTCTTCCACGGTGAGGGGTTTCCAAACAAAAGGACGGGCATAGGAAGAATTTGGATTGTTGGCTATATATTGACTGGCGTATAGATTACACTGCTCCACAATGTAGGTTAGGATATCATCAGTAAAAAATAATTCAAAATAATAAATCGGGGTAGCATTTTCCGACTGTATCTGAGGGCCTGGCTGGGCTGTAAAAGGGGGAATGATAGGTTCTACTGACGTATCGGGCAGCCATGTTGGATACAGTAGAAGATCGGGGAGGCTAGTATGGGCCCTGCCTCGTTGTTGATGGGACGCCCCATTGCTAGCATTTGGCCTATCCTCTAGAAAAGTTGCAGAACTGCTGGCGGATGCCTGCTGGCGGATGCCTGGCTATCCTGGCGTGATGCGCTGCTGGCGGATGCCTGGCTATCCTGGCGTGATGCGCTGCTGGTGGATGCCTGCCTTTCCTGGCGTGATGCGCTGCTGGCGGATGCCTGCCTATCCTGGCGTGATGCGCTGCTGGCGGATGCCTGCCTATCCTGGCGTGATGCGCTGCTGGTGGATGCCTGCATATCATCATGGAGTCCTGCGCTGCTGGTGGATGCCTGCTGGTGGATGTCCTGGAGTGCTGCGCTGCTGGTGGATGTCTGCGGCGCCTGCTCATAACTCCTGATCTCACTTGTTACGATTCTATCCTCAGTTTCTATTTCAGAGCCACTACTTTCCTCTGGATAATATTCACTATCCGATTCTGACAGAGAGAGTTCCTCGCTACTCTCGTCCGACATACCCTGGAGTATCTGGAGAGCCTCCTCGCTGCTGTAGAATCGTTTAGCCATGTGGGCAGATGTGCCAGATGTTGGCAGGGCAGATGTTGGCGGGCAGCTGTTGGCGGTCAGATGTTGGCGGCCAGATGTGTCAGATGTTGGCGGGCAGATGTGCCAGATGTTGGCAGGGCAGCTGTTGGCGGGCAGATGTTGGCGGCCAGATGTTGGCGGGCAGATGTGGCAGCTGTTGGCGGGCAGATGTGGCAGCTGTTGGCGGGCAGATGTTTACTGCCAGATGTTGGGAGTCAGATGTGCCAGGTGTTGGCAGGGTAGATGTTGGCGGGCAGATGTGCCAGCTGTTGGCGGGCAGCTGTTGGTGGTCAGATGCTGGCGATCAGATGTTGGCGGGCAGCTGTGCCAGATGTTGGCGGGCAGATGGCGGGCAGATGGCGGGCAGATGTGGCAGCTGTTGGCGGGCAGATGTGGCAGCTGTTGGCGGGCAGATGTGGCTGCTGTTGGCGGGCAGATGTTTACTGCCAGATGTTGGGAGTCAGATGTGCCAGATGTTGGCGGGCAGCTGTTGGCGGTCAGATGCTGGCGATCAGATGTTGGCGGGCAGATGTGCCAGATGTTGGCGGGCAGCTGTTGGCGGCCAGATGTTGGCGGGCAGCTGTGCCAGATGTTGGCGGGCAGCTGTGCCAGATGTTGGCGGGCAGATGCGCAAGATGTTGGCGGGCAGATGCGCCAGATGTTGGTGGGCAGCTGTTGGTGGGCAGCTGTTGGCGGGCAGCTGTGCCAGATGTTGGCCGGCAGATGCGCAAGATGTTGGCGGGCAGATGCGCAAGATGTTGGCGGGCAGATGCGCAAGATGTTGGCGGGCAGATGTTTTCACTGTTTTGGGGACACTGTGTTTTGGGGACACTGTGTTTTGGGGACACTGTTTTGGGGACACTAGCTGGGTGATCAGTGGGTAAACAGCAGACAAACAGCTAAAAACTCACTGCTCTCCCGGCTGCAGCACAGATTGTCTCTTCCTCTCCTCACTGACAGGCTCTGTGTGAGGAGAGGAAGAGATCAGAGCAGTTACAACTGCTCTGTGTTTACATTACATGACGGCTGTCATTGGACAGCCGTCATGTCATCAGGAGGGCCAATCACATGGCCCTCCTGTTTGCACACACCCTCTATCTCTGGGGGGTACAGGCAGATCGGGATTGCGCCGCTGCGCGTGCACGTGGCGGCGCGATCCCCTCACAAGTGCCAGCCCCCCCTCTCTGTGTTTACATCACGATGGCTGTGATTACACACAGCTATCGTGCCGATCAGGAGGGCGAATCACAGTGCCCTCCTGCTGTTCCGAGATGCGGCGTGTCCGCGGGACACGCGCGCATCGGGATCGCGCGGGTGCGCGCGCGCGATCACGCTCCTTCTGAAGGACGTTCAGGAACGTCCACTCAGAAGGAGAGAGCACCCACCCGGCCGTATATATACAGTGGCCGGGTGGGAAGTGGTTAATGGAGTTGTAAAGGCGGAAGTTTTTTTTTATCTCAATGCATTCTATGCATTAAGATAAAAAGCCTTCTGTGCGCAGCAGCCTCCCTAACACTTACGGTACTTGAGGTCCCACTCTGTCGAGCAATGTCCACAAGTGTCTCAGCCGACTGACATTCTCCTTCCTGATTGGCTGGCTGAGACACAGCAGCGGCACCATTGGCTCCATCTGCTCTCAATCAAAGTCAGCTAGCCAATCGGGAGAGAGGGGGCAGGTCCGGGTCGGGACGCTGTGTCTGAATGGACACAGGGAGCTGTCAGTCAGCTCGGGTGCCCCAAAAGCAAGCTGCTTGCTGTGGGAGCACTGAACAGGAGGGAGGGACCAGGAGCACAGAAAAGGGACCCGAGAAGAGGAGGATCCGGTTTGCTCTGTGCAAATCCACTGCAACAGAGCAGGTAAGTATAACATGTTTATTATTTTTATAGGAAAAAAAATAGACTTTCCAATCACTTTAAAGTCAATGTTAAACTAAGCAATCAACAGAGTGACAACACTGCTTTGTGATTTCAGTGCAAGATGAAATTTTTTTTTCACCCTATTACAGAAAGCTGAAAAATAATGGACTAATGACAGGGTCAACAGGTAATAAAATGATGTTATGTGTTAATGCTTTTGACAGACTTCATTATATGTAGTTGTTATTTTGCCCATAGTTTCACTTTAATTAGTGAAAACAGAACTCCACTTGGACTGCAATGTCTACATCACATCACACATCGCCACGTGTGACCCTTGCAGATAGCCCTTGTAGCTCCCTTACTCCCCCGGTATGCCACACACACGCAGACCCCGATTTGTTAATGGGATCTACTGGTTTCGTTACTTTGGGTCTGCAGAAAAATACCTCCCACGAGTGGATCCTTTAGCTCCGTTGTCTAGGCACACCGACGACTCCTTGGAATAAGGCCAATGTCCACACATGAGTAAAACCTAATCAGCAAGGCTTTATTCTTTTTCTGCATGTAGCGGGTATTTGAATTTAGGGGAAGCATCTGGGTGGTAGTGTAACCCAGATGCACTGATTGCTAGGGAATCTGAGACCCTTTTATGGTTCTTGGAGGACTCTGGTGGTGTGAGGTTCCCTGCGGGCCTACAGGTGGCGTTGTTGCCGGGGGCCGGAGGTGAATTCACACCGCAAGACTGTGCCTTTTTGTCCTCTCCTGGAGCTGGTACAGCGGGGCGGGGAACCCGCTGTGACGCAAAGGGAGAGGGGATAAAAGGGGCGGACGCCTTTACCACGGGGTTGGTGTGGAGATTCAGAGTCGGGAGGACGCGGCCGCACCCAGGCACCTTCAGCTTTGGTGCTGGTGTTCCGGGCCCAGCAGGTGCCATTGACCTGGCCGGAGCGGAGATGGAGTCCATCTCAGGCACCTTTAGCCTGGGGTGAGGTACTATGGCGGATGCCTGGGGCTCAGTACCTCTGACTGAGTTCCGCGAGGGTGGAGGAATCCGAGGGGGCCCTAACTCCTTGGGTGCCCGTGTCTGTGTTTGTGAGGTCTGGTGAGCAGAACTTCTCTGGAGAGTCCGGCGCAGCATCGCTGGTGACAGAGAGGCCTCCGGTATCTCCCTTGGACGGATATCCTTCCCCTGACAGGGGCCGTGCTAGCGAAGGTAATTCATGTTCTACTTCACATAGTCAGTGGCAGTGACTATTCGTCACTGATGATAGCACAGTGGTTGGCAAAAGAATGGAAAGGATTGTGCCTCAACATTCCTCATATTCCCATTACTACTAAGTTGTTGCGAAATAATCCAACTTAACCGTGCTGTATGTTTATTCGCTGAGAAGAATAAAACTGTGTTGGACCTATTCACTGTGTGGAACTCTGGTTACTAGGAGCAAAGGAGTCAGGAACGAAGGACAGGACTTGACTCTAGGACTCCTACACAAAGCCCGATCTTTCTGGCCTTCACCTCTTCACTATGGAGGACATGGGCCGTGGTGTGTGTCATCCCTCTCCCCAGCACTAACACCCCTAGACGAAGAAAGACAAGCCGAGAATGAGAAGGGGAGAGAGGGGTGAGGCCGCTACATGCACTTTGAGTTAACCACTTGCCGCCCGCCCTATAGCGGATTGACGGCGGCAAAGTGGTTGCAAAATCCTGACAGGACGTCATATGACGTCCTCAGGATTTTGAGCCGCTGCGCGCCCCCGGGGGCGCGCATCGCGGCGATCGTTGTTGCAGGGTGTCAGTCTGACACCCTGCAACACCGATCTAGGTAAAGAGTCTCCGACGGAGACTCTTTACCACGTGATCAGCCGTGTCCAATCACGGCTGATCACAGTGTAAACAGGAAAAGCCGTTCATTGGCTTTTCCTCACTCGCGTCTGTCAGACGCGAGTAGAGGAGAGCCGATCGGCTGCTCCTCTGACAGGGGGGGGGGTTTGTGCTGATCGATTATCAGCACAGCCCCCCCGAGGATGCCCACTGGACCACCAGGGATGCCACTAGACCACCAGGGATGCCACTGGACCACCAGAGAAGCACACCATAAAAAGGTAAATAAGGTATGCCACCCTAGACCACCAGGGATAATGGATGCCAATCAGTACCACAATGGATGCCAATCAGTGCCCACAATGGGCACCACTGATTGGCAGGCATTATTGTTTGGCACTGATTGGCATCCATTAGTACAGTACAGTGCCACCTATCAGTGCCCACCCATGCCACCTATCAGTGCCCACCCATGCCACCTATCAGTGCCCACCCATGCCCACCCGTGCCACCTATCAATGCCCACCCATGCCGCCTATCAATGCCCACCCATGCCGCCTATCAATGCCCATCCATGCCGCCTATCAATGCCCATCCATGCCGCCTATCAATGCCCATCCATGCCGCCTATCCGTGCCTATCTGTGCCCACCCGTGCCGCCTATCTGTGCCCACCCGTGCCGCCTATCTGTGCCCACCCGTGCCGCCGATCCTTGCCCATCCGGGCCGCCGATCGTTGCCCATCCGTGCCGCCTTATCCGTGCCCGTCAGTGCAGCCCCATCAGTGCCCATCAGTGAAGGAGAAAACTAACTTATTTACAAAGTTTTGTAACTGAAACCAAAAAAAAAACTTTTTTTTTTTCAAAATTTTCGATCTTTTTTTTTATTTTTTAGCAGAAAATAAAAATCGCAGAGGTGATCAAATACCACCAAAAGAAAGCTCTATTTGTGGGAACAAAATGATAAAAATTTAGTTTGGGTACAGTGTACCATGATCGCGCAATTGTCATTCAAAGTGCAACAGCGCAGAAAGCTGAAAATTGGTTTGGGCAGGAAGGTGTTTAAGTGCCCAGTATGGAAGTGGTTAAACTTGAAGAAAAGCAAGAGTAGAAGAGTTGAAAGATGTGGGGAAAGGATCAGGCACGCAACAGTCCAATATCTACACTTGTCTCCACTTAAGCCTGAGTGGGTATTGCTCACCCGGATAGTCCCTATGAGAGCAGTCCTAGCAGCCGGGATGGAGCACGGACATCAGAGATGATGAATTTCCCTTTAGGTAGGCCTCTAGACCTCTCCCCGAGACAGCAGTACCGTCGCTATCTCCGCCGGGACTGTTCTTCCCCTGGAACTCCTTTCCTAAAGATGGGCCCCCTACAAACGGGCAGCCTGGGAATCTTCTCTGAAGCGTAGTCCCTAGTCAGCGGAGCTGGGCCTACAATGCAGCAACAGGGCCTCGGGCTGAAGGTGCCCAAGGCCTAAGCACTCCAGCGCACCTCGTTGCCATGCAGGCCATGAGGCACACTCACTGGACCAGAGGTCCCCCTGTAAGCCCAGGGGTCCCCCTGGAATCGCCTCACGCAAAAAGGCATCTTCCCCTTTTGTACCCTCTCCCAGCATGCACAGCAGGTAGACCACGCCCACTGTAGGCTGCCGAGAGAGGATACCCAAGGTGCGGTGATACTCCCCATAATCCAGCCCGTGCCGGCGGTGACAGCGCTACCTGCAGGCAAAGAAGAATAACACTGCTGGGCAGTATCACACCCCGAATAGAACAACAACTTGCAAGAAGGGGGGATTTGCGCAAGAATGGCTGATTGGGGGGATATCTGCGAGGAGGGGGGATTTGTACGAGAAGAGGGGTTTGTGCGAAGAGGGGGGATTTGTGCTAGGAGGGGGGATTGATGCAAGGAGGGGGGATTTGTGCAAGAATGGGGGATTGGGGGGATTTATGCGAGAAGGGGGGTCTGTGTGAGGAGGGGATTGGAAGAATTTGTGTGAGGAGGGGGGATTGGGGGGATTTGTGCGAGAATGGAGGGTTTTTGCTACGAGGGGAGATTGGGGGGATTTATGCTAGGAGGGGGGATTTGTGATAGGAAGGGGGATTGGGGGGATTGATGCCAGAAGGGGGGATTCGTGCAAGAATGGCCAAATGGGGGGATATGTGCGAGGGGGGTGGATTGGAAGGATTTGTGCAAGGAGGGGGGATTTGTGCTAGGAGAGGGGGTTGGGGGGATTTATGCAAGGAGGGGGGATTTGGGTGATTTATTAAAGGAGAGGAGATTTGTGCTAGGAGAGGGGATTGGGGGATTAGTGCTAGGAGGGGGGATTGGGGGGATTTATGCAAGGAGGGGGGATTAGTGCTAGGGGGGATTGGGGGGATTAATGTGAAGGGGAATTGTGCTAGGAGAGGGGATTGGGGGACTTGTGCGAGGAGGGGGGATTTTGGGGATTTGTGCTAATAGGGGGGATTGGGGGGATTTATGCAAGGAGGGGGGATTTGTGCTAGGAGGGGGGGGCAGGGTAGACACCATATTTTACTACACCAGGTAACACCAACCCTAGTGACGCTACTGAGCGAAACTTCACACAGCACTCCACCTGCTTCTGTGTGTTTGCGCCAGGCACCCAGGGGGGACATGCCCAGATTTGCTGGTGTGTGTCCCCGGGTCCCGGTGCAACAACTGCCCACATTGGGAATGCCGGAGGTGTCTTTCCTCACCTGTAAGGACTGTAACATGGAGCCGGTGAAGTTCTGTGAAACTCCTTCTCGGCTCCATGCTGCAGTTCTGACACTCAAAGGTGTCAGCAGCACTGTGTTTTAAAAAAAGCACAGGGAGACATATCAGTCTGCATTTGTAAGACGGGGGGGGGGGGGCGCATTAGTGAGCTGGGGGTGAATTAGTAACAGAGGAGGGGGGATTGGTAGGAGAGCTGGGGGGGGCATTAGTAACAGAGGAGCGGGGAATTGGTGGGAGATCTGGGGGGCATTAGTAAGGGAGGAGGGTGGAATTGGTGGGAGAGCTGGGGGGCATTAGTAACAGAAGAGGGGGGAATTGGTGAGAGAACTGGGGGGGGGTCATTAGTAACAGAGTAGGGGGGATTGGTAGGAGAGCTGGGGGGGCATTAGTAAGAGAGGAGGGGGATTGGTGGGAGAGCTGGGGGGGCATTAGTAGGAGAGGAGGGTGGAATTGGTGGGAGAGCTGGGGTGGCATTAGTAACAGACGAGGGAGGATTGGTGGGAGAGCCGGGGAGCATTAGTAATAGAGGAGGGTGGAATTGGGGGGGCATTAGTAAGAGAGGAGGAGGGATTGGTGGGAGAGCTGGGGGGACATTAGTAAGAAAGGAGGGCGGAATTGGTGGGAGAGCTGGGGGGTATTAGTAAGAGAGGAGGGTGGAATTGGTGGGAGAGCTGGGGGGACATTAGTAAGAAAGGAGGGCAGAATTGGTGGGAGAGCTGGGGGGACATTAGTAAGAAAGGAGGGCGGAATTGGTGGGAGAGCAGGGGGGTATTAGTAAGAGAGGAGGGTGGAATTGGTGGGAGAGCTGGGGGGTATTAGTAAGAAAGGAGGGCGGAATTGGTGGGAGAGCTGGGGGGTATTAGTAAGAAAGGAGGGTGGAATTGGTGGGAGAGCTGGGGGGACATTAGTAAGAAAGGAGGGCGGAATTGGTGGGAGAGCTGGGGGGTATTAGTAAGAGAGGAGGGCGGAATTGGTGGGAGAGCTGGGGGGTATTAGTAAGAAAGGAGGGCGGAATTGGTGGGAGAGCTGGGGGGTATTAGTAAGAAAGGAGGGTGGAATTGGTGGGAGAGCTGGGGGGACATTAGTAAGAAAGGAGGGCGGAATTGGTGGGAGAGCTGGGGGGACATTAGTAAGAAAGGAGGGCGGAATTGGTGGGAGAGCTGGGGGGTATTAGTAAGAAAGGAGGGTGGAATTGGTGGGAGAGCTGGGGGGACATTAGTAAGAAAGGAGGGCGGAATTGGTGGGAGAGCTGGGGGGACATTAGTAAGAAAGGAGGGCGGAATTGGTGGGAGAGCTGGGGGGTATTAGTAAGAGAGGAGGGTGGAATTGGTGGGAGAGCTGGGGGGGCATTAGTGACAGAGGGGGGATTGGTGAGAGAGCTGGGGGGGCATTTGTAAGAGAGCCAGGGGAAATTGCTGAGAAAGCTAGGATGGGGGCATTGGTGAGAGAGCTGGGTTTTGTTTAATCACACCCTTTAAGACCCTCCATTCATTAAGATTTTGGCAACACCCACATTTTGCTGTTACGTGCGCCGCAGCTCCCTTACTCACTCATTTGTCCGCTGTCTTCAGCTTTATATACTGTTTAGAAAGTGCACGTCCTGTTAGAATTTTCTCTTCCTGTTCCAGCAGGGGGAGGGGAGTCTTGCCATACACTGTAAGACAGCTAAATTGAGGAAAAGCACACCCCCCCTCCCCCCCTCCACATAGCACATAGGCAGAGATTTGCAGAGCTGTGCTGTGAGTTAGCCAGCTGTCTGCTAATCTATTTATAGCACCCGCCCTGACACAAATTTCAGGCTGGTTTTATCACGCGTCAGAGAATTTGTCAGAAGTTATTATGCTGATAACAGAAGAACGGAGAAGGAGAGAGATAAGAAAACACTGCAGATATACAGGTGATACTTGAAAAATTTGAATATCGTGCAAAAGTTAATTTATTTCACTAATACAACTTAAAAGGTGAAACTAATATATGAGAGACTTATTACATGCAAAGCAAGATAGTTCAAGCCGTGATTTGTCATAATTGTGATTTATATGGCTTACAGCTCATGAAAACCCCAAATCCACAATCTCAGAAAATTTGAATATTCCATGCAATCAATAAAACAAGGATTGTACATAGAACTATATCAGACCTCTGAAAAGTAAAAGCATATATGTGTAGCGGGTATGTACTTTCCCGGGTGTAATTTGAACTTGGCAGAGACATCAGTGATGTGTAATTCCCTGCAGCCCAGCAGGTGGCGCTGTTGCCCTGGGCTGGGGTTGAATCATTGCTGTGTGCCGTGCCTCCTTTTTGTCCTTCCTCGGCAGCGGTATGGTGGGGCGGGGAACCCGCCGTGCTTGCTGGGAGAGGGTATAAAGGGGCCGGCCATCTTTGTCACGGGGTTGAGTCCCAGGCACCTTCAGCCTGTGGGCGGTGGTTCGTGTCGGTCCTCCAGGCGGCCTAGGCCTAGAGGACAGCCGGAGGTCGTGTTCCATCCCAGGCACCTTTAGCCTGGGGTGAGGTACTCGGATGGAGGTCTGGAGCTCAGTGCCCAACACCGAGTTCCGCAAGGGAAGGAGGTCCTAGGGAACCCAGGGATTGGGTACCGAATCCGGAAGGCGTAATGGACCGGGGGGAGCTCCTCACTTGAAGACCTGGTGCAGCATATTGCCAGTGACGGGTGAGCCTCTCATCGGAGACCGCCTGGAAGGAAATCCCCCCTCGCTAGGAGACCTCAGCCCACTTTCAGGGAGGAAAGTGGAGAACTACATTGTGTCTGGGCCTACTCGCATCCACACCCCCTTTTCTGTTCTGTTTCTACCAAGGGAGTTCAACTGATTGTGTTCATTCGAGAAGATAAAGGAGTGTTGAACTTTAATGGTGTGGGGCTCATTTCCTGACAGACATTGTTCAATGTAACTCTCGGTGGAGGCTCCAGGTGCACAGCACTGACCCGAAGGTAATACAAGAACGTTGCTTATACCGCACTGACACTTGTGGTGAAGGCCAGGCGTGGTGTCCCCGCTCCCTTCCCTTCTGAAGGTACCCCTAGACAAGAGACAGACGAGCTGAAGAAAAGAGGGGAGTGAGGAGGGCGCTACATATGTATAAGCATATAGTATATGTACTCAGTATTTGGTTTGAGCCCCTTTTGCAGCAATTACTGCCTCAATGCGGCGTGGCATGGAAGCTCTCATGTTATGGAATACAGCGATCAGTGCTATAAAAATGCACTGATTACTGTGTAAATGTGACTGGCAGTGAAGGGGTTAACCAGTAGGGGGCGGATAAGGGGTTAGGTGTGTCCTAGGGAGTGATTCTAACTGTCTGAGGGATGGGCTAGCAGTGACACGTCACTGATCGCTGCTCCCGATGAGAGGGAGCAGACCATCAGTGTCCTGTCACTAGGCGGAATGGGGAGCTGCTGTGTTTACACTGGCATCTCCCCGTTCTTCAGCTCTGTGACACGATCGCGGGCACCCGGCAGACATCGAGTCTGCGGGCACGGTCACGGAGCTCGCGGCAGGTACACACACGGTGGCAAATTCAAAGTGACGCACGGGTACATTGCTTTGCGCAGCCGTGCCATTCTGCCGACGTAAATGTACAGGAGGCATTAGTGAAATAAATGAACTTTTACACGATATTCAAATTTTTCGAGTATCACCTGTATGTGCCCAGCTCAAATTTCATGAATCGGGTTTACATCCACTTTTGACAGTCGTTACACACGCTCCTCTTTTTCAATTTGATGTATTGACCATTAAAAAATTACAACACTAATATTCCAAACTGAAGATATTTGAACAGCTGATGACTTCCTGTCTGGTTGAACTAGCTGGCCATTCTCCTCTGACCTCTTCACCCACAGAATTGCCACTTGCTGGATAGTTTTCCTAACCTTATCTGAAACTGCAGCTCACCCAAATTCCCCATATGTGTATGAAAGAAAGAATGATACAAATTTGATTGAACCCCCTTTTTTAACTTTTATTTATAACATCTCTTTCATAATCAAAATAAAAAAAAAGTTGAGAAGAAAGGAAAGTAATGGAGGGGAAATCTTCCAATGGGGGCACTAGTTCTGTACTTTTCACAGGCACGCGTCAAGAATGTCAACTTTGTCTGCCCCTTCTGCCTTCTCTTTCATTCGTAGAAGCTGTACTATTGGTTTCTACAATGAAACATTCTCTGTGAATAGAGGATGGGTGGATAAATGTAAGGTCCACCTCCCGTATTCATAGAGCGCTTTTTTATTAATCACGCCACCTGATGACGTTCCAGATGTGATGAAACGTGCAGGGGCGGGGCTTCCGGTTTACTCTACTTTCGCAAATTGGAACGCACGCCGGCTTCCATGCGAGTTGGAGCGGTGGCGTCTCTACACAGTACATTGGCAGATCATTCTGGGTGCCGGGACAGGCACCGTACATTGTGAGTGTAATGTATATTTTTTATCTGCATTTGTTTTATTAAAATGGTATTACCCTATGAGATTTCTCTCTTGGTTTTCCCTCTAGATTTCGAGGGGGGTTGGGACTTTAAATGAGGTACAGGACTTGTAGGTCCAATGCCTCTATCCCTAAAGCCTCGTACACATGGTCGGACTTCAAACAAACTTTTCCATGGATTTTTGTCCGAAGGGAGTTGGCGGTGAACGCCCATAGCATACACACGCTCTGACTTTTTCGGCAACAAACACGAACGTAGTGACGTTTCAACGTACTGACGACACTTCAAAAGAGGAAGTATAATTCTCCAGCGTCACCCTTTGGGCTCCTTCTGCTGATCTCGAGTTAGTAGAAGTTTGATCAGTGTTGATTCACGATTTTCATTTTCACTAGAGCACAAATCCTTTGTTAATACGTTTGTCATTTTTCCGTATCATCTGCAAAGCAGCTTTATTATTATCCCATTATTAAAAAAGAAGAGAATGTGCGCTGCATTTCTAGATTTCATAACTTGTTGCCGCGTCGTAGATAGTTATATAAATACTTCTGTCGCATCGGCTCCTGATGAGTAGACATATCAACGAAATTCGTTGAGCCTTGTTGATGCCACAGCTATATTATATCTTGAAACTTTGTTTACCTAGCCAATAATCATGTTTGACGTTGCTGCTGATTTTTTAATAATTTTTTTATTTTCGATGTGAACTTTTATGTCAGTATTAGGCATTTACCTTTTGTACCTCCATGCCATAATACCATGTGTATATATATGAATTTACTAGGGATGAGCTTCGTGTTCGAGTCGAACATACGTTCGACTCGAACATCGGCTGTTCGATCGTTCGACGAAGATCGAACGATTTGGGCCGTTCGCGCCAAATTCGAGTGACGCGAACGGCCCACAATGTACTACGCCATCGCAGTGTCATCCAGGCGCTGTGATTGGCCAAGCATGCACTGTGACCCCGCATGCTTGGCCAATCACAGCGCCGGCAGCGAGGAGAGCAATGATTGGCCACAGGCAGGATGCCTGTGGCCAATTATTGCTGAGGGGGTTTAGTACACGCCCCACACTATAAAAGGCCGCCAGCACGGCGGCCTAGTGTAGTGTGTTCCGGAGCAGGGATAGAGCAGCATAGGCAGGGACAGTGACTTTTATTTCTTTCTTGCTTAACCTGGATTCCTTTAGTTTAGGGAAAGAGAAGGATAGGTAGGGAGAGTGTCAGTGTGTTTTGTGCTTGTGCTATATTGTGCTTAAAAAAAACATTTTTTCTAGGGACAGAAAACTGTAGGTAGGGAGAGTGTGTCAGTTTCTTTCACTGTCAAAGTCCTTGTTTCCAGGGACCTGGAAGGACAGTGAGTGAATTCTCCTTGTGCTAAATTGTGCTTAAAAAAAACATTTTTTCTAGGGACAGAAAACTGTAGGTAGGGAGAGTGTGTCAGTTTCTTTCACTGTCAAAGTCCTTGTTTCCAGGGACCTGGAAGGACAGTGAGGTAATTCTCCTTGTGCTAAATTGTGCTTAAAAAAAACATTTTTTCTAGGGACAGAAAACTGTAGGTAGGGAGAGTGTGTCAGTTTCTTTCACTGTCAAAGTCCTTGTTTCCAGGGACCTGGAAGGACAGTGAGTGAATTCTCCTTGTGCTAAATTGTGCTTAAAAAAAACATTTTTTCTAGGGACAGAAAACTGTAGGTAGGGAGAGTGTGTCAGTTTCTTTCACTGTCAAAGTCCTTGTTTCCAGGGACCTGGAAGGACAGTGAGTGAATTCTCCTTGTGCTAAATTGTGCTTAAAAAAAACATTTTTTCTAGGGACAGAAAACTGTAGGTAGGGAGAGTGTGTCAGTTTCTTTCACTGTCAAAGTCCTTGTTTCCAGGGACCTGGAAGGACAGTGAGGTAATTCTCCTTGTGCTAAATTGTGCTTAAAAAAAACATTTTTTCTAGGGACAGAAAACTGTAGGTAGGGAGAGTGTGTCAGTTTCTTTCACTGTCAAAGTCCTTGTTTCAAGGGACAGAGAAGGACACCTGAAGGTAGCCCTTATTGCTTTTTTCCCATCTCCCTGCAGGCCATCTATTAGAATGTCTGGAAGGCAAACAAGGAGAGGCAGACAGTCAGGAGGCAATAAAAGAGGGCAAGCAGGCTCTGTGTCTGGGGGCAACAGTGCTGGTCGTGGACGCGGTGCATTGTCATCAGCACATGGCCATGGGACACGCTTGTCCTTCTTTTCGGCAGCTGGACATGTTGAGCCACATCATGCCGAAGACTTGGTAGAGTGGATGACCAAGCCCTCCTCCTCCTCCTCATCCTCTCTCACCCAGGCTCAGGGTACTGGAAAAGCAGCTGCCAAAGCGTCCTCTTCCCTGGTATCAATGTCAGACTCATCATCAGTCACTCCTTCCCTAGACCCACCATGTCCTCCTCCTGAGGAGTCCCCCGAACTGTTTCAGCACAGTGTTGGGTACATGCTCCAGGAGGATGCCCAGCGTTTCGAAGGGTCTGATGATGAAACCCAGCTAGAGGAAGGCAGTAGCGTGAGAGCAGACAGAGGGGATGCTCAAGAAGGACACCAATCTGGCAGTCATGTTCCAGCAGCTGCAGCATACTGCCAGATTGGCTCCAGTGATGAGGAGGGAGGTGATGATGAGGTCACTGACTCCACGTGGGTGCCTAATAGGAGAGAGGAGGAGGAGGAGGATGAGGAGGAGGCACATCTCCAACGAGGCAGGATGCCCTTTGGTGGCCAACGTAAGGGCAGTACACCGACGGAATCACACCGCAGAGCTCCGCCTGTGCAGGGCGCTGCCTCTGCCCGTCATTCAAAAAGTTCTTTGGTGTGGGCCTTTTTTGAGGCTAGTGCATCAGATCGCACAGCTGCTGTTTGCAACATATGTCTCAAGCGTATATCGCGTGGCCAAAACATCAGCCGCTTGGGTACCACATGCCTGACCAGACATATGTTGACCTGCCATGCAGCTCGTTGGCAAGCCTACCTCAAAGACCCACACCAAAGAACAAAGCGGACCTCTCCTTGCACCGCATCAGCTGGGATCTCCAACCCCACTATAACTTCAGTCCTCTCTGAAACATGCACTGAGAGGAATGAAGGTGTAGAATTAGGTGTGTCACAGCCAAGTACTTGCGGCCACTCTGCTAGCAGTACACCGACGTCCGATTCTAGCAGGCAAATTTCCCTGCCCCAGCTGCTGGACCGTCGAAAGAAGTTCACTCCCAGCCATCCACATGCCCAGCGGTTGAATGCTAGCTTGGCTAAATTGCTAGCGCTTCAACTGCTGCCTTTTCAGTTGGTAGACTCGGCCCCCTTCCGTGAGTTTGTGCAATGTGCGGTTCCTCAGTGGCAGGTTCCCAAACGCCACTTTTTCTCACGGAAGGCTATTCCGGCTCTCTACCGGCATGTGGAAGGCAATGTCTTGGCCTCGCTGGACAGGGCGGTCAGCGGTAAGGTGCATATTACCGCTGACTCATGGTCCAGCAGGCATGGACAGGGACGTTACCTTTCTTTCACGGCCCATTGGGTCACTCTTTTGGCAGCTGGGAAGGATGCAGGACAAGGTGCAGTAGTGTTGGAGGTTGTCCCACCGCCACGCCTCCAAAATGCTACTACTGGTTGTGACACACCTCTCTCCTCCACCCCCTCCTCTTCTTCTTCCTCCATGGCCTCTTCCTGTGGTTTGTCCTATGAACCAGCGGTGCTCCGTAGCCGTTCACGGGGCTACGCAAGTACGCAGGCAAAAAGATGCCATGCCGTGCTTGCGCTGGTGTGTTTGGGGGACAGAAGCCACACTGGGGCAGAGGTCCTGTCTGCTCTGCAGGGCCAGGCCGAGAGGTGGTTGACGCCACGCCAGCTTAAGCCAGGAATGGTGGTTTGCGACAATGGCACCAACCTCCTCTCCGCCCTCCGACAGGGACAACTGACCCATGTGCCCTGTGTGGCTCACGTCCTTAACCTGGTGGTGCAGCGGTTCTTGGGCAGGTACCCGGGCTTACAGGATGTCCTGAGGCAGGCCAGGAAAGTCTGTGTGCATTTCCGCAGATCTTATAATGCCAGTGCTCGCCTGGCTGAGCTGCAAAAGGAGTTGAACCTGCCCAAGAACCGCCTTATATGTGACATGCCCACCAGGTGGAACTCAACGTTGGCCATGCTGCAGCGGCTGCACACGCAGCAGAGGGCCATCAATGAGTACCTGTGCGACTACGGCACCAGGACAGGGTCAGGGGAGCTTGGTTTTTTTTCTCCACGCCAGTGGGGCATGATCAGGGATGCATGCACTGTCCTGGCACCATTTGAGGAGGCCACGAGGATGGTGAGCAGTGACAGTGCATGCATCAGTGACACTGTACCTCTTGTCCACCTGTTGGAGCACACGCTGCGTGGAATAATGGACAGGGCACTTGAGGCAGAACAGAGGCAGGAAGAGGAGGACTTCCTTGCCTCTCAAGGCCCCCTTTACCCAGACAGTGTTCCTTCTGTCCCACCCATCGCACAGGAAGAGGAGGAGGAGGAGGAGGAGGAGGAGGATTGTGTCAGCATGGAGGTGGAGGCTGGCACTCAGCATCATCAGCAGCAGTCTTTTAGGGATGATTTACAGTCCCAAGAAACCAGTGGACTTGTACGTGGCTGGGAGGAGGTGGCTGCGGATCATGTCGTCCTTAGTGACCCAGAGGACTCCGGAGCGAATGCCTCAGCAAACCTACGCTGCATGGCCTCCCTGATCCTGCAAAGTCTGCGGAAGGATCCTCGTATTCTTCGGATCAAGGAGAGGGACCATTACTGGCTGGCCACTCTCCTTGATCCACGGTACAAGGGTAAGGTTGCGGACCTTATGTTACCGTCGCAGAGGGAGCAGAGGATGAGACAACTCCGGGAGGCCTTGCAGAAAGGTCTGTGCAACGCGTTCCCAGAGACTGGGAGGTTACAAACTCCTGGTCCTGGACAACGAGTTGCTGAGGCTTCGGCCAGTCAAAGAAGGAGCGGTGGGGAAGGTGGCCGTCTGACCGATGCGTTCAGACAATTCTTTAGTCCGCAGCCCCAAAGTATGATCGGTTCCAGCAACCATCGCCAGCGTCTGATAAACATGGTGCAGGAATATCTAGGGGCAAGGTCAGACTTGGACACCTTCCCCACCGAAAATCCTCTGGCTTACTGGGTCTTGAGGATGGATCACTGGCCAGAGCTTGCACAGTATGCAATTGAGCTACTGGCCTGTCCTGCATCCAGCGTTCTTTCGGAACGCACATTCAGTGCTGCTGGAGGATTTGTCACGGATCACAGGGTGCGCCTGTCCACCGACTCGGTTGATCGACTGACTTTCATCAAGATGAACCAGTCTTGGATCACCACCAGCTACCACACACCTGATGCTGATATAACAGACTAATTGATTTTAACATGTCACATCCCTTCAAGACTGATGCTGATGCTGAGTGCCTGTGCTGTTATGTTGACTGGCTATCCTCCTCCTCCGAGTCCTCAATGATACGATTGATGATGATAGCTTGGAAGATCATTTTTGTTTATGGGTGCCGCCACCAGTGGCTAAGGCCCAATTTTTCAGCCCCTGTTTTACAGGGGCGTGTAATTACAATTTTTTTAGCAATAATTTGCCATAGGGCTCATTGCTGTGCTCCAAGTACAGTATCTGTGAGGGGTTGGAGTGTTGTGGCACCAGTGCCTAAGGCCCAATTTTTCAGCCCCTGTTTAACAGGGGCGTGTCATTACAATTTTTGAAGCAATACTTTGCAACAGGGCTCATTGCTGTGCTCCAAGTACAGTATCTGTGAGGGGTTGTAGTGTTGTGCCACCAGTGCCTAAGGCCCAATTTTTCAGCCCCTGTTCAACAGGGGCATGCAATTACAATTCTTGATCTAATAATTCACAGCAGGGTCCATTGCTGCACCCACCAAGAGTAACTCTGAGGGCTTACAGTCTTGTGGCAACGCCACCACCACCACCACCACGAAAGGCCCAATTTTTCAGCCCCTGTTCAAAAGGGGCATGTAATTACAATTCTTGATCTAATAATTCACAGCAGGGCCCATTGCTGCACCCACCAAGAGTAACTGTCAGGGCTTACAGTGTTGTGGCACCAGCACCACCATCAAAGCCCCAATTTTTACTACCACTGTTCAACAATTATATGTAATTAAAATTCCTGATATAATAGTTGACAGCAGGGCGTTCCAGCACCAACCAAGAGTAACTGAGTGCTTACAGTGTTGTGCCAACACCAACAACTAAGGGGCCTATTTCTGCAGAGTATATACGGCAGGTCCCTACTTTCAAACATCCAACTTACAAACGACTCCTACTTGCAAACGAAAGAAGACAACAGGAAGTGAGAGGAAATCTACCCCTAGAAAGGAAAATTCTCTCCTGTAAGAATAAATATGGGAGAAAGGGGTCTCATCTGTACTGATGCTTTATCAGCAATCCTTGTTTCAAGAAAAACACCACATTTCAAAAACAGTTGTCATTGGGACGGAAAGTGAGGTGAAATGTTCTGAACAGGGGCACAGACAGCAAAACAAATGTTACAGGGGTGATAACCCTTACCTATGTTTCCCAAAAAGTTTAAAAATAGATTTTTGGGCTGGAGCTACACTTCAACAATGTACCTGTTCAAAATTACAAACACATTCTACATAAGAACAAACCTACAGTCCCTGTCTTGTATGCACCGCCTGTATACGGCTGTTCAGAGTATATAGGGCCTTTTTTATTTTATGTGCGGGGTTCCCCTTAATATCCATACAAGACCCAAAGGGGCTGGTAATGGGCTGGGGTAGGGGGGGGGGGTCATGGGGTAGCTATGCCATTTTTCTTAAAGAATTTCATCCATATTACCGGGACCAGACATTACATTAAAGCCGCAAGCAGTTTTAAATGGCTTTTTTTTCCTTTAGAAGTGTCATTTTGTGCAGGGACAGTTCTAAACACGGGAAACACGTGGCACTTCACAGGCATACTTTAGACACCCCCCAGGTACGATATTTAAAGGAATATTTGACTTTTTTTTTTCACTTTATGCATCATTAAAATGACTGCTCCCGAAAAACGACCGTTTTTAAAACTTCTTTTTGCATTGATACATGTCCCCTGGTGCACAACCCGGGTTCCCAAACCCTATTTATGACAATAACATGCATAATAGTTGTTATAATTAGCACTTTAGAATTCGAACGTTCGCATCCATTGTATTTAATAGGGTTCTAATGTTCGTTCGAACTTTCGGTCCGTTTGCGGGTTCTGGTGCGAACCGAACCCGGGGGTGTTCGGCTCATCACTAGAATTTACCATATCTACCTATGTACATTTTATACTTGCATCGTGTATGTACTTTAACTGTATTGTTCTATGAAATAAATCATTTAGGCCCCTTTCACATTGGGGCAGTGGGTGCGTCGGCGGTAAAGCGCTGCTATTTTTAGCGGCACTTTACCGTCAATTTCGCAGCACTATTTGGCCACTAGCGGGGTGATTTTACCCTGCGCTAGCGGCCGAGAAAGGGTTAAAACCACCGCAAACCGCCTATGCAGCGGCACAGCCGCGGTGCCCATTCATTTCAATGGGCAGGAGCGGTGGAGGAGCGGTGTACACACCGCTCCAAAGATGCTGCTAGCAGGACTTTTTTTTCTGTCCTGCTAGCGCACTGCTCCAGTGTAAAAGCCCTCTGGGCTTTCACACTGGAGAGACATCAGCGGCTCTTTCAGAGCGCTTTGCAGGGGCTTTTTGCATGCTTCATTTAAGGTCCCAAAAGCCCTCTTATTTTTCCCTCTAGATTTCAGAACTATCATGAGGATAGAGTACCCAGCATGATTGATAGTATTACACACATGGGGGCTGTGTTTTTTTAAATCTCTCAATGACCTCCCTCGGCATAAGTCTAGGGGGTCAACAACTTTTGGTGCGTTTGTACCCCACAGGGGGGCACGAGTAAACACTTGGAGGGGAGTTGAATAAAGTGAAAATGCACGGAGCATGCACTACAGCTTTTTAAAGAAAGACTGCACAACGTTGTTTTGCACTTTTTTCTTGCACAATAGCACTTGAATTTGGACTGTTTGTAATACTAAGCATTGCATATATTGGCACTTTCATTTAATAGCACTTTAATTTGGATTGCTTTTGCAATATTCATGCACTTTTAGATGTTTTTGTATTGGATTTGGTAGGTTGGTTGGCTAAGCGCAGCCTTTTTCTTTTATTTACATGCATCTCTAAGGCAGCAGCTATGCAGGAGTTATACTACGCTTTTCACATAGGAGTAGGTTATTTCCCGATTATAAAAATACCTGCGCAATGGTTAGGATATAATTTTACACTCTGTGTGGATACCCTGGGGGCAAAGGACACAGATTTCCCTTTTTACCAAACCATTCCTTTACTTTGATGCTTAAGGCTATTTATTTGTTTGTGTATTATACAGTACCTTGTGGTGAGATTCTTCTCTAGTCCATTCTTAACTGAAATATTTTCTAGAACTGGGCCCAACTTCAACTCTATATAGTCTGTTACTTGCCTATAGGAAAAATTGAATCTTAGTTATACCAAATTTCTCCCAGAACGTGTCAAATGATGTGACATTACTGTACTTCTTTCACCTAGAAAGTTCAATAGCAAGTTGAAGCCCCTACTTTTTTGAACCTCTTGCTAATGTCTGCATACTTTATGTACTGTGTTGAAACCATGTTGTACACTGTATGGTTATTTGCATTAACAAACAGATGTACCTAGAAAAGGGCAGTAATAGCCATTATAATGTATTGTGCAGAGATGCTGAAAAAGTCTAACTGCATTTTCAGCTTCACCCTTACAGAAATCAGAGGTAAAAGAGCAAAATAAAAAATGTTTTTGTTTTTTTGTTGTATTATTAAAGGTCACCGAGATAGTGGCCCCTTGTGCCACCAGTGGAAAACGGTATTTTCCAAACATTATGTTTTACTGCCACACTGTATATGGCCACATGGTGGTGCTGGAGGCCTGTTCTTTAGTTCTTTGTTCTACCCTGAATCCATTAAGCTTTAAACATTTGTTTTATGTAAAGAAATACATCTTAATCGCTCCCAGTTTTACTTAAGCATATCTTACCGCACACTCAAACGATTCGGTTTCTTCAAGAAATTAATCTTGTCAGCGTTAAAAAATCGCCAGTGCCAAGGCAGCTTCAAGCTAAAAGGGGACAAGGTCGGGCTGGTAGCATAGGGTCATTGAAGTGCAATACTTCATACCAGTTCATCTACCATAGCTGGAGGCAGCCACGCTTCCAGCACACATAAGAAACCTGGAAAATGAATTTGAATACTAATTTATAAAAAGCCGCCTGTGGTTTCTAATCCAAAATAGAACTAATGAAACAATCAACCGGTGTCCTTTTTTGTTTTTAAACAATGGGGAAGAGAATGGTATTCCTGGGCACCTGACCTGATCATGTGCTCTAAAAATGAATAGTCTTGTGGATCAAAATTCTTCTTATGCCTTTTTTATGTGATATGTAGATCTGACTACATGTACTGTTTAGGCTGCATTCACACGTTAAGGCTCAGTTCACACCTATGCAGATTGCTTTTGATATGTTTTTGCAGTGCGTTTTGCATTTTTGCACACGTGATTTTGCCACGATTTGCATTTTTTATACTTTTTATTTTATTTTTTTTGGCAATTTGTTGTTGGGTACATATACTGTGGCAGGTCGGCTCTATTGCCCGAAACGACGTACCTGTATGTCATTTTGTAGAATAGCCAGAGGAGGCCAGAGGGAGAGCCAATCAGCGAGTTCGGTGGACACAAAGTCCGCCGGCAAACCGTAATTACTTCCCAGAGAGACATGACGGTGGTCTGCCGATGTAAACAAGGCAGATCGCCATCCTGTCAGGAATGAACAGAGAGAACACGGATCTCTTTGTTTATACAGTGAGTCCATCCCCCATACAGTAAGAAAGCATCCCCTAGGGACACACTTAACCCTTTGATATCCCTTGGTGTTAACCCCTTCCCTGCTAGCGTGATTAGTACAATGACAGTGCATTTTTTTTAGCACTGATCACTGTAATGCCGTGTACACTCGATAGGTTTTACCAATGAAAACAGTCCAATGGACTTTTCTCATCGGACAAACCGATCGTGTATGGGCCCCATCGGTCTTTTTTCCATCGGTGAGAAAAAATAGAACATATTTTAAATTTATCCGATAGGAAAAAAAACGATAGCAAATTCCGATCGTCTGTGTGGAACTCCATCGGACAAAAAACCCACGCATGCTCAGAATCAAGTCGACCCATGCTCAGAAGCATTGAACTTCATTTTCCTCGGCTTGTCGGAGTGTTTTACGTCACAGCGTTTGGGACGGTCTGATTTTTGACTGATGGTGTGTAGTAGGGTTGTCCCGATACCACTTTTTTAAGACCGAGTACAAGTACCGATACTTTTTTCCAAGTACTCGCCGATACCGAATACCGATACTTTTTTTTTTTATCTCTTTTAAAAAAAAAAAATTTTTTTTTTTTTACAATTTTTTAAATTTATTTATTGATTGATTTTTTATAATGTTTTCTTTTTTTAAGGGGTGGGGGGTGGACAGTGTCAGTGTGTTTTTTCTTCTATTTTATTTTATTTATTTTTTACAATTCATTTCTTTATTATTTATTTTTTTATTAAATTTTTTATTTTTTTATCAGCCCTGTTGGGGGGCTTTGGTGAGATATCAGGGGTCTTAACAGACCTCTGACATCTCCCCTTTGAGACAGAGAAAGGGACTAGGGACAGATTCCCCAGTCCCTTTCTCAGCAGCCTCTGCTGCGCTGAAAATGAATGGAGAGAAGACCGCGGCTTCTCTTCATTCATAAACTAAAACATTGTAAACACAGTTTACGATGTTTCAGTTATGTGAATGGACAGAGTCAGTGATCACTGACTCTGTACATTCCGAACAGTAAGGAGCCAGATTTACCGGCTCCTACCTCCGCTCTCCATCCTGACAGATGGAGGGGGTGGAGGAGGAGAACAGAGGGGGATGGCAGCACGGAGGGGGACACGGATTGGGACGGCAGCACGGAGGGGGACACGGATTGGGACGGCGGCACGGAGGAGGACACGGATTGGGACGGCGGCACGGAGGAGGACACGGATTGGGACGGCAGCACGGAGGGACACACGGATTGGGACGGCAGCACGGAGGGACACACGGATTGGGACAGCAGCAAAACGGAGGGGGCTGGAGGAGGATACGGGGACAATCAGCGGTGATCGTGTGTGGGGGAGCTACAAGCACCGATCACCGCTGATTTTAAAGCAGCTGATACCCGCGCGAGGGGGGGAGAGAGAGAGAGAGAGAGAGAGAAGTGGACTCGGAGAAACTACTTTTAAATATATACAGCGGTGATCGGTGCTGGTAACTTCCCCCACCGCACTGATCACTGCTGATCACAAGTATCGGGTGAAGCATCGGGAGCATTTGCCCGAGTACAAGTACTCAGGCAAATGCTCGGTATCCGTGCCGATACCGATACTAGTATCGGTATCGGGACATCCCTAGTGTGTAGGCTTCATCGGATTTCAGCTTCATCGGATTGCCGATGGAAAAATACATCGGATTAGAATCCATAGGAAATCCGATCGTGTGTACAGGGCTTTATAGTGTCCGATTTGTCCACCACAATATCAGAGTCTCACTAAATATTGCCTCCATTACTTACATTTTTTTTTAAATGCCATAAAAATATCCCATAGTTTGTAGACGCTATAACTTTTGCGCAAACCTATCAACATACGCTTATTGGGATTTCTTTTTACCAAAAATATGTAGCAGAATACATATCGGCCTAAATTGATGAAGAAATTATTTTTTTTGCATGTTTTTATTGGGTATGTTTTATAGCAGAAAGTAAAAAATATTGTTTTATTTTTTCAAAATTGTCGCTCTTTTTTTGTTTATAGCGCAAAAAATAAAAACCAACAGAGGTGATCAAATACCACTAAAAGAAAGCTCTATTCGTGGGGAAAAAAGGACATCAATTTTATTTGGGTACAACGTCGCACGGCCGCGCAATTGTCAGTTAAAGTAATGCAGTGGCGTATCGCAGAAAATGGCCTGGTCATTAATGGGGTAGAACCTTTCGGGTCTGAAGTAGTTAAACGCAAATCGTGGCAAAAACCAATACCAGGGTGGATAAAAATCTGATTTTATTTATTTATATCAGATTTTTGTGATTTTTATCCAATTTATTTAAATAAAATGCTTTTGGAGTAAAAATCTATCTACAGATAGTTTAGTATTTAAGATACATCATTCATTTAGTTTATTCAGCATGAAATGGAGCTTAGTTATGTAGCATGAGGCTGTATATTCTGCAATATTTACACCTTTGGTAAACTCATTCAATGAATCCAAGCTCTGCAAGCTGAGATAACATGCACTGCATTGATGCATTCACATAATTTTACAGTGAGATAAAACAAAGTTCAGGAATATTCCTTTATCCCATTGTTTGCAAATATATAAACGCTAAAAACTGTATGATTGTTTGAAGAGAAATGCATCTGTATCAGGCTCTAAGTGTGAGGAGGAAGGGCAAGCAGTAAAAATGAAAGTGAAACCTTCTAAGCAACTTATAAACCTTGTGATCTTTCTGCACATAGCTCGATTTGCATTATTCCTCCCTTGAGGAGCAAAATGGCAGCAGTCCGTAAAAGAGACCCAGTTTGGGAATATTTACTAACCTGACAGCTTATTATTCTAAATAGGAAACCTTAATTTCTCTAGTCGTCTTCTAGGACGGCACACCTGAGATGAGAGGCTCCTCCCTACAGGAAACACAATCAATCAACGGCTGTTTTAACCACTTAACAACCACCTGCCGACAAATAACGTCGACAAGGTGGTTGCTTAACTCTGGGAGGACGTTATATAACGTCCTCTCAGAATCGCGCTCCCGCGCGCCCCCTGGGGCGCACACACGGGAATCTCCGTGACCGCCGGGTCCAGAGGACCCGGCGCATCACGAATCGCGGTAAATCGCCGCTGATAGCGGCCGTTTACCACGTGATCGCTCCGTCAAATGACGGAGCAATCACTTGTAAACAGACCAGTGTCATGTGATGACGCCGGTTCCTCTCTCCCCTCTCTGTACCGATCGGTACAGTGTGAGAGGAGAGGGGAGGGAGAGGATCATGTCCGCTCCCTCCCCCATGTCAGATCATGTCAGCTGTGGGCTGGATCTGTGACAATTGCAGTCACAGATCCAGCAATCCATCCATCCCTGCTCAGCCATCCCTGCGCAATACTCTGCAATACCCTGGTGCAATACTCTGCAATACCCTGGTGCAATACTCTGCAATACCCTGGTGCAATACTCTGCAATACCCTGCGCAATACTCTGCAAAATACTCTGCAATACCCTGCGCAATACCCTGTGCAATACTCTGCAATACCCTGCGCAATACTCTGCAAAATACTCTGCAATACCCTGCGCAATACTCTGCAATACCCTGCGCAATACTCTTCAATACCCTGCGCAATACTCTGCAATACCCTGCGCAATACTCTGCAATACTCTGCAAAATACTCTGCAATACTCTGCAAAATACTCTGCAATACCCTGCACAATACTCTGCAATACCCTGCACAATACACCCTGCGCAATACTCTGCGCAATACCCCCTGTGCAATACCCCGTGCAATACCCTGCCATACTCCGCAATGCCCTGCAATACTCCGCAATGCCCGGCAATACTCTGCAATAACCACTTCCCGCCCGCCGGCCGTCATATGACGTCCTTGACTTTGTGCGGGGATATCTGAATGATGGGAGCAGCTACAGGCATCATTCAGATGTTAGCTTTTTCAGCCGGCGATTCCCTGCACCATAACAATCATAGCGGCTGTTCCGCCGCTTGATCGTTCTTACGGGAGGCGAGAGGGGATGTCCCCCCCGCCACCCTCCGGTGCTTCTACCGACTCACCGCTATGATCAAAGCCAGGATTTTTATTTTTTTTCAGGCTTCCCAGCCTAGAGGTGAGATGTGGGGTCTTATTGACCCCATATCTCACTGTAAAGAGGACCTGTCATGCCATATTCCTATTACAAGGGATGTTTACGTTCCTTGTAATAGGTATAAAAGTGATCAAAAAAAATTTGGGGCGGAAAAACATGTCAAACTAAAATAAAGTAAAATGAACAATAAAAAAATATATAGTTTTTTTAAGCGCCCCTGTCCCCGTGAGCTCGCATACAGAAGCGAACGCATACGTAAGTCCCGCCCACATATGAAAACGGTGTTCAAACCACACATGTGAGGTATCGCCGCGAACGTTAGAGCGAGAGCAATAATTCTGGCCCTAGACCTCCTCTGTAACTCAAAACATGTAACCAGTAAAAATATTTAAAACGTCGCCTATGGGGATTTTTAAGTAGCGAACTTTGGCGCCATTCCACGAGCGTGTGCAATTTTGAAGTTTGACATGTTGGGTATCTATTTACTCGGCGTAACTTCATCTTTCACATTATGTAAAAACATTGGGCTAACTTTACTGGGTTTTTTTTGGTTTTTTTTAAGCACAAAACATTTTTTTCCGTAAAAAACGTGTTAAAAAAATTGCTGCGCAAATATCGTGCAAGATAAAAAGTTGCAACGACCACCATTATATTCTCTAAGGTCTTTGCTAAAAAAACATATATAATGTTTTGGGGTTATATGTAATTTTCTAGCAAACAAATGATGATTTTTACATGTAGGAGAGAAATGTCAGAATTGGCCTGGGTGCTCCAGAACGCCTGAAGGTGCTCCCTGCATGTTGGGCCTCTGTATGTGGCCACGCTGTGTAAAAGTCTCACACATGTGGTATCGCCATACTCGGGAGGAATAGCAGAATGTGTTTTGGGGTGTAATTTGTGGTATGCATATGCTGTGTGTGAGAAATAACCTGCTAATATGACAATTTTGTGAAAAAAAATAAAAGAGAAAAAAAAATCTTGATTTTGCAAAGAATTGTGGGAAAAAATGACAACTTCAAAAAACTCTTCTTTCCAAAAAGGGGTCATTTGGGGGGTATTTTTACTTTTCTGGCATGTTAGGGTCTCAAGAAATGAGATGGGCCGTCAGTACTTCAGGTGTGATCAATTTTCAGATATTGGCACCATAGCTTGTGGACTCTATAACTTTCACAAAGACCAAATAATATGCACCAATTTGTACTTATTTTTACCAAAGATATGTAGCAGTATAAATTTTGTCCAAAATTTATGAAGAAAAAATAGTAATTTGCTAAATTTTATAACAGAAACTAAAAAAAAAAACATTTTTTTACAGAATTTTCAGTCTTTTTTCTCTTATAGCGCAAAAAATAAAAAACCCAACGGTGATTAAATACCACCAAAAGAAAGCTCTATTTGTGTGAAAAAAAGGACAAAAAATTCATATAGGTACAGTGTTGTATCACTGAGTAATTGTCATTCAAAATGTGAGAGCACCGAAAGCTGAAAATTGGCCTGGTTATTAAGGGGGTTTAAGTGCCCAGTGGTCAAGTGGTTAAGTCCCCACCCTTCCCCTTGATCCTCAGTTTTTGGGTTTCTCCCCACACAGCGAAACGTTTTTTTTTCTTCTAACCAGATGGCACCAGTTCACAACGGGGCCCAACTCCACCTAGATCCTGTATCCGAAGCGGAGAAGGCAGGCACATCGGTGGAGCAGACCTGCAGATCAGCCGCATGATCCAGCTAAGATACCTTCATTAGTTTATGGAGAGGGTCTTGCAGGCAGTGATACCACCCTAAGGTAGGCCTGAGATACTTGCTTATCCTCTAAGGTGTGCCGTCCTGGAAGATGACTAGAGAAAAGTGGCAGTTACACTTACCGGTAACTGCCTTTCTAGGAAATCTTCCAGGACGGCAGGCCTACTTCCCGCCCGTTGGAGGAGGGAAAATTGTAGAACACTAGAAGGTGAGTGCCTATGAGGAATGATTTCCCTTGTGAACCGGGTTCAGGAGTTACTTCTCTACAAACTGAGGATCAAGGGGAAGGGTGGGGACTTAAAACAGCTGTCGATTGATTGTGTTTCCTGTAGGGAGGAGCCTCTCATCTCAGGTGTGCCGTCCTGGAAGATTTCCTAGAAAGGCAGTTACCAGTAAGTGTAACTGGTACTGTTTGTTTGCAAATATTAAAGATTCCAACTACCAGCAAGAATAAGTCCTTACATTTAACCACTTCAATACAGGGCATTTTCACCCTCTTCCTGCCCAGGCTAATTTTCAGTTTTCAGCGCTGTAACATTTTGAATGACAATTGTACGGTCATGCAACACTGTACCCAAATGAAATTAAATATTTTTTTCCCCCACAAATAGAGCTTTCTTTTGGTGGTATTTGATCAGCTCTGCAGTTTTTATTTTTTTGCACTTAAAAAACAAAAGAAGAGTGACAAGTTTGAAAAAAACACAATTTTTTACTTTTTGCTATAATAAATATTCCAATTTAAAAAAAAAAAAAATCTTCCTCAGTTAGGGCCGATATATATTCTTCTACATATTTTTTGTAAAATCGCAATAAGCATATTTTTGATTGGATTGCGCAAAAGTTATAACACCTACAAAATAAGGGATAGATTTATTGCATTGTTATTATAATTTTTTTTTTTACTAGTAATGGCGGCGATCTGCGATTCTTATCGTGACTGTGATATTACGCCGAAAATATTGGACACTTTTGACACTATTTTGGGACCATTCACATTTATACAGCGATCAGTGCTATAAAAATGCACTGATTACTGTATAAATGTCACTGGCAGGGAAGGGGTTAACACTAGGGGTGATCAAGGGGTTAAATGTGTTACCTAGGGTGTAACTGTGGGGGGAGGGGACTGACTAGGGGAGGTGACCGATCAGTGTTCCTCTGTACAAGGAACACATGATCGGTCTCCTCTACCCTGACAGGACATGGTTTACACACACAGATCTACGTCCCTGCTCTGTGACAGGCAATCGCGGGTGCCGGCTAGATGGCCAGGAAGCCGAGGACGTCGTATGATGCCTGCCCAGGATGGGAGATCCCTCCTGCGGACGTCATTTTGACAATATGTGGGTAGGGAAGTGGTTAAAGAGCACCTGTCATTTCAGATCCATCATGGCAGCGCCTGTTAGTGGGCATCCACTCACCTGCTGCTGCCACGTCCCTCACCTGTTGTCACTGTCGCATCACCAGCCATCCCATTAAAGTGAATGGGACTGTCAGTGAGTCACCAGCGGGTCAGAGGAGGAGTCACTGCGACACAGAGATGACAGCTGCTCTATAAAAATTATGATTTTAATCAGGCCTTTTTACTAGTGACTTAAATCAAATCCTCTCTGCGCACTACATGCTTTTCTGCAGCTTCTCCACTGAAATCTATTGAACCAAAAAAGCTCTATTTTGCATTTTAAAAATGTGAACTTGTCCCATAGAAAAACATTTTAAATAAATTGTAGTGCTTTTCTGCAAAAAGCACCAAAAAACGCATAGGTGTGAGCCAAGCCTAAAGGCCCAAATAGATGATTGCCTTAACCTGTGCATTACTGCAGCACATGTTACATACATTGCTGCATTATGGTGGAAAATATTTAAGATTCCAACACACGCATTGTAGTGCATTATGTTTTAGATTTATGTGGCGTGTCTGATTTTCAGGTGGTTTTGGTGCCTTGGTAGCCCATTGATTTCAGTGGGCTGCCTGAAGGTGATGCACGTCAATACATGATATGACTCGGATTAAAGCAACGCCAGAATGTAAATGGGCCCTAAATGTATTTTTTTTTAATATTAACAATCATACATTTCATGTGCTACAATTATCATTAATAAACACTTTAATGGTGCTGATGCATCAGATTATGGACAACATGTTAACAAATTGCACAGATGTGAATTATCACAATTTGAAACAATGGCTAACCTATGTACATGTGCTGACAGGCGTTAAGAAGAAGAGTGAGCATGACAAAATTGATTTGCTTATGAAATTTACCCATTTTGTTTTGTCTACATTTTGAAGAAGTATATACTCTCCGATCTGCTCATTAGGGAAAATGTTCCAGGCCAGCAACTGTCAGACTCCAGGTGACCTCTGAAATCCTCCCCATGTTCTTATTTTGCAGTATCCATTCTATTATCTGCTCATCAAAGCTGTCATTCTGGTTCTCACCCCCTGGAAAGCAACAGACGGAGTCTTCCAGGCCTGGGCAATGGCTCTCTTGGCAGAAATAAAAAGGTATGTGGCCAATTTCTGCTGGGGCGTAAAGAGGCCTGGTGTAGGGCAATGTAAGAGAGCCAGTTGGGCATCCTTACGGATTGTCATATGAAATATTGTCTGCAACAGTCCAAAGACCCTGGACCAGAAGCCGATCAAGCGTGGGCAAGACCACCATATATGTAGGACATCCCCACATTGACCACAATTCCGAAAACATCTGTCATTGCTGCCAGGGTAAGCATGGACCAGCCTAGCCGGGACCCAGTACCACCGCAGGAGCACTTTATAAGCGGTCTTTAGGGTGGAAGTGTTGAATGAACATTTCGCAATTGATGTCCAGGCTTTACTCCAGTCCCCCCCCCCTCAATACCAGATCCATGGTCTTGCTCCCATTGTGTCACATAGGAAAGGGTCGAAAAAGATGACCTACCATTAGGAGAGGTATAAAGCGATTAAATAAAACCCAGGGACCCCGGAGAATGTAAACAAGTATGCTCAAAAGAAGTCTTGCGAAAAGGAAAGGTGGAGGTACGACAAAGAGACAAAATCCAATTGCGCAATTGCAAGTAATGGAATTGCTCTTGCCTGGGAATCTCGTGTGTCTCTTGAAGGGCCTCCCATGATGGGAACGAGCGCGCAGTTAAAAAATGATGCACCCTGAGGAAGCCGTGAGAGGTCCACCAGGAAAAGGAGCGAGGTCGTTCCAACCCTGGTAGAAAAAGGGGATTATTGACAATTGGTAGAAGAGGTAAGAAATGGGACATCAAGTTCCCAGAATATCCAACAGAATCCCACAGCTTCAAGCTATGAAGCATTAAAGGGCTTAGCATTATGGGACGTTATCTCTGAGGAAGCCAGAGCAACGCTTCTAAAGAAATTGGGGCACAATTGGGTAGTTCTAAAAGCACCCATAATGGGACGTCAGAAGTGGCATGTAACATGGACAGTTGAGAGATCTGAGCCGCCAAGTAGTACTTGCCCAGATTAGGAGCTCCCAAGCCCCCTTGTAATCTGTGGGTGTAGAGCGTCAATCTGGGAACTCTAGGGTGTTTGTGAGCCCATATATACTGAAGGATTCTATTCTGTAAAAGACGTAGAAAGAAGGAGGGGACGTGTATGGGCAAGGTCCGAAAGAAATATAGGGCCTTGGGGAGGATCGTAATTTTAACCGCATGGATCCAGCCTATCCAAGAGAGGGAAGGAAATTGACAGGAGTGGAGAAGAGAGGTCAGGGAGCGCAGCACAGGATAGTAGTTGGCCGAGAACAAAGTGAAGTAGAAGGAAGTGAGTTTAATCCCCAAATAAGTCACCAGCCCTTTCATTAAAATGCACAGATGTGAGCTACATCCATAGGAAACCATGTTAAATGGACTGTAGTGTGTTTCTGCAAAACTGAAAACGCACTAAAAAATGCATAGGTGTAAACCAGCCCTTAAATCGCACAGGACTCTTTTAAAAATGGACTGCAGCTGCCCTGGACAAGTGTGAGCCGGCTCCATTGCAAGCTGGTCCAGTTCACGTGTTATGCAAATCGGATGCGACTCAAAAGTGATCCTATTCGCATGTATGTGAACCGAGCCTAACACACAGCAGCCTGTTTTTTTTTTATATGCAGCCCTAGCCATTTACCAATTCCCCCTCTCAGGCAGCTGCCACAATAATATAAAGTAAATGTTGATATCTCTGGCATCGTAAGCAGCAGCCTTTTATAACACTGCCAGCCCAGCACTAAGGACCTTTTATTAGTTTGCTGCCTCCTGTGGCACTGACCCCCCCCCCCTGCAAATGCATTGCAGTTGCCACCTGCATATGGGGTGTCCTGAACTTTGCATTTAAACCCGCTGCAGATTGTAAGGGCAGTGCGTTTGGAATGCAGTGTGGGAAACGTGCAGGGAACGCGAGTTTCCCACAATGCGTACCAATGTGAACAGGCCCTGAGAGAGTTCCCTGCTCCACTATCCCGGGCTGTATAGGTCTGCTTCACAGTTTTTTCACTAGAATGCGGGGAGGGAAAGCCTTTTTTTCCGTGTGGCTTCCTGCACTGCAATCCAATTACACTGCCCTTGCAATCTGCTGTGGGTGTCAGTGCAAAGTTAACGACACCCAAAATGCAGGTTGCAAAAATGATTGGGATGGGGGGCTAACACCATGTTTTACCGCACCAGATGACACCAACCCTAGTGGCGTCACTGCAGACACTGAAGAAAAAAGCTGAGAATAGTACTAACTCTTTCCTTGGGTAGAGATACGCGGTACATCTCTTGTATTCACGGTGTTAATACCCATGGTAAAAGCCATAAGAAAAGCTTAAAGCTTGTGAGATGAAGCCTCTGCACCTGATTCACAAACATATACACAGCTTATTTTTTAAGCTTAACTCTGGGAACAAAAACAATGTTTGGGTCAACGCTGTGCAAAAATAAATTACCTCTGTTGGTGTGTGTCCCACATGCTTCTCCGTTCAGGAAAAAACTGCCATTCAGTCTCCACAGTACTGTTTGTGCCGATGATAGGGAAATTTCATATTTCCTTATTGTTATTGGCTCATATGATGTCTTATTCGCTGTCCATCACCAGATATTGAGACCTTAAACAGGCTTCTATACTGCTGAACTCTCGAAATGGAAAGTTTGGCGTTCATTTGTTAGTCCAACATGTAGTTTTTCTTTTTTTTCCTTTTGATTTTTGTATGTTTTTATTATTTTCAGCCCTAACATAGCCAAATGAGATGTTCTGTGTAGGTAAATCATATAGAGAAAGTAGATAGATACACTTTAGATCCCATATTTCCTATTTGAAATAACTTTTAGCCAGGGAGTGGAAGGATGTAAAACACATGAATTACTTTTTGTTTCCTACAACTAAGTGCTTTCCCTCCCCTGTTGAGATGTTGCCTTTACATACAGTTGGAGGCATTACTTTACGCTATTTGTAAGCCAGTGGACTGATGGGGAAATTTAATAATTCCTTATTGTTATTGTCTCACAATATCTAAGGATTAATTCTAAGCCTGGTTACCTCAACTGACTTCATACCAAAGGAATGTCATTACAAAGTAACCAAATGACCAAGTCCTTAAAAGGTATTGTTGCTTTCAAGGGGGGATGGCCAAATGCTACCCACCAGTCATGTGTATATACTACAGCCAAAACTAAAAGTAGAAGTCCTCCCAAACCCTAAAATCCCTACATCTACAGACATCCACGATCTAACACTAACCTATCTAACCCTGTAAAAAGAAATCAGTATACATACCTTTTATTGAAGCCGATCTGACCCGATCCCACGCTGAGCTGTGGAGGCGGGGGCAGAGGACACATACAGACATACGGAAGCCCCATAGTAAGTCTATGGGTGACGTCACTTCCCATTAATTTTGCAGCCGTTGTCGACTGTCCTCTGCAGAACTTCCCCCATTGGAGACCAGATCGTTTTGACTTCAAAAAAGGTATGTATACTGATTTCTTCTTTACCGGGCTAAATAGGTTGGTGTTAGATCGTGGATGTCTGTAGATGCAGGGATTTTAGTGTTAGGTTGGACTTGCACTTTAAAATAATCAGTCTCGTCTCAGAGCTGCTTAAAAGCACGCTCCTGGTTTTGATCATATGTTCCCAGCAGCAATATAATCGGGCAGGACTCTTTAAGGAAAAAGCATCTATAGCTATGTATTCTTGTTACATTCTCTCATTTTATTACATTTGTTATCTTTATCTGTATCTGTCATTACTTAATTAAATGTTATACCTACGAGTGTTTTGATCTCCCTTTTTTTTTACATTGCAAAATAAAAATTTTAACTATCACGTAACCGTGATAAAACAGCCAAACATCCGGTACTGAGACCTGTAGTTCCAGCAATAGTACAGTGATTATTGTACTATGGAAGTTGCTTGTTGTACACGTTTTCCATTCAGAAAAAATCCCTATATTTTTGCTCTTTTTCATTAGTCCCTTGCAAAATCTGTGAAAATAAATAATACAAGGCTTTTGCTGAATGGAGGTATACAGCGAGCAATCTGCTATGATCAGAGTAGTACAAGTCTCAGTGCTGGATGTTCAGCACTTACAGTAATTTACAGTAAGTAACAGTTTTACATAAGCATAGCAGCCACCAAATGTGGTGCATGCATCGATAGAGCAAGTAATCCAAAATAGATTTTTGTTTAGGAGTCCAGCTTTAAGGGATAAGTTCAGCTTTAGTAACACGTTACATGTTGCACCCATATTTAAAGTGTGACATGTTGCTAATTGAGCAGCCCCGTAACCCCCCCCCCCCCCCCCCTCCAGTACTTGTTGAGACAGCGGGCTGGTGATCTCTCCACCACCCCCACACCCCCATACACGCTGTCACAATAAAATAAAAAAAACGCAGCTGTGCGGGGCTCTGCCCACTGGCTGCACCATTCAGGGTCCTGTGAATGGGAGAACTACCATCAGCCACTGCGGCTGACGTCTTTTAGTTCTCAATGAACCACCAGGGCACTGATGAGCGCTCTGGGTAAATCTCAGGAGTCTGAGATTGCACCCGTGATCAACAATGCTTTACAGGCTCCTATTAAAAATAATTGCATGTTTTTTTTACCTGCAAAAATATGTATATTTATTATTATTTATTATTTATTATTTATTATTATTTTTTTTAAATAAAAATTAAGTCATCCTTTTAAAGCTTATGTTTAGTCGTAATCGCCGCAAAACTTTTGGTGTGGTGGGGGTTTAAAGAGCTGACGGACCTGTGACAGGCACTCATCAAGAGTACCCAACTATGACTGCCCGCCCTTCCCAACTCCTCCATTCATAGTTTTTCATTCAGAGTACAGCTTCTATCTACAAATGGAGGATGGGTGTATGAATATAATGTCTGACTCCTCCATGCATAGATCATGTTTATTCATAGAAGCTATAATACAACTTCTTTCCTTTGGTATGGGGCGTCAGGGGTAATAGAGCTGACAGATCTGTGACAGGCACCCATCAAAAGTTTCCAGCTATGCCTACCCTTTCCACTCGCCTTCACCAGTCATAGAAGCTGTACTATAGACTCTGTGAATGAAAAATGATCTATGAATGGAGAATGGATGGATGGATGAATAAAAGGTCCACCTCCGCCATTCATAGGTAATTTTTCTTTAATAAAAGCTATAGTACAGCTTCTGTGAATGTACGAGGTGGGCGGTAAAGGCAGGCATAGTTGGGCACACTTGATGAGTGGCTGTCACAAGTTCATTGGCTCTATGAACCCCCTACCACACCTGAAGATTAGAGACAGGGGTAGGGGAAATTGATGAAGAAAGATTTCAATTAATGCAGGAACTAGGAGCACAAGGGACATTGTTCCTTGTGACAATTTTTTTTTTTCGTGTTGACTAATTTTAGGCTTTATTAATTAAACTGAGTTTGATATTTGGAAAAAAAAATAATGTTTCCTTGGGTATGTAATTTAACTTTTTTTATTTATTTTTTTGTCATTCTAGAGAAGTTTGAAGATGCTTTTGCTGCCCTGCAGTTTTGTACCTTTTATGCCCTGGCTGTGACTCAGGTATGATTTGAGTTTACCGTACATGTTGCTACAGCTCTTCCCAGAATAGACCTTAATAGACCTTGATGAACCAAGAATGTATTTCACTATAGCTGCAATGAGGTCATTAGCATGCAATTTAGCACATGATTAAAACCCAGTTAACCTTATTGCTGGAGATAAGCGACCTTTCCCAGATACATAAAGTCATCAGGGTAGCTTTCACCCGAGATTTATCATGAGATTTTGTTGTAATTTCAGAAAAGACTGCTGTAACACTGGGTTTAAGAAACCATGTATTTATCTGCTAAAAAATGTTCTGAGAGCAATATGGGTGCTGCCGTTGCCAAAACAGTGGCACCATTAATTCAACTTTTAGTGACCTTATAGTCAGGGTGGTTGCTTTAAACGAAAACTTCTGAAACCGTTATTTTTGCTTTGTGGCAGGTTTTCTTTAAAGAGAAATTGTCACTTTAAAATTTTTCATTGATTGGTTTGATGCAAAAAAGAAACCATACAATGTAAGTCTTCTGTTTAAGGCCCCTTTCACACGTGCAGACAGTATGTCCGTATTTCATCCATCCATTTTCGGATTAAATACGGACATACATGCATCCCTATGGGATAGCAGGTGTCAGCGGATGAACATCCGCTGACACCCGATATCATCCGTGTCCTCAATGCTCCGATTCTGCAGACGGAGGAAAATCCTATTTTTCTATCCGTCTGCAGAGCGGATCGGATGAACATGGACAGACGGTCCGTGTTCATCCGATCCCCCCCATAGGGGAGATCAGAGATCAGGGATCTGACAGGGCGGTCATCTGCCGGCTCAGCGGGGATCACCGGTGCAATCCCCGCTGAGCAAGCGGATGTTCACGGGGCGGATCATCACGGATCCGTCCCGTGTGAAAGGGCCCTAAAGCTGGTAAATTCACAGCTACCATAAAAGAGTTGGTGTTATGGAATATACCTCTTATTTCCCACAAAGCCCTGGAAATAGACAGCAGCCAACACTATGGCAGGCAGTCTGTATCCACCACATTGTGTGTTCCTGGAGTGTTCTGAGATTTCCCTATTTTGTGTTCATCATATAAATCACCTGTAAACATTTGTTGCACTTTATATTTGTTTCTTCCAAGCATAGGTATAGTATTAACCTGTAATAAGGACACCAGCTTATCTTAAGGTTGGTTCTTGGGCCCTCGTAGATCTGGGGAACCCTACAGACTAAAAATGTGCCTCTGTCTTTCAGTCATGGCCGAAATTGTTGGCACCCCAGAATTTTTTCCAGATAATCAAGTATTTCTCACAGAAAAGTATTGCAGTAACACGTTTTGCTATACACATACACATGTTTATTCCCTTTGTGTGTATTGGAACAAAACAAAAAAAGGGAGGAAATTGGACATAATGTCACACAAAACTCCAAAAATGGGCTGGTCAAAATTCTTGGCACCCTTTCAAAATTGTGGATAAATACAATTGTTTCAAGCATGTGATGCTCCTTTAAACTCACCTGGGGCAATTAACAGGTGTGGGCAATATAAAAATCACACCTGAAAGCAGATAAAAAGGAGAGAAGTTCACTTATGCTGGCCATACACTATACGAAAAATCGTCCGAACGAACTTTTCGAAAAACGAAAGTTCATTCGTGAGCGCAAACGATAGTGCCATCATGTGATGACCGATAAATCATTCAGTGGACATAAATAAAATAAATAAAAACATTTTTTTTTTTTTTACATATACCTAGTGCAGAAAGTTCGTACGGGAAACACATTAACCTTCCGATTTATCGTTCGTTTGGCAGAAAATTTCCAAACTTGTCCTTTGTTTTTTCGGTTAAAAAACGTCCCAAAGATTATCGATTTTGTGCCCATTAACTGTCCGAAAAACGAAAGAACTGTCTGAACGACCGATTTTTCGTATAGTGTATGGCCAGCATAAGTCTTTGCATTCTGTGTCAGTGTGTGCCACACTAAGCATGGAAAACAGAAAGAGGAGAAGAGAACTGTCTGAGGACTTGAGAACCAAAATTGTGGAAAAATATCAACAATCTCAAGGTTACAAGTCCATCTCCAGAGATCTAGATTTGCCTTTGTCCACAGTGCGCAACATTATCAAGAAGTTTGCAACCCATGGCACTGTGTAGCTAATCTCTCTGGGCGTGGACGGAAGAGAAAAATTGATGAAAGGTTGCAATGCAGGATAGTCCGGATGGTGGATAAGCAGCCCCAAACAAGTTCCAAAGAAATTCAAGCTGACCCCACTGCTGACACAGAGACATAAAAAAGCAAGACTACAGTTTGCCAAAATGTACTTGAGTAAGCCAAAATCCTTCTGGGAAAACGTCTTGTGGACAGATGAGACCAAGATAGAGCTTTTTGGTAAAGCACATTATTCTACTGTTTACCGAAAATGGAATGAGGCCTACAAAGAACACAGTACCTACAGTGAAATATGGTGGAGGTTCAATGATGTTTTGGGGTTGTTTTGCTGCCTCTGGCACTGGGTGCCTTGAATGTGTGCAAGGCATCATGAAATCTGAGGATTAGCAAAGGATTTTGGGTCGCACTGTAGAGCCCAGTGTCAGAAAGCTGGGTTTGCGTCCGAGATCTTGGGTCTTCCAGCAGGACAGTGACCCCAAACATACGTCAAAAAGCACCCAGAAATGGATGGCAACAAAGCGCTGGAGAGTTCTAAAGTGGCCAGCAATGAGTCCAGATCTAAATCCCATTGAACACCTGTGGAGAGATCTTAAAATTGCTGTTGGGAAAAGGCGCCCTTCCAATAAGAGAGACCTGGAGCAGTTTGCAAAGGAAGAGTGGTCCAAAATTCCGGGTGAGAGGTGTAAGAAGCTTATTGATGGTTATAGGAAGCGACTGATTTCAGTTATTTTTTCCAAAGGGTGTGCAACCAAATATGAAGTTAAGGGTGCCAAGAATTTTGACCAGCCCATTCTTGGAGTTTTGTGTGACATTATGTCCAATTTCCTCCCTTTTTTTGTTTTGTTCCAATACACACAAAGGGAATAAACATGTGTATAGCAAAACATGTGTTACTGCAATACTTTTCTGTGAGAAATACTTGATTTTCTGAAATTTTTTTGGGGTGCCAACAATTTCAGCCATGACTGTACTATCCAACAAAGCTATATTCCATGTATTACCGATAACTGATAGAAGGCATTGGCTATTTTAGGTGGTAGTAGTAGCTTTGAGACCAGGTACACTTGGCAAGACATGTGAAACCAAGCCTAGCAGTACTGCTGGTTTAGCTCTCTGGTTGTTCACCATCATATGCAGTCACATATACATTATGTTAGTAATCAGCAAAGTACCACTACACGTACATGGTACTAAATTGTGGTAGTGCATTCAATTTTCACAGGGGGTTAAATATAACAGATCCCCTGAAGCTGTTTCTCTTCAGTGCTCTGCCCATCGCTCACACTAAAGCCATGTACACACGATCGGTTTTACCGATGAAAACAGTCTGATGGACTGTTTTCATCGGACGAACCGATCGTGTATGGGCCCCATCTGTCTTTTTTCCATCGGTGTGAAAAAATAGAACATGTTTTAAATTTATCCAATGGGAAAAAAAACGATAGAAAAATCCATCGGATAAAAAACCCACGCATGCTCAGAATCAAGTCGACGCATGCTCAGAAGCATTGAACTTAATTTTTCTCGGCTCATCTGAGTGTTTTAAGTCACCGCGTTTGAAACAGTCCGTTTTTTGAGTGATGGTGTGTGGGCAAGACTGATGGAAGAAAGTTTCATAGGATTTCCGATGGAAAAAAACATTGGATTAGAATCCATAGGATATCCGATCGTGTGTACAGGGCTTCAGACATCATTAATGCAGGACCAACCAGAATTGAAAGTAGGAATGCCAAGAGCCTGCTTATAATGCAGAGGGTCGGAAAGAAGAGGGAAGCACTGGCTGCTGGGGGAGCGAGAGATAAGGTAGGTAAAAGTGCTTTTAACTGGTGCCCAAGGCCCAAAAACAAAACAAAACAAGCATCTAATCCTTGTAGGGCAAGGGTAGTGTTTTATTTATCTTGGAGCTCGACTTTAAATCTACCAGGTATTGTCTGGATGATGGAGCACAATCTAGTGCACATCTTATAGGTCACATTTTCAACTGAAAAACGGTCCAGTTTTTCGAGAAAATGCACTTCTAAAAAAAAAGTCAGCTTTGGCTAATATAGTATTTTAAATCAACTTGATTGATGAATATAAACACTCTCTGCAGTAGATACTTAGACATGCACATTTGCATCCTATGCATCAGGATCTTAAAGTAGAACTTTGGAGAAAAGGTTTTTTTCATTTTGCAAAAAGTAAGGGAGAGTTATCCCAATACAGTAGGGTGACCAGACATCCCCGGTTTTAGGGGACAGTCCCCGGATTGAGGACACTATCCCCGGACCAAGTCTGTCCCCGGTTTTGTCCCCGGATTGGATTTGAACAGGGGCTGGGGCAATTTCAAAGACAGTCTGAATTACACCCCCCCCTGCTCTGCCACTCCTACTAGCTTAGGGGATGTATTTTCTTCCATTATCTTTTCCCCTTTCTGATGATAAAGTGCTGGTCGGAGCGGAGTGAATATTCCTTCAGTTTCGGGTGCATGCCCATTCAGCTCCACTTGCATGTTCTTCTGTCTTGGCTCAAGTCCCGGCCAGCCGCATGCCTGCTTATCTCCTTGCTTTCCCTGGTGGAGAGATCTTCCTCCGCTCCCCACCCAGTAGTAGCCGGGGCCTGGAGAGTAAGACTTGACAGGCTGTGAGGCGGGCGGTAGTGGCGATGGACAGAGAGTCGCTGATTGCCGCCATTACTAGTAAAAAAAAAAATGTCCCGGATTTCATTTTAAAAATCTGGTCACCTTACCCTACAGCCCTCTATATTAATATGCCTGCTCGGTCTTGTTGAACAGCTAATTCCCACTGTAGCAGGACGTACCATAGTGAGCCTACTGCTGTTTTATGCCAGGAAAAGCATCACACTTCATTGGAAGAAATCGGCCCCACCTACGATCACCTTCTGGAAACAGCTGGTGAACAAGTGCTTGCCCCTGTACAAAGATACATACACCAACAGAGGCTGCCCTAACAAATACCAGAAAGTGTGGTCCAAGTGGTTAGCTGAGCCGTCCACAGCATAAGTAGGTACAGCGGTGGCTGAGTGAATAGCAGTTCTGCTTAGCTGCATCCCTATCCAGTAATACCCCCTTTATTCTATCCACGAATGTCCAGGTTTTGAGTAAGTTGTGATCACTGTTTATTTGCCATATGGTCACTGAGGGGAGCATGAAGCCGGCAATTTTGCTGACTCCCATGACTCTGTCTGTGAGATCCACACCATTCTTAACGTAATGGTGCCTACCGCTTTATTATAGTGTGAATATTTATCCATGTCAACATATGCACTCGTGCGAGAGTCACTATTGTGCCTTTTGTTTTTTGATTTTGTTTATGTACTCTATGTTGTTTACCTATGTGTGTCGGTAACACCAATAAAAAGATTTAAAAAAAAAAAGTTAGGGAAAGTTCTAACCCCATGTCCGATTTAAAGGGGGGTTGTTACCTGTTCTCATGTATAGTTGAAATGTTCCTAAAGTGGTTGTAATAAGGCTTACCTGTAGGTACAGTGAATATCTCCTAAACTTGCGGTGTTTAGGAGATTTTCACACTGCATGCAGCCAATGACGTCACCAGCGGATGCGGTCTGAAGGTCCAGCAACCTTTGATTGAAAAAAATTGACTTTCTTATATCTTGTTGACCCCAGATCTCACATTAAAGAGGTCCTGTCATGCTTATTTTTTTTTCATGCTTCTATTCTAAGGGATGTTTACATTCCTTGTAATAGGAATAAAAGTTATTCAAAAATGTGTTTTTAACTTTACTGTTTTCTTATTTTTTTAGAATTTTTTTTTTTTAAAACAATTTGTAAGATCGCTGCGCAAATACGGTGTGAAATAAAGTATTGCAACAACTGCCATTTTATTCTCTAGGGTGTCTGAAAAAAATATATATAATGTTTGGGGGTTCTAAGTAATTTTCTAGCAAAAAAAAAAGTTTTAACTTGTAAGCACCAAGTGTAAAAAATAGGCCTGGTCCTTTTAACCACTTGTTTACTTGGCACTTAAACCCCCTTCCTGCCCAGGCCAATTTTCAGCTTTCAGCACTGTCACGCTTTGAATGACAATTGCGCGGTCGTGCGACGTGGCTCCCAAACAAAATTTACGTCCTTTTTTTCCCACAGATAGAGCTTTCTTTTGGTGGTATTTGATCATCTCTGCGGTTTTTATTTTTTGCGCTATAAACAAAAAAAGAGCGACGATTTTGAAAAAAAACACTATTTTTAACTTTTTGCTATAATAAATATCCCAATTTAAAAAAAAAAAAAAAATTCTCAGTTTAGGCCGATACGTATTCTTCTACATATTTTTGGTAAAAAAAAATCGCAATAAGCGTTTATTGATTGGTTTGCGTAAAAGTTATAGCGGCTAAAAAATAGGGTATAGTTTTATAGCATTTTTATTAATATTTTTTTTTTTTACTAGTAATGGCGGCGATCAGCGATTTTTATTGCGACTGCGACATTATGGCGGACACATCGGACACTTTTGACACCATTTTGGGACCATTGTCATTTTTACAGCGATCAGTGCTATAAAAATGCACTGATTACTGTAAAAATGACACTGGCAGTAAAAGGGGTTAACCACTAGGGGCGCGCTGAAGGGGTTAAGTGTACCTAAGGGAGTGATTCTTACTGTGGGGGGAGGGGACTGACTGGGGGAGGTGACCGACGGTTGTCACTATGTACAAGGGACACACCATCGGTTTCCACTCCCTGACAGGACGTGGATCTCTGTGGTTACACACAGAGATCCACGTCCCTGTCTCTGTAAATGCCGATCGCGGGTACCTGGTGGACATCGCAGCCGCCAGGCACGCGCATCGGCACCCGCATGACGCGGCGGGCACAGAAGTCCACGATGCGCGCTCGGGAGTGAGGAAAGGGGAGGACGTCAATAGACGTCCTCCCGGCATTCTAGGTCCGCGCTGTAGCCGTCATTCGGCTATAGCGCGGACCTCTACTGGTTAAAGAGGAAGTAATCCCTCTGACACTTTTCCTGAAAATAAAAACCCTGCAAGAGAAAGGCATAATGAGCCAGTATGCATAGCATACTAGCTTATTATGAATTACTTACCTGAGACCGAAGCCCACGCAGCGGTCCTCGTTCCTCTCCGCCGCCATGATACCCGAGTGACTTCCTGGTATTGCTGCTCCGGTGCTGTGACTGGCCGGAGCAGCGATGACGTCACTCCCGCACATGCGCGCTGAAGCCAGCAGTGACGGCTTGATCGCTTTTCACTGCGGCACGTTCAGTGCGCCTGCGCTGTTGTCTACAGCGCGCATGCGCCGTAGACTTCGGTGCAGTCTTTTCTACAAATATTTCCTTAACCATGTAGGTTAAGGAGATAATCCTTGCACCTACAGGTAAGCCTTAATCTAGGCTTACCTGTAGGTCAAAGTGGTCTGTAAGGGTTTACAACCACTTTAAGTGGTTAAAAAGCAAGTTTAGTTTTTTTACTGAGTAAGCTATCGGGCAACAATACAGGTTGATGTTTCCCTTGTGTCATGGATTGTAGACTACCTGATGGGAAGACTGCAGTATGTGCATTTGCAAGTCTGTGTGTCGGATAGGTGATCAGCAATATTGGGGTTCCACAGGGGACAGTTCTCTCTGTCTTTCTTTTTACTGTCTATACCACTGATTTCAGCTACCAGACAGAATCTTGCCATCTTCAGAAGTTTTCTCATGACTGCAGTAGTGGGATGTATCAGGGATGGGAAAGATGCTGGGTATAGGACTGTGGTGGAGAACTTTATCACACGGTGTGAGGAAAATCAATCTGTATCTAAATGTGACAAAGACAAAAGAGCTGGTTGTGGATTTCAGAAAGAGGAAGCCACCAGTGTCCCTAATTTCCATTCAAGGGGTGGATGTGGAGGTAGTAGAGAGTTACAAGTATCTGGGGGTGCACATAGATAATAAGTTGGACTGGAGTAGGAACACTGAGGTGCTCTATAGGAAGGACCAGAGCCTCCTCTACTTTTTGAGGAGACTGAGGTTCTATAACATCTGCTGGACCATACTGAAGATCTTTTATGAGTCTGTGCTGGTCAGCGCTCTCCTGTATGCAGTGGCATGCTGGGAAAGCAGGCTTAGGGTGTCCAATACCAACAGACTGATTTGCAATGCCAGTGATGTTGTTGGATTAGAAATGGAGTCTTTAACAACAGTTTTGGAGAGGAGAATGTTGTTCAAGGTACATTCAATCTTGGACAACTCCTCCCACCCACTCCACAATACGCTGGTCAGTCTGCGTACCATCAGTGACAGATTTTTACAACTACGAAGCACCACAGCACAACGCAGGAAATAATTTTTGCCTGTGGCAATCAAGTTGTATAATTCTTCTCTGTGAGTGCTGGAGGTCAAGATTTAAGTCTGGTATATGATCAGGATTTTATGTTGTTTTTATAGTATGTTGATATGTTAACTATTATTTGGGATTATGTTAGAGTAAGGGATGTATTCTTTGCATTTGGTACTTTGACTTTGTTATTTTAATCTGTGTTATTTATTCTATGTTGTACTCAGTGGCGTAGCGTGGGGGGGCGGTCGCCCTGGGCGCAAAATTTAGAGGGGCGCAGCAGCAGGCAGCAGGTTACCTGCAGCTCTTCTCCTGCGCTGTGCAGTGTAGGAGACTGTGAGCTCTTCCGCTTCACTATGAGAAAGAAGTTGTGGTGCAGTCCCGGCTTAGGCTCCAGCGGTGACACTGACACAGCAGTGAGTAAATGAACACTGAAGACCATCCATGATGATCCCAGGGATTGTGACCGTGTGGAGACTGGGGGGCAGGAGGAGGGCAGGCAGCTCACGAGGCATCCTCTCCATTACACGCCACTCCTCACACACGAGGTCCAGGATCCTGGCTCGTGCGACATGCTTTCCAGTCCACTTAGCCCGCTCCACAGCCCAGACTTCCGACCACCGCCGCTTCTCCTGAGTCCTGACTGTGCCTGTCAGTGTGCTGCTACGTGGCCCCGGTGTTTCTCGACAGGTCACCGGCACTCTGACCCTGCACCGACCACCCCAGGACTGGGGGAAACCGGGCTAGGAGGAAGAGGATGAGGCATCATCCACACAGACAGAAGCCCCTCCTCACCGGCAGCTGCACAGATATTGTGAGTACTCCTCTACAGAGGAAAGCTCTGTACGGGATGATGGCAGCCGGAGGGGGGCTGGGGCTGAGCTCTGAACTGGAATCTGTGGGAAAGAGAGCTTTGTATTTGGTGGGGGAATGTACACAGCGCACCCCCCTCAACCCTGCACGCCGCGCACAGCGCACCCCCCCTCAACCCTGCACGCCGCACACAGCGCACCCCCCTCAACCCTGCACGCCACACACAGCGCACCCCCTCAACCCTGCACGCCACACACACAGCGCACCTCTAAACCCTGCATTCAGTACACAGCACACCTCTCAACCCTGCACTCCATACACAGTGCACCTCTGAACCCTGCATTACGTACAACGCGCATCCCTCAGCCTTGCACTCACTACACAGCGCACCCCTCAACTCTCATTGCTAATAATTAGTTCTAGTTCTTCTTTTCTGTCTATTGGTAGGTCCCGTTACTTCCGCAGTCTGTGGTGTGCAGGCAGTGAGATGATGTGCTGTAACCTTAAGCAACAAATCAGTGGGTTGTAATGATGTGCTGTAACCTCTAGCAACCAATCAGTGAGCCGTAATGATGTGCTGCAATGTCTAGCAACCAATTGGGGAGCATTAATAATGTGCAGTAACCTCTAGCAACCAGTGAGTGGTAATGATGTGCAGCAACCTTTAGCACCTGATCAGTAAAGACTAATGATCTGCTGTAATCTCTAGCAACCAATCAGTGAGCAATAATATTTTTCAGTGACCTCTAGCAACCAATCAGTTTGTAGTAATGATGTGCAGTAACCTCTAGCAAACAATGGGTAAGCGGTAATTATGTGCAGTATCATCTAGCAACCAATCAGTGACCAATAATAAGGTGTGTAGTGGACAGTGTAGGAATCAGGTGGGTCAGTGTAGTGGTCAGTATAGCAATCAGATAGGTCAGTTTAGTGGTCAGTGTAGGAATCAGGCAGGTCAGTATAGGAATCAGGTAGGCTAGTATAGTGGTCAAGTAGGTCGGTGTAGGAATCGGGTTGGTCAGTACTACTGTACTAGCTATAGGGCGCTGACAACCCACGCTACGCCACTGGTTGTACTTTAATTGTATGGATGGTTTTGTAGTGTAGTTTCAATTTGTTTTATTTGGTGCTAATGGTTGTTATTGGTCATTATTTGTGTTTTCGTATCTTGTTCTGTTCAATGTTGTGATCTTGTGTTGTCTTTGAGTGTGGCTGTATCGCAACAATTTCCCAATTTCCCTTGGGATTAATAAAGTATTCTCTATTCTGTAAGCTGTACTTTTATTTCAAGCATAATACATTTATATACAGTGCATTGAAAAAGTATTCATGAGGAACAAAAAAAAAAAAAAAAACTGGAAAAACCTATCGAAAGGGCTGCAGACAAGTAGACAGATAGATAATCCAATAATTTAGGCAGTTCTTTTCATCTTAACTCACGGCCCTTCTGGCCCAATCCCGTTCCCTGCAGTCTCTGTAGATTGTTCTTGACCACTCCTTCTCTGTATTGAAGCACCCGATTTTCTTATTTGGGACCCCCCTCTCCGTTGCCTTCTATCTATTGGGTGTAACCAATCTGAAACCTCACATCCCTCAACTCCCAGGAAATTGAATAACTCCGGTAGGTCAGATGGTTGGGAGAGTAAAAACGATAGAGGTCCCTTCTTTACAAATAGTGATATTGGGTATCCCCAAGTATATGACCCCCCTACTGATTTAATCTTCTCTAGAATCGGTTTCAGTATCGCCCTCCGTTGTAAAGTTGCACGGGAGAGATCTGGTAAAAATTTTATTGACATTCCTTCATATCTTATTGTCCCGATTTCCCATGCCTTACGACTGACCAGTTCTTTATGGGTGTAGCGGTGAAATCGTCCAATAACGTCTCTGGGTCTTTCTGGGTTTAGGGACCGGGGCCCTAGGGCTCTATGTAATCTATCAAATTCTATTTCTCTTGGTGTGGTCATTACTCCTATTTGTTTACATATTGATACAACCAATGAATTTAAGGAGGTTTCCTCTATTTCTTCTGGGATCCCCCTAAACCTCAAATTGAGCCTCCGACTCCGGTCTTCAATTTCCTCGAATTTTAGTTGTATAGAATAATCCTGTCCCTCTTGTATGACCCTCTTTTCCATTCCTTCTAATCGTGTAATCCGATCCTCCAATTTTGTTGTACGGTTTCCTTCTAGAGAGATCTTTTCTGTCAATGTTTGTACTTCTGTTCTAATGGCCTGCATTTCCTTTCAATGATTTTCCTCTAGACGGGATACCAATGTTTCCATTTCTTCTCTCGTTGGGAGCGTTTGTAATATGGCCATCTCATCTCGAGTTGGTAGGGCTTGCAAAATTGACATTAAATCAAGTTCTCCTGTCTTTTTATCCATTCCTATTCTCAGGGTATCCTCAGATCTAAATTCTTTACTTATTTCTAGTGTTTGTGGGAGACTCATTCGGGTGCGGCTCTAGGTATTTCTGTATATTCCACTCCTCGTGTCTCTACTATTGAAGCTCTAGCTACCGCTGCGCGTGCTCTTGGGAAAAAGTCCTTAATCTCCTGTTGTATAGGTTGAGGCTTTGTAAGGTGCTTTTGGGTCTGTTTTACTTCCTGCTTCTCCTCCCCTTTACTCCTTACACTTTTTATACTTTTTATACTCTTTGTATAGCTCATCCGGTGTTCATCCCATATAATATCTTACAAACAGAGTTGACTGTATTGCTAAACTATATCCAGCTACCTTGATCAATACCTTCAATATAGTCCAATATATGAGAGCATATATAATATACTTTGTCTGTCCGATGACATATATGGTATATCAAAAATAGCAAGCTGTCCGAAATAAAATGTTCTTGCTTCACAGTTCTCTTCTTATATTACTATATTACTTGTTTCTTATTCCAGAAAATATAGTTCATAGTTCAAACACAGCTATTTAAGCTTATTACACAGATATAATATAGTAGATTATAGCATAGCCACAGTACCTTTTAGATCTTTTCTTGTTTTTCCTGCTAGAGATGGGGGTATACCAACCCACATACTTCACATACTCTGCATATGAGATTGCAAGCTGGGAAGTAATTAAGGACAATTACAAAGCTGATTACAGAGCTGATTCATTGATTTGATGATTTAGTAATTTAGTGATATTGAGTGATATTCAGTAATACTCATAATAATTCTCGGAAATTCTCATAAGCCTTTAGAATCCTTTAGACCGATTCACTGCTCCAATATTCCACTACACACTGTCCATAGGAATATATTCTGTAATATTCTGTTCCGGTAGATTTCAAAAAGTGTAAAAAAAAAAGGAATACTAACTACCAGCATACCTTATAGGAGATTCATCCAGGATTCACAGTCCCATACACGCCAGATCCCTGGAGATATGAAATGAAATAAATTGATCCAGTATCAATATCTCAGCACATCGCAGCGCAGCTAGAGCTCATCTCACCCCATCCTTCCAGTGTCTCCTCTCTGCCACACTGTTAGTTACCCAGGCAGGAGGCAGGAGACAGGCTGAAAACACCCTCACACACAACTTCCGTTTCAGCTGACCAAGACCAGGCAGAAACCAGCTATAGATCTCCAGGTCCAAACAACTCCCGCACAGTCAATTCACTGCTCACCTGCGTTCATCCTCCTCTGCAGATATGTTCAAGTTTAATGCTCAATGTTAATGTTAATGCCGCTACCGCTGCTATTCGCTCGTTGTATAGCGTAGTATCACAATATTTGTTGAGTTCCCTGGAGCTCCCTGGAGATGTCGGCGCCTGGGTATTAGCACAGTGGGATCACAGTGGGATCACTCTAATCAACATCAGAGCTCACCAGTGCTTGTACCCCATCCAAACGGTCTAGATATAGCCTAAATACTGCAGGGTCTCGTTTTCTCACAGGGCTTGGAAGGTTCTGCTCAGCTCAACCCCTCACAGCCTCCTTACTCCGCCATTGCTAGACCACACCCCTCTGCCTCACGAACTCATCTCTCTTTCACTCTTCTCCTCATGGAACTCTAGTTTTTTTATTTTTTATTTTTGTTCCTCATGGAACTCTAGTTTTTTTTTTTATTTATTTTATTTATGGGAGAAGTTTTTTCAAATTATAAACTGTATGTACTATGGCACTGAATCCATGCAATAATGTTTGGTTTTTGGGGTGTGTGTGTGTTTTTTTTTTTTTTGGGGAGGGGAGGGGGGGGTGGGTTTTTTGTGAAGAGAGAACACATAATAATAAGTACACACATATAATAATACACATATAATTTATATAAAATACATAAGACACAATTCACATAGACATATTTTAACACAATTTATATATTGCACTTACACTGCGTTTATATAATAAGGGGGTGAATTAGGGTGGGGGGGAAAGTAGGGGAAGTAGGAGGGGAAGGGGACACTTTATACATTATATATTATAAAGAGGAAGGGGTATTAGGAAGGCGTGGACCCAGTAGATAATTTAATAATTTGATAGGCTTCGCTGAATTTGATATGTTAAGAGGAAGATTATAAAAAAAAGTATGAAATGAATATGTGGAATGTAATATACATTAAAGAAATAGAATAATTTAGAAAGGAATAGTAAAAAGAAAGGCGACAAAAAGGTTAGTGGGAATGGCCCAGAGGGGAAGAGAATTTTAGGAATGGGAGTAACCTGGATATAAAGTATATATGGAGTGAATACTATTATTTAGAAGAAAGAAAGGGGAGGTGAGAGAGGATTAGATTAGAGGGTAAGTAGGAAAGACAGAATTAAAATTTAGAATCTAGTACATAAAGAGAGCCAAATGTAGGGAAGAAGTGGGAGAAAGATGGAACACTTAGAAATAGAGAATGAAGGGTAGGAAAAGGAGATGTGAGATAAAAGATGGGGAATAAATATAGGCTGAGAAGGGACTTTGTTCAAAGGGTCATAAAGGATTAGAAGGGTGAGGGGGGAGCTCAGCCAATCACGCCAAAACTAGACCAACACCCCCAATTCGGCTATCTATGGGAAAATTGAAGTCCCAAGTAGGAGCCGGGGTATAACTTCTATACCCATCCTCTCTCCATAAAATTCCTCCCCCCCCTGTGTTGGGGTTTTTGTCTCTGTTTTACTTAGGGGGGTTGCTGTTTTTTTTTTCCCTCTCTCTCTCTCTCTCTCTCTCTTCCCTCCCTTTTGTCTGCACCTGTCTCCCCCTGACTCTCTAGACACTAGAGTAAGAATAGTATAACTGATATTCTGTGAATAAAAGATGGATAAAATACGAATAACCTCATTTAAATGTTAAAGGGCTTAATATCCCAGAAAAACGTAAAATGTTGTTGAATGAATTAAAACATTTAAATGCAGACATAGGATTTATACAAGAGACACATTTCAGGGAAGGGGCCTTTCCATACCTACAAAATAGGTATTTCCCCAATGTCTATCAAGCTTCCAATCAGGAAGCTAAAACAAAGGGAGTCGCTATCCTGATTTCAAATAAAATACCTTGGATACTTACAGATAAATGTTCAGACCCAGGGGGAAGATACCTCTTCCTTTAAAGGAGCGATAGGTAAAGAAAAAGTGACTTTGGCTACTATTTATGCTCCAAATTCACATCAAGATAGCTTTTTGGTTAAATTGCTGTAAAAATTAAGGGATTTCAGTGAAGGAAAATTGATATGTGGAGATTTAAATATCCCACTGGACCCAAGAGTAGATACTTCTAATGGGACTTCATCAGTATCTAAGGGGGTTAGAAAGTCTATCCTTCGAAAATTACATGAATTACAACTAGTGGATGGTTGGTGGATTATGCACCCAGGGGAGAGAGATTACACTTTCTTCTCAAATCCTCACCAAAGTTATTCAAGAATAGATTTTTTCTTAGTCCCACACTGACTGCTACATTCAATATAAGATATCTCAATAGGAAATATAACTTTGACAGATCATGCACCTGTTACAATGGAGATGAATTTGGTGGGGGGGAGTTATTCCCTGGAATGGAGATGGAAGTTAAATGAAAGCTTATTAGAAAATCCACAAATTATGGAAGACTTAATTAAAGAAATTACGTGGTATTTTCAAATAAATGATAATGGAGAAAGTGACCCGGGAATGGTTTGGGAAGCCCATAAAACGGTAATTAGAGGAATATTAATTAAACATGGCTCCCGAATAAAAAAGGATAGAGAAGAACAGGTAAAACATCTGTTAGAAAACATGATCTAGAGACACAACATAAGAAGACAACAGAGAGAGAACTAGGAAATGAGGTAGCACATTTAAGGAGACAAATAGCAGATTTACTTACATATAAGGCGGAAGCGGCCCTACAATACGGAAGGAAAGAGAGTTACAACTCAGGAGATAAATGTGGTAGGCTATTGGCAAAAAAAATAAAAAAACAACTGACACGATCTTGTATCCCAACTATTAAAGGAAAGGCAGATTTGAAGAAGTCACTCCCAAAAGAGATAGCACAAGAGTTTCAAGAGTATTACTCTGCTCTATATAATTTGCCAGAAACAGGAGTTTCCCCTGGGTCTATAAAGAAATATGTGACGTCGACAGGTCTAACTAGATTATCATCACCAGATAGAAGGAAATTAGAAGGGACAATTACTATGGAAGAATTGCAATCATTAATGAAAACAATTGAACATGGGAAAGTACCAGGACCAGATGGTTTTACCATACAATATTATAAAAAGTGTATCACTCAATTAGGACCATATATGATTAAACTATTTAATGCAGTTGCACAGACAGTGGTGTTACCCCCTGAGTCTGTAACTGCACATATTACCTTGATACCAAAAGAGGGGAAAGACCCTGAGATATGTAGTAGTTACAGACCAATATCCTTATTAAATGTCGATTTAAAAATTTTGACAAAAATCTTAGCGCACCGTATTCAGCCCTATTTATCACAATTGGTACATTTAGATCCAGTAGGGTTTATCCCTACAAGAGAAGCAAGGGATAGTACTATTAAGGTACTAAACTTGATACAAGAAGCCAATCAAAAAAGATATCGAGTGTTTTTCTGAATACGGACGCAGAATTAATTAATTGGAAATTTATGATTGAAGTACTAACACAAATGGGTATAGGAGAAAAGATGCTACAATGGATAACGGGAGTGTATGCGAGTCCTCGGGCATTAGTAAAAGTAAATGGGATCTATTCTAAGCCTTTTGTAATTACAAATGGAACACGGCAGGGCTAACCTCTTTCGCCTCTGTTATACGCTTTGACTTTAGAACCTTTTCTAAACAAGATTAGACAGAATCCGGATATTAGGGGTATTGAAATTGGGGAAAAGGAATATAAAGTATGTGCTTACGCAGACGATATGCTTTTTTCATTATCAAGACCACAAATCTCACTACCCAATCTTATGAAAGAAGTAGAAATATATGGGAAGATTTCGAACCTTAAAATAAATTATGGTAAATCGGAGGCGATGGGGGTGGCACTGCCAGGTCCCATTAAAAATGTAATAGAACAAAACTTTAAGTTTAAGTGGACGAGGAAAGCCTTAAATTATTTAGGTACACAGATACCCGCAAATTTGGAGAAAACGTTCAAATTAAACTTTGAACGATTAGTTAGAACTGTAAGAACGTTACTGGAAAATTGGAGCAAAGGTATGCACTCGTGGTTCGGGAGATGCAATATTCTTAAAATGAGCGTAATGCCAAAATTTCTCTTCCTGTTCTTAGCATTACCGATAAAAATTCCCAAGTCTTTCTTTAACCAAGTCCAAACTATGTTTATGAAATTTATTTGGAATAGTAAAAAGCCAAGATTAGCCAGAAAACTCTTAACTTTACCAAAAAGAGTAGGAGGTATATCTGCACCGGACATATATAAATATTATCAAGCAGTGCATCTGGGGAGACTAGTAGACTGGAGCAGACATAGAGATTATAAATTATGGATAAATATGGAACAACAAATACGTTTAATTCCACTAAATAGGGCAATATGGTGCTATAGAGCTTTGTCCCCCTTGGTAAAATCACACCCCACGACAGGAACGACGTTATGGGTAGGAGATAAAATATGTAAAAAATCTAAATTTACAGATAAAAAATCACCACTATATCCTATAATAGGAAACCCAGATTTCTTACCAGGGATAGAGTCAGTAAAGTTTAAGAAATTGAGGGAAAAAGGAATTTTCCAAGTGTCGGACTTCATGGGAGAAAGGGGATGGGTAACAATAGATAAGCTAACAAAAAAAGGAGGTAAATATGAAATTCCGATTTGGCAAGCTCGGTAGATTAGACACTACCTAGAAAAACTGGGATCAGCAGAAACATATAGACGGACACGGACAAGATTTGAGGATTACTGTGAGGGAGGGGAACCACTTTCACATGTCATATCGAAAATGTATGCATTGTTGATTGCACCCCTAGACGACTTTAAAATGGAATGTTTTGGTAAATGGGAGAGAAATATAGGCCATGCCTTCTCTCCAGCACAATGTCAGAATATAATAGAGTTGGCCACAAAAACATTGAGGTGTATTAAAATACAAGAATCAAATTATAAAATTTTAACACGCTGGTATTATACACCGGTAGCCCTAAATACATTTTTTCCAGAATTTTCTGACAGGTGTTGGAGAGGATGCAAGGAAAGAGGGACAATGATACACATATTCTGGTCTTGCCCAGTAATTAGACAATTCTGGGAAACAGTGCATAGAATTACACAGAAATTTACTGAATATCTAATTCCAGGGGAACCAGATTTCTTCTTGTTGCACAATGTACAAATTCCATCTAAGAGATACAGCAATTCAATTCTGTGCCACCTAATAAACGCAGCAAAAAGTTGTATTGCAACAAATTGGAAAGATATAAAAGCCCCGACCGTGTCGGAGTGGCTTAAGAAAGTTAGGAATAATGGAGAAACTGTTACCTATAACATTAGATAGAAGGGAACAAGTAAAAGAAATCTGGGCCCCATGGGATATATATATGCAATCAGAAGAGGGTAGGAGATTATTGGGAGAGTAGGGGAGGGAGGGAGGGGAGAGAGAGAAATTACTTGAGTGAGTTTTTTTTTCCCTTTTTTTTTTTTTCTTTTTCGGGAGGGGAGGAATATGGGAATTGAAGGGAATGGGAAATGGGTATTGGGAGGAATTTGGGGATAAGGGGGAAGGCAACAGGGGAAGATGAAAATATGTAGATAAGAGATGAAGGAAACTAAATAAACAGAAATTAGAGAATAGGAAGAAAGAAAGATGGTTTGTATGAAGTTTAAATATAAACAATTAATATTTTATTAATACAATATGAAGATGGCATAGATTTAATTTCTGAAAGATGAGATGTAAAGAAATAGGGCATAATGTGAACTTTGTTTCTTTGTAATAATATATTATTTAAGAAACCCTGTTGATAAAATAAATAAAGAATTTATTAAAAAAAAGAAAAAGTATTCATACCTCCTTGAAATTTTCCACATTTTGTCATGTTACAACCAAAAACGTAAATGTGTTTTATTGGGATTTTATGTGATAGACCAACACAAAGTGGCACATAATTGTGAATTGGAAGGAAAATTATAAATGGTTTTCAATTTTTTTTTACAAATAAATATGTGAAAAGTGTGCCATGCATTTGTATTCAGCCAAATACTTGGGGCAATACTTTGTAGAACCACATTTTGCTGTGATTACACCTTCAAGACTGTTTGGGGATGTATCTACCAGCTTTGCACAGCTAGAGAGTGACATTGTTGCTCATTCTTCTTTGCAAAATAGCTCAAGCTCTGTCAGATTGGATGGAGAACATCTGTGAACAGCAATTTTCAAGTCTTGCCACAGATTCTCAATTGGATTTAGGTCTGGACTTTGACTGGGCCATTCTAACACATGCATATGCTTTGATCTAAACCATTCCATTGTAGCTCTGGCTGTATATTTGGGGTTGTGGTCCTGCTGGAAGGTGAACCTCCACCCCAGTCTCAAGTCTTTTGCAGACACCAACTGGTTTTCTTCTAAGTGTCAGGCAGAGCTAGCAAGATTCATCCACCACAATCATCTATCGAGATGTCTACTGACCCTGGTGTTTAAGGGTGATTTATACACGCCTATACGGCGCTGCGGACGGCTGCTGTGTTCATGAGGATTATAATAGTCTCTTGGCTTCAGTGGACGGTTCTCCCTAAAGGCCCTGGCTGGGTTTAGCCACATGCATATCATTTAAAGACATCTGGTAAGCAGGCTTGTCCTTGAGGTGGTGGTGCACTGTTTGTTTTTGAGTCACGGGTGTTATCCATAATTTGGTGCCTATTTGCTTTAGGGCATATGCACTTAGTGTGATCCAAGTAAACAATATCACGCTATGTTCTGTTTTTTGTTCTTTGCTCATATTTGATACACTGTGCCATGAATATCTTTGGAAATATACGGAGTCTGTGGGATCTGGAAATCCTTTTTCCTATAGCGGTGTGAGATATCAGAAGATTTTGCGATCCTTCCTGGTATAAAGGCCCTGGCTGGGTATAAGACATCTGCATTAAAGGCTTACAGTCTGGTAAGCATTCACTACATCTGTTACTATTCGGGGTTCAAGTACTTCTCCAATTAATTTTATGAATATGAATTTTTGTTTGGATTGTCGTATTTGATCCTTACATTTGGACTTTTAAAGCGGAAATTTTTACTCTATATGGTTTTCTTCTAAGATTGCCCTGTATTTGGCTCCATCCATCTTCCCATCAACTCTGACCAGCTTCCCTGTCCCTGCTGAAGAAAAGCATCCCCACAACATCATGCTGCCACCACCATGTTTCACGGTGGGGAATGTGTGTACAGGGTGATGTGCAGTGTTAGTTTTCCACCACACATTGAATTTTGCTTTTAGGTAAAAGTTATATTTTGGTCTCATTTGACCAGAGCACCTTCTTCCACATGTTTGCTGTGTCCCCCACATGTCTTCTCGCAAAATGCGAATGGTACTTCTTAGATGAGTGTTAGATAAAGGTTTAGCAACCTCATTAATACTAGCAGGGTTGAAAATACAATTACCGTATATACTCGAGTATAAGCCGAGTTTTCAGCACATTTTTTTGTGCTGAAAAAGCCCTCCTCGGCTTATACTCGAGTCTCCCGCTGTTGACAGTCAGTCAGTGCAGTCAGTCGGCGGCCGTCCAGTGTAACGAAGCCCCGCCTCCACCTCGTCCTAGTCTGTGATAGGCGGAACACTGACTCACTGCTTGGAAACAAAATCAGTGTTCCGTCTATCACGGACGTGGACGAGGAGGAGGCGGGGCTTTGTTACACTGGACGGCCGCCGACTGCAGTTAAAACTGCACGACACAGCGGGAGATCAGGTATGTACATAAGGGAAAATGAGGCATGCAGATGGGCACAGTGGACATGCAGATGGGCACAGTGAGGCTGAAAATGGGCACAGTGAAGCTGCAAATGGGCACAGTGAGGCTGCAGATGGACATTGTTGACCCTCTTTTCCATTTACAGTAGCTGCTGCATTACTCGAGTCAATAAGTTTTCCCAGTTTTTTGTGGTAAAATTAGGTGCCTTGGCTTATATTCAGGTCGGCTTATACTCGAGTATATACGGTACGTTTTTGATTGTAACATGACAAAATTTGTAAAATGTCAAGGGAGTATAAATACTTTTTCAAGTCACTGTACACTGCATTTCACGTTCCCAGTGTAACAAAATAACTTTCAAGTTGTAAACCTACTCCACACTGAAATATTTTCATTTTAATTGATCCGAAAATTTCTATTTTTTTCTGGAAAAAAACTGGGAAAACATTTTTTTCCCATGACTTCAAAATTTCTGGAAATGTTACATCTCTAGGTATTGTAGGAACATTGGAAGAAAACTGAAGCTCCCTAAAATCGAGAAGTTTCAGTTAAAGTAGTCTGTCCGAATTATAAGGATACCCTATGGGAAGCTCTCCTGTAAGCTAAACCAAGCAACTCCAATTAATGCATAACCTAGGGCATACCCAGAACACACTGGCAAGATTTTATTTTCCAGTTTGCTTGGAATCCCCTAGGACTGCAGGAGACAATAGCTGTACAAAAAGATGGCTGGACTGGCTCATGGGACAGCACAAAGTACTTATTACTAATTTAATTAAATAAAACACACACCAAGCTTTATTTTGGCTAATAATTGGCCACAACGTTTATTAAGGGGTTACCCAAATATAAACAATCACCAGTAACATAAAATATAATCTTAAAATTTATAACCAATAAATTATTTAATTTATTAATAACACGTAGTCCATCCAGAACTGAACTGGATGACAAACCCCACTAACAAACGTCATGACAGTACAAAACATTTTATTCATAAGGGAGGGAGGGTGGGAGCAGCATGGTTCCTGCTTCTGTGGCGTCCCCTCAGGCTGTGACACAGAGCGGGAAAGCTGCCGGCTTTTAAAACCACTGCCCAGCTCAATCCCGCCCAAATCAGCCAATCAGGAGCCGTTGCTATGCCGCTCCGAATCCTGCCATCACCCGGAGCAACCCAATTCACCATAAACAGGTGGGGCCCGGAAGATGTCAGGAACCACAGCAGCACTCTGTACTGTCCCATATAGCCCCGCATGAATGCTAGGGGCTTGTTCATGGGACAGCACAAAGTACTTATTACTAATTTAAATAAATAAAACACACACCAAGCTTTATTTTGGCTAATAATTGGCCACAACGTTTATTAAGGGGTTACCCAAATATAAACAATCACCAGTAACATAAAATATAATCTTAAAATTTATAACCAATAAATTATTTAATTTATTAATAACCCGTAGTCCATCCAGAACTGAACTGGATGACAAACCCCACCAGCTGAAAGCCGCTCAGCAACTGAGCGGCTGAAGCCCCCCAAACGCCGTGGCCTGCTCAATCATATTTTGTAGACCCAGGATGAAAATGTCTAAACCAACATCCGAAAGGTGTACAAAATCCACTCTATAAAAACCAGGAAGAAAACCTTCCAAATCTGAGTGGCGGTAAGCAAAACCACCTTGTGAAATCACTAAATTACGTATGGTTCTGTTTACCCGTTTCCTAATTTTATCTAAATAATGCAGATTACTGGACGCTGACCAAAGGAGTCTCGGTATCATCTCCGAGAAAACTATCACCGTAAAAGGAAACGATAACTTGAAAGAAGATAAATCTCTTTTCATTTCACAAATCAAATCCCAAGTTTTAACCCTGCCCAGGTCATTAGCCCCGGCATGAATGATAAGAACATCCGGCGAAGGCCATTGTCCTGTCAAGAAAATCAACTGTTCCTTTAAATTCCCCCATCTCAAACCTCTTACACCCCACCATAAAACCTGAAAACGTCCTTTATCCAAACGAAGATTGGTTTCGAAATTCTTGATGGAAGTTCTCCTTTTTGCCCAAAAATAAAGGAATGTCCTATTATCCAAACGACATGCTTGGAAAGACCTAGAAAAATCAAATAATAATATGATCAGGGCGGACATACAACTTAAATCTATCACTATCCCAACGCCCCAATTGTTTAAGACCTTCATTAGAAAAACCAAGAAGACTGGCTTCAGTAGCCGCACCTATCCTAAAGGAATGCGAGGAAAAGTGAAAACCAGAAAGATTAATTTTTTTTAAGGCAAGAAGACAGGACAGATGAAAACTGGAATCTTGTCAGAGGAGACAAATTATTGTGAACAAAAAACAAACCTGGATAAACGGGGTGAATAGAAAGATATTGCGAGACTCTGAAAACTGGACAAATGCTCTGAACAGGAGCTCTATGAAGGGTTATCCAGCGACCCTTCCCTAATTGGTCCATCTTAGATCTATGGAGAAAAATCTTAATCGAACCTTTGTTAACAGAAATATCCGAAAACTCTAAAAACGATGATGAAAGCTTATTAGGTGCTGTAAGCTCACCCACTCTAAAAGCACCAAAGAATGCTATAACAAAAACCGCTCTGAACAAAGAAATCTCATATGGAGAAAAACACACTAATTCCAATGTGGACATCCGTTTAAGCAATAATTCAGAAGAAATGGGCCGTCTATTGTCAACAGCTGGCACAGACCTTCTGAAACCCTTCATTGCTTGCTTAACTGGAAAAAGGGAAGAGAGAGCAGGCAAACCAGACATTTTTAGAAAAAATGAAACACCGGCTAAAATCTTATGCACTGTAGCCGGGCTAAGATTATCCTTAATTAAGGAAGAAACAAAGCATAGAGCAGTATATGCATCCACCGAACCAACTGAACAATCAGCCTTCTGTACAGAAGTTACACCACCTAGACCATGATTGAGAATATTCTTCTCAAATCTCAGGGGCAACAGAATTCCTTATGTTCACCTCAATTCATTCCAGATCAGGTCCCAGAGAGAAACTGGGCATGACAATCCTTCTTGATCCGCATCTGGAGCGAGTAACCGAAACCTCTGGAACTGCGAACGAGATATAGAATCGGCAATCTCATTAGTAAGACCAGGAATATGTTTTGCCTTTAGCCAGATATTAAAAATCATGCATTGCAACACCAAAAAACGAAGTAACATTAAAACTAATTCGGATTTTGATGAAAGGCAATTAATAGCAAAAAACACACCTTTATTATCCGTGTGAAGGATTACCCGCCTATTCTCCAAATGTTTATGCCAAATAGTAATAGCCACCACCACCGGGAATAATTCCAGCAAGACTAGGTTATGGATAATATCTGGCGACCTCCAGGATTCCGGCCATTTATCAGTGCACCAATGACCGTCCAAAAAAGCGCAAAAACCAACCGAACCTGATGCATCAGTAAACAAGCGGATATCTAGGTCTTCCACAAAATCACTCTGCCATACCATACTACCATTAAAATGTAACAGGAATTGGTCCCAAACCTTCAAATCCTCCTTAATAGGACGTGTAATAGAAACATGTGAAAGATGATTTTTTAACCCTTTAGTGGCCAGAGCGAATCTACGAGAAAAAACTCTGGCCACTGGGGTTACCCTAGACGCAAAAGCAAAAAGTCCCAGTAAAGACTGAACCTCGCGCAAAAGCACTTCTCCTAGTCAAAAAAATTAGCAATGAGTACTCTCATTCTCAAAATTTTTGACATTGGAAGACGGAATTCCATAGCAACGGAATCAATTGTTATGCCCAGGAATTCAATCACTGTCACCGGACCCATTGTTTTTTCATGGGCTATAGGGATCCCGAATGATCTGCAGATGTTGAAAAAACAAACCATAATTTCAGAACAAACATGAACTCCAGGTGGGCCAATAAACAAAAAATCGTCCAAATAGTGGATGACTCCACCTTGAGGGGAATTTTGTGATAAAACCCACCGTATAAATGTTGAAAAGCCTCAAAATAACTACATGACTTGGAAAACCCCATGGGCAAACACTTATCAAAATAAAAGTGATCTTCAAAATAAAAGCCCAGAGAGTTAAAACCTGTTGGATGGACCGGTAAAAGACGAAATGCAGATTTTATGTCTGCCTTTGCCATAAGAGATGCCTTGCCAAATTGTTTCAACAAAGCTAAAGCTTCATCAAAAGATGAATAAGACACAGAAGACTCCAAATCTGATATTTCGTCGTTCAAGGAATTACCATGAGGAAAGGATAAATGGTGGATTAAACGAAAAGAGCCTGTCTCTTTTTTGGGGACCAGGCCTAACGGAGATAAACGAAAATTCAAAAATGGGGGGGGGGGGATGAAAAAGGACCGGCTATTCTATCTTCATGCAGCTCCTTCAAAATGTTTTCCTTCACTATATCTGGGTTTAACAGAACTAAACGAAGATTTCTAACCGGGGTGCAACCTTGACCTAAAAAGGAAGGGACCAAAAAAACAAATTTGAACCCTTCATATAGAAGGACCGCCATCTTGCGGTCTGGGTATTGATCTAGCCATCTAGCCAAAACTGCATTTCTGACAGTCTCACTGACGTCCATGCCTTTGCATTAGTGTCCCTTGACTGGACTGCAGCAGCTGATTTTTTGAAACAACTGGATGCTGAGTGTGCACCCGCGCAGAATGAGCATTTGTGCTTATACCTGCAATTGGATAAGAATCTAAAATTGGGAGTCATTAAATGCGAAACATACTCCTTTACGAAAATTAGCCTGAGAACTATTTGTAGTTTGAGGCCTCTGAGTGTATTGCTGCCTTTGTGGCAGCATCAAATTTAGCAACAAACCTACATCTTTGACCCCCCAACGGAGGGAAGGATGGACTGAAAGCTTCTGCCTGAAGCTCTCATCATAGCTGAACCAGGAGATGCCTCCAAAATGATGGTAAGCCTCCGCAACTATATCCAGATGTTGGAATAATCCTGAGCACTTGTCAGGGAAACGCTCACCAATTACTGAGGAAAAAATACAAAAGGCTTGAAGCCAATTCTGAAAAGTCTTAGGAATTGCCCTGCTCCTATCTTCCTCAGACCTATCATCTAATCTTTTCTCAGATTTCAATAAGAATTCTTTAGAGGAAGGAAGCAATGATAGTATATCTATAAAATCCCCCCGCCAAATTTTTTCCTTCACAGTCAAATGAAAACCCAGGGGGGACAGTTCACAAGGAAGGGCCTCTTTAAGGCATGTTTCAGACCCTAAAGATTTTACAGGTAAAGAGTTCAGTGAAGAAGAAGAAGGCAAAGAAAAAACTGTATTAAAGTCATTCACAGGTAATTTCTCAATCATAGAGACCCTTCTATTCAAAGGGTTAACACTTACTGGAATTGCGGGGTTACCCTGTGAAAAAACAGTATTATCAGACATATGCATACCGCTAGAGCCACCGCTATTCCATACAGTACCAATATTGGATTCATTTATCTTAGCAAGTACATTGGCTAAAGAACCAACTACTTTACCTAATTCAATTAAGTTTAAATCATTTCTCTCACCATGGCTGCGGTCCACGCTGACAGGCTGCCCAGACACTGTCACCTCACTAGAACAGCCCGCACCTGCTGGCTGAGGTGATCCACTTCTGGCTCTGTTACAGGAGCGTGACCTTGCCTGCTTCACATTCACCTTTTCAAGAGAAGAGGGAGAATCTTCACTTCTCAACCTCTTTCCCCTGTTACCTTTCTGTCCATAATGGCAGGTAACTTCAGCAGCACGGTTCCTTCTTCTGCGGCGTCCCCTCAGGCTGTGACACAGAGCGGTAAAGCTGCCGGCTTTTAAAACCACTGCCCAGCTCAATCCCGCCCCAAATCAGTCAATCAGGAGCCGTTGCTATGCCGCTCTGAATCCTGCCATCACCCGGAGCAACCCAATTCACCATAAACAGGGGGGGGGGCGGAAGATGGCAGGAACCACAGCAGCACTCTGTACTGTCCCATGTAGCCCCGCATGAACGCTAGGGGCTTGTTCATTCTATTTTTGACATGTCCCAACCAGGATTAAGTGGCACAAAAGTGAACCGAATTAACTGAAATGTATTTCTATCAGTATGTTTATATTCTTCCAGTGCAGTTTGCAATATGTTATATGTTAAATCTGTGTTTCTTCACATCTTGTAAACTCGGCCTCCTGTCCAACTTGGATGGTTCTGGTTTCTGAAAATTCTCTCCTGTGATTACAGCTCACCGGTTGAGCTCTGGGACGTCGGCTCATAAGCATCCCATTCTATGCCTCCACGCATGTGCTGCCCAACAATTACAAAAGGTAAGGCTTTTTGAAAATTTTGTGGTTTCTATGGCAACCCTGCGTTCTGCTGAGAGAAGAGAGCTGCCGGTGAGGATCTCTCATTAATTGACATATACACCTCACTATCAAGTTTACGAAAATAGAGAACTCTTTCAGTAATTGGTATTTTATCTTGCTTAACACTGAAGAAGGTTTCTCTGAATCACTCGCAGCTTGGTTTGGCTTACTGTCAAGATATCTGGTGTGTGCGTAAAAAAAATAAAAATAAATACACATTGTATTAAACAGATTCTGCCATATTTAATAAGGCATTGTAAAAGTCAGTAACCCAAACCCAATTTTTATCTGTAGTTTAATTCTAGGGGCATAACTAGTAACCATGGGGCCTCATAGCCAAACAGCAGGGGTAAAAAAGTCATGGAACAACACCCTATCACAGTCATGTGGCATAGGCCCACATTTATCGGTTTCTACCTTTTGCAGATGTTATTTTGACTACCCACCTATACTGTGGCCAGTAAGAGAAAATGTTCACTTGCATTTATGGTCATTGTGATCAAAAATGCCCCTTATATTTGTGTCAGTGTGAGAAAGAATGCCCCTTTACATTGTAACGTAAGGTGAGGAAGAATGCCCCCTTTCACTGTGGCCAGTAGGATTAAAGATGTGCAATGGGTATGTAATACTATGTATTGTTACTGAGAAAGCGGAACTTTAATCATCCACAAGATGGCAGCATTCAGCACTTTTACGTGCCATAGCTTAATACAGGTATCCAGAGGCTTCTGGGAATTGTAGGCTGAAAGCAGAACGTTCTTCACAGTTAAGCTTAAGTTAAACTACAGAGCCCATGAGCAATCACCAAGGGACAGGAGCATATAAAAAAAGCCCAGGAAAACACAGGGGAGTTGTACAGAGACTGCAAGAGGAAGGAAGCGTGAGTGTTCGTGTCTAGCCACGCTAATCTGAACCGGACCAGGACTTTCCCAAAGCCTACAGAGTATCTGGAGAAGACTGTTAAGCCAAAAATGTTGTGGGAGAAGGCTGCTCCGGAGAAACTGTTCAGCAGCAAGAGTGTGTGAGCTGCTGCATTTTCAATTAAAGGCGGCCCCCAACTGCAGGACTCATGGCGCCTCTCTGATTATTGCATAAGGACGTGGTGAGAGGGTCGCTGACCCACACATTGCTTTTACTAGTTAGTTAGTTTGTTGCCAGACAGTTTTTCCAAGTTATTTAACATTGTTCAGCATTGGCCTTCATCAGAGATTAATACATCAGTGCCCTTCATTGCCGCAAACTGCCATCTTTTAGGTGCCATTGTGATTACTTCCCGCAGGTTGCTAGACTCACTCCCCGCTAGGGAGAACCTTTTTCCAGGAGGTTGCATCCACTTCATCCTAAACCATTAAAAGTAGGCGCTTTTACGGTTTGAGCCCAAATCTACCTCTTAAAGTGCACCATGCCTACAAATCCACCCATTTTAAGTGGGCTAGCCACTCATTCCCTTGTTACCCATACGTGTCTTACTTGGAGAATGATATCCCAGTCAGAGGGCTATAGTTTTTATACCCTTTGTCCAGCAGAACATAGGTGGCCACACTTAAAGGGTACCTGACTGTACTGTGTTGCTTCACTGTGTCTATCGTATAACCTTTAAACTGTTGCATTGCCTTACCATTTTATTGCTGCCAATACAACCTGGCTATTTCTTTTATCCCAGTTGGTGTGTATCTTTCTATGGCCAGGAGACTCCCTGGTCAAGGTATCTTAGTGGTGTTAGCAGGAATGGGGCTCTGTTTACAGCCAAGAGAAGAGCAGGAGACCCAAATCTATCAGTGGCTCTTTTAGGGGTAGCCCAAAAAAAACTTGTATGTGAGCCCCTCAGGATTTTAAGAGGGGTACTAGTCCCCAGTCCACTGCTGTGAGTGCCAGCTGGGGAAGGAGCTCGTCCCGGCTCCAGGCGTCAATATGTGTAGAAGTGGATGTCCCTGTAGCCACACATTAAAGCAGACCCACTAGTGTTGGTGTGTGGTAACCTCAGCCTGGGCTCCAACCAGGCTATGCCCCCAAGGCATTTCACTCTGCCCCAGAGCTTAATCATGGGGAACATGATTTGGGGAGCAACCTTTTGGGGGTAGTGCCATTTGTGGCCTCCTTTTCTACCAGAGTGGTCTGCTGCGGTGGGGCAAACGTGTGGTATGTCATGTGTTACCTTGCATTAAGGTAGCTAATTCAAATGAACAGGCTGTCAGCACACCATAACAGACAAAAAAATCAGACATGCACCTAGTTTGGTCAGTACAGCATGCAACACAGTAGTGCGTTACTATGCACCTGTGGTGTGCTGCAAGGCAAGTGCGTTGGGAAGGTATATCAGGGTGCTATTCAAAATGAATGATCTGAACACAGCCTGCCACGACCCTTGCCTGGATACAGATTAAGCTACAGAATGCCATATACCCTGACCCTTGCTTGGATACGGACTCTGTCATCTACCGTTGTCTGCCCGGACCCCCACAAGCTAGCAAGTTACTAGTCCTGGTCGCTCCTGCATACTATGCCTTTCTTAAACCATCCTGCAGCCTGAAACCATGTGATTTGGTACGTGAACACTCTCTCTCTCTATGTGGTGCCATATACGCATCCCAGTTCTGTGTATATGGCACCACAAGTCCTAGGGGCATGCAAGTACCAGTATGATTTCTACCTTTAGTGGCAAAGTGGCAGCTATAGGAGAAATTGTGCCCTCGCTATATCTTGTTATCTAAAAGATGTTGCATTCCCAAAAACGGGTCATGTGCATTTTTGGTCCACTGGGTTGTGCTGGCAGCTCATTCATAATGTGAATGTGCAAATGTGAATCTGTCTTTGGGAATTTTTTAATTTTTGCAAAAGATGGATAAGGAAGCATATCACAGACTTGGGCATCTTTTCCACTCACTGCAGTCCCCAACTAGATCACACAGGTTTCAGCATTCCTCCACCCAAACTAGCAGTAAGGAACATGCTGTCAAAGAGTAAAAGAAACCGCTGCACGCAGAGGACCGTATGCCCTGCACCCTTGCAGTGAAGCATGAAGAGAATATCCCGGCACACTAAGAAACGAGCATGCCAAGTGACCCTATTCTTAAAGGAAGGTGTCCTGCAAGTTAAAAAAAAAAGCTAAAACAAATGTGCTGAAGTGTGAAAAGAGTCTAGAGGGGGTAGGTGGGAACCAAGTGTAGTATCTGTTCTACCTACCATCCTTTCTCAAAACATTGAGGGGAGTTTATCAGAACTGGTGCAACCAGAATCTGGAACAGCATGGTAACTAATCAGCTTTAATCTTTCATTGAGGCCGGGTTCACACTGGTACGACAAACGCTCCGACATTGGGAGCTTATGTCGCATGATGTGTGAAAATCAATGTTTCCCTATGAGAGCCGTTTTAACTGGTCCCACACAAGTCAGTCCGACTTTGAAGATGCTCCCTGCACTACTTTGGTTTGACTTTCATCCTACTTCAGCCCATTGAATATCACTGAAGTCGGATCAAAGTCGGATCGCAGTCTTAACTGATCCGACTTTGCCATGCGACTTGTGCTCTGATGATCCTCAAGGGGAACTCCACGCCAAATTTTAAAAAAACGGCATGGGTTCCCCTTCCATGACCATACCAGGCCCTTCAGTCTGGCATGTATTTAAAGGGGAACCCCCCATGCCAAAAAAACGACGTGGGGTTCCCCCAAAATCCCTACCAGACCCTTATCAAAGCACTCAGCCCAGCAGGTCAGGAAAGGGGGTGGGGACAAATGAGCGCCTCCACTCCTGAACTGCACCAGTCCGCATGCTCTCAACATGGGGGGTGGGTGCTTTGGGGCAGGGGGGCCTTGCGCCCAAAGCAACCAATGGTCGGGTTTTCGGTAAGAGGCCCTTATCCTCATCAACATGGCACAGAGCCCCCCTGCCCCAAAGCACCCACCCCCCCATGTTGAGCGCATGCGGCCTGGTATGGTTTAGGAGGGGGCGCTCGCTTGTCCCCACCCCCTTTCCTGTCCTGCCGGGCTGCTTGCTCGGATAAAAGTCTGGTATACATTTTGGGGGTGTTCCCCTTAAAATCCATGCCAGACCGAAGGGCCTGGTATGGTCTTGGAGGGGGAACCCATGCCATTTGTTTTTTTTATTTATACCAGACACAAAGTGCCTGCAGTGTCGGGATCAAAGTCGGATCCCCATTCATTTAGGTCGGACAGATGTCGGACTTCAAGTTGCAGGGCAAAGTCGGATCCACAGTCATACGACTGTCATGTTGTACCAGTGTGAACCCGGTCTTGGGGCCAGTTCACACTAATCCGACATGCGCTCTAACTTCCAGAGCACAAGTCACATGACATTTTAAAATCAATGGTTCCCTATGAGAGCCGTCTTAACTGGTCCAACTTGTGTCGGTCAGACTTTAAAATTGCTTCCTGCATGACTTTGGCATGATTTGAGCCCATTGATTTGAATTAATGTCGGGATCATCATCCTAACTGATCCGACTTTTGGCTTGCGACTTGTGCTCTAAGTATCTTGAGGGGGAACCCCACGCTAATTTTTTATTTATTTTTGGCTTGGGTCCCCCCCCCCCCAAATACATACCAGGCACTTTGAGTCTGGTATGGATCTTGAGGGGGAACCCACACCAAAATAAAATAAAAAACGGCATGGAATTTCCCCCCTCAGACCATACCAGACCCTTCGGTCTGGTATAGATTTTGAGGGGAACCCCCACTCCAACATCAAAAAAGAAACGACTTGGGGTCCCCCAAACATCCATAACAGACCCTTATCGGAACATGCAGCCTGGCAGGTCAGGAAAGGGGGAAAGAGCAAGTGCCCCTCCTCCTGGACCATACCAGGCCACATGCTCTCAACATTGGGGGGGGCTTTGTGCCCCCCACCCTGTAAGGAAATGCCCTGCAGAAGGAATCCTGCTGCTGGTGCATGTGTGCTAGTTTTGGCGCCAGATGTCCTATGTAAACAGGGCTTGTAAACCGAGTCAGTGCTGTCTGGTTTGCAGCTTCCTGTGACCCCTGCTACCTGTAACCTGCTTTGAGATCTGTTCCCGTGTTTTGATCCGGCTTGCCTTTGACTATTCCTGCCTGCTGCCTGCACACGACCCTGGCTTGTCCCTGACTTTGATCCTGTCTGCTCCTCTTGTTACTACGCTGACCGCCTGTTGCCAACCCAGCTTGTACTCCGTCCTGTCTTTGCCACTGCACCTGTCCTGGCTTCTCAAATCTGTGTGTGCCTGTACCTGTCTGTGCTCCACATCCCTCAGGGTGTGCTGCCGCTAACTTCCAGGTGTGTGGTATCCTGATATTCGCTGACCCAGCTCCACAACTGCCTGCTGTTCTGACATCTCATCTCACCAGTCCTTATCCCTGTGGCATCAGGAACTCCGGAGCAGCTCTTCTGACTACCAACCTGCCAGGCACTCCAACCTTTCTGCACTCTCATGTCCCCTGTCTGCTCTCTCGGGGGCTGTGAGACAGATACGTAAGGGAGGCCTTCCTCTGCATCACCGGGCTCATCTACAAGGTACATGGAAACGTGTCACACCCCAAAGCACCTGGTCCTCATGTTGATAGGGACGAGGGCCTCTCCCGACAACCCTGTTACGAGGGGACGGGGTCTCCGTGTGATGTCCCCCAGATGGCCACGCCCCATGGCTATATAAGAAATGGTAGACACGGACCTGACAAACAGCGGGAGCCGGCATCAGAGGAGGAAGAAATCATCAACGGAGGGAGAAGATGTGGCTTGCAGGACTTTTTTTTACCGTCCTGCAAGCGCACCACTTCAGTGTGAAAGCCCACGGGCTTTCACATTGGAGTGAGAGGAGAGGCTCTTTACAGGCGCTATGCATGCGCTATTTTTAGAGCTATAGCGCCTGTAAAGCGCCTCAGTGTGAAAGCAGCCGCATTTACATGATTGTAATTATATGGTGACCTTGGATGATACCTGAAAAAAGATGTTGCTGTCCTAGAAAGAGAAGCAGATGAAGGAAATGTTAGGGGGGGAAAACTGTGATCTCTGTGAAAGGTAATAAATACGTGGAATGTGACACAGTACTTGGCATGCTGCATTCATCATGAAAAAATTTAACGAATGCTAGGTCCGCTTTAATAAAGTACAGGTGAATTTTAGACCAGCACTGTTTGGATTGGGTGCATAACACATCATGGATGCAGCAGATCATGAAAATAGCACATTAATCAGTGGAAAGCCAGACAAGCCTTGAGGTTAGACAATATCTGACAATGTGTGAAAAAAAGATTTTGTGCTTTTCTGCATTACATCTGATAGATAAAACAGTTTTTTGTTTTTTTTTTCAATTTGTTGTATTCTTTAACACTGTGTTTTACAGAGCTTTTGACCTTGACTTGTTCCAAACGATAAAGAATGGTAAGACAATATTGATTTAACAATGAATGTTGTTTGAGTAAAGGCGCTTTATCCCTATGGCCCGTCATTGTTTTTTTATTTTTCTTTGCACTATAAAGGCTGTTCTATAGTTATTTTCTTATGAAGAAAAGGCATAAGCTGTGAAGGCCAGCACCCTTTTCAGTCTCTGAAGTTCTCAGTCTCTGAAGCACATAAATGACTCGTGCCATTGTCTTCTCTGTGTGTGAAATTCATGATTACAGCAAATGTAATCCTCACATCCTTCGCTGTATGTAGCATTTGAAATGGAAATCCGTTTACCAGGAGGGCTGTCATCTTCATCCTGCTCTCTGCAGATGTATACTGCTATGAAATACTCTATCAGACTGGGATAATCTAGTCACATAAGAGAACAAGATTTTCTTAAACTCAGTACAATCTCCTACACATATTTTTTAGGAACCATAAAAAGTTTTCTCTGTAAAGCTGAACTCCAGCCAGGGAACTCCCTTCTGAGTTCTTACCTGAATCTGAAGTCACATATCACACCAAGTCCAGAGCCTTCTTCCTTTTGCACTGCAGAGTGAGATGGTTTTCTTTTGTGTCCCCCTCCTTGCTACCTGGTAAAGTGGACACTTTGGCTGTCCATTGATGTGATCCTCACAGGGTCCCAAAGACTAAAGCAGTGGTGTGATAACATAAAGACAAGACCAGTCAGTGGTGAGCCTGAACTGCAGCTGTGGATCCCTGGACTTTACTCCTGGAAGAGGCACCGGTCATAGTGGACTCAGGGTCAGGTGGAGTTACAAAGGCCTAAATGGGTTTAGTTTTTGCCCAGAGGTGTGTAGCAGGGTGTCGCTTTAAATGAATACAAAGACTACTATACCCAGTGTGCAGCGGGACACCCACAGTGCATTGCCCGGCGCAAGGTCTGCTGGGGAAGGACTATTTAAGGAGGGAGGAGCAACACGTGGGTCTCTTTGGACACCGCCCTCCTAGCAAGTGGAGCCTACGTTGGGGCCTGTTGCTTTGGACTAGGCCGGAGAGCCTGGGCCTAGGGGATCCGGAGAGCTTGCTGATCGTCACTGGAGAACCCAGAGTCGTCTCATCCATCAATCTCCCTCGGATGGTCGAGAGGATCGGAGACTGTGGGTATCATGAGACTGTGTGCTGGAGCACCAACTACTGAAGTCGGTTGTACGGACTGGTCCGGTCGGGTGAGAGAGCACTTGCTCAGTATACTTTGACTACCTTTTAGGCCCAGTATCCTTTGGTCAGGGCCCACCGTTACCGGAGCGTTGCATTGCACCCCAGAGGAACAGTGTGTTGTGCAGCCGGAGTTAAGTTGTCTTATTGCTTGCTGAGTAACTAACAATTTAATACCTTTGGAATACAAATAACCTACAAAGTGCACCACCATTGCTAGTGAAGATCCTTCTCAACGAATTAACTGGGTGTGAATTAGTCAGGCCTGACTGTTCAGCAGGGAGACATTGTTTGGGCGCCATATTGGCTACAAGGGGAGAGCTTGCGAGCGTAGTTTATTAAGAGACATTCAGTGCGCATAAGACTGTTAGAACATAGTACTTGTTATTTGCTTGACTTTTAATATTGCAGGGCCCTGCATAGATAAATGTACCATTGTCTAACCTTATATTTTCTACTCAGTAAAAGTTTTTGTGATTAAGCAAACAAGTTGTGTGGTGTACTGTCTATCCCAGCTGAAGCAGTCAACTCAGGTAATTTGATATTAACTATTGTGTATGCTTTATTGCGGAGTGGTGATTCCTATAGCCTAGTGGGTTTCACACTTCCATTTGTGCTAGCTGTGCCAAGGGAGGTTAGAGCCAGTTCCTGGGGGGTTGACAGCAGTGTGTTACAGGCCCAAAACTATATCTGCAGCCCTCTTAACTGGGGGTATTGCTACAGGTGGTTTTTCACCACCTCACCATATTTGTATACGGTCACACTAAGGAGGTTAGTCAGCGACATCTTAAATCCTTACAGGTTCCCTGTCACATCTCTGCCACCATTATCTGCTAGAGTTGCCTTGTTAACATGTGAAAAGCATAGCAACACACAAATAGGGTAATGCCGCGTACAGACGATCGGACATTCCGACAACAAAACCGTGGATTTTTTTCCAATGGATGTTGGCTCAAACTCGTCTTGCATACACACGGTCACACAAATGTTGTCGGAAATTGCGAACGTCAAGAACGCGGTGACGTACGACGAGCTGGGAAAAATGAAGTTCAATAGCCAGTGCGGCTCCTCTGCTTGATTCCGAGCATGCGTGGAATTTTGTGCGTCGGAATTGTCTACACACACTTGGAATTTACGAGAATGGATTTTGTTGTTGGAGAATTTGAGAACCAGCTCTCACATTTTTGTTGTTGGAAATTCCAACAGAAAATGTCCGATTGGGCCTACACATGGTCAGAATTTCCGACACAAAACTCCCATCAAACATTTGTTGTCGGAAATTCCGAGCGTGTGTACGCGGCATTAGTCTTAACTCCAGCTAAACATTTTATTCTGCAAAGTGTGGGAAAGGTAGGAACCTTTTTTTGTGGTTTGTGTTTTTATGGAGGATATTTCCTCTCACTTCCTGTCAAGATAATTGTTTTTGTTGCAGTACAGTAGAGCTGCAGGCCTGTTTTGTGATCACACCAAAGTTTCTTGTTAGTTAACATGCAGGATGCACATGGACGCTTCTCTTAAATTTGTAAGTAAGTTATAATGTTGGATCAGCTTTTGGTCTGTTGTAAATTGGCAGCAGTCTCTTTAAATTTAGAAGAGGTTTAAAGTAGTGCTGTGGAAATTAACTATTAATTCCTCGATTAATCGATAAATTTTTTTGATCAATCAAAATTCTTTTGATCGGTACTCACCTCTCCGCCGGCTTCCGGGTCTTCAGGGAGTTCCGTCGGAGATTCGGTGACTTCACGGACACCGGCTGGGCTTGCCGTGTCCTTCTGAAGGGCTCCTTTGCTGTGCCTTCATATCTGCATGCCGGCGGGACCTTACTATCTGCCACACGCAAGGGCTGTTACACTTCTCTCTATCAACCTGGGATTCTACAGCCATCCACTGGGAGTTGTGATAGTTCCCTTCACAGGACATCTACATGCTGACGGACTGATGTTAACCCCTCCTCATTTGGATTCAGCAGTGGTATCGTTGTACACATTTTTATACCAGTATCATACTTGGCTACATGTTTTTATGACTGCTTTTGCTACCGTTTGATATTACTCGCACCATTTTTACAGTTTATGTAGCTACATCGATTTTATCTCCAGTGCAATATTTATTTTGTTACCTACTTGACGACTATAAAAGTTTTAATGCTATTCCCATCGAGCGCTGCCTTTGTGTGTTTTTTGTATCCTGCTATCCATTTTTCCAGTGGTTGGGAGCTGCACTGGGAATCCACCTGCAAGGAGATCAGCTAAAAGTAGTTGGATCTGTATGTGCGTTATAATCAGTAGAAATTAGTCGATTAATCGATTAAAAAAAAAATGATTAATCAAACACAAAAATTTTAATTAGTAACAGCCCTAGTTTAAAGAGAAAGTACATCCAAAATGCTTTTTTTTGTCAGTAATGGATAAAGTGGAAGGTGGTAAGAAGTTTTGTCTTGTATTATTTGCTGTACATTTTTGCTGCACAAGCTATGTTGGTTTTTCAAAGAAGATCTCAGTAGAGATTTGAGATCTGTTACTCCTGGTGTGTCGGTCATTTCTGCTTTTTTGAAATTACACGGTCTCTCTGCAGTGTACCCTCTTCAGGGTGCAAAAGGAAATGGTATGGGATGTATTTTTGCTCAGGTCTTCATAGCTCTCTGTGACCCAATTTGGAAGACCTCACTTTCCTCCTGATGCCCATACAGGTAATAGGCAGCGTGAGAGATAAGCTGGGACAGCAATAAAATATTGTTGGAAGTTCTAACCCTTCCCTACTCTACTTCTCTACATAATCTAATCTGTTTTGCTTAACGAGTGTGTTTTAAAAAAAAAATCTGAATAAAGGTGAACAAAGCACTTGGACCAGATGGCATACACCCACATGTCCTAAAAGAATTGAACGTGAGTAAAGTCTCTAGTGCTACACAGTAACATAGTTAGTCTGATTGAAAAAAGACACAATTCCATCCAGTTCAACCCACAGAGAAAAAAAAACACACAAGACACACACCAAAAACCTCCATATACAGGGGGTCCCCGGGATACAAACAAGATAGGGACTGTAGGTTTGTTCTTAAGTTGAATTTGTTTGTAAGTCGGAACAGGTAAATTTTTTAGGGGTAGCTCCAGCCCAAAAAATTGTTTTTATACTTTTTGGATAACATAGGGAAGGGTTATCACCCCTGTAACATTTGTTTTGCTGTCTGTGCCCCTGTTCAGAAGATTTCACCTCACTTTCCATCCCAATGACAAATGGATTTTGAACATTTTTGGTTGTTAGGGAAACATGGACTGTGATAAAGCTCCAATGGAGACACATTTTTCCCATATTAACTCTTACAGGGGTGAATTTCCCTTCCTAGGGGTAGATTTCCTCTCACTTCCTGTTGTCTCCCTCCGTTTGTAAGTAGGAGTTGTTTGTAAGTCGGGTGTTTGTAAGTAGGGGACCCCCTGTATACAATTCTATACCCACAGTTGATCCAAAAGAAGGCAAAGATAACGCAATAAAGAATGATCCAATTTGCTTCAACGGGGAAAAAAAGCGAAGCGCGCGACCTACGCTTTCCCCGACTTGTTCATTCCCCGACTTAGTTGGGGTAGGCGGTACACTTTGGTGAGGGTCGGCCACGCCCAGTGACCTTTGACCTCTGGGGACCCGCCCTCTGACCTTTGACCTCTGGGGGAGATCCCTGTTCAAGAGCCTGGGTCCTAGCCTTGTTCTTAAAGGGAAAACCCTAACCCTAACCCCCAACCCTAACCCTAAACCCTAACCCTAACCCCTAACCCCAACCCCAACCCTAACCCCTAACCCTCCCTAAATTCCTCCCTGATCCCCCAAGAGGGGATCGAATATTCCCTGGATCAACTTTACCTAAAAAAAATATTAATATCCAGTTATAATATGTGCATTTAATAAAGAATCCAGGCCTTTCTTAAACAATCCACTGAGCTGGCCAGTTCCAGTTCTTGATTGAGCCTATTCCACATTTTCATAGCTCTTACTGTGAAGAAGCCTTTCCATATTTGGAGGTTAAATCTCTTTCCTCCAGATGTAAATAATGCCCAACTTGTCCTCTATGATGACCTTTAAAGTGAATACCTCTACACCAATTTCACTATATGGACCACGTATGTATACATGTTGATCATATCCCCCCTTAATTTTCTCTTCTCAAGAAAGAATAAACTCAGTGCCTATAATCTTTCCTCATAGCTGAGCTCCTCCATGCCTCTTATCAGTTTGGTTTCCCTTCTCTGCACTTTCTCCAGTTCCCCCGATATCCTTTTAGTGAACTGGATCTCCGAAACTGAACTGCATATTCCAGATGAGGTCTTACTAATGATTTATACAGGGGCAAAATTATGCATCTCTCTCTCTCTGCAGTCCATACCTCTTTTAATTACAACAAAGGACATTGCTCGCTTTGGAAACTACAGCTTGGCATTACATGCCATTATTAAGTTTATGATCAACCAAAACCCCCAGATCCTTCTCCACTATTGACTCCCCCAGCTGTTCTCCTAGTATGTATGATGCTTATCTTATCCCCCAAGTACATAACTTTACATTTACTGTATCACCATTACACTTCATTTGCCACATAGGTCACACAATTAAACACTGCATTGAGGCTGACTTGTAGGTTGGAGACATCCTGTAAGGACGTTATTTCACTGCATAGCTTGGTGTCATCTGCAAAGACTGTATCAGCATGTGCCAATGTCATCAGCACATGCACATTGAAGCAGTGGCACGTCCGTGCTGTTACTTCAGCTAATATGCTGTTACCGGCGGCTCCCGGGAGCGATGTCGCTGGCCGGAGCGGTGTACGAGGACCGCTGTGGGGGCTTCAATTTAAGGTAAGTATTTTATAATGCGCTACTATGCATACTAGCTCATTATGCCTTTGTCTTGCAGGGTTTTTTTTGGGGGGTGGGCAAAAATGTGTCTGAGCAGATAATATTGCCCGAAACACTTCAGAATTCATCCTTCTGCTTTTGTCAGCAGTCACATCATCAATAAATACAAGAAAACCAGTTCCATTGGCAGCCATACATGCCCTTGCCATGACACTACCACCACCATGCTTCACTGATGAGGTGGTATGCTTTGGATCATGAGCAGTTCCTTTCCTTCTCCATACTCTTCTCTTCCCATCACTCTGGTACAAGTTGATCTTGGTCTCATCTGTCCATAGGATGTTGTTCCAGAACTGTGAAGGCTTTTTTAGATGTTGTTTGGCAAACTATAATCTGGCCTTCCTGTTTTTGAGGCACACCAATGGTTTACATCTTGCGGTGAACCCTCTGTATTCACTGTATTCACTCTGGTGAAGTCTTCTCTTGATTGTTGACTTTGACACACATGCACCTACCTCCTGGAGAGTGTTCTTGATCTGGCCAACTGTTGTGAAGGGTGTTTTCTTCACCAGGGAAATAATTATTTGGTCATCCCACCACAGTTGTTTTCTGTGGTCTTACGGGTCTTTTGGTGTTGCTGAGCTCACCGGATTTTCCAAACAGTTGATTTGGCCACACCTAATGTTTTTGCTATCTCTTTGATGGGTTTGTTTTGTTTTTTTCAGCCTAATGATGGCTTGCTTTACTGATAGTGACAGCTCTTTGGATCTCATATTGAGAGTTGACAGCAACAGATTCCAAATGCAAATAGCACACTTAAAATGAATTCTGGACCTTTTATCTGCTCCTTGTAAATGGGATAATGAGGGAATAATGCACACCTGGCCATGGAACAGCTGAGCAGCCAATTGTCCCATTACCTTTGGTCCCTTTAAAAAGTGGGAGGCACTTATACAAACTGTTGTAATTCCTACACCGTTCACGTGATTTGGATGTAAATACCCTCAAATTAAAGCTAAAAGTCTGCAGTTAAAGAACATCTTGTTTGTTTCATTTCAAATCAATTGTGGTTGTGTAAAGAGCCAAAAAGATTAGAATTGTGTCGATGTCCCAATATTTATGGACCTGACTGTATATCACTGATTTACTAACAGACATATCTGACTGAATGTCACACCATTTCCTCAAACTCAATCTATCCAAAATCAAGCACATAATATTTCCTTACCCTGACTTCTATTTCAGTAGGGAAAGTTGCACAACTATCAGTCTTTCCTCGCATGCCAGGGTGCTATGGGTAACCCTGGACTCTGAACTGTCATTTCAGGCCCACATCCAATTCCTGTTCAAATCATGCCGCCTCAACCTCCGCAACTCCAGAATACACTCCTTTTTAACCATTGACACCACTAAGCTTCTAAATTTACTCCCGGGTTATCTCTTGCCTCGACTACTGCAACTCCCTCCTCATTGGATTCCCTTTACATAGGCTATCCCCCCCTTTCAGTCCATCATGAATGCTACCGCCAGACTCATCCACCTTACCAACCATTCAGTGTTTAGTACCCCTCTCTGCCAATCCCTCCACTGGCTTCTGCTCACCCAACAAATAAAATTAAAAGTACTAACAACAACTAATAAAGCCATCCACAATGCTGCCCCCAGCTACATCACTAACCTTGACTCAAAATATTGATCAAACCCCTCCCTTCGGCCCATTCAAGATCTGCTCTCTAGCTCCCTTGTCACCTCCTTCCATGCTCGCCTCCAGGACTTCTCCTAGTCATTGGAACCCCCTACCCCAATCTGTAAGTCTATCTTCTAATCTATCCATCTTTAAATGATCCCTGAAAACCCTTCTCATTAAAGAAGCCTATGTTGCTTCTAACTAATACGCTGTGTTTCTTTCTCGTACATCACAGGACACAGAGCGACATAGTCATTACTAATGGGTTATATAGATACCGTCAGGTGCTGGCACTGGCAACTTCCAAAACCGGAAGTACCCTCCCCTATATAAGCCCCTCCCATCCGGGAGCACCTCAGTTTTTTGCCAGTGTCTAAGGTGTTGGCCAAGAAGAAACATGTGTTTTTCACTGAGCTTGCGTACAGGTTCTTTTGGGCCTCAGTAAGCTATTCCGGATCCGACCAAAAAAGCTTCATAGCTAAACGGTCGGTACCCGGGCCTTGCAGAGAAGAGCAGGGTTTTGCCTGTAATGCTTCTCTTAGGAGAGCTGGACCCTGGGATCCAGAGCTCTGGTCATACCCACGACCAAGATGTTTTCTGTGCAGGGTGCTATACAGGTCCAGGGGAGTGGAATTCTTGGGAACCTGGTCCCTGAAGGTTTGATTACAATGCCTGCCGTGATAGGTGAAGTTTGGGCTTTTGTGGACCAAACAAAGTCCTGCGGCGGGAAACAGGTAAGTGGGGGCCCCCAGGAACTTGGTTCTATTGGGGGACCCCCAAGCCTAATTTGTCTTTCTGTCTGTTACCTAACGGTATTCCCGCTAATATCTGTGCATGCCTGTAACTACTAAAAAAATGTAATAATTTTAATAGTGGTCAAGAAAAAAAAAATATATATTTTTTTTATATATATATTTAATATATTAGACTGCGGTACCTGTGTTTGTCCACTAGAGGCCGCTGTGGAACGTTTCTTGTCATGTGGACTAGTTTCTTTTCATCAGAGCAAGTCCAGGCAGATGGTGAGTTCTCTTATGGGAAACTGCTTCCTCTGCCATGTTGCAATGCTCGTCCATCCCCCGGCCTGCGGCAAAGAGGGGCCCTGGCTCTTGTCCCTAGTTTCCATTTTCGAAATTAGCGCCAAAGGCGCACGTGGCCGCGCGCGTGCACGCGCCTCTATATATAGAGGTGAGCCGGGAAAGGGGGCGGAGCCTGGGGGTGACGCTCTGTGCGCGCCGCAGCGCTTCTGCGCATGTGCGGGCGTCCCAGCATGTTAAAAACCACAATTTTGTGTGGTGAGCTGGCTATGGAGTGCAGAGACAGAGCTGGCAACATTTAAAAAAGGCATACAGCAAGCGGTTGATGCAGGCATCCCCTAGAAAGGCACATTAGTAGACACCAACTGTTTCTTATAGCAGCATTTATGCTAGACTATTGTCAGTAAGTGGTGTATTTTCGGCTGGAATACCTCAGCTTTGTGGCTTAGGAATATGCCGTCTAAAAACTCCGGGACTAGAAATTCCAGGAGGCATAGGGAGTCTCCATCGGGCTCTGAGGATCTTGGGCATGCTTCGGCTGCACCAGTCTCCCCTGAAGAATCAGAGGTTAGTGACCGTGGAGCACCCTCAGGAGTACCTGGTACTGTGGCTGTCCTCAGTTCACCTGCTCCTGTGTATGTAACAGAGGAGGTTTTTTCCTCAGCTCTGGGAGGGCTGGAAGAGAGATTGTCAGCATTGATCGCTGCTTCCCTGTCACAGGAAAAAAGCACCCAATCTCCGTCTCCTCCCTCAGAGTGCCTGTTAACAGAGCAACAGTCCCATACAGGGATCGACCTACCTGAAGGGGATCAGGATGAGGTCGATTCGGTTGTAGAGGAATCAACAGTGGAAGAGCCATTCTCAGCATCACATGCTGAAAGGTTATGGGTTCAGTCCCTGACTAATATGGTCCGATCAGCATTTAAAATGCCCCTTGCGGAGCCATCATCCACTTCTGTCTCCTCGTTGGGGTCGCTAAAAGCTCCCCAGACTGTTTGTTCCTTTCCGATCCATCCTTTACTGGAAGGGCTCATTTACCAGGATTGGGAGCATCCTGATAAAATATTTACTCCCCCCAAGAGATTTCCGGTGGTCTATCCCATGGAGGATAAGTTCATCAGAAAATGGAGGGTCCCTACAGTGGACGCAGCCATCTCTTGTGTGAATAAATCACTGACATGTCCAGTGGATAATGTCCAAATGTTCAAAGACCCAATAGATAAAAAATTGGAGTCCTTATTAAAATCTGCGTTTTCTACAGCAGGATTGGTGACACAACCAGCAGTGGCAGCTATTGGGGTCTGCCAAGCAGTGAAGGATCAGTTGAAACAGGTCTTAAGGGACTTGCCAGATCAGCAGGCTCTTGCCCTAGCCGATCTACCTAGAGCCTTATGCTTTGCGGTGGACGCTATAAAGGATTCAATCCATCAGGCCTCCCGCCTTACGCTGTCTGTAGTACATATGCGCAGGCTTCTATGGCTCAAAAACTGGTCTGCTGAAGCTCCCTGTAAAAAATTGCTGGTCAGCTTCCCATTTCATGGTGAACGCTTATTCGGGGAAGACCTGGATAAATATATCCAGAGAATTTCCAGCGGTAAAAGTACACTTTTGCCGGTTAAAAATGGAGTTAGAGGTCCCTCTTTTAAGAGGCCTGCTTCTCCAGTCCCTAGGACATCGGCTGTGAAACAGTTCCGACGGCCTCCTCGGTCAAATCCCGGAGGTAAAAATCAGGGACAATTGCAGGGTAACAAGAAGCCCTGGAGCAGGAGAGGTACAAAACCTCCCCCAAAGTCAAATGCATGAAGGGTTGCCCCCACTCAATCGGGTGGGGGGAAGACTTCAGTTGTTCACAGAGACCTGGCGGGACACGATCAGAGACAGATGGGTGCTTTCCGCAGTAAATCTGGGATACAAATTGGAGTTAAAAAACTCCCCTCCTTCCCGCTTTATAAGGTCAAACGTGCCAAGGGATCCCCAGAAGAGAGGATCCCTCCTGTTGGCACTAGAACAATTATTGCTTCAAGCAGTAATTATAGAGGTTCCCCTGGAAGAATGGGGGTTCGGGTTTTACTCAAACCTCTTTACAGTCCCGAAGCCAAACGGGGACGTGAGGCCCATATTAAATCTAAAAGGGCTAAACAAATTCCTACATATCAGGACTTTCCGGATGGAGTCGATCCGGTCGGTGGCCACTGCCCTACAAGGGGAGGAATGGTTAGCCTCGATCGACATCAAAGATGCTTATTTGCACATTCCCATCTTTCCAGCCCACCAAAAATTTCTACGCTTTGCGGTAGAAGGGCGCCATTTTCAGTTCAGAGCCTTACCCTTCGGTCTGGCCACAGCACCACGAGTGTTCACAAAAATTCTGGCCCCATTATTGGCCAATCTAAGAACACGAGGTGTAACGATAATGGCATATCTAGATGACTTGTTGCTGATAGACCACTCAGTGGAAAAACTAGAAGTGGTTGTTCACGAGACAATCGAGTATCTGGAATATCACGGTTGGATTATCAACCGAGACAAGTCAGCCCTAAAACCAGTCAAAAGTCTGGAATACTTGGGGCTAAGGCTGGATTCAGACCAGAGAAAAATTTTCTTGCCTCAAAAAAAGGGGTCGTCTTTGAGAGATTTGATCCACCTAGTGGGTACAAAAAGACAGCCATCCATACGCCTGTGCATGAGGCTGCTGGGAAAAATGGTGGCATCATTCGAAGCAGTACCCTACGGTCAATTCCATTCAAGGAATTTGCAAAGGGCTATACTGTCAGCCTGGAACAAAAGAGTTCAGGCCCTAGACTTACCAATGTCCTTGTCCCCTTCCGTTCGCAAAAGCCTCCGTTGGTGGTTGGTTCCCCAGAATCTGGAAAAAGGGAAATCCTTCAGTCCGATTTCTTGGAAGGTGGTCACTAGAGATGCCAGCCTTATAGGCTGGGGAGCAGTACTGGAGCAATGGTCTCTCCAGGGCAGATGGTCGGATGCAGAAAAGGCCCTGCCCATCAATCTCTTAGAGATACGAGCAGCCCGGTATGCCCTAGTAGCATGGACATCCAAACTCCAAGGGTCCCCTGTCAGAATTCAATCGGACAATGCCACGGCAGTGGCATATATCAATCATCAGGGTGGCACCAGGAGTCGTGCAGCCCAGAGGGAAGTAAATTACATCCTGAAATGGGCAGAAAGATATGTCCCAGCCATATCTGCGGTATTCATTCCAGGAGTGGAGAATTGGAAGGCGGACTTTCTAAGTCGCCAACAATTATGCCCCGGACAATATGTCAGCGGTGGGGAACACCGGATGTAGATCTGCTAGCATCCAGATTCAACGCAAAAGTGGACAGGTTTGTCTCTTGGACAAGGCATCCCCTAGCTTGCGGCTCGGATGCCCTAGTGTTCCCTTGGGATCAGTTCAAGCTGATATATGCATTCCCACCGCCACAATTGTTACCTCGATTACTCCGCAGAATCAGGGTAGAAAAGAAACCAGTGATTCTGGTGGCTCCAGCGTGGCCCCGAAGAGCATGGTACGCGGAGATTGTAAAAATGTCTGTGGGGAGTCCTTGGACCCTCCCACATCGTCCGGACCTGCTTTCGCAAGGACCGATATACCACCCTTCCTTACCAGCCCTAGGTTTGACGGCCTGGCTATTGAAGCCCACATTCTAAAAAAGAGAGGTCTCTCTAATCCTGTGGTATCTACCATGATCAATGCCGGGAAGCCGGTATCCAGGCAGATCTACTATAGAATCTGGAAGGCGTACATCGCCTGGTGTGAAGCCAAGAAATGGCATCCACGTAAGTACGTAATAGGTAGGATTCTGGACTTCCTACAGTGGGCTGTAGATAGGAAGCTTGCCTTGAGTACTATCAAGGGTCAGATTTCGGCCTTGTCAATATTTTTTCAGAGGCCCTTGGCTTCGCATTCACTAGTCAAAGCCTTTATACAAGGAGTGATGCGTATTAGACCTCCGGTTAATATTCCCATATGTCCATGGGACTTAAACCTGGTTCTGTCGGTTCTACAGAAACAACCATTTGAACCATTACAGCATATTTCCCTGGTTCTTCTCACCAGGAAATTGATTTTTCTAGTAGCCATTTGTTCGGCTAAAAGAGTGTCGGAATTAGCCGCTATGTCCTATAGGGAGCCATATCTGGTTATCCATAAGGACAGAGTAGTGTTACGTCCTCATCCAGCCTTTCTTCCTAAGGTGGTATTGAGGTTTCATTTGAACCAAGATGTGGTTCTTCCTTCTTTTTTCCCCAAGCCTAGTTCAGTAGAGGAAAAATTATTACATTCTTTGGATGTAGTAAGAGCAGTTAAAGCTTATCTAAAAGCCACTGCTCAGATTCGCAGAACGGATACTTTGTTTATTCTGCCGGAAGGCCCCAGAAAGGGTCAGGCAGCGTCAAAATCTACTTTAGCCAAGTGGATTCGACAGGTCATTATGCAAGCCTATGGCTTGAGAAGGAGACCGCCTCCGTTCAAAGTTAGGGCGCACTCCACGAGAGCAGTTGGAACTTCATGGGCAGTGCATCACCAGGCCTCCCTGGCTCAAATCTGTAAGGCCGCAACATGGTCTTCAGTACACACGTTTACTAGGTTCTACCAGGTGGACGTTAGAAGTCAGGAGGATGTCGCCTTTGGGCGCAGTGTGTTGCAGGCCGCAAAAGATCCTCATGTCTGATAGCGCTCAGCTTATATATGGTGTATCCCCCCCCTCATTGGGCATTGCTTTAGGACATCCCATTAGTAATGACTATGTCGCTCTGTGTCCCGTGATGTACGAGAAAGAAAATAGGATTTTTATAACAGCTTACCTGTAAAATCCTTTTCTTGGAGTACATCACGGGACACAGAGCTCCCGCCCCTCTTTGGGGACACTTATTGCTTTGCTACAAAACTGAGGTGCTCCCGGATGGGAGGGGCTTATATAGGGGAGGGTACTTCCGGTTTTGGAAGTTGCCAGTGCCAGCACCTGACGGTATCTATATAACCCATTAGTAATGACTATGTCGCTCTGTGTCCCGTGATGTACTCCAAGAAAAGGATTTTACAGGTAAGCTGTTATAAAAATCCTATTTTTTACTTTCTCCATCAGCTCACCCCCCCCCCCCACAGTTATTACCTTTTGTATCACTTGATCTTCCCTCTTAGATTGTAAGCTCTAATGAGCAGGGTCCTCTGATTCCTCTTGTACCAATTGTATTGTAACTGTAATGTTTGCCTTCATTTTGTAAAGCTCTGCGCAAACTGTTGGGGCTATATAAATCCGGTATAATAATAATACGTCCATGGAGAGCACACAGGGCCACAAATTAAAAAAGTGTTGGGGACCAACAAAAAAGTAAGGAAATGACGGACATGCTGGAAAAGAGAGACTTGCAAGTACTCCTTCTTGATATCTACAGAGGTCAGAAAGTCTCCCTGTTGGAAGGAGGCTATGACAGACGTGTGTATTCCATGCAGAATTTTTGGATCTAAATAAAGACATTTAAACAATGAGATCGCTGATGGGAAAAATGGACCCTTTAGGTTTGGAAACTATAATAAAATCCCTGAAAATACCAGAAATGTATGATTGCAGCGTCGTACAGTTTCGCTGCTCCGTCGAATCTTCTTTGAACATTCGACAGACACCATAAGCCTTCAATGACAGATTCGACCTTAATTAATTCAGATTTTCGGACTAATGCAATTTCTAACGAAAAACAAAATAAATAAAAACGAATTTCGGGAGTAACTAAATAAATTAATTTTTCGTACGAAAACGAAATTCCGAAACAAAATATTTCAGTGTGCACATGTCTACTATGCACACCAGCTTCAGTGGTGTACAGCTATGCAGTCTTTGCTTTTAATGAACTTGTGATTTTAATGGTATACCCCTATTCACTTTGTTTTTTTTCCTGTTATGTGCCTTGGCTTGTCTATACAATATTTGAGTTTCAGCTGGAACACAGTAAAGGTGCTTTTAAAGGGCCAGGTAACACCCTGTGCTTAGAATTGGGAGCTACTTTTTTTATTAGAACCACTGAGCACTGTTACTATTCCTTTTTTTTTCATGTTAAGTGTTAACGATAAAGAATTAAGTGCTGTGTCACGCGGTGGAATGTCGCGAACACACACTTTGCACTCTGTTCCCACAATTCGGCATGAGTTGCTACCTTCCAGCCACTGCTTCCAATTGCAACAGATATATGGTTCCACTTCCACCGTGCAGGTTTAGGAGATATCCATGGTAGCTACAGGTAAGCCTTATTTTAGGCTTAACTGTAGTCAAAAGTAGTTGTAAAGGGTTTACAACCACTTTAAGGATCGGCTTCCACACTTTCCTGACAAGGCACGTTATACTAGATCTGGGAGTTGCTTTTCGGCACAAGGCAACTTTTTCCCAAATTTGCCAGGCTTTTCCAGTTGGTCTTCTGTTCCCGCAGTTCTACCAGGTGGATGTTCGAGCCTTAACTAATGAGAGATTGGGGTGTAAGGTCCTTCAGACCGCTCTTTAAGCTGTGGGCAGTCCTCAATTGTTTTCTGTTGTTTTTTAGTGGACTTGTTCGTGTTTTGTTTGCTGTGCTGCCCACCTCTGAGTTGGACTGCTTGTGGATGTTCCAAATGTCCCTGAATCCAGTGTCCCTCGAATGAGAAGGAAAATATAATTTTTGTACTCACTGTAAAATTCTATTCTTGGAGTTACAATGTGGGACATATGTCCTACCCCTCTGTGTTTATGGTCTTGCTCTTGGAACTGCTTTGTTACAAAACTGAGGCATGCTGGGGAGTGGGAGGGGCTATACTAGACTGATCAGGTTTTTTTTATTGTTTGCTGCTGTCTAAATCCTTGTGTAGGTAGCAGTATAACCCAAACGTTTGTGAATCATGTGCCCCTCAAGACATGCAAGAGAAGGACTTTGATATGTACAAAAATCCTGTTTTATTGCATCAATAATTGCTATTGTTTCATCCCTGTAAGAAGCACATGGTTTGCCAATGTAATGTCTGATCTAAGCTGTTTACTCAGGTTAGCAGTAATAACAATCTGTGGTTACATAATGTGCTGTTATACATCTTCCCAGTTGGCAGAGAAACTCACCAGGGAATTTAATGTGTGTGTACTTTCTTTAATTTCTAATGCATAGCTGGTCAAGATCAATATGCCTGCGTGGAGAATTATTCCAATTTTCTGCATTTTAATTGACCTTTACTAGTGAATGATTGATCAGGTTCCCCGTTGAGAAGGCTACTTTATTGTATTTATTATACTAGATCATTAGAGATGAGTGAACTCCTTGCTTTTCTATTCACTGAATTATTGTGTGCTGTTAGGCCAATAATTCCTTTTTCTGTCAATTCTTCCAGCTTGATCTTTAAAGTAGACCTTTTACCTGCATACATTAGAAGCAACAATTTTCTTAGCGAAGTCACTAGCCAATGGAATGCCAGCTGTTTATTTTCTGGAGTTTGGAGGATATTCATGGAGGGAACCATGTATGTAATGCCTGCGACCTGCTTCTGACAAATGTAACAAGTTTTCTTTCCTGGAGATTATGATAATCACGCCTAATGCAGTATTTCAATCTTCTCTATGTGTATATGCTGTTCTGTCTAGCATATTCTTTTTATTTGAACTGCTTTTCATCTTCAAATAACCCATACTGGCAAAGACGTGCCCAAAAAAAGCAGGCAGAGGGAAAAGGACTAGTCACCAGTATTGCCTGTGGTTCCCCTGCAGCTGATTTTTCCCTCTCTTACTGATTTACCATGCCTTATTCTGCAATTTGGAGGCAGACATTTTGTTTGAGAAGCAGGATTTTGCTTCCTCATGTCACAGTGGCCCCACTGATGGCTGGGGATTTTAAGATTTTTGAGTTAATGAAAAAGCAACAGTCATAGGTGTGCGCAGCCTATTACATTAGGGTGTGCATCTCAAACACGTGTGTGTGTGTGTATGTATGTATGTATGTATATGTATGTGTATATATATATATATATACATTTATTTATTTATAGCAGTAGAGCAATGGGCGATGTCAGAAGTGTATGGTATTTTTATTTTTATTATAACATTTATACTATTTTAATATTTTTTTACAATAGCTTATTATCATTTTTTTTTCACTATTTCTTTAGGAGCCTCATTGGGGGGCTTTGGTAAAATAACAGGGGTCTAAACAGACCCCTGATGTCTCACTTTTGAAAGAGACTGAAGACAAAGATTCCCCACTCCCACGCCAAGCAGCAGGGGGGACCTGAGCAGCACAGTGTGATTAGGGTGTGCCCAGGCACACCTGGCACACCCGGTGCGCACACCTATGGCAACAGTATAGATGATTTAAATAATGAATGAAGCAGAAGGACCTTGCAGTGCAGTTTCTCAAGTACAGCTTCCTCTTCAGCAAGAACAGTAAGCAACACAGTAGAAACATCAACAGTTCTCACTTCAGATCTGGTGAGACCAGTAGTCGGAGGGAGCATTGCCTTAGATCAGGGATCTCCAAACTATGCCCATCATGCCTAGTCATGTCTGTGAATTTCAGAGTTTTACAATTCTTCATTTAGTTCCGCAACAGCTGGAGGGCCGTAGTTTAGAGATCCCTGCCTTCGATGATCTCACAGTGCATGCATACAGCTGTGAGGAAGTGCACTGCTATTTTTCAGTAGGAGTTTAAGACAAAATTTTATATCTGCTAAGGTACTGCTTTAAGTGGTTGTAAACCCTGTAAAAAAATTTTTTTTAAAACAACCTGCAAGACAAAGGCATAATGAGCTAGTATGACTAGCATACCATCTCATTATGCATCACTTACCTTAGATCGGGGCCCCCGAAGCCGTCCTCGTCTCCCTCTTCAGCCGCAGCCATCGCTGCGGCGATAGCCGGAAGGTTACTTCCGGCTATCTCCAGCCAATCACAGCGCCGCTCCGGTGCCGTGATTGGCCGGAGTGGCGAAGACGTGACTCCGCGCATGCGCGCGGTAGCTGTCAAATCCGGCTAAGCCGGATTTGTGAATGGGATTAACCCTATGAATGCGCCGTTGTCTATGGTGCGCATGCGCCGTAGACACCGATGCATGTAATCTTTAGCAAATATCTCCTAAACCGTGAGGTTTAGGAGATATTTCTTACACCTACAGGTAAGCCTTAATCTAGGCTTACTTGTTAGGTGCAAGTTGCATAAGTGGGTTACAACCACTTTAAGCACAATTACAATTTCTGGATATTCTCTATAATCCCTGGGTAAACTAACATGAAGAAAATATATGCATTTGTAGGAGTTAATTGCATTTACTTAATTGACACAGTTGCTCTTGTCACTTGACAATCCCATCATACCTTTTGACCTGGACTTCAAACATGTTATGTAAAGGAAAAAAAACAGAAGGTGAAAATGCTACTCCAGGTTCCCTTCCCAGTAGTGGCCACATGTCAAAAGGTCTGCAGACATGTGGGAACCACTAAAGGGAGCCTAGTACATCATTTTCTTTTCAAAGTATTTCAGCCATTCTATGACTCTTTATTCATTCTGGCAGAGCTGTTAACAAAGGAACGGAAAGGATTTTCCTTTCCATTATTGTAGACAGTGAGGAACTGTGGCTTCATTTGTCATCCACTCAGAATGGGGAGTGATATTTTGGAAAAAGCGATAGGATGTCAGAACATCTAAAATTGATACTTCAGTTTTTGATATATGCTAGGGATCTTTGAACCACCTCGTATATCTGTAGTGGTGAGATCTCTTGTGTTGAGTTAAAGATCAGTACATTTGGTGCAGCCATTATCAAGGTCTCACCATTTTCCCTGCTGGCATATTCATTTATCTTGTATTATGGAGACTGCAACAGGAAAAGTGGGAACACCCTAAGGTAGACACATAATAAAGCTGTGTTTAATCTGCTTATATTTTGCCTTCCCTGGTTCCTACTATTCCATCCTCACCAACATGCTCATACATGTTTTATATAAAACATTTGTGTTTTCATTGCATCCCTTATTTTGGGGATCTAGGGATTTAGGCTCTGCTTCTCTATGCAATGCAGGCAGACTATGACTGGTGGGAAAGGCCGGCAGGGTACTTCACATGGCTTCCTTGATACATCACAGCAGCCTGCCTCAGTCCTCCTTTCAAGAGCACTCAGTTATGCAAATATCCAAATGCCGATAGATGTATATTAGTCTGGAGGAGTGAGGGTTGTTAGGCAGGCAGATACCTTCATGTTTCATTGTCTCAGGGAATACAAGATAAAATCTTAGTGGTCAGTAAAAATGAAACCAAAATTTTACCAAATGGGTGTAAGCAAAAAGTTGATGTTTATATTGGTCCCACTCTGTTAGAGCAGATAGAGGTTGTTGCACTTTAGACCATGTTGCGTAGGCCAATCGTTATCATAAGATAAGCCCTGCAAATTCAGTAATACCTCAAAACATATGCTAATGAATAGTATGGTATAAAATAGAAAGTAAATCAGTTGCCTCTAGCGACCAAATTCCAACAGCCTTCATTTTCCATGCTGTTTTTATCTCTTTTTTTTCTCCCCAGGATATTGTAATATTATTGCAGAGAGATCATGACAACATTATGTGGCTTTCCTACGATTTGTAACGGAATTTATTATTAGACAAAAAAATATTTCAACAAACGTGTTCGGTCCAGCTATAACACACAATCTCCCTATTTTATTTAATCGGAACAAAAAAGAAATGAAGGAATTTATCAATCATCTGTCACCATCATCTGTTATTGGACAGTAGCAGTACAGATGGTGCTCTTGTTCACACACAACAAATGGAGCTTCCCTTCCAGATTTTTATCAGCTCAGTTTTCCTGTCTCAGGAATGTACAATGACCATGACAGGTAAAAAATCCAGTACAAAAAACCAGTACATAAATAGATTAATAGATGTATTGAAATGTTTGGAGGTGTGTGCACATTGCATGGTCCTGAAATGTTGTGGCTCATTAATGACAGTTGGATTGGTGTGAGATACAATATTAATAATTTATTCCTAGTCCTCATAGTCCCTGAAACTAGGGAAATGTTGTGTGTTTTGTTATATTTAAAACATGGCAACAAATACAGATCCAACCACTTGTTCTAGAGGCAGGAATTGGGTCTGAAGGTTTCCCACCAAGTAACACCTTCTGTCTGGTATCAAGAAATCAAATTCCTGCTTTTATGAGAGAAATGTGACTTCTACTAGATATCTCTTATCTGTTTACAATAAATACACTGGGGTTTAAAATATATAGAAGCTTCCCTGACTGTTGGCCAAGAAGTGCATTAGCATCTGATCAGCCGTATTGGAAATGACCATATGTGTAGTTCCTGTCTCGTTACCCTGCCAGGCTGTGATGTTTCTCCACAGCATTGTGCTTACTGATGGCTAGATTCCTAGTCTTTGATACTGCTTATCTTTTGGCCACGGCTCTGGTCAGAGTCGGGAGCTGTGTTTAATTTTTGTTTTACATACAGTATTTTAAGGGGTAGTTTTATAAAATGGTTGATTCCCCACCTAAATAAGAGAACCATGGCTTGTTGTACTCCATTGATCAAAGTGCTTTGTACAATCGTGAGGTCCTCTCCTTTTTTTTTTCCCATATAAATATAAAACTAAATAAATATCTCACGAGAGAGGCTCACTCCCTTATTCCAGGCTTCAAGAATTCCGAAGTCTCTTGTCATACGCCACAACCAAATACCACCCCAACTGTCAGTCCTCTTCCCTTTCCCCATTATGTGTCACATAAGGCCCCTGGTTGCCTTGGGCAAGTCACACGTGTGTCTGCATCCTCCTCTGAAGTGGCCGGCTGGGGTCAGAGTTTTGAGATGATGATTGGGAATAATGAGAGGAAGATGCTGAGGCTTTGCTGGACTTGTCAAACTGGACGTATCCGTCTTGTTTCCCACTGCTGCTGACGCTGCTGTCGCACTGAGTGTCCAGGAAGGAACTGCTATCACTCATGGATCCTCTCTGGAACTCCCGTTCACAGAGCTCGATGGAGCTGCTACCCATACCGAGGACGAATCGCTGACTATAATCATATAGGCGGTTCTGTCCGCTTAGGGTGCTGTAGATGTTGGTGAAGGACATGCCTGTAGGAACCCGTTGCTTGTTGGGCGGTCGAATTTCTGATTGACAGTTGGATAAAGAGATGGTTGGAGTTGAATGGTGGTCTTTGAATGTATTCACACTATAGTAGCCATTGGTGGGATCCTGAAAGGAAAAAACAAAAGTGTTAGAAAAATTAGAAACATGAAAATGCTGAATTGAAGTGATGGAAGATTTTTATGCCCTGAATAGAAATTCATTCACAAGCTTCTATATGAGGCAGACCTGTCGTGAGGATATGAAGGCAAGATATTAAGCTAAACGCAGCGCTGTAGTTTGTTCCGCCAAAACTGGGTGGGTTCCGAATGCAAATAGTAAATGACTAATTCCATGTCTGAGCTCTGACATTCCCCCAACACTCCCTCAGTGTAAAGTACATTACTTTAGTATGCCAGGATGCAGTGGGTGTGGCCTGCTTTCTGTCTTATTCCAGGACAACAGAAATAAACTAAATAGTGTATGTTGTCCACAAATAAGATCACAGATCTAATTTTCTTTCCCCTTTTGGAAACAAGTCTGGCATCTAGTTGGTTGCCATAAGGCAGTGCAAACATTTCCTATTCTGCAGTTCAGTAACAAATTGCAGTGACATTTGTACAAACCAAGATATCACAGACAGCAACTTTTTAATAGCATAGTATTGATTCTTGAGGTCCGATGGTCTTCAAATCACGTCTTCTATAACCTACCTGAATTAAAAGCCTTACAATGATTGTAGAGCCAAATTGGTTTTTCTATTAAAACAACAAATATGTTATACAGTGGAACCTTGGATTGCGAGTGTAGCGCCCTGCTCCTATTGAGTAGGCGCTATGTTTAAATTTAAGTTATCTGAGCTGTAGTTGGGCTCAGAATGATTGTGTTATTGCTGGTTCTGTTCCAGTCCAGCTGTGTTGCGCATTTTCCACTTGACTGTAGGTGTCGCTGTCACCACGGGTCAAGGTTGCAAATGCAGCAGGCTGGATGTATTGAGTACCTCTTTACCCAGAAATAGCCCAGTGAGAGTGGTCCCCCCGCTGTGCATTCTGGGAGAGGGTACTTAAGGGACAGACACCGGTTTCCGGGGCTCTCTGACCTGATGGCCCTCATGACCTAAGGTGTGTCAAGCAGCTCTTCTGCCTCGGGGCCTGCTGGCCCGAGGCTTCGTTACTGATAGTAGGCCCAGGAGTTTCTGGGGCCTACTGGTCCAGGGGTGGTCCTGTGCTGTCTTACCTGCAGGAAGAAGCCAAACAATTGGAGACTCAATTGGAGGATGCATCCCGGCCCATCTACCTCACAGTGTTGCCGGCTTGGCTGAAAGAAACTGGTACTGTTTGACTGTACTTAGACTCTGTAAAAGTTCTGGATCATACAATCCTGTGGCAAAGGATTGTGCAGAGACTGTGTGTATTCTTCAAGTCTGTGGCAGAGACTATGACCGAGCACCGCACCGGCTGCTAGGTCGGTGAGAGAGGCCTATCCGGTGGTTGCTAGATCCAGTGTGGAAATTGTTTGTCCTCTGGATAAAAGAAGTACCCGTGATCCGCAAAAGCAAGCTACCTGAATCTCCCCTAACCCTCCATCCCTCTAACTGACTTTGTTTAATAAAACCATTGGAAAAGAGACTATGTGTTGGTGCTGACATCTGTGAATAACTCTTCAATGGGACCCCTATAACGGACACGGTGGAACAGTAAGGTAACGGCAAAGGCCCAAAATTAAACCAGCAGCTCCTGCAGGGGTAGTGCTACACGAGTAACACGGTTATGGGCGTTTCGCAATACGAGCAATTTTGTTTTTTAAATCCTGACTCTGTTTGCGAGTGTTGTCTCGCAACACGAGCAGGATTCAAGCCTCTGCGATATGCAGTACCGCATTTGGCCAGAGGTGGGGGGTGCCGGTGACACTCCGTTCCCGAGTGTTTCCGAGCGCAGCCGAACGGTCTCTGAGTATTCCCGAGTCTCTCCTGCGCCCCCACCTCTGGCCACATGTGGTATTGCATGCCATAAAAGTCAATGTGGAACTAATTATTTTCGTTTCCATTAACTTCTATGGGGAAACTCGCTTTGATATGCGAGTGCTTTGGATTACAAGCATTCTCCTGGAATGGATTATGCTCGTAATCCAAGGTTTCACTGTAGTTATCTGCTCTGTGCAATAGTTATGCACAGAGCAGCCCCGCTCCTCCTCCTCTCAGGTCACCACCGGTGCTCCTGGCTCCTTCTCTTCTTGGTATGCCACCGTAGGAAGCCGATTTCTATTGTGGCAGACCTGCGGGCACGATCCCCGCCTGAAGTCCCCTAATTATAGGATTTAATTGAAATTGGCAGCAGCAAATGGCTCCCGCTGCTATTAATCTGCCCTGTAAGGAGGGAGAGAGCAGCTGCTCTCGTGCACAGCACTGGATTGAGAATGGGTTTAGGTAAGTATAAGGGGTGGTGGGGAGCTGCACGCAGAAGTTTTTTTTTATCCTAATGCATAGAATGCAATAAAGTAAAAAACCTTCTACCTTTGCAACCATCTTAAAGCAAAGCTCTAGCCCCCCCCCCCCCACCAAAAATGTAAAAGTCGGCTTTACAGCCAGTTCTCTACTGCGTATGCGCAAAGCTCGCTGCACTTTGTGAATGGCCCGGCGGCGGTGCTGAACTTCCGAGTGACTTTGCTGCGGCGATGTCACCCAGAGGTGTGACATAACTATTGCACAGAGCAGGTAACTTTAACATATTTGTTGTTTTAATAGAAAAAACAATTTGGCTCTACAATCATTTTAAGGCTTTTAATTCAGGCAGGTTATAGAAGACGTGATTTGAAGACCAGAGGACCTCTGAAAAATCAATACAATGCTATTAAAAAGTTACTGTCTGTGATAACTTGGTTTGTACAAGTGCCACGGCAATTTGTTACTGAACTGCAGGATAGTAAATGTCTGCACTGCCTTATGGCAACCAACTAGATACCTGTCAAAAACAGGTATCCGCTTCCCCCCCCGAAAGGTGCCAAATGTGGCAGCGGAGAGGGGGGAGGAAGCAAACAAGCTGAGCTGATAACTGACATACTACATTCAATAAAGTAAAGTGCGCATTTAATTCTCCGGAGCTGCGAGAAATTATGCAAAACAGGAATTTCAGATTCTGAGACGTTTCACCGGATGGTGATTCGAGGGCTAAACGTCCACTGTGCTTAATTATCAGATGGAGTCAAGTCATCATGAATGAAATGAAAGCTGTGGAAAATTCAGACAGACACAATAGGCTGTAGATGCACATGTAGGCCGCAGTCCCGGGAGAGGTAGTCTGCGCAGGTTGCTATGGTAACCACTTTGATTAAATATGACACCAAATCATTTTTTGGAGGAGAAGAGATTAATTATCCTTTAAACACATTCCTTCATCTGTATGTAAATAAATCTGACTTAAAAGGCTAATAACCGACTAAAATTGTTTTTATGAGGGGAAATAGCGGGGAGAGGATGTAATATTCTGTCACAGTCTATGATTATCCATGAGGGAGGGGAAGACTCTCTGAACTTTGTTGTCTAATAAACAAAACAAAAAAAGTTCCTAAAGGAAACCTGTCTGAGAAGACTCCAGTGGAAGCTGCCATCATGAGAGCATCATGGGAGGCAGAGCTTCAGCCACCTCAGCCCCACCACGCAGTTCCCTACCTAAAATTAAGTCTCAGACCTCTTAAAGCAGTAATTAAATTGATATTAAAGGTTCTTTTTTCCCCCCTTAAAATATGAGATTATACTTATGTAGCGGCCTCCCCTCTCTCACTCCACTGTTGGCTGGTTTCGGCTTGTCTAGGGGTACCTTGGAGGAGAGAGTACGGGGTCACCACGCCAAGCCTTCACCGCAGATGTTTATGTGGTGTAAGCAAAGTTCCTTTACCTCCGGGTCGGTGTTCGGTGTTAGAAGCCTCCGCTCCCTCTGTGGAACAGTGTCTGCCAGTAAATGAGCCCCACACCAATAAAAGTCCAACACTCCTTTATTCTTCAATGTCAGGATGAAACACAATAAGTTGGACTCCCTCAACGAACAGACAGGGGGTGTGGATACGAGTAGGCCCAGGCACAATGAACTCTCCTATTCCTCTATCAGCGAATAGGTTTGGCACATGATCTATGCCACCTGTTGAGAATCTTGGTCACTGCCACCGACCGGATGAACGGTGAACCTTCCTCCTGACTGCACTCGGCCTCCTGAGGCTCACCCGGCACCGGCAATCTGCTGCACCAGGTCTTCGGGTGAGTAGCTCCTCCAGTCCTCTACGCCTCTGGATTCGGGTACCCCACTCCCGGGGTCCCCTAGGAACTCCTTCCCTCGTGGAGCCCAGCGGAGGACACTGGGCCCAGGCCTCCAACCGAGTACCTCACCCCAGGCTGAAGGTGCCTGGGGTGGAACACGAGCTCCGGGTGTCCAGGCCTAGGTCGCCTGGACACCGACCACGAACCACAGCCCTCAGGCTGAAGGTGCCTGGGACTCGACGACCCCGTGACCAAAAATGGCCGACCCCTTTATACCCTCCCCCAGCAAGCCCAGCGGAGCCCCCGCCCCGCTGTACTCATGCTGCGAGAGGCCAAAAAGGGTATGCCACTGCAACGATGGCTCAACCCCGGGCCCAAAGTGACAGTGCCACTCGCTGGGCCCCAGGGAAGCACACATCACAGATCCCACACCAAATTCAAACATGAAGAAAAGCATATACCCACTACACTTACCTGCTTTGTGCAATGATATTGTACAGAGCGATCAATTACCTCGTCTTTAGCAGTCCCCCTGTGGTGCTGTCCGCTCCTCTTTCTTTGAGGTGCCTCCTTTGCAAGTTGTGTATTATGGGGGCACCCGTGTGTGCATGCTTCCGAGCTCTTACAGTAACATAAGTTTGATTGACAGCTGCAGAAGCATATGGCTCCCGTTTCTCTGTGTCTCCTGTGAGATCAGGAAGTGAGCGGAGTGGTGCTGCAGCCACGACAGCACTGTAGAGGTGTCCGGTAAGTGTTTACGGATGGGGTGTGGCGCGGCTTCCAGTTTCTTCTATGTAGATATAGACTACAGTTGACAAACTAGAAGGAACCTAGCTCCCTCCGGTGTTCAATCCTTAATATTGCATCTACTTATTGTTCTAATGATATCAAAGCAAGGCATGCTGGAACTCGTAGTACAGGGAGAAAGAGACTCCATTTGCCATGGATAATAAATAGACTAAAGTACCCACAGTGCAACTGTACTCCCAACGTGCATTGCCTCGTTGCTTGGCTTTCTGTGACTGCTTATTTAAAAGAGGGGAGGAGCTACGGAAAGTCTCTCTGAACTCCACGCTCAACCAAGCAGGAGGTGTGTGAGGCCTGCTGCCAGAGTGACTAGGCCCAAAGCCTGGGCCTACAACCTCGCGGAGGATCATCAAGCCAGAGAGGGACCTCTTCCAGTGTGACCAGTCTGCGCTATCTTCGGATCAGAGTTGTTCTGTCAAACCGGCATCTACAGCTGCTGTGAGAGGAACCAGAGATCGTGTATCACGGAAAGGTCGGGGATCGAGGTACCGACCACAGAGCGTGTCAGGCGGACTAGGCATGTCCGGGTGAGCGGCACCTGCCCAGAATCTACAACCTTCTGTTAGGCCTGTGACTTTAGAAGGCCCACTGCCACCCTCAGCAGTGAGCCACATATATCTCAGGACATAGCGCAGTGTGTGTGTGTGTGTTAACTGCGTAGTTAGGACTGGCGTTACACTGACTGTCAGTTTTACTCCCAAAAGCCTTGCGGGAGTTTAGTTCATGTTCTTAATCTCCTGTGGATTACAATTAATAAGTGCACCAACGTTTTGCTAGCGAAGATTTCCACCCACCAGTAATCTGTGTCAGGCCTGACAGGAACTACTTTGCTGGGACACGGAGTGGTATTGCCCGCTAGGGGGAGCTCAAGAGCTTAGAATTGTTATCCATAGAACATAGGAATTAGCAATTGTTAGAATCCTTTTACTAAATAATATTACTGACTTTCGCAGGGCCCTGCAGAGTCATTTAGATCTATATTCATATATATGTATAGCATTGTTTTAATCTGTCTATTATCTCTAATATAAAGTAAACTGTATATTTCTTTAAGTATACATCTGTGTGGAGTACTTTTATGTGCCTGAAGGACCTGAAACGGAAAAAGGTAACTTATATATATATATATGCATAAGTGTACTTAAGGCAGTATATTTACTTGCAAAATTGTGTTCCCCAGCAACCAGTGGGTTCCACAATATTTGTATATACCAGTTGTGCCAAGGGAGGGTTCGAACCAATTCCAATGGGTTGATAGGCAGAACGTAGACCCAAAACAAAACCAGCAGCTCTTACGGGGGTAGTGCTACAGTAGTAAGGGAGTTTTTTACATTAATAGAGAGAATGCACTAAAGTAAAAAAATAAATAAATAGACTTTAGAACCACTTTAAGCCCGATTAGAAAATGCTTTCTTTTGCCATAACTCTCTGTGCAATAGTTTTACTTTTTAAAATGCCTATAAATACCTTTTATTTATTTTTTAAGTGGTTATATGGCTGTTTCTTGTCTGTTTCAGTACAGCCTTGTTGGGCCAATGGAAGAAGCAGCAGCAGTGCTGTGGTTCACATAATCCAAACACAAGAACAAATGGAGCACTAAATTACGATTTTCTAAGGATCATTTGGCACACTGACTCCTGTTTGGCAGCACGCTACAAAATGGGGACTCCCCTCATGAACAGGCAAAGAACTGTAGCGGTACCCCCATAGGGGCTGATGAGTGTTGTGGCCCGCCTGTCCCACTGCCCAGCCCGGCATTCATTTCCCAGACACTCCAAGACAATGAACAGTCCATGAGCTTTGTTTTTTTGTGTTTTATTGAGGGACTATAACTTGGATGGGTAAAGGAATATATGGGATGGCCCGTGAATTTTAGAAAAAATCTATTGGGACAAAATATGTACACTCCCTGTACATATTACTACTTCAGTCTTCTCCAGAACTTTCCTTGCTTGCAGACTATTGTTCTTCCTTCCTCACTACACAACTCTTAACCCTCAGGATCAGCTAGCACAAATATGGTTACACCTGACTCTGACTTCAGCCAGGCCTTAGCAACCGCCTTTTGCAGGCAGGGACCGTGGGCTCATATGGTGTAACAAGAGAATATAAAGTTCTGGTGCTAGCTGTCCTATCTTTGGTTACTAAGCCCAGGAACCCATCTTCAGGCCCTGCCAGCCCTCCTGGCTGTAGCTGCCTTTTTCCACTGCCCCTGACAACACAGTCCACTACACTGGCTCTGCACCCATCCCAGAATGCATGCTTCCAGTCCTCCCAGGTGTGTCTCCCCAGTCCTCCTGACTGTGCTTGTCACTCACCAGCCCTCCTGGCTGCGACCAGTTGTTCCTCTTCTTGAATATTGCCTGACAATGCTAGCCCCTGCTGTCCTCTTTGCTCTTCCTGTGCCTCCTGCCCAGAACCTTCATGCTTTCCGCACCCGAGCCCAAGCCCCGGGCCCAAGGTCACCTCCACCCCCCCCCCCCAAACTACAGCGCTCCCTCAAAGGCCCCTACAGACTAGCACTCCACCTTCAAGCTCAGAACAACTCCACCGAACTCCTCTCCAGCTGGGCTGACCCCAGGTACTTAAGGAGGCCTGCCCACTGCCAATCCAAGTCCAGGATTGGTCAGGGATCCTTAGAGTACCCCAGGCAGCTTCACCTCTCCTCACCTCTCCTCTCCTCTCCTCTCCTCTCCTCTCCTCTCTTTCTAGTACCTTCCAGAAGGCTCTGGAAAGAAGAGGGAGGTCTTAGTGATGCTGCCTGTGAGTCACCGCCTGCTGCTGCTCTGAGCCACTCCCAGCCCAAATCAAAACAAACAGGCCTGGCTGCAAGCCAGGCCTGCCTAAATGTACCTTACCTATCGCACAAAAATCCTATGTTGGCACCTACCCAAGTAGAGGATGCTACAGAACCCAGAGATGACAATCCACATACATACAATCCAATGAGGGTGCCAAACAATGGTTTAAGGTTCCAAGGTTTTTAATGATAAAATTGATTCTTAGCAGAAAAAAATCGAACATATTTAGGGGCCACGCACACTACCTCTTAATCAGGTCTACATTGTTTGGTAGTGGTATGTTTGGTAGTAAACCAATAACTAAAATGCAAAGTGCAATGCTATTTTGCCTAAAAAGTCCCTTTTAAACTTAAAAAAAAAAAGAAATTTGTACTTACCTGCTCTGTGCAATGGTATTACACAAAGCGGCCCTTTAGGCCCCTTTCACACGGGCAGACCGTTCAGGCCCGCCTGTCAGTTTTTTCGGCGGACCTGAACGGCCGCACCATACTTGTCTACGGAGCGACGGATGTCATCGGTTTCATGTCCGCTGACATCCGATCCGCTAAAATCAGACAGATGGCGATACATCGCCATCCGTGCTGGCGGATCGGATCGGGTGAGATCTGATGAAAACAGACATGCTGTCCATTTTCGTCCGATCTCTCCATAGCAAGCAGCGGCGCTCGACAAGCCCCTCCCCGCTCAGTGAGCAGAGAGGGACCTGTCCTCCGCCGGCTCAGCAGAGATCAACGGAAAGATCTCCAGCTGAGCTGGCGGGCGCCGCTGACTGATCCGTCCCCGTGTGGAAGGGGCCTTACACCCTTTTCTGGAGTCCCCCACCAGCTCACTCCGCTCCTCCTCTCTTGCGTGCACCCCTATAGCAAGCCATGTGCTCACAGGATTTGACAGACAGGAGCAGGAGCCAATGAGACTGGGTAGAGGAGGGAGAAGAGATGCAGCTGTGCACAGTGCTGGGTTGAGCGAGGACTCGGGTAAGTGTTTTGGGGGAAGGAGGTGGGGTGGGGTGGTTTTAAAACCTTTTTTTTTTTTTTACGCTAACACAGGAAAAAAACTTTTAACTTTAGAACCACCTTAAAGCTTTTCCCCAGGCAAATGGCTAAATACACAAATGATTTACAGGCATGAAAGCTGTTTTACATGCTAAAGTATTTGTACTTCTGTTTTGAGATTTTTAACAACTCTGCCACACAGCACCATCTCATTTCCTTGCTGCAGTTCAGTAACAGTGTGATGGAGCTTATAAAATGACTATATTGTGTGTATGTTATCTCTATATTATCTACTTAAATATGGACTTAGAAGTTTAGTATAGGTTAAATATATGCTAACTAAGGATATAAGTTAGAAGTATTATCATGTGTGTGTCCTAGTATTCATGTAACAAGAAGACATTGGTAGTTTTTTCCTTGATTTAAAGCTGAGACAGAGATATTGATCCCGGAGTGAAGACAAGGAACCAATGTATTTCCTCCCCCACTGCTAAATTTACTCCTTCACTCTCCCCCTCCCATCGACACTAAAGAAAATGGCCCCTGTGAGCTGTGGAATGCAGACACGAGGAAGAAATTTACGTCACAAGATAAGCACCATATATGTACATGTTTATGATGACGACTGCCTATGTCACTCTGTCTATATAAGCCTAACTGAATAAAGAAGCTTCTCTCTGGAGCCACACTTGAGAAGGAAGATATACTGACGAGTTTCATTTCAGTGTACAATTCTTCAAGCAGGCCTGCATGTGCATTTTAACATGAATTCGGACCAGCGGCAGAATAGCGTATAGTTTCTGGTATTGGGCCAGAATCGATCTATTACAACAGTTACATGCCTTGTGCCTCCCCCAGCCTGTGGTTGGACAGTGAAGGAGAAGAAGCAGACTGATGAGCTTATCTCTCTCACTCTGCTCTCCTATTCTATCAGCATGTCCCTTGTTAGCACATGAACACTGTGGCACAGTTAATTGGTTGTTTCTGCTGTTTCTTCTCTCTCTCCCAGTCTGAGCTCTGTGGTACAAAGATTGTAGGAGGTTGAAACAAAGTTAAAATGATTATTTACCAATGAATCCAGAGCTGCGTTAATTTGTGTCTTTGAGGTCTGTCTGGAGTCTCCACCACAGTTATATAGGCTCACACTGTAGGGCCAGCTTTTTATTTTGGGATTAAAGAGGAACTGCAGTCTGCTCACATAATTTGTAATAAAAACATCTTTGCCATTCTGAAGCTTCCCTCCAACCACTTTGCATATTATTTTATATATACTGTGATTCTGTACTTGCCAAATATGCTGCAGAAATCTCCCTTCACGGAGTCTGGCTGCAACCATCTTAACTGTGGGCAGCTGAAGCTGCTGCCTGTTCACTTCCTGGATTTACACAGACACACACACCTCCAGCTCTGCAGCTCTCATTGGCCCTCTTATGACTCCTCCCTTAATGGCAAACTCACAAGAGTGAGAGAGTGAACAGTTCATGATGTCATAAGCCTAGGCTAATGACCAGACAAGAAACAGGAAGTGGGCTGTATAAGGTATTTACTCGCAGAAAAAAAATGTTTTACTATCCAAAGTTAAAACAACAAGGGCAGAAGATTTAATAGATGGAAAGATGAAAAAATTACTGAAGTTCCACTTTAAGCTAGCAAACACAAAAACATATCCCACTCAAATGCTGAGACAACATATTAATGCCATCCTGATAGAATCCTGGTGAAAGGGGTGGGAAGTGAACCCAGGAAATCAGTGCTGCAAGCCTACTATTCATACCACCTAAAATCTTCACAATATAGTAGCAAACTAACATTTGTGCCAAAAGTTATTGGTAAACTATTAACGGTGGAGCTTGGATCTCAATCCTTACTGTGTAGAAAATGTACCTATTATTATTGCCGTTCTTCTCGTTTTTTGGACCAGATTGTTTTGTTTAATGCACAATTTATACAGCCATTTCGCATTACGCTGAACCCCTCGTGTAAAGGGAAAGGATCTTCGTAGGACTGGTGTCTTGATTTATCAGTGCGTACTCTTAATTGGTTGCTAAAGCTTGGGGCCAGTGATCCAGAGGCTCTGGAATGGAACTGCAGCAGATGTTATTATATGGAGGTCAACCAGGGGGCTCAGCTGTAAAATGGGTCTCTGTCTTCATAGCATTTGGTCCGGAGACAAAACTGAAGCCACGTATTTGCTGGTCAAGGTTGCTAACATTATTACTAAGCTGCAAAGGCAGCTAAATTGTTTTTCTGTTTATACTCTGTGACATGCATTGGCTTTGTCATTTTGGTCCTGAGAGGATACATCCATTTCAGACCTTTCTGTCTTCCAGCAGGAAAAGTAGGCTATAAACCCGAGTGAGGCTTATGCTGCTAAAACCTGTTGCTACTCAACCAGTAACCTATTTGCAGGAAGGTTCTGTCTGTTCTCATGTAGCTTGCTTAGAATGAAAGCCAGACATAAACGTGGGGTATGATCATTTAGAATCATTTGATCAGATATTTAACCACTTCATCTCCGGAAGGTTTACCCCCCTTAATGACCAGGCCATTTTATGTGATACGGCCAGGGCCGCCATCAGGGGGTACAGGCAGTACACCTGTAAGGGGCCCGGGGGTCCCCAGGGCCCCGGATGGTAACCCCCCCTTCTTTTTTTTTTTTGTAAGGGGCCCAGAGGTCCCCAGGGCCCCGGATGGTAACCCCCCTTTTTTATGTATTTTTTATTTAAAAAAATATATATTTTTTTATTTAATTTTTTTATTTATTTGTATTTATTTTTTGTAAGGGGCCCGGAGGTCCCCAGGGCCCTGGATGGCAACCCCCCCCCCCTTTTTTTTTTTATAAAAATATTATTTTTTTTATTTATTTAAAAAAAAGAAAAAAATTGTAAGGGGCCCAGAGGTCCCCAGAGGCCGGAGGTCCCCGGATGGTAACCCCCCCCTTTTTATGTATTTTTTATAAAAAAATAAAAATCTATATATATATATTTTTTTTTTATTATAAGGGGCCCAGATGTCCCCAGAGGCCCAGAGGTCCCCAGGGCCCCGGATTTGAACCCCCCTTTTTTTTATATAAATTTATAAATTATTTTTATTTTATTTTTTGTAAGGGGCCCAGAGGTCCACAGGGCCCCGGATGGCAACCCCCCCTTTTTTTTTTGTTCTCTTTTTGTTCGTCAGCACCCAAAGCCCCCCGACCTCAACAATTCGCGGCGGCAGCAGCCCCCCCTTCTCAATTTGTGGCACCCCCCCCCCGGTTCTCCTCTGCTCCAGGGGGCCCATGCCTGAAGCTGTGTAAGGGGCCCCAAAATTCCTGATGGCGGCCCTGGATACAGCACTGCGGTATTTTAACTGTCAATCTCGTGGCTATGCGTGCTGTACCCAAATAAAATTTTCTTTTTTTCCCACAAATAGAGCTTTCTTTTGGTGGTATTTGATCACCTCTGCGGTTTTTATTTTTTGTGCTATAAAAATAAAAAGACCGACAGTTTAAAAAAATATATATATTTTTTTTTAATTTCTGCCATTAAACACATCCAATAAAAAAAAATGTAAAAAAATCGAATTTCTTCATCAGTTTAGACCAATGTGTATTCTGCTACATGTATTTGGCAAAAAAAAATCCCAATAAGCGTATAAGTTATAGCGTCTACAAACTATGGAATGTTTATTTTTTTACTAGTAATGGCGGCTCTCATCGATTTTTAGCTGGACTGCAACATTACGGCGAACAAATCTGACACTAAGTGACACTTTTTGGGGACCAGCGACACCAATACAGTGATCAGTCTGCCAGTGATTGCACTGTCACTGTACTATTGACACTGGTAGGGAAGGGGTTAAATGTGCCCCTAGGCAGTGCTTTCTAACTGTGGGGGACGTGTGCTTTGGCTGTGAGTAATTTACTTCCGAGTAATGCCGTGTACACACGATCGGTTTTAACTATGAAAACAGTCCGATGGACTTTTCTCATCGGACAAACCGATCGTGTATGGGCCCCATCGGTCTTTTTTTTCCATCGGTGTGAAAAAATAGAATATGTTTTAAATTTATCCGATGGAAAAAAAAACGATAGCAAATTACTATCGTCTGTGTGGAACTCCATCGGACCAAAAACCCACGCATGCTCAGAATCAAGTCGACGCATGCTCAGAAGCATTGAACTTAATTTTTCCCGGCTCATCGGAGTGTTTTACGTCACGGCGTTTGGAACGGTCGGATTTTTGACTGATGGTGTGTAGGCAAGACTGATGGAAGTCAGCTTCATCGGAATTCCGATGGGAAAATCCATCGGATTAGAATCCATTGGAAATCCGATCGTGTGTACAGGGCTTTAGATTGCTGCACGACGTTCTACAACGTTTTTTGGCCCCTCCTTCTTCCCCCCGCTGTCTTCTGGGACACACAGAGGTCCCAGAAGATGGCGGGACCATTCAGAAAGCGCAGCGTGACTCTTGCATGCGCAGTAGGAAACAAAGCTTAATTTCCCGTTTCCCTTACTACAGATGCCTGCTTTTGCACCCGAAGCTGATTGACGAATCGGCTAGGGGTTCCGACATCGTGGGATCCCTGGACAGGAAAGTGTCCTTATAATAAAAGTCAGCAGCTACAGGATTTGTAGCTGCTGACTTTTAATTAATTTTTTTTACAGACTGGAACTCTGCTTTAATACTACTCTATACTGCGGTTTGTGCTTCAGATCGATCCTCTTACAAAGCTTTGGCTGCATCTGACACTTCTTGATGTGTTGGATAATTGCGTCCCCCAATGTACGTTGTGGTTTCCACTGGCTGGCCGCTGGGCCCCCTATTGTGTCTCTGATAGACAGCAGTGATTTAGCAGTCAGCAAGAGGAACCACAGCACACAGAAAGAGATACAATTGTGTAAGATGCAGAAGAGTTTTCTAGAAGCTGTAGCTATGCGAGAGAGCAAAAATGCAAGCCAAGGGTGCCAGGACAGAGAATTCTAAGGCCCTTTTCACACATGCGGATCGTTCATTTTATCAGTTCAGTCACGTCAAAACGGATGAAGTATTCAACAGTTTTTCATCAATTTGTCATCCATGCAAATCTGTTTTTGCAAAAATGGATGAAAAACTGACCATTTGTCAGTTTACATCTGTTTTTCGTCCAAACTGTTTTTTTCAACGGAAAAAATAGAGCTTTGATTAGTTTAAAAAAACGATTGATGACGGCTGCGGATGTAAATCGATGATCATACATTTACATCAGTTTTTCTATAGAGATGCATTCATGTCCGTTTTTCACCCGTCAGCGGTCTGCATGTGTGAAAGGGGCCTTACCTGCATTCTTTTGCAGGGGGTTTCTTTTTGTATCTTTTTTTAATGAAAGAGTTACTTTAAATGATCACACTTTGTGCCAAATGCAGATAAAACATCATATCATTCAGTCACCTGTTTACACTAAAACAAGCTATAGATGGTTTGTCAATCAGTTGGGTCAGCAAGGATCGGACAATTTCCGATCCATCTATGCCTGGTCTCACTCAAAAGAAGTCAAATATTAAACAATTTCTCTCAAACAAGAATATTAGACATTTTTTATTCGATCAGCGCTGTCAGAATACAATAGCACAGCAGGAAGGATTCCGCGATCCAACTTGCTTGTGTGGATGGGAGAATCTATTTATTTTTCTTATTTTTACTTTTTTTTATCAGTTTGCTGGCTCATTAAAAAAATGATCAGTCTATGGCCAATCCTAGAGGGTTGTACCTGCAATATAACTAATCTTCTGCTGTAATAACAGAAAAGAATTACCGTATATACTCGAGTAAAAGCCAAGTTTTTTCAGCACATTTTTTTGTGCTGAAAATGCCCCCCTCGGCTTATACTCGAGTCACCGTTTTGTGCCTGATCTCCCAGACTTTGGGGACCAGGTACCGGCCAGTCGTAGGTCCCGTGGACCCCAAACTTGGCACACATGTAGCCCCACTCTTCCTCTACAAGTGTGCAAAGTTTGTTGTCCAGGGGACCTACAGTCGGGGAGCACCGATTTTTTTAAACCCCTTCCATAGACTCCCATGTTAAACGGTCATTTCTCCGGTGATTTGGGGGACCTGGTACCGGCCAGCTGTAGGTCCCCTGGACCCCAAACTTGGCACACATGTAGCCCCATGTCTCCTGTATAAGTGTGCAAAGTTTTTTGTCTGGAGGACCTATGGCCGATTTTTCAAACCCGGGCACCCCTTCCATAGACTTCCATGTTAAACGTCAGTCTAGTCATGGACACAGTGAGGCATGCACATGGACACAGTGAGGCATGCAGATGGACACCCTAGGCTTATACTCGAGTCAATACGTTTTCCTAGTTTTTTGTGGTAAAATTAGGTGCCTCGGCTTATACTCAAGTATATACGGTATGTATTGCCGGAGGAAGGTCAACCCTCAGAATCTCCTGTCATGGCAGCATTTCAGGGTCATCTGTAAGCATTCCCGCACTTCTCAGAGGGAAGTTACTAATAGCGATCTTAAGGCCAGCTTTGCAATGAGCAGCGGCTGCGTTAGTGGTAAAGTGCCGCTCGTTTTAGCAGAGCTTTACCGCTGTTTAAGCATCGCTTTTCGGCCGCTAGCGGGGTGCTTTTAACCCCCGCTGGCGGCCAAAGGGGTTATAAGCGCCCGTGTTGCGGAGCTTCTGATCTGCTTATTCACTTCTGATCTGCTGCTTGCAGAACTTTTCCTGACGTCCCGCAAGAGCACCGCCCAGGTGTGAAAAGTCACACTGAAATGAATGGGGAGGAGGTTTTCAGGCGTTATTACGAGGCTATTTCTAGCACTAAAATGCCTGAAAACCGCCTCAGTGTGAAGCTGGCCTTAGTCCTGACCATGAAGTCTCAGCTGTTTTATCAGTTTATCATTCACAATACACAGCATCAACAAATGCCAAATCCACGCTCTTTACACCAGACAATAGGGCTGGCGTCTTTTTTTTACGCATTTCATTTACCTTACACGGCTGAGTTGGTATTGTAAAAGACTGTCATATTTTTATTCAAGGTCTACTTTAAGGAAAGAAGATAGGTGGTAAATTTTATTGACTAAGTAACCCATTTTCTTGACCTGCCTTACAATATGACATTTACCAGAAAGGCACAAGGAGGTTAAGATAGGGTTTAAATGAGCAATACAAAAGCGCGTTTATATCAGATATTCTCTCGGGACAGACTTGTTGCAGTGGGCCTCAGATGGGTTATCACATCTGAACCTCATGTTAACTAGCTTGTAGAATAACAGCCTCCAGCTACAGTCTAATCTCTGACCTCTGGGAAATATCCTTGAGGTACAGTATTAGACCGTTAATAGAAAAATAAGCCACATGTGTTCTATGGGGTTACGGCTTCCATTCCAATTAACATTTGTGGCTGGAGCAGGAATTTATGTTTCATGAGAATTAGTAACCTTAAGGTTAAATACAATCACTAACAATGACTTATGGGCTTATTCAGTAAGACAGTGCAGAGAGATACAAGCCCTTGTAACCTGGAACAGCCTAATAGATATCAGTGTATGATGTCAGTGAAAGCTGACTTGTGGTTGTTATTGGTTATTACACTTAGTATCTCATTACTGCACGCTGTAATTGCCTTATTAAAGTGGTTGCAAAAAAACAAAAAAACAAACCCTGTAAGACAAAGGCATAATGAGCTAGAATGCATCGCATACCAGCTCATTATGAAATACTTACCTTAGATAGAAGCTGTTGCAGCGGCCCGCACACTGCTGTGACCGGCGACAGGTCTCCCGGAGTTATTTCTGGGTTCGCGGGCTCCGGCGCTGTGATTGGCATGCACGCAGGGGCTGCTGAAGAAACAGGACGAGTGGCCCATTTCTTCAGTGCGCACGCGCAGATGACATCGGAGCAAGCGTATATGGAAACTATCTCCTAAACCGTGCAGGTTTAGGAGATATTTACAGTACCTACAGGTAAGGCTTACTATAGGCTTACCTGTAGGTACAGGTGGTGTAACTAGGTTCAAAAAGTTTTAAAGTCTGAGTTCACAATTTTTCTACCTGTGAGATACTTGCTCTGTAGTCTTTTTGATTCTCAGCTATTTAAAAAAAATGTTCTTGCTTTTTGTCATTCTTAAGCCTCGTACACACGGTCGGACTTCTATCGGACTTTTCCGTGGTTTTTTGTCCGAACGGAGTTGGTCGGGAACACCCATAGCATACACACCACAGGACTTTTCTGCAAACTTTCCCAAAACTTTTTCCAACATCAAATGGTTTTTCTGCTCTTTTCTGCTCTTTACCGCCACCCTTTGGTCAACTTCTGCTATTGTTGGTTGATTTTAACATTATTTGTTTTGTCCATCGGACAAAAGTCCGATGGTTTTCTGTACACATGGTCGGACTTTGCTCCATCGGACTTTTGTTGGGCAAAAGTTTGTCCGTTTGCAGACCCAACATTTGTCCGATGAAAACAAAAAAAAAACAAAAAAAAGTTTGTCCGATGGAGCGTACACACAGTCGGATTGTTGGTCCAACTTGCTCAAAATGAAGTTTGTTGGCCAAAAGTCCGACCGTGTGTACGGGGCTTTAGCTTTCTAACCCTGTCCATCCTTTTAAAATGTAATACATAACATCTCTCAAAGCTGACTGTAAGGCCCTGTTCACACTGGTGTACCTAAAGAGGAACTGCAGTCTGCTCACATAATCTGTAATAAAAACATCTTTGCCATTTTGAAGCTTCTCTCCAACCACTTTGCATATTATTTTATATATACCTTGATTCTTTACTTGCCAAATATGCTACAGAAATCTCCCTCCACTGAGTCTGACTGCAGCCATTTTAACTGTGGGCAGCTGAAGCTGCTGTCTGTTCACTTCCTGGACACAGACACACAGAGGCACACCTCCAGCTCTGCAGCTCTCATTGGCCCTCTTATGACTCACACCCCCTCTCTCCCTGGCAAACTCTCAAGAGAGTGAGAGAGAGAGCTGTGCATGATGTCATAATCCTAGGCTTTTTACCAAACAGGAAGTAGGCTGTCTAAGGTATTTACTGGCAAAAAAATATATATATATTTTACTATCCAAAGTTAAAAAAACAAGGGCAGAAGATTTAATAGATGGAAAGTTGAAAAAAATGACTGAAGTTTTGCTTTAAATGTACAGCTGTGCGAGAGACGTTTTTGCACTCAGAGGGATGCACCGGTGTTATGTGTATCCTAAATGCAGGTAGTCCCATTCATGTAGGCTACTGCTCTCAACTTGATATCCTTCAGGGACCTGCACCCAAATTAGCATGGATGTCAAATTTGGAGCAGTGGCGTGTCCCTGCAGCTGCTGCATCCCAATGAACATGAATGGCATGGCCTGCACAGAGATGCATTGAACACTTATGCACCCCCCCCCCCCAGGCATACACTTTAAATGGTTCTAAAGGCAGAAGGTTTTTTACCTTAATGCATTATATGCATTAAGGTAAAAAAAAACTGTGGGTGCAGCTCCCCAGCACCACCTTATACTTACCTGAGCCCCATCTCGATCCAGCAATGTGCATGAGAGCAGCGGCTCTCCCTAGTATCTCTCACCACGTTGGCTCACACAGCAGTGGGAGTCATTGGCTCCTGCTGCTGTCAATCACAGCAAGTAAGCCAATGAGCCAGTGGCAGGGCTGAGCTGGGCTCTGTGTGTAAATGGACAATGTCCATTCACAGGAGGGTGGCTCGGGAGCGAGCCTCCTAGATTGCCACTATAGCAAGAGGCTTGTTATTGGGGGCACTCGGCAGGGGGGAGGAGCCAGGATCCGCGGCAGGGGAACCAAAAATAAGAGGATCAGGGCTGCTCTGTGCAAAACCATTGCACAGAGCAGGTAAGTATGACATGTTTGTTTATTTAAAAAAAATGAATACCTTTAGAATCACTTTAAGTATGCCCATGTGAAAGAGAATAACTGCTAGTCATGTACAGTACAGCAAATTCAAGACAGGTAAAAAATAAATTACTTAAACTTGCTACAGGTGGTTGCCGGCTATTACCTTGTAAAATTGTGAACTATTAAACCCCTTTCACACTGAGGCAGTTTTCAGGCGTTTTAGCGCTAGAAATAGCGCCTGAAAAATGCCTCCCATTCATTGCAATAGGTGCTTTCACACTGGGGCGGTGCGCTCGTAGGACGTTAGAAAAAGTCCTGCAAGCAGCATCTTTAGAGCGGTTTGGGAGCGCTCCCAAACCGCCCCTGCCCATTGCGATGAATGAGCAGCGCTTTGGAAGTGCTGCAAGACGGGAGATTTGAACCCCTTATTTGGGGTTAAAAGCTCCCAACTAGCAGTCAAAAAGCGCCTCTTGAACAGCAGTAAGCTACGCTAAAACCAGCGGTACTTTACCTGGAACGTGGCCGCGACCCCAGTGTGAAAGGGTCTTCATTTCTGTGCAATATGTGAAGCAAAACCTATAAAATCTAGTAGAAACCTTGCTGTTGCTATTTGCATACAATTAGTAATTGCTAATAAAAAGCTTAGTAAAAGTAAAACCTTGTAAAACTAAATTTCCAACATCAACCATAAATGTATATTGGCCCACAATGCCGCGTCTTAAAGGCGACATACAGGTACGTTAATCTGCCTGTACGTGCCATTCTGCTGATGTATATCGGCGTGAGCCGGTCGTCAAGGACTTAAATGACAATATATATATATATGAATCAGTGGAGTTTTACAAGGTAATAGCTGACAACAGCAGAATACTAATTGTATGCAATAGCACCAGCAAGGTCTCTAAAAAAATTATGTTTTGTTTCACACATTCCACTTTGGATAATAGTTCACTATTTTACAAGGCAATAGCTGACAATCACCTGTAGCAAGTTTAAGTGGTTTTTTTTTTAATTGGTATTGTTGGGTTTGATTTTTGTTGAGAGCGCTGCACCAACCCAACTATCTCTGAAATGTGTGAACTCTGTATAATGCATTCACGCCAGGTTCCAGAACTTCATCTTCCAAAAGCCATTTCCCTATACAGTCCCTAGAATTCATAAAGACTGGCGCAGACAGATTTTGCGAAAGTGTCTCTAATGTGTTATAAAAAGTGGAGCAGCGTGTGCCAAATTCACATACTTGTCTAGAACTTATACTTGAATTTGGTGTACCCTTTACCACTCTTAGAACACATAAGAGACACTTTAGCAAAATCTGTCTGCGCTTTTCTCTCTGTACGCCAAAAGAAAGTTGGTCTTCATTAGCTCCACTTTCGAACTGCTGGTATTGTGTTTGAATTGTGGCACCTTCATTGTGCCACGATGTAAAAGTGGCATATTTCAGAACTAAAATGTACTTGTAAATGTACTTGTGCGCTGCTATGGGTGTAGTGACAAAAAATAAATATATTCCTGAATAATGTAAAATAAAGAACCGTTGCAACCATTAAAGCGGTAGTAAACCCACTGACTTTTTTGTTTTCTACACCTGTAAGGCAAAAGGCATAATGAGCTAGTATGCACCACATACTAGCTCATTATGAAATACTTACCTTAGAAAGAGGCGTCGGAATCTCACCTAGTCCACGCCGAGGGAGCTGACATTTTGCCTCGGCGTGTCTTCCTGGTATCGCGGCTCCAGCGCTGCGAGTGGCTGGAGCCGCGATGTCGTCACTCCGCGCATGCACGTGGGAGACTTCTTTCCGGCAGGGTCCGACGTCTGCTGGGCCAGCCGAGAATTCCCGGTGCGCATGCGCCCAGTGTTGCCAACCGTACGTAGATTTACGTACAGTCCGCGAATTTAACCCCTTTTTCGGGGTGTACGTTAAAGTCCGTTATGGGCACCGGCGCCCATAAAAAAGATGGCCGCGAGCCGGTCATACAACTGCGCATGCGCCGTTCCGAAAGCCGGCCGAGCTCAGGGAAACTTGTTCACGCTCGGCCGGGCGGCGCATGCGCGGTAACGTGATGGCGCCGCTGGTGCCATTTTTGAAAAGGCCACAGCGGCTGGCGCGACGCCTGTAGTGAGTGCATGCATGCCATGCACTCATCATAGGTGGAGGAGGACTCGGAGCGAGCGGACTCGGAGGCTCGGAACACTGACAGGGCCCAGGGCCCAGGGGTGAAGAGGACGGACTCAACTCGAGTTTTAAGGTCAGTGAAACTGGGGGGGATACAAGCGAGTGAGAGCCTGGCGTCCTGAGAGCCGTGCCATGCAGGGGAGAGACTGATGTGCTCTGTCCACCACCATATTACTTCTCAAAATCATCAGTGTGTGCTGTGTCCTCCCCTGGTTCCTGTGCCCCTTTCACCTCTCCACAGGTCAGGGCAGCACAGTGCAGCACTGACCTGTGGAATGGTGAAAGGGGCACAGGAGGAGGACACAGCACACTGATGATGTGGAGAAGTAATATGGTGGTGGACAGAGGAGGAGGCTACTGTGAGGGGGTGAGGAGGGCACCATCATGTCCGCAGAGTGTCTCCACCGGCACCTCCTGTAGTATGTCCGCAGCCTCTGTCCCCCCTCCTGTAGTATGTCCGCAGCCTCTGTCCCCCTCCTGTAGTATGTCCGCAGCCTCTGTCCCCCTCCTGTAGTATGTCCGCAGCCTCTGTCCCCCTCCTGTAGTATGTCCGCAGCCTCTGTCCCCCTCCTGTAGTATGTCCGCAGCCTCTGTCCCCCTCCTGTAGTATGTCCGCAGCCTCTGTCCCCCTCCTGTAGTATGTCTGCAGCCTCTGTCCCCCTCCTGTAGTATGTCCGCAGCCTCTGTCCCCCTCCTGTAGTATGTCCGCAGCCTCTGTCTCCCTCCTGTAGTGTGTCCGCAGCCTCTGTCCCCCTCCTGTAGTATGTCCGCAGCCTCTTTCCACCTCCTGTAGTATGTCTGCAGCCTCTGTCCCCCTCCTGTAGTATGTCCGCAGCCTCTGTCCCCCTCCTGTAGTGTGTCCGCAGCCTCTGTCCCCCTCCTGTAGTATGTCCGCTGTCTCTGTCCCCCTCCTGTAGTATGTCTGCAGCCTCTGTCCCCCTCCTGTAGTATGTCCGCAGCCTCTGTCCCCCTCCTGTAGTGTGTCCGCAGCCTCTGTCCCCCTCCTGTAGTATGTCCGTAGCCTCTGTCCCCCTCCTGTAGTATGTCCGCAGCCTCTGTCCACCTCCTGTAGTGGGTCCGCAGCCTCTGACCCCCTCCTGTAGTATGTCCGCAGCCTCTGTCCCCCTCCTGTAGTATGTCCGTAGCCTCTGTCCCCCTCCTGTAGTATGTCCGCAGCCTCTGTCCACCTCCTGTAGTGGGTCCGCAGCCTCTGTCCCCCTCCTGTAGTATGTCCGCTGTCTCTGTCCACCTCCTGTAGTATGTCCGCAGCCTCTGTCCCCCTCCTGTAGTATGTCCGTAGCCTCTGTCCCCCTCCTGTAGTATGTCCGCAGCCTCTGTCCACCTCCTGTAGTGGGTCCGCAGCCTCTGTCCCCCTCCTGTAGTATGTCCGCAGCCTCTGTCCCCCTCCTGTAGTGTGTCCGCAGCCTCTGTCCACCTCCTGTAGTGGGTCCATAGCCTCTGTCCCCCTCCTGTAGTATGTCCGCAGTCTCTGTCCAGTGTCCACCTCCTGTAGTATGTCCGCAGCCTCTGACCATCTCTTGTCTTTTATCATGTCTGCAGTCTCTGAGGGGATCCTAGAAAGGAGTCAAGAGTGGAAGTGCTGCCGGAATGGGGGTTACGGCCCGGGAAGAAACAGACGTGTGGACTGGGGAGAGGAGATCAGAGCCACCAAGCTGGAGCCGTCTGACTGAACCACACACTGTGCACCTGAGAGGAGGTAAGTGACAGTGCCGCCAGGCCATTCTAAGGGGGGGGGGGGTCACTGATGTAAGCAGGTGAATGAATACAATAATGTAAGGGGGCACTGATATAAAGGTTCCCCCCTTATATTAATACCCCCCCCCCCCCCTTACCTTAGTGTATTCACTCTGCGGAAGGTGAATACACTAAGGTAAGAGCCCCCCTCCACATCAGGGTTCCCCCTTACATCATGATCTGCAGCGTTCCCCTTTACATAAGAGTTCCCTTGCACTGTAAGGGGGCATCCTGCAGACTCTGATGTAAGAGGGAACTCTGTGCTGGCCGGGTTATAGTATCCTGACCTTCATGTAAATTGAGAAAAATGTTTTTTTACTTTTGTTTAACTTAAACACATTGATAAATAGCATTAGCTGTGTGTTTATAGTTCAAATATTGATATTTGCACTGTTTAGCACTAAAAACAGTGATTGTAGGTACTTTTTTGCAGCGTCAGTAAAAAATGCGGCTCTGCCAGCAATTTTCATGATTTTTGCCAGTAAGAAATTGGTGCCGTACAGAAATTTTGGCATCCTTGCCAGTAAATTTCACTTCAGGGGGTTGGCAACACTGCATGCGCCGCTGAAGTCAGCGGCTCATTGCAAGGGTGATATCTCCTAAACCGTACAGGTTTAGGAGATATTGTTTTTATCTACAGGTAAGCCTTATTATAGGCTTAAATAAAAAAAGTCAAAGTAGACCCAGGCAGCGCTTATACATATAAAATGTTCTTATCAGTACATATGCATTTTAATCTATGAATGTCCATCATATGAGGTCCGTACACAGAAATACAGGAGTGAGTTGTGAAATGATAATAACAGCAACCACCAGTCCTTTAAATCACTCAAATGAAAGTCTTGCTGATGCCAGACAGTGTCACCTCCACACGTGCACAAAACAGAAGGAGGGGGGTGTGGATAGAGACCCCCTCTTGGGTTGGCTCTTACCAGAGAAAGCTTGAATTACAGCATGTATGTCAATGGTTAAAAAGCGATCTCCACAGGTATCTCCACTCACTGCTTAATCATAGCCAGCCACTCTGATCACTCAGTGATTTCAATAGAAGAGAAAAAGGACAGACATGGTGTAATCCTGTCTCATAATTTTAATAATAAAACATTTCCCGATGTACACTCACATAAGGCAGACAATTTCACAGCATTATTCACATATCAACAGCATCGGATATCCACGGCGTCTCCTACCACTCACTGAGACACAGCGCTTCGGGGATTCCAGCCGTAGTTCCTGATAGCTGACGTCACTACATTCGTCGTTAGGCTCCACCCTGACTAGTTTCGTCATTCAACATCATCTGAGGGTGGAGCCAGATGACGCGTCATTCAATTTTATATACCGAGCCCTCGCTCGTAAGTGTTAACTTATTATAGGCTTACCTGTAGGTTAAAGTAAAAAAAAAATGACTATACAACCACTTTAAACAGTGATCTCACACTAAAAACTATGTAAATAAGTAAAATAAAAATGGTTCTACGGGTCTTTCTTTAAAACGGAGTTCAACCCACTTTTGAGAGATGGTCTTAAAGGAAAGACCACCTCTCCACCCCTTGTTTTTGGATATTAAAAATTCTTATTTTTTCTTCTATATCACCTTTTTATGAAGTACATATTGTACTTTCGATCCATCCCGGTTGCGGTGCAGGACGTCATATCCTTTTGTGCGGCAAGCCAACCCCCCGTGCTGTCTTCTGGGACCTGTGTGTGTCCCAGAAGACAAGTTGGCCATTCACAAAGCGCTGCGCGACTCACGCTTGGAAACGGGCATTGAAGCTGCAAGGCTCCACTGCCGGTTTTAGAATGGTGGCATCCGATGGACGGATCGGCTTCAGGGGGTGACATCGCAGGCTCCCGGGACAGGTAAGTGTCCTTAAAAGTCAGCAGCTACGGTGTTTGTAGCTGCTGACTTTTAAGAAAAAAAAAATTGGCGGGTGGAACACCGCTTGAAGGTGAGCAGGCAACTCACCTAGAGGTGGCGGTTATTGAATCACTTATCACAGATTATTATATGGCACAGATTGGAGCGGGTCTGTGTTGCAGATGAGATAACAGACCTTTTTCTAATGACACTCTTCATAGCTAAGCTATGAGAAAGCATCAATATCTGATGTGAAACGCGTCAGCCACCCACCCACCCCTGCATGACTACTGTCTGTTTTTTTTTGTTTTTTTTTGCTTGTTTTGGATTTATGGATTAATTTTGGATTTTCTTAACCAATTTTTTTGAACAATAAATTGTCAATACAGAGTGCGGCAGTCCAGGGCTCTTTCCTTTTCTTATGCATTAGTGCAGAAGAAAAGGAAAGCACCTGTTTGAATAACAGGGCGGGAGCAGTATTTGGAGCATTCACAGCTTCGAGCGGTACGTCTTTCCCATTGTCCATGCATCATCCCGGCTGCTAGGCCGGTGAGAGGGGCCTATGTGGGTGAGCAAGATCCAGTGACAGCAAGTATACCTGTCTCCAGGATCTCAAGTGTCTCAGTGATCTACACCAGGTACCTGAACTCCCCCTAATCCTCCATCCCTCATTCTGCCAACGTTGTGGTTAATAAATAGAACAGTGGGGTAACGGCAGACCAAAACTAACTAGCAGCTCCTACTGGGGTAGTGCTACATTTATATATTTTAGAACTACCTGAATTTGGTGCACGAGTTGCTGTCAGAACCAAAAGTGTTGCAGATGCTTAATGAATTTATACATTTTAAACGATAGGAAGTTAGTACCACGCTGGATTTTTGGCAGGTATTTAGTCTGTACTTGCAGTGTTTAATGAAGAATAAAACATGGGAAAATGTGCATTATAGGAGAGATGTACTAAATTTGTTTTTCATTATTTAAAGTGCTTATTCTTATCATACACTTTAAGATCAACAAACAGTAAATACTGAATGCCACTGTAAGCGATATGAGACATTGCATCCTAGACATAATTGTAATGATGTGGGACTTATTTAAACAAAAAAGTTTATGCAAAAATTATTTCAATTTACCTTCTGAAACTCCTTTTCCTCCTCTTTCAGGACCTCCAGTTGCTTGAGGACCGAGTCTTGCTGGAAGTCTCCCCTGTCAATCTGTAATGCAAAAAAAGTGTGTTGTTACTTGTTAGGTTGGCCTATCAGAGCTTTTGTTATACTCTGGTATACAGTACAGGAGCTATTTCAGGGTTCTTGGAAAAATGTCCTTGGAGGGATGAAGTGGTTGTAAACTTTTACATATGCCCGCTGAATTGACTAGCCCCAGGTGATACACAGAGATGAAACAAATCTTCCTAAATAAGTTTTACTTGATTATCTGCAGCCCTCTCTTTTCTACAGCCATTCAAATTCCTTCTGAATGCAGGAGGAGGGATCTGATCTTGTCATAGAGCAGAGAGCTGAGTGTAATCTGAGACCTGGGTGGAGGGAAAGGACACACCCCCCTCTGCAAAGTCTCATAGGGAAACATGCACAGGTGAAGCTATCAACCTGCTGTATGCTTGGGGGGAGGGAGGGGGGGTGGTATGGCTGTCTCCTGGGATTGCTTGGTGTCAGGTGTTAGAAATGACTTATGCAGATAGCAGAGGGATGAGAGGAAAGCTAGAAATCACACTAGGTGTTTAGGACTGAGGCAAGTACACACTATAGGAGGATATGCTTTGTTCATTTTTCGTTTTAGAAGTTTACGACCACTTTAAAGTGGTTGTAAACCCACTCTGACAACTTGCACCTACAGGTAAGCCTAGATTAAGGCTTACCTGTAGGTGCAAGAAATATCTCCTTAACCTACACAGTTAAGGAGATATTTGCAGAAAACACTGCACTGATGTCTACGGCGCATGCACGCCGTAGACAACGGTGCAGGCGCACTGAGCGTGCCGTTTTTCTGAATGGGATAATGCCAGGGCCGCGCGCATGCGCGGGGATCTGCCGGTCGCGCGCGCATTGCCGCTCCGGCCAGTCACAGCAGACGCTCGGAGGGGACATGGCGGCAGCGGAGGGCTACGAGTAGCGATTCAGGGGCTTCGATCTCGGATAAGTGCCACATAATGAGCTAGTATGCTATGCATACTAGCTCATTATGCCTTTCTCTTGCAGGGTTTTTTTTTTTCAGGGAAAAAAAAGAGGGTTTACTTCCTCTTTAAGAAATAAGATAGCCAGCTATGTCAATCCACTTAAAGACTAGCCTCCGCAGTTGTACTGCGGCAGTTTGGGTCTATTACGCAAATCATTGTCCATCGCTTTGTGTAGATATAGCAAGCGCGCGCCCATGGCCACCCGCGAACGCTCCACATAGAGGCGGAACGGGGATCTGCCAGTGTAAACACGGCGGATCCCCATTCTTACAGGGGAGCTGAGAGTGATCGTCTGTTCCTAGTGATTAGGAACAGCGATCTCTCTTCTCCTCCAGTCAGTCCATCCCCCATACAGTTAAAAACGCCTCCCAGGGAACACATGTAACCCCTTCCCTGCCAGTGACATTTATTCAGTAATCCGTGCATTTTTATAGCACTGATCACTGTATAAATATCACAGGTCCCAAAAAAGTGTCAAAAGTGTCCGATCTGTAAACCACAATGTTGCAGTCCCACTTAAAATTGCAGATCGCCGCCATTACTACAAAAAAAAAAAAAGCTTATTGCAATTTTTTTATTTTTTTTACCAAAAATATGTAGAAGAATACATTTTGGCCTAAACTGAGGAAGAAATTTGTTTTTTTATATATATTTTTTGGGGATCAATTAAACTATGATTTAGGATGAAGATAGGGATTTTGGGTACCTGGGATGTACCCCGGCACTTGCCAATGCCATGAGAAATCTGCAATTGGCTGCATTTGTCCTATTGTGGACCCAGAATCTAGGCCGCAATGGTTACTTTTATTCAGTTCTAGCTCGTTAAAGGAGTTTTGCAAACATTTGCACTGTTTTTAATGTGTATAATTTGGGTTTGTGTGGACCATGAAGACATTTGTTTATTTTTGCAGACACTTTTACTGATGAATGCAAGTGTGACCAGCATCAGGAGGTTCATGTTCCATTGGTTTAAACAGGAAATTTTGTTGCTATTATCAACCTAACCGCACTTATTAGCGTTAACACTTATGGATCATTTTTAATTCTACATGAAGGGGATTTCCGATATATGAAAAAAAAATCTGAATCGAAAAAAATAAAAAATAAAAATACACAAACCCATCTAGGCATACAGCCGCATGGAAATGTTACTTATAATTGCTATTGATTTTGGAGTGCTACTTTCTGTGTTTTGCCCAGGGGGGCAGTGTGCAATTTCCTAGGGGAGGAAGGGAAAAGCGTGGGCTGGGAGAGGGCCCATCCAGAGAATATAAAATATGCATATGATTCTGCTGCATTGCCCGCTCTCTAATCAGACAGGAATTAATGTTGGCCCAGTGCAGCTTGTTGGAAATCTATAATACGTTATTTCATACTGTCACTTGGCCTTTGTTTACAATTGTTTTGTAAGTTATTCTGTAAAGGATACAAAGAAAGGGCCCAGGACAGGCTGAAAACATGGCTATTAGCTTGGTCTCTTAGCAACCAATGGCAGGTAATCTCACTTGAGATGTAGGCCGAAGCCTGGAGCAAGCCTTGACGCGCGTATTAGTGGTGCAGGAAGCAATTTTAAAAAGTCGTGTGTAGAGCTGGGGCCATAATGGCTTCTGTGTATGATCCTGCATTATTACAGAGCTATTGTTGCACTTAAAGCTTTGCAAGTTAATGATCAAGGCAGCAAAAGTTTCCATTACTTGGAACTGGAGAAAGTCCAGCTTCTATCATACCACTGAGTGGGTCAATTGCTTCAGTGAATTTGCAGCAAGATGGAGGAATTACCTGAATTAACCTTGCGCTTGACAGAAAACTTTGAAACAAAATCATTATGTGAATCTTTTGTGGCTGAAGATAAGCAAGGTTCGCTTTAGGCTGTTTTTTTGTTTTAATTTAACTTTATTGCACCAAAATGGAGAGCAAGTTTTATTACAGCTTAGAAATTGCAAAAATGATAGTCCTACATTATTGTGTCCATTTCCGCAACATAAGGTTGTGACATTATTGTTACTATGGCACAGATTTATTCCTTTTAATTTCCCCACTAAAAATCCTGCCTGTATTCACTAGTCCACTAATTCTTCTGATAAGTGCTCTGCTATTAGCATTATCTGTTTCTTTTGTATATACTGTATTTATCGGCGTATAACACGCATCTTCATTTTAAGAGGTAGGTTTCAGGGAAAAAAATAATTTTAAATAAAGAACTTAGACAGTAATGCCTTACTGATATCCACTAAAGAAAGGTTGATACAGGTCAAATACCTGCATAGAGTTTATTATACTCCCCAGAGGCTCCACAAGGTGTACCCCACAACGCACACAGGACTGTCCCCATTGCCAGAATAGTGTGGGCACATATTTCCATATGTTCTGGATGATTGCTAGATACTGGGCTAAGGTAGTGGACACTGTTAATGGCCGCCTCCAACTGACTGGGCATTCAGGATGATGATCAGAGGCCTCGCTACACCAAATACTCCTCACTTACCGTTTCTTCTATGCAAAGAGGGAAATTGTCCTGCGTTGGAACGCCTCCTCCCCCCCCGGCGGTGGAATCATGGGAGAAATCTATTAATGCTGTGTTACCACTATACAAATTAACGTATATTAACTGGAATTGGCCCCAAAAATTCAAATAAATCTGTCAACCTTGGACGGCGTAGGGGGGAGCGGCCTTCACCAGGTCACTGGCTGAAGAAGGAACCAATGAGCTGTTCCGAAACACGTCCCGCCTCCATGACACACTTCCTGTCCACTTCCTGTTTGTTTTCCATGCTGGTTTCTGTCTTGCTTCCTCTGACATCATCCCCAGGCTCCAGCGTTACTGTGTCCTCTGAACATTCACAGCACAATCAGCTGTTATCTCGTGGACTTTCCTGGAAGCTTTTACCATCAGAGACTGGGACTGCCCTGCCACTGGAACATCTCCTGGACGCACTTACAAGATAGTGGATGAAACAGGCATGTAGCAGGTAAGTGTTTTTAACCCTTTTAGGGGATATTAAAAATGTTATACTTCTGCACTTAGAGGCGCCTTGTTTGTTTTTCTTTTTCTGTCACTATTGTCAATTAAAGTAGGGTTCCACCCAAAAATGGAACTTCCACTTTAAAGAAAGGTGACCCCCTGACATGCCACATTTGGCATGTAATTTTTTTTTGGGGGGAGCGGAAACCCTCTTTTTAGAGGGTTTCAGCTCCCACTTCCTCCCAGGCGGCGGCGGTGGCGGCGGAAGTAAGCTCACTTCTCCCCCTCCCTCTCCGCAATCATCTGGGACACGTCACAGGTCCCAGGTGATTGCTCCGCCAGTCACGATGCGCAGCGTGGCTCGCGCATGTGCAGTGCTTGCCCGGCTGTGTAGCCACAGCTGGGCGCCCACAGTGACAATGCCGGCGGAAAGGAGGGGGAGACGAGCGGGCTTCGTTCCCCCTCATCGCTGGACCCTGGGACAGGTGAGTGTCCGATTATTAAAAGTCAGCAGCTGCAGTATTTGTAGCTGCTGACTTTTAATATTTTTTTTTAGGCAGAACTCCGCTTTAATGCAGCGTGCACAGTACCCATCAGCAGCCTCTCCATTGCCCATTAATGCATCCTCACCATTGAAAATTAATGCAGCATACACAGTGCCCATCAGTAGCCTCTCCATTGCCCATCAGCAGCCTCTCCATTGCCCATCAGCATCAGTAGCCTCTCCATTGCCCATCTGCAGCCTATCCATTGCCAATTAATGCAGCCTGCACAGTGCCCATCTTTAACCTCGCCAGTGCCTGGTACACAGGAGATCGCGACTGTATAATCCGCCGGTGCTCGGCACTCCTCTTCCCTCAGACAGCAGGAATCGGCGGATAACACGCAGACACAATTTCCCCCTGATTTTCAGGGCGAAAAAGTGTGTGTTATACGCCGATAAATATGGTATTTGGTTTTCCTCTAATAATAAGGATCTGAGTTTTAAACTGATCAAACAAACCAATAATGGAATCTTTCTGTGAATGCATTACACAAAATTATTCACAGATTGTCCAGGATTATCCATTATAACACACAGGAAACTGTAGTATAGGTCAGTGTTTCTCAACTCCAGTCCTCAAGGCGCCCCAACAGGTCATGTTTTCAGGATTTCCCTCAGATGAAACGGCTGTGGTAATTACTAAGGCAGTGCAACTGATCAAATCACCTGTGCAAAATAATGGAAATCCTGAAAACATGACCTGTTGGGGCGCCTTGAGGACTGGACTTGAGAAACACTGGTATAGGTTATCAATATAAATATATTTCAAGAAAAACTTCTGTAGTTGGTATTTGGTATACCTGGCAAGAAAGGGACACACGTCATTGTTAATCTATTCCATTTCCATTGGTTAACAAAGCAAGCACTTGCTCTTCTACATGTGCTTTCTTACTCCTTGCATGTATTATTAAAACAAATCAGGAATTGAGGGTGTAATTGATTGGGTGCCAGTGGTAACTGCAACAGAAAGCAAGGGAAAATTCTCCATTGGGAGGGAGATTTCCCCAGCATGGCAGATGGCTACAAAATATTATTTTTTATTGCTGTATATGGGAGATCTCTCCTTACTTCCTGCCTCGCTGTTACCAAGACAGGAAGTGAAGTTCTTAGTTCCCAGACTTCTTAGTGAGATTCGCTTATGGCTAGCGTTTGGTTTTTCTAGCTCCGTTTACTGTCTTGAGTACTTAACGAGCCTAAAGGGTGGGATTTAAGTGTGTAATGTACACTTCATTGGCATTTTACCCTGTAACATTACATCCTTATGCAGCCTTAAAAGACTTAATAAGACCAGATGGTGCACAGGTGACATTAATGACGTCTGAGATCAAGACGTGCAAAACTTAAAAGCAAGGAGCCCCATGCTTATTAAAATGTCTACTGATCCTCACTGCTCTTGGTTGGACTGTGTTTCCAGTCCTCCATTTCTGTAGTCTGGTATTTACATCACCTACGGTAATATATCCTGGAGAGCACAGCAATGTGAATTTCTGCAAGTGTAACGAGAGAGATTTTAATGAGCTGCGCTGTAATGGCTCTCTGTGCTCACAAGATGGTAATTGGATCCTGGGATCCCTCCCTATCTCTTGCCAGTCATTCAGCATCTGAGCGTTTATTAACAGAGTAGTCCAATGTCTGTGATTTCTCATAGACTCCACACCTTGTGTTAAGCCACAGCATAGAACATTTAGGACTGAAGGATGTGACAAATGGGGAAAGGGCTGCTGTCTGTGCAGGCGGTCCATGTGAAGAATGTTCTGTTTTGCTCCTCATCCACCTAAGTGGAATTGTGTGTTTAATTAAAGAACTCCAGTAAATCGTTGAACTGGGCTATAAAAAGTTTTATCTGTAACCTGTAATAGCAAAAATCCCAGCCCTCCATCCCTTCTGGTGTCTATAACACACACCGTAAATAACAAAAGCAGCAATACAATAACCATCTCACCCAGCCATCTGTTCATGTTATATAACTTTATAAATAAAGTATCGGTGAAACAATGTATTTTTGTGGCAGGTGGTCTGTGTGGTTGTCTTTCTAGTTTTATGGATATGCTTAAAGTGAACCAGAGCTCAGACTATGCACATTTAAGTAATAAAGTAATGACCTCTGTAGCTTTAGGTATTGTGGAGAAATTTGTCACAAAGAGTTTAATTTAGGCCCACAGGCCGTCATGTGACGTCCTCAGCTTTGTGGGGGTATATCTGAATGATGCCTGCAGTTACAGGCATCATTCAGATTTTGCCGGTTTCAGCCGGCGATTCCCTGCACCATGAGAACAATCATAGCGGCTGTTCCGCCGCTTGATCGTTCTTACGGGCAGCGAAAGGGGACGTCCCCCCCCTCCCGCTGCCCTCCGGTGCTTCTACCGACTCACCTGTGCGATTGGTGAGTCGGTGACAGGATCCGCCGGCCCCGGATGTTGATCACAGAGATTTACGGCGGATCAGATGGTCGCCGGAGTCTCTGTGATCGTCGGAGGCCAGGTGCAATGTTATGACGTCACGCCCGGCCTCTGCATTCAAAAAAACGGCGCCGCTTCGGCTTTGAAGCGGTGATCGTTTTTTTGTTTTTTTTTAGGCTTCTTATCCTAGTGGTGAGATGTGGGGTCTTATTGACCCCATATCTCACTGTAAAGAGTACCTGTCATGTCATATTCCTTTTACAAGGGATGTTTACATTCCTTGCAATAGGAATAAAAGTGATCAAAAAAAAAAAAAAAAAATTAAAGTGTCAAAATAAAAAAAAATAAGTAAAATTAACAATAAAAAAATACAATACATTTTTACAGTGCCCCTGTCCCCGTGTGCTAGCATGCAGAAGCAAACGCATACGTAAGTCCCACGCACATATGAAAACGGTGTTCAAACCACACATGTGAGGTGTCGTCTCGAACGTTAGAGTGAGAGCAATAATTCTAGCCCTAGACCTCCTCTGTAACTTAAAAAAAGTAAAAAATTTTAAAGCGTCGCCTATGGGGATTTTTAAGTACAGAAGTTTGGCGCCATTCCACGAGCGTGTGCAAAATTGAAGCGTGACATGTTAGGTATCTATTTACTCAGCGTAACTTCATCTTTCACATTATGCAAAAAACTTTACTGTTTTTTGTTTTTTTTTAAAGCATGAAACAGTTATTTTCCCAAAAAAAACGCGTTTGAAAAATTGCTGCGCAAATACTGTGCAAGATAAAAAGTTGCAATAACAGCCGTTGTATTCTCTAGGGTCTTTGCTAAAAAAACGTATATAATGTTTGGGGGTTCTGTGTAATTTTCTAGCAAAAAAAAATATGATTTATACATGTAGAAGTGAAGTGTCAGAATTGGCTCGGGCCTGAAGTGGTTAAAACAGAGGCACTGAAATCCTATATTTTTTTTTTATTCCTTTTACTTTCTATTGCAGCAGAATGTTTGCAACCTGTCAGCTGTTTAAACACAGGGCAGCTTTTGGGAACCAAATTAAATGTGAATGAAAGACAAAACTTTTTTTCCTTTTGGATAAAATAAGGAAGGGTTCCAAACTTTCAGCCCTATAGCTAAAATAGGACGCGAGAAGAAATCCCTCCAAAGTAAGAGCATTTCTGGTTTTAATCAGGGTCACCTGAACTAATACCCCCATCGAAAAATGTCCCCCCCCCATTCCTGTTCTGGTGATAACCCAAAATTTGGGATTTTCTTTCACTTTTGCTCTCGGTAATAACGGTAAACAGGACAAAAAGAGAGGGGACACAGCCAGCAATGAAAATTGTTCTAATCCCTCTGCACTTTTTTCAAATAAAAAATAAATAATTTTGCCTTTAGTTCTCCTTTAATGTCCAGAGTCTTGGCACAAGTGCAAGTGAGTGTGAGTGAGTGAGTGAATAACTTATATAGCGCTACAAATGCGAACTAAATCGCCTCAAGGCGCTTTGCATCCAGTGACGTCCTGATCCCTCAGAAGAGGCGGATCTTAAGTTTTTTCCTGAAGGCCCGATGGTTTTCTTCCATATGGATGTCCGTGGGTGAACTGTGGTCTTCATAATTGTAATTTTTTTTTTTTCGTTTTTATCTCTCAGAAATGTTCCAACTTGCCAATTTTTTTTCTATAGAACATCATTTTTTTTTTTTTTATGAACCCTACAGTTTTTCTTTATGGTATGAAATCATGTGGATGTGGCTATTTCTTATCCTGGTGACACCACAGGAAGTAAGGAAACCATCTCAACAGCTACAGAGTGAGCTTAAAAACGAGAGGTTCTAGCCCTTTTGTTTGGTTGCAGCTTTATTTTGCCATATTGTAAGGCAATTCCTGCACCCGCAACCACCTGCAGTGAAAACGTGCTGCTGTGAGAAAATGTGTGGTGCTGCCATTCATTCCCACGCATGTAAAAACACAGCGCGTTTGCGGGGGCAGGAATCTCAGGAAAATCACATGGTCAAAATAACCTTGCGATTTCCCTGCGGGCTGCATTTTGAAAAAGGTGCATGAACCTTTTTTCTGTGGGAAATGCAGCATGGCAGCCCATTCAAATGAATGGGCTGCATGCCCGAGGAAACGCGCCCCAGACTCATACCTAGGTGACAACAGAGTGTAAAAGCGGTTAACTGTCACTCTCCAATACACCGCAAGGCATATTACTCAAAAACAAAATAATTGAAAAATAATATGATATGAATATTATTACCTTTTTCCAATTCTCTAATACCCACTGTTGCCCTTTTTATCCATATTGCAAAGTGGTGCAAGAGGGAGATTTTGAGTCAAAACATTTATTTGTCTAAGAAAGGTCATACAGAGATGAATATTGTCATACAAATGGATCCTTTAGAGCTGGAGTTATTTGTGTATCTTTCACCTGACAAATTATCTTTTTGAATGTCTGTTTATCCCAAAGGAGAAGTGTGGGAATCTAAATAAACATACACACTTACCTATCTGCTGCAGCATCGATCCAATGTTGCAAGCTGTCCCCTGACAGCTCCAAGCCCGAAAACTGATCCATCACATGACTGCTAATCGCTCAGTTCTTGGTCTTCACTGAGTCACCGGCTCTCTGCTCTGCCCTTCCAGTGCTCACTGGAGCACCAGGGCAGGGAAGGGGGGAAAAAGCAGCTGGCTCAGGCTCTTATTGACATGCTGAGAGGCTTACCCAGCTGCCTGTAAGACATCTGAGTGGATCCAGAGTCTGGAGCAGGTCTGTGACGTCAGCAGGCAGCCGCCTTTAGCCGCCTGTCAACTGGTTCTGGGTCACAGAAGAGCACAAGTAAGTGCACTCCTATGATTTATATGTGAAGTATGGCGAAAAGAGCTTTGGCCATACTTCTTGTTTAAAATAGTCAAATGATTCTATACAGCCATGCATCTTCTGTACCTAAAAACATCAGTTTGGTATAACCGGCACACTGTGTATTAAAAAAAAATCTATTATTATTTCAGCAGAAAAATTGTTACTCTTCTTCATGGAAAAATATTTTGTATAGTTCAGAGTTTTGTTCCCTGGCTATTTTCTGTGCCTTACACTCCTGTCTGCAAACTACAAATCCCCAAATCCACGATAATGTCTGAAGAGGTCAGGGAGCTGGCGTGGCACGTTTGGGTGTATACTTTTTTAAATTATTTATTCAACCTGCAAAGCAGCAGTGAAAGAATCTGGATCCTAAAATCAAACATGGTGGGCAGAAAAACAAGAGGGGTCACTACAGTGCTGGTGTTACCTTCCTGATGATCCTAGAACTAGGGTGTAAATGTGACACTCTAGGAGAAATATCTATCCGAGTAAAAAAAAAAAGATATTGGTGTCACTTGCCAATTTAGTTGTTAGTCTTAGTTGGATAGTGAGAATGAGAAAGGTCACACAAAGACAACTAACCAGGGTATGGCAGCTGTTTGAGACATTTTGTTTTTACTACAATTTTTTCTTGTTAAAACTTTAAAACATCAGAGAGATTTCTGTTTCTCTAGCTCGCTGTTAATATCTCCAGCATTGAATCATTTCCCACAATTCATTGCAACTGTGTCTGTCAGTATGTAAGGGATGGCACATCTTGCTCCATTATCCAGCAAAACACAACCCGTCCCAGTCTGAGGAGCTGACTCATTTAAAATGCAGGCCATCAAGCTTTGGCAGTGACATTGTCACAGTGCACAGTTATGACAGATTGGAAAAGTGATTAAAAGTATAGATCAGTTACAAACTCATCTCCAGCCTTCCTGGAAGGGGCAAAGTCATTTCATATATTGGGCTTCCCATCTCGGGCCTCGCTGGGCAGGGACACATGCCAGATTGCTTAGGAAGGGTAAAGAACAAAAGCAGACACTCCAGCTTGAACTCATAAATTTCTGACTTCTTCAAACTTCTTCTAAAAGCAAAACTTGTGCATGTACCTCTGTAATTGGGTGATTGAAATGTGAAGCCTTGACTGGCAAAATTGTTGCGGGTCTGAGCCAAGAGAGAGCTTTCTGGCACTACCGTGAGACACGATCCATGTAATTAAGAGACCCGCTGTATATAATGAGATTTATTCATGAATACACCTTAAAATCTTGATAATGCACTTGGCAGACCTGATAGTGGGGTCACCACTTGAAGTGTGCTGTGATCCAAAAGTCAGGACACTGGGGTCATTGGATGAGTGTCTGCCCACCCAACACACATTTCATTTTTTTTATTCCTTGATTTCCCAGTTTCCTCCTTCACCTTAAAACAATGTTTATTTTTAACAGTCCAATAAAGTGTAAGGATAGACATAGACATAAAACAGATTTGTAAACCATGCTTTGTAAAACTGATCTGTTATCATAATAATGAAAAATACTGTAGATATGAACAAACTGTCCAATGAAGCAGCCCAAAATTTCCAGCTCTTTACATTTATTTATTTGGAAACTTTTGTCTGCAAAACATCATAAGTGTACATTTAGGCCCCTTTCACACGATAGACCCACTCGGATCCACCTATCCGTTTTTCAGGCAGGCGGAGCGGGCCACCTATTAACTTGTATGGGCAGGCGGATTTCAACAGAGATGTGTCCGCTGACACCCGCCTGCCATCCGATCCGACAAGATCCGCTAAAAACAGACAGATGGCGATACGTTCACCTGTCATCCGCCGGCTCAGCGGAAATTAACGGATCGATCTCCCGCTGAGCTAGCGGAGTCTGCTGTATACAACGCTCCCAAAACACCCTGCCCATTGCAATGAATGGGCAGTGCTTCCGAAGTGCCTGAAGGCACATCGGAAGCACCGCAACACAGGAGTTTTTAACCCCTTTTTTTGGGCCCGAAAGGCACCGCTAAAACGAGAAGTACTTTACTGTAAACGCACGGGCGGCCCCAGTTTGAAAGGGATCTAAAACATACATCCAGCTCTAGCTCATTGTCCCGCAGTCCCCCCACTCCATTTCATACCTCCCCAGCCCATTTATAGCAAATTCCCTAAATTTTAACCTTAACCACTTGCCGACCATCCGCCACAGTTTTACCACCGCAGTTTTACATGCGAGTGCCCGGTGGGCGCGATGACCGCTGGGCACCCGCGATCGCTCGTTTACACACAGATCCCGGGTTCTTCAGGGGAGAAGAGACTGATCGTGTGTTCATACAATGTATGAACACCGATCTCTCTCTTCCCCTAGTAAGTCCTATCCCTCTACAGTTAGAACACAGTGAGGGAACACAGTTAACCCCTAATCGCTATATATATGTGAATGGTCCCAAAAATGTGTCAAAAGTGTCCAATTTGTCCGACGCAATATCGCAGTCCTAATAAAAATCGTAGATCGCCGACATTACTAGTAAAAAAATGATATTAATAAAAATGCCATAAAACTACCCCCTATTTTGTAGACGCTGTAACTTTTGCGCAAACCAATCAATATACGCTTATTGCGATATTTTTTTTTTACCAAAATTATGTAGAATACATATCGGTCTAAACTGAGGAAAAAAAATCTATTTTTTGAAAAACAAATGTGGGATATTTATTATAGCAAAAAGTAAAAGATAGTGTTTTTTAAAAAAAATTCGCTATTCTTTTGTTTATAGCGCAAAAAAATAGGATTTTTATAACAGCTTACCTGTAAAATCCTTTTCTTGGAGTACATCACGGGACACAGAGCGACATAGTCATTACTAATGGGTTATATAGATACCTTCAGGTGCTGGCACTGGCAACTTCCAAAACCGGAAGTACCCTCCCCTATATAAGCCCCTCCCATCCGGGAGCACCTCAGTTTTGTAGCAAAGCAATAAGTGTCCCTAAAGAGGGGTGGGAGCTCTGTGTCCCGTGATGTACTCCAAGAAAAGGATTTTACAGGTAAGCTGTTATAAAAATCCTATTTTCTTTCTCGTACATCACGGGACACAGAGCGACATAGTCATTACTAATGGGATGTCCTAAAGCAATGCCCAACGAGGGGGGGGATACACCATACATAAGCTGAGCGCTATCAGACATGAGGATCTTTTGCGGCCTGCAACACACTGCGCCCAAAGGCGACATCCTCCTGACTTCTAACGTCCACCTGGTAGAACCTAGTAAACGTGTGTACTGAAGACCATGTTGCGGCCTTACAGATTTGAGCCAGGGAGGCCTGGTGATGCACTGCCCATGAAGTTCCAACTGCTCTCGTGGAGTGCGCTCTAACTTTGAACGGAGGCGGTCTCCTTCTCAAGCCATAGGCTTGCATTATGACCTGTCGAATCCACTTGGCTAAAGTAGATTTTGACGCTGCCTGACCCTTTCTGGGGCCTTCCGGCAGAATAAACAAAGTATCCGTTCTGCGAATCTGAGCAGTGGCTTTTAGATAAGCTTTAACTGCTCTTACTACATCCAAAGAATGCAATAAGTTTTCCTCTACCGAAGTAGGTTTGGGGAAAAAAGAAGGAAGAACCACATCTTGGTTCAAATGAAACCTCGATACCACCTTAGGAAGAAAGGCTGGATGAGGGCGTAACACTACTCTATCCTTATGGATAACCAGATATGGCTCCTTACAGGACATAGCTGCTAATTCCGACACTCTTTTAGCCGAACAAATGGCTACTAGAAAAATCAATTTCCTGGTGAGAAGAACCAAAGAAATATGCTGTAATGGTTCAAATGGTTGTTTCTGTAGAACCGACAGAACCAAGTTTAGATCCCATGGACATATGGGAATATTAACCGGAGGACTAATACGCATCACTCCTTGTATAAAGGCTTTGACTAGTGAATGCGAAGCCAAGGGCCTTTGAAAAAATATTGACAAGGCCGAAATCTGACCCTTGATAGTACTCAAGGCAAGCTTCCTATCTACAGCCCATTGTAGGAAGTCCAGAATCCTACCTATTATGTATTTACGTGGATGCCATTTCTTGGCCTCACACCAGGCGATGTACGCCTTCCAGATTCTATAGTAGATCTGCCTGGATACCGGCTTCCTGGCATTGATCATGGTAGATACCACAGAATTAGAGAGCCCTCTCTTTTTTAGAATGTGGGCTTCAATAGCCAGGCCGTCAAACCTAGGGCTGGTAAGGAAGGGTGGTATATCGGTCCTTGCGAAAGCAGGTCCGGACAACGTGGGAGAGTCCAAGGACTCCCCACTGACATTTTACAATCTCCGCGTACCGCGCTCTTCGGGGCCACGCTGGAGCCACCAGAATCACTGGTTTCTTTTCTACCCTGATTCTGCGGAGTAATCGAGGTAACCATTGTGGCGGTGTGAATGCATATATCAGCTTGAACTGATCCCAAGGGAACACTAGGGCATCCGAGCCGCAAGCTAGGGGATCCCTTGTCCGAGAGACAAACCTGTCCACCTTTGCGTTGAATCTGGATGCTAGAAGATCTACATCCGATGTTCCCCACCGCTGACATATTGTCCAGAAAGCCTCGGGGTGAAGGGACCCTTCCTCTGGGCATAATTGCTGGCGACTTAGAAAGTCCGCCTTCCAATTCTCCACTCCTGGAATGAATACCGCAGATATGGCTGGGACATATCTTTCTGCCCATTTCAGGATGTAATTTACTTCCCTCTGGGCTGCACGACTCCTGGTGCCCCCCTGATGATTGATATATGCCACTGCTGTGGCATTGTCTGATTGAATTCTGACAGGGGACCCTTGGAGTTTGGATGTCCATGCTACTAGGGCATACCGGGCTGCTCGTATCTCTAAGAGATTGATGGGCAGGGCCTTTTCTGCATCCGACCATCTGCCCTGGAGAGACTATTGCTCCAGTACTGCTCCCCAGCCTATAAGGCTGGCATCTGTAGTGACCACCTTCCAAGAAATCGGACTGAAGGATTTCCCTCTTTCCAGATTTTGGGGAACCAACCACCAGCGGAGGCTCTTGCGAACGGAAGGGGACAAGGACATTGGTAAGTCTAGGGCCTGAACTTTTTTGTTCCAGGCTGACAGTATGGCCCCTTGCAAATTCCTTGAATGGAATTGACCGTAGGGTACTGCTTCGAATGATGCCACCATTTTTCCCAGCAGCCTCATGCACAGGCGTATGGACGGCTGTCTTTTTTGTACCCACTAAGTGGATCAAATCTTTCAAAGACAACACCTTTCCTCGAGGCAAGAATATTTTTCTCTGGCCTGAATCCAACCTTAGCCCCAAGTATTCCAGAATTTTGACTGTTTTTTAGGGCTGACTTGTCTCGGTTGATAATCCAACCGTGAGATTCCAGATACTTGATTGTCTTGTGAACGACCACGTCTAGTTTTTTCACTGAGTGGTCTATCAGCAACAAGTCGTCTAGATATGCCATTATCATTACACCTTGTGTTCTTAGATTGGCCAATAAAGGGCCAGAATTTTTGTAAACACTCGTGGTGCTGTGGCCAAACCGAAGGGTAAGGCTCTGAACTGAAAATGGCGCCCTTCTACTGCAAAGCGTAGAAATTTTTGGTGGACTGGAAAGATGGGAATGTGCAAATAAGCATCTTTGATGTCGATCGCGGCTAACCAATCCTCCCCTTGTAGGGCAGTGGCCACCGATCGGATCGACTCCATCGGAAAGTCCTGATATACAGGAATTTGTATAGCCCTTTTAGAATTAATATGGGCCTCCCGTCCGCGTTTGCTTCGGGACTGTAAAGAGGTTTGAGTAAAACCCGAACCCTCATTCTTCCAGGGGAACCTCCATAATTACTCCTTGGAGCAATAGTTGTTCTAGTGCCAACAGGAGGGACTCTCTCTTCCGGGGATCCCTTGGCACGTTTGACCTCAAAAATGGGAAGGAGGAGAGTCTTTTAACTCCAAACTGTATCCCAAACATACTGCAGAGAGCACCTATCTGTCTTGATCGTGTCCCGCCAGGTCTCTTGCGAACAACTGGAGTCCTCCCCCCACCCGACTGAGTGGGGGCAACCCTTCAATGAATTTAACTTTGGGGGAGGTTTTGTACCTCCCCTGACCCAGGGTTTCTCATTACCCTGCTATTGTCCCTGTTTTTTACCCCCGGGAATTGACCGAGGAGGCCGTCGGAACTGTTACACAGCCGATGCCCCAGGGACTGGAGAAGCAGGCCTCTTAAAGAGGGACCTCTAACTCTGTTTTTAACCGGCAAGAGCGTATTTTTACCGCTGGAAATTTTCTGGATATATTTGTCCAGGTTTTCCCTGAATAAGCGTTCACCATGAAATGGGACGCTAACCAGCCATTCTTTACAGGGAGCTTCAGCAGACCAGTTTTTGAGCCATAGAAGCCTACGCATATGTACTATAGACAGCGTAAGGCGGGAGGCCTGATGGACTGAATCCTTTATGGCGTCAACCGCAAAGCCTAAGGCTCTAGGTAGATCAGCTAGGGCAAGGCCTGCTGATCTGTCAAGTCCCTCAAGACCTGTTTCAACTGATCCTTCACTGCTTAGCAGACCTCACTGCTGGTTGTGTCACCAAGCTTGCTGTAGAAAGAAGCAGACTTTCATAAGGACTCCAATCTTTTATCTATTGGGTTCTTGAACATTTGGACATTATCCATTGGACATGTCAGTGATTTATACATACAAGAGATGGCTGTGTCCACTGTAGGGACCTTCCATTTTTTGATGAACTTATCCTCCATGGGATAGACCACCAGAAATCTCTTGGGGGGAATAAATATTTTCTCAGGACGTTCCCAATCCTGGTAAATGAGCCCTTTCAGTAAAGGGTGAAGTGGAAAAAAACAGACAGTCTGGGGGCTTCTAGCGACCCCAACGAGGATACAGTAGTGGTTGATGGTTCCGCAAGGTGCATTTTTAAATGCTGATCGGACCATGTTAGTCAGAGACTGAACCCATAATCTTTCAGCTTGAGATGCTGAGAAAAGGTTCCCCCACTGTTGATTCCTCTATAACAGAATCAACCTCATCCTGATCCCCTTCAGGCAGGTCGAACCCTGTATGGGACTGTTGCTCTGCTAACAGGCACTCTGAAGGAGGAGACGGAGATTGGGCGTGCTTTCCCTGACAGGGAGGCAGCGATCAATGTTGACAATCTCTCTTCTAATCCTCCCAGAGCTGAGGAAAAAACCTCCTCTGTTACATACACAGGAGCAGGTGAACTGAGGACAGCCACAGTACCAAGTACCCCTGCGGGGTCTCTACGGTCACTTACCTCTGAACTTCAGGGGAGACTGGTGCAGCAGAAGCATGCCCAAGATCCTCAGAGCCCGATGAGACCCCCTTCGCTTCCTGGAAGATTCAGTTCCGGAGCTTCTGGACGGCATATTCCTAAGCCTAAAGCTGAGGTATTCCAGCCGTAATACACCACTTTTACTGAGAATAGTCTAGCACAATTGCTGCTATATCACAGTTGGTGTCTACTAAAGTGCCTTTCTAGGGGATGCCTGCATCAACCGCCTCTGTGTGCCTTTATACTGTTGCTAGCTCTCTCTGTGCACTTCAATAGCCAGCTATAATGTGCTTTAAAACACGCTGGACGCCCGCACATGCGCAGTAGCGCCGCGGCGCACACCTGAGCGTCATCCACCCGCTCCGCCCCTTTTTCCAGATCGCCTCTATATATAGAGGCGCGTGCACGCGCGCGCGGGCACGTGCGCCTTCGGCGCCTTTTTTGAAAACAATAAGGAGCTAGATGGGAGCCAGGGTCCCTTTGCCGCAGGGCCCGGGGATGGATGAGCGCAGCAACAGGGCAGAGGAGACAGCTTCCCAGCAGAGAACATACCAACTGCCTGGATTTGATTCTGGAAGAAAAAAATCCACATTACAAGAAAAAGAACCATAGCGGCCTCTAGTGTCTAACACAGGTACCACGGTCTTACATTTTTTTTTTTTTTTTTCCTTGCCTACTATTAATTTTTTTTACATTTTCTCAGTAGTAACAGGCATACACAGAATATTAGCGGGAATACCTTAGGTAACAGGCAGAAAGACAAAATAGGCTTGGGGGTCCCTCAATAGAACCAAGTTCCCGAGGGCCCCCACTTACCTTTTCCTCGCTGCAGGACTCTGTTTGGTCCACAGAAGCCAAAACTTCACCTATCACGGCAGGCATTGTAATCAAACCTTCAGGGACCGGGTTCCCAAGGATTCCACTCCCCTGGACCTGTATAGCACCCTGCACAGAAAACATCTTGGTCGTGGGTATGACCAGAGCTCTGGATCCCAGGGTCCAGCCCTCCTAAGAGAGGCATTACAGGCAAAACCTTGCTCTTCTCTGCAAGGCCCGGGTACCGACCGTTTAGCTATGAAGCTTTTTTGGTCGGATCCGGAATAGCTTACTGAGGCCCAAAAGAACCTGTACGCAAGCTCAGTGAAAAACACATGTTACTTCTTGGCCAACACCTTAGACACTGGCAAAAAACTGAGGTGCTCCCGGATGGGAGGGGCTTATATAGGGGAGGGTACTTCCGGTTTTGGAAGTTGCCAGTGCCAGCACCTGAAGGTATCTATATAACCCATTAGTAATGACTATGTCGCTCTGTGTCCCGTGATGTACGAGAAAGAAATAAAAACTGCAGAGATGATTACATACCAACAAAAGAAAGCTCTATTTGTGGGAAAAAAAGGACGCAAATTTTGTTTGTGTACATTTTCGCACGACCGTGCAATTGTCAGTTAAATGCGATGCAGTGCCAAAATGTAAAATGTGCTATGGTCAGGAAGGGGGTAAAATCTTCAGGGGCTGAAGCAGTTAAAGGAGTTGTAAAGGCAGAAGGTTTTTTTATCTTAATGCATTCTACGCATTAAAATAAAAAGCCTTCTGTGTGCAGCAGCAACCCTAACACTTACCTGAGGTCCATCTAGTTCCAGCGATGTCCATGAATGTCTCAGCCATCCAAGATTCTCCTTCCTGATTGTCTGAGACACAGCAGCTGGGCCATTGGCTCCCGCTGCTGTCAATCAAAGTCAGCTATAGCCAATCAGGGGAGAGAGGGGTGGGGCCGGGTCGGGGCTCAGTGTCTGAATGGACACAGGGAGCTGTGACTCGGCTCGGGTGCCCCCATAGCAAGCTGCTTGCTGTGGGGGGCACTGAACAGGAGTGAGGGGCCAAGATCACAAAAGAGGGAGCCGAGAAGAGGAGGCTCTGGGCTGCTCTGTGCAAATCCACTGCACCGAAAAGGTAAGTATATTATTATAATTTCAGGTACTTATATGGCGCCGTCAATTTACGCATCGCTTTACATATACATTGTACATTCACATCGGTCCCTACCCTCAAGGAGCTTACAATCTAAGGTCCCTAACTCACATTCATATACTAGGGGCAATTTAGACAGAAGCAAATTAACCTACCAGCATGTCTTTGGAGTATATCATGTTTGTTATTTTTTTTTTACAATCACTTTAATTCAAGCATTGTTTTGGCCGGGTGGTGATATCATGAGTCATTCCTCTTCTCCTTTTTTTTTGCAAAACTCAAGGCTGCATACATAATGGTGTGTGAGCTGTGTTCATTGCTGCAGTACTGTGTCCAGGCTGGCCTAATGACGCACCCCTAGGGGATGTGTCGGTGACAGCCTGGGCTCACAAAAGAGAATTGCTTGATGCTGGCCATCATTCAACCTAGAAGCGGACAAGGAGTGGTTTACAAAGAAAAGAGCCCACATGACCAATTTGGGAATGGTGCTGGGATATGATGTGAAGCGCCCAGTAATATATTAGTGCTGTTTTCTAATGCCGCGTACACACAACCGTTTTTCCCGTCATGCAAAAGACCAACGTTTTTCTCAACGTGATTCGTCGTGATTCCTCTCAAGCCTGCCTTGCATACACACGTTCAGGAAAAAAAACGCTTGAGTAAAGCACAGTGACGTACAACACGTACGATAACACTTACGACGGCACTATAAAGGGGAAGTTCCATTCGAATGGCGCCACCCTTTTGGCTGCTTTTGCTGATCTCGTGTTAGTAAAGTTTGGTGAGAGCCGATTCTCGATTTTCAGCCTCGTGCTTTTCAGTCCGTTAGTGTGACGAATGTGCTATCTCCATTACAAACACTAGTTTTACCAGAACGAGCGCTCCCGTCTCATACTTGACTCTCGGAAAAGCATACACACGAGCGGTTTTCGTGATGAGAAAAAGAACGACGGAAAAAACGACGAGAAAAAATAGAGCAGGTTCTAATTTTTTTGTCGAGAAAACTGCTATGGGGCATACACATGACCGGTTTTCACCACCAATCTAAAAAATGGCAGTTTTCTCGTCATGAAAAAACGGTCGTGTGTACGCGGCATTATATTTTTAGAGGATAGAGCTGCAGCTTAAGGCACAGAAAAAATTCACTGAAAACCTTTGCATAACTCCTCCAAAACATGGGTGCAAGGTTGCTACCAATATAACATTTGCAATCCAATTGGTTAATATGGACATCTTCAATTCCATACTGCCACTTCTATAGAGTATCCATTTTGGTGTACCAATTTATCATTGACTGCAGTACCCCACCCCCCATCATGCCCATGGTAACACATATCTTTATAGTGCTTTTTTTTTTTACCTGGTTATAGCCGTACACTTTATCACTGGCAAAGGCATTTCTGCTTTTTTATTACATTCAAAGCAGGTAATCGTTCAAAGGCCTAGAACAGTTTTCTGGGTTGCTTTAAATGAAAAAATAATTAAGTGACAATCTTTATAAAGATCTCATGCCATTAAATGCTGGGAGATGCAATTGCATTGTGATTTCTCTTCCATTGTGCAGTTTTATGGCATGGAAATGCATAGGTAGAGGGGGAGGGGGGCTCTGTGGGACCTTTGTTGTAACCTTTTTGTACAATCCACTTAGAATGTATTATCATTTGATTCTAATATTACTTATTTTATTACTCCTGTGACAATATTCTATAGAGGTACGTGCTTAACACAGTACTTGTCGCATTTGTTTAAGAGGTAATCTTCTTTAGGCTGGGTTTTTGAATACATTTCTAAGCGGATGTGGTGCGGTGAACAATATCAAGGTTTTATAGACATGATAAATCATCTACATTGTTTTGTATATGTTTCTGCAGGCAATAAAGACACATTCCTTCAGTTTTTAGAAAATGGGCCCCTAATTCATTTCAGGCAATAAGCCCATCCAGTTGTAAAGAATCATTATTGAACCTTAAAGTGATCTTTACTCTTTTAGTAAAAGCTCATCAACTGTTTATATAGGGTATGACTAGCTCATGGCAAGCTATCCCTACAGTGAAGTATTCTTGTTTACTGTCTAATATTGCTCCGGGATCTTGCCCCTTGCTGCCAGGGCAGTGTCATCATACAGTACTTCAGGTTGGAACAAAAAATTGTAATACTCTTTTATAATTTTATTATAAAAATGTTAACCTTTTTTTTTTAAAACATTATTTACTTATAACTTAACTTTGACCACATTAAAAATAGTCAAATCTGTTGGCTTATGAAGACTCTATAGCTTGTTTTTGCAAGTGGATGGGATAGCACCTTGCTCTCTGGTCCCACGGGTCGGTGGGTATGCCTACCAGCAGTCACGTCCAATCCTGAAGACGTGGTTGGTTGTAATGCAGTGACTACAGTACAGTTACAATAATGTCAGCAAGATGGGCGGTAACAGAACAGTCAGAGATCGGCATGAAGAGTGATTTCAGTTGACCGGCTGTGACATTCGGAACTAGCAAGGAGGAAGAATGAAGGACCATGGGGACTGGGAGTAACCTTTATATTACTCTGGGCTAGCCTTGCAAAAACAATACATTACTTCTTTATTAATCGGCTATGATTATTATTATAATTTTTTTTGTGACTGGAGTTAGGCTTTAAGTTTAATGGTTCCACTAAATGACATTTTTCAGCCCATTGTTCACAGCAATTAATTTAGCTGTCTTATCAGGTTTAACGTTTCTGTTTATTTAGGGCTTATGTTTACATTTAATATAATGAATTTAACCAGGTTTGTTGTCTTAGTCACATGTAGGGATGAGCTGAACACCCCCCGGGTTCGGTTCGCACTAGAACCTGCGAATGGACCGAAAGTTTGTGCAAACTTTAGAACCCTATTAAATACAATGGATGAGAACATTCAAAATCAAAAGCGCTAATTATAACGGCTAATATGCAAGTTATTGTCCTACAAAGGGTTTGGGGACGTGGGTCCTGCCCCAGGAGACATGTATCAATGCAAAAATAAGTTTTAAAAATGGCTGATTTTTTCGGGAGCAGTGATTTTAATGATGCATAAAGTGAAAAAAAATAAGTAAAATATTCCTTTAAATATCGTACCTGGGGGGGGTGTCTAAAGTATGCCTGTGAAGTGCCACGTGTTTCCCTTGTTTAGAACTGTCCCTGCACAAAATGACATTTCTAAAGGAAAAAAAGTCATTTAAAACTGCTTGCGGCTTTAATGTAATGTCTGGTCCCGGTAATATGGATAAAAATCATTGAGAAAAAGGGCATGGGTATGGGTACCCCCCCCCCCTCCCAGTATACAGGCGGTGCAAACAAGACAGGGACTTTAGGTTTGTTCTTAAGTAGAATCTGTTTGTAATTTGGAACAGGTACATTTTTTAAGTGTAGCTCCAGCCAAAAAATATATTTTTAAGCTTTTTGGAAAACATAGGGAAGGGTTATCACCCCTGTAACATTTGTTTTGCTGTCTGTGCACCTGTTCAGAACATTTCACCTCACTTTCCGTCCCAATGACAAATGTTTTTTGAAAATGTGTTTTTTTTATTGAAACAAGGATTGGTGATAAATCCTCAGTGGAGAGGAGACACCTCTTTCCCATATTAACTCTTACAGGAGAGAATTTCCCTTCCTAGGAGTAGATTTCCTCTCACTTCCTGTTGTCTACTTCCGTTTGCAAGTAGGAGTCGTTTGTAAGTTGGATGTTTGAAAGTAGGGGCCTGCCGTATATACTCTGCAGAAATTTGGCCCTTAGGTGTTGGTGTTGCCACAACACTGTAAGCCCTCACAGTTACTCTTGGTGAGCGCTGGAACGCCCTGCTGTGAACTATTATATCAAGAATTGTAATTACATGCCATTGTTGAACAGTGGTAGGAAAAATTGGGCCTTTGGTGGTGGTGGTGGTGTTGCCACAACACTGTAAGCCCTCGCAGTTACTCTTGGTGGACACAGGAATGGGCCCTGCTGTGAATTATTAGATCAAGAATTGTAATCACATGCCCCTGTTGAACAGGGGCAGAAAAATTGTGCCTTAAGCACTGGTGCCACAACACTGCAACTCCTCACAGATACTGTAGTTGGAGGGCAGCAATGAGCCCTGTTGCAAAGTATTGCATCAAAAATTGTAAATAAACGCCCCTGTTAAACAGGGGCTGAAAAATAGGGCTTTAGCCACTGGTGGCGGTGCCCAGAACCAAAAATGTTCTTTCAAGCTATCGGCGTGATTATTGAGGAGGAAGAGGATAGTCACTCAGCATAACAGGATAGTCACTCAGCATCAGCATAGGCAGTCTTGAAGGGATCTGACATTTCCAAAAAAGTTATTCGGTTACATCAGCATCAGGTGTTTGGTAGCTGGTGGTGATCCAAGACTAATTCATTTTTATGAAGGTCAGTAGATCGAGTCGGTGGACAGGCGCACCCTGTGATCGGTTACAAAGTCTGCAGCAGCACTGAATGTGCGTTCCGAAAGAACGCTGGATGCAGGACAGGCCAGGAGCTCAATTGCATACTGTGCAAGCTCTGGTCAGTGATCCATCCTCAACACCCAGTAACCCAGAGGATTTTCGGTGGGAAAGGTGTCCGGAGCCTCAGCAACACATTGTCCAGGACCAGGAATTTGTAATCTCCCAGTCTCTGGGAACGCGTTGCACAGACCTTTCTGCAAGGCCTCCCGAAGATGCTTCATCCTCTGCTCCCTCTGCGACGGCAAGAGAAGATCCGCAACCTTACCCTTGTAACGTGGATCAAGGAGGGGTGCTAGCCACTAATGATCCCTCACCTTGATCGATACAAGGATCCTTCCGCAGGCTTTGCAGGATCATGGAGGCCATGCAGCGTAGGTTTGCTGAGGCATTCGGTGCGGAGTCCTCTGGGTCACTGAGGACGACATGATCCGCAGCCACTTCCTCCCAGCCACGTACAAGTCCATGGGTGTCTTGGGACTGTAATTGATCCCTTGAAGACTGCTGCTGATGCTGAGTGCTAGGCTCCACCTCCATGCTGACACAATAATCCTCCTCCTGCTCCTCCTCCTCCTTGTCCTCTTCCTGTGTGATATCTGGGCCAGCAGGAACACTGTCTAGATAAAGGGGGCCTTGAGAGGTAAGGAAGTCCTCCTCTTCCTGCCTCTGTTCTGCCTCAAGTGCCCTGTCCATTATTCCACGCAGCGTGTGCTCCAACAAGTGGACAAGAGGGACAGTTTCACTGATGCATGCACTGTCACTGCTCATCATCCTCGTGGCCTCCTCAAATGGTGCCAGGACAGTGCATGCATCCCTGATCATGGCCCACTGGCGTGGGGAAAAAAATCCAAGCTCCCCTGACACTGTCCTGGTGCCATATTGCAACAGATACTCATTGATGGCCCTCTGCTGTGTGTGCAGCCGCTGCAGCATGGCCAACGTAGAGTTCCACCTGGTGGGCATGTCACAGATTAGGTGGTTCTTGGGCAGGTTGTAATACTTTTGCAGGTCAGCCAGCCGAGCACTGCATTATATGATTGGCGGAAATGCCCACAGAGTTTCCTGGCCTGCTTCAGAACCTCCTGTAAGCCTGGGTACCTGTCCAAGAACCGCTGCACCACCAAGTTAAGGACGTGTGCCAAACAGGGCACATGGGTCCAGTTGTCCCTGTTGGAGGGCGGAGAGGAGGTTGGTGCCATTGTCAGAAACCACCTTTCCTGGCTTAAGCTGGCGTGGCGTCAACCACCTCTGAGCCTGCCCCTGCAGAGCTGACAGAATCTCTGCCCCAGTGTGGCTTCTGTCCCCCAAGCACACCAGCTCAAGCACCGCATGGCATCTTTTTGCCTGCGTACTTGCGTAGCCCCTTGAATGCCTACGGAGCACCGCTAGTTCAGAGGACAAAGCACAGGTAGAGGCCATGGAGGAATAAGAAGAGGAGGGGGCGGAGGAGAGAGGTGTGTCAGAATCACCAGTAGTAACATTTTGGAGGCGTGGTGGCGGAACAACCTCCAACACTACTGCACCTTGTCCTGCATCCTTCCCAGCTGCCGGCAGAGTCACCCAATGCGCTGTAAAAGATGGGTAACGTCCCTGTCCATGCCTGCTGGACCATGAGTCAGCGGTAATATGCACCTTACCGCTGACCGCCCTGTCCAGCGAGGCCAAGACATTGCCTTCCACATGCCGGTAGAGAGCCGGAATAGCCTTCCGTGAGAAAAAGTGGCGTTTGGGAACCTGCCACTGAGGAACCGCACATTCAACAAACTCACGGAAGGGGGCAGAGTCTACCAACTGAAAAGGCAGCAGTTGAAGTGCTAGCAATTTAGCCAAGCTATCATTCAACCGCTGGGCATGTGGATGGCTGGGAGCGAACTTCTATCAGCGGTGCAGCAGCTGGGGCAGGGAAATTTGCCTGGTACAATCGGACGTCGGTGTACCGATAGCAGATTGTCCGCAAGTACTTGGCTGTGACACACCGAATTCTACATCTTCATTCCTCTCAGTGCAGGTTTCAGAGAGGACTGAAGGTATAGTGGGGTTGGAGATCCCAGCTGATGAGGAGCAAGGAGAGGTCCGCTTTGTCCTTTGGTGTGGGTCTTTTAGATACGCTTGCCAACGGACTGCATGGCAGGTTGACATATGTCTGGTCAAGCACGTGGTGCCCAAGCGGCTGATGTTTTGGCCATTCGAGATACGCTTTAGACATATGTTGCAAATGGCAATGGTGCGATCTGCTGCACACGTCTGAAAAAAGGCCCACACCAAAGAACTTTTGGAATAACGCGCAGAGACAGCAGCGCCCTGCACATGCGGAGCTCTACGGTGTGATGCGGTCGGTGTGCTGCCCTTAAGCTGGCCCCTGGAGGGCATCCTGCCTCGTTGGAGATGTGCCTCCTCCTCTCTCCTATCAGGCACCCACGTGGAGCAAGTGACCTCATCATCCCCTCCCTCCTCATCACTGGAGCCAATCTGGCAGTATGCTGCAGCTGGGGGAACATGACTGCCAGATAGCTGTCCTTGTTGGGCACCACCTCTCTCTGGGCTCACGTTACTACCCCCTCTCTCTGCGCTCACGTTACTGCCTTCCTCCAGCTGGGTTCCATCATCGGAGCCTTCAAAACGCTGGGCATCCTCCTAGAGCATGTACCCAACACTGTGGTCAAACAGTTCGGGGGACCTACTCAGGAGGACATGGTGGGGCTATGGAAGGAGTGACTGATGCCATTAAGCCGAGGGAAGAGGTCACTTTGGCAGCTGCTTTGCCAAAGTACCCTGAGCCTGGATGAGAGAGGATGAGGAGGAGGAGGATGGCTTGGTCATCCACTCTACCAAGTCTTGGGCATGTTGCGGCTCAACGTGGCCAGCTGCCGAAAAGGACAAGCATGCCCCACGGCCACGTGCTGATGAGGATGCACCGTGTCCACGACCAGCACTGTTGCATCTAGACACAGAGCCTGCTTGCCCTCTTTAATTGCCTTGTGACTGTCTGCCTCTCCTTGTTTGCCTTCCAGACATACTAATGGCCTGCAGTGAGATGTAGCTGCACAAAGGTGGGATGTGTGTGTGTGTATATATATATATATATATATATATATATATATATATATATATATATTTGTCTGTACTGATACTGCAGTTATCAGAACCAACTGCCTGCTGTGGTATTAGTATGGGAAAAGCAGCAGCAGCAGTTAGTTTTAGGTGAAAACTGTGCAGAGAGGAACACAGTACACTAACTGAAAATACTTGCAGCTCTCTGCCTGTGGTTTTATTATGAGAACACCACTATAATAGTCACTAACTGTATTCAGGTAAGCTTTAGGTGAACGCCATGCAAAGCACACAGTACACTAAGTGAAACACTGACTGTCTACAGCTAGCACAATCACCTACCTGCCTGTCACAGTATAGAGAGAACCAGGAACGGATCTAGCTAAACTGAATGCAGTGTATAAATATATATACAACACCTAGGTTACACACTAACTGCAGCTAACTGACTCGCCTGCCTGCTCTATCCAACTCAATATAAATGACACTGTCTGTCTCTGTAAACTCTCTCTTTTCACAACTCCAACACACTACACAAGGCTGCCGAGCCAGCGGCCTTATATAGTGTGGGGCGTGTACTAAACCCCCTGAGCCGTAATTGGCCGAAGCCACCCTGGCTTTGGCCAATTACGGCTCTCTGTTTTTTCTGCGCTGTGATTGGCCAAAGCATGCGGGTCATAGTGCATGCTTGGCCAATCATCAGCCAGCAATGCATTGCGATGCCGCAGTGAATTATGGGCCGTGATGCGCCACTTGAATTTGGTGCGAACGGCCCATAATGTTCGCAATTCAGCGAACGATCGAACAGCCGATGTTCGAGACCAACATGGGTTCGACTCGAAACGAAGCTCAACCCTAGTCACATGACAGCCAAGGTCCTTTATTAATAATTAGGATCCAAGGTAATAAAGGATCACAACCAGCCAAAGTAATCACAATTTTTTTTTAAAATATGACTCGTCTCAGGTTTGGGGGGGGGGGGGGGTGTGGTGGGTGGCACTAATAAAAATGTATATTTTCAAATGTTTTCTCTTATAATAATAAAATATGCTATATACAGTAATAATGTATACATTTATTTTCAGACACGGGTCTCTGGCTTTCCATATGGAGCTGTTTGTAGGGAGGGTGAGAGATGCAAAATATACAATTTTGTTTAGATTTTTTCCTTTAGATTTACTAAAACCATATGTAGCGCCCCTTTACTTTTAGGGGAGCTAGGTACCTAAATGTAGGGGTTGATCTGGGTTAGTAGCCAGACCCAGATCACTTCAATTGTTAGGTTTTGTTCTTTTGCTTTTGCCAAGTGGTGTTGCTGGTGTACAGTTCCCTGTGGCCTGTGGGTGGCGCTGCCATAACAGGTCAGGGTTGAACTGCTGGTGACATTACTGTACCTTTGGGTGTCCTCTCCAGGCAGCTGTACGGGGGCATGGTCGGCCCGCTGTGCATGATGGGAGAGGATACATAAGGGGCAGACGCCATCTGAGGGGGGAGATGGAGGGGTACTGAGGAGCAGTACTGAGGAGCAGTCTGTCGGCGTCTCGTGGCCCTCCAGGCCATGGGAGAGCGCATGGGTGGATCAGTCTCAGGCACCTTTAGCCTGGGGCTGCAGCTCTTCATGTAGGCCCAGCACCTTTAGCTGGCCTACCATCTAAAGAGGAATTCCAGGGCACTCGAGGGTGACCCATTCTGGAGAGGGAGCCAGGGTTACCGGTGAAGGAAGTCACCGCCTCGGATGAGGCCTGGTCACCTACAGAGGGATTCCACAAGTCCGCCACAGGCATTGTAGCGTGCTTCAACTTGCACCTAGGTCCTTATGCTACAAGTACCGGGAGGTTTGGAACTAAGAAAATGGGTTCCAATCGTATCCCTAGGAAAGTAAAGTTTGTGCATCACTCCGGCTGCTAGGACCGTGAGAGGGAATTATCCGGGTGAGCAGAGTCCACTTAGGATTGAGTTGTGATATTAAGTACCTGAACCTGCCTCCCTGCTATTCTATTCTTCACTTTCAACTTTCCTGTCCGGTTTCAAGCATAAAGAAAATAAACCTTCAGTCATTGAGGTTTAACCTTGTCTGGACATTGGCCTTATTGATACACAAACAACAGACTTTCCCCTATACTCTAGGGAAAGGAACCAGCCCAGGAGAGGTAACTCGCTGCGGAAACAAACAATTGTGAACACCTCTTAGCCTCCTCAAACAGGAGGGTACGGGCATATAGCACGGTGTGCCTTATCTTACAAGTGAGCCAGGTGAGAAAAAGGTCCGTGTGCTACACATATGATATAAGGTCAAACCTTAAAGTGTTTTTAAACGCCCCAAAAAATTAAATAAAGATCCTGTTCCCTTAAATCAGTGCTTGTGCTGTGTAATTTGGCCCCATGTAATACCTGGCTGATCCTGCCAGTTTCTACCCTCCCCCTTGTAGGCTGACTCCGATATATCAGGGCTGCTGAGCTCTGACACCGGACTCAGCGTACGTGCCTCCATCATCCGCAGCCTGCTCTGTGTCTCCTGTGGGCTCTCACCCCTCCCCTCTCTACCTGACAGCTATGTGTCCGCGCCGCCCCTCCCATAATGCTGCTCAAATTACTGTTTATTTTTCATAATCCTCTCTGCTTTTTACTGTAATGGCCCCCTGTGACTGCTTTATGAAAATACTGCTGTATATACCTTGTTTACAGAGCGCTGATCTGTGCTCAATGACCCGCCGCTTCTCTCCTCTCTTGGCCCAAAAGATGCAGTGGGCAGGGCCGCCTCTCTGCTCCTCCCCTCCTGACTGACGTCAGAGGGGGATCCTCGGCCCCACCCACTGCATCTGTCGGGCTGATAGAGGACAGAAGTGGCGGGTCAATGAGCGCAGATCAGCGCTCTGTAAACAAGGTATATACAGCGTTATTTTCATAAATCAGTCACAGAGGGCCATTACAGTAAAAAACGGAGAGGATTATGAAAAAATACATTTGGTGGGTTAACAACCACTTTACAGGCTTGTACACTCTATAAGAAAATCGTCCAAAGAATTTTCGTATAGTGTGTACACAACTTTCAACAGCCAATTCCCAATTTTCTTACTAAAATTCCTGAAGGAACAAACTCCAAAATGTTTCTCGTACGGGAACAGAACAAACTATTTTCGTTTAATGTGTACCATTGTCATATGATTTTCGTACAAGAAAAATCAGAAAAGAAAGACTGCGCTTGATCGGAAACAATAAACAACAAAAAAATAACTTTGTCATACGAGAATTTCCGTAAGAATTTTCGTTCGTCGGTTTCGATTTGCTGTGAAACCAGGAGGAAAATTGAACGATCGTTCGCCCAATTTTCTTATAGTGTGTACCCCACTTAAGAGTTGCAATTTGTATGAAATCAGGCAGGCCCTTGCACTACATGGTTTTGGTAAATCAAAAGGAAATCGAACAACAAAAGTTGTATAGTGTGTATCCAGTCACTACTCAGACTTCAGCTGTGTATGTAAATTTAAACAAACTACAGAGTTGATAAGGAGAGCCATGTTATATGAACCATATAATGAAACATTGTTTATCTGCCAATCAAAGGCCTACGTGACCTTGACTCCAGGCTGGTTCATTATTACTTGCCGACCATCCACCGCAGTTGCACTGTAGGAGGTTGGCGCGAATCGATGTCATTGTAAGTCAGCTCTTTAAAAAGGCTGTAGCAGGCGCGCAACACGTCCTCGGAGCCGATCCGCGCGGCCTCGATGTCCACCGGCTACCCGCGATCGCTCCCCACAGAGAAAGGAATGTCAATGTAAACCGACAGATCCCCCTTCTGTCAGGGAAATAGAGAGAGATCTGCTGTTCCTAGTAATCAGGAACAGCTTTCTCTCTATACTCCCTGTCCGTACACTCCCCCAAAGTTAGAAACACCTCCCTAGGACACACTTAACCCTTTGATCGCCCCCTAGTGTTAACACCTTCCCTGCCAGTGACATTTACACAGTAATCAGTGGCTATTATTAGCTCTGATCGATGTATAAATGTCAATGGTCCCAAAAAAGTGTAAAAAAATATCCGATCTTTCCGCCGCAATGTCACAGTCCCGCTAAATATCGCAGATCACCGCCATTAGTAGTAAAAAATAATAATAATAAAAATTACATAAATCTATCCCCTATTCCCCCACACTATAATTTTGCGCAAACCAATTGGTATACGCTTATTGCGATTTTTTTAATTTATTTTTTTACCAAAAATATGTAGAATAATACATATTGGCCTAAACTAATGAAGAAAGTTTTTTTGTTTTTTTTTAAATATTATTTAACCACTTCCCGCCCAGTCAATAGGAGATTGACGTCCGGGAAGTGGTTTAGTTATCCACACTGGACGTCATATGACGTCCTGCAGGATAACAGCCGCCGCGCGCCCGGGGGGGCGCGCATCGCGGCGATCGGTGGAGCGGTGTGTCAGTCTGGAGGCTTTTTACCACGTGATCAGCCGTGTCCAATCACGGCTGATCAGGATGTAAACAGGAAGAGCCGTTGATCGGCTCTTCCTCAATTGCGTCTGACAGACGCGAGTAGAGGAGAGCCGATCGGCGGCTCTCCTGACAGGGGGGGTTCGCGCTGATTGTTTATCAGTGCAGCCCCCCCTCGGATACCCACACTGGACCACCAGGGAAGCTCCCCAGGACCACCAGGGAACCCCAAAGCATGTGGATGGCCAGGTAAGTACCCCATGGCCATCCACATGTAAAATTTCTCACAAAACATATGCCAATCAGTGCCCACAAATGGGCACTGACTGGCACACCACAATGTGCAATGCCCAGCAATGCCACCTACAAGTGTCAACATTGCCACCTACCAGTGTCCATCAGTGCCACCTATCAGTGCCCATCCGTGCCCATCTGTGCCCCCTATCAGTGATACCCATAAGTGCTCATCAGTGCTGCCTATGAGTGCCCATCAGTGCCGCCTATGAGTGCCCATCAGTGTCGCATACCAGTGCCGCCTATCAGTGCCGCCTATCAGTGCCCATCAGTGCTGCCCATCAGTGCCACCTCATCTGTGCCACCTCATTGGTGCCCATCAGTGCCGCCTTATCAGTGCCCATCATTGAAGTAGAAAAGGTACTTATTTACAAAAAAAATTGACAGAAACAAAAAAAAACTTATTTTTTTTCAAAATGTTCGCTCTTTTTTTATTTGTTGTGCAAAAAATAAAAATCGCAGAGGCGATCAAATACCACCGAAAGAACGCTCTATTTGTGGGAACAAAATGATAAAAAAATTGTTTGGGTACAGTGTTGCATGACCGCACAATTGTCATTCAAATTGCGACAGCGCTGAAAGCTCAAAATTGGCTTGGGCAGGAAAGTGTATAAGTGCATGGTATTGAAGTGGTTAAATATTTTTAAATATTTTATTGTAGTAAAAAGTTAAAAATATTGCTTTTTTTTTCAGAATTTCGTATTTTTTTTGTTTATAGCGCAAACAATAAAAACTACAGAGGTGATCAAATACCACCAAAAGAAAGCTCTATTTGTGGGAAAAAAAGGACATAAATTTTGTTTGGGTACAATGTCGCACGACCACGCAATTGTCAGTTAAAGCGACGCAGTGCCGTATCGCAAAAAATGGCCTGGTCATTAAGGGGGCAAATCTTTCCGGTCCTTGGGTGGTTAAGCCAGACACCCCAGTCTCTTCTAGTATGTTCACCAGTCTAGTCAAACTAGATATCACTCTTGTTGTCCAGTACTTTGTTAGGCTGTGATTAACCCATGTGGTTCCAAAATTGTTTTTTTTATCCTCTTCAGCAAGCCATACAGCTTTTTTCTGCCTCCGCAAATTCCTGTTCACGCTTGTACTGATTTGTCTACTTAATTATGGAGCCATCAGATTATTATTGCATGCTATATTATTAGCTCATTATCTCAAAACATCCTATAATACACCGCAACCAACAGTCTCCAAGGAGTGCCTTATCCGTTTTCCTGGTTCCACATCTCCACTAAAGAAACTCATAAGCCAGACTACACATTCGGTTTTAAAGCCTTGATTTCAGCATCCCTTTAATTTCTTCTCTATAAAGTTTATAAAGAGCGATACATTTCATGGGAGGAGACCGTTTATCAGAAACTATTGTACGTTTAAATCACATTTATGCCTTGGAAGGAGGGATAAATCTGCCCAGATTAGAGTGCCTCCGCTGAGTCCCTTTTTTACTAGCCAGATTTATGCAACGCAAACTCTAATTAATATGTTCCTATAAAACAGTTTATCAGCCCGCATGTGTACATAGAATATCTTTAATGCAGCATGGACAGTGTTTAAATCTACATCGGTATTGGTGAGATTGGTGTGTGATAAGTGATTGCCATGATTCGTATCCTGTTATAGAACGATCTGTCACATCGCTTTTTTAAAACCTTCATGATAAATGTTATAAATGTTTTCAGTGTGATTTAATGAAAAGAGATGAATACCAGCAGGGAGACTTTAATTTCCTGTATTTCTATTCTTAAGAGGAAGCCATTTATCAGCCTGTAAGTTACAAAAATACTTCATCAGACTTATCAAAACTTGAACATTGAAGTTAAGAAATCATTTAATTTTTATCTGCTACACTGTATTGGAATGGCTGAGAACTCTTTCTGTGTTAATTTTGGCAAATTTTATTTTATAACTGATGAATACAACAAAAAAGTAACATTACATTAAACTTGTTGTAAAGGCAGAGGCTTTTTTTACCTTACTGCATTCTACGCAGTAAGGTAAAAAACCTTCTGCATGCAACTAACTCCCCACGCAATCCCCCTAATTGCATACAGTGCCTTAAAAATGTATTCATACCCCTTAAAATTTTCAACATTTTGTCATGTTACAATCAAAACGTAAATGTATTTTATTGGGATTTTATGTAATAGACCAACACAAAGTGTCACATAATTATGAAGTGGAAGGAAAATAAATGGTTTTCAACATTTTTTACAAATAAATATGTGATGGCGTGCATTTGTATTCAGCCCCCCTAAGTCAATACTTTGTAGAACCTCCTTTCGCTGCAATTACAGCTGCAAGTCTTTTTGGGGATGTCTCTACCAGCTTTGCACATATAGAGAGTGACATTATTGCCCATTCTTCTTAAAATAGCTCAAGCTCTGTCCGATTGGATGGAGAGCGTCTGTGAACAGCAATTTTCAAGTCTTGCCACAGTTTCCCAATTGGATTTAGGTCTGAACTTTGACTGGGCTATTCTAACACATGAATATGCTTTTTCTAAACCATTCCATTGTAGCTCTGGCTGTATGTTTAGGGTCCCAGTCTCAAGTCTTTTGCAGACTCCAACAGATTTTCTTCTAAGATTGCCCTGTATTTGGCTCCATCCATCTTCCCATCAACTCTGACCAGCTTCCCTGTCCCTGCTGGTGTTTTCAGGGTGATCAGGGCCGTCTTTAATATGGTTTGGGCCCTGGGAAAACATTTTTTTTGGACCCCCCCTCCAGCTTATTTTGGGCCTGGCTGGTTCACATGTATGCATTTTAGTGGCCCTCATTTGCGCAGGCACAGCAGCCCATTCATTTGAATGGGCTGCCATGCCTTTGTTTCCTGCAGAAAAAAAGGTGCATGCAGCATTTTAAGAATGCAGTTGCCTTGAAATCCATTCTGCTTTTGCACCATGCAACTTACATGCAGTTCCTGCACACACAAACGCACTGTGTTTTTAAAAGCATGACCCAAACATCTAAAAATGCAGCAAGTTTGCCGGTGCAGGAACTGCAGATAAGTCACATGGTGCAAAAGCAGAATGGACAGACAGTGCTGTATTTCATTGCTTGATGGGCATAGGTGTACCATTTGCGCAGCCTATTCATGCGCTTTTTTTTTTTGTTGCAGGAAAACGCAGGCATGGCAGCCCATTCAAATGAATGGGCTGCTGTGCCTGCGCAAATGTGGGCCACCAAAACACATACATGTGAACCAGCCAGGCCCAAAATAAGCCCATCAAGCAGTTAAATTCAGACAGTAATGCCATGTGCTGTAAATTATGCTGTGTCCTCTGAGGCCTCACTCAGCCTGGACTGCAGGTCTGGTCAGTGTTTTAAAAAGTCCTTTTTTTTTTACACATGGTATGGCATGGGGATAGGGAGCGGGAGCCAGGGGAGGAGAAAGAAGACCTTACCTTGTCCTGGCAAGCTCAGCTCCAGCCTCCGATCAATTCTCCACAGTCCACACACACTGCTAGCCTAGTTTCACTTGACTAAGCGCAGGAACCAGGCAGCACTCCACTCCTCGGTCTCACTCCTCCCCCGCTCCTCCGATCAGGTACACTGGTCCAGGGCTGGTGCAAGGATTTTTGACACCCTAGGCGAAACCTCATTTTGCCGCCCCCCCATCCCTGACTCCACCCACTTTTCCCTGCCCATTTATACGGTGGAGGTGGCGGGGGTGGAGATTTTTGTGGTGCCTCGCCACTATTTTTGTCAGCCGTGGTCTGCAGGCCCGCACCTGCGCCCCTGGACCTGGTGTGAAGACAAATCGTGGCAACACTAGCTCACTTCCTCACACCAGTCTTGGTCCACAGGTATATAGACAGGCTAGGGTAGTATATAGCCAGGGTGGTATAGACAGACCAGGGTGGTATATACACAGGGTGGTATATACACAGGCCACGGTGGTATATACAGAGGGTGGTATATACACAGGCCAGGGTGGTATATAGACAGGGTAGTATATACACAGGCCTGGGTGGTATATAGACAGGGTGGTATATACACAGGCCAGGGTGGTATATACACAGGCCTGGGTGGTATATGGACAGGGTGGTATATGGATAGGCTAGGTCCTAGCCTAGTGGGGGAGAGAATGAGGGAGAGGGGAGTGAGGAGGGTGAGGAGGAGGAAGAGAGGTGTAAGGAAAAGGGGGGTAGAGGGAGAAAAAGAAAGGGGGGAGAAGGTGCAGAGCACAAAGTGGTGGGAACAGAGAGGGGGGTTGTTCTGGCGATGGAAGTCACACTCACCAATTATGTCTCCCCCTTTCAGTCTGGTGTCCCTCAGGGCTGTAGCAGCTATTGTTTCAAAAGTGTCCCTCAGCTGTTCACAGAACTCCTCACACAGCACAGAGAAAGTGCATGGCATTGCGTGTGGATGGAGTGAGGGCGGCGTTGGGCGGGCACAAATGAGAGGCGGAGTATCGGATTGGAGAAGCAGCAGAGTGAGGGCGGAGTTAAGAGGACTGTGCAGACAGAACACAGCCCAACTCCTGTGTAAGCACTCTTTCCCCCTGTGTTACTGAGACAGGATGGCAGAGGCTGTGGAGCGCCGCAATGGTCACTGAACACTGTGCATGCATAGCAAAGGGCGGGGCCAGAGCGTCAGTGGAACTCAAGGCCCGGCCCACCCACGGCCCGCTCCTAAATCTAAAAAAAATGCAGCACTGTCACTGGTTGCGCGCCGCTGATGACATTGACAGACTGTCTGTCTGGGGATTTTCAGCGCCGATTTGCGGGCAGCACGCGGGCTTAACGGGCGACTCTGCTTTGGGCCTCTAACAGTGACAGGGCCCAGGGCAGCTGCCCCGTTTGCCCAGCGGTAAAGACGGCCCTGAGGGTGATGTGTAGTGTTGGTTGTCCGCCACACATAGCATTTTGCTTTTAGGCCAAAAAGTTAAATTTTGGTCTCATCTGACCAGAGAACCTTCTTCCACATGTTTGCTGTGTCCCCCACATGGCTTCTCACAAACTGCAAACGGGACTTCTTATGGCTTTCTTTCAACAATGGCTTTCTTCTTGCCACTCTTCCCTAAAGGCCAGCTTTGTGGAGTGCTTGACTAATAGTTGTCCTGTGGACAGATTCTCCCACCTGAGCTGTGGATCTCTGCAGCCCCTCCAGAGTTACCATGGGCCTCTTTGCTGCTTCTCTGATTAATGCTCTCCTTGCCCGGCCTGTCAGTTTAGGTGGACGGCCATGTCTTGGTAGGTTTGCAGTTGTGCCATACTCTTTCCATTTTCAGATGATGGATTGAACAGTGCTCCGCAAGATGTTCAAAGCTTGGGATATTTTCTTATAACCTAACCCCGCTTTAAACTTCTCCACAACTTTATCCCCGACCTGTCTGGTGTGTTCCTTGGCCTTCATGATGCGGTTTGTTAACAAAGGTTCTCTAACAAACCTCTGAGGGCTTCACAGAACAGTTATACTTGGATTTAATTACACACAGGTGGACTCTAGTTACTAATTAGGTGACTTCTGAAGGCAATTGGTTCCACTAGATTTTAGTTAGGGGTATCAGAGTAAAGGGGAGCTGAATGCAAATGCACGCCACGCTTTTCACATATTAATTTGTAAAAAAAAAATTAAAACCATTTATAATTTTCCTTCCACTTCACATCTATGTGCCACTTTGTGTTGGTCTATCACATAAAATCCTAATACAATACATTTACATTTTTGGTTGACAAATTTCAAGGGGTATGAATACTTTTTCAAGGCACTGTACCCAAGCCTAATCTCCATACAGCAATATGCATTGCTATGGGGGCACTTGGGGGCAGGAGCATTAGTGGGGGACTCGAGAAGAGGAGGATCAGGGCTGCGCTGTGCAAAACCATTACACAGATCCGGTTAAATATAACATGTTTGTTATTTTAATAAGAAAAAAAGAAAATAGCCTTTACAATCACTTTAACAGCAAACTCAAATGAAGGAAATGTGGTGGAGGTGGTGCCAGATTATCAGCCCAATTTTAATTTTTTATTAAAATAACAAACATGTTATACTTGCTTGCTCTGTGTTACACAGGGCAGCCTAAACTTCCTCTTCTGGGGTCCCCCCGCCGGCGATCTTGGCTCCTCCTATTATGTGTCTGCCCCCAACAAGCGTTTGCTATGTGGGCAGATGTGCAGGCTTGGTCCTGAGCCAGGCTGAGTGCGCTCATTGACATACAGAGCGGTTCAGCCCCAGTCTCTGCTCACAGGATTTGACTAATAGCAACGGGAGCATTGGCTCTCTCTGCTTGAAGCCAAGCTTGTGAAAGCGGGGAGAACGGAGAGAAGACCGGCACAAAGGCACAGCGCTGGATCGATACAGGACTCAGGTAAAAAAAAAATTTGGGTGGGGGGCACTTCAAGTGTCAAAACGTTTTTACACCTTAAAGCAGTGAATACATTAAGGTAAAAAACATTTTACCTTTAGAACCACTTTAAGGGTCAAATATCTTACTCCCTTAGTAGTTTTAATGGTCATACACTAAAAGCAACTGTAGAGTTCATTAAAGTGAAACTGTAACAGATAACATGGGGTGGGGCCAGTGACGTCACTTCCGGGTGGGGCCAGTGACGTCACTTCCGGGTGGGGCCAGTGACGTCACTTCCGGGTGGGGCCAGTGACGTCACTTCCGGGTGGGGCCAGTGACGTCACTTCCGATGTCTCGTATACATGGAAGTTGGTGAGGAGTTGATCAGCCGAGATCTTACCCTGTTACCTATGCTGAATTTTTTTTTTAATGTGAGTGTAAATTGATATTTTATTAAAAGTGGAATCAATAGCAATATTGCGCTATGAGCTTCTGTTTATATTTGAGCGTATAATGGAGGCGTGAGGAGTGGATCCAGCTAGTCCCAGCAAGGGGATCCCTGGTGAGACGGATCGTAGCAGGTGGAAATACACAGGACCTAAAGACCCAATTGAGATTTAAGTGCGTTTTTTGACCTTATGGTCATATCTCATTCACTGGTGGCTGGTGATGGATATTCGTTGTATTTTGGCACTAAGAGAGGATAAGGCTCGATTCACACTAATGCGTTTTTTGGTGCATTTTGCAGAAATGCATGGAAATGTTTTAACATGGGTTCCTATGGAACATGTTCACATAAATGCATTTTTGTGCCTCTGCGTTTTTGGAAAGGGTCGGGGACTTTTTTTCCCGCAAAAAGCAGCATTTTGCATGTAATAGAAGTCAATGGACCTGCATCAAAAACGCAAGTACCGCGGTTTTGTGGCGTTTTTACAGCGATTTTGCCGCGATTTGCGTTTTTTATTTTTTTAAAGGAAATGTAAAAACATAAAAATGAATGTATAAAAATAAAGAAATATAAAAAAAAAAAAAAAAAAAAAAAAACAAATCGCGGTAAAAACGCAGGTTGAAAAACGTGGCAAGCACCGCAAAAAGCAAGACAAAAACGCTCAAAAGCAACATACATAGGTGTGAATCGAGGAAAGGAAGGTGCGCCAATCTAAGTGCAGTAAAACAGGCTTTAATTAGCAAATTTGTATAAAAACAGCCAAATGGCTACTCACAGGATACAGGAATAATACAGGCATGTAAGGAGTTAAAGGTGGTCCGGAGTCATCTAAGGCGGTCCTCAGGGGAGATGTTGGTTCCAGATGGAGAGAGGTGTAGCTGAAGATGGCTGAAGGCAGGAAGGCAGGTTGCGGTGTCAGCAAGGGAAGTCAAGAGCAACCAGGTATCCAAGCTGCAGATGTAGTGATGCGCCCTGTGTCATCAGGGTAGACATGGGATAACCAGGAAGCCTTGACTTCCCTTGCTGACACCGCAACCTGCCTTCCTGCCTTCAGCCATCTTCAGCTACACCTCTCTCCATCTGGAACCAACATCTCCCCTGAGGACCGCCTTAGATGACTCCGGACCACCTTTAACTCCTTACATGCCTGTATTATTCCTGTATCCTGTGAGTAGCCATTTGGCTGTTTTTATACAAATTTGCTAATTAAAGCCTGTTTTACTGCACTTAGATTGGCGCACCTTCCTTTCCTCATTATATTTTACAGAGTTTGCTTCTGCTCATGGTAGCTGCCGCTAGTGCTTGCAACATCAACATCAACATTCATTGATCCCTTTGATTTTTACTCTGCCTAGAACTCATTCTGCGCCATTTTTTCTCCCCTTTTTTATAGGTGTGAATCGAGCCTCCGAGTCTGCTGAAAGTGTTTTTTCACTTATTGTGGGATCATTCAATAAGTGTTTTTGGATCATTTATTTTTTGGACTTTGTTTTATCATTTATCTCTGGATATCGCACTGGATGTGGACATTATATATTGGTGCAATATAAGGAGTGTTTTTTTGGTTAATATATTATATCAAATATTTGTTTGCAAATTTGCTGTAGGGATTCACTGCACGTGGTTATCATGTTTAAGATACTACTACTGCACTACCTTTTTTATATATATATATATATATATATATATATATATATATATATATATATATATATATATATATGTAGCGGCCTCACCCCTCTCTCCCCTTCTCATGCTCGGCTTGTCTTTCTTCGTCTAGGGGTCTCAGTGCTGGGGGGAGGGATGAGATACACCACGGCCCATGTCCTCCATAGCTAAGAGGTGAAGGCCAGAAGATTGGGTCTTGTGTAGATGTCCTAGAGTCAAGTCCAGTACTTCGTCCCTGACTCCTTTGCTCCTAGTAACCAGAGTTCCACACAGTGAATAGGTCCAACTCAGTTTTATTCTTCTTGCCAAACAATAAACAGTTTCTTCTACTGAGTCATAATGGGGAATAGATCGAGGCACAATCCTTTCCCTTCTCCTGCTAACCACTGTGGTATCACTAGTGGCGAATAGTCACTGCCACTGACTATATTGAGTAGAACGTGAATTACCTTCGCTAGCACAGCCCCTGTCAGGGGAAGGAGATCCGCCCAAGGGAGAAACAGGAGGCCTCTCTGTCACCAGCAATGCTGCGCTGGACTCTCCAGAGAAGTTCCGCACACCAGTCCTCACAAACTCAGACATGGGCACCCAAGGAGTTAGGGCCCCCTCGGATTCCTCCACCCTTGCGGAACTCAGTCGAAGGTACTGAGCCCCAGGCCTCCGCCATAGTACCTCACCCCAGGCTAAAGGTGCCTGGGATGGACTCCATCTCTCGCTCCGGCCAGGTCAAGGGCACCCGAGCCCGAAACTCCGGAACGCCAGCACCCAAGCTGAAGGTACCTGGGTGCAGCCGCATCCCCCAACTCTCTCCGAACTCTGAACCCCGTAGTAAGGGCGTCCGCCCCTTTTATCCCCTCTCCCTTCGTGCCACAGCGGGTTCCCCGCCCCGCTGTACCAGCTCCAGGGGAGGACAAAAAGGTACAGTCTTGCGGTGTGAGTTCAGCCCCGCCCCTGGGCAACAGCACCACCCGTGGACCGCAAGGAACCTCACACCACCAGAGTCCTCCAAGAACCAGAAAAGGTTCTCGGATCCCCTAGCAATTGGTGCATCTGGGTTACACTACCACCCAGATGCCTCCCCTAAAATTCAAACACCCGCTACATACATATATATATATATATATATATTTTATATATATATATTTTTTCATATTTTCGATACACATTATTCCACATAATTGTGGAACAAGCACACCATTCACTTATATACTTTTTATTGGTTTACCGTGTTTGAGTTCACTCATTAATGGTTGCGGCTGTTCACTGGGAGAATAATGGCAACTGATTATATAGTAGCACATAAGTATTTTTATACATTATAACAGATAACAGAAACTCAGCTGCCAGTGGGACTACATACTTGGCACCTCTGTTTTCATGCATGGCAATTTTTTTGTTTTTTGTTTTTTTGTAAGCTCCCAGAGGTGCTCGGGATTCCAGGTTGCACTGGTGTGCAAATAAAAAACGGGTTTCCCAACTGAGAACCTGGACTTACCTTCTAACTAGGGATGCACTGATACCCTTTTTTTATCGGCGAGTACGAGTACCGATACTTTCAGTCAAGTACTTACCGATACCAAGTACCTATACTTTGAGTGCGATTTGTGCCCATACAAAATGAATGGGCGCAAATCACACTGCAAAGAATTGCATGCAATTTGCAACAGGAATGCGGTGCGATTCCTGTCAGAATCGCATGCCCTTTCCCCATCGCTCCTGTGTGAACCTAGGCTTGTCATAGTGATTTCAGCCTGGGTTCAAACAGGAGCGCGGCATTCCTGTTCAAATCACATGTGATTCTTTGCAGTGAGATTTGCGCCCATTCATTTTGTATAGACGCAAATTGCACCACAAAGTTTCCGTTTCAGTATCGGGAGCATTTTCATGAGTACAAGTACATGTGAAAATACTCGGTATCGGGATTGGTGCATCCCTACTTCTAACCACAATTTTGGACTGTTATTGTGGCAGCCTTACTGGCTAGCAGTGAGACTTAGGAGGTAGGAGAGAGCAGGGCCACAATATCAGGCACTCTGATTCATATTTACATACCAGTGTAAACCAGGATTCAGGGCACCCCAGGAGCTGAAAAAGAACCTGTTTTCCGTGCATTTGGAGGTACCTTCAATGTAGTGCCACTAATTAAAGCAGCTCATTACTGGTCATTAAATGGTAGCATTTTTCTGTGAGTCCAGGGCCTCCTGATGATATCTCGCCAGTAGGAGGGTCCTTGATGTTTTACCTGAGCTCACAGGAAATGGCGTGGGTGTCAATTAAACCAGAAGAAGACTAGTGGCTGAGAAGACACAGTGGGAACAGCTCCACAGATAGGGTGAGTATTGCAGTGAAAACTGTGTTTTTATATTTTTTCATTTTAATAGGAACCTTTTTTTTTTTTTTTTTAAGCTGGAGTTCAAGCATTTTCACTATGGTAAAAGTACATGGAGGACTTTCTCTTCCTTTTACTTAAAATAGCATGGAAAAGATCACAGGCAGTATCTCGTAGCTCGTTAGAGTGATTCTCCGCTGTCTCTCATAATGCTTCTTGATTTGGGCTCATCATGCATCTCTCTCCATAATGATATCTTGATTGGCTGCTATCACCTGGATACGGTTGTGCAGAGCATACTTCCATACTCTACAGCCTTCAATTAACTAAAGAAAACATTGAACATAAGTGGTTGATAATTCCTGTATTTGTAGAATGTCTAGATTTGGAATCCTGGGGTGGTATAGTACTGGGAGTGGTGAGCATACTTGCATTAACTATCCACTTCCTGAGAACATTGGTTCTTAAGGTGTCCTTACACAATTTGCACAGTATTTGTAGATAAAAGCTGATTTTCTTTATAAACCTCTCTGCCAAAGATCTTTTGAATGGACTGGTCCTAGTTTTCTAGGCTGCGAGATCACTGCATAAATAAGGAATTTGGACGAAAGATGTTTGAGGGTCCTATCATCACACGTATGATACCAAGATAAAAGGTAGTTGATATCTGGACTACTCATATTTTTCAGATTTGGTTACCACCGAGGAGAGGTATAGAAAAAAAAAAGTTTGGATTTATTCATACTCTCTTGGTGGCTCTATTTTGAGCTGTAGTGTAGTGGAGTTCCAGAGTGACCATGTTTGAATATCCTTAAAGTGGTTGTAAACCCAGTAAAGTGACTGGCCTCAGGTGATACACAGAAATGAAACAAATCCTCCTACATAAGTTGTATCTGTTTATGTGATGTCTTCTCTACATCTGTTCAAAAGTTCGGAATTTATAAAGCTTGTCTGAGTTCAGAAAAAAAAGGGGCGGAAAGCTGAAGTTACACTCTGCAGAGCTCAGTGAGGAGAGCTCTGAGAGCTGATTGGAGGTAAGGGACCCATGCCCCTTCACACAGAACACAAGAACAGAGCTGAGGCTGTCAATCACAGGCTAGGTGCTGGAACTTCCTCCCTTGGTACCTTGGTGTCAGGTAAAACTTGTCAGAAGTGATTCATGCTGATAGCAGAGAAATGAAACAGCAGACAAAAGAGATACTTAGTCCTCTGGATTGGGACAAGTACACACTATAGAGGGATATGCTTTGTTCATATTTCATGTCTAAGGTTTACAACCACTTTAACCTCTTGCCGACTAGCAGTGCATTTTTATAGCACTGACCAATGTAATAATGTCACTGTTCCCCAAAAAGTGCAATTTGGGGTCAGATTTGTCCGCCGCAATGTCGCAGTCCCACTAAAAATCGCAGATCACCGCCATTACCAGTAAAAACAATAAAAAAATAAATAAAATCCCCTAAATCTTTCCCATAGTTTGTAGACGCGATAACTTTTGCGCAAATCAATCAATTTACGCCTATTGCGATTTTTTTTTTTTTTTTACAAAAAATATGTAGAAGAATATATATCGGCCTAAACTGATGAGTACATTTTTTTGGATATGTATTATAGCAGAAAGTAAAAAAAAAAATATTTGTTTATAGCGCAAAAAATAAAAAACGCAGAGGTGATCAAAAAAGGGGGAAAAAAGGACACCAATTTTGTTTGGGTACAATATCGCACGACCGCGCAATTGTCAGTTAAAGCGACGCAGTGCCATATCGCAAAAAATGGCCCGGTCATTAAGGGGGCAAATCCTTCGGGGGCTGAAGTGGTTAAAGTAGGACTCAGGCTGGGTTCACACTGGTACAACACGACAGTCATACAACTTTCATCCTACTTTGTTCTGCGACATCAGTCCTACATTGATCCTACATTGGTCCGACATCCATCCGACTTTCATGAACAGGATACTACTTTGATCCGACTTTGTGCTAGTCTGACTTGTCCTTTGACCAATCAAAACAATCCCAGGGTGAGATAAATTCCTTTTACTGCTGCTGTAATCACCGTGCCGGATGTCAAAAGTCGGATGGTTAGAACAAGGATCCTACTTTGATCCGACTTCAATGATATTCAATGGGCTGAAGTAGGATCAAAGTCAGACCAAAGTAGTACAGGGAGCATTTTCAAAATCGGACCGACTTGTGTGGGACCAGTTAAGACGGCTTTCATAGGGAAACATTGATTTTCACACGTCATGCGACATGAGCTCCCAATGTCGGAGCGTTTGTCGGACCAGTGTGAACCCGGCCTAAGTTGGATCAAAGTAGTATCCTGTTCATGAAAGTCGGATGGATGTCGGACCAATGTAGGACCGATGTAGGACTGATGTCGCAGAGCAAAGTAGGATGAAAGTCGTATCACTGTTGTGTCGTACCAGTGTGAACCCAGCCTAATGGCAAAACCTTTTTTTTTTATATTTTTATGTTGGATAGCGTAGAGGAGGGTTATAACACCTGTCAGGTTTATTTTTCCATATAGAAAGAAAAGGAGGGCGCACCGACCTTGTGCATTACCAAAGATAAAATGTATTAAAAAATGTAACAGCAATTGTAATACTCACAAACAAATTATAAAAAGGCTTGTCAGTACTCCAGCAAATGGAAATGTGTCTGCAACCTGGACCGGGTGTTAGGGGGGACCAGATGGCATCGCAAACGGCTTACACATTACGAGGGAGAGGACCCTCTTCCTCAGAGCCACAGCAGTAATAGACTTGTGTTGTGAGGTTTATTTTTCCATCTGTGTCCCATTGGGGGCATTTACTTCCTGTCCCATAACAACAACAGTAAGTAAAAGGAAATCCCCACAAAGTGAGGGAAATCCTTTGTTGTCACAAAGGTCACCAGAACTGTCCCCGTTGAAAGATTTCCCTCCTATTCCTGTTCTGGTAACCACCCAAAATTTGGGATTTTGTTTCACTTTCATTAATATTGGTAAACAGGACAAATAGAGGGGGTGAAAAAGGTTTTTGCTCATTTATCAATTTGGCATTATGACTTGCCGAGCTGCAGAAAAAAAATACTCCACTACAGAACGTGATCCAGAGGAAACCATGTCAAATGGATTGTAGTGCAAATCTGCAAAATGCAAAAAGCACAAAAAATGCATAGGTGTGAATCCAGCCTAATTGAACATACCTCAAGTAAACCTTTTTAGTCATTTCACTTGCTCCACAAAGCTGACTATGATTACATCTTATCCAGTAAAATGTCAATTTTCATGCAAGGTCTGCTTGGAGTCGCAGCACATTTTCAGATATTGTATTATGTCACATTATTATATTTGTGCTGTCATGCACCAAGGATCACACATCACAGTATCTCACCATCAGCTGTTTCATGCTGGAATGCTCCTCAGTTTCCCGCCCTGTCGTTGGCTCTTTATGAACAATCTCCACTCGGATGTCGTTTTTGGCAGATACCACGCCTTTTAGATCTGATGAAAAATGTACATCTTCATTAAAGCAAATATGTTTGGCACAAACCTAACATTTATCATTCTTCATGAAAATGTCACTTATGCTTTGTTTTTACTCTACAGGACACTAGACTGTGATCCAGCCCAATGTATCCTTGGCTATGGTAGGAAGGCCTGTTCTGTGTGGTAGACACAGGTGTGTTGAACGCTAGTGTACATGTGCTTTTGAGAATTTGTGCTTTGTTTTAATTGCTCTATACAAGTCAGAATGAATATATGGTAAACACATGGAAGATGCATTGTAAAATCATGATACATACATGTCAGATCCAAACAGCCCATGTACACAAGCACTTTTTATTAGGCAGGTAATTTAAGTATAAAGTAGACTGGGTATTTGGGTCCTACACCAGGTCCTATACACAGGTGCATCTCATAAAATTACAATATCATCAAAAAGTTTATTTCAGTAATTCAATTCAAAAAGTGAAACTCATAATTTATATAGCTGTGTTACACACAGAGTGATATATTTCAAGCATTCCTTTCTTTTAATTTTGATGATTATGGCTTACAGCTACAGCTAGTGAAAAAAATAACATATTAAGTATCTCAGAAAATGTGATTATTCCATAAGACCAATAAAAAAAAAAGGATTTTTAACACAGAAATGTAGGCTTACTGAAAAGTATGTCCATGTACAGTATAGTATGCACTCAATACTTGGTCGGAGGGTTCTTTTGCATGAATTATTGCATTAATGCAGCGTGGCATGGAGGTGATCAGCCTGTGGCACTGATGAGATGTGGTAGAGGGCTGTGCTGACTTTGGACTTGATAAAACACAATGGACCAACACCAACAGATGACATGACTCCCCAAATCATCACGGACTGTGGAAACTTCACACTGGACCTCCATGCAACTTGGATTCTGTGCCTCTCCACTCTTCCTCCAGACTCTGGGACCTTGATTTCCAAATGAAATGTAAATTATTCCAGAGTCTGCGATGATTTGGGGAGCCATGTCATCTGATGGTGTCGGTCCATTGTGTTTTATCAATTATATCAAAATATTTCCTGCTTTTTCAAGTTTCCTTTTATTGTACTTCGCCCCAAATAATTTGAAAACTTGTTTACTCAAAATAAATGCATATACTGTACCTCATTTATATAACATGTATCAAAATATTTTCAGCGTGACCAATTTATTTTGCTCATACTGTGATTTAACAACATGCTGGTAAAACACACAATGATATGAGCATTCAATGTCAACATTGTTTAAATAAATCAATGGTTCCCTTTAGAAATTGATTGCACTCCAGTGTTAATTTTGTCGACTAAAACCAACTAAATAATTTTAGTCGACTACCTTAATACCATTTTAGTCAACTAAAATACGACAAAAAAAAACAATTGAGAAGACTAAATTACGACTAAAATTAAAATGGCATTTTAGTCAAAAGACTAAAATGGGACTAAAACTAAAATGCCAATGAGACTAAAACTAAAAATTAATACTGGTCTGTTGTGCGTGTTCATACCTCAATACCATAAATAATAACATATTCAATTTTTCACTCCAGCAGTATATAATGAGTTTGGAAATGGTAGAGAAATGCTTAAATAATGCATTACAATTTACCTACACCCATCAGATTTTAGATGACTACAATTCGTTTTAGTGAACTAAAATGATTTTAGTTGACTAAAATGTCCTGTAGATTGTCGACTAAATACGACTAAAACTAAAACAATTGCAGAAGACTAAAATGGGACTAAAACTAAAATGCCATTTTAGTCCAAAGACCAAGACTAAAACGAAATTGAAATTTGCTGCCAAAATTAACACTGTTGCACTCAATGATCAGTCCTCCAATAAAGGATAATTTTCATTGAAAAAAAGGAATGCTGGTAAAAATTTGAATCAGAACTAACCAAACTGATTTTTTTTTTTCCTTTTGCTGTTTGAATGATTGCTTATGATTATTTAAAGGGGTTGTAAACCTACATGTTTTTTCACCTTAATGCATCCTATACGTGGTCGCGTCCCCGCCGTCCCCCTCTCCTTGGAGTCCCGGCTTTGATTGGATAGATTGATAGCAGCGCAGCCATTGGCTCCCACTGCTGTCAATCAATGGACGCCGAGTGTATGACACAGAAGCGCGCCCGCAAGGTAACCCCCTTGGGAGAGAGCTTCCCAGAGGGGGTTATCTAATGTGGGGAGGAGCCGCGAGAGCCACCGTGGGACCCCAGAATGAACTACACAGTGGAGGTAAGTATGAAATGTTTGTTATTTAAAAAAAAAAAACGGGAACCTTTAGTGTCACTTTAAAACCAGTGACTCTATGATTAATTAATAGCTTATCATTATGAGTATTGCCAGTACAGGCATTGAAAACTATACCATTAATGTTACAGCTGAACCTCATTTAGATATTAAAGTGATTGTAAAGGCTCGTTTAAAAAAATAAAAAAAATAACAAACATGTTATACTTACCTCTGTGCAGTTGGTTTTCTCTGGTCCCTCTGTGCTGCTCCTAGCCCCTCCCTCCTTTGAGTGCCCCTCAGCCAGAAGCTTGCTACAGGGGGCACCCAAGCTGAGTCAGAGCTTCGTGCATCTATTCAGACATGGAGCCCGACCTGGTTCTGCCCCCTCTCTCCCCTGACAGACTTTGATTGACAGCCGCATGAGCCAATGGCGCCTCTGCTCTGTCTCAGCCAATCAGTAGGAGTGTCCTCGATGGCTGAGGGGATTGTGGACATCGCTGGAGAGAGAAGGGGCTCAGGTAGGTAATTAGAGGGGTGCTGGGGGGGGGGCTGCTACACACAGAAGGTTTTTTATCTGAATGCATTAAGATAAAAAAAACTTCTGCCTTTACAATTCCTTTAAAACACTAATTTATCTACTTAGAATTAGGGTTAATATTTACTTAACCCCCACTCCCCTTTCTGAGTGAGGCACCCTCCACAGCTTTTTAAAAATAATACACTTTGATCCAGGCTTCTAGCCCATCTGACGTCACAGTTCTACCTCTTTTCTTTAACTGTTGGTGTTGGGTAGACATGTGCAGAACAAAAAATTAGTTTAGTTTAGTTTAGTTTTGTCTCGATTCGTTATTTACATTCGTTATTTAGTTTAGTTAAATTTGTTTCATTCGTCTAATTCGTTTTCGGGATTCGTTTCGTTTATTCGTTTTCAAATTGATTCGAACAGTTTTCGAATCGAATTCGAAAAGGCTTTAAATCAATTTTGAATTTGAAAAGTTTTCAAATTCAATTAGTTTTCGAATTTCCAAAAAGAATAAAATAAAATAGAAAATAAAGGAATAGAATAGAAAAAATATATATTTTATTCTATTCCTTTATTTTCTATTCTATTTTATTATTTTTGGAAATTGGAAAACTATTCAAATTCAAATTTGGTTCGAATTTCCTTATTTCGGATTCGTTTGAATTTGGTACTATTCTAATTCGGAATGTCAGATACATCTGAATTTCCGAATAACGAAAATTTGTCTGAATTTTAATTTGGAACGAAACAAACCTCACATGTCTAGCGGTGGGTGGTGGGCTGCTGCTGCACTTTAATGCAGTAATAGAATAAATCCAGACTGCTGTAATGATGGCAGGTCTGGGAAAGCCTGGACCCAGAGGAAGTTAGGTTAAATGATGCTGCCATCATTCAAGATTGAAGACTGGTCACCTCTAGCAGGGGATGGAATTACTGTGGGGATAGCTCTGGATTCAAGGTAAGTTTTGCAGCAAAGGCAGCTTTTTTTATTTTTACGTTTAAGACGCTACATGTTTAAATTGTTTTGCCTCAGTTCTGTTTTTTTTTTTTTTTTATGTATTTTAAATGCAACAACTGTAAATACTGTGAGGGGGTTAGCTCGGCAGCGGGTGTGTGTGACCCCCGGGATGGGCTCCCCACACAAAAACAGGCCCAGCAAACGGAGGTTGTGGTTTTCAAAATCAAAAAGGTGCGGTTTATTTTCTATTTACAGTGACAAAACACAGCAAAGCAAAAGAAACATAAATAAAATAAATCCTGGTCAACTTGACCTCTGACTAAACATACAGGTTTCCTAACTAACAACTGGGATCAGCCTAGTGCTGTCCTAGTCCCTGGTTTTAAATGTCCAAGCAAATAGCCACACAGGCTTTGTCTCACCGCACAGGGGTTCACTCTCCCTAGACAGTCCACACAGGTCTGGTTCCAGGCATGAGCAAACACCTAATGAATCTGGGAGTTCTTATAGAGGCCTAAATGAGCTGACAAGCTTCAGCTGGTCTCATCAACTCCCTGTCTGCACGACGCCCCACACTCTCCCTAGAGGTATGAGTCATCCATGAGCCCACTAGCCTCAGCTGGGCTTATACAACTCTCCACCTAGTTGTATAAGTCGGCGTAAAGCCTGAATCTGGGCGAAATATATCTACCCCCCTGGATGCAACCAGGTGACTTTACCTTCCTGCTGTCACATACCCCCCCTCTTGTTTTAACCTCGGGGTTGGAACACCAGCAATCAGGCATTCATGTACTCGAGACAAAGCATCCACATTCCCCATTTGAACGCCAGGGCGATGCTTTACTGTGAAGTTGAATTCCTGGAGGGCCAGGAACCACCTATTCACTCTTCTATTTGTTTCCTTGTTTTGAGCCATCCACTTTAACGGAGCGTGATCCGTAACCATGTCAAAGTGCCTACCTAGCAGGTAGTACCGAAGGGAATCTAGAGCCCACTTCACCGCTAAACACTCCTTTTCAACGGTGGCGTAATTTACCTCATGGGACTTCAACTTCCTGCTGAGGTAAATGACTGGGTGCTCTTCCCCGTTCCAGACCTGGGACAATACTGCTCCTAACCCCACATCTGACGCATCACTTTGTACGACAAAGTCTTTAGAGAAGTCGGGTGAGTACAACACTGGCTGGCTACATAAGGCTTGTTTCAAGAATTGGAATGCTGCCTCAGCCTCGGGGGTCCATTTAATCATGACCGACCCTTTCCCCTTCGTCAGGTTGGTTAGGGGCACAGCCTTAGAAGCAAAGTGGGGAATGAATCGCCGATAATACCCAGCGATTCCCAGAAAGGCTCGTACCTGCTTCTTGCTGTTGGGACGTGGCCAACTCTGGATGGCCTCGACTTTGTTGAGTTGGGGTTTTATTACTCCCCTCCCAATAGTGTACCCAAGATATTTGGCCTCCTCCTGCCCAATGGAACACTTCTTGGGGTTAGCCGTAAACCCCGCTTCCCGAACAGAGTCCAGGACTGCTTGCACTTTTGGCAGATGTGAGGCCCAATCTGTGCTATGGACAATTACGTCGTCCAGGTAAGCCGCAGCATACTTCCGACGGGGCCTCAGCATCTGGTCCATTTTCCGCTGGAATGTGGCCGGCGCATTCTGTAACCCGAACGGCATTCTTTTATATTGGAACGCCCCGTCTGGGGTTACAAATGCGGTTTTCTCTTTGGCCGACTTGGCCAGGGGGATTTGCCAATACCCTTTTGTGAGGTCAAGAGTCGTCATGTATCGGGCTGTTCCCAGCCGGTCGATCAACTCATCTATACGTGGCATGGGGTAGGTGTCAAATTTTGTAACTTTGTTCAACTGACGAAAATCGTTACAAAATCGCCAGCTCCCATCCGGTTTAGGCACCAACACAATGGGACTAGACCAATCACTTTGGGACTCCTCTATCACCCCTAAGTTCAGCATTTTCTGTACTTCCTCCCGTATTGCCTCCCGTCGGGCCTCTGGGATCCGATAGGGTTTTAACTTCACCCTTTCACCGGGCGGGGTAATGATGTCATGCTCTACCCCAGATGTTTGTCCCGGCAGCTCAGAGAATACCTCCTTGTTGCGAAGCACAAACTCCTTAACCTCCTGTTGTTGGGGTTGTGACAAGGTGGCTGCTATTCCAACCTCAGGAATCACGCAACCAGTTTGAGCTGGTGACCAAGTGTCTGCGACTAGGGACTCTCTATCCCTCCAGGCTTTCAACAGATTAACGTGATAGATCTGTTCGGGCTTTCGCCTTCCTGGTTGTCTGACCTTGTAATTCACTTCGCTCACTTTTTCCATTATCTCGTAGGGGCCTTGCCATTTGGCAAGGAATTTACTTTCAACCGTAGGGACAAGTACCAGTATCCTATCCCCCGGGGAAAAGGTACGGGTCTTGGCTCCACGGTTGTACACTCTCTGCTGTGCTAACTGCGCTTGGGCCAAATGTTCCTTCACGATGGGCATTACCTGTGCAATTCGGTCTTGCATCAGGGCGACATGCTCAATCACACTCCTGTGGGGAGAACTCTCACTTTCCCAAGTTTCCTTGGCAATATCCAACAGCCCTCTTGGGTGTCTCCCATACAGTAACTCAAAGGGGGAGAATCCCGTAGAGGATTGGGGCACCTCCCTAATAGCAAACATCAGATAAGGAAGTAGACAGTCCCAATCCTTTCCATCTCTATCCACCACTTTCTTCAACATTTGTTTTAGGGTTTTGTTGAATCTTTCAACCAGCCCATCGGTTTGGGGGTGATACACAGATGTACGTAATTGCGTCACTTTGAACAATTTACACAGCTCCTTCATAACCCGGGACATAAAGGGTGTACCTTGGTCCGTAAGCAGTTCTTTACAAATACCCACCCGGCTAAACACAAGAGATAGCTCTTTGGCTATGGTTTTGGCCGAGGTATTTCGGAGAGGGATCGCTTCTGGATAACGGGTGGCATAGTCCATTATAACTAATATGTACTGGTGCCCCCTAGCGGACTTGATTATAGGCCCTACCAAATCCATGGCGATCCTCTCAAACGGGACCTCAATGATGGGTAGAGGGACCAGCGGGCTACGGAAATGTGGCATCGGGGCCGACCTCTGACACACAGGGCAGGAGGAACAATAATTTTCTATGTCCTTCATCACCCCCGGCCAATAGAATCTCTGTAATATCCTCTCTCGGGTTTTCTCTGTCCCAAGATGACCTCCAAGAATGTGCCCATGGGCCAACTCCAACACCAACTTCCTGTAAGGTTTGGGCACCACAAGCTGCTCAACGGTTTCTTCTGCCCTTTTTGCCACCCGATACAGTAGGTCCTTCTCTACGCTGAAGTATGGGTAAGTGCAGGTATTATCTGGGTTCACTAACTCGCCATCTATTTTCACTACGTTTTCCCGTGCCTTTATTAGGGCGGGGTCTTTCAACTGTTCTGTGGCAAAGTTTTCCCTGTGAACCTCAAGATCAGAAAACTCCACAGACGGTAGGTTTTCGTCTGAGGAGGTGGGCTCCTCTCCAGTTTCTTGAGTCTCCCCTGCCAATACTGATAAGGGAAATTCCGGAGAGTCCTCACCACTCTCAGGGGAGTTCTGGCTATCACATTCCTGGTACATAGGGGCACCAGTGGGGGGCTCAGGATCATCCCACAGTTCCCAGAACTTCGGAAAATCCCTTCCCACAATGGCGTCATGCGGTAACTGAGATACTAAGCCCACTGGATGAGAGAGGGTACCTTTGGGGGTCTCGAAACACACTGTAGTCACTGGATACTCTCGGGTGTCCCCATGCACACAAATAACAGCTACCTTGCTATTCCCAAAGACCTCTGTTTTAACTAACTCAGCCTTTATCAGGGTCACAAGGCTACCTGAATCCAGCAATACCACAACATTTCTACCATTAACACACATTTTGCATAAATGTTTCTCAGTTCCTCGAATGGCAGTGCATGCGACTGTCGCACACAGCGACTGACGTCTGCCCGTCAGAAAGTCACACTGCATGGGTTCCTCCACAACCAGGCAATTGGCTGCAATATGTCCCGCTTGCCGGCAGCGGTAGCAAACGATCCTTCTTGCTGCCTCTTGAGCCGCTGATTTCCCAGGCTGTTCTCGCCAAACTTGGGGTAGAGCTCCCACCCTCTCACTCTCTCCACCCTCACCCCTTGGAATCCTCTTATCCGCCCCTGGGGATGGTCTGGTCTTAGGGTGGAAAGTCCGAATGTCTCTGGAAGAGGCCGTCAGGTTCTCTGTAGCCAAGTATTTCTCCACACGATCCACAAGACCATCGGCCGTCTCTGGGTCTCCATGGCTTACCCACTTTTGGATGGCAGTAGGAAGAGCTCTCAAAAACCGATCCATTACAACACGTTCCACAATCTTTGGTGCGGACAAAGTCTCTGGCTGTAGCCACTTTCTGCTCAGGTGAATGAGATCATACATTTGAGACCTGGGGGGTTTTCCAAGCTGGAAAGTCCAGTTATGCACACGCTGAGCCCGGACAGCCTGGGTGACACCCAGCCTTGCCAAAATTTCAGCTTTTAGCATCACATAGTCTTTTGCTTGGTTAGGCTCTAGGTCATAGTAAGCTTTCTGCGATTCACCAGTTAACAGAGGAGCCACCAGTCCAGCCCACTGCTCCTCAGGCCACTTTTCTCTTTCAGCGGTCCTTTCAAATGTGGTCAAAAATACCTCTGGATCATCCTCTCCAGTCATTTTTGTCAATAAACGACTCACCCCAAAGGACGCGGTATTAGTGGGACGGCTTTCCTCACTGGTCTGCGGACGTTGCTGCATTACTGCTTCCATCTGTTGTTGTAGTCTCTGCTCTTGCTTCTGCAACAGGTCTATGAAGCGGGCCTCAGATTGCTGCTGGGCTTGTTGCTGAGCCTCCAGACTCTGTTGCAAAGTTGCGTTTGTCTGCTGCTGGGCTGCAAGGCTCTGTTGATGAGCTTGCTGCTGGGCTGCGAAGCTCTGTTGTTGAGCTGCAAGGCTCTGTTGATGAGCTTGCTGCTGGGCTGCGAAGTTCTGTTGTTGAGCTGCAAGGCTCTTTTGTAAACCTGCATTTGTCTGCTGTTGATTGGCATTTGCTAGAGCCAGCTGCTTCAGTATCTCCTCCATGCTGGCTTAACAAAAAACTGCCCGCATTCTCCACCAACTGTGAGGGGGTTAGCTCGGCAGCGGGTGTGTGTGACCCCCGGGATGGGCTCCCCACACAAAAACAGGCCCAGCAAACGGAGGTTGTGGTTTTCAAAATCAAAAAGGTGCGGTTTATTTTCTATTTACAGTGACAAAACACAGCAAAGCAAAAGAAACATAAATAAAATAAATCCTGGTCAACTTGACCTCTGACTAAACATACAGGTTTCCTAACTAACAACTGGGATCAGCCTAGTGCTGTCCTAGTCCCTGGTTTTAAATGTCCAAGCAAATAGCCACACAGGCTTTGTCTCACCGCACAGGGGTTCACTCTCCCTAGACAGTCCACACAGGTCTGGTTCCAGGCATGAGCAAACACCTAATGAATCTGGGAGTTCTTATAGAGGCCTAAATGAGCTGACAAGCTTCAGCTGGTCTCATCAACTCCCTGTCTGCACGACGCCCCACACTCTCCCTAGAGGTATGAGTCATCCATGAGCCCACTAGCCTCAGCTGGGCTTATACAACTCTCCACCTAGTTGTATAAGTCGGCGTAAAGCCTGAATCTGGGCGAAATATATCTACCCCCCTGGATGCAACCAGGTGACTTTACCTTCCTGCTGTCACAATACCTAGATCTGGCTTTGTATCATGTACTACCTCTCTGTGAGCATTTCTCATAAATATTCCTCATCTATTTTGCATTATAAAATACAATTTGTGATTAGCTGACCTTCTTTGCAAACAGAAAAGCTGCAAGATTTATTTTCAGGGTAACAAGCAATTAAGATTGCATTATATTTATGCATCTTACTTTTACATATATCATAATCACTTTCACAACTGCCCCATAATAATTACACTAAGCACCAACATGTTACATTACGAATACACTTACTTCTCTGGTTGCGGGCGCAGCAGAATGCTACAATTGTTGCCATGAGAACAAGGAATGCCACACCGGCCCCGACAGCCACACCAATGATCACGGTAACTGGGACGGATTCTGCAGAAGAGAATGATAGATAGATATGCATCACATTGCAACCTGCTTCCTGCATTTCTTTGATAAATTAAAGTGGAATTGTATTTTTCTTTGAATAACTGTGCCACAAAGAGGAGTTCAAGGAAGGAACCCCCCCCCAAATATGTAAAGGTTACTACCCCCAATTTTTTGCAATCTGTTTCCTATCTTTCTTCACTTCCTATCTTGAAGACACAACAGGAAAGAGGGGATATCTCTCTAAAGTAAGGAAAATCCCCTCCTACACAGTTGTCTCCCTAACAACGTCCTCATTGGAAGGTTACTTTTCTAATGACCTTTCAAAATTCTGGATTTCAATCACCCCAATTCCCAGGAGACAATGGTCACCAGGAAAAATACAGTGCATCTCTCTCTAATGAGAAGGAACACAGACAACCGTAAAAACCTGACTATAAAAAATAATAATATATTAAAAAAAAAATTGTATTGAGTGGAGAGGGGTTAGAAACCCTGTCAGGATGTTTAATGCTGTCTGTGCCTCTTAGGAAAATTCATCCTATTTATTTGTTCCGTTATGTGCAAAAGTAAATGTGAAAGAAAATCCTAAATTTTGGGCTGTCACCAGAAGAGGAATGAAGGGTAATCTTCCAATGAGGGACACTAGTTCTGGTAACAACCAGGGATTCCCTAATTTTGGAGGGATTTCCTCTTACCTTCTGTTTTGACTGTAGGACAGGAACTGAACAGGAGATAGATGCAAAACAAAAATCCCTTACTCTATCCAAAATTTAAAAAAGTTTTGCCTTTAGTTCTACTTTAAAGCACCTGGCAGTCTTATTCATCTCTTGAGGACTACAGTATATAGGTGAGATCTCTGCAGTGAGTTTCGACATCTATGCTGATCTCCCAGGCCTGTACACCTACTGTACCCAGTATGAGGAATTCTCACCATCCCTTCATTGAGTTGCTTGACCTGCACACCTTCTGTGACCATTATGAGGGGTTCCCACTATCCCTGCACTGAGTTCTTGGGCCTGCACACCTGCTATGCCTATTATGAGGAGCTCCCATCTTCTGGATGTTTATTTATTTTATATTATATTGAATAGGAAGAGCTGGAACAGAAAGGTAGGGGCCCCAAAACTCTCAGGGGTGAGGGAACAGAATCTCGAAATTATGGCAGGCAGATCTTGCTGGTGGAGCATCCAAGACCTCTGAAAAGTCAACAGCTGACTTTACCTATCAGTCCCCAACTGTAGTAAAAAATATTACTTTCGCTGGACTGACCAATAATGCCGACCCCAAATTTTTTGAAGGCTGAAGAAATTAGGTTGTGTAATAAGCTATTGAATAAAAAAAGATGTCAAAGAATTTCTCCCAGAGCTGTCAGCGTTTCCCCCGTTTTGCATATGAAATTGAGACATATTGGTCTAGAGTAGGTCTTCAGTATGACACTTCCACAATAACACCTACAATAGTGGATCAATCAAATACATAATTTACCTCCACTACCCGTCTCTGTCTCCACATCAATATGTGTATTTCTATGTGACAAGTATACATCACATAATAAAGTCATTGCTTATCACATGCAAAGTAACATATATAAAAAAAATATTTTCCAGTCAGTGGATTTTCTCTTGAAAAAATGAGTGCCAGGCATATGGACAGATTTGTGCATGTACCATGACAGTACAAAGCAAGATCTGGACCTTGTGGCTAGAGGCCATGGGAATTGTGACCATTTGACTCTTCTCTCCTGGTGGCAGTAGTGTATTTAGGTTTTGTGCTGCCCTAGGCCTGACTAAACTTGTGCACCCCCTAATTTAAATATGACCCACCCCTTCCTGTCAAGGCCACACCCTTTTCTGTTTAAGACCCACTCCTTTTCGAGTGGGGACACTAGTGCTTAGGCCTGGGGGGAGGGGGCATTGGATTCCCTTAATTTGCATAGATTTTTTCTCACTTCCTGTTTGGCTATGGGGCAGGAAGTGAAGAGAAATCTCTGCAATGGGACAGGGATGGTAAAAAATAAACTGACAGGGGCTGTAACCCTCCTTTCTCTATCCAAAATAAAAAGAAAAAGTGTTGCCTATAGTTCTACTTTAAGCACAAATTTCTGATAATTTTATGGAGAGGACTAAGAAGATACAACCATGCCAATGGTGCAGCAGACACATGTAGCACAGTGAAGGAAGGTTTGTGGTCCAGGACAATAGGACACTCAAAATTAGAAGCAGCTTGTGTTACACTAACAGTGTAGCGCAAGCCGGCGGGGACTCTTTCCGTGCTGTCCTAGGCCGGGGCCTTGTTGGCCTAGGCCAGGATACAGCGTTGCCTGGTGGGGGGTGAAATTGATCAAAAGGCAATGGCCAAAATAGTTCTGTATGCCAAAAAGGATTTGATGTCTTCACTGTAAGATTTGATAATTTTTGGGGTGCTCTCTTTCCCATTCAGTCTCACAGCCATGTGCACCACAAAGTAGGGATTGCATAAAGAACGATTTCTGTCCAAATTACTATTATGACTTTGACCAAAATGAAGAGATTCCCACATGCCCAAGCCCTTAATTCAACCATCTTCAAACTTCCATTCACAGCTGTGCCTGAAGCACAGTCCTTGTTTGATAAGGATTCTCATACCATGCTGTAAAGTTCAAACAATATATCTAAAGGGTAAACTTTTTTGAACTTTGGATGGCTTGGGGAAGTGTTAAAACCCCTGCTGAGTTTTTTTTATACTGCCAGTTTCTCCCAGTGAAAAGAGTGAACCCTTTATGTTGCCCTCACTAGTCCCCACTGTCACTGGGACAGAAAGTGACTAAGTATGCAACATTTTACAGCTGTCACATGTGCAGGAAGTGGGGAAAAGCTTCCAATGGAGAAACGTTTTCTTGTGACTACTGTATAATACTACTGTATAATAGAGGATTTCCTCTCACTTTGAAGACGTTTCCTTTTTATGTTGCACTTTCAAGACAGGAAGTAAAGGAAAATTTCTCGAATGACCAGCAAAACAAAACTGTAGCCCAAAAAAAAAGAAGTGGTGTTTCCATGCAAAAAAGAGTTTAATGTATATACTGTAATCTATTCAGATTTACCATTAATGTATGTTGTGGACCAGGCCTATTTCTGACATTTGTTGTTTCCAAGTTAAAATCAGTATTTTTTGCTAGAAAATTACTTAGAACCCCAAAGCATTTTATATATTTTTTAGCAGAGACCCTAGAGAATAAAATGGAGATCGTTGCAATATTTTATGAAACGCTGTATTTGTGCAGCGGTCTTACAAACGCAATTTTTGGGGAAAAATTAAACATTTTTAAATAAAACAAAGAAAACAGTAAAGTTAGCCCAATTTGTTTCTTTTTTGTGAAAGATATTACTCCAAGTAAATACAGGTGATACTCGAAAAAATTTAATATCGTGCAAAAGTTCATTTATTTCACTAATGCAACTTAAAAGGTGAAACTAACATATGAGATAGACTCATTGCGTGCAAAGTAAGATAGTTCAAGCCGTGATTTGTCATAATTGTGATGATTATGGCTTACAGCTCATGATAAACCCCAAATCCACAAATTCAGAAAATTTGAATATTGTGAAAAGGTGCAATATTCTAGGCTCAAAATGTCCCACACTAATCAGCTAATTAAGCCATAGCACCTGCAAAGGGTTCCTGAGCTTTTAAATGGTCTCTCAGTCTGGTTCAGTAGCAATCACAATCATGGGAAAGACCACTGACAGTTGTGCAGAAAACCATCATTGACACCCTCCATAAGGAGGGAAAGTCTGAAAAGGTAATTTCAAAAGAAGTTGGATGTTCCCAAAGTGCTGTATCAAAGCACATTAATAGAAAGTTATGTTAAAGGGAAAAGTGTGAAAGAAAAAGGTGCACAAGCAGCAGGGATGACCGCAGCCTGCAGAGGATTGTCAGGAAAAGGCCATTCAGAAGTGTTGGGGACTTTCACAAGGAGTGAACTGAGGCTGGAGTCAGTGCATAAAGAGCCACCACACACAGACGGATCCTGGACATGGGCCTCAAATGTCGTATTCCTCTTGTCAAGCCACCACTCCTGAACAACAAACAACGTCAGAAGCATCTTACCTGGCCTGGGCTAAAGAAAAACAGACCGGGTCTGTTGCTCAGTGGTCCAAAGTCCTCTTTTCTGATGAGAGCAAATTTTGCATCTCATTTGGAAACCAAGGAGCCGGAGTATGGAGGAGGAATGGAGAGGCACACACTGCAAGATGCTTGAAGTCCAGTGTGAAGTTTCCACAGTTTGTGTTGATTTGGGGAGCCGTGTCATCTGCTGGTGTTGGTCCACTGTGCTTCATTAAGTCCAGGGTCAACGCAGCCGTCTACCAGGAGATTTTGGACCACTTCATGCTTCTTTTCGCAGATGAGCTCTATGGGTATGCTGACTTCATTTTCCAGCAGGAATTGCCACCTGCCCACACTGCCAAAAGCACCAAAACCTGGTTCAATGACCGTGGGAATACTGTGCTTGATTGGCCAGTAAGCTCGCCTGACCTGAACCCCATAGAGAATCTATGATAGAGAATCTATGGGGCATTGCCAAGAGAAAGATGAGAGACATGAGACGGAACAATGCAGAAGAGCTGAAGGCCGCTATTGAAGCATCCTGGTCTTCCATAACACCTCAGCAGTGCCACAGGCTGATGGCTTCCATGCCACGCTGCATTGAGGCAGTAATTGCTGCAAAAGGGGCCCAAACCAAGTACTGAGTACATATGCATGCTTATACTTTTCAGAGGTCCGATATTGTTCTATGTACAATCCTTGTTTTATTGATTGCATGTAATATTCAAATTTTCTGAGATTGTGGATTTGGGGTTTTCATGAGCTGTAAGCCATAATCATCACAATTATGACAAATCACGGCTTGAACTATCTTGCTTTGCATGTAATGAGTCTATCTCGTATATTAGTGTCACCTTTTAAGTTGCATTAGTGAAATAAATGAAATTTTGCACAATATTCAAATTTTTCGAGTATCACCTGTAGAAACCCAACATGTCATGCTTTAAAATTGTGCACGCTCGTGGAATGGCGACAAACTACGGTACTTAAAAATCTCCATAGGCGACGCTTGAATTTTTTTTACAGGTTACCTGTTTAGAGTAACAGAGGAGTCAAGTGCTAGAATTATTGCTCTCGCTCTAACAATCGCGCGATACCTCATGTGTGGTTTGAACACTATTTACATATGTTTGCGTGACTTTCGTATGCGTTCACTTCTGCGTATAAGCTTTTTTTTTTACACTGTCCCTTTAAAAAAATTTTTTTTAGCACTTTTATTCCTATTACAAGGAATGTAAACACCCCTTGTAATAGAGATAAGCATGACAGGATCTCTTTATTGCGAGATCTGCGGTAAAAATTACTTTAGATCTCACATTTACTCTTAAAAGCAAAAAAAAAAAGTCGCTTTGCCTATAAGAGATTAAATCATCCCTTTAAGGCCGGAATGCGAAAGTGAAGTCGGGCATCGCTCCGGTCCTCCAAGGGCATAGAGCCAAGTGAGGGCTGTCTTGCCCTCACTTGGCTTCCTGCCCAGCCACAAAGAGGATCGGATCGGCTCCGGGCTAACCGAAAGGTCCGGTAAGCCCAGAGATGACCCGGAGGTGGCAAGAGGGGGAGGGGGGCACCTCTCCCGCCACCTCTAAAAGTGATCTTGTGGTTAATCTGCTGCCAGGAACACTTTTATGTGAAAGAGAATCGCCCCCTGGATAAAAAAAATAAAAGGATTATGGTAGCTATCTGTGTTTAACGTCAAACTAATGACGTATATATACAATGGTCCGGAAGTGGTTAAGTTCCGTACATACATGCATTATTGAATCGTAGCTTGTAAATGTTAGTCTGAAAAGTATTGTGTTTCGCAGGCTTTTGGAAGTTTCAGCAGGAATTTACTAAGCATTTAGAAAAAGCTCATCCCAGCATTTCTCTAGAGCTTAGTAAATGCTTGCTGAAGCCTGCTAAATGCTAGTTAAAACCATAGACAGCACTTCTAAATAAATCTGCATTCAGCAATACCTGATTTAAGCTGTAGGAAATTCAAAAGGTTTCAAGAAAGTTGCTTGATACTTTGTAATGCTTTGTTAATATGTGCTGATGGGTGTATTTGGTGGAAATAAATAAATACCAAATAGTACAATTAATAGGTCTTTTGAAGCGTATTATAATGTGTTATATACGTTTTCAGTGACTACACAAATCCCTTACGGCTCATTTACAGTTATGCATTGCGATAATACATGGCGGCACCTCAATGCACTATTGCAGCATCAGGCAATGTACCCACACTGCCGCTGACCGCACATGTTACGTCACAATTGTTTTCCTGTGCATTACAGTGGAAGGTCGGCTGATTCAAAATGAATGGACCCTTTTAACATATTGGGCCTTAAAGGGGTTGTAAACCTTCATGTTTTTTCACCTTAATGCATCCTATGCATTAAGGTGAAAAAACACCTTGCAGTCACCGCCCCCCCCCCCCCGAGCTCCCATTTTACTTACCTGAGCCCCGAATTTCCGAGGGCGCGATCCCGCATAGTTTTCCCTATGCCTGATCGACTCCTCTTCATTGGATAGATTGATAGCAGCGCAGCCATTGGCTCCCGCTGCTGTCAATCAAATCCAATGACACGGTTGCCAGGGGGCGGGGCCGAGTCATACAATCGTCATCTACGGACGCCAATTGTATGGCACAGGAGCGCGCCCTCAAGGTAACCCCCTTGGGAGAGAGCTTCCCAGAGGGGGTTAGCTCTTGCGGGGAGGAGCCACGAGAGCTGCCCTAGGACCCCAGAAGAGGATGATCGGGGCCACTCTGTGCAAAACTAACTGCACAGTGGAGGTAAGTATGACATGTTTGTTATTTAAAAACGAAAAAAAAAATCAAAGCTTTAGTAACCCTTTAAAGCATTTGCATTACAGTATGTTAAAGCACATGTGTCAAACACAAGGCCGCGGGCCAAACCTGGTTTGCCAGGCCAATTCATGTGGCCCTTGCACCTCTCCTGCAGCTGTAACACCCCCCTCATCAACACCCTACCTTGTTTCAGCAGTTGGCAGTAGAGAGGGGAACAGAACTCCTCTGCCAGATCCTGCAGCTGACTCTGATGTAAGGGGGTTGGGGTGCTCTGGACATCTAGTCTTACAGATACAACTGGCCCTTTGAGGGCCACCATAATGATGATGTGGCCCGTGATGAGATTGAGTTTGACACCCCTGCTTTAAAGCAAACACCAGAATGTGTAGAGTGTGCTTCTTTACCAAGGTGTAGTTCTGCATTGGCTTGAGGGGTGACCAAAAATTGCTGGAGTAAAGGAGTATGGATGTTATGTTAACATGTAGAGGGTCCTGTTCTCTCTTTTTTTTTTTTTTTTATTGGATAAAAAGCTATGTGGTAACCAGAGGAACCAGTCACTAATCAAGTTTAACTGCTGATTAGTTATGAAAGGTTTCTTATGTAGGATGCTGTTATTGGCATATTATGAAAAAACGGCCCAGGACCTGTCACCCTAAAAATTCAGTGTCTTCATTATATCATGCTAATTAACAGCACAGCTGATCTAGGTAGCTGGTAAAACGCCAAGGATACAAAGTTTTTTGCTCAGATATGATATGCTAGTTATGTGTTTAGACTTTTTTTTTTTTTTGCTTCAGTTATGAGGAGGAGTGGTTATAAACCAGTTCTAATTTTTTTGTGGGCGAGAGACATGACAAGGACATAAACTGCAAATGTTTCCTTGCAGATAAGAATGAAAAAACAAATGCTAATCTATGGCATACTCCTATTATATAACCTGAAGAAATAATGCACTGTACAAGCAGAGCTAGCAAAGATTATTATCTCTAATGAAGGATGAATTAAAACCAGGTTCTCCCCACCACCACCTTGTATTATTTAATTGAATTGGCAGGATAGGCATAAGAGAAAGGTAATTAGTTCATTCAGTGCTCTTTCAGTTATGGTTGCATGTTTTGAGGTTAATTTCTTCTTCAACAAAAGCGCGTTCCACTTGGATTGTCTCAATATGTAGTTGTGTTTGTTGCACTCAATGTAGCATTATTCTGTCATTATCTGTAGGCCTAATGGCTTCATGCACTGAGTGTGGTTTTGTCTGCCTTTGTTTTTAGTAGTATTCCCATCCTGCAAGTCATTTAAATAGGGGGTGTGCAGAATTGTGTGTGTTCAATAAAATATCACCATTAATAAAAAATAATTTAGGTCAGGTAGTGACTTATTCCAGTATCTTCCAAAGCAGTTTGGCTAATCTTAGGGATCAACGGGGGTTATGTCAAAATGAGCAAATTCACACCCCTAGGTCTTTTTTAATTGAAAATCACAGACTATTTTTCCTATGCAGAATTGTAAAAGGAGACATCAGTGTACCAGAGGTGGTTAATGGAAATGGCTCTGTTGTTGTTTTTCCTCAGTGCTCATGTGAAAATTGGAGCACAATTGTCATTGAAACCCATGCTGAATGATATACTATATGGCCAAAAGTCCAGAACATTCCATCATCACACCTATATGAGCTTTCTGGACATTTGATTCCAAAACTATGACCATTAATATAGAAATGGTCCCTTTTGCAGCTATTACAGACTCCACTCTTCTAGAAAGGTCTTTCCACAAGATTGTGGAGTGTCTCTCTGGGATCCTGTGTCCATTTGTGGGGTCAGGTAAGGATGTTGGAATAAGAGACTTGGCTTAAAATAAGCATTTCAATTCATCCTAAGGATGTTTAGCTGGGTTGAGGTCAGGGCTCTGTGTAGGCCACTTGAATTCCCCCACCCAAAACTTTGAGGCACAGTCATGCTGGAACTGAAAAGGGTCTTCCCCAAACTGTTATCACAGTTTAAAATGCACAATTGTCATGTCAAAAATGTATTTGTATGCTGTAGAAATACTGGTATCCTTCACTAAAAAACACCTGAACTCAAAAATTTGGAGAGTGGTCCATGAACTTTTGGCAGTATAGCGTTCACCAGCTACCAACATCACAAAACATTCAATTAAAGGATGAGTAACATGCCAAACATTTCTAAAAAAAACTGTCTTTATCAACAGTTGCATTATTTTGATAAATCTTAGATTCTTGAATAATTCACTAGCCTCTTTAATCTCTCTGGGACTCTGGCAAAAAAAATGGCGGCATCACATGAGCGGTCCTAAAAAGTCACACTGACGTCTCACTGTTGGAGTCCCTTAGAATAAGAGTAAGATATCACTCTTAGGAAATTCACAGGCCTTGAAATTCCTAATTTTCCTAATGCATAATTGTGAAACTTCCAAGTAAAACCAGGTGTAATATTTACAGCGTAAAGGAAGTAAATGTTTATAAAGGATGTGAAGTGGAAAAAACATTAGCTTGAGGGTAGCATGGCTGAGATGCTCATAGATTTAGGTTCCAAAAGGCTTGGTGTCCAGTAATTTAAAGCTTTATTGAGAAATAACCATATACTGGACTTGATTGTTTTTCTGGCACATCTAACCACCTTCATGATCAGTGTTCAAAAAGTCTTTGCAAATGATGGAGTTCGGTTTGAAACGGCAGCATAATCGACACTGAACTCCATCAGGAGAAAAATTTTGTTGAAGAAATCTCCTGAAGAAGGAGCCAGATATGGCACAAAACGTGTTACTAGTGTCTGTGTTAATCTTTTAAAAAAATAATTCTTTACCAGGATCAAAGTCTCATTTTGTTTTCCTTTGAGAGCCTAAAACTATGGGCATTTTGCCCAAGCTACTCCTAAGCTACTTTCAACTTTTTCAAGTCAAAAGGTCCTGCGCTTCACTTACTAGCATTAAAATAAACCATACACACCAAAATGTGTGTGTGTGTGGGGACAGTATTTTCTCTGCAAGCTCCTCATCACTGGTTTACAGATTCCTCATGGCTTCTGGTAACCTCCCAGTGTAATTAAGGTTGACTATAGATGACTTGTTTTGCAAGCTGGTTTAGAGAAAATCTGTTGATTCCCCCATCCACGGCAGCAGAGTAGATTGAGGATTCTCCACTACTGGCTATTGTATTCAGTAAGCCATGGTACATGGTCTGTTCTCTGTATGAAAAACAACAAGGTAAGGGAGAGGCCACAGTGCAAACCATTAATAGAAACAGAAAATGGGCTGTGGGACTTTAAATGAGGCATGGATGGGCGTAGGAAAAAGTCTAGGATATCAAGAATGAGTAGACATCACTGTCCCGTTGGGGAATAGTCTGTAGCCATATATACATGCTGCATAGTCAGTCTAAAGAATGGAGATCAAGGCATGGATATAAATATAAAAATATATTGTATCATGATACGCCCCTTACTGTGGACATTTATCCGGTAGCCACCTGGGGAGCTTCACTTCACAGACATCCATCTGATGAGAGGTTCCAGTTTCTCTCTTTCTCTACATTTCAAGGTAATTTCCAATCCTTATTTCAGGATTCACATAGTATTCCTTACATATATACTCTTTTTACCTGCTTCTTTACATTTTGCCTTGCACTCTGCTCACACTGCTTCAAACATACATTTAATTTCATCGCTATTTAGCATTTTTGGGGATCTGGTTTGGCTTTTTTTCCAAACCAGATTTATTTACACCAACACTCAGTTGATTTGCCAACTTTGGCTGTTAACCCTTTCAGTCATGTTATATCATTAACCCCCCTTTTTTGTTCAATTTCTCCCAGTACCCATTACACATTATTCCCATCAGGCATCCACCAGCACATCATTTACATATTCACTCCCCTCTTCCTTTGCTCCCTTTTTGTTTTTTGTTTTTTGTTTTTCCTTCCCCTCCCTTCCCCCAATCACATTCTAATTTTGGTTCTCAAACCATTCAACCTTCTTTTTCACTCATTGCTCATTTTCATTTCTCCATCCCTTCACCAGCATTCTGCCCTTGCACCCTGTCTGTGCCTCTCCGTCAGTTTGGTGCTGTGCCGTGGCTGTCCGGGTTTCTCCTTGATGGATGTCCCATGCCATCTTCTCTTTGACTCTCCTCTTGATCGAGTGGCTGTTGAAGTGTTTATTGGGGGGCCTTCCCCGCCTCAGCCCCGGGTGAGACACTGTATCCAGGACCACCATTCTACGCCATATTTCAAATGCTTGGGACAACCCCATTCCGGGTTTTGCCATTGTTAACGTATCAGACTACCTTATTCTGTTTCAAATATGACATAATTTTTTCAAGACTTTATTTGATCTGTCTATCCATCTCCCCTTGTAGTCAAATGACATGCACCCCACTCCTGATGACTGGCTTTAAACGCCAAGAAACGCGTCGAGTCCATGCTCAGGGATGCCAAGTAAAGCCTGCCCAACTACGAATCTACAAAGTGTATTCTTGACATTTCAATTGGATAATTAATTTCACTGTTTCTGTATGTCCATTTAACTGTCACTACTTGCTCCAGCCATGTCTCAACAATGAATTGCGATTATGTCTATGTGATAACTTCTATTTACATTATGCCTTTGTTTGCATGATCTATGTGTACTTTTACCATGATACAGATCTCCATTCTTTAGACTGACTATGCAGCATGTATACCTGGCTACAGACCACTCCCCAACGGGACAGTGATGTTTACCAATTTTTGATATCTTAGACCCTTTTCCCCATGCCCATCCATGAGTCCATGCTCTGGCATGTCAAGTAAAGCTTGCCCAACTATGAATCTATTAAGTGTATTCTTGACTTTTTAACCGGATAATCATTTTCACTGTTTCTGTATGTCCATTTAACTGTCATTACTTGCTTCAGCCATGTCTCAACAGTGAATTTTGATCATGTTTTTGTGATAACCCCTATTTATACTATGCCTTTGTTTGCATGATCCATGTGTACTTTTACCATGATACAATATATTTTTATATTTATATCCATGCCTTGATCTCCATTCTTTAGACTGACTATGCAGCATGTATATATGGCTACAGACTATTCCCCAACGGGACAGTGATGTCTACTCATTCTTGATATCCTAGACTTTTTCCTACGCCCATCCATGCCTCATTTAAAGTCCCACAGCCCATTTTCTCTTTTCATTTTCAATGTACCAGGGATGGAGGCATGGGTATGGCATTTATGGGTCTCAATGGATCACCTGCCTTTTCTTGGCCATTAATAGAAACAATTAAAACCGAGTATCCTACTCATAAGGTGTGTGACATGACAGAAATGGGAGCTGTCCAAGACGAAAATCAAGCGACCATGAATAGTCCACATTCCTTGGCCAGAGGCAATGGGTATAGACAAAAAGCACAGTATCCTGGAAGCCTTCCCTGACAGGCTGTGCTTGGCATTGTGGAGAACTCACTGGAGCTGTGTTCATCCCGATGTTCAGCCATCTGTGTGACATCACCTTCCGGGAGCATGCACAGTACACGGTTCGAGACTACATTCTCTGCACCTGCTTACCTAAAGGGCTACCTGCAGGAATTAAATACCATATGGTAGTAAGAAATTTAAAAGGGCCGCCTTTTATATATTTTACTACCATTTAGTGTCTAATTTCCATGGGTAGCCCTTAGTGTTCGTCTCAGTGGTGGGCTACCCACATGTATTCAATTTTAAAATAATTAGTTTTGTCTTTTTGTGTTTTAACCTGCACATAAGTGTAGCACCTTTCTAGTTAGGTTGCTAGGATGTTGGGTAAATGTAGTTCTTTTTGGCTTCTCTGTAATTCATTGGAGCAGCTATTGATTGCTTTGGGCTGTTCTGGATCTCGCAGGCTGCAGATTTGATTGTTTCCCCTGCATTCTAGATATTTCAAGAACATATTGGGCTGGAAAGTCAAATGAGCAGCCTGAATATTTATTCTGCTTCAGCCAATCTCTGGTGAGGTGTGCCCAGTAGGTGGCTGGAGAGGCATATAAATAGTCTGAGCTTTAGAACAACAGGGTCTTTCAGTTGGAGGGATTTCCCCCGCCTGCAGCAGTTCTACTGATTCAAGCTGATGATCATCGAGGTCTCAGCTGTGGCATAGCTGGGGGGGGGGGCTACTTCTAAAAATCCTTTTCTGAAGCTAATCAAGGCACTTTCACCTAAGGGCCTGGTCTGGAGAGCTCACTGAAGAGTGCCCAGTGGAAGTTGGAAGGGGTCTGGCTATCCTGTGGCATTTTGGGCATTATCCTCTCCCTCATTGAAGAGTGTCTGGTGGATACTGGAAGGAGGCATCCCATGACATTGTGAGTACTGACCTGAGCTCAGAGTCCTAGCAACTGTGTGCTGTTTTCTTTTGGGTATAAGTGCTAGTGGTAGTTCTAAATGATCTGGCTTCCTGTGCACTAATCTTAGGAAAATCTGTTAAATTACAGTGGCTCCTATGGGGGTAGTGTTACATAAGATTCATACCCATTTGCCACTCCCCTTTTTTTTCTTTTTACATATAATCGTTTTTTATGTATTGTTTCAGTCTTTCACCTTTTCGCCCTCAGGTCTTGTTTTTTGTCTTGTCTGTTGTCTATAAATGCCAGAAAAATGATTGCATCTGATAGGATTCAGTGACTGTTGGGCAGATCATTTTTACCCGGCTCAGTTAATACACAAATCAACTTTTGTTGAGCCCGGTTGTGTTTGCAAGTCTGCCCATGGCTCAAATTTCAGCTGTCAATGGGCAGGATAATTTTTCCAACGCCATGGACTAAAAATAGACCGATAATGACTATGCCATTTGTGTCCCTCCCCTGTTCTTACTCATTTCCTTTGTTTCTTGTTCTGGAGAACTTACCAGATCAATGTTTTATATAGTCACCCGAGAAGACAAGAAAAGGTGCACTGTTCATGTTTCTAATTCAATTTTATAAAAATGTTTTGTTCTTTATCTTGCATAATTTATTGCACCTTGCAAGTTTTGACTGTGAGGGCACAGTGCAGGTAAACAATGTATGGAGGGACCCTAATGCTTATAGTGGTGATCTGTTTTCAGCATTGTGTTGCTAAGAAATGTATTTAAAATGTAAATCCCACTTTTGCTGCAAAAAAAACCCTGCCCTGAAAAATAACTGTATATGTGACTAAAGAGTCCCTCCTGTTACCATTTCCACTGAAGTTCATACATTGGTTTCACTCGCTTCCTATTTCCTGCAGCCACTTCCTGTTTGCTAAGTGTGAGGATATATCTGCAACAGTCCCAGTGTCAAAACTTATGGACGTATCACATAATCAAAAATAGGACAAAGTTCTGGGTGTTGTATACACCCAAAAAGCTGTAATTGATATGCAGATTGCAAAGTACAAAAAAGGCTTGTGTATCAATTGTGTATGTAGCGGTACCCCCGTAGGAGCTGCTGGTTTAGTTTTGGGTCTGCACGTTACCTTACTGTTCCAAATGTTCAGCTCAGGGGTTCTCCTTGAAGAGTTTATCCGGAAGAAATGTCTGCACCAACACAAAGTCTCTTTCAAGGGTTTTATTGAAAAAACTTTCCAACAGAGGAATAGAGGAATGGGGAGGACTCAGGTATCTTACTTGTCGATCACGGAAATTTCCTAGGTCCAGAGGAGCAACTGTCTCCACGCTGGACTCAGCAACCACCGGATAGGCCCACTCTCACCGGCCTAGCAACCGGCGCGAAGCTCGATCAAAGATAGTCTCTGCCACAGACTTGGAATTTGTTCAATAGTTTCTGCAAAAGACTCGTATAACCCCTCACTGGGTTAGCTCCCTCAGAAAGAACACAGCCCTCAGTGCCAGGATCTTTCAGCCGCTCCGGCAGCACTGTGAGGTAGATTTTTGGGATCCGGGTACATCCTCCAATTGAGTCCTCAATTATTTGGTCCCTTCCATCAGGCAGGGCGACACAGGATCGTCCCTGGATCAGCAGGCCCCAGTAACTCCTGGGCCTACATCTCAGTTGCGAGGCCTCGGGCCAACATGGCCCGAGGCAGGAACTGCCAACACATCCCCGAGGCCAGGAGGGCCCCCAGGTGAGGATCGAAGAACGAACCCTCAAAAAATGGCGTCCGTCTTTTAAGTACCCTCTCCCAGCATGCACAGCGGGTTCACCACGCCCCCAGGGCTGCTTCTGGGAAAGAGGTACCCAATACGTCCAGTCTGTTGCCTTTCCAACCCTGACCAGCGGTGACAGCGACACCCACCGCTGGGGGGAAAATCATGCAACCAGCTGAACTGAAACAGCGACGCAATTTGAATACAATCTCTCTGGGCCAAACTAATGCCCAGACAACTATAATTTCAACATATAGCGCCCACTCATTGGGAGCAGGGCGCTACATTTATTATAGATCAATAAAAAAAAAAAAATAGCATTACCCATTAAGCATTTTGTTATCCACACCGTATTCTGGAAGCGGGACTCCCAAAACCAACTTCCAGAATGATTTTGTATAAAGAAGCAAGATTTGTATTGATTGGTTGACTTTTTTTTCTTTCCCAGACCCCTTCTCCCTTGGTGATCTGTGGGTGTATGCAGCTTGTCAGACTCTTAGCCCTCTCTGATATAGTGTTTGCCTTTGATGAGTAAGAGCGATTCATCACAGCAGTTTATACCCCATCAGTTATTTATGTTATAGATTTATTCACAAGGCGATTGTAGTGTATTGTTTCACTGGACCTACATTCGCCTTTGTAAAATATAGATACAGTACCTTGCTTTGCTCCTCTACAGTCAGCTTCAGGTGGTTTTATTCCTAACAAATCCATACCAAAATTAAAAAATACCATGTACCGCATTGCCCCTATCTCTTTCTATCCCACACCTTGTCATTGACCCTGGCTTTTTAAAAAGGGATGTTGTTGGAAAGGATTGGACACATTTTCGGTGCTCTAAAATACACCTGAAGCTTAATTTTTAACATATTTAAGTAAAATGTGCAAAAAAACAATGTTTGCCCCCCCGGTTCCAACATGCCCCACTGAGCCATAGCTAGAGCTTTTCAATCAAACTTTGCTGCATGAAGACTTCTGGCTCTGATTCAGCAAGGAGCCAATTGCAGCAGAGAGACCAATAGTTACAGATAGCAGCAGTCCTCTCTGCAGCCCCCTGCCCTTGAACATGAATTCTAAACTTCTATTAACAATTAGGCTGTATATCAGGGGCAGAATTGCCACGATTCTGCCAGCGATTTCAAAACGCTCTGGTAAAATAAAAAATTGAACAATGCCCATTTCAGATGCCATTCACTTTTTAATGGCACGTAAAAACACAGTGGAGCTCTGCACCATGTTTTTAGGCGCCATTAAAATGAATGGCATCTGAAATTTGCAATATGCGATTTCGTCATTTTACCAAAGCCTTTTTCGAAATCATATGCAGAATCACGGCGATTCCAAACGCCCAGGTGTGAATTCAGCCTTAAAGCTGAACTCCAGGCAGGATAAGCAAATGTCTAAATACAAGAGTCATGTGCATTCTTACTTGAATCTTGGTGTGCTTTGTGTATTTCTTCCAGATCAGTTCAGTAATCCAGTGTGATATTTTCCCTCTGTGCAGGACCTTCCTGTAATAAAGACCAGTCACTGATGCTCCCTTTCCTTGTGCAGGGTGACTGGTCTTGTATTCGCCCCCTCCTGTAGTTTTCTGTTGGGAGCCTTTAGTGGGCGGGGCTTCTGAGTCACTTCTACATTTACACAGTAATATCTGGGGTTGTAAAGGCATTTGATGCACATAAAATGGATTTATATTCTTTTTGGCTATTGAAAAACATATCTTTATGAAAGTTTTGTGCCTGGAGTTCAGCTTTAAAAATGTAATACTTCAATTGCATGGTCCATTGTTTATCAGTGTGCACAAGCCGTGGAAAGGTGAGTATACTATTTAATTTCTGCTCTGTTAAAAGTTTTTTTTTTTTTTTATGCAAGATGGGGTGCAAATGTATACAGCAGACCTGGCTTTTTCATGGAAGGTATTCTTTAAAGAGAAAGTAAACCCTGAACTTCCTCTTTTTTCCCCTGCAAAGTAAAAGCATAATGGCCTTGTATGCATCGCATACTGGCCAAATTATGTGCCACTTACCTGCAATCGAAGCCCGCGCTGTCCCAGCTGGTGGCCGCATCCATCTTCGTCCCCTCTTCCTTCCGGGGCCGCGGACTCCGGCTTGGCATGTGCGTGGGAGCCATCATTAACGGCACTTGCTAGTGAAGATACGGCTTCTTCACAGCGCATGTGCCAATGACATCATCGGCGCACTACAAGGTAAGTATCTCCTAAACAGCTCACGTTTAGGAGATTTTTACAGTACCTATAGGTAAGCCTTTTTATAGGTACAAATGCTGGGTCTGGTAGAGGCTATTGTTCCTACAGTGTCTGAGCGAGTGTTCACTAATACAACATTATTCTATGCAAGAAAAGACATTACTGTGCATTGTAAGAAACCTTGCTCCCCCACACTTTTATACTGATAAATAATAATCTCCCATTGTATAGACACACTTATATTAATAGGGGTTGCCCTAGCAAATATGATAAAGTCTGCGCAAAGTGGCTGGACAAACTGTACACGGCATCTAATGCCGATGGGGGTCATTGATCATAATATGGGTGTTTCTGTATAATGGATGCTTGGGGTCATTGGTGATAGAAGGGATTAATATTTGCTCCCCCCCCAATCCCCCCTTCTCTGTATATAAGGTGAGGTTTGACATTTGAGTGGACAAATGATTTAGGCCTAGATAAAATATATATATATCCATCTTTTTTTTTGTTAATTACTGTATTTTTTTAAGTTGTCCGCTTTGTTATTTAGAATTTTTACTTTGAATTGATAGTTGCTATGCAGGGCAATTGCATCCTGCTAGTGTATTAATATACTTTAGGTTTCAATGTGTATAATATTTTATTGTGTTGTGCTTTGTTTTGTCTGTTAAGGAAATGAAATAAAAAGATGTATAAAAAAAAAAAAAAAAAAAATATATATATATATGTGTGTGTGTGTATGTACAAATTCCGCATTGGGGGTATACAACCACTTTGAAGAGGAAGTAAACTCTGATTGGTGAAAAGCATAATGGGCTAGTATGCATCGCATACTAGCCCATTATGTGCCACTTACCTGCAAAAGAATCCAGCGATGTCCCCACAGTAGGCAGCGTCCATCTTCTGTCCCCTCTTCCTTCCGGGCCACTGACTCCGGCGCTGTGATTCGCCGGAGCCGCGTGACGTCACTTCCGCACATGCGCACGGGAGCCGCAATTCACAGCACAGGCTGGGGAAGAAATGGCACTTACTTTAGTTTCTTCCCCGCGCATGCACAGTGAAGATTTTCAGCGGACTACACGTGAAATATCTCCTAAACGGCCCACGTTTAGGAGATATTTCCGCTACCTATAGGTAAGCCTTATTCTAGGCTTGCCTATAGGTAGAAGTCCAACAAGTGGGTTTACAACCACTTTAAGCTGCATACTAATTTAGGGAGCTTCTATACAGTATAATTATTGGAAGAAAGACAATTTTAGAGTTCCTATGATATTTGACCTGTCTTGGGCCCTTAAAGGCTAGCCAGCATCTGTGCAAATATTAAGGGCTCATTCAAATGAGCAAAATGGGGTGGATAGGCTGTTCAGAAGCAACTAAATGCCACCTGTGAGCAGTCTGTACTATGGGCGCATTCAAACTGCCATATTAACTGGGGCCAAGAACATCGTCTCTGGATGCAAACTGTGTTATGGGCAGAGTCGCTTGTAACTGGTTGGATGATAGTGGCAGCTGCCAGCCTGTTATTGATTTCTACACTGTGTTCATGTCCACCAGCAAGAACCTCTGATATTCGCTGGTAGACACTGTAGACTGCGAGTCTGATCCACTAATTTAACCACAGGGTATTTAATGGCAACAATTTTAATATATGTTACTGGAGGTGTAAGATGGAGGTTAAAATTGTCATTGCATTTTCTTTGAAATAAATAGGCTATAGTTAGCTTACAGTGGATAAAATACCCCTGTAATAATGGCAGTTTTTTAAGGTGTAATAAAATCAGACCAAGAAGAGATTTTTTTTTTTTTCTGCCTTAAGTCCTGGTTCACATTATTGTGGTGGGGGAAACCGCATGTGATTCAGACAGGAATTGTACCACATTCCTGATCAAATCACATGCGATTCTTTGCAGTGCGATTTGATCCATTCATTTTGTATGGCTCAAATGGCATTGGACCCGCACGAAAGTGGCAGGCACCTTATTTTTCCCTGCACTGGAATCGAATGTGTGAACACCCATGCGATCCAATTCAGTCAATTGCACTGCGTTTTGCAAACAGTTTTTGGGGTGTCATTAACATGTGTCTACGTAAGTGTACACACCCACTTATAATTTATGATGTGGCTGTGTTTAGAATGAACCAATCGCATTCAAACTGATGTTAAATAAGTAGTCAGTACCAGTGGCAGCCGGTGGTCATTTTTTTTGGGGGGGGGGGGGCGTCAAATGGTTCCAGTCCCCCGGCGGTCGGGTCTGGTGCACTTACCCCATCTATGCAGCGCTTCATCGTCGGCTTCCCATGCTCGGCGGCGGCGACAGCTTTCATTTCCTCTGCTCTCCACGGGCATCGGAAGCTTCCGTTTCCTCCCTCCTCCTCCTCGGCGGCCAATCGGAAAACGGGTCTCAGACCTGCTTCTGAGTGGCTGGATTGAGGATCAGTGTTACAACAGCGAATATTAATTTGCTGTTGTAACACCTAGGTGGGCTTATGACGCAATGCTCTGCGCTCAGAGCCCACCCTATTTTGAAGCTTATTAGAGCCTATGGCTCTAATCGGGTGCTTCAAAAAAACACCCCCGCCGCTGTAATTCAGGCCCCCCGGTGCCTTGAATAGGGGGTGGCCGCGAAGGCCATGAATAGATTCATTATTCAAAGAGTGGGTGGCACCGGGGCGCCTCTAATGGACGGACCGTCACTGGTCAGTACACGTCCTTCCAAATAACTAATTAAAGTGATTGTAAAAGGTTCTTTTTTTGTTTTCTAAAATAACAAACATGTTATATGCTCTGTGCAAGGGTTTTGCACAGACCGACCCCCAATCCCCCTTTTCTGGGGTCCCCCGGCAGAGCTCCTGGCTCCTCCTCCTCATCGAGTGCCCCCACAAAGAGCCACGTTCCATGGGACACTCGTGCGGGCGCGCTCCCAAGTCCTGCTGCTGTGTCCATTGACACAGACAGCAGGACTTGGCCCCGTCCCCGACTCCCGTGTCACTGGATTTGATTGACAGCAGGGGGAGCCAATGGCTCTTGCTGCTATCAATCTATCCAAAAGACCCGAGACAGCGGCTGGAGCTGCTCTGTTCATCCCCGTCTGTGAAACGATCGGCTTCAGGTTAGAAAAAGGGGGGCTCTGGGGGACTGCTGCAGCACAGAAGGTTTTTCACCTTAATGCAAAGAATGCATTAAGGTGAAAAACTTTGAGGGTTTACAACCCCTTTAAGCTCAGTTCAGCTGTTCTAGTAGGATCTTTATGACATTAAGCCCCCGTTCACATCGGCAAGATTTGACAGGTCAAATCGCATGCAAATCAGAGCCTATTGCCGGCAATAGGAGCGTCCCAATCGGTGAAACGCGACTTTACGATGTACTACTTTTGGTGACTTCGGAGGAGCAATTTCAATAGACATTTGTGTATGAACCCACACAGATGTCTTTCAAGTCACCCCCATAGTCGGACTGAATTGCGGCTTTGAAATTCTGCGAGTTCAGATGAACTCGCAAGATTTCAAAGCCGTGTTTAGTGTGAACGAGGGCTTAGGCATACATTTTACAATTCTTTTGTACAATTTTCCTTTAGATTTACCAAAAACATATAGTATGAGGTCAAACCTAAACACTTTCAATTTCTATGCAATCAGGCAGGCCCTTGTGCTACATAGTTGATGGAAAATCTAAAGGAAATTGAAAAATAAAATTCTATAATGTATGGCCAGCCTTAGTGCCGGTTCACACTGGAATCACATAGGAACGCACTCTGCATTCATGTGCGATTCAGTGCAATGCAATTTTCAGCCAATTCAATTAAATGTGCTGAAATTGCACTACTTTTAGGAACTGCAACCGGTACTGTGACACCATGCGATGCAGTGCAGGCAAATGCACTGTGTTTGGGATCCGTGTCCAGCAGATATCACACGCAGTGTGTAAAACGCACATAGAACATAGGTTTCCCACACTGTGTTCTGACATGAACGAGCCCTACAGCAAAAGCCATGGTCCATACAGACCTTACAAAGTATCAAAGGGATCTCATTATTGGAAGTTATCAGTCAGGAGAAGGGTACAAAAAATGTCCAAAGCATTTGATATACCATGGAACACAGTGAAGACAACATATAAGTGGGGAAACTATGGCACAAAAGTGGCATCACCAAGACTTGAACATTCCTCCAAAACTGATGACAAAACAAAAAGAAAACTGGTCTGGGTGGCTGCCAAGAGGCCTTCAGCAACATTAAAGGAGCAGGAGGAATTTCTGGCAAGTAATAGTTGTGTATTACATGTGACTGACAACTATCTTAAATTTTTTTCATATTGTTTGGGCTGTGGGTTAGGGTGGCAAGAAGGAAGCCTTTTCTTATGAAGAAAAACATCCAAGCCCGTCTACATTTTGAATAACCCTATATCAAGTCTGCCAAAGCATGTGGATAAAAAAGGTGTCGTGGTCTGATGGGACCAAGTTTTTGGCTATTATTCCAAAGTTTGGCACAAGATCTTTAGGCCTTTTTTTGGAATGGCCCAGCCAGAGCCTGGACTTGAATCTAAATAAAAAAATTCCTAGGTGACCCGAAGAGGTCTGTGCACAGGAAATGCCCTCCCAATCTGACAGCTTTGGAGTGCTTTTGCAAGGAAGAGTGGGCAAAGATTCCCAAGGCAAGATGTGCTACAGTATGCTCAGTCTCCTACCCCAAAAGAGTCAATGCCGTCATAAAATAAATGCGTATACAAAGTATTAGTTTAAGGGTGTGCATATTTATGCAACCTTTGTATTGTAAGTCTTTATTTTTTTACCCTTTTAAAGAGTTCAATTTGTTTTTAACCACTTCCTGTCCACGCTATAGCCAAAAGACAGCTACAGCGCAGCTCTCCAGTTCTGGGAGGATATCCATGGACGTCCTTCCATGTGCGCACCTCCTGCATGTAACCTGGGATGCACATCAGGCCACACAGTGGTCACACAAGTCTGACAGGGCACAGTGAGTACCTTGTTTATACTGATCATCAGTGCCCCGATTATCAGTGTAACCTCATCAGCGCACATCAGTGAAGAAGGAAAATTGACTTCTTTGCTAAATTTTATAACAAACTAATAAAATTTTCAGTCCTTTTTTTTAGGACTGAAAGTACACCCCTCGGCTTATACTCGAGTCAGTACCCAAAAATCTTCTTATACTGCGGCCGCCGGCCGCAGTATAAGAAGATTTTTGGGTACTGACTCGAGTATCCATTGTTTAAATATTGTGGCTTTCTCCTGGTCCCTTCCGTGATAGGCGTTTCCAGCAAACACTGTGTTGAGTGTTCCGCCTATCACGGAGGTCCTCTCATTCTCGGACTCTGTTTCCCAGCAGACACTGTGTTCAGTGTTCCGCCTATCATGGACGTTCTCTTGTCCGAGGATGAAAAGACGTCCGTGATTGGCGGAACACTGAACACAGTGCCTGCTGAGAAACGGAGTCAGAGAATGAAAGGATCTCTGTGATAGTCGGAACACTCAACACAGTGTTTGCTAGAAACGCGAAGGGACCAGGAGAAAGTTGCGATATTTAAACAATGGACGCCGGCGGCAGTATAAGAAGATTTTCAGGTACACTGACTTGGGCACAGGGAGGCTGCAATGGACACAGTGAGGTTGGGCACAGTAAGCTGGCAATGTACACAGTAAGGTGGCACAGTGAGGTGGCAATGGGCACAGTGAGGTGGCACAGTGAGGTGGCAATGGGCACAGTAAATTTGGGCAATTGACACAGTGAGGTGGCAATAGGCACATCCCCCCCCTAGGCTTATACTCGAGTCAATACGTTTTCCCAGTTTATTGGGGTAATATTAGGTACCTCGGCTTATTCGAGTATATATGGTAATCTTGAAAATTAATATTTTAACGAAAAGGTAGTTGATGCTTTGAACAGACTTCCCAGCAGAGCTAGAGAGTCAGTCTACGGCAAGTGGATTCACACATGCTTGGGACAAACATAAATTTAAACGCAGACAAAAGTAAAAAACAAAACAAACAAAAAAAAAAAATTACAAAAACATGTATAAATTAAAGAAAAAAGGGGCAGACTCAATGTTTTTTTTTTTTTTCTGTCGTCACTTTTCTATGGTTATATGTGCATGTAAGACTGCTATTAGAAATCATGGGGCCCTGTACAGCCTAGCTGACAGCTACAGCATGATTTAATGTAATGCAGTTTACATTCATCAGGGTTCACATTTATATCTCTGGCTGGGGTGGCTCCACTCTGCTAGTCCCAGTCACTCTTTGGCGCTCATGGAAACATTGTGAGCTGCCAGATGAGAGGCAATGGCAGTGTTCCCAACCATTCAGAATGTGACTCCCTCCTCTGGCCATAGCATGAATTCTAGTGTCCGGCGAGGTAAGCTTTCACTGGAGGGTCACAAGGGTATGCTGCACGTATACCTAATTTGATCCAGTGACAGCTAGCAAGCTAGGTGAAAATGCAGCATTCCGTTGTGATCCTATGAAAGCGAGGGAAGTACCAGAGTTCTGTGTGGGACTCATTCTGCTTTGAAGCCAAATCCAGGACCCTCTGCTAACCAGATGAGGCTCAGTAGAGGAGGAGGGCTGGCTATACTCCCCTATCAGCAGCCCTGTGTACATGTAGCTTCTACATGGCTGTTTACATGTTCTTCTATGTAACATGTACAGCTGGCACCTGTGTCAAATATCTGATTTTGGTAAACTTGGTCATCGCCTTGGTTGGTTAAATCTTGGGATGCCACCACTGAAATAGTGTCTCTGAATCGTCTCTGTATAAGTGGCTTTAGAGTTCCTCTACATGCAAATAGCACACAAAATGTAAACATAATTCTCCCTAAGCGAAGAAACGTTGAAAAAAAACAACAAAAAATGTTCACTCCGTGCAGAAGACTCTGTAAAACATCTACTAGGCCATATCTCTAAATGTAATTTAGCAATTGTAATTACATTTTACCTTAAAGTGTTACTAAACCCACAACAGTAAAATCTGTCTGTATATGCAGTAAAGCATGCTTGTTGTACTCACTGTGGAACCTAAGGGGTTAATCCTCCGCATTATGTAAAAAGGCTGTTTGATCCTGTCTTCTCTGATCCTCCCCTTCGTTTACTGTCTCCTAAAAAATTTCCGGATAACACAGAGTCTACGGAGTCAAGCTGCACATGCTCAGTTTCGTGTGTATTGCTAAAGAGGTTTTTTTTTGTAGAGTGCATGTGAACAGCACAGGGCCAATTAGCACTGTCCAGAAAAAGGGTCAAGGGTCTTGCAGTCTCATAGGACAGTCAGAAAACTCCTCCTACATGCTTTAACCAGTGCTTGGCTAGACACTGATAGAAGTCACAAGACTGCTATGTACTGCCGATGGGAAAAGGTATTTAGCAGTTTATATTTACTAAAATAATTGCATTTCAATGTTCTGTGTACTGTGGGAGACCAGATATAGTGAATGGAAGGTCATGGGTTTAGTAACACTTTAAATATGTCACTACTTAAAATTATAAATGTCCTTGAAGGACTCTAGTATAATGCCTGGATACTGTGGTAACAGCCATATTTAACCTTAAAAAAGTAATCTGGCAAATTTGATTTAGTTAGACACAGAAGTGTGGTTCATTTGTAAATCCTATATATTATCAGTTTTGTTCCATTAGGCCTTCTACAAGCCCCTAAAATATCTACCTACTAGCCAGAAGTGATTACCATTTTATTGTAACCACAGAGATCTGTCTATAGCTTTGTACAGTTATCTATGGACCATTCTCTCTCAGGCACCACATTCTTACTGTAACCTACATCAGCAAGCAAAATCTGAATTTCCTCAAACATACAAAGACGCCTCAAGAGTGTGTGCAGCCATAAAGATACTAGGCAGTGTATACATACTACTCTGCTCTGCCATCAAATATGGGAAAAGCCAACACGTTTTTGAAAGGCAGCAAGCTAATTTCAAAATCTGGGGTTTCTAAGGTCATAGTGAATTTATATTGAAATGCCAGTGATGCCTGTGCTTTTTACGGGGAGACGTCTTGCTGTCTTAAATTAAACCTCATGTATTAGGAGTGGAGGAAATACTTTCTTTAATCCTAAAATGTCCAAAAGAGAAGTAAAGGACAACATCTGACATTTTGCCATGGGCAAGAGGTACTGTCTACCAGTTCTGATACATAAGGCATTAAAGGGGTTGTAAAGGTTTGTTTTTTATTTTCTAAATAGGTTCCTTTAAGCTAGTGCATTGTTGGTTCACTTACCTTTTCCTTTGATTTACCTTCTAAAGATTTTTTTTCTTTGTCTGAATTTCTCACTTCCTGTTTCTCCTCACTAAACTTCACACCATCATCCGAGTGGTGTGGAGTCAGCCAGAACAGCTTACTGAACAGCTTACTGAGGAGGAAAAGGAAGTGAGAAATTCAGACAAAGAAAAAAAATATTTAGAAGGGAAATCAAAGGAAAAGGTAAGTGAACCAACAATGCACTAGCTTAAAGGAACCTATTTAGAAAATAAAAAACGAACCTTTACAACCCCTTTAAAGAAACTCCAGCAGTAAGCTATTTCCACCACAGTTCCAGTTTCACTCTACTGTCAATAATTACATTTCCAAAGTGGGTTGTTAAAGGTGTACAAGAAACAAATATTTGAGGAGAATGTACAAACTGAAGTCTCCAAGAGACATTTGAAGGCTGCAGGTGATTCAACTGAGCTGTGGAAACCCCTGAATAAACAATTTTGGTGGGGCCTGGACTTTAACTCGAGCCCACAACAAACCCTCATAAGTTCCATGCAGGGACAATAATTCCTGACATTACCCACTATACCTGCATGGATGGACGTTTCTATAATACACAACAGATAAACAGAGAATGACAAGTTTAGGAAGTTGGCTTGAGATTTCCGGTCTTCTGCCCATGGCCTTAGACAGGAGGAGGCCTCGTCTCTTGGTAATTCAGCGGGGTGAGCGCACACAAACAGAACATGGGATTGTCACCCGGAGGTCATGCATCCATACCTGGCTCCATACTGGCTCCTGACTGCATGTTCCGACCTGTTTAAAGATAAAACAGGTGTCTTTGGGCTTGCAGGTTTGGCATGCTACTTATACAGATTTATTGAGGACTAAGCTACTATCAATGATAAATAGAAGGGCTTTTTTTTCCCATAGACTGGCCTTAAATCAGCATCACTTTTAAACCACCCAAAGTGCCAGTAATATTTTTAAGTTTTTTTTTTTTTTAATGATTAAAAGGTAGCCCAACACTTTCTTGCACTCCAGCCTTGAAAATATATAATATACTTCATAAAAAGTGACACTCAATCAAAACTATTTAGGTTGAACAGTCTGGATTGAAGAGATTTAGGGGTCCTCTGCTAAAGCTGACATTTTAATGGATTCATTCTCAAGGCAAAGAGTGAAAATCCATTCGGGACATCCATTTTTTTCTTGGGCAGCAAGCCTACTGCTTGAAACTGCTGAATCTCCCATCTAAATTATCAGAATTGACTCAATAATTATCTGCAGTAATTTAAAGGGGTTTTTTTTTTTCTTGACGTAAAACATCTTTATTTCCCGACCGTCCTGCCGACAGAGCAGAGATTCTTAATGCGAGTCAGCGTAACTGCAAAACACAGAGGCTTGACAGGCCAGCGTAAGAATGGAGAAATAAATAAATATATTGTACAATTTGACTTAATCCTGTCACTTTGTCTGACAGGATCTTGATGTTCCTGACTATAGAATCAGTATCAGGCTCCAGCAGACGGGATAAGACACGTTTAATTTGTGTCATTTTTTTCAATTTCTGTCCTGTTTGACAGATGTCCTCTTATGTTTTTGCCTTTTGGGTCTAGATTAGAAGAGCAGCCGAATCCTTTTATTAGTTTTAACAGTGGAAAGAGGAAACAGGAAGTGGTGGAGGTTTTACTTTACATGTCTTTCAGTTTTCAAGGGCAATTCAAGGGTGTTATCAGTGAGTTCTAACAGTAGTCTGTCTTTTGCCTTTCAAATCCTTAACTATAAGTAATGTAACTTGTGTGTATGTGTTTTTACCACCTAAAAAGGTATCTTTCTTTATGAATAATACTCATGATTCATACCTATATCCAAGGTCAGCCATTCTCAACCAGGGTTCCGTGGAACCCTAGGGTTCCTGCAGAGGTGGCTAGGGGTTCCTTGAGCTGTGGCTGATTTACCTCCTGTTTGATGGTGCCTACATAGTTCTGAGCCAATTCCACTTGGAGGAGCCAGTGATATGACACTAAGGATCTTTATAGCTCTCTGTAAAGGGGGCCATTCTTACCACCACTGTAAAAAAGGGCATTCTTCTCACTGACCACCAAAGTAAGGGGCATTGTTCCCACTGACCCCCAATAAATGGGTTTTATCAGGGGTTCCCCGAGATCTGAAAATTATTTAAAGGGTTCCCCTGGGGTAAAAAGGTTGAGAAAGGCTGTCCTAGGTGGTAGAACTGATTTTTCGTGGCATTAATTTACCTATCCATATGTAATGGCCATCGCCCAATCTGATTTGGCCTCCCAACCATGCCTTACAGCCAATGGCTGGGGGGACATTCAATCAAACAAAAGAAGACCACCCCACATTGCCACTTCCCCTCAAATCCTGCCCCAAAATAATCACAGATGGCATTATTCACCAGAGCCACTCATCTCCTTCCCTTTGCATATGCATAATTGGAGGAAGATTTAATTTTTGCTGCCAGCCTATGTCTACTGGGACCCTTAAAATTACTCTTTCGCTTAAAACAAAAATAACATTTTGCGCAGGTGTAAAATGTAAGTACCTAGAAATGTATGGTGGTATCTGCAACCTACCGCAGCTTTCATGGTCTCTATATGCCTTAATGCGAGCTCTGGCACTTCCTGGGTGGTGATGGAACTTGTCCTTTCCACTCCTGACTAATTTCAGTGAATGGCAAGTAGGGCATAACAATGAGCAAAAGGTAATGTGAAGGAGCTGAAGGGAGCAGGCAAACTGTAACAATACCTTGAAGAAAAAGAGCTTTGCCTACTCAGCATGGCCCGGGACTAGGGCATAGAGGGAGCAATGAAAGCTGCTGCACTAAGGAGATTAGAGGTGTACATTGATTGCCTGTTCCATGCCCTAATACTAGACTGATCTGATTCTAGCAGCAAAAAGAGCTAATAAAAAGCAGGATATTGTTCCAAAATACGTTTCCCAAATCTGTAAAGAAGTGCCAACAACATATGCTATGTTTTACCCATTCTGACCTGTATTGTATTATATCATGCTGACTGAGCATAGTGAGGAATATATGAAGCTTTTATTGCATGATGGAAGCAAAACTTTTATTTGCATGATTTAGGTCTGCTTAGCTACAACATGCTAGGGAGAAGGAGCAGGGAAAAAAGGATGCACTAAAGTCCCAGTTACATTTGGGTTATCTTATGTGGCCAAGAAAAATGCAAATTGTGCCTAATAGGGCAAGGTCTATAAAGCAAAACTATAGTGACTACCTATACCCTTTGACTGTTTTTATAGAAAGTAAAAATGCAGAAAAAATATATGTAGAAATATACTTTAAAGTGGTTATAAACCCTTATTGTACATAAACCCACTGAATGAATAAGCCTCAGGTGATACACAGATGGAAACAATCATTCTACATAAGTTGTACCTGTTTATATGCAGCCTTCTAAAGCACACATTTTGCACAGCATTTCAGCACTACAGAAGGCAGGGGGGCAGCAATCTGATGTCACACACTGCCCAACATAGAGCAGGGAGCTGAGTGTAATCTGGGACATGAGTGGAGGGAATTGACACCCCCCTCTACACAGTATCTCTGGTGTCCGCATAGACTGTCAGAAGTGACTAGCAGAGGAATGACAGGGCAGACAAATCACAGTAGGTGCTTCGTATCAAAGTCCACACTATAGAAGGATATGCTTTGATAATTTTTAATTTTACAGGTTTACAACTACTTTAAAGTTCATTAAGGGACACAGGATCAGAAGTAAATCAGAAACAACTGGGTAATACTGATGCCTTTAGTAGAAATTAGAGAAATTGTGACACTGTCATACATAAAAGCCTTTGGCAAGCCTGATATAAACACTCCCACGATGCTTCAGTTTTTTTTTTTGCTAGTGTCCTTGTATGATGGAAATCCTTTCCCTTTGGAGAAAAGTTTATCAATTTTTTAAGACATTTTCTACTAACAAGATAGTTTAACTTCAATCAATTAATTGTCCTGCTACTGAGCTGAACTTTTAAGCAGTTAACTGAATTGGCTAATCCTCAGCTCTGCCTTGGAGGCTATACCTGGACCCCACTACACGGAGGATTGTAGGACTTGCCCATGATGTGACCCTTTGACATTGGGCCCTGCTTGTGGCACTCACCAGACATCTAGTGCACTTGTTTGTTAGCCACAGAGTGCTTTACAAGTCAAGGGCAGTGGTATAGCCTAAGGTGTGACCCTGTCCCTGATGACTCTTTCAGGGAGATGGGGTAAAATGTAAAGGTTGTGGTGTCTGTCTGTCTCTGTGAGAATGATCTAAAGGTGAGTGTGAAAGAGGATCTTGAGGTTAATGAGTGTGATTGTGCTGAAGGATTATGGGTGGAGCTGCATATAGATGTGCGTATAGTTTATTATTGGAATTTGTTACAGGCCACCCAGTGTTAATAAGGAGGTGGAGACGCTACGCCTTGCACAGATAGAAAGGGTTGCCAGGGCTAGGGCAATAATAATGGGGGATTTTATCCTACCATGAAATTGACTGGTGTAAAAGGGTAGACATTTTTAAACCTATTCCAAGACAATTTTATGGTACAGTTCATAGAGGCCTCAACTAGAAATGATGCTTTACTAGACCTTAATGCAGAGATTATTACTAATGTTTGTATAAAGGAACACCTGGATAGCAGTGACCATAATATGATTTAATTTAATGTACACTGTAAACATCAAACACATACTGGAAAGTTTAAAGTGCTTAACGTTAAGAGAGCAAATTTTCCAAGGCTGCTCTCCAAGATGTAGACTGGGAGGGAATATTGCCATTAACCACTTGCCGACCGCTCACGGCATATATACGTCGGCAGAATGGCTCGTACAGGCACAATCACGTAAATGTACGTGGCCCTTAAACTGCCGACGTCGGGGTCGCGCGTGCCGCCGGCGGCACGCTCGCGACCCCCCTGCCTTCCCCGTGAGTGGGACCGCGGGTCCCGCGGACTCGATCGCTGCGGGAATCCCCGCGATCGTCTCACGGAGGCTCGGAGCGGGGAGATGTGTGCATCTCCCCGCTCCTCTTCTGACACTGTCAGCGATCTCTGCTCTGTGTAATCAGAGCGGAGATCGGTGACGTGTCAGTCGTAGCCACGCCCCCCCTCAGTAACACGCCCCTAGGCACACTTAACCCCTTCAGCGCCCCTGGTGGTTAACCCCTTCACTGCCAGTGTCATTTTCACAGTAACCAGTGCATTTTTATTGCACTGATCGCTGTGAAAATGTCAATGGTCCCAAAAATGTGTCAAAAGTGTCCGATGTGTCCGCCATAATGTCGCTGTCATGAAAAAAATCGCTGATCGCCGCCATTACTAGTAAAAAAAAAAAAAAATAATAAAAATGCCTTAAAACTATACCCTATTTTGTAAACGCTATAATTTTTGCGCAAACCAATCAATAAACGCTGATTGCGATTTTTTTTTACCAAAAATATGTAGAAGAATACGCATCGGCCTAAACTGAGGAAAAAAATGTTTTTTTATATATTTTTGGGGGATATTTATTATAGAAAAAAGTAAAAAATTTCATTTTTTTCAAAATTTTCGCTCTATTTTTGTTTATAGCGCAAAAAATAAAAACCGCAGAGGTGATCAAATACCACCAAAAGAAAGCTCTATTTGTGGAAAAAAAGGATGCCAATTTTGTTTAGGAGCCACGTCGCATGACCGCGCAATTGTCAGTTAAAACGACACAGTGCCGAATCGCAAAAAGGGGCCTGGTCATAATGGCCTGTATTGGTCCGGGGCTTAAGTGGTTAAAGAACACAGAACAGAAACGGGAATGCTTCACTGTATGCAAACACGCTGCTAAATATACTCCCATGCTCAAAAAGTTTAAAATGCTAAAAATAAAACCTATGTGGCTCACATCCAAAGTTAAACTAGCTATAAACAATAGGAAAAGAACATTTAAAAAAATAAAAATGAAGAAACACTATCATTTAAATGTTACAAAGAAAATCACAGAATATGTAAGAAGGAAATCAAGGCTGCAAAAATTTTAAACGAACGACAGGTTGCAAAAGAGAGTAGGGCAAATCCCCAAAATTCTTCAAATATATTAACACTAAAAAGGTCAAGTCTGAGCGTGTAGGCAGAGGACATCACCGTACGGGGAATTGTAAATATCTCCTAAACCGTGTAGGTTTAGGAGATATTTCCAGCACCTACAGGTAAGCCTTAATCTAGGCTTACCTGTAGGTGAAAGTGGTTGTACAATCACAAGGTTTTTTCCCTTCATGCAAATGCATAAAGGGAAAAAACCTTCTGTGTGCAGCAGCCCCCTAATACTTACCTGAGCCCCCTCTTGATCTGGCAATGTCCAAGAGAGCCTTGTTTTTTCGTTTGAATCGCACTCCTGATTGGCTTTGGGCAGCAGTGGGAGCCATTGGCTCCCACTGCTGTCAATCACACACAGTGAGCCAATCAGGAGAGAGGGGGCGGATGTGAATAGACACACAGAGCCACGGGTCAGGAGGACACCTGCTTGGGTCCCCCCACAGCAAGCTGCTTGCTGTGGGGGGCACTCGACAGGAGGGAGGGGCTAGGAGCACCGGCGTGGGACCCTAAAAGAGGAGGATCGGGGCTGCTCTGTGCAAAACCATTGCACAGAGCAAGTAAGTATAACATGTTATTTTAAAGAAAAAAAACAAAACAAGAAACAAGGCTTTAATATCCCTTTAAGAACGGGTTCTGGCTAGCTTAGTACTGTAGGAACAGCATGTACTATGCACTCCAAACTATAGATGGCGCTGTAGTGATATACTAGCATTCATGTGTTTATATATGCTTGTATATTCTGCCCAAGAAGGACGTTTTTTCTCTGCTGTCTCCTGTAATGCTGTTCTCACATGTATGCTGTTCTCCTATGCAAGTAAAGCTGAATTTTACATTCCTTGAGATTTCAGTGCATCATCTTGTCACATAACCAACACAGGCACAAAATACTGCAAGTGCTGCATCCAAGCTACTGAAAAATGGCAAGTTGCTCGGATGTGAGGTTTGCAATCGCAAACCTCAACAATACTGACTGCCAGCTGTGGAAGTTCTAGCTGGAGATGCTGCTAAACAAAGATGACTTGTGACAAGTACTGAATACAGACAGAACCACGAATGGACTCACGGGCGAATGGGTGTGCTAGTGCAAGATGATCAACTTATCCACATATGAAAAGGAAGTACAGCTAAAGGTATGTGGACTGCGCTACAAAAAAATGCATGGGCGTTCAAACCTAAACATTAAACTATACCTGCTATGCAAGCTATATAAGATGATGCTAGTAAAAGAACAGGAAATGTGTGAACAATGTGAATGCCGGAAACAGCTACATGCAATTGGAGAGAAAATTAAAGATAGCCATGTAGTGGAGCTACTGCTATGCAGCCTTCCAGAATCATATAATGCCCTTATTAACGCTTTAGAAGCCAGACTCAAGCAAGAATTATCACTAGAATACGCCAAAGGAAAAATAATTGATGAATATAACACAAGGAAGGAAAATATACACAATGAAGATACTGAGAAAGACCTTAAGGTGCACAAGGGTTCTAAGCAAAGCATGTTTTTGCTGTAAAAAGACTGGTCACCTAAAAAAGGACTGTTCAATCTGGAAAGCCAAACAGCGAAGGCAATTGCTATCCACAAAATAAAGAGTTAAAACAGTCACAATAGAAATTGCAGGCACATCATGGAGTGACACCTTTAACGTGACTCAGAGTAGTATACCACACAGTTGGTGTATAGACTCAGATGCAACAAGCCACATGACCAGTGAGGAGAATGTCTTTACAGAATCTAATTTAAGAGCAAAAGACAAATGGGGTTGATTTACTAAAACTGGAGAGTGCAAAATCTGGTGCAGCTGTGCATGGTAACCAATCAACTTCTAACTTCTGAATTCTACATTCATTAAGATCTCAGTGCCTCATCTTATCACATAATCAACAAGCAGGTTGTTTAACCACTTGCCGACCGCCGCACGCAGATGTACGTCGACACAATGGCATGGGCAGGCACATTGGCGTACCTGTACGTCCCTTTAAATCTGCCGCCCAGTGGGCGCGCGCGCCTCGTGAGCATGCTCGCGGGTTTCCCGGGAACTCGATGTTCCCGGGCGGCCCGCGATTGCGGTCGGCAAAGGCAGAACAGGGGGATGCCTTTGTAAACAAGGCATTCCCCTATTCTGCCTAGTGACACTGTCACTGATGGCTGTTCCCTGTGATCGGGAACAGTCATCAGTGACGGGTCATGTGTAGCCACGCCCCCTAACAGTAAGAATCACTCCTTAGTACTGACAACTACAGCACCACCTAGTGGTTAACCCCTTCACTGCCAGTGTCATTTTTACAGTAATCAGTGCATTGGTCCCAAAAATGTGTCAAAAGTGTCCGATGTGTCTGCTATAAAGTCGCAGTCACAATAAAAATTGCTGATCGCTGCCATTACTAGTAAAAAAAAAAATATTAATAAAAATGCCATAAAACTACCCCCTATTTTGTAGATGCTATAACTTTTGCACAGACCAATCAATAAACGCTAATTGCGATTATTTTTTTTACCAAAAAATATGTAGAAGAATACTTATCGGCCTAAACTGAGGAAAAAAAACATTTTAATATATTTTTGGGGGATATTTATTATAGCAAAAAGTTAAAAATATATATATTTTTTTTAAATTGTCGCTCTATTTTTGTTTATAGCGCAAAAAATAAAAACACCAGAGGTGATCAAATACCATCAAAGAAAAGCTCTATTTGTAGGAAAAAAAGGACGTCAATTTTGTTTGGGAGCCACGTCGCACGACCGCGCAATTGTCAGTTAAATCGACGCAGTGCCGAATCGCAAAAAGTGGCCAGGTCTTTGACCAGCAAAATGGTCCCGGGCCGAATCGGTTAAAAACAGAGCTGGATGCATTCCTAAATGCACACAATATAACTGGATATTAACATTTAGAAATAATAGTGACAGGGGTAGGAAAATCCATTGGAATATCCAATATACTCATAGGGAATAGGGAAGGAATTTATTTCCCCCATTGGATCATGCTTTTTTGGGGTTTTATTGTGCCTATAAAGGTTTTCTATTTGTGTGGGTTTTTTTTTTTTGGTTGAACTAGATGGACTAGTGTCTTTTTTCAACCTAACTATGTGACTTCCTTTAAAAGTATGTTCATGGGGTGAAAAAAAATCATTATCCAGGGAGGAATTTTGAACAAAATCACTGCCATGTTTGCTTACTCAGAATGTATGGGCCACATGCTTTTTTCTATGTCTTCTTCTCATAAGTCTGTATTGAACTCATCTCGTCTGTAGCTGCAGCAACCTCTGAGCATGATTTATGAGGAGTCCTATACATTTGTTCTAGTTGAGTCTATGAACGGAACTTATCAAACGTGGAGCAGAGTCTGGAGCAGCTATGCACCAGCGTCTATCTTCAGTTTGTCCAGTTAAGCTTTGACAATAAAAGAATCTGATTGGTTGCCATTCACAACTGCTCCAGATTCTAGTTACTCCTGTTCTGATAAATTCCCCTTATATCTTAAAGGGGTTGTGAAGGCAGAAAGATTTTTTTAAAATCTTAATGCATTCTATGCATTAAGATAAAAAGCCTGTGTGCAGCAGCTGCCTCAGCCCCCTTAACACTTACCTGAGGTCCCTCTCTGTCCAGCGATTTCCACCAGTGCCTAAGCCATCTGAGATTTTCCTTCCTGATTGGCTGAGACACAGAAGGGGTACCATTGGCTCCTGCTGCTGTCAATGAAAAATTAAGCTAGCCAATCAGGGGAGAGGGGGGCGGGGACAGGTCAGGGCTCTGTGTCTGAATGGACACAGAGAGCTGTGACTCAGCTTGGGTGCCTCCAAAGTAGGGATGAGCCGAACACCCGGTTCGCACCAGAACCTTCAAACGGACCGAAAGTTCGCACAAACGTTTGAACCCTATTAAGTACAATGGACGCAAACGTTCGAAATCTAAAGTGCTAATTATAACGACTAATATGCATGTTATTGTCCTAAAAAGGGTTTGGGGACCCGGGTTCTGCCCCAGGGGACATCAATGCAAAACGAAGTTTTAAAAACTGCCGTTTTTCGGGAGCAGTCATTTTAATGATGCATAAAGTGAAAAAAAAAGTGAAATATTCCTTTAAATATCGTACCTGGGGGGTGTCTATAGTATGCCTGTGAAGTGGCACGTGTTTCCCGAGTTTAGAACTGGCCCTGCACAAAATGACATTTGTAAAGGAAAAAAAGCCATTTAAAACTGCTTGCGGCTTTAATGTAATGTCTGGTCCCGGTAATATGGATGAAAATCTTTGAGAAAAATGGCATGGCTACCCCATCACACCCCCCCCCCCTACCCCAGCCCATTACCAGCCCCTTTGGGTCTAGTATGGATATTAAGGGGAACCCTGCACCCAAAATAAAAAAAGGCCCTATATACTCTGAACAGCAGTATACAGGCGGTGCATACAAGACAGGGACTGTAGGTTTGTTCTTATGTAGAATCTGTTTGTAATTTTGAACAGGTACATTGTTTAAGTGTAGCTCCAGCCCAAAAATCTATTTTTAAGCTTTTTGGAAAACATAGGTAAGGGTTATCACCCCTGTAACATTTGTTTTGCTGTGTGTGCCCCTGTTCAGAACATTTCACCTCACTTTCCGTCCCAATGACAAATGTTTTTGAAAAGTGGGGTTTTTATTGAAACAAGGATTGGTGATAAAGCATCAGTAGAGGGGAGACACGTTTTTCCCATATTAACTCTTACAGGAGAGAATTTCCCTTCCTAGGGGTAGATTTCCTCTCACTTCCTGTTGTCTCCTTCCGTTTGCAAGTAGGAGTCGTTTGTAAGATGTTTGAAAGTAGGGGCCTGCCGTATATACTCTGCTGAAATTTGCCCCTTAGATGTTGGTGTTGCCACAACACTGTGAGCCCTCACAGTTACTCTTGGTGGGTGCTGGAACGCCCTGCTGTGAACTATTATATCAGGAATTGTAATTACATGCCATTGTTGAACAGTGGTAGGAAAAATTGGGCCTTTGGTGGTGGTGCTGGTGCTACAACACTGTCAGCCCTCACAGTTACTCTTGGTGGGCGCATGAATGGGCCCTACTGTAAATTATTAGATCAAGAATTGTAATTGCATGCCCCTGTTGAAGAGGGGCAGAAAAATTCGGCCTTTGGTGGTGGTGTTGCCACAACACTGTAAGCCCTCACAGTTACTCTTGGTGGGCGCAGGAATGGGCCCTGCTGTGAATTATTAGATCAAGAATTGTAATTACATGCCCCTGTTAAACAGGGGCAGAAAAATTGGGCCTTAGGCACTGGTGCCACAACACTGCAACCCCTCACAGATACTGTACTTGGAGCACAGCAATGAGCCCTGTTGCAAAGTATTGCATCAAAAATTGTAATTACACGCCCCTGTTAAATGTATACTGTGCCACTAACTCCTGCAGATGCCTGTATTAGAAAACAGCAATGACGGGTATATACAGGTGTATACTGTGCCACTAACTCCTGCAGATGCCTGTATTAGAGAACAGCAATGACGGGTATATACAGGTGTATACTGTGCTGGGGCACACAACACCCACTAACTGCTGCAGATGCCTGAGAAAAGAACACCCTGTCCCTGCCTGCCTATCTAGCTTCAAGAACAGCAATAAAGTGTAGATCCAGGTGTATACTGTGCTGGAGGCACACAACACCCACTAACTCCTGCAGATGCCTGAGAAAGGAATAGAACATAGAACACACTGTCCCTGCCTATGTATCTCTTTCCCTGCACGCCGGAACACACTGCACAAGGCCGCCGCGCTGGCGGCCTTTTATAGTGTGGGGCGTGTACTAAACCCCCCTGAGCTATGATTGGCCACAGGCATCCTGCCTGTGGCCAATTATGGCTCTCCTCGCTGCCGGCGCTGTGATTGGCCAAGCATGCAGGGTCACAGTGCATGCTTGGCCAATCACAGTGCCGGGATTGCATTGCGATGGCCCATAACGTTCGATCTTTGGCGAACGATCGAACAGCCGATGTTCGAGTCGAACGTATGTTCGACTCGAACACGAAGCTCATCCCTACTCCAAAGCAAGCTGCTTGCTGTGGGAGCACTGAACCAGAGGGAGGGACTAGGAGCACAGAAGAGGGACCCGCAAAGGGGAGGATCTGGGCTGCTCTATGCAAATCCATTGCAACAGAGCAGGTAAGTATAACATGTTTGTAAAGTCTCGTTTTTTTTCCCCTATAAAAATAACAATCACTTTAAAAGTCTCAGTCTATTTATATAGCTTCAAGGTTTAAAGATACCATATCATTTCTTGCTGACACAGTACAAACATGTTTAAAACTGCGTCAACCTGTGTCTGAAATTACTTTTGATCTAGTTCAGGTTCTGTAGCTCCTAAGACTATCAACATGTTTCCAGTTTGCTTCTTATTTAAACCTGCTCTGTAGGGAGACTGGACTCCTTCTGACAAACCGTTTTCTCTTCTCAAATGCTTTGCTGTGCAGTATCTGTTTGAAAATACATTTAATACAATTGTGAGTTTAGGTTGACAAGTGATTGGAAGCCCTTTCCAAGTCCTTGTTCTCTGTGGCATGTCCTGCTATGCAACTTGCTATAGCTTTCATAGTGATTTTTCAGACTATCCAGGTATGGACTACGTGCATAAATGACGAACATGAAACCATCTTTATTGACAATTCAGTTATGGAATGTTTTGAGCTTATACTCATGGCTTTACACTAATTTGATGACGGATTAGCCTCATCTCCAGAACGAGTCTTATAGCTATTAATATGCAGAGAACTTATTGGGTTAAAAATGATTGGTCTGTGAAAGAAAAAAAAATGCTTGCTCTATGTGCACTTTGATGGGGAATTTCTCTTGTGTGCCCTCCTGGACAACTTTTTTTAAGATGTCACTGGCAGAATAAGTAATCTTTTGCCCCAGGAAAACAAATTCAGGCCTCAAGCTGGGAAAACGCCCTTCTCTGAAAACCAAGAAGAGTTCCTTCTGTTTCTCCCAGGCATAAGTCCGGTCCCCATATCACATCACTCAGAGCTCTTGAACTCCCAAATCTTACAAGACAAGTCCTCTTTGCAATGAAGGGATGACTCCAAAAGTGTGGGGACCTCTGATGGATTTTGTGAACACCTTGACCAAAAGCCACCTGGATGCATGATTAAAATATCAAGGGGCTAGGAGATAGAGTTTCAATCTCTACCTCTACCCTGCTTCATATCCTCCAACCTGCCTGTGTCTTCACATAGTCTAACAAACCTCCATGCTACCCTGGCAGATTTCGAGGAGTTTTTGTCTCTGTTCCAGAAGTGGACCGTTTTTAAGGTTCTACTTAAACCATTTATTATTATTAAAGCCAAAATGCTTGCATATAGCTATGAAATGCACTGCTATATGCAAACATAATGTGTAAAAAAAAAATCACTTCCCCAGAGTAGTTCAATGTTACTATGGTAACATAATACTGCTCTGGTCAAAGTGTGTTCAAAAAAATTGCAAAAAATAAAATAAACTTTTCCCCGATCACCGACACCCTAGTTATATGATGACGCTGTACTGCACTGGAGACAGTATGTAATAAAAAAATAAAAATGATTTCAAGAACTTATGACAAAAATTGGCAACTTCAAAAAACTCACCATGCCTCTTACTAAATATCTTGGACTATCTACTTTCCAAAAAGGGGCAATTTGGGGGATATCTGCATTGCATACTAGTCCATTATGTGACACTTACCTGCAAAAGAATCCAGCGATGTCCCCTGTGTAGGCAGCGTCCATCTTCTCGCCCCTCTTCCTTCCCGGGCCGCGGAATCCGGCTCTGTGATTCCCCGGAGCCGCGTGACGTCACTCCTGCGCATACGCACGATAACGGTTCACGCTAGGGAAGAAACGGCACGGAGTTTCGTTTCTTCCCAGCGCATGCGCCGTTAACATTTTCGGCGGACTAAAAGTGAAATATCTCCTAAACGGCGCACGTTTAGGAGATATTTCCATTACCTATAGGTAAGCCTTATCTAGGTAGAAGTAACAAAAAATGGTTTACAACCACTTTAATGACATTGGCTGTATGTTTGCGGTTGTTGTCCTGCTGCAGAATAAATTTGGGGCCAATCACACGCCTCCTTTTATGGTATGGCATGATGGGTTTCTGCCTGTATTTCTCAACATTGAGGACACCATTGATCCTGACCAAATCTACAACTCCATTTGCAGAATTGCAGCCACAAACTTGCAAGGAACCTCCACCATGCTTCACTGTTGCCGGCAGACACTCATTGTACCGCTCTCCAGCCCTTTGGCGACCAAACTGCCTCCTGCTACAGCCAAATATTTCACGTTTTGTCTCACCAGTCCAGAGCACCTTGCTTCCATTTTTCTGCACACCGGTTCTTATGTTTTCAGGCATAGTTGAATCAATTAGCCTGGTTTCCGCATCAGGGGTATGGCTTTTTGGCTGCAGTTCTTCCATGGACAGACTTCTTTGAACAATAGATGGGTGTACCTGGGCCCCACTGCTTTCCACCAGTTCTGTGCTGATGGCAATGCTGGACATCTTCTGATGTCGAAGGGAAGTGAGCATGATGTATCTTTCATGTGCTGCATTAGGTTTCCTTGGCCAACCACTGCGTCTGCAGTCCTTAACATTGCCCTTTTCTTTGTGCTTTTTTAAAAGAACATAAACAGCACATCTAGAAACCCCAGTCTGCTTTGAAATATTTGCCTAGGAGAGACCTTGCTGATGCAGTGTAACTACCTTGTGTTTTGTTGCTGTGCTCAATCTTGCCATGGTGTATGACCTGTGACATGAAACTGTCTTCCACAACCTCACCTTAGTAGAAAGCTTTGACTGTTCCTCCCTCAGTTTTAAGCCTCCTACCCAGCTATTTCAGGTACTGACTGTTTCAACTTACATATAAAATTGATGATGAATAGCACCAGTTTAGTGTAGCGGGGTCTTCAAATTTAGGGGAATGTTTGAGTGGTAGTTGTACTCAAACACCTTATTTGATAGGGCTTTGCTAAACCATTTTATACCACAGGTGGGATACTGGTGTATAGTTCCCTGTGGCCTTTGGATGGCGCTGCCATCAGGGGCTTGGGTTCAACTGCTGGTATAGTGCTGTGCCTTGGATGTCCCCTCTCAGCGGTGGTATGGTGGGCGTGTCGGCCTGCTGTGCATGCCGGGAGAGCATATAAAAGGGGCAGTCACTACCTGTGTGGTGTGTTATTCCCGGGGGTCCTACCCCGGGAAGTGTGTTGTTCTGTTCGTCGGCCACCCCAGGCCCCTTTAGCCCGAGGGTGGGGTTTCAGGATCGAGAGTACCGGGACTTCCTGGCCGGGTACACTGGCGGATCAGTCCCAGGCACCTTTAGCCCTGGGGCTGCAACTGAAGGCCTTGGGTCCAGCACCTTTGGCTGGGGCCCACGGAGGGAAGAGGAATCCCAGGGTGCTGCCTTGCGAGGAGACCCGTATCTGGAAGAGGAGGCTGGGGGAGGACCGTTCCGAGGGACTGGTGAGAGATCACAGTGAAGGAAGGGGCCCGGTAACTCTCTGGAGGGATGTCATCTCCCTGAAAGAGGCCTAATACCACAAGCAAAGTTCACCAGGTCTGTGGCAGAGACCCAAAGTTTACCAGGTCTGTGGCAGGGACCCAAAGTTCACCAGGTCTGTGGCAGGGACCCAAATTCACCCGTAACAGTTCAAGCAGAGACTGTGTGTAATCTAATTCGAGCATCACTCCGGCTGCTAGGATCCACTCTAATGGGAGACTATCCGGGTGAGCTGAGCCTACTTGAGGAGACAGGTAGTGAATCGTATACTTGTTTGTGCCTGGACCTACTCCAACACCTTTTGCTGTCCTTTTCTCCATCCACCCTTTCCTATTTAGTGACTGTGCATATGAGAAAATAAACTCTACGTTGGAGTTGCAACTGGTGTGGACCTTGGAGTTATTGGGGGAAATAGAGACTTGTCTTTATTGCAGTGAAGACAGGAACCATTCTCTGGAGAACCTAGCCATGGAGACCCAGTTACATTTACACCGCTCAACCTCTTCACACAGGAGGGTACGGGCATGTGGCATGGTGTGCCCCTTTTCCTACAAGTGAGCCAAAGGTAGGAAAAAGGGGTCCGGTTGCTACATTAGTATAATTGATTAGTCATACAGCTGAATCTAATCCTACAAAATCCCTGACTTTGAGCAAGTGTACAAAGTGTGCAAGTGTAAGAACTGATGCTGGTTTGAAGCCAAAGGATAGTTTTACACTAGATATTGATATGATTTAGATTTGTCTTCTGTGCGCTCACTTTGCAGTTTGTAAATTGATAAAAATAATTAAAATATACATATATTTTTGAAAGCATGCTTAATTTACAGAATTTCTTCACACCTGCCTGAAACTTTTGCACATTACTGTATATGTTTGTTTTGTTTTTTGTTTAAAAAATAAAATAAAAATTGTTCCATACTGTCCTATTTTCAGTCTTATAACGTATGTACATTAATAAAGTTAGAAACCCAATCACTGGAAGAGCCTTTTCCCCCCAGTGGAGCCTTCAATATAATTTTCAGGTGGCAGGGAACCTCAGCTAAAATGAATTAATCAAGGTCAGAGGGAAGAATGTCGCTTACACTGGTGGTTAGTGGAAAGAATGCGCCCTTACAGTGATGGTCAGAATGCCACCCTTTAGACAGCTAAAAAGATCATTGATGTCATGCTGCTTGCTCTGTCAAGTGGCATTGGACCTGGAACTATGCAACCAGTCACTGTGGCTGGAAGATCAGATTAATAAGTCACTAGTTTTTTTTTATCATACTATAAGAGCCGGTTCACATAGGGGCGACTCGTCAGGCGACTCAGCCGCCTGACAACTCGCGCTCCGCTCTGTTCAATGGGAACCATTCTAATAGGAGCGACGGAAGTCGCTCCGACTTAGAAAAAGGTTCTTGTACGACTTTGGGGGCGACTCAGGGCGACTTCCATTGACTTCAATACAGAAGTCATTTTGCAAGTCACCTCTCAAGTCGTCTTGAGATCGCCTTGCCGAGTCGCCCCCAAAGTCGTGCCGCCCCAGTGTGAACCGGCTCTAAGGGCTGTCCAACTGCAGTGTGTCCCTCTTAGCATTTTACTATGCCTGGGAGGGACAGGTGCAGCGTCCATGCTGGGTACAGGTAGCCGGTTTATAAGTATATGACAAGCTGTGGCTTGACAGGGCTGAACGCTGTACCGAGTGGGACTGACATTTAAGACCCTGTGTATTCAGGGAAGAAGATCAAAAATGTAGAAGAGACATGTGGCCAGCAAGGCCAATCACTAATCTCTGTGCACAATGATGAAAGCCTACCTCTGTTAATGATGGAGGCAGTGGGATAAATATGAGAACACATTTTATAGAAGTCCTTTGATCATATTCACCATGTTGTGGTTTTATCTAATCTTATGTTTGGTGCGGTGTAAGATTAAGTGGTGGTTACTAAAAGGATCCTTCAAACTATAAACTCTGAATTCTGTTCAAGCTGGCGTTCAGAGACAGACATCCAATAATATGTATTCAACTATGACTCCTGAAATGATTGAGCATCTTGCATAGCGAGATCTATAAGCAGTTCTTTTCATACAATCTCTCTACACTTACAGCTTTTTTTGCATGGGGCTCGCTTGTGCCACAAAGGTTGATTTTTCCCTCTTTGCACTTATGTCACTTATGTCACATTTTACCACTATTTCACAGGAATTTTCAAGCCTCATTTCCAGTTATTTCTTTCATACCACAATAGAGTTTTTAATGTTAAGTTCTGCATAAAAAATGTCAGTAAATGGTATAAAATATGTGGAAAATAGGTAAAAGATACAAAAGAGCTGAATTTAGCAGATGTGCAAAACAAACTGAAAAAATACACCAGAGTCCCAGAAAAACAAAACCAAATTCTTCTCATGAAAACAGATGACAATTTCTTCTCACTGTTATATAACGGATTCGCAGTGAGGTGGGAATTTGGCGTATAATAAAGAACTGGAAAGTGGAGACATTTTAAAACTTGCAAAATAAACATAACATTTTAGACTTTTGAGGCTAGCTTCAACTTGTGGGTTGTAGTAACCTTGGTAAAAATGTGTGTCTTGCCAAATGTCATTCATTTAGAGTAACAACCAATGTACATATGCAGTGTTTTGCAATTAACCCTTTTGCTGCCCCAAACCATATATTCTCTGAAAGCATGTGACCCGTAGAATAAAAGAAAAATGAAGGTACACAAAACTGTAAAGTAACTTAATTTCTCTAAAAGTCTGAAGGTTTTCATTTTTCATTTACAGCTTTTAGAATTTTTAAAAGACCCCATAAATGATACATTGTTATTGATTTTTTTAGGCTCCACAGTAGTTGTACATTGCAAATATTTCTCAAATCGCTAAAAAACAACCCCCCCCCCCCCCACTAAAATCCACAAATAAACACAACATAACTAAAATTCCTGCTAAATTCGTACTAAGGCTTTGTTTACATGTGATGTAGTAAATCGTATGCCCATGGAGGGCAATGTTTACCCACACAGGAATGCACAGGTTTTCTGTGCAGCCCTGTGCAGGCAGTCCCATTCATGTCGATTGGGACACAGCAGCTGCAAGGACAGATCTCACAGCCATGGGGGTATAGGTGCATGGCCCCAAACACAGATAGCGTGAGTTCCAGGACATGCACCCAGATGTATGTCAAGTTGGGAGCAGTGGCTGTGTCCATGCAGCTGCTGCGTCCCAATTGACATCAATAGGACTGCCTGCATGGGGATGCACGAAACAGCTGATACACCTTTATACCTTGTCCTGCATTTTTGGAGACAGTACATATATGACATTTAAACAACCAACACAGGCACATTTTGTGTTTTTTCAGGGTGGGCTTATTTCCCTAAGACCCAGTTCACACAGGGGCGACTCCAGATGAGACTTCTGGTTGCCCCGAGTTGGCCCAAGTCGTGCTATTTTTAAAACTAATTGAAGTGAATGGAGATGTTTTAATGCACACGACTGCAGTCGCTCCGACTTCAAAAAAGGTTCCTGTACTACTTCAATCAGACTTCTAGGCGACCTGTAGGCAACTTGTACCATTGATTTCAATGGAAGTCACTTGGAAGTCTGATCAGTGTTCATTTTGAAGGCAACTTTACAGGAAGATAACATACATTTCTCAGGCAAACCCCTCCCTCCCACAGAGCTGATTCTTGTTTTATTGGCCACTGGAATGTCTCCTGTCCTGGAGGCAACTTCAGTCGTGTTGTAAATCACCACTTAGTCGCTCTGCGATTCATGCTCAAGTCGTGTCTGAGTCGTGTTGAAGTCTGAAGTCGTGTTGAAGTCGTGTTGCCCCTGTGTGAACCGGCTCTAAAGCTTGTATTATTTAGAACAAAATATTGCAATGTTTTTGCCAGCTATTTTTGCAGTTTTTATTCTATACTTATTATATAGGCTACATTCACATGGGCGACCAGGATTCTTGTCCATAGAGCTAAATGTTGCATGCACACATCCAAGTGGTTACATGCAAATAGAGCCTCTGATGGACCCTGGATACAGACAGTGTGGGGGAGATTTACTAAAACTGGAGCACTCAGAAATTGCTGCAGCTGTGAATGGAAGCCAGTCGGCTTTTAAAGCGGAAGTAAACCCATCCATAAAACAGTTTAATTTCTGGCACGTGTCTGAAATGTAACACTCCCATTGGTTGTGCTCTCACCCAAACTATCAAGCCTTCCAATGACTGGTGTCATAACTGATCACATGTGCAGCATCATGGCAGTTGTAGATTAAACAGAGGCAAAGATGGCAGCTTCCTTGGCTGAAAACGATAGGAGGGTTTACTACCACTTTAACTTCAGCTTGTTCAATTAAGCTTTGATTAAAAAACCTGGAAGCCGATTTGTTTTTATGCAGAGCTATATCAGATTTTTCATAGTCCAGTTTTAGTAAATCTCCTCCTGTGTGTCCAGGGATGGAGTTTCTGTGGAGCCTTTGGCCTCACACAAACTAGCCACAGCTAATCGTCCAGTTTGTACGTGGCCATATTAATGAGCACATCTGTATTCAGAGGCAGCATTTAGCTAGGATCTGAACACAAATAAATATCCTCCCCCAGCCACCTTAGGAAGATTGTGCTGTTGTTTCTTCAGTAGCTGTTTTCTCCCCAACCTCCTTTTTTTTCTGTAACTTAATAATTAAAGTGGAAGAAAAGCCTAATGCCGCGTACACACGACTGTTTTTAATGTCATTGAAAAAAACAAAGTTTTTCTTGACGCGATTCTTCTCAAGCCTTCCTTGCCTACACACTATCGTGAAAAAAAATGCTTGAGCAAAGCGCAGTGACGTACGAAACGTACGACGGCACTATAAAGGCGAAGTTCCGTTCGGATGGCGCCACCCTTTGGGCTGCTTTTGCTGATCCTTGTGTTAGTAAAGTTTGGTGAGAGACGATTTGCGCTTTTCAGCCTCGTGCTCTTCAGTCCGTTACAGCGTGACGAATGTGCTATCTCCATTATGAACACTAGTTTTACCAGAACAAGCGCTCCCGTCTCATAACTTGCTTCTGAGCATGCGCGTTTTTTTCACGTCGTTAAAGCCTACACACGCCCGTTTTTCACAACGAGAAAAACGACGACGTGAAAAATGATGAGAAAAAATAGAGCATGTTCCAAATTTTTAATGCCCATTTTTCACGTCGCGAAAAATGCTCTGGAGCCTACACACGATCGTTTTTAATGACCAAATTAAACATTTTTATTTTTCTCGTCATGAAAAACGGTCGTGTGTACACGGCATAACTGTAACTTATTATTAAAAATGTTCTCTCCCCCCTCCTCCTACCTATCCTACCTTCCCTCTATAAAAAAAAATCTGTGTACCAATCTGTTTTTAATTCACTAGTCTAGTCACATGATCTTGCAGCTCTGGTTCTCCGGAGTAAGGGAGCACTTGATAACGACTGTGAATTCCCAGAGCTGTGATATTACCCATAGGTTTGACCCCACCCATGACCTAGCCGTTGACAGCGCTCCCTCCTCTCCCCTGCAGCAGCCACACACAGGGAAGCCGGAGCAGAAGGATCACATGATCAGACTAAAAATGTGAGCGGATTAAACATATGTAAGATTCTTTTTTACACTGAGTAGGTAGGAGGAGGGGGAGGAAATATTTTAAAGTCTAGTTTGTTAAAGTGATTGTAAAGTCTTGTTTCTTTTAGTCAAAAATAGCAAACATGTTATACTTGCCTGCTCTGTGTAGTGGATTTGCACAGAGCAGCACAGATCCTCCTTTTCTCAGGTCCCACTTCCATGCTCCTGGCCCCTCCCTCCTCTTGAGTGCCTCCACAGCAGGCAGCTTGCTATGGGGGCACCTAAGTCGAGCTGTAGCTCCCTGTGTCAATTCAGACACTGAGCTGCGGTTCGGCCCGCCCCTTTCTCTCCTCATTAGCTGACTTTTGAATGGCACCACAATGCTATCTCAGCCAATGAGAAGGGGAGTCTTGTGCAGCCGAGACACTCCTACAACATCGCTGGATGTAGCTGGGCTCAGGTAAGTATTAGGTTGGCATCTACACACAGAAGGTTTTTTATCTTAATGCATTAAGATAAAAAAACCTTCTGCCTTTACAATCACTTTAAACTTTTCTTCCACTGCAAAAAGAAAAGAAAAAAAAAGGCCTTTATTTGAAAACGTTAGTTTCTCAAACATCTATATCTCATTTTTTTAATTATTGACCTTGGACAAACATTAAAGGGTATTTTGTACTATTTTTGCACAACATTTATTAAGGTCAGGCATAACCAAATAACATTTACTTACAAACCTCAATAGCTCAGGCTAAAAGCTACACACATGGCTCCTCCCTTATTGGAATAATAAAGTCCAAACTGTATGTAAAACTAAACTCAACTCATAAACAGGCAGCATCTATGTTGTCTCTTTAGCTAAGCCAATGCCATATCTACAAAGTGCTGAAGTCAGAGAGTAAACAACAACCAAGCATATAGCAGAGGTCAGTGATGGCAGAAGCAGAGGTCAGTGTTGGCAGCCTACAGCACAGAGATGTGTTTTTAAGTAACTGTTATTTTGTAAAGTGCAGAACCACTGACCACTTTTGAGCCTGAATGGGTTCTCTATTATTTCACATTTTCAAAATATTGAGCCTTTTCAAAGCAAAAAGTGTTAAAGGCTACACTTACAGTTCTGTATTGTAGATAACTCCAGGAATGTCACTTAAAACTAACAATTTCAGTGTGAGCGGAATGCAATAGGGGAATTGTGCAATGAAAACTATAATGGTCTCTACAAGCTTTGCACATTTTCCCTGGCTGTGTGTGACAGCATAAATATTATAAAATTAGGATTTCAATTAAAATAATATATATCACTAGGCCATAAAAAGGATCTATATCCCAAAATGATAAAATGCCAGCGTATTACAAAATATGCATCTGTGACTATTTATACCCATCAGCCAAAGCATGTTTGCCTTAGCTCATCCAGATTTAAATCCTCTGCAGTGTTACTGACACCCGTCTGACCAGGCGGGCACTGGCTCTGCTTAGGTTGGAAGGTGCCCAAGGCTAATTCTCAGCAGTTCATTTAGTTCCGATTCAATCTACATGACAGCAACGTCTATAAATCTTGTTTTAATGAGAACTCTCCACCTGCCTGCCCCAGCATTTAATAAAATCTGAGCTGGTTTGGAAGCCCTCCAACAATCGCACATCTTTAACCCCTCGCTGTGACTGTCAGCTGTGCCAGAGATGCTGCTGCCCACTTTAGAAAAATTTGGGGAAATGTAAGATAGGCATCTCCTAGGCTGACAAGTTATGGTTTGTAATTAATTGTGACTCTGTGGGTTTGTGCTGTGCCGAGTAGTTATGAATGCAAAACACAGGAGACACACAACGCACTAGAAGATACAATGGAGCTTATTTCTAATCCATTGACTTCTACTAACCACACAAACAAATGCAGCTCTGTACTCATTCAGTCATCCTTAAAATAGAAGTGTGGGAATTAAAAATAAACAATCATACTCATCTATATGGCTGCAGCTCTGATCCCAGCTGCAGCTTTCCCCTCACTGCCTGTAGACCGAGAACTGAGCAATCAAACACTGCTGATCACTCAGTTCTCAGTCTTCAGTGAGCAGAGAGCCGGTGACTATCAGTCACTGTCTCTCTGCTCTGCCCTGCCCCTCCAGCCCGCTTTGAAGCGCCAAGCTGTGGAGGGGGGTGGGAACGGCTGGCTCAGGCTCTCAGTAGGATGAATATGTGGACAGCCGCACTCCAAAAAAAACGTTAAGGTAGCCTTTAATTAAAAATTGCAGAGCACTACAAATCACAGCAGACAAAAAGGGGGTACAACTGACATGTTTCGCACTGGGAACTGACTAAGCACTAGTTCCCAGTGCGAAACATGTCAGTTGTACCCCCTTTTTGTCTGCTGTGATTTGTAGTGCTTTGCAATTTTTAAATAAAGGCTACCTTAACGTTTTTTTTGGAGTGCGGCTGTCCACATATTCATCCTATTTCTTGCCACATGCATTGCCTGCACCCTTGTATCCGAGAAGACATTGATTGCCGGATTGCACCCACCTGGAGCGGTATCTCTCTCTCTCTCAGGCTCTCAGTGGCTTGCTGAGACTAAGCCAGCTGCCAGTCCAGGCATCTGGCTGTTTTCTCCTTTTATTTCTCCTCCTAATAACATGCTCCTTGTCAGCACATGAACACTGCAGCACACATTGTGCCGCGTCTCCCTCTGTCTGAGCTCTGCTGAGGGACATACTAGGTCAGATTCAGGTACTTTCATCACTTGTATTTAACCACTTACTTATTCACTGGGCACTTATACCCCCTTCCTGCCCAGGCCAATTTTCAGCACTCTCACACTTTGAATGACAATTGTGCAATCATGCAACACTGTAACCTTATGAAAATGTTATCATAGGTTATCAAAGTAAGGCTTTCTTTTGGTGGTATTTAATCACCAATGTGTTTTTAAATTTTTGCTAAACAAACACCGAAAATTTGGAGAAAAAAATGTTTTTTTCATATTTTGTTATAAAATTTTGCAAGCAGGTAATTTTTTTCCTACACTGATGGGCACTGATGGATGGCGCTGATAGGTGGCACTGGTAGGCAGCAAGTAGAGGTGGAACTGATGGGGACTGATAGGCACTGGTAGGTGGCACTGATAAGTGACACTGGTGATGAGGCACTGATGGGCACTGATAGGCACTGATTAGCAGTACTGATGGGCACTGATAGATGGCACTTGTGGGCACTCATTAGCAGCACTGGAGGGCACTGATTAGCAGACCTGGTGGGCACTAAGGGGACTGATGTCCCTCTAACAGAAACTGGTTAACGGCTTTCTTCTTTTCTTCTTCACTGACAGCATGAGGGGGAAAAAAAGCCCATAACCGCCTTCTGTTTACTTCCGTGATCAGCTGTCACGGGCTGACAGCTGATCACTGGTAAAGGGCCCGCTTTGATTGGCTCTTTACCTGGATCTGTAACCGATTATAAAATGGGAGCTGGAGTTTGGCTTCAATTTGTTAGTGTATTAAAAACTGCTAATATATTTAACACTACTTTCTGCCCCACACTGACGATGCTGCTGTCTGATGTTCCTCCTGTTCTCATTCATCCAGAGTTGTGTCTCACTGATACAGGAGGTGTGTTACTGGCCAGATCACCAGGTGAAAGCAGAGGAGAAAAAGACAAAAACTGATGCAGCCATCACATCTAATGGTTGGAAATCTGCAATACGTCTTTGTTTCCAGAATGGGTTGGGTGCTTCTGTGGAAACTTATCACACAGCTGTTCTGGTTCTGGTCACAGACTTCTTTTAAACAAAGCATTTGCAACCTTGTCTCTCTGCTAACTGAACATGGCTGCTTGAGTTTTTCCTTCATCTCTGATTGTCAGCTGCAAAAGAGCCTCTGTGCTGTGTGCAAACTCTTCCAATCTTCCAGGTCTTTGTCAGATTTCACCTTGAAGGCACCTTAGTCTTTCTACTACATTAGCCAGCCATAATAACCTTACAGACAATGTAATGAAGCCACAGTGATAAACTGTTGTAAATGTAATATGTTACAACCCCCTCTGGCAGCGAAGCATTACACAAGTCAAACATCCAATATACTAAACTTCCTTAACAAATCGCCTTCATTTCCTTTCCTTGCAGTATTTGCAGGTGACGATGTTACAGTGAGTTTTAACACTCTGGGACGCCAGTGTCGGCTACTTCTGACTGGCAAGGTGGCGCCTCTGCAGTCCTGCGGGCACTGTGAGCTCGCTGGGGATGGAGACGTGTTACAAAACTAGACAGCATTGCAAACACAATGTTGTAATATATTAACACGTACGTTTTATGTGTCCAGTCCTAGAGAGGGTCCTAATAGGAATTATTCACCGTCATCCTTGTGACAGGCGATGGCTTTTATTTTACAGCACTTTTTGTCAGTGTCGTGTCTTTAAAGGGCCATTGAGCAGAACTTGCAAATTGGTTTATGTAAAAGAGGTTTTCACTACATTCTCTGTTGTGTAAAAATTTCATATAATCAGAATTGTAGATATTTATAGTGGGGTGAGGGAATATTTTCCAGTATGAAGCTGGCTTCCTGTCGAGTACTCCCATAAACACAATTCTAGTGACTGACAGTTTGGTGCCTTGCTTTTGGCAGCTAGCATAGAACAACAAGCTGCACATCAAAGTTAATGTCAGATGCCCAAATTTCTGTGCAGATATGCAAATCACGACAGGTTTGGGTTGGGAAAGTCATAAAAGGCTATTTCACAGAATGCTGATTTTTTTCTTCTTTTACATTTAGTGAGCTATTAGCTGATTGATAAATCAGTAAAACGTATTAAGACATGTATTTGTGTAGTGCATCAAAACTTCTACAGAAGAACAGTTCTCGCGTTATTGTTGCCAATTGCAAGCAATCAGATTGTCACTTGCATTCTCCCATATTGCAAATGGCAGAAGAACGGTTTAGTGTTCTGCTAGTAAGCACTGTGACCTTGTACTGCTGGAAATCCAGAATACTAAGCTTACACAATGTTATCTCTTCAGGGCTGTGGCAGGTGTTTCGTCAGATTAGGCAACCCGTCAAAATTTGTAACCGAAGTGCCGGTCTGTCGCGGCCACCTTGGTACACCCCACACTCGGCCGCAGTAAGGATACAGTGAGAAGGCGGCAAGTGAACATCTTTTTACACCCACCAGAGTCTTGCATTTCACACATATTTTTACCAATTTTTACTTAATTTTTACCAATAAACTGTATTTCACTATATAAGCTCAGTGTTTTGAGTTTTTTTATGTCAAATTTTAAAAGCAGCGGCAAGCGTGCTGATCTCAGAGGTTTGCTTATCTGACAGAACACCACTGCTTTTAAAATTCAACATCAAAACCGTCACACGGATTTCTAAATGCTGTATTTCACTATATAAGCTCAGTTTACTGGTAAAAATAAGTGTGAAATGCAAGACTCCGGTGGGTGTAAAAAGATGTCCTTTTGCCACCTTCTGATTGTATCCTTACAGCTGCCGAGTATGGGGTGTACCAAGATTGCCGTGACGAAATGTCACTTCCGTTACACAATTTGACGGGTCACATAATCTGATGAAACAGGCAAAGGATAGTGTCAACAGAAAAAAGGTTTTCTTCCAAAAGGACAGTGTAACAGACATCCTTGAACCTTCACCACTTGCTGGTCATTATTCAGCACTGCAGCCCAGGTCTCTGCTGTGCACACCTACCCTCATTAGTGATATTTAAAGGGACTCCATATCTTCATACCTATCACTGATCAAAAGGTTTGTCTGTTTGCTCATGCCTTGGATAAAGGATTGTTTGGCTCTAATGCCACGTACACACGATCATAAATTCCGACAACAAAACCGTGTTTTTTTTTTCTGAAGGAATGTTGGCTCAAACTTGTGTTGCGGTCACACAAATCTTGTCGGAAATTCCGAACGTCAAGAACGCGGTGACGTACAAGACGTACGACGAGCCGAGATCAATAAAGTTCAATAGGCAGTTCGGCTCTTCTGCTTGATTCTGAGCATGCGTGGTTTTTTATGGGTCGGAATTGCATACAGATGGTCGGAATTTCCGACAAGAACTTTTCTTGTCGGAAAATTTGAGAACCAGCTCTCAAATTTTTGTGGTCGGAAATTCAGACAGCAAATGTCCGATGGAGCCTACACACGGTCGGAATTTCCGACAAAAAGCTCACATTGGACATTTGTTGTCAGAATTTCTGATCGTGTGTACGCGGCATAACTGTTGTCTTAAAGCCTAGCACACAATGAGATTATCGGACAAACGGATGCTAATCTCCATATCGAAAAAGAATAGGTTACTAAAGTACGAAAATTCTCACATGACAGAATAAAAATTCATAAGTGATGTAATGTGTTGTAGTGTATTTTTGGATGAAAACTGTACTGTTTAAACGAAAATCCTATGATCATGTTTCGTACATGAAAATTTTTCGTGTTTGTCCCTTCGGAAAATTTTGGACGACAGCTGTGTACTAGCAATCAGATTATTGTACAATCGCTTCAAAAGGGGTATTTTTTTGTACAATATTCTGATTGTGCGTACGGGACTTAACTGTTATTACCCTGGATTATTCCTGTGCATTGTATTGACTGTGTTTACCCTCAAATTGTTTGTGCTCATAATGATTATTGGCATGTTATCTTTGCTATTGTCAGACATTTTTTCATTATACCTGTCTGGAAATGGGACTGTGTTTACCGACGCCTGACCTAACCATCTACAAAAACATACTTGGGGGGCACACCCTAAAATGCGTTTAAATTCAAGATGGTGCTGCTATAAGACCAACAAACAGTACAAAACAGATTACAGCGCACACATCCAAGAATTACATTTATCCTGCAAGGCTAGTTAAAAACACCTGAACATATTCAAAAAAATACGGGAGTTTGGTCACACTATATATATGGTCATTAGGGCTTAGCACTATATGAGGACATAAACTGATTATATATGATCAACTAAACCCCCTGACAAGTGGCAGGGAAAGGAGGTGAGCTATTCAGAGAGCCTACTACTTTACCCTAAATTAATCAATAAAGGGTCTTAGGTACTGTATATACCTGTATGGCCTTGTATGGGGTATCTCTCTCTCCTTCTGTCTATCCCAATATAAATACATGAAAGTGGCAATCTGACACTTTATACAATGGGACTATTTTGATATAGGTGTGTAGGTGAATGATGATCTCTCAGATACTAGGTGTGTGCATAGTATAGCATTCTGTAACAGAGACTTGGCAGGATGGATTTTAGACACCGGTAGTAAAGTATAGGTGGTACTTAGACAGGACTACGTTGTAATAGTAGTACATGATGACTAAAAATGGCATAAACCATTTTCAACTTTTCCTGTGTTTATTAGGACCCCTATCACAAACTAGTCCTTTCTCTGTGGCCCACTTTATGGAGCTTTTCATTTACTAAAGTGAACCTGTCTTTAAGTTTCAGCCTAATGCTTGTTTACTGGATGTATAACACTAACCTAAACTTTTTAACATAGATAATATGACCAACGTTAGACACCCAGGCTTTTGGTTATATGAGCACCACTACAGGGAACAAACAGTAAAAGTAAGTATCTTAGATAGGATTACTGACATAGCTTTATGTTAATAGTTGGGTACAGGTCCAAGTAAGAGCTGGCTGACACTTTAATTCAATTATTATTTTTTTTGTAGCTTTTTCTTTCTTTTTTTGCTGCAGAAAAATCTTTTCAGATTCGACCCAAGCATAAAAGGGGCCATACTGTATTATTCCAATTGTTGAGCTTTATTTGGCTATCAGCTTGGTTAGCTCCTCCCTCTAGCATGAGTCACATAAGAATGTGCTTGCACATTCCGCTGCAGTGTACATTATATTTTTTGACAGCAACTTGGGACTAAAGCACATCAATTGTGAATTTGAAGGAATAACCCATTCAAACAGCTAGTTGGAACTGCAGTATGTCAAAAAGCTGGCATGGCTGAAGTAAGATGTACATGCATTATATGGCCAAAAGTTTGTGGACAGCTGACCATCACACTTACCTATTTGGCGAAAAAGTATGTGGACACCCCTCTGAATTATTGAGCTCAAGTCTTTCCAGTGTCCATTTTAGACAATTGTATGTTTAAAACCTTGTGGTAACTGTTCGAGGAAGGTCAGTTTCTGTTCAAGCATGACTGTGACCATAAGCACACAGTCAGCCCCATAAAGACATGGTTCGACCAGTTTGATGTAGAGCAGGGATATGCAATTAGCGAACCTCCAGCTGTTGCAGAACTACAAGTCCCATGGGGAATAGAAAGACTCTGACAGCCACAAGCATGACACTCAGAGGCATGATGGGACTTGTAGTTTTGCAACAGCTGGAGGTCTGCTAATTGCATATCCCCGGTGTAGAGGGGCTCGAATGACCTGAACAAAGCCCTGATCTCAACATTACTGAACACCTTTGGAAGAACTTGGGCCCCATGTACACGGGACGCTGCTAAACGTACGTTCAGAGGCAGTTGGACGCTTTTTTCAAACTTTTTTCGAACTCATTCAATGTTATCCTATGTGACCATGTACACAGTCTCGTTTATTGCCGTTTTTAGGCAGTTGCGTTTAACAGCGTTTCTTTGAAAGCAAAAAAATGGGTTCAGACGCCGAAGATTTCCACATTTCAGACGCCAAACGCGACTAAACGAGGCAAAACGCGATAACCCGCGTTTATCAACGTTTCGTTTATAGGCATTTTTTGTTTTTGCCCATTTAAAAAAAAAATTAAAATAATTTTTTTTTGGAACGCTTCTAAATGCAAAACGCGGCATGTAAACGTGGCAAAACGGACGTTTTAAATGTGGGTTACTATCTGTCAAGTTAAATCATTCAGGAGTAGGGATGAGCTTCGTGTTCGAATCGAACATACGTTCGACTCGAACATCGGCTGTTCGATCGTTCGACGAAGATCGAACGATTTGGGCCGTTCGCGCCAAATTCGAGTGACGCGAACGGCCCACAATGCACTACGCCATCGCAGTGTCATCCAGGCGCTGTGATTGGCCAAGCATGCACTGTGACCCCACATGCTTGGCCAATCACAGCGCCGGCAGCGAGGAGAGCAATGATTGGCCACAGGCAGGATGCCTGTGGCCAATTATTGCTGAGGGTGTTTAGTACACGCCCCACACTATAAAAGGCCGCCAGCACGGCGGCCTAGTGTAGTGTGTTCCGGAGCAGGGATAGAGCAGCATAGGCAGGGACAGTGACTGTTATTTCTTTCTTGCTTAACCTGGATTCCTTTAGTTTAGGGAAAGAGAAGGATAGGTAGGGAGAGTGTCAGTGTGTTTTGTGCTTGTGCTATAGTGTGCTTAAAAAAAACATTTTTTCTAGGGACAGAAAACTGTAGGTAGGGAGAGTGTCAGTTTCTTTCACTGTGCAAGTCCTTGTTTCCAGGGACCTGGAAGGACAGTGAGTGAATTCTCCTTGTGCTATATTGTGCTTAAAAAAAACATTTTTTCTAGGGACAGAAAACTGTAGGTAGGGAGAGTGTCAGTTTCTTTCACTGTGCAAGTCCTTGTTTCTAGGGACCTGGAAGGACAGTGAGTGAATTCTCCTTGTGCTATATTGTGCTTAAAAAAAACATTTTTTCTAGGGACAGAAAACTGTAGGTAGGGAGAGTGTCAGTTTCTTTCACTGTGCAAGTCCTTGTTTCTAGGGACTGGGAAGGACAGTGAGTGAATTCTCCTTGTGCTATAGTGTGCTTAAAAAAAACATTTTTTCTAGGGACAGAAAACTGTAGGTAGGGAGAGTGTCAGTTTCTTTCACTGTGCAAGTCCTTGTTTCTAGGGACCTGGAAGGACAGTGAGTGAATTCTCCTTGTGCTATATTGTGCTTAAAAAAAACATTTTTTCTAGGGACAGAAAACTGTAGGTAGGGAGAGTGTCAGTTTCTTTCACTGTGCAAGTCCTTGTTTCTAGGGACCTGGAAGGACAGTGAGTGAATTCTCCTTGTGCTATATTGTGCTTAAAAAAAACATTTTTTCTAGGGACAGAAAACTGTAGGTAGGGAGAGTGTCAGTTTCTTTCACTGTGCAAGTCCTTGTTTCTAGGGACCTGGAAGGACAGTGAGTGAATTCTCCTTGTGCTATATTGTGCTTAAAAAAAACATTTTTTCTAGGGACAGAAAACTGTAGGTAGGGAGAGTGTCAGTTTCTTTCACTGTGTAAGTCCTTGTTTCTAGGGACCTGGAAGGACAGTGAGTGAATTCTCCTTGTGCTATATTGTGCTTAAAAAAAACATTTTTTCTAGGGACAGAAAACTGTAGGTAGGGAGAGTGTCAGTTTCTTTCACTGTGCAAGTCCTTGTTTCCAGGGACCTGGAAGGACAGTGAGTGAATTCTCCTTGTGCTATATTGTGCTTAAAAAAAACATTTTTTCTAGGGACAGAAAACTGTAGGTAGGGAGAGTGTCAGTTTCTTTCACTGTGCAAGTCCTTGTTTCTAGGGACCTGGAAGGACAGTGAGTGAATTCTCCTTGTGCTATATTGTGCTTAAAAAAAACATTTTTTCTAGGGACAGAAAACTGTAGGTAGGGAGAGTGTCAGTTTCTTTCACTGTGCAAGTCCTTGTTTCTAGGGACCTGGAAGGACAGTGAGTGAATTCTCCTTGTGCTATATTGTGCTTAAAAAAAACATTTTTTCTAGGGACAGAAAACTGTAGGTAGGGAGAGTGTCAGTTTCTTTCACTGTGCAAGTCCTTGTTTCTAGGGACCTGGAAGGACAGTGAGTGAATTCTCCTTGTGCTATATTGTGCTTAAAAAAACATTTTTTCTAGGGACAGAAAACTGTAGGTAGGGAGAGTGTCAGTTTCTTTCACTGTGCAAGTCCTTGTTTCAAGGGACAGAGAAGGACACCTGAAGGTAGCCCTTATTGCTTTTTTCCCATCTCCCTGCAGGCCATCTATTAGAATGTCTGGAAGGCAAACAAGGAGAGGCAGACAGTCAGGAGGCAATAAAAGAGGGCAAGCAGGCTCTGTGTCTGGGGGCAACAGTGCTGGTCGTGGACGCGGTGCATTGTCATCAGCACATGGCCATGGGACACGCTTGTCCTTCTTTTCCGCAGCTGGACATGTTGAGCCACATCATGCCGAAGACTTGGTAGAGTGGATGACCAAGCCCTCCTCCTCCTCCTCATCCTCTCTCACCCAGGCTCAGGGTACTGGCAAAGCAGCTGCCAAAGCGTCCTCTTCCCTGGTATCAATGTCAGACTCATCATCAGTCACTCCTTCCCTAGACCCACCATGTCCTCCTCCTGAGGAGTCCCCCGAACTGTTTGAGCACAGTGTTGGGTACATGCTCCAGGAGGATGCCCAGCGTTTCGAAGGGTCTGATGATGAAACCCAGCTACAGGAAGGCAGTAGGGTGAGAGCAGACAGAGGGGATGCTCAAGAAGGACACCAATCTGGCAGTCATGTTCCAGCAGCTGCAGCATACTGCCAGATTGGCTCCAGTGATGAGGAGGGAGGGGATGATGAGGTCACTGACTCCACGTGGGTGCCTAATAGGAGAGAGGAGGAGGAGGATGAGGAGGAGGCACATCTCCAACGAGACAGGATGCCCTTTGGTGGCCAGCGTAAGGGCAGTACACCGACGGAATCACACCGCAGAGCTCCGCCTGTGCAGGGCGCTGCCTCTGCCCGTCATTCAAAAAGTTCCTTGGTGTGGGCCTTTTTTGAGGCTAGTGCATCAGATCGCACAGCTGCTGTTTGCAACATATGTCTCAAGCGTATATCGCGTGGCCAAAACATCAGCCGCTTGGGTACCACATGCCTGACCAGACATATGTTGACCTGCCATGCAGCTCGTTGGCAAGCCTACCTCAAAGACCCACACCAAAGAACAAAGCGGACCTCTCCTTGCACCGCATCAGCTGGGATTTCCAACCCCACTATAACTTCAGTCCTCTCTGAAACATGCACTGAGAGGAATGAAGGTGTAGAATTAGGTGTGTCACAGCCAAGTACTTGCGGCCACTCTGCTAGCAGTACACCGACGTCCGATTCTAGCAGGCAAATTTCCCTGCCCCAGCTGCTGGACCGTCAAAAGAAGTTCACTCCCAGCCATCCACATGCCCAGCGGTTGAATGCTAGCTTGGCTAAATTGCTAGCGCTTCAACTGCTGCCTTTTCAGTTGGTAGACTCGGCCCCCTTCCGTGAGTTTGTGCAATGTGCGGTTCCTCAGTGGCAGGTTCCCAAACGCCACTTTTTCTCACGGAAGGCTATTCCGGCTCTCTACCGGCATGTGGAAGGCAATGTCTTGGCCTCGCTGGACAGGGCGGTCAGCGGTAAGGTGCATATTACCGCTGACTCATGGTCCAGCAGGCATGGACAGGGACGTTACCTTTCTTTCACGGCCCATTGGGTCACTCTTTTGGCAGCTGGGAAGGATGCAGGACAAGGTGCAGTAGTGTTGGAGGTTGTCCCACCGCCACGCCTCCAAAATGCTACTACTGGTTGTGACACACCTCTCTCCTCCACCCCCTCCTCTTCTTCTTCCTCCATGGCCTCTTCCTGTGGTTTGTCCTATGAACCAGCGGTGCTCCGTAGCCGTTCACGGGGCTACGCAAGTACGCAGGCAAAAAGATGCCATGCCGTGCTTGCGCTGGTGTGTTTGGGGGACAGAAGCCACACTGGGGCAGAGGTCCTGTCTGCTCTGCAGGGCCAGGCCGAGAGGTGGTTGACGCCACGCCAGCTTAAGCCAGGAATGGTGGTTTGCGACAATGGCACCAACCTCCTCTCCGCCCTCCGACAGGGACAACTGACCCATGTGCCCTGTGTGGCTCACGTCCTTAACCTGGTGTTGCAGCGGTTCTTGGGCAGGTACCCGGGCTTACAGGATGTCCTGAGGCAGGCCAGGAAAGTCTGTGTGCATTTCCGCAGATCTTATAATGCCAGTGCTCGCCTGGCTGAGCTGCAAAAGGAGTTGAACCTGCCCAAGAACCGCCTTATATGTGACATGCCCACCAGGTGGAACTCAACGTTGGCCATGCTGCAGCGGCTGCACACGCAGCAGAGGGCCATCAATGAGTACCTGTGCGACTACGGCACCAGGACAGGGTCAGGGGAGCTTGGTTTTTTTTCTCCACGCCAGTGGGGCATGATCAGGGATGCATGCACTGTCCTGGCACCATTTGAGGAGGCCACGAGGATGGTGAGCAGTGACAGTGCATGCATCAGTGACACTGTACCTCTTGTCCACCTGTTGGAGCACACGCTGCGTGGAATAATGGACAGGGCACTTGAGGCAGAACAGAGGCAGGAAGAGGAGGACTTCCTTGCCTCTCAAGGCCCCCTTTACCCAGACAGTGTTCCTTCTGTCCCACCCATCGCACAGGAAGAGGAAGAGGAGGAGGAGGAGGATTGTGTCAGCATGGAGGTGGAGGCTGGCACTCAGCATCATCAGCAGCAGTCTTTTAGGGATGATTTACAGTCCCAAGAAACCAGTGGACTTGTACGTGGCTGGGAGGAGGTGACTGCGGATCATGTCGTCCTTAGTGACCCAGAGGACTCCGGAGCGAATGCCTCAGCAAACCTACGCTGCATGGCCTCCCTGATCCTGCAAAGTCTGCGGAAGGATCCTCGTATTCTTCGGATCAAGGAGAGGGACCATTACTGGCTGGCCACTCTCCTTGATCCACGGTACAAGGGTAAGGTTGCGGACCTTATGTTACCGTCGCAGAGGGAGCAGAGGATGAGACAACTCCGGGAGGCCTTGCAGAAAGGTCTGTGCAACGCGTTCCCAGAGACTGGGAGGTTACAAACTCCTGGTCCAGGACAACGAGTTGCTGAGGCTTCGGCCAGTCAAAGAAGGAGCGGTGGGGAAGGTGGCCGTCTGACCGATGCGTTCAGACAATTCTTTAGTCCGCAGCCCCAAAGTATGATTGGTTCCAGCAACCATCGCCAGCGTCTGATAAACATGGTGCAGGAATATCTAGGGGCAAGGTCAGACTTGGACACCTTCCCCACCGAAAATCCTCTGGCTTACTGGGTCTTGAGGATGGATCACTGGCCAGAGCTTGCACAGTATGCAATTGAGCTACTGGCCTGTCCTGCATCCAGCGTTCTTTCGGAACGCACATTCAGTGCTGCTGGAGGATTTGTCACGGATCACAGGGTGCGCCTGTCCACCGACTCGGTTGATCGACTGACTTTCATCAAGATGAACCAGTCTTGGATCACCACCAGCTACCACACACCTGATGCTGATATAACAGACTAATTGATTTTAACATGTCACATCCCTTCAAGACTGATGCTGATGCTGAGTGTCTGTGCTGTTATGTTGACTGGCTATCCTCCTCCTCCGAGTCCTCAATGATACGATTGATGATGATAGCTTGGAAGATCATTTTTGTTTATGGGTGCCTCCACCAGTGGCTAAGGCCCAATTTTTCAGCCCCTGTTTTACAGGGGCGTGTAATTACAATTTTTTTAGCAATAATTTGCCATAGGGCTCATTGCTGTGCTCCAAGTACAGTATCTGTGAGGGCTTGGAGTGTTGTGGCACCAGTGCCTAAGGCCCAATTTTTCAGCCCCTGTTTAACAGGGGCGTGTCATTACAATTTTTGAAGCAATACTTTGCAACAGGGCTCATTGCTGTGCTCCAAGTACAGTATCTGTGAGGGGTTGTAGTGTTGTGCCACCAGTGCCTAAGGCCCAATTTTTCAGCCCCTGTTCAACAGGGGCATGTAATTACAATTCTTGATCTAATAATTCACAGCAGGGCCCATTCCTGCACCCACCAAGAGTAACTCTGAGGGCTTACAGTGTTGTGTCAACACCACCACCACCACCAAAGGCCCAATTTTTCAGCCCCTGTTCAACAGGGGCATGCAATTACAATTCTTGATCTAATAATTCACAGCAGGGCCCATTGCTGCACCCACCAAGAGTAACTGTCAGGGCTTACAGTGTTGTGGCACCAGCACCACCATCAAAGGCCCAATTTTTACTACCACTGTTCAACAATTATATGTAATTACAATTCCTGATATAATAGTTGACAGCAGGGCGTTCCAGCACCAACCAAGAGTAACTGTGAGTGCTTACAGTGTTGTGCCAACACCAACAACTAAGGGGCCTATTTCTGCAGAGTATCTACGGCAGGTCCCTACTTTCAAACATCCAACTTACAAACGACTCCTACTTGCAAACGCAAGAAGACAACAGGAAGTGAGAGGAAATCTACCCCTAGGAAGGAAAATTCTCTCCTGTAAGAATTAATATGGGAGAAAGGTGTCTCCTCTGTACTGATGCTTTATCAGCAATCCTTGTTTCAAGAAAAACACCACATTTCAAAAACAGTTGTCATTGGGACGGAAAGTGAGGTGAAATGTTCTGAACAGGGGCACAGACAGCAAAACAAATGTTACAGGGGTGATAACCCTTACCTATGTTTTCCAAAAAGTTTAAAAATAGATTTTTGGGCTGGAGCTACACTTAAACAATGTACCTGTTCAAAATTACAAACAGATTCTACATAAGAACAAACCTACAGTCCCTGTCTTGTATGCACCGCCTGTATACGGCTGTTCAGAGTATATAGGGCCTTTTTTATTTTATGTGCGGGGTTCCCCTTAATATCCATACAAGACCCAAAGGGGCTGGTAATGGGCTTGGGTAGGGGGGGGGGGGGGTCATGGGGTAGCTATGCCATTTTTCTTAAAGATTTTCATCCATATTACCGGGACCAGACATTACATTAAAGCCGCAAGCAGTTTTAAATGGCTTTTTTTTCCTTTAGAAGTGTCATTTTGTGCAGGGACAGTTCTAAACACGGGAAACACGTGGCACTTCACAGGCATACTTTAGACACCCCCCAGGTACGATATTTAAAGGAATATTTGACTTTTTTTTTTTCACTTTATGCATCATTAAAATGACTGCTCCCGAAAAACGACCGTTTTTAAAACTTCTTTTTGCATTGATACATGTCCCCTGGTGCAGAACCCGGGTTCCCAAACCCTTTTTAGGACAATAACATGCATAATAGTTGTTATAATTAGCACTTTAGAATTCGAACGTTCGCATCCATTGTATTTAATAGGGTTCTAATGTTCGTACGAACTTTCGGTCCGTTCGCGGGTTCTGGTGCGAACCGAACCCGGGGGTGTTCGGCTCATCACTATTCAGGAGCAGTTGTAAAAACGTCCCGTGTACATGGAGTCTAATAACACCAATTGCAAGCCAGGTCTTCATGTCGAACATCATACCCTGACCTCACAAATGAGCACAAATTTCACAGCTACAATCCAAAATCTTGTGGAAAGTCATCCCAGAAGAATGGAGGCGGTTATGGCTATAAAAGAGGCCAACTCCATATTAATGCTCATAGTTTGGAATGGGATGTCCAACAAGCTCATATAGTAGTGATGGTCAGGTGTACACAGACACCAATGGGGACACTAGTTCTGTTGACATTCAAGGATACCTTCACTTTGGAGGGATTTACTCCCACTTCCTGTTTTGGCTATGGGATAGAAAGTGAAAGGAAATTATTACACAAGATTTACATACACTATATTACCAAAAGTATTGGGACGCCTGCCTTCACACACACATGAACTTTAATGGCATCCCAGTCTAAGTCTGTAGGGTTCAATATTGCGTTGGCCCACCCTTTGCAGCTATAACAGCTTCAACTCTTCTGGGAAGGCTGTCCACAATGTTTAGGAGTGTGTCTATGGAAATGTTTGACTATTCCTCTAGAAGCGCATTTGTGAGGTCAGGCACTGGTGTGGACGAGAAGGCTTGGCTCGCAGTCTCCGCTCTAATTCATCTCAAAGGTGTAATAACTTCAACTCTTCTGGGAAGGCTGTCCACAAGGTTTAGGAAAACAACCACACCATAATCCTTCCTCCACCAAATGATTTGGATTGGTGCACAAAGCAAGGTCCATAAAGACATGGATGAGCGAGTTTGGGGTGTAGGAACTTGACTGGCCTACACCGAGTCCTGACCTCAACCCGATAGAACACCTTTGGGATGAATTAGAGCAGATACTGTGAGCCAGGCGTTGTTGTCCATATCAGTGTCTGACCTCACAAATGCGCTTCTGGAAGAATGGTCAAACATTCCCATAGACACACTCCTAAACCTTGTGGACAGCCTTCCCAAAATAAATTGAGGTGTTATAGCTGCAAAAGGTGGGAACCCCACGGACAAAGACTGGGATGCCAATAAAGTGCATGTAAAGGCAGGCGTCCCAATACTTTTGCTAATATAGTGTATGTGTGTGTGTGTATATATATAATCACTACTCTATAGAATGCAAACACAGTTGTAGATGAACACTTAATATAAAGCAGAAAACCTACAATATCTTTGCAGTTGGGCCGTCTCATTTCCCGGTTCTTCAGTTATCGTACTCTGTGTAATAGCTTACAAGTGTTCTATATTTCCTGTGTGTTAAATGCTGATCACTGCTCATGATGAGGTGGATTTGAAGAGTAAAAGGGGATTTATATCACATCAAATGATGCCCTTTACAATCAGAAAACGTCTATTTAAATCTTATCCCAAGTGACTGCGATCAAAAGCATCAGTCACCGTTTAACATGAGGTGGATATTAAAACCCTTGAATTTCTTATCAGTGACCGACTTATACACCATAACATAAAGGGGAATTACAAAGGAAAAGGGAGAACTACTCAACAGGGAGATAGAGGAAAAAAATTGTTCCTGACAGATTCAGAATGTATTACTTTCAGGAAGTAGTTATCAAATTTGGCTAAAAAAAAATAAAGTTTATATATACAGTGTATATGTGTATGTGTGTGTGTGTGTAATATATATATATATATATATATATATATATATATATATATACACACGCACACAAGGTAAACATTTGAAAGCCTGGCTGGGCTGTTTACCAGGCTTGTTCAAAACAGTCTTTGAATTTAGAGTTGATATTCTATCACATGCATAAGATTCCCCCTCACCTTGTTCTTTGAGTCGAATGATCTCCGTGTCGGAGCCAAAGCTGTTCCAGGCTGTACAGTTGTATATGGTTTGGAAGTCGGCTCGCACGATGTTGCTGATGGTCAGGGTGGAGATGACACCTTCGTCTGTACTGACTGTTTCCACTGTGTATCGACCTGATGTTCCTGATTCCAGGACATTCTCCTTCCAGGACCAGGCCTAGATTAAAGGGAAATAACACATGGAAAACTTCAGGAGAACTTCGGTCAATTTCTTGACTTATCTTAACCAACATATAGCGGAGAATTTCAGTTGAGTTGAGTTCAGCCCATACCTGCAGATTAGCCATGGATGTCTGATTTTACTCACCGACACCACAATTGGTGTCAGAAACAGCACAAGGCCCTGTACAGTATATATCACAGGATTATCCATTGAACTCACCCTTTGTCCCGCATCGGAGTATCCTTTCAACCCTAAACAAACAGACATTTACATTGATGCTATAAAAACATGCCCACTTTCGAAACTTCTTTTAAATTTCAGCCTCGTCCTGCATGTTGGTCACAAAAGCAGTTTAATAACATTATCAAATTTACAAGTGAAATTGACACAACCCTGAAGGATTTATAGAAAAACTTCATTTATTTTCCTTTCAAGTTCTCTGCTTAAATGTGAAAAGGTTCTTTACAGTGTTAGGACCACTATAAAGTCACATCCGTAAAGTCTACCAGACTTACATCAAAAGAAAAAAATGACAGATCTCACATAGCGACCCGTAGGTCATAAAAACATTACCTATATGCAATAGTAAATGTGTACCAGCAAATTCATGCTTTTGTAAATTAATATATGGGTGTGTAGCCAGGTGCTGTGTATCTTTGCCTGTGTCATTGTGGGACATTCTGTAACACTAGCTGCAGTGAGTCTGTTTCCCTCTAGTGTTTGGCCTGTACACTGTGTCCTCATCTCCTGAATGCAGAACAAGCAGAGACCACAGCTGAGAGTAAGAGATCGTGGGATATGTGGTCCGAGGAGCCAGGATTTGCATTGGAGCCAGACTGCTGCAGACTACAAGTTCCAGCCGGCTGGGAGAGAAAGAAGAATGCTGGGTGAGGACATAAATAGCCTGGTCTAGGGAGGAGTCTTTCTCTTGGGAACGGCCTTCAGCTGTGACATATATAGTATGCCGCAGCTGGTACTCATTTACTATGTTTGTTATGTTATGTTTTTATGACCTATGGGCATTTTATTGTGGTTATCTGGAATAATAACATTTGTTTATGATTTTATAGCAATCTATTTGTCCCCGCTTTTGTGCCAGTAAAGTCCGATAACTTTTCTTTTGGTGTAAGGCTGGCCATACATTATACAATTTTCGCCTATAGATTTCTTTTAGATTTACCAAAACCATATAATATGAGGTCAAATCTAAACACTTTCCATTTGTATACAATCAGGCAGGCCCTAGTACTACATAGTTGAAGGTAAATCTAAAGGAAATTCAATAAGAAAATTGTATAGTGTATGGCCAGCTTAAGTCTGGTAGACATTTTAGATTTGGATATATAGTGGTCCTAGCACAGTAAAGAACCTTTTCACATTTAACTCAGCAGGGAACTTGAAAGGAGAATTAATGAAGTCCTTCAATAATTTCTTCATTTCTGAGACTATAAGACAGTTGTGTAAATTTCACTTGTAATTTGATAATGTTATTAAACTGCTTTTGTGACCGACATGCAGGACGAGGATGAAATTCAAAAGAAGTTTAGAAAGTGGGCATGCTTTTTTATCATAAATGTAAATGTCTGTTTAGGGATGAAAGCAGTGGCGGCCGCTCCATTAGGGCCACACGCGCGCCGCCCCCATAATCCAAGCGCCTAGTCCCTAATCTACATGCAGGGTGCCGGACGCATGGATTTCAATGGAGTTTTTTTTTTAACCACTTAAGACCCGGACCATTATGCAGCTTAAAGACCTGGCCACTTTTTGCGATTCGGTACTGCGTTGCTTTAACTGACAATTGCGCAGTCGTGCAACGTAGCTCACAAACAAAATGGGCATCCTTTTTTTCCCACAAAAAGTGCTTTCTTTTGGTGGTATTTGATCACCTCTGCGGTTTTGATTTTTTGCGCTATAAACAAAAATAGAGCGACAATTTTGAAAAAAATTCTATATTTTTTACTTTTTGCTATAATAAATATCCCCAAAAAATATATAAAAAACATTTTTTTTCCTCAGTTTAGGCCGATACGTATTCTTCTACATATTTTTGGTAAAAAAAAAAAATCGCAATCGGCGTTTATTGATTGGTTTGCGCAAAAGTTATAGCGTTTACAAAATAGGGGATAGTTTTATGGCATTTTTATAAAAAATTTTTTTTTACTAGTAATGGCGGCGATCAGTGATTTTTTTCGTGACTGCGACATTATGGCGGACAAATCGGACACTTTTTTGGGACCAGTGTCATTTTCACAGCGATCAGTGCTATAAAAATGCACTGGTTACTGTGAAAATGACACTGGCAGTGAAGGGGTTAACCAGGAGGGGGCGCTGTAGGGGTTAAGTGTGCCCTGATGTGTTTTACTTACTGTGGCAGGGCGTGGCTTAGCGTGTGATGTCACTGATCGTCGTTCCCTATGACAAGGAACAGACGATCAGTGACAGGCTCACTAGGAAGCACGGGGAGAGGTTTGTTTACACTTACCCCGTTCTTCCTCTCTGTGACCCGATCGCGGGACACCAGCGGCGATCGGGTCCGCTGTTCCCGCAGGGACGGTCACGGAGAAGAGGACCGGGTCGCGAGCGCGCCGCCAGCGGCGCGTTTGCCACCCACGGCTGGGCTCTTAAAGGGGACATCGGTGTGCGGCGGTCCTCAAGTGGTTAAACACATGATTCGAGCCAGAGGCTTTAAAGAAAGGTGGGCTCGGGGCGCAGAGCACTTCGCCCTGAGCCCGCCCAGTTGTGTGACAATAGCAAATTAATAATCACTATTGTCTTCCTTCTTCTCCTCCCGGCCCATCAGGAAGTGGGTCCTAAGACCCGATTTGCCAAAAGGAGAAGCGACCGTATTGTCCGGGAGCAGGGGGGTAGGCGCCGAAGAGGAGATGAAAGGGGGAGCCACCGGAGCTTCCCGTGAGCTGGATGGGGTAAGTACGGGGGGCTGATCAGCGGATAGGCGAGCGAATCAACTGAGCAACGAGGGGGTAGGGGGTTTGGTCGACTGAACGAACAAAAGGGGGGGGTCAGGTGGTGTGTTTGCCGTCCCCCCAAAAAATAGAGCACCAGCCGCCACCAGTAGAAAGGTTTCTACAACACGAGACAAAGGGTGAGTTTCATGGATAATCCAGTGATATATATTGTACAGGGTCTTGTGGCTGTTTGTTTTTTTTATCAGGTGGCAAATATGCAGTCTAAGCCTTCTCCGAGAGGTGTCCGAAAAAAATATTACGGGGAAAAGTTGACCCCCGTCCCCATGTTTACGTTTACTTTGTAGCAGGGGGGGGGGGTCACTGTCATTCGGTGAGTGATAAGCTACCCGCACCTCCACAACCACCGGGCCAAGGTTGTGAGAAATAGGCCCTTGCCCCCCCCCCCCATCCTGGCAAAATGTTCTCCCATGTTGAGGGAATATGGCCTGGTAAAGTTCACTTGTCCTCCCCCTTTCCTGGCCTGCTGGGATGCTATTCTCAGATGAGGGTCTTCTATAAATTTTGGGGGAAACCCACGCCATTTTTTGGTGTAGGGTTCCCATTAAAATGCATACCAGCCCGAAGGGCCTGGTATAGATTTTGGGTGGGGAACCCCACACTTTTTTTTGGCGTGGGGTCACCCCTTAAATCCATTTCAGACCCAAAGAGCCTGGTAAGGATTTGGGAGAGGGGTACATTTTTTATTTTATTTTCAATGCCGGTTCTTTTGTTTACATTCCGTTTTCCCACTGACAGCAGATCTCCAGTTAGCACACAATAATCCCCCTCCATGAACTACTGTAAATCTATGGCACACTGTGACCACCAGGACTATAAACGCCCTAAGGTCTACCACTGGTTCTGTACATAATGTAATTACTTCTCATGTTATCGTTATCTGTATTAATCAGTTCATAAGCGTTTGTACGTCTAGCGGCACACAACACACACACACGGCTCTGCCAATTCCCCTGGCTTCTTTGTGTGTAGGTGGGTGGAGGAGGCAGCAAAAAATAGCTTACACAAAGAGCTTTCTCCCCCTCAGCTATCTGCCAGCCTGCGGACTCTGAAATTGATAGAAAGGAGATCAAAGATGTCCTGGTTTTATTTTCGGAATGTGTGCAAAACACTGAAGATGCTCCGGTACTTGATGGCAAGGAAAACTCTCAAGAAGTGCTGCAGACAGTGACTGTGTGCTTTGTGTATACACAGAATACTCAGCCTTCCTTGCTGTGTTCCTGCAACTTTGTTACCTTACTTCCTTTCTGGTGAAACCTTTGTCATCTTTGGAACCGTATATGGAGGTAGATTTCTGTAATGAAGCTCTAAATAGCAGTGAAAACCCGGAAGGGGCTCTTTTGGAACCCTTTAGATTGTCTTAACAAAGACTGAAGAAGGAATCTAATGGGTCTTAAAGTGGAAGTAAACCCTCCTATCATTTTCAGGCAAGGAAGCGGCCATTTTGGCCTCTGTTTAATCTTCAACTGCCATGATGCTGCACATGTGATCAGTTATGACACCAGCCATTGGATGGCTTGACAGTTTGGTTGAGAGCACAACCAATGTGACAGTTGGCATTCCCGGCATGCCGGGAATGTAACTGCTTTTTGAAACTGTAAAAATCGATGCGTTTACTTCCACTTTAATTTAAATGAGTCCTGAAAGATCCCCTTAAAGTGGAACGTCAGTAATTTTTTCATCTTTCCATCTATTAAATCTTCTGCCCTTGTTGTTTTAACTTTGGATAGTAAAACATATTTTTTTTTTCTGACAGTAAATACCTCTTACAGCCCACTTCTTGTTTATTGTCTGGTAAAAAGCCTAGGCTTACAACATGCACAGCTCTCTCTCTCGTGAGAGTTTGCCCGGAACGGAGGGGCCATGGGTCATAAGAGGGCCAATGAGAGCTGCAGAGCTGGAGGTGTGCCTCTGTGTGTCTCTGTAAATCCAGGAAGTGAACAGGCAGCAGCTTCAGCTGCCCACAGTTAAAATGGTTGCAGCCAGTCTAAGTGGAGGGAGATTTTTTCTGCATATTTGGCAAGTACAGAATCACAGTATATATAAAATTAATATGCAACGTGGTTGAGGGAAGCTTCAGAATGGCAAATTATGTGAGCAGGCTGCAGTTCCTCTTTAAAAATGACTAAAGGCAAAAACTTTTTTTTTTTTGGGATAGAGTAAGAGAGGGTTATATAATCCCTGTCATATTTGTTTTTGCCATCTGTATCCCATTGGGGAGATTTCAAACAAAATCTTTCTAAAACCGAGCTTGTAACATTTGCGCCTGCCTGCGTCCTCCTCCTAAACCACCAAGCCACTCATTCACTCCGTTATCTCTCACCTTGACTATTGCAACTCCCTTCTCTTAGGCCTTCCTCTCTGCAAGCTATCCCCCCTTCAGTCTATTATGAGACTCCTCTACCATACTTAACCGCTCGGTGTCCGCCATTCACTCCGCTGGCTTCTGATTACCCAGGGAATTCAATTCAAAATACTAACATGAACACATAAAGCCATTCATAACTCTGCCCAGAGTTACATCACCAATCTTTTCTCAAAATATCACTCAAACCGTGCTCTCTGCTCTTCCCAAAACCTCCTGCTCTAGCTCTATGTCTCCTCCTCTCACAATCGTCTCCAGGACTTCTCCAGAGCCTCTCCCATCCTCTGGAACTCTCTACCTCAATCTACCTGGTTACCTCTTACTCTGGCTACCTTTAGGCAATCCCTGAAAACCCTTCTCCTAAGAGAAGCCAATTCTGTCTCCACCTAATAAATGAACTTTGAATCATCCCTCACAGTTATTACCTTTTATGCCACTTTCCACCACCCTTTAAGATTGTAAACTTTTATGAACATAGCCTTCTTAACACTGTTGTATTTTATTGTACTGTAACTGTACTCTCTCCCTTAGTAGAGAGCTGCACAAACTGTTGGTGCTACACTATATTGCCAAAAGTATTGGGACACCTGCCTGTACAAGCACATGAACTTTAATGACATCCCAGTCTTAGTCCGTAGGGTTCAATATTGAGTTGGCCCACCCTTTGCAGTTATACCAGCTTCAATTATTCTGGGAAGTCTGTCCACAAAGTTTAGGAGTGTGTCTATGGGAATGTTTGACCATTCCTCCAGAAGCGCATTTGTGAGGTCAGGCACTGATGTTGGATGAAAAGGCTTGGCTCGCATTCTCCGCTCAAATTCATCCAAAAGGTGTTCTATCGGGTTGAGGTCAGGACTCTGTGCAGGCCAGTCAAGTTCCTCCACCCCAAACTCACTCATCCATGTCTTTGTGCACTAGTCCAAATCATTTGATGGAGGGGGAATTATGGTGTTTGGTTGTTTTTCAGGGGTTGGGCTTTGCCCCTTCGTTCTAGTGAAGGGAACTCTTAAATCGTCAGCATACCAAGACATTTTGGACAATTTCATGCTCCTAACTTTGTGGGAACAGTTTGGGGATGGCCCCTTCCTTTTCCAACATGACTGAGCACCAGTGCACAGTTCATAAAGACATGGATGAGCAAGTTTGGGGTGGAGGAACTTGACTGGCTTGGAAAGTCAAGACTCAACCTGATAGAACACCTTTGAGATGAATTAGAGCGGAGACTGCGAGCCAGGCCTTCTCGTCCACATCAGTGCCTGACCTCACAAATGCGCTTCTGGAAGAATAGTCAAACATTCCCATAGACACACTCCTAAACCTTGTGGACAGCCTTCCCAGAAGAGTTGAAGCTGTTATAGCTGGAAAGGGTGAGTCAACTCAATATTGTACCCTACTGACTAAGACTGGGATGCCATTAAAGTTCATGTGCGTGTAAAATCAGGTGTCACAATACTTTTGGTAATATAGTGTATGTAAATCTTGTATAATAATTTCCTTTCACTTCCTATCCCATAGCCAAAACAGGAAGTGGGAGTAAATCCCTCCAAAGTGAAGGTATCATTGAATGCCAACAGAACTAGTGTCCTCATTGGTAGGTTTCCAGTCTACTCATATTCTGGTGACAACCCAAACTGTAGGATTTGTTTTTCACTTTCACTCTAGGTGATAATAGGAAACAGAACTAATAGAGAGGGTGAATCTCCTTAATGGGGACACAGACAGCAATAAAAAAAAAACAAGTGTTCTAATCCCCGTCCACTCTATCCAAAACAAAACGTTTGGCTTTAGGTATATTTTAATAAAAGCTCAAAGAAGGGATCTAATAATCTGGCATCTTTATTAAGCCAATAAAATGTATCACTTAAAGCGGAGTTCCACCCTCAAAAAAGTTTTTTTAAAAGTCTTTTAATAAGGATACTAAACCTGTCCAGGGAGCCTGTGATGTCGGCCCCCCGAGGCTGATCCATGCATCGGATCAGGTTCAGGCGCCGCCACTGTCCACAAGGCCCCGTTCACACTGAGGCACTACTAAACTGTCAGTAAAACACTGAACACTTTTGAAGAGCGTTTTTTCACTGCCCTGCCAGCGCACGGCCCCAGTGTGAAAGCATTCATTGGTTTGAATGGAAATAGGTTTTATTGAGCTTTTTATGTGAATTTTTTAGTGTGAAAGCGCCTCCAAAGAGCCTCAGTGTGAAAGGGGTCTAAGGGAAAATGGCAGTAGAGTCTTCAGGCTTCACCACCAGTTTTCTACTGTGCATGCGCGAGTCACGTGACGCTTTCTGAATGGCTCCGTCATCTTCTGGGACACACACAGGTCCCAGAAGGCAGCGGGGGGGGGAAGGAGGAGGGGCAGAGCCAGAAGAGGAAACAACGTACCTCGCCGCGGCGAGGCTGGGACCGGAGTTCACCTGTTTACTACTAAGGTAAGAAAGTTGGGTGGAACTCCGCTTTAAACTGCTCGTTTTCTGCATTGAACAAAGTGATACATCAGTAAATAGGTGATGTTTATTTAGAGATTAAAAAAAAGATCAGGAAAGCCAATGCAATCCAGGAGATTGTGCCACCTTCATCAGGGCTGGAATGATAGCTGTGACATAATGAGCAGTGACGCTGGAATACAATGGAGTATACTGTCCATGCCGTCGGTAGTAAAAAGAAGTTGTGTAAATGTCCTCTAAGGCTGTGTCTGCAGATATGGAGTGACCACGCTGGAGTACATTTCCTGTGCTGTCAAAAGCTGTACAATCGTCTAATTAGATCTTCTCAAAGAATAAAATCTGAATTAATGACACATCGGCCTCTGGCTGTTTCATCATCTCACATTGCGGTGCTCCTTTTTCCCATATGTCTTCAAACACTGGAAGCAGCAGTGCAATGTGAGCTACAAGATGAATGGGTGTCAATGGCGTCAGACTTTGCAGGCAGTGTTTACCATGCCACAACAAAACAAGGAATGGTAGGAAAAAATTGTTTAAGGCCATCATTAATGTTTGCCCGTGGCTCTGATTAAGAACGAGCTACAAATGTGAGCAGCTGATTGGTCTGATCGTTGCTTTCAGTTTATCACACTCATTTCAGTGCTAGTGGCGACCTCACAGTTTCTTTGTTCCTGCACAGTTACAGAATATGTATTTCTGCAGAAGGCAAATGGGTATTTTTCATACTTACTATCCTATCCGGGGGAGGAGTGCTGCGAATGAAACACTTGATTTGTCCCTTTTCACCGTGCAGGGCGTGCTGTGTCTGAGTGCTGGAGATGATAGGAGGACCTGCCAGACAGAACGGATCTGTTATTTCACACATCACCTAGACATAGTACACAATACCTGCGTTCACAGAATGCACAAACTATTAGGCCTCATGTACACTGCTTCTGGTAAACAGACGTTTAGGAGAAGTTGGGCATTTTTTTCAACTGCCCCTGAACCCTCCTCTATCAGTACATGTACACAGGGTCCTTTATAGTCGTTTCTAGGCAGTTGTGTTTAGAGGCTTTTTCTTGAACCCAAAAAAATGTGTTCAGAAGCTGTGTTTAGAGGCAGTTGAAGTGCCAAACGCGGCTAAACACGGCAACTCGCGTTTAGCAGCGTTTCGTTTAGAGGCGTTTTTCATTTTAACAAAAAAAAAAAAATATATATATATATATATATATATATATATATATATTTTTTTTTTTCCAAATGCTTCTAGACGCAAACGCGGCTAAACGTGGCATGTAAACGCGGCTAAACGGCCGTTTTTAGACACTGGTTTCTAGCTGTCAAGTTAAATCGTTGAGGAGAGGTTGAACAATGTCCCGTGTACATGAAGCCTTATTGTCATTTACATGTTCTACATGGGCAGAAATCAACAGAAAAATATTGTACTGATATATTTATGTTTATATTTTTGTATCGCTGTATCAGATATTTTTCACCAGCTTGGGAGCTTAAAATTTGAAACCTGAAGACATAGCTGCTTTTTTTACTTCCTTTTTTACCCCTGGTTCACATTTCAGCGATTTGGCATGTGATTTGACATATCAAATCGCATGCCAAATCGGCAGCTATTACCAGCAATGGCCCCATTCCAATCAGTGCGACGCCACACTGATTCCCAAAAGTTTCTATACTTCGGGGTGTGATATCAATAGACATCTGTGCAGAAACCCGCACAGATGTCTCTAAAATCGCCCCTGAAGTCGGGACTGAGCATGCAGGAATGAAATTGCGCGAGTTCAGCTCAACTCGCACGATTTCATTCCCACTGTCAGTGTGAACCTGGGCTAAAATTGTATGTAGGTAAACCCAAACAATTACCTTCTATTTTTTGCTCTCTTTTGTTCTGTCAAATATATGCCATTGAAAGCCCTTTTGTTATATCTGCTCGATAAGTGCAAATTTGATTTATTTATCGTCATTGTAAAAACAAATTCACAATGAAATTACATTTCTACTCCACACATTATTCATACATTACAATTATCAACCATGCATTTACCACACAGGATTTATATATAAAAGTGTCCCCATATTATAAAAGTATAAAAAGTGTCCTCATATTAAAAACTAAACAAGACAATAAAATAAGACTATATGACCTCCTTTCATTTCATTCCTGCATTGATAGCCTTAACAGCGCTGGGGAAGAAGCTCTCTTTAAATCTTTTTGTCCTTGTTTTAATAACTCTAAAACGTCTCCCAGATGGCAATAATTCAAATAAATGACAACCAGGATGAGTCGGGTCTTTCACTATTTTTCCTGATCTACATTCATATATTTCATCTAGAGAAACAAGTTCACACCCTACAATTTTCTGCGCTGTTCGAACCACTCTTTGCCCTGGTTCACTCTGGTGCGATTTGACATGTCAAATCGGCGAAATTTGCGGGCAATGGCATCGTCCTAATCGGTGCGACGCCGCATCTGCGGCGCTGCACCGATTTCAAAAAGTCGTTTCTGTACTACTTTTTGCGATTTCAGCCGCGATTTACATTGACATCTGTGTCAGATGTCTCTGTAATCGAGCTGAAATCGGGACTGACAGGCAGGAGTGAAATCGTGCGAGTTCAGCTGAACTCGCACGGCTTCACCCCCGCAGCCTCAGTGTGAACCTAGGCTTAAGGGCATTTTTATCTGCCTGCGTACAACTAGGATACCACACTAGAATACAATACGTTAATAATATGCTCTCAATGGCAGAGCGATAGAAGGTCTCTAGACTAGTACCTTCCTTCCCAAGTCATTCTTCCTAAGGAGTCGCAAAAAATATAAACGCTGTTGCGATTTCTTAATAATGGCTTTAACGTTGATTGTCCACGATAAGTTTTCAGAAATGCATGTTTCCAAAAACGTAAAGGTAGAGACCCGCTCCACGCACACGCCTTTAATAAAAAGCGGTGCTGGTTCAGGCCTGTTCCTTCTGAAATCTACAATCAGTTCCTTTGTTTTCCCTGTGTTTAGGATCAGGTTATTTGCTGTACACCATTCCACTATCCTATCAAACCTCTCTCCTGTATTGCTCCTCATCGTCTCCAGTGATACAACCGATTACGGTAGTGTCATCGGCAAACTTAACTATACTATTGGTCTCATAATAGGGGGTGCAGTCATATGTGTACAGTGCATAGAGAAAGGGACTTAAAACACAACCCTGTGGTGCTCCAGTACTTATTTCTCGCTTGGAAGAAACAAACTTATCCAATTTAACCACCGGTGAGCGATGGACCAAAAAATCCCTTATCCAAAAACAAATAAAGGGCGGCAGATCCAATTTTTGCATTTTTTCAAACAACCGAATTGGATTGATGGTATTAAAGGCAGAGCTATAAACAACATCCTTGTGTAGTTTCCTGAATGCTCCAAATGTCCAAGTGCCCCGTGCAGCGCTAAAGCTATCGCATCTTCTGTGCTTTCTATATTTTGAATCCAAACTTTTTTTTTATTAACCACTTCAGCTCCAGAAGATTTTACCCCCTTCATGACCAGGCCATGTTTTGCTATTAGGCACTGAGCTAATTTAACTGACAATTGCTTGATATGCAATGCTTTACCCAATTGAAATTTCAATCATTTTTTTTTTTTCACACAGATAGAGCTTTTTCATTGACCACCACTGGGCTTTTTATTTTTTGTGATATAAACGAAAAAAGACTGAAAATGTGGAAAAAAAAAAATATTTTTTTTAAATAAGTTTTTATTGTTTTTTATCAAATAAAAAATAAAAAAAGTATGCGCAAATATGCGCATAATGCACAGTAACCGTTTTATAGCCAACAGTAGCACTGTGTGATATGCATAGAGATAGAACCAGTATAAGTTGATGTGGAGCAATATCACTGCTCAAACGCTAAGGAGCAATATAATATCAGCTAAAATGACATAATAAAAATCATATAGAGTGAGAGAAGAAGGGAAAAAAGTGAAAAGAGAAGTAGGTCATCATAACAACTCGCCTACAAAAACATTTTTTTTTACTTTTTATTATAAAACATATCCAATTAAAAAAAAATGATTTCTTCATAACTTTTGGCAAAAATGTATTCTGCTACATGTTTTTGATAAAAAAATAAAATAAATCCAAATAAATGTTTATTGATTGGTTTATGTGCAAGTTATAGGGCTTACAAACTACATTGTATATACTGGAATTTTTATTTCTTTTTTTATATACTAATGGCGGCAATCAGCGACTTATAACTGGACTACTCGTAAAGCCCAGAAACAATAGCGCTCGTTTTGCTTTTTTTTTTTATTTTTATCCTACCTAAAACACACTGACACTGATACTAATTAAAAAAAAAATCCTGCCCAAAATATATTGACCCTGACCTTTGACCCTGACCTTGACCCAAACACTAATGGCCTGTACACACGATCCGAATATCTTACGAAAAATGTCGTACGAGGAAGAATCGTACGATAATCCGATCGTTAGTACAGAGCTTTCGAGAGCCGATCATGACAGTTTATCCGATATTATTTTATCGGACATGCACGAAAATTTTCCTCGTACGACACCAGATCGTACAATTTTCGTTTAGTCAGTACAGTTGTCGTCCGAAAATACAATACAAATACATTACAACACATGACATCACTTCCGATTTTTTTTTTTTCTGTCGTATGAGAATTTTCGTGACTTTAATAACCTATTCAATTTTACTTGCGACTATTAAGCGAAAAAAGTCGTATGATCTGTCGTACGATAATCGGATCGTGTGTACGGGGCATAACTCTGGCACTGACCTAGATCAAACATTAAACCTATGTTTTTTTTTAAACTTGTTTTTTATATTTATCTATTTATTTTTTCACAATGCATCTCTCCTCTCCGTTCACAGACATAAAAACACAGGGGTGGGCTTCACAGTGACTGATCAGGTGATCCGGAATCGGGAGTTCTGGGTCCCGATTGTTAGTACGGGGCCCGGGGCTCTCGATGAGACCCCGGTCTTTGTGCTGGGAGTGCGCTGTGCAGAGCCCATGACAATAACCCCAGTGTTACACCGGCATCAAGGGTTTAATACAGTTATAATACTATACACTGTCACTGTACTAATGACACTGGCTGGGAAGGGGTTAACATCAGGGGCGATCAAGGGGTTAAATATGTGCCTCACTATGTGTAATGTGTGTACAGTGTGCTGCTTTTACTAACAGATCTTTCAGTTTCTCATCCCTGAAAAAACTGACTGCTTGTTTCCTTTCCATAGAGCTCTGTGTTGTTTACCAACACAAGAGGTCTGGGCTGTGATTGCACACAGCCAATCAGCAGGTCCCAGCCATGAATCATTGGCCGGGACTTGCTGACAGGCTCCCGATCTAAACCCAGAAGTAGGCAGTGATGTATGGGTATGTCACTTTGCTTACTGCTTGCTTGCCCACAGCTCATTGCAGGGGGGGGGGGGGGCAGTCGGCAAGTAGTTAATGTCAAAGAGCAGAATTGACAGTTTAATATATCAAAAATACAAACACGGTTTAGGAGATATTTACAAAAGATACGGGCGCCGATGTCTACGGCGCAGGCGCACTTTAGAAACCTTTAGAAACGGCGATCGTGCCATTTCTAAAGGGGAGCGTGCCATGACTGGCGGCTCCGGCCAATTGCAGCACCAGAGCCGCGATACCCGGAAGGAAGATGGACGCTTTGTGGGGACAGTGGTGACATCGCAGGCTTCGGTTTCAGGTAAGTGACACATAATGGGCTACTATGCGATGCATAGTAGCCCATTATGCTTTACCTTTGCAGGGAAACAAAGAGGAAGTAAAACCCATCAGGGTTTACTTCATCTTTAAGCACAAATAACACGGTACAGAATGGAAGAACATATCTTTACAAAAAGTCAAGTATTATCCTGTGAATACCAGTGTTATCCAAACCTACAAACATCAGGTGGGTTTATCTGGTGGTAGTAGGCTAGGTATGGGGGTTGTAGTAGATCTTGTAGCCAGTGCAAAATAGAAAACATGTCAAGAAATATACTCAGAGAAAACCCTATAAACATTACATATCAAGGAGCCTATCCATAACTAATTGTGTTGGGGCAAAGCCCGGTATATCTAACCAGCCCTGCCAAACTAAGGCAGGCCATACACAGTGCAAATATCTTTCCTGCAACCAAATTTGTACGATTCCCCCATCAACACAGGCAGTGCTGACAGGGGAATCGGCAATAGTCTTTTCCTGGCAGGGGCGGACACTATAGCAGCCGCTAGCAATAATTGCAAGAGAATTCGGCAGGCTGGTGGTAACCAAGTTGATCGATCAATCAACTTGGTACATTCAGCCTGCCCATTAACAGTTCAAATCTCGGGATTCGAACCGTGTATGGCCGTCCTAACTCAAACTTACAAAGTGCATTGTGGTGATAAGTGAGTTGTTCCCTCAGTAGTAATGAGTTAACATAATCTATCCATTGTTTACGTGTCGGAGAAGAAGATGACATCCAATACCGGGTTATACGTTTCCTAGCAAGGTAAAATATAAACCCCTGGTTGATACAGTCCAGCATCAAGCTCTCCCAGCAAATATATCAAAGGATCTGAAGGTACAGTAGTTTGGACAGCTAATGAGATAGTTTGCTAAACCTCAATATCTGGTAAGTTTTGGACAGCAACACATCATGGGATGAAGTCCCCCCCGATAAGTGCAAATATTACCGGCTGATGCTACCAGAAATATGGACTTCCTATACTATCTGCCAAATGTTATTAGTTACACTGTTCCCAGCTACCTCTGAAGACTATGAAACACTTCCCCTCTGAAAGAGAAGAGCTGAGGGGGGGGGGGGTGTTCTGTAGTCCTGTCTTCAGGTGACAACACTGTTCTCCAAAGATACATTGGCGTTGATTTCCTAAAACTGGAGAGTGCAAAATCTGGTGCAGCTCTGCATAAAAACCAATGTGTTAAAATAAATAGGTGATATTTTTTACTGCCAACATCTCTCACTTTACTAAAAGAATATCACACAGGATTCCTATGGGACTTTTAAGGCAGATAAGACAATTGTGTATATTTCAATGAAAGGCTGGTATGCCACATTTATTACAAAAGATTCACTGAGTATACAGTTACATAACATACAAAGAGATATACTATATCAGTGTTATTACATAAACATGGCTAAAAAATAAATTGCTTTCTAGACATGGCATAACCCTGCTCTACCCCTGAAGAAGGAGTTTTTCTGAAACGCATTGGGTTGGTCCTGATGTCTTTATTAAAATTCAAGCAATGATAGGCATACTACAACAATTGTTTATATATACCGTGGACACATGGGGTTTTAAATACTTTTTTTAACGACTTGGCGTCCGCGCTATAGCCGAATGATGGCTACAGCGCGCACCTGAATTTCCGGGAGGCCGTCAATAGACGTCCTTCCCTTTTCTCACTCCCCGCGCGCCGTGATCACTGAGTCACTGAGACTCGGGTGATCACAGATCCGAGTAAGGGGCCAATCCCGGCCCCTTACCACCTGATCACGGGATGTAAACAAAAGCTCGGCAATCGAAAAAGAAGCCGATCACCGGCTTATGTGCAAGGGACATCTGTCCCGAAGAGGAAGGAAGCACATCTGCCTCATCTGTGCCCACAATTACCGCCTGCCAGTGCCATCTATCAATGCCCACAAGTGCCACCTATCAATGCCCACCAGTGGTGCCAAGCAGTGCCACCTAGCAGTGCTGCCTATCAGTGTAACCCACCAGTGCTGATCAGTGCCCATCATTGCCACCCATCAGTGCTCATCACTGCCACCTATCAGTGCCCATCACTGCCACCTATCAGTGCCACCTATTAGTGCCACTTCTCAGTGCCCACTAGTGCCACCTATCAATGCCACCTCTCAGTGTCACCTCTCAGTGCCCAACAGTGCCACCTATCAGTGCCCACCAGTGCCGCGTATATGTGCCCACCCTTGCCGCCTTATCGGTGCCCATCAGTGCAGCCCATCGGTGCCATCAGTGCAGCCCATCAGTGCCCATCTGTGCAGCCCATCAGTGCAGCCTCATCAGCGTACATCAATGAAGGAGAAAAATTACCTGTTTGCAAACTTTTACAACAAAATATAAAAAAAAAAAAAGTAATTGGTCTTTTTCAATTTTTTTTAACAAAAACTAAAAACTGCAGAGGTGATCAAATACCACCAAAAGAAATCTCTATTTGTGGGGAAAAAATTATAAAAACTTAATTTGGGTACAGTGTTGTATGACTGCGCAATTGTCATTCAAAGTGCATCAGCGCTGAAAGCTGAAAATTGGTCTAGGCAGGAGGGAGTTTAAGTGCCCATTAAGCAAGTGGTTAAAATATGCACAATTGTCTTATGTGCCCTAAAAGTCAAATGTATAACATTTTTCAGGATAGGAAGCATGTTAATTGGAGGCTCATAAAACCAAAAAATGAAAAATGACTGAAAACGAAGGTGGCCACCACATTAAGGGACTTACGGCCGAAGCAATTTTATCTCAAACTGCAGAGTGTGATATGTGGCACCGCCTGTCAGACTCGGCCATTGAGATCAATGGGGCTGGACTGCAACCCACGAGCCAAATGCTTAGCTTGCTTAGCTTGCACTTGCGGCACAGTCTCACATTGTAAAATTGCCATTTTGCAAGTACAAAGAAAAGTGAAAAACAGGTGTCAGGAGGTAGCAGTAGCACCTCCAGAATGCCATTCAGCCATTGCTATGCCGTCCTCTGAAAAGCAATCCACCACAGTAGATCACTTTTTAGAGGGTGATCATTATTACCGCCAGTGACGCATCTGTCTAGCACAAGCAAGGTGAAGAATCATCTCCAGGGGGTTCTGGTGGTAGATAGTAGCTACAAGCAATTAACAACACTAAATGGAAATCCATTTTCCCCCAACCATCCTTGGAAGAGCTATTTAAAAGGTCTGTGAATGTTGAATGAGGTTGCCCTTAATTAAAAACCTACTGCTGTGGTTTGATTCCGCTCAGATTGTGAGAGTTTTGTCTTATTAATATTGGAGCGCCTTAAACTTAGATTATTCCAATATTTTATTCCAGCAAACATACAGCAGAATCGCTGCATCTTTCATTTACAAATCCCCAGGGCAGAAGAAGCGGGGAAATAACAATAAAAATAATAAAAAAAAAAAAACACAAACACCAGCCAGCTGCATCTGTCTCTCATCAGCAGGCTGAGCTAAAGAAAGCGTGGAAATGAAGTCATAAAATTCCCAGGAAACCTCAGCGATTTGGTACAAGCTCCCAGAAAGAAAAATGGGACAGTGGGAGGTAGCGGTGAGCGGTTCAGACCACTACCCTGGTACAGACAGCAGGGGGAGCTGTGTCTCCAGGCTCTCCGATTCAGGTCCTGACATGCATAAAGCTCTACCCAGAATATTCCTCATTGTTCTATGCCTGGCATTGCACAGCTCTCAAGGGCCCCTCTTTAGCGTCCTTATGCAGTATGTAGATACAGGAGGCTTTTATTATACTGATGTAATACATCTTAATTCATTTTATTCCTTATGTCACTTCACAACTGAAGAGACCGTCTCCATGGGCTCTGGGTTTATCTTTTGTTTCTCCTGGATCCATCACCTGTTTCTTTAGGAGGCACTGCGTGACTTCTATTCTGCTAGAGACATATGTTACACTAGGCGTTTAGGATTACATTATATTACCCTGTGTAATCAATATACCGTATACCAACCTCGCTATTCACCACACAGGTTTGAAGGAAATTAACTGTATCTGTGCAACTCAAACTGAAAACGCTATTTATTTTATTTTTAATATTCAAAGAAAATTCACCCATCCACCCATGCTTTTTTTTGTTCAGAAATCACTTTGAACCCCCCCCCCCCCCTCCGCCGTAGCATTTCTAGCTTGAGTGCAGGCAGATAATTCATGTAGCATTTACTTCCTGGAATACAGGTGCATCTCATAAAATTATAATATCATCAAAAACAGTGGGAGCTTGGGGGCGCCCGGGCGCCGCGCCCTCTCTACAGGCCACCCCCTATATGGTAATGGATAGATTCATGCATAGCATGAATCTATCCATGGCCGCGACGGCCACCCCCTATTCATGTGTCCGGCCCCTCCTGGGGCACCGGACGCATAAATTACAACGGCAGGGGATTTTTTTGAAGCACCCAATTAGAGCCAGAGGCTCTAATAAGCTTCAAATTGGGTGGGCTCGGGTCACAGAGCACGCGACCGGAGCCTACACAGGTGTTTCACAACAGCAAATATTCCCTGTTGAAACACTGATCCTCAATCCGGCCAATCAGAAGCGGGTGTGAGACCCGTTTTCCGATTGTCCGAAAATAGAAGACTCCCGATTGGCCACCGAGGAGGAGGGTGGAAACGAGAGCCGCCACCGTGGAGAGCAGAGGAAGGGAAGCCGCTGGTGATGGAGAACGGGAAGCCGCCACTGATGGGGTAAGTGTTACTGAGTGTGGGTGGCATACTGTTTGCCGCCCCCCCAAAAAACATTTTCCACCAGCCGCCACTAATCAAAAAGTTAATTTATTTCAATTATTCAATTCAAAAATTAGATGTGTTACACACAGAGTGATATTTCAAGCATTTTAATTTAAATTTTGATGATTATGGCTTACAGCTAGTGAAAACCCCAAATTCTGTATCTCAGAAAGTTAGAATATTACAGAAGACCAATTAAAAAAAAAGGATTTTTATAACAAAAATGTTGACCTATTGAAAAGTATGTCCATGTACAGTACAGTATGCACTCAATACTTGGTCAGGGCTCTTTTTGCATGAATTATTGCATCAATACCACGTGGCATGGAGGCGATCAGCCTGTGGCACTGCTTGTCTGCATTGTTGTTCTGGCGTCTCTCATCTTCCTCTTGACAATACCCCACAGATTCTCTATGGGGTTTAGGTCAGATTAGTTTGCTGGCCAATCAAGCACAGTGATATCATGATCATTAAACCAGATATTGGTACTTTTGGCAGTGTGGGCAGGGACTAAGTCCTGCTGGAAAATGAAATTGGCATCTCCATGAAGCTGGTCAGCAGAGGGTGGCATGAAGTGCTCTAGAATTTCCTGGTAGAGGGCTGTGCTGACTTTGGACTTGATAAAACACGGTGGACCAACACCAGCAGATGACATGACTCCCCAAATCATCACGGACTGTGGAAACTTCACACTGGACCTCCATGCAACTTGGATTCTGTGCCTCTCCACTCTTCCTCCAGACTCTGGGACCTTGATTTCCAAATGAAATGCAAAATTTTCCACAGTCCGCGATGATTTGGGGAGTCATGTCATCTGTTGGTGTTGGCCCATTGTGTTTTATCAAGTCCAAAGTCAGTGCAGTCCTCTACCAGGAGATTCTAGAGCACTTCATGCCACCCTCTGCTGACCAGCTTTATGGACCTCAGCAGTGCCACAGGCTGATCCTTTCCATTCCACGCCACATCGATGCAGTAATTCATGCAAAAGGAGTCACGACTAAGTATTGAGTGCATACTATACTGTACATGGACATACTTTTCAGTAAGCCAACATTTCTGTATTAAAAATCCCATTTTTATTGGTCTTATGTAATCTTATTTTCTGAGATACTGAATTTGGGGTTTTCAGTAGCTGTAAGCCATAATCATCAAAATGAAAAGAAAGTAATGCTTGTGATATATATCACTTTGTATGTAACGCATCTATAGAATATATATGAATTTTACTTTTTGAATAAAATTACTGAAATAAATCTTTTGGATGATATTCAAATTTTAGGAGATGTGCCTGTATATCTACCCTTACTGTGATGTCACCCAAAAACTCTTGTGCATGCGCAGTACAATATACAGGGGCTGCCAGTACACTTTCGCAAGGTCAGGCGTGCAGGTAGGACAGTGGCTTAGCTGAAAAAGCCCGTCCTTCAGAAGAAAGAAAAAAAAATGCTCATGAAGACCTGAGATTTATGACATCATTTTGGCTTAGGCCGCAAACCGGGAAGCAGCTGAAGAAAAAAATAATTTTCAAAACAAGTGAATATAATATATCTACCTATCTGTTTACTAGGACTGGTAGCATAGGAATTATAAATGTTAAAGCAGTATTAAAAACCCAAAAACAAATATGTATTATATTGCAGCTTACAATTACACACTTCACGAGCGCTGCATTTGTTTTCTTTTTTTAGGCTTTCTTCTATCTTCATCTGGTGATCCAGCCAGTAGGTCTGCTGGTTTTCAAAAAAAACGAAAGTAGGGGGGCCACCTATAAAATGCAATTATATACCCTGGGGCCCTTTACTTCTGTTGTGTGGCCCTTTATTAGGATCCCGCAATGAGACCGATTCACATGTTTTGCAGTGAGCTCCTTTCCAACTGTATTGGGGCCCCCCAGGGTGGCAGAAAACAAGAGGTATGTCTCCAGCACACCAGAAAGATATAAGGGTCCAAAGCAGTGATTTGTAGCTGCTGACTTTAACAGTAAACCTGTCACTAACTTTAAAATACTACCGAAACTTAAATCCTAACTGTAAGCCTAACACTAATTTACAGGGAATCTATAGTGCAGGGAGGTTGATTTACTAAAGGCATACTGTGCACACATGTGGTTGTAAACCCTGAATTATATGTGATGGATCAGAACACAATAGTCTAAGTTGGTGAAGTAAAATTAGAAAAATATATACATAAAACTATTTTTCAGAAATAAAAAAATGATAATTGGCATGTGCGTAAGTATTCACCCCCTTTGTTATGAAGCCCATAAAAAGCTCTGGTGCAACCAATTACCTTCAGAAGTCACATAATTAGTGAAATGATGTCCATCTGTATGCAATTTAAGTGTCACATGATCTGTCATCACATATACACACCTTTTTGAAAGGCCCCAGAGGCTGCAACACCTAAGCAAGAGGCACCACTAACCAAACACTGCCATGAAGACCAAGGAACTCTCCAAACAAGTAAGGGACAATGATGTTAAGACGTACAAGTCAGGGTTAGGTTATAAAAAAAATATCCAAATCTTTGATGATCCCTAGGATCACCATTAAATCTATCATAACCAAATGGAAAGCACAAGGCACAACAGAAAACCTGCCATGAGAGGGCCACACACTAAAACTCACAGACCGGGCAAGGAGGGCATTAATCAGAGAGGCAGCACAGAGAATTAAGGTAACCCTGGAGGAGCTGCAGAGTTCCACAGCAGAGACTGGAGTATCTGTACATAGGACAACAATAAGCCGTACGATCCATAGAGTTGGGATTTATGGCAGAGTGGCCAGAAGAAAGCCATTACTTTCAGCAAAACACAAAATGGGACGTTTTGAGTTTGTGAAAAGGCATGTGGGAGACTCCCAAAAGTATTGAGGAAGGTGCTCTGGTCTGATGAGACTAAAATTTAACTTTTTGGCCATCAAAGAAAACGCTATGTCTGGCGCAAACCCAACACATCACATCACCCAAAGAACACCATCCCCACAGTGAAACATGGTGGTGGCAGCATCATGCTTTGGATGTTTTTTAGCAGTTGGGACTGGGAAACTGGTCAGAGTTGAGGAAAGATGGATGGTGCTAAATACAGGGATATTCTTGAGCAAAACCTGTACCACTCTGTGGGTGATTTGAGGCTAGGACGGAGGTTCACCTTCCAGCAGGACAATGACCCCAAACACACTGCTAAAGCACTTAAGTGATTTAAGGGGAAACATGTAACTGTGTTGGAATGGCCTAGTCAAAGCCCAGACCTCAATCCAAGAGAAAATCTGTGGTCAGACTTAAAGGAGCACTAAAGCTTCCCTTTTTTTTGCCCAAAAATAACAAACATGTTATACTTACCTCCACTGTGCAGCTCGTTTTGCACACAGTGGCCCCGATCCTGGTCTTCTGGGGTCCCTCGGCGGCTGTCTTGGCTCCTCCCCGCAGGGACTCCACACCATAATGCGAGTGAGCTCGCATGGTGTGGAGTGATTGCGGGCGCGCTCCCGTGATACAGCCGCCGACTGTATCACTCGGCCCCGCCCCCCCGCGCGCCACGTCATTGGATGTGATTGACAGCAGGGCCAGCCAATGGCTGCGCTGCTTTCAATCCATCCAGTGTAGCCAATCGGCGGCCAGGCTGAAAAACGAAGAGGATGACGGGGACGAGTGTGGGACTTTCGAGGGGCCAGGTAAGTAAAACGGGGGCTCGGGGGGGGGGGCGGTATTGTCGAATGTTTTTTCACCTTAATGCATAGGATGCATTAAGGTGAAAAAACATGTAACTTTACTACTCCTTTAAAGATTACTGTTCACAAGCGCAAACCATCCAACTTGAAGGAGCAGGAGCAGTTTTACAAGGAGGAATGGGCAAAAATCCCAGTGGTAAGATGTGGCAAGCTCACAGACTTGACTTGGAAATGTGATAGCCGCAAAAGGGGGTGAATAGTCATGCACATTGACTTTTTCTGTTATTTTGTCCTATTTGTTGTTTGCTTCACGATAAATTCCAGGTTGTGAGGCAACAAAACACAAAAAATGCCAAGGGGGTGAATACTTTTGAAGGGCACTATATCTTATTAGTACTGGCCTGTAGCCCAATCCTCCTCTGAACCTCTGCTTTATTAATACCAGCTTCTACATTGGACTCCATTAGACTGTAAGGGGTGCTCCTAAACCTCAAAGTAGTTGGCATACCTCCCAACTTTTTGAGATGGGAACAAGGGACACCTATTAAAAACATATGTAGGCATATAAGACACACCCTGCCACGCCCCCCAAGGAGAATTGTACAAAAAAATTATTAGTTAACCCCACAAGTGCTTTTTTTTACCACTAATATTCCTCTCTATTGGCTTTTGACATTTGTATGTGCAACAATTTAGAAATGGGATGAAAGGTTTAGCACTGGGATGGGAAACACTTTTTGAAAGATAAATAGTGCACTTTATATACAATTATACAGATCAGACCAAAATGAGGGACAAATGAAGAGGAACAGAGGGACTTTGTTCCAAATCAGGGACAGTCTCTCGAAGTCAGGGACAGTTGGGGGCTATGACTTTGTCCACTATAGCTGTTTTTATACTCTTGCCCTACCTTAGGATGGTCAGGACTACTTATAAAACATGCGGCAATACTGCTTCATGGGCCTGCTTGTCCAGAATATTTTGTTTGCTCGTCTCAGAAGTCAGTTTGCTATGTGTATTGTGCGCTGTCCCCCAGGGTTTTAATACTTTAATGCAAAGATTGCTGGGTGGAAGTGTCACAAGTACAGACCTTCCTTCAGTTAGGTCACACACACAGCTTCATTGTGCGCCATTGCTGCTGTAATGTCCCCTTGTCATTGAGCTGACAGGCTGGTGGCTCTGGGGTCAGCTGTACATTGTGGTGCAGATGATGTCTTTTGTGTGTTGTATAGATCACGCCAGTGTTTACTGTAATGGCAGATAAAGGCTGTATGGATTTTTTTTCTCTCCTTGTTACTGTGTCACCTTGTTCCTTGACTGTCACATCTCTTAGTAGTGTGGGTCTATTGCCATATAACCCTGCGCTGACTTGCTTACCTCTGTACCCACTTCTGGGCCAGTGAGCAAATTCACAGTTCGTTTTATCGCAACGGTCATAAGTGCTCTTAGTATTTTATTAGCTAACAGGGAGCTGTTATGGTGATCTCCCAGAATGCATTGCTTCTATTTACCATAGAGTCACTTTGTACCGCAGAAGCCGCAACGTTGTCATTAAGTTTTAAGCAGCCTGGGTTCACAGAATACATTCATCACAAAATCTTGTCTCAGAGGAGGACAAAGTATTTGTATATATTACTCCAGCAAATAAGGCCTGACCTGACTAAAGGCTGCCATACAAATTAGTTGTGATCCAACCTCCCTTACCTATCTGAATTGGGCAATGGTGCTCTATATACTAACAGTTGCTGTGTGTGTATGTGTATATATATATATATATATATATATATATATATATATATATATACACACACATACACACACACACACACACACACACACACACACACACACACACACACACATATATATATATATATATATATATATATATATATATATATATATATATATATATATACACATTCACCTGAAATTTCTCTTGGTCTTCCTGTGTGCAATGCCTCAATTACCCTGCATTCTAGCGGAGATTATTTGAGTGCAGGGACCAATAATGTGCAATAACCCTGAGCAGCCAGAGCCCAAATCATCTTGCAGCCGTTTCATATCATCAGTAATGACTGAAGTGGTTGCCATGGGTTACTGAACATCATTGCTTTTTGCACCTGGTTGTTAAATCTCTTAGTGTTATTGCTGGCCTTTAGGGCAGGCTTGTTCCATCTCTGTGGAAGGATGCAAGACAGATCAAGTTTACATTCAGCAGCTCCTAAATCTATGCTTTTTCTTATTGTGGTTAATATATAAATGTAATAGGGACCCTTACGGGATGAGGCTCTCATGGGAAAGTGGAAATGTTCTATAATGACCTTGCAACTACTGTCTCATCAGTAAGCTGCACATCCTTCAATATGACTGGCAGTGCCAACTTTGCCAACATTATGTAGTAAAGCTGGAGGCTGTTATTTAAAATGGGGGAGGCAAGGGCTGGCTGGCATTTATTAGGGACAGGGGTATGAGGGGCTACATGCATTGTGATATGAGGAAAGATAGCTGGACTTATAGGAAAACTAATTGTGCTGTATGGGTGTATCCTAAGAGTACATGTGAGTTTACTGGTTACTGGAGCCTTTAATTGGATCCTTGTAGGAACATGCAGAAAGAGTAAAATGATGAATGTGCAAATCCACTAGTAAGTGTTTAGAAAAGATTTTATTAGTTCTAGCAGTCAATGAAATTTTCAACGCGTTTCATCAATGCTAGAAAGTGATGAAGCTAAAATCTTATAAAATCAGTGAAGTGTTGAATGCACTAGTTCCCGCTACCAAAAATTATTGTTGTAGAATTATTAGGTTATCTGTTTCTTTTGTAAAGAGTACCTATCACCCTCTGTTTCTACAATTTGCATTAAAGGAGTTGTAAAGTCTTAAGGTTTTTCACCTTAATACATTCTATGCATTAAGGTGAAAAACCTTCTGTGCGGCAGCTGCCCCCCAGAGCCCCCCTTTTTCTTGCCTTATCCCGATCGTTCAAGCGACAAGCACGAGCCCAGCAGCTCCAGCCGCTGTCTCGGGTCATCATTGGATAGATTGATAGCAGCAGGACTCATTGGCTCCCACTGCTGTCAATCAAATCCAGTGACACGGGAGCCAGGGGGCAGGACTGAGTCATGCTGTCTGTGTCAATGGACTCGGAAACGTGCCTGCACGGGTGCCCCCATGGAATGCAGCTCTTCGTGGGGGCACTCGAAGAGGGGGAGCCAAAAACTTTTCCTCCACAGGCTGTTCAGAGATCATTTACTTTCACAGAAGAGCTGATAACCAGCCAACACTTTACCAGTACTTTTACCATGTTACTGATTACTGGTCTTAATTTCTATAAAGATAAAATAGATTTTTACCTAATCACTAAGATCCCATATAAACTTTAACATGTTAATGTATATGTTTATGTAAACCCGCAGCATGTAAAACAACCCATTCAGTTTAAAATAGAAATGAAAGGCAATACGTGTGTGTATATATGTGTGTATATATATATATATATATATATATATATATATACACACACACACACAGTATCTCACAAAAGTGAGTACACCCCTTACATTTTTGTAAATATTTAATTATATCTTTTCATGTGACAACACTGAAGAAATTACACTTTGCTACAATGTAACAGCTTGTATAACAGTGTAAATTTGCTGTTCCCTCAAAATAACCCAACACAGCAAATAATGTCTATCTAAACTGCTGGCAACGAAAGTGAGTACAGCCCTAAGTGAAAATGTCCAAATTGGGCACAAAGTGTGAATATTTTGTGTGGCTACCATTATTTTCCAGCACTGCTACTGGAGTTCACCAGCTTCACAGGTTGCCTTTGGATTCCTCTTCCACTTCTCCATGAGGACATCACGGAACTGGTGGATGTTAGAGACCTTGCGCTCCTCCACCTTCCATTTGAGGATGCCCCACAGATGCTCAATAGGGTTTAGGTCTGGAGACATGCTTGGCCAGTCCATCACCTTTACCCTCAGCTTCTTTAGCAAGGCAGTGGTCGTCTTGGATGTGTGTTTGGGGTCATTATCATGTTGGAATACTGCCCTGCAGCCCAGTCTCGGAGGGGATGGGATCATGCTCTGCTTCAGTATGTCACAGTACATGTTGGCATTCATGGCTCCCTCAATGAACTGTAGCACCCCAGTGCCGGCAGCACTCATGCAACCCCAGACCATTACACTTCCAAAAATTCTTGCAAGGTTTCCACATGCTGCAGAGAAATGATTGCCCTGCTTAGTTTGGTATCGTCCACAAATACTGAGATTAAGCTGTTTATCCCATCCTCCAGGTCGTTTATGAATAAATTGAAGTTTGTGCCAAAATAGTCCATACATGAGACTGGAGCCTATAGCAAAATGACGGCCGGGCGGTGGTTGCGTTATCCTGACTGGACGTCATATGACGTCCAGCAGGATAACAGCCGCCACGCGCCCGTGGGGGCGCGCATCGCGGCGATCGGTGGTGCGGTGTGTCAGTTTGACACACCGCTACACCGATCTCGGTAAAGAGCCTCCGACGGAGGCTCTTTACCACGTGATCAACCGTGTCCAATCACGGCTGATCACGATGTAAACAGGAAGAGCCTTTGATCGGCTTTTCCTCACTCGCGTCTGACAGACGTGAGTAGAGAAGAGCCCATCGGCGGCTCTCCTGACTGGGGGTCTACGCTGATTGTTTATCAGTGCAGCCCCCCGCGGATGCCCACACTGGACCACCAGGGAAGCCGCCAGGACCACCAGGGAAGGGGGCAACATGTGGATGGCCAGGTATGTACCCCATGGCCATCCACAAATGAAAAAATATGCACAATAGATGCCAATCTGTGCCCACAAATGGGCACTGACTGGCAAAATTATGGTCCAGATCAAACAAGTGATGCCCAGCAATGCCACCCATCAGTGTCCATCAGTGCCACCTCTCAGTGCCCATCCATGCCCATCAGTGAAATATAAAAAGAAGAAACCCCCACGCTAGCTGGGTATTTAACTAGTGAAGGGGAATGGAAATGGAGGGAAGAGAAAGGGCTAATGTAAACCAACCAGATGCAGTAGCGTGTTGACAACCAATGTGTAACATAAATAATATATACATAAACTGAATGAATCACAGTGGACAATTGATAATGTATGCCAATCAGTGCCCATTAGTGTCGCCTATCAGTGCTCATCATCAGTGCCACCTCACCGGTGCCGCCTTATCGGTGCCCATCAGTGCAGCCATATCAGTGCCCGTCATTGAAGAAGAAAACTTATTTGCAAAAATAATTAACAGAAACAAAGACAATTTTTTTTTATTTGTTGCGCAAAAAAAAAAAAAAAAAATCGCAGAGGTGATCAAATACCACGAAAGAAAGCTCTATTTGTGGGAACAAAATGATAAAACATTTGTTTGGGTACAATGTAGCATGACCGCGCAATTGTCATTCAAATTGCGACAGCGCTGAAAGCTGAAAATTGGCTTGGGCAGGACGGTGCGTAAGTGCCTGGTATTGAAGTGGTTAAAGCGGTTGTATACCCGCTGACTATTTTTTTTTTCTTTACACCTGTAAAGGAAAAGGCATAATGAGCTTGTATGCACAGCATACAAGCTCATTATGAAATACTTACCTTAGAACGAGGCGTCGGTGTCCCTCCCGGTCCACGCCGAGGCAGCTGGCATTATGCCTCGGCGTGTCTTCTGGGTATCGCGGCTCCAGCGCTGTGAGTGGCTGGAGCCGCGATTCGTCACTCCCGCGCATGCCGTAAAGGTTTAGGAGATATTTCTTTTACCTACAGGTAAGCCTGAGTATAGGCTTATCTGTAGGTAAAAGTAAAAAAAAGACTATACAACCGCTTTAAACACTCACGAATGGCGATGCCTTGCACTCTCATGCCTGGAAAAACAGCAACAACCCTTACAAGGTTAAATTTTCACGATATACAGACGTGACACCCGATATCATGGACTCCATATATGGGATTGGCTGTACAGCACCGCAACTCTCCCTTTATAGTGCCTCGTTAATTAAACGAGAGACACCTGCATCACGTGCCAACAGCGTGTCCCCACAACAAGCGTGTCCCCACAACAACAATACAGCCAGCACTTCCTCTGTTTATACTCATATTGCAAAATACAACACCAATCATAGTCAGCGCATTCATAGAAAATATACACAGTGTAAAAGCATAAGCGATTCCGCCACTGCTAATCACGAATCAATGCATATGCATATACTGCTAAACAATAAATGTAAATACAGTTGCAATAAAAAGTATGTGAACCCTTTTGGAATGATATGGATTTCTGCACAAATTGGTTATAAAATGTGATCTGATCTTTACATGTGAATGTTTACATGGTGTGTTCAATAAAAACATGGTAACATTTAATTCTTTGTGTGTTATTAGTTTAAGCAGACTGTGATTGTCTATTGTTGTGACTTAGATGAAGATTAGATCACATTTTATGACCAATTTGTGCAGAAGTCCATATAATCCCAAAGGGGTTCACATACTTTTTTTTGCAACTGTATATGCATCATAAATTAATTTTTTTTTATAAAAAAATAATTATATATACATATATATATATATATATATATAAAACATGTTTTCATATAAATAAAAACCCTTTAACTTATATATTACTACATAGCAACCTACTGTACTTCTTATTAATCAATTATACAGAGAAAAACAAACCCATTTAACATACTAGAACACATCATCTCATATTAGACGACAATTGAGATCCAGCTCAACTGAGCAATAGGGGGGTTATTTACTAAAGGCAAATCCACTTTGCACTACAAGTGCAAAGTGCACTTGAAATTGCACTGAAAGTGCACTTGGAAGTGCAGTCGCTGTGGATCCTAGGGGGACATGCAAGGGAAAAAAACAGCTCTTTAGCTTGCACATGATTGGATAATCAAATCAACAGATCTTCTCCTCATTTCAGATTTACATGACTGCACTTTCAAGTGCAATTTCAAGTGCACTTTGCACTTGTAGTACAAAGTGGATTTGCCTTTTGTAAATAACCCCCACATGTGCTGACAGCTTGTCCCCACAACCACAATACAGCTAGCATTTCCTCTGTCTATATTCATATTGCAAGATACAACACCAATCATAGTCAGCGCATTCATATAAAATCTGCACAGTATAAAGCATAAGCGATTCTGCAACTGCTAATCAATTGAATAAATACATATGCATTAGGGATGAGCTCGGTGTTCGATCGTTCGCCGAACAACGAACGATTTGGGCCGTTCGCGCCTAATTCGCGGCCCACAATGCACTACGCCATCGCAGTGTCATCCAGGCGCTGTGATTGGCCAAGCATGCACTGTGACCCCGCATGCTTGGCCAATCACAGCGCCGGCAGCGAGGAGAGCAATGATTGGCCACAGGCAGGATGCCTGTGGCCAATTATTGCTGAGGGTGTTTAGTACACGCCCCACACTATAAAAGGCCGCCAGCACGGCGGCCTAGTGTAGTGTGTTCCGGAGCAGGGAAACCTGGATTCCTTTAGTTTAGGGAAAGAGAAGGATAGGTAGGGAGAGTGTCAGTGTGTTTTACTGTGCTAAACCTTGTTTGTAGGGACAGGGAAGGACAGTGAGGGAAATTCTCATTGTGCTATACTGTGCTAAAGCATTCCTCATCAACCATCTTTAAAAAAAATATATTATAGGGACAGAAAACTATAGGTAGGGAGAGTGTCAGTGTGTTTTACTGTGCTAAACCTTGTTTGTAGGGACAGGGAAGGACAGTGAGGGAAATTCTCATTGTGCTATACTGTGCTAAAGCATTCCTCATCAACCATCTTTAAAAAAAAAAATTTTTATAGGGACAGAAAACTATAGGTAGGGAGAGTGTCAGTGTGTTTTACTGTGCTAAACCTTGTTTGTAGGGACAGGGAAGGACAGTGAGGGAAATTCTCATTGTGCTATACTGTGCTAAAGCATTCCTCATCAACCATCTTTAAAAAAAAATTTTTTTATAGGGACAGAAAACTATAGGTAGGGAGAGTGTCGGTGTGTTTTACTGTGCTAAACCTTGTTTGTAGGGACAGGGAAGGACAGTGAGGGAAATTCTCATTGTGCTATACTGTGCTAAAGCATTCCTCATCAACCATCTTTAAAAAAAAATTTTTTTATAGGGACAGAAAACTATAGGTAGGGAGAGTGTCGGTGTGTTTTACTGTGCTAAACCTTGTTTGTAGGGACAGGGAAGGACAGTGAGGGAAATTCTCATTGTGCTATACTGTGCTAAAGCATTCCTCATCAACCATCTTTGAAATCCTTGTTTTTTGGACAGTCAGGGAAATTGTCATTGTGCTATTCTGTGCGAAAGCAATCATCCTCAACCATATTTAGAAATCCTTAAGTAAAGGGACAGAGAAGGACACCTGAAGGTAGCCCTTATTGCTTTTTTTCCCATCTCCCTGCAGGCCATCCATTAGAATGTCTGGAAGGCAAACAAGGAGAGGCAGACAGTCAGGAGGCAATAAAAGAGGGCAAGCAGGCTCTGTGTCTGGGGGCAACAGTGCTGGTCATGGACGCGGTGCATTGTCATCAGCACATGGCTATGGGACACGCTTGTCCTTCTTTTCGGCAGCTGGACATGTTGAGCCACATCATGCCGAAGACTTGGTAGAGTGGATGACCAAGCCCTCCTCCTCCTCCTCATCCTCTCTCACCCAGGCTCAGGGTACTGGCAAAGCAGCTGCCAAAGCGTCCTCTTCCCTGGTATCAATGTCAGACTCATCATCAGTCACTCCTTCCCTAGACCCACCATGTCCTCCTCCTGAGGAGTCCCCCGAACTGTTTGAGCACAGTGTTGGGTACATGCTCCAGGAGGATGCCCAGCGTTTCGAAGGGTCTGATGATGAAACCCAGCTAGAGGAAGGCAGTAGCGTGAGAGCAGACAGAGGGGATGCTCAAGAAGGACACCAATCTGGCAGTCATGTTCCAGCAGCTGCAGCATACTGCCAGATTGGCTCCAGTGATGAGGAGGGAGGGGATGATGAGGTCACTGACTCCACGTGGGTGCCTAATAGGAGAGAGGAGGAGGAGGAGGAGGAGGCACATCTCCAACGAGGCAGGATGCCCTTTGGTGGCCAGCGTAAGGGCAGTACACCGACGGAATCACACCGCAGAGCTCCGCCTGTGCAGGGCGCTGCCTCTGCCCGTCATTCAAAAAGTTCTTTGGTGTGGGCCTTTTTTGAGGCTAGTGCATCAGATCGCACAGCTGCTGTTTGCAACATATGTCTCAAGCGTATATCGCGTGGCCAAAACATCAGCCGCTTGGGTACCACATGCCTGACCAGACATATGTTGACCTGCCATGCAGCTCGTTGGCAAGCCTACCTCAAAGACCCACACCAAAGAACAAAGCGGACCTCTCCTTGCACCGCATCAGCTGGGATCTCCAACCCCACTATAACTTCAGTCCTCTCTGAAACATGCACTGAGAGGAATGAAGGTGTAGAATTAGGTGTGTCACAGCCAAGTACTTGCGGCCACTCTGCTAGCAGTACACCGACGTCCGATTCTAGCAGGCAAATTTCCCTGCCCCAGCTGCTGGACCGTCGAAAGAAGTTCACTCCCAGCCATCCACATGCCCAGCGGTTGAATGCTAGCTTGGCTAAATTGCTAGCGCTTCAACTGCTGCCTTTTCAGTTGGTAGACTCGGCCCCCTTCCGTGAGTTTGTGCAATGTGCGGTTCCTCAGTGGCAGGTTCCCAAACGCCACTTTTTCTCATGGAAGGCTATTCCGGCTCTCTACCGGCATGTGGAAGGCAATGTCTTGGCCTCGCTGGACAGGGCGGTCAGCGGTAAGGTGCATATTACCGCTGACTCATGGTCCAGCAGGCATGGACAGGGACGTTACCTTTCTTTCACGGCCCATTGGGTCACTCTTTTGGCAGCTGGGAAGGATGCAGGACAAGGTGCAGTAGTGTTGGAGGTTGTTCCACCGCCACGCCTCCAAAATGCTACTACTGGTTGTGACACACCTCTCTCCTCCACCCCCTCCTCTTCTTCTTCCTTCATGGCCTCTTCCTGTGCTTTGTCCTCTGAACCAGCGGTGCTCCGTAGGCGTTCAAGGGGCTACGCAAGTACGCAGGCAAAAAGATGCCATGCCGTGCTTGCGCTGGTGTGTTTGGGGGACAGAAGCCACACTGGGGCAGAGGTCCTGTCTGCTCTGCAGGGCCAGGCCGAGAGGTGGTTGACACCACGCCAGCTTAAGCCAGGAATGGTGGTTTGCGACAATGGCACCAACCTCCTCTCCGCCCTCCGACAGGGACAACTGACCCATGTGCCCTGTGTGGCTCACGTCCTTAACCTGGTGGTGCAGCGGTTCTTGGGCAGGTACCCGGGCTTACAGGATGTCCTGAGGCAGGCCAGGAAAGTCTGTGTGCATTTCCGCAGATCTTATAATGCCAGTGCTCGCCTGGCTGAGCTGCAAAAGGAGTTGAACCTGCCCAAGAACCGCCTTATATGTGACATGCCCACCAGGTGGAACTCAACGTTGGCCATGCTGCAGCGGCTGCACACGCAGCAGAGGGCCATCAATGAGTACCTGTGCGACTACGGCACCAGAACAGGGTCAGGGGAGCTTGTTTTTTTTTCTCCACGCCAGTGGGGCATGATCAGGGATGCATGCACTGTCCTGGCACCATTTGAGGAGGCCACGAGGATGGTGAGCAGTGACAGTGCATGCATCAGTGACACTGTACCTCTTGTCCACCTGTTGGAGCACACGCTGCGTGGAATAATGGACAGGGCACTTGAGGCAGAACAGAGGCAGGAAGAGGAGGACTTCCTTGCCTCTCAAGGCCCCCTTTACCCAGACAGTGTTCCTTCTGTCCCACCCATCGCACAGGAAGAGGACGAGGAGGAGGAGGAGGAGGAGGATTGTGTCAGCATGGAGGTGGAGCCTGGCACTCAGCAGCATCAACAGCAGCAGTCTTTTAGGGATGATTTACAGTCCCAAGAAACCCGTGGACTTGTACGTGGCTGGGAGGAGGTGGCTGCGGATCATGTCGTCCTTAGTGACCCAGAGGACTCCGGACCGAATGCCTCAGCTAACCTACGCTGCATGGCCTCCCTGATCCTGCAAAGTCTGCGGAAGGATCCTCGTATTCTTCGGATCAAGGAGAGGGACCATTACTGGCTGGCCACTCTCCTTGATCCACGGTACAAGGGTAAGGTTGCGACCTTATGTTACCGTCACAGAGGGAGCAGAGGATGAGACAACTCCGGGAGGCCTTGCAGAAAGGTCTGTGCAACGCGTTCCCAGAGACTGGGAGGTTACAAACTCCTGGTCCTGGACAACGAGTTGCTGAGGCTTCGGCCAGTCAAAGAAGGAGCGGTGGGGAAGGTGGCCGTCTGACCGATGCGTTCAGACAATTCTTTAGTCCGCAGCCCCAAAGTATGATCGGTTCCAGCAACCATCGCCAGCGTCTGATAAACATGGTGCAGGAATATCTAGGGGCAAGGTCAGACTTGGACACCTTCCCCACCGAAAATCCTCTGGCTTACTGGGTCTTGAGGATGGATCACTGGCCAGAGCTTGCACAGTATGCAATTGAGCTACTGGCCTGTCCTGCATCCAGCGTTCTTTCGGAACGCACATTCAGTGCTGCTGGAGGATTTGTCACGGATCACAGGGTGCGCCTGTCCACCGACTTGGTTGATCAACTGACTTTCATCAAGATGAACCAGTCTTGGATCACCACCAGCTACCACACACCTGATGCTGATATAACAGACTAATTGATTTTAACATGTCACATCCCTTCAAGACTGATGCTGATGCTGAGTGCCTGTGCTGTTATGTTGACTGGCTATCCTCCTCCTCCGAGTCCTCAATGATACGATTGATGATGATAGCTTGGAAGATCATTTTTGTTTATGGGTGCCGCCACCAGTGCCTAACGCCCAATTTTTCAGCCCCTGTTTAACAGGGGCATGTAATTACAATTTTTGAAGCAATACTTTGCAACAGGGCTCATTGCTGTGCTCCAAGTACAGTATCTGTGAGGGGTTGCAGTGTTGTGCCACCAGTGCCTAAGGCCCAATTTTTCAGCCCCTGTTTAACAGGGGCGTGTAATTACAATTTTTGAAGCAATACTTTGCAACAGGGCTCATTGCTGTGCTCCAAGTACAGTATCTGTGAGGGGTTGTAGTGTTGTGCCACCAGTGCCTAAGGCCCAATTTTTCAGCCCCTGTTCAACAGGGGCATGTAATTACAATTCTTGATCTAATAATTCACAGCAGGGCCCATTGCTGCACCCACCAAGAGTAACTCTGAGGGCTTACAGTGTTGTGGCAACGCCACCACCACCACCACCACGAAAGGCCCAATTTTTCAGCCCCTGTTCAAAAGGGGCATGTAATTACAATTCTTGATCTAATAATTCACAGCAGGGCCCATTGCTGCACCCACCAAGAGTAACTGTCAGGGCTTACAGTGTTGTGGCACCAGCACCACCATCAAAGGCCCAATTTTTACTACCACTGTTCAACAATTATATGTAATTACAATTCCTGATATAATAGTTGACAGCAGGGCGTTCCAGCACCCACCAAGAGTAACTGTGAGTGCTTACAGTGTTGTGCCAACACCAACAACTAAGGGGCCTATTTCTGCAGAGTATATACGGCAGGTCCCTACTTTCAAACATCCAACTTACAAACGACTCCTACTTGCAAACGCAAGAAGACAACAGGAAGTGAGAGGAAATCTACCACTAGGAAGGAAAATTCTCTCCTGTAAGAATAAATATGGGAGAAAGGGGTCTCATCTGTACTGATGCTTTATCACCAATCCTTGTTTCAAGAAAAACACCACATTTCAAAAACAGTTGACATTGGGACGGAAAGTGAGGTGAAATGTTCTGAACAGGGGCACAGACAGCAAAACAAATGTTACAGGGGTGATAACCCTTACCTATGTTTTCCAAAAAGTTTAAAAATAGATTTTTGGGCTGGAGCTACACTTAAACAATGTACCTGTTCAAAATTACAAACAGATTCTACATAAGAACAAACCTACAGTCCCTGTCTTGTATGCACCGCCTGTATACGGCTGTTCAGAGTATATAGGGCCTTTTTTATTTTATGTGCGGGGTTCCCCTTAATATCCATACAAGACCCAAAGGTGCTGGTAATGGCCTGGGGTAGGGGGGGGGGGTCATGGGGTAGCTATGCCATTTTTCTTAAAGATTTTCATCCATATTACCGGGACCAGACATTACATTAAAGCCGCAAGCAGTTTTAAATGGCTTTTTTTTCCTTTAGAAGTGTCATTTTGTGCAGGGACAGTTCTAAACACGGGAAACACGTGGCACTTCACAGGCATACTTTAGACACCCCCCAGGTACGATATTTAAAGGAATATTTGACTTTTTTTTTTTCACTTTATGCATCATTAAAATGACTGCTCCCGAAAAACGACCGTTTTTAAAACTTCTTTTTGCATTGATACATGTCCCCTGGTGCAGAACCCAGGTTCCCAAACCCTTTTTAGGACAATAACATGCATAATAGTCGTTATAATTAGCACTTTAGAATTCGAACGTTCGCATCCATTGTATTTAATAGGGTTCTAATGTTCGTACGAACTTTCGGTCCGTTCGCGGGTTCTGGTGCGAACCGAACCCGGGGGTGTTCGGCTCATCACTAATATGCATATACTGTTAAACAATAAATGTAGATATATTAGGGCTGTGGAAATTAACTATTAATTCCTGGATTAATCGATTAATTTTTTTGATCAATCAAAATTCTTTTGATCGGTACTCACCTCTCCGCCGGCTTCCGGGTCTTCAGGGAGTTCCGGTGACTTCACGGACACTGGCTGGGCTTGCCGTGTCCATCTGAAGGGCACCTTTGCTGTGCCTTCATATCTGCATGCCGGCGGGACCTTACTATCTGCCACACGCAAGGGCTGTTACACTTCCCTCTATCACTTCCCTCTATCAACCTGGGATTCTACAGCCATCCACTGGGAGTTGTGATAGTTCCCTTCACGGGACATCTACATGCCGACGGACTGATGTTAACCACTCCTCATCTGGATTCAGCAGTGGTAGCATTGTACACATTTTTATACCAGTATCATACTTAGCTACAGGTTTTTATGACTGCTTTTGCTACCGTTTGGTATTACTCGCACCATTTTTACAGTTTATGTAGCTACATCGATTTTATCTCCAGTGCAATATTTATTTTGTTACCTACTTGAAGACTATAAAAGTTTTAATGCTATTCCCATCGAGCGCTGCCTTTGTGTGTTTTTTGTATCCTGCTATCCATTTTTCCAGTGGTTGGGAGCTGCACTGGGAATCGGCCTGCAAGGAGATCAGCTAAAAGTAGTTGGATCTGTATGTGCGTTGTAATTAATCGAAATTAATCGATTAATCGATTTAAAAAAATAATCGATTAATCGAACACGAAAATTTTAATCAGTAACAGCCCTAAAATATATGTATCATAAATTTAAAAAAAATATATATCTAAAGCATGTTTTCATATAAATAAAAACCCTTTAACCTTTACATTATTACATAGCAACCTACTACTTATTAATCAATAATACAGAGAAAAAAAGAGTAATTTAACATAGTAAAACGCATCATCTTATAGTAGAAATTGTTAATAAAACAATTGAGATCCAGCTCAATATTTAACCCTCTAGGAGTAAGTAAACAAAAATTACCACTTATTTTTTCTTTGCGATAGATCTCGCACTCGATCAGAGCCCCTCCATGATGGAAACACACAGTCCATTCCACAAAATTGTAATAATGTGGGATCCTGATTGTGTTTCTCCTTAAAAGGAACAGACAGACTGTGATATTTGAATCCCTTTTTAATATTGGCAAGGTGTTCTGCCACACAGATTTTGAGGAGTCTCTTGGTCCTCCCCACATAAAATAACCCGCATGGGAACCATAGTAAATAGGCCACATGCAAAGTATTGCATGTGATAAATTCTTCTATAGAAAAAGACTCACCATCACTATTTATGAAACTCCTCATGCCCCTATTACTGGTTTTAACAGTCCTACAGCAAATGCATTTTCTGCATGGGGAAAAAAACTTTTAAATCAATCTGAAGTTTTTGTTGACCAGGTGGATCTAAGATTTTCCTAACCACCTGGTCTCCAAAATTGGGGGCCCTTCTATATAGACATTTGGGGTGATTGGGTAACACTCCATCCAAATCCCTGTCCATACACAGAATGTGCCAATGTTTTTAAAAAATTTCTTCAATTTCCTTATACTTATATTGAAAATTGGATATAAAGCCCCACTGGTGTTGATCAGATGGTGGTCTTTCATCCTTTTTAACCATACATTGGACTCTAGGTATACTCCCAATTTATCACTACCTTCTGAAATCGTCCCTGTAGCCAGTTTTCAATCCCTGTACTCGCCCTATGGTCCATGCTGACAGACTTTAGTTTGTATAGTAAATGTTTACGTGGAACCGTATCGAATGCCTGTGCAAAATCCAAAATACCACGTCTACGGGCCTTCCTTTATCTAGATGGCAGCTCACCTCCTCATAGAAGGTTAATAGGTTGGTTTAGCAAGAACGATTCTTCATGAATCCATGCTGGTTACTGCTAATGATACCATTTCATTACTAAAATCTTGTATATACAGTAGTCCTGTATCATCCCCTCCAAGAGCTTGCTTACTATTTATGTTAGGCTAATTGGTCTGTAATTCCCAGGGATGTATCTTGGCCCTTTTTTAAATATTGGAGCCACATTGGCCTTTCTCCAATCCGCTGGCACCATTCCAGTCAGTAGACTGTTCGTAAAAATTAGGAACAATGGTCTGGCAATTACTTGACGGAGTTCCTTAAGAACCCTGTAAGCATGCCATCTGGTACCGGTGACTTATTAGTGTTAAGTTTTTCAAGTCTATTTCTAATTCTATCCTCTGTTAGCCATGAGGGTGCTTCCTGTGACGTGTCATGAGGATAAACATTGCAGTTTTGGTTACTGAAGCCCCCCTTTTCTCTTGTGAAGACCGAGGAGAAGAATAAATTCAATACCTTCGCCATCTCTCCATCCTTGGTAACCAGATTCCCTTCATCATTCTTTAAGGGACCAATCTGATCTGACCTCCCTTTCTTACTATTTATATACTTAATTATTTCTTGGGATTTTTTCTACTCTGCTCCGCTATGTGCCTTTCATATTCTATCTTAGCCGCCCTGATTGCACTCTTACATTTACATGTTGCATTTTTTGTAAAGTTGGAATGCTGGTGATGATCCCTCAGCCTTATATTTTTTGAAGGCCTTCTCCGTTGCTTTTATATGCATTTTTACATTGGAGTCTAGCCACCCAGGACTTTTATTAGCTCTCTTAAATGTATTTCTATTGGGATGCACTGGCTAATACCCTTATTTAATATGCTCTTAAAGCATACCCATTTTTCCTTTGTGTTCTTTGTTCCTAAGATTTTATCCCATTTGATATCTTCTAGCAAGGATCATACTTTAAGGAAGTTGGCTCTTTTTAAATTCAGTGTCTTTGTATTCCCCTTGTGTTTCCTATTTGTGTGATTAATACTGAAACTAATTGACCTGTGATCGCTGTTTCCTAAATTGCCCCGTATTTCCACATCTGTGATCAGGCCTGTATTGTTGGTAATCAGTAGGTTTAGTAACGCTTTGTTTCTTGTTGGTGCATTTACCATTTGACCAATGAAATTGTCCTGCAAGGCATTTAGGAAATGGCAAGCTTTAGATGAATGCGCGGTTCCTTCCGCCCAGTCTATGTCTGGATAATTAAAATCCCCCATTATAATGACACTTCCCATCCTTGCCGCTAATACAAATTGTGATAGGAGGTCCGCCTCCCCTCCTCCCTCTGGCTAGGGGGCCTATAGCATACGCCCAGTATTACTTTCCCCTTAGTTTCCTCCCTTTGTAGCTCCACTCAAAAGGATTCCACCTCCTCCCTTGCTCCCTTAGTGATGTCATCTCTCACATTCACTTGTACATTATTTTTGATATACAGTGAATTTCCAGTGACCAGTATGAGAGATTGAGAGCGATAACACCAAATTTAACACACCTGCTCCCCATTCACACCTGAGACCTTGTAACACTAACGAGTCACATGACACCAGGGAGGGAAAATGGCAAATTGGGCCCAATTTGGACATTTTCACTTAGGGGTGTACTCACTTTTGTTGCCAGCGGTTTAGACATTAGTGGCTGTGTGTTGAGTTATTTTGAGGGGACAGTAAATGTACACTGTTATACAAGCTGTACACTCTCTACTTTACAGTGTAGCAAAGTGCCATTTCTTCAGTGTTGTCACATGAATAGATATAATAACATATATACAAAATTGTGAGGGGTGTACTCACTTTTGTGAGATACTGTGTATGGGTTGCTTTTGTCCCACCAAATGCAGTTTAGTTTTTACCGTGGCGCTGGGTGGCTGCATGTCATTCGTTAGGTGGACGGTTGGGGCGTTAAAACCAAGGCTCAACCAGCCTTCTGTGTGAACAAGCCCTGACACTGCATGGGTTGAGGAAGCAGAAAATGGACACAGATGGTCTGCATCTTCCAGTCTCAGATCTGCTTTCACACATTAATATTTTACATACTGGATTCAGAAACATAAACTATATTATAAGCTTATGAAGAACAAAGCAGGTAAATCCTCCTGTTAGAGAAGTAATGTGTAAGAAAGGAAAAGGAACGTTTTTCACCATCCAGTCTGTATCCAGATTTGCTGCTGCTCCAGTGACTCTGGCTCCTTGCAGGGAATTGTGGGGCTTCTCCGACGCACAGTTTTCCTATGCATTTTTAACATCACAGCTGTTTAAGGTACTCGCCTGCCAGCCTCACAACTCAACAGCGTTTAGCCGGGGAGCTGCGGTAACATATGGTCATGGGTTGGTTGGTTCTTAGAATTATAATAGCATGGATGACGGGGCTGCATGTCCCCTAACTCATCCGTTTGATTCGGGGTGGAGGGGGATATCCAGGTCTGGCTCCCACCAGAGGTGGAACTTTTTTCTGTATGCTGAGCTTTCTTTTTGTATGAGAAACATGCTTCTTTTCCACTATGTGAAGGTTAAATTGGACTGATGGTAAAATAAAAAAAAATCTCTACTGGCTTAAGATATGAATAATATTTAGATTCTGGTTCTCCTCAGTCTGTAATACATCAACAGAACTGAGTGCCTTTGAAATGAAAAAAACACTCGCTGCAATGCAGGCGTTCAAGAGGCGCTACTGCCGCCTCCTGACACTAATTTTACATTGAGGGACCACGCCGCAGCTTACAATGTGGCCCCGCTGATCTCCATGGGTGAGTTTGACAGGCAGTGCCCAAGTTGAAAATGTCGTAGCTACAAAGCAAATGCCTGTTGGGCTCAGCCACCTGTTTTTACTGCCCCCAGCTGCCAATGTGAAAAAGGCCTTCCGCTTTTGTTTGCCTTTAACCCCTTGTGTGCTACTTGTTTTTGCTTTTCCTCATCTACGGTAGATGACCACTAATCACCAAGCCAGGATCTTAACATATAGTCATTTAACAAATTATTTTATAATCACAGAAACTGTTAATTGTTTGGTCAAAGTTCTTCTCCTATCCACAAACATCACCTCTTTTAAACCTGATTAATTCTGGTACTAAATATCTACTGGAGTCCTTCCTGAAAGACACTGTGAAACCTAAATTAGATTTAACCACTTGCCGACAGTGCTATAGCCAAAAGACAACTACATTGTGGCAGGGGCGGCTGGGGGTGTTTTTTTTGGGGGCAGCAAACAACCCCCCCCCAGGCTGCCGGTGGAGCGGCACTAGCACAACTGCCCCGACCCCCACGGCACGGCACTAACACCCCCAGCAAACCCCCCCACCAGCACCCGCAGTCCCTACCCTGGATGCGGGCGGTGAGAGCATTGGTCGGAGCTGATGCGGCCATCTTTCAGCCCTGTCCTTAAGCGTGGCGGACTCTGAAAAAGCTGCTCCGGTATCCTCTCCTGGAGAAGCTTTCGCAGTGCGTCTCCTCCCAGGGCTAGGTGTCCAATAGGATCACCTGACATTTTGGCCAATTGGGAAACTGGTTTCATACCTGTTTCCAGATTGGCCGGGAGGAGGATCAGTGTTGCAACAGCGAATATTCATTCACCAAATGCAGTTTAGTTTTTGCCGTGGCACTGGGCGGCTGCATGTCATTCGTTAGGTGGACGGTTGGGGGCGTTAAAACCAAGGCTCAACCAGCCTTCTGTGTGAACAAGCCCTGGGTTGAGGAAGCAGAAAATGGACACAGATGGTCTGCATTCGCTGTTGCAACACATCTGGGTGGGCTCCGGTCGCATCCTCTGCAACCCGAGCCCATCCTATTTTCAAGCCTATTAGAGCCTCTGGCTCTAATCAGGTGCTTAAAAAAAAACCCTGGCCGCTGTAATTCATGTGCCCGGTGCCCTAAAAGGGCACGGATACATGAATAGGGGGCGGCCGTGGATAGATTCATGCTATGCATGAATCTATCCACTGCAAATATGGGGTGGCGAGGAGAGAGGGGGGAGCCCCTAATGGACGGGCGGCGGGTCGCCACTGATTGTGGTCGTCCAGTTCTGGGAGGGCATCCATGGACATCCTCTCACTACTGGATGACCACAATGTCTTTTTAAAAGTTATTTTTATTATAATTTTTTTTAAATCTGGAACTTTCAATAAAATATATATGTAGATCGAGCCATGAAGGTCCTTGTTGGTGGACAAACTGCCATCTGCATTATCACCCTGTCGCAGTTACCCATAAAAGAGACTTGAAGTGACCATGCTGCCACACATTGCACAGGTATGGCCCACTTTTGTTACCATCTAAGGACAATCCAGAGCGATAATGTGCAGCTGACTCTGGAGCATGTGTATGTAGACAGGGAAATGGTTAAAATACTGCAGAAGATTTGCAGCACCGAGACACAAAAAAAGGGTAAAAAACTGTATTTTATTAAAAACGAAAGTCAATTGTTTATAATACACGTTTTAGAAAACTAAATGCCATCTGGTTAGGTTTTAGATTTGCTTTCAGACTGGCATTGTGGGCATTTCATGATGCGTCCTTGGCCAGCTTCTCCTTGAAACCTTTTTGCCTAGGAGTTCTATTTGAGAACAATGTAATCTGCTGGATAGCCGTTGAGTCCAGACACAAAAAGTAATTTAATGGGCATTTGGACACTTTTATTTTCAAAAACGGTTTTTAAAGAGGAACTGTAATCCCCAGAGTTGGCGGCATAAAGTGCAGGTATGGACAGCACACTTGGGCATTATGTCAGGCTGGCCATGCCATTTACCCTTTTCCAAAGCTGACAGGGCTGAGCTGTTGCTCAACACCCCATTCCCCGCTGGTTCTTCCATTATTCCGGGTTTTCCTCTTAGGCCATTGGGCAGCCACTTATGATGTAACAGGGGTTAAAATACACAGAAATGACATCATTGTCTGCAGCACCTAGCTTCATTCACAGCATCTTACAAATGCATGTGCCGCATGCAGAGTACACTAGAAAAAATGTTCTTAGTATATTTTTTGATTTGCTATTCTAGAAGACACATGTAAACAGGGAAAATTTGCTTCTCAACAATGTCGGAAAGTGTGATTAGAGTGTGACTTCACGCCTAAAATGTTGGTGCCAACATACACATCTTTCCAGACACCATCACATCATTTCACGTAATTAAAGCTGAACTTCAGGCACACAGAAAAAACACCATGTAATCCAGTTATGTATTCATTAAAATTATTTTATTTTTTTCTACATAGAGCTAGTGTAAGTACCTAAATCTGTAGTTTTTTTTGTTGTTTCTCAAGATATTTAGTTACATTTTTAGTTTTTTTTGAGTACAACAATTAGGCTGGGTTCACACTATCTTCGCATGCGTCTCACAGCAGGGGTCCTGTGCGTCCCCGTTCACCGTTACAGGTCCGATTTCAGCCCGAATTTTTGGCTAAATTCAGACCTGAAACGGACCAAAAGACGCACAGGGCTCCTGTGCAAAAGCGCACTGGAGCCGGAGCGGAGATATGTGAACCGGCTCCATCGAGAGCCGGTCAAAATCTCCTGCTATTGCGAATTGGATGCAGGGAACCCTCATCCAATTCGCAATAGTGTGACCTCTGCCTCAAGGTCCAAGTGAGGTAGTGCAGGTAGATTGAAATATAAGGACATGCTAGATACAGATGTAGCGCCCCTTTACTTTTCAGGGGTGCTATGTGCTTAAATTTAGGGGTTGGTCTGAGCTAGTAGCCAGGCTCAGACCACTTTTGATTTGTTAGTATTCGCTTCTGCCTGTGTGATGTAGCCTGACGCACAGTTCCCTGTGGCCTGTAGGTGGCACTGCCATATCAGGTCAGGGTTGAACCGTGGGTGACATTGCTATGCCTTAGGGTGTCCTCTCTCGGCAGCAGTACGCTGGGCGTGGTTGGCCTGCTGTGCATGCTGGGAGAGGATACATAAGGGGCAGACGCCATTCTTTTGGGGAGTCGGTGGGAGTCTGGAGTGTGAGCGGTTCACGCCAACCGGCCCTCCAGGCCAAGGGTGTGCGCATGCATCGGTCTCAGGCACCTTTAGCCTGGGGCTGCAACTCCACTAGTAGGCCCAGCACCTTTAGCTGGGGCCTACCTCCAAAAGAAGAATCCCAGAGTGCTCGGGAAAGGGTGGACCCGCTCTAAAAAGAGGAGACCGTGGGAGGACCTTTCTGATGGACCGGTGAGAGTTCACGGTGAAAGAGAGGCCTGGTTACCTTCTGGAGGGATTCAAAGATCCAAAGGCCTTGCAACGTGCTATCACTGGCACCTGTCCTTGTGTTGCAACAGCTGAGACGTTTGGGACTTAAATATTCTGTGGCAGAGGATCTCCCAATCGTATCTCAAGGAAAACCTAAAGTGAACGTTCGAGGATAACTCCGGCTGCTAGGATTCGCTCTCACAGGGGACTATCCGGGTGAGCTAAACCTACTCGGGATCGAGTAGCGACTATCATACCAGTTTGAGCCTTGACCTATCTCCCAAACCTTACTGTCCTTTCTCTCATCTACCTTTCCTGTCTGCTAAACTTGAACTTGCTTGTGAAATAAACTCAGCGTTGGAGTTAAAGTGGTGTGGACATTGGCCTTACTGGGGAATAATAGAGACTTGTCCCTATACTCTAGTGCAGGGGTCTCCATACTGTTCAAACAAAGGGCCAGTTTACGGTCTTTCAGACTTCAGTGGGGCCAGATTCTGACCAGTGGGGGTAGAAAATGCCCCTGGGCTGAGCATCAGTGAGAATAAACATGGCCCCATCGCTGGTGGGCAGTAGAAGGAGGAATAGTGCTTCATCATTGCCATTAGTGGAAGAAATAGTGCCCCATTGTTGGTGTCATTGGCAGGAATAGTGCCTCATATCGTTGGGAGCAATACTGCCCCGAGGGCCGGATGAAGGCTAGTAAAGGGCCACATTCGGCCCTCGGGCCGCAGTTTGGAGACCCCTGCTCTAGGGGATGAGAACCAGTCTGCTGGGAGAACCTGCTGCAGGACCCAAAATTGTTAACACCGCTCAACCTCCTCAAACAGGAGGGCACGGGCATATAGCGCGGTGTGCCTTGACCTGCAAGTGAGCCGAAGGCAGGGAAAGGTCCGTGTGCTACACAGAGTTATCTTATGACAGAGAAAAGCCATATTTAGTTTTAGGAAGAGGTGATTGTATAAATCCCTTCCTGACGCTCCATGAAGCTATTGGGGAATACTGTAGTGGGGACATAAAGGAAGTTCTCCTACTTGTAAGAAACAAAGAAGCATTAGAACATACAGTAGGTAAAAGGTGGCTGTAGAGAAATGAGAGGGAGACAGAGATAAAGGAACTGAAAGTATAGGAGGTGAGGGATGTCCAGAAAATGGGGGGGGGGGGGGGGAGATGAACCCACGTCAATCAGAAGAGTTTCCAGATTCGTATTATAAGGGCAGCAAAGTCCGTACATAAGCTGTATATCGGAGTACCTGTCAAATAGTGCAGGAACAAGGAATGCATGCAAACAGCAGTTCAAGTGGATTTTCCAGCAAATGGGGCTTTAATAGTTTATAGAGTCCCAGTATAAAAATGTATGTGAGGCACTGGAGGCTGCTGTCCTGCTGTCCTCAGATTTGAGCCGGCTCTGTAAAGAAGACAAGAAAGGAAAAGGGGAAGCGCCACCTGCAGGACATAGGACAGTGCCGGGTGCCATACTAACACGATAAGCGTTTTTATGAGTTTTATCTTGTAATGCCGCGTACACACGAGCGGAATTTCCGTTGTAAAAAAGTTGGATGGTTTTTCTGACAGAATTCCGCTCAAGCTTGGCTTGCATACACACGGTCACACAAAAGTTCTCTGAACTTTTGAGCGTTAAGAACGCGGTGACGTACAACACTACGACGAGGCGAGAAAAAGAAGTTCAATGCTTCCGAGCATGCGTCAAATTGTTTCCGAGCATGCGTCAAATTGTTTCCGAGCATGCGTGTTTTTTTCCCGTTGGAATTGCATACAGACGAACGGATTTTCAGCTAGAAATTTTTTCCGTCGGAAAAATAGAGAACCTGCTCTCTATCTAAGTTCGTCGGAATTTCCGTCAGAAACAGTCCGATGGAGCGTACACACGGTCGGAATATCCGACGAAAAGCTCCCACCTGACTTTTTCTGTCAGAGATTCCCACCATGTGTACGCGGCATTAGTGTTTTTAACCATTGGCAATAAACCTCTCATTGTGATGCTGCACTTAGGTGGCGCTTTCCCTTTTCCTTCCTTGTGTGTGTTGAGTGTTGTCTGTCCAGTGGCAGGGGGGTCTTTGGTCTTTAAGTGGAGCTCCGCCGTTAAAAAAATATTAAAAGCCAGCAGCTACAAATACTGCAGCTGCTGACTTTTAATATTTGGACACTTACCTGTCCTGGAGTCCAGCGACGTCCGCAGCAGAAGACGAGCGATCGCTCGTCACTCTGCTGCCCCACCGCCATCCTCAGAGAGGGAATCAGGAAGTGAAGCGTTCTGGCTTCACTGCCCGGTTCCCTACGGCGCATGCGCGAGTCGCGCAGCGCCGTCCTCACTGGTCCCCGCTGTGTTCTGAGAGCCGTGTGTTTCACAGAACACAACGGGCGGGGGCGGGAAGTGACGCACTACCCGCAGAATACCCGCAGAGAGGACTCCCGGAAGAGGGTGCAAATACCTGTCTTAGACAGGTATCTTCACCCCCTCCCCCCTGAAAGGTGCCAAATGTGACACCGGAGGGGGGGAGGGTTCCGATGAGCGGAAGTTCCACTTTAGGGTGGAGCTCCGCTTTAAATGTACCCTGCAGAGATGTCCAGGTCTTGGCTGTGCTGGATTCCTTGATCACAAGACTAGCTGAACTGAATTAAAAACCATAGTCAAAAAGTCATTTCTTATATTCTCTTATGTATTTTGCTGTTTGCCTGGAGTTCAGCAATTACCATTGTGTACGCATTAAAAAAAAAGTGGGCACTCAATGATGACTACATATACCTTTTCTCTTCCTAAACTTCCTCCAGTGCTCCCCAAGAGTTTCTGGACCTGTAACTAACCAACATACACTATTATGCCCAAAGTATTGGGACACCTTCCTTTACACGCAAATGAACTTTAATGGCATCCCAGTCTTAGTCCGTAGGGTTCAATATTGAGTTGGCCCACCCCTTTGCAGCTATAACAGCTTCAACTCTTCTGGGAAGGCTGTCCACAAGGTTTAGGAGTGTCTGTGGGAATGTTTGACCATTCTTCCAGAATCTCATTTGTGAGGTCAGGCACTGATGTTGGACGAGAAGGCCTGGCTCACAGTCTCCGCTCCAATTCATCCTAAAAGGTGTTCTATCGGGTTGAGGTCAGGACTCTGTGCACGCCAGTCAAGTTCCTTCACCCCAAACTCGCTCATCCATGTCTTTATGGACCTTACTTTGTGCACTGGTCCAAATCATTTGGTGGAGGGCGGATTATGGTGTGGGGCTGTTTTTCAGGGGTTGGGCTTGGCCCCTTAGTTCCAGTGCAGGGAACTCTTAAGGCTGCAGAATACCAAGACATTTTGGACAATTTCATGCTCCCAACTTTGTGGGAACAGTTTGGAGATGACACTGCTTCTATATTCAGAAAACCAACAGTTTCTTCCTCTGACCCCCTGTATTGGGATTAGGGCTCTATAAGAACCTATGGGGCAGGGGTGGATTAGCATTGCCTGACCTCCATAATTATTATTTTCATGTAGATGGGGGATGACGCCGATGCTGCCACAGTTTTGGAGGCCCCTCTTATAAGGTCCTATGATGGGTTTGATTTTTCGAGGCTCCAGGCCCATCATGCTACTGGCTCAATGAAAACAACCATAAACACATAGCACATGAATTCTATAGCCACAGGGACTAAAGTTTCTCTATACTCCCCTCTGTGGTTGAACCCAAAGATTTTACATTTCATGACCTTGTCAGATCCAGCTATTTGGTATAGAAAGTGTATTAATATAATTGGAGATAATGGGGTAGATTTACTAAAACCGGAGAGTGCAAAATCTGGTGCAGCTCTCCATAGAAACAAATCGGCTTCCAGTTTTTTGTTTTTTTTTCTTAAAGAATAACTGAACAAGCTGCCGTTAGAATCTGATTGGCTACCATGCACATGTGCATCAGTTTTAGTAAATCAACCCTATTGACATTTCTGACATTCCTTTTTTTACATTCTCTGATTGGATGAGGTGAAGAGTGTGATGTCACTGCCCCTTGCCTCCCCACCTTATCCAATTAGAGGATGCTTTACTGGACCAATGTATCTAAAATTAAAAATGAATAAATAAAAAATCCATACCTGGAATTCTTCTTAAAGCGCCAGGGGAACATTTCTTATACTTCTTGCCTTTTTGTCTACTTTAAAGTAATGGTAAAAAACATACCTAAAGGCAGCAAAATGACACCAGCTGGAGTAAGTTGTGAAAGCCATTTATTGCTCCAATTTTAGGGTACTGCAAATTATCAGGTTAAAAAAACAAAAAACTGTCAAAAAGTCCTAATGAGCTGTTAAAGGGTATCTATAAAACATGATATGAGAAACCAGTTCTAGAGTTTATCACTGACCCTTCCTGCCTCCTGTAATATTGGACTTTTACCTCTAACTGTCCACAGCAGGCGCCTTTCCAATCCAAATGACTGCATCATCCTGTTTTTAGCCATGATGAAGGGGGAGTCCTAAGCCCCCCAGACGCATTGGCTGTTACAAAATAAAAATCTTTTAAAAAGTCTGTACAAGCTGGTGTGGCACTCCCATCCTTCAACCAACACCTCTGGGGGTCCAGGAAGACCCCACAGTTGCTGTTGAGCAGCCCTCAGGACCACAAACCATCCATCACATTAACATGTATCCGCATAAGGTTCAGCGTTCCTACATCACAAAGATCAGCGGTCGCTCTGGGACTCTTGTCATGTGTGGTATCTGTGGGGTGCATCTTTATGAAGCTTTGTGAAAAGCCCAAACACCCAGGTATACCGGCATAATAAAACATGTTTCCGAGATGTTCCCTCAGATGACAGAGCCCTCGTTATACCACGCGTGATTTCCTTCTAAATTTTCTACAAGCCCCTCTTCCTGTCTCAGTTGTTTTCTTACTGCTGTTTTTGTTTTCTGCTAGCTATTTAATTGTAATTAAACTCCTGCTGTCGATAAGGGAGCGTGCGTTGAAGGAAAACAATATTACTTTGCAAGCGCGCGGCGAGATAAAGCCAAATGGTGCATTCCTCATCCTGGCTCAATGTGATGCCACTGGCATATCTCCCCACAGTTTCTGCATGCCTCTTATTGCATTATCTGTGCGTGGTGTGTGTTTGTGTGTGTGTGGTGTGTGTGTGGTGTGTGTGTGTGTGGTGTGTGTGTGTGTGGTGTGGTGTGTGTGTGGTGTGTGTGGTGTGTGTGTGGTGTGTGTGTGGTGTGTGTGTGGTGTGTGTGTGTGTGGTGTGTGTGTGTGTGTGGTGTGTGTGTGTGTGGTGTGTGTGGTGTGTGTGTGTGTGGTGTGTGTGTGTGTGGTGTGTGTGGTGTGTGTGTGTGTGGTGTGTGTGTGTGTGGTGTGTGTGGTGTGTGTGTGTGTGGTGTGTGTGTGTGTGTGTGGTGTGTGTGGTGTGTGTGTGTGTGTGGTGTGTGTGTGTGTGTGTGGTGTGTGTGTGTGGTGTGTGTGTGTGGTGTGTGTGTGTGGTGTGTGGTGTGTGGTGTGTGTGTGTGGTGTGTGTGTGTGGTGTGTGTGTGTGGTGCGTGTGTGGTGTGTGTGTGTGGTGTGTGTGTGTGGTGTGTGTGGTGTGTGGGGTGTGGTGTGTGTGTGTGGTGCGTGTGTGGTGTGTGTGTGTGTGTGTTGTGTGTGTGTGGTGTGTGTGTGGTGTGTGTGTGGTGTGTGTGTGTGTGTGTGTGTGTGTGTGTGTGTGTGTGTGTGTGTATGTGGTGTGTGTGTTATTTAGGGACAGGAGAACCAGTGTGCACTGGGAAATTTTGTGGTGTTAGAGACTGTACCACCTTAAGGTCAGGTAGTGTGGCTCCCCCATTAGCATTCATCTCACCACATTAAAAGAAAGAGATCATAGAAAAAAATATACTGTAGGCCTGATTGGTGTTTACTAGACATGTGCACTGCCGAAAAATTAGTTTTTTACGTTTTCGTTTCATTCGGTTTTTTTTTGCTTTTTTCGGAAATTCTGGAAATTCTAAAATTCGGAATTCAGAAATTAGAAAATTTGGAATTCCGAATTTCTTAATGCCAGAAAAAGCAAAAAAACTAATAAAACGAAAAAAAAAAATTAATTTTTTGAATTTCCGAAAAAAGCAAAAACCGAATGAAACGAAAACGAAAGAAACAAATTTTCGAATTTCGGAAATTCGAAAATTCGGAAATTCAACTTTACAAATTTCCCATTTTTGAATTTTAGATTTTCGAATTTTGCAATTTAGAATTTTCAAATTCTCCAATTTTCGAATTCTCCAGTTTTCGAATTTTCGAATTCTCCAGTTTTCGAATTTTCGAATTCTCCAGTTTTCGAATTTTCGAATTTGGGAAATTCCGAATTTCCTAAATTCCGAATTTCGAAAATCCAAAATTCGGAAATTCAAAATTTCGGAAATCCGGAAATTGAAAAATTCGGAAATTTCGAAATTAACGAATTTATCAAAATTTGTTAAAAAACGAATTAGAAGCTAAACGAATTGCACATGTCTAGTGTTTACAATGTGACATAACACTAGCTGGGACAGATAGGATGTGGCATTCGGATGATGTTATTAATGTAAGTGTTTGGTCTAATTTGAAGAAAAATTCCAAACATAACCTTTTTAGCTTACTATTGGGGCAGCCGAGCCGAGCCACAGCTCCCTGTGTCCATTCAGACATGGATCCTCTACCCCGTCCCCTTTCTCTCCTCATTGGCTCACTGACTTTGATTGACAGCATCAGGAGCCAATGGCATTGTGCTGCTGTCTCATCCAATGAGGGGGGTCCCGGACAGCCAGGTCTATTGTGCAACATCGCTGGATCTAGATGGACCCCAGGTAAGTATAGGGCAGTGATGGCGAACCTTGGCATCCCTGATGTTTTGGAACTACATTTCTCATGTTGCTCATGCACTCTGCAGTGTAGTTGAGCATCATGGGAAATGTAGTTCCAAAACATCTGAGGTGCCAAGGTTCCCCATCACTGGTATAGGAGGAGCTGCGCATAGAATGCATTAAGATAAAAAAACCTTCTGCCTTTACAACCACTTTAACGTGTTACAGCTTATGTGAGATTTTGGATGTAGACATTGGGCAATATAGCTGTAGTGCTTTCCAACAGTCCTTTTATTGTGGGTTGCTGTGCTTCTCTGTGCAATGCAGGCAGGGTGTGGGCCAGAACAGTCAGGCTGCGGAGAAAACAGCTAAATGATGTTGGATGTCATCCAGCCAGGGAATGAGTTGGGCTCTATCTGACTTGCTGCAGCTTCCAATGTACATTTTGAGAGACTCAAAGCTTTAAGTCCTACAATGCACAATGCACCGCCAAGTCCATGAGCTCTGTGCCAGGTATGACACAAGCCGTGCTATACTTGTCAAGAAAAAGAGGGGTCATACTTGTGGTCATACGGTTCACTAACTATTGATGGGAAGTATTTCATAAAAACCACAGACAGAACCTGAATGATAATGAGGTTTTATTCCTAAAGCCAAAATGAGGTCAAGTGAGGCAATCTGTCAGAGACTGAAGAAAATGTATCAAAATAAGGAAGAAAGTTGAATAGGTTAAAAAAACTGTAATATGACCAGAGCTTTTTTTCTCAGACAATAGGTGCAGGAACCCCCCTTTTCCGAGTTGCCCCTTTTCTCCGCCCCTTTTCTCCGCCCCCTACCCACCTCCCAGTACCGCCCCATTTTATCATTTCGTGGTGCTAAGTAATTTGTATGGAATTTGGTCATGATATCAAGAAAAGCAGTAAAATAGAACCCCCACAGCCAGCAACAAAAGATCCCCCTAACAATGGACCACCCATAACAAAATGTCCCCCCCCAGCAACAATAGACTCCCGGCAGCATCAACAGATCTCCGCACAGCCAGCATTAATAGACTCTATGGCAGCAATCAACAATAGATCCCCTCCCCCAACAGTAGATCTCTTTCAGCAACAACTGACCCCCCCAGCAACATAAGACCCACCCCCAGCAACAATAGGTCCCCCACCAGCAACAATAGACCTCAGCAACAATAGACCCCCCTTGCAAAAATAGATCCCCAGCAGTGAACATCAATACCCTGCGGCACACCCCAGCACCCCTTGCCATTACATACAGTCAGTCCAGGAGGTGCCGGAACTGCGTTCCCCCGCGTTCCCGCTGAAAAAAAGCCCTGAATATGAGTTATCCCGAGTTCATCACCTAAAACTCACACTGTGCTGATGTTATAATATAAAATCATTTTTAACTAAAATGATCAGATAAAAATTACCCCCCCCCCCCTGCGGGATTTCATTTCATAAAAGAACAGCGTTGTCCCTGTTAAAGGATGTGAAAAAATGACAGATATAATGGCAGGATCAACAGGTAATAAAACTGCTACAGGGAGGGTATATAGCCTGACAGGGCTGTACACATGCCGAGGATCCTTTGCTTCATGGGTGCAGCATTTTTCATTTGGGCTGCAGAGTTTGACTAGTGGCACTGCCCGTCAAACTCACCCATTGGGATTAATAGAGCGGCACTGCTGTCATGTAAAATTGCTGTTTGGAAATAAACAAACAAAAATAGGCAGCAGTAGCTCCTCCTGAATGCCCATCAGCCGCTTCTCTACCACCCTTTGAAAAGCAATCCACTGCAGATTGCTTCTCAGAGGGCAGTAAGTACGGCCACCTGTCTGAAAAAGACTTCAAAGGCTTATGCCTCCGTACACACAATCCGTTTTCCTGACAAGAAAAGTGCGATGTGAGCTTTTTGTCAGGAATTCCGATCGTGTATAGGCTCCATCACACGTTTTCTGTCAGAATTCCTGCCAAGAAAAGATTGAGAGCAGGATCTCAATTTTCGTGACAGGAAAAATTCCTATCGAGAATCGCGCTCGTCTGTATGCAATTACGACGCCAAAAAAAAACACGCATGCTCAGAATCAAGCAGAAGAGCCGAAATGCCTATTGAACTTCATTGATCTCGGCTCGTCGTACGTCTTGTACGTCACCGCGTTCTTGACGTTCGGATTTTCAGACAAGATTTGTGTGACCGTGTGTATGCAACACAAGTTTCAACCGTTTTCCTGTCGGAAAAACTGATCGCGTGTACGAGGCATTAGTTCACCTTTTTTTAAAAAATAGATTATGCAGTCAAAGGGCTCCAGTAGGTATTACAAATGTATATTCATTTTATTATCAGACCTGTAGCCTGACCGAATAAATCCCAATTAGCAATCTCCACATGCTGCCTTGTTACAAGGATGTGAAAACCATTGGCCTCTGCAAGGCTCCATTCGCACCTATGCTGTCTGCGTTTGAGCGTTTCTGCAGTGCTTTTTACAGGGTTATTTACCACGAGTTTACAGCGTTTTGCATATATTATGTTTTTTACTTTTGGCAAATTTGTTGTAGGGCAGATTAGAAAACTCAAATCGCAGAAAAAAATGTACTTTGCATGCTTTTCTGCAGCTTCTCCATTGAAGTCTATTTAACCAAATGTGCAAAAAAAAAAAGCAAAAAAAAAAAAAAGCACTGTTTTGCATTTAAAAAAGTTCCTAACCCTTTTCAAAAATGTAGAGGCACAAAAATGCAATGATGTGAATGTGTTCCATATTAAAAAAAAAGGTCCTGCGTTTCTGCAAAAAAGCATGAAAAAAACGCATTGTGTGAATGGAGCCCAATGCTAGGTGTAAGGTGTACATATATCAGCCAGCCTTCCTGGAGGAAGACAAGTGGTCTGCAGGTATGACAAGGAAATGAAGAATTCATGAACATTTTTATTACCTGCTGGGGCCACTTGACTGCATAGGCCATTTTTTTTTTTTTTGGAGGGGGGGGGGTGAACTCAGCCTTTAATGATATGAACAGACTGCATCATATATTACATTATTGATCACCTGAACGTTTATCTCCTCCCCCGCTGCTCCTCAGTATCTTAGAATTTAACAGGTGTGAACAAGAGATAAAAGAAGCTCAGTTCCCATATTGCAATAGTACCTTCTACTTTTTCGCTCCACTTAAAGTGTTTTTTTTGTAAACCTTAAAGTATAACTAAAGTTTTGGATAGAGTGGAGAGGGATTAGAACCCTTGTCAGGTTTTTATTGCTGTCTGTGCCTCCATTAGGGAGATCCACTCTCTCTATTTGTCCCGTTTATCATTATCATTGAAAGTAAAAGTAAAATAAAATCTTGGGGTGGAATCAGAACAGTAACAGAGGGGAAATCCTCCAATGGGGACACTAGTTCTGGTGACCTGGAGGTCACCAAGAGATTCCTTTCATTTGCTGGGATTTCTTCTCACTTCCTGTTTTGGCTATGGGACAGGAAGTGAAGATAAATCTCCCCAAAGTGCAAATGGGGCTTCTTATGGCTTTCTTTCAACAATGGCTTTCTTCTTGCCACTTTTCCATAAAGGCCAGATTTGTGGAGTGCACGACTAATAGTGGTCCTGTGGACAGATTCTCCCACCTGAGCTGTGGATCTCTGCAGCTCCACCAGAGTTACCATGGGCCTCTTGGCTGCTTCTCTGATTAATACTCTCCTTGCCCGGCCCATCAGTTTAGTTGGACAGCCATGTCTTGGTAGGTTTCCAATTGTGCCATACTCTTTCCATTTTCGAATGATTGATTGAACAGTGCTCCGTGAGATGTTCAAAGCTTGGGATATTTTTTTATAACCTAACCCTGCTTTAAACTTCTCCACAACTTTATCCCTGACCTCTAGGGTGTTCCTTGGCCTTCATGATGCTGTTTGTTCACTAAGGTTCTCTAACAAACCTCTGAGTGCTTCACAGAACAGCTGTACTTAGCCCTGGTTCACACTGGTGCGTTTTGACATGTGATTTGGCATGTCAAATCGCATGTCAAAACGGCAGTATTTGCCGCAAATTGCCGGCAATGGCACTGTCCTAATCGGTGCGGCGCTGCACCGATTTCAAAAAGTAGTTTCTGTACTACTTTTTGCGATCTCAGCCCACGATTTACATTGACATCTGTGCAGAAACCTGCACAGATGTCTCTGTAATCGTGGCTGATATCGGGACTGACCAGCGGGAGTAAAATTGTGCGAGTAAAGCTCGCAGCCCATTATGAACCTGGGCTTATACTGAGATTATATTACACACAGGTGGACTCTATTTACTATTTAGGTGACTTCTGAAGGCAATTGGTTCCACTAGATTTTAGTTAGGAGTGTCGGAGTAAAGGGGGCTGAATACAAACGTACGCCACACTTTTCAGATATTTATTTGTAAAAAATGTTGAAAACCATTTATCATTTTCCTTTCACTTTACAATTATGTGCCGCTTTGTGTTGGTCTATCACATAAAATACTAGTGTAGCGGGTATTTGAATTATGTGAGGACTCTGGTGGTGTGAAGTTCCTTGGGGTCCCTGGGTGGCGCTGTTGCCCTGGGCCGAGGTTGAACTCGCACCGCAGGACTGTGCCTTTTTGTCCTCCCCTGGAGCTGGTACAGCGGGGCGGGGAACCCGCTGTGACGCAAAGGGAGAGGTCATAAAAGGGAGAGTCGGAGGATGTGGCCGCACCCAGGCACCTTCAGCTTGGGTGCTGGCGTTTCGGTGTTCCAGGCCTAGGCGCCCTTGGCCTAGCTGGAGCGGAGATGGAGTCCATCTCAGGCACCTTTAGCCTGGGGTGAGGTACTATGGCGGATGCCTGGGCCTCAGTACCTTCGATGCCCGTGTCTGAGTTCATGAGGACTGGTGCGAAGTAACTTCTCCGAAGAGTCCGGCGCAGCATCGCTGGTGACGGAGAGGCCTCCACTTCTCCCTTGGACGGATTTCTTCCCCTGACAGGGGCAAAGTGAGCGAAGGTAATTCACATTCTATATTACCTAGTCAGTGGCAGTGACTATTCACCACTGGTGACAGCACAGTGGGTAGCAGCAAAAAGGGAAAGGATTGTGCCTCGATCTGTCCCCCCATTATTCAAAAGGAGAAAGACTATTTTATTGCTTGGCAAGAAGAATAAAACTGAGTTGTACCTATTCACTGTGTGGAACTTGGGTTACTAAGCAAAGGAGTCAGGGACGAAGGACTAGACTTGGCTCTAGGACACCTACACAAAAGCCCAATCTCTGGCCTTCACCTCCTAGTTACGGGAGGACATGGGTCGTGGTGTGTATCATCCCTCTCTCCCAGGTACCCCTAGACAACAGCAATATAACCGATGAAGAAAGGGAGAGGGGTGAGGCCGCTACACTAATATAATGCATTTGCGTTTTGGTTGTAACAAGACAACATGTGGAAAATGTCAAGGGGTATGAATACTTTTTCAAGGCACTGTATATACTGTGTGTGTGTGTGTGTGTGTGTGTATATATATATATATATATATATATATATATATATATATATATATATTGTGACAGCAGGCAGGTAAAATCACCAGGTTGCATCCAGGATGGAAGGTATATATGTCCTAGATTCAGGCTTTATGCCGATTTATACCACTAGGGGGAGTGCTGGGAGTCTTGCAGGGGAAGAGTTAATGAGCCCAGCTGAAGTAAGTGGGCTCATTAGGGCCTCTACAAGAACTCCCAGCATGCTAAGGGAGATGCTCCAACCTGGAACCAGATCTGTGTGGATAGTCTGGGGAGTGTGATCTCTGTGCGGTGAGCCAAAGCCTGTGTGGTTATTGCTAAGAACTTCTAAAAGCAGGGAGCTAGGGACTGGGACAGCACAAGGCTGTACCCAGTTGTTAGTTAGGAACACCAACGTGTGTAGTGAGCGGTCAAGTTGACCAGGATTTATTTTCCTGTTTCTTTTGTTTTTGCTGTATTTTTTTGTCTGTATATAGTTCAAATAAAAACACACCCTTTTATTTTCTCCTACCACTGTCTGCTGTGCCTGTTTTTGTGTGGTGAACCCATCCAGGGGGTCACACACACCCGCTGCTGAGTTGACCCCCTCACAATATATATATATATACAGGTCCTTCTCAAAAAATTAGCATATTGTGATAAAGTTCATTATTTTCTGTAATGTACTGATAAACATTAGACTTTCATATATTTTAGATTCATTACACACAACTGAAGTAGTTCAAGCCTTTTCTTGTTTTAATATTGATGATTTTGGCATACAGCTCATGAAAACCCAAAAATCCTATCTCAAAAAATTAGCATATTTCATCCGACCAATAAAAGAAAAGTGTTTTTAATACAAAAAAAGTCAACCTTCAAATAATTATGTTCAGTTATGCACTCAATACTTGGTCGGGAATCCTTTTGCAGAAATGACTGCTTCAATGCGGCGTGGCATGGAGGCAACCAGCCTGTGGCACTGCTGAGGTGTTATGGAGGCCCAGGATGCTTCGATAGCGGCCTTAAGCTCATCCAGAGTGTTGGGTCTTGCGTCTCTCAACTTTCTCTTCCCAATATCCCACAGATTCTCTATGGGGTTCAGGTCAGGAGAGTTGGCAGGCCAATTGAGCACAGTAATACCATGGTCAGTAAACCATTTACCAGTGGTTTTGGCACTGTGAGCAGGTGCCAGGTCGTGCTGAAAAATGAAATCTTCATCTCCATAAAGCTTTTCAGCAGATGGAAGCATGAAGTGCTCCAAAATCTCCTGATAGCTAGCTGCATTGACCCTGCCCTTGATAAAACACAGTGGACCAACACCAGCAGCTGACATGGCACCCCAGACCATCACTGACTGTGGGTACTTGACACTGGACTTCAGGCATTTTGGCATTTCCCTCTCCCCAGTCTTCCTCCAGACTCTGGCACCTTGATTTCTGAATGTACTTTGGACCACTGAGCAACAGTCCAGTGCTGCTTCTCTGTAGCCCAGGTCAGGCGCTTCTGCCGCTGTTTCTGGTTCAAAAGTGGCTTGACCTGGGGAATGCGGCACCTGTAGCCCATTTCCTGCACACGCCTGTTCACAGTGGCTCTGGATGTTTCTACTCCAGACTCAGTCCACTGCTTCCGCAGGTCCTCCAAGGTCTGGAATCGGTCCTTCTCCACAATCTTCTTCAGGGTCCGGTCACCTCTTCTCATTGTGCAGCGTTTTCTGCCACACTTTTTCCTTCCCACAGACTTCCCACTGAGGTGCCTTGATACAGCACTCTGGGAACAGCCTATTCGTTCAGAAATTTCTTTCTGTGTCTTACCCTCTTGCTTGAGGGTGTCAATGATGGCCTTCTGGACAGCAGTCAGGTCGGCAGTCTTACCCATGATTGCGGTTTTGAGTAATGAACCAGGCTGGGAGTTTTTAAAAGCCTCAGGAATCTTTTGCAGGTGTTTAGAGTTAATTAGTTGATTCAGATGATTAGGTTAATAGCTCGTTTAGAGAACCTTTTCATGATATGCTAATTTTTTGAGATAGGAATTTTGGGTTGTCATGAGCTGTATGCCAAAATCATCAATATTAAAACAAGAAAAGGCTTGAACTACTTCAAGTTGTGTTTAACGAATCTAAAATATATGAAAGTCTAATGTTTATCAGTACATTACAGAAAATAATGAACTTTATCACAATATGCTAATTTTTTGAGAAGGACCTGTATATATATATATATATATATATATATATATATATATATATATATATATATATAGCGGGTATTTAAATTTGGGGGGGGGGAGCATCTGGGTTATTTAACCCAGATGTACTAATTGTTAGGGAATCTGAGAATCCCTTTTGTGGTTCTTGGAGGACTCTGGTGGTGCAAGGTTCCCTGTGGCCTGCAGGTGGCGTTGTCGCCCTGGGTCGGAGTTGAACCTGCACCGCAAGACTGTACCTTTTTGTCCTTACCTGGCACCGGTACAGCGGGGCGCAAAGGGAGAGGAGATAAAAGGGGCGGACACCCTGACCTTGGGGTTCAGAGTTGGAGGACGCGGCCGCGCCCAGGCACCCTCAGCCTGGGTGCTGGCGTTCCGGGCTCAGGTGCCCTTGACCTGGCCGGAGCGGGAGATGGAGTCCATCCCAGGCACCTTAAGCCTGGGGTGAGGTACTACGGCCAAGGCCTGGGACCCAGTAACTTCGACTGGGTTTCGCGAGGGTGGAGGAGTCCGAAGGGCCCTAAGGTGTTGGGACCCGTATCTGAGGTGAGGAGGCTGGGGAGTGTAACCCTTCCGGATAGCCCGGTACAGCATTAATCTGGTGACGGCGGGGCCTCTGGTAACTCTCTTGGAGGGATGTCTTTCCCCTGACAGGGGCTGCAACGTAGCGAAGGTAACTCCAGTTCCTGTTCACTAGAGTCGCTGGAAGAGACTCTGTACCAGAAGTCCATTTAACAGCCACTGTGCTTAGCAACCGTTGGTGAAACCTCAATGGTTTAGTTTCTTTGAGGATTGTGCCTTGACCTACTCCCCACCAATACTGAACTGTTCTATGGGTCTCAAACTGTCTGCTCGCAAAGGACTATTTGTTTGCCGTTATGGAATAAATAAGTGTTGGACCTTTTCAGTGTGTGGTACTCCAATTACTGGGAGCAAAGGGGGTTATCAGCAGAACAGACCTGGCTCTGAGCGTATACACAGCCCGAAGGTAATCTGATGCTGGCCTTCACCTCTAGGGCAGCACAGTGGTGTAGTGGTTAGCACTTTCACCAGGCAGCAAAAGGGTCACTGGTTCGAATCCCGACCACGACACCATCTGCCTGGAGTATGCATGTTCTCCCTGTGTCTGCGTGGGTTTCCTCCGGGTACTCCGGTTTCCTCCCACACTCCAAAGACATGCTGGTAGGTTAATTGGATCTTGTCCAAATTGGCCCAGTATACAGTATATGTATATATGTGTGTACGACTGTGTGTCCCAAGTGCGTTGAGATCCTACGGGGTAAAATGACCGCACCAGCCAAGCAGACACTGGCTGCAAAAAGCACCTAGAGGCGATTCAGTTCGCATGTGAGCGCTATACAAGTCACTCATTCATTCATTCACATGCTGCAATCTAGAGGACATGGGCCGTGGTGCACCTCGCTCTCCCCTTCAAGGTACCCCTAGACCGAAGCCAAAGTAACCGTTAAAGAAGAGAGAGAGGGTGAGGCCGCTACATATATATTAGTGTTTTGCCTGGAACAATCTAGCAGACTACTTTTTAAGAACAGACTTGAGAAATGCTTTAAGCTTTTGTGTCAGTCAGCTCGATGAAGCAGATGATCAGAGCTCAGATATGTAGGAGACATGCAGAAATCTCATGCAGGCTGCACACTGCGATTTGCTGCACATGACATTTTTTTGCTTTGCATCTTTCTTTGAAGTCTTCCTTATTGCGCGGCTTTGCAGAATTTCTATTTTACTTTTCGAATATAAATATTAAGTAGGGTTGTATGTGTTTAGTAATACCAAAATTCTTCATCCAGAAGAAGGTTTATAAATGCCTCCTATAATTTGTAAAGCTGCTAGGGGCTGGGTGTACATATTCCTTGCTCTTCCTCTTGGAAGGTATGGAGGGAAAAGCGTGGATGTGATGTGTGTTATCCGCTAGAAAACCACTTCTGTCCTTCATGTTCAGCTCTGGCTATTGATCTGTCCTAGACCATGAATATGATTCTGTCAGGAAGGGGATTGACGAGAGAAAGTGTTTTTAGCAGAACGTGACAGACAGCGAGGAACTGTGATTTTAGCGCCATAGTTTCACCCTCCAGCGAGATTAGAAAACTGGAAAAATATGTGACAAACACTGGAGGCTTCATGAGCACAAATCTAACACCACGCCAACTGTAATTGCCTGAGAGCGACCGCAAATCTATCCAGATGGCGAACGGGCCAACACTCCACACATCACGCAGGACCCTGCACTGATCAATAACCTTTAGTGTCACACCAGCAACCTGTCATACCTGTAACTAGAGGAGAAGTAGGTATCCACACTGGCCATAACGACCAATCAGAGCTATCACATTATTTCTGAGTGTAGAATAAAGCTGAACTCCAGGCAGATATAATCAGACACAAATTAATTCAGGCTAAGTGGACAAAAACTGACCCAAGCTCTACCGCATGATTGTAGGATGATTAGCTGAATAACGGTGCTCAGGATTGTTGTGTCCCATAAACATCCAAATAGCAAGAAATGCCGGCAACTCGATTGCTTCTTCTAAATCTTTATTGAGCACTAACAGCAGTGCGACATCTAAAGTGCCGACATGTTTCGACCAAAGCCTTCCTCATAGCAAATTAATTCAGTTCTGTATCTATTAATACATCATTACTTGTACAGTAAAACCTTGGTTTGAGAGTAACTCGGTTTGAGAGGGTTTTGCAAGACAAGCCAAATTTTTAAATAAATTTTGACTTGATATACAAGCGAAGTCTTGATATACAAGTAGCATCATGTCACAACTGAGTATAAAAGAGAAGAGAGGCACCTCTAAGTGTAGAAATCTGGTTACATTTAATGAAGGTACAACATTTAGCAACTCACATGGTTAATGATTAAAAGAGGCACATCTAAGAATGTAGACATCCGGGGTAAAGCTCTCCAAATAGATCGTCCTCCTCACCGCCATTGACGTCATCCCTTCCACTCTGCGCTCCACGAGCGATTCAAGCCTCACTCTACTGCAGGGTAGGGAAGGGATCACCGCTCCAGGTAGGTGTGTTGAAATGGCACTCTCCTCAAGGTGCAGGCTAAGCATATAGCAATTAGAAAAGGGAAGGTCTGGACAGCCGCACTCCAATAAAAATGCCTTTATTGTAAAAAAAACTAGCTATGACTAAGTACTGTTGAAAGTGTGAAACGTGTCAACTAACCCATCCTGTACCCTGCTGTGGTTTGTACTTTTGTTATTTTTTACAATAAAGGCGTTTTTATTGGAGTGCAGCTGTCCAGACCTTCCCTCTTCTACTACAGGGAAGTCTTCCCGGTCACGATTGCAGACAGCGGTGAGAGTCGGCGGTCAGGAGGACGATCTATGCGGACAGCTTTACCCCGGATGTCTGCATACTTAGATGTGCCTCTTTTAATCATCAACCATGTGAGTTGCTAAATGTTGTACCTTCATTAAATGTAACCATATTGCTACACTTAGAGGCGCCTCTCTTCTCTTTTATACTCTGGAGCTCCTGATGGATTTTGCTTCTAATCCCCTTGGGGAGGCCGCCATTTGTGGATGGGCATTTTATGATTACGCAACCCATCACATGGCTATAATCTTTTTATATGGACTATAAACCGAATGACCTATGAATAAATGGTTGTGGAACGAATCATCTGAGTTTCCATTATTTCTTATGGGAAAATTTGCTTTGATATACAAGTGCTTTGGATTACAAGCATGTTTCTGGAACAAATTATGCTCACAATCCAAGGTTTTACTGTATTATATTTAATGCAAGCAGTGTAAATGCCTAACATGACTTGATATCATTCTTTTGCAACGCCTCGCACTGCAGAGCTCAGACTGGGAGATGGTGAAGCAGCACAAGAAGCCAACAAGTAGTTGTGCTGCAGTGCTCCCGTGCTAACAAGGAAGAGAAAAGAGAAACTCATTAGTCACTGCTTTTCCTTTCACGGTCTAGTCGAAGGGACGGGGAGGGACAAGACCTGGAAGTGTCATTAAGCTGCAACAAAGAAAATCAAAAAATCTCTCCTGCCCTGCCAGACTGGTCAGAAATAGAAATCATTTCATAGGTAAAACAGCTCCCATATGTTTTTTTTTTTTTTTTTAAATCTGCACATTTTGCGGTTTGCCTGGAGTTGATCTTTCAAGAGAACCTGTCACCTTTCTGGTTTATCTCTAAGCTGGTACAGAAATGACATTCTGTTAAAACAGGTTTACATGAAAACAACCCACATGGCTGCCTTTGGTTCCCACTGCTGGGTGCCACCATCTTGGATAGCTGTGGGAGGATATGCAGGAACCTTCATTCCACAATCCAATCACAGTACAGCAAGGGGCAGCCAATGTGCTGTCATTAGACTGTGGGATAGCGGAGGGTCAGGTAGAGCTCCTTCTTAGAGCTAAACATTCGGTGTGAGCTGCTGCCTGGAATATAGGAGGGGGTCTCGGGCACAGGATATGTAGAAGATTTCCTATCTGTCTGTTTTTAGGAAGTTGCATTCGTTCTTTTGTTGTATAACAGAGTAGTACATAATACCATTTCCAATCCAATCAGGCTGACTGCACCTCCATCTTTACACAGAATAAAGCCTTTCTTTAATGGCGGAAGCTGATTACTATCATGCACTGCGGAGCCCAGGAAAATGGTTTTCTGCCTATTTAATGGAATCATAAACACATCTCTAATATTAAAACGCTAGCTAAATCTGCCTCACTGTAAGAAATCAAAGTACAAAACGTCTTTTTTTCAGGGCATAGAACAGATTTACAGCACATTCAGCATATACTATACAGACAATGATCTGTTTAGCAGAAAGAAAAAAAAGACATAGCTTTAAAAGATCAGACACATGTTTAGCATCTTCAGATGACTTTCCTGCATGTACGAGCTTTCCCTTAACTTTTACTCAATGTAGTGTAAGGTTGGGTAATGCATCACCCAAATGATATTTCAGTCACAGGTGGGGGCGTGGCCTGACCTAGCTGGAAGATGGACGCCTGATCTCTGAGCTCCCGTCACCTCAGCCACTCTTCCCCAGAATTCGGAGGTACAACCTATCCCCTCGCTCCCCTACTATAGAGCAAATCATGGGGACATCCTCCAGGCAGTCTTCGGCATCCAGATCGTGCTCCCCCCGTGAATTCTCCGGGGGTATTAGCCAGAATATCCCGGAGATGTTCTGGACAAACAGGGGGAACATGGTGTCTTCCCGCCGAGGTCAGTCACAGACCCCCTCTCAGGCGCGCTCCATCCCGCTCACGGGAATCACCCTGACTGAAACTCCGGCGCCCCCCTCACCATTGGGAGCCGAGGGAACCAGTGGAATGACTACCCCCCTTCCTTCTCCCCAGCTCAACATACATGACCTGAGGACGATCGCTGCAGACTATAAAGACACATTGTCGGCAGCCATCTCTGAACTCCGCCTGGACATTCGTGCACTCACGGACAGAGTGCATGTAGTGGAAAAGACAGCTGAGAAACATGAGGAGATCATTCACCGTGCCACCTGGAAGATTGATACACATACCCTACAGCTCCGGGACATGCAGAGGCATGTGGAAGACCTGGACAACGGGGGGCGCCGCCATAACCTAAGGGTGAGAGGTATGCCCGAATCGGTAGAAGGGGAACACATCTCCGAAGCAGTGACTGAACTTTTTAACGGCCTGCTCGACAGACCTCCGCAAACTCTGTTCGCAATGGAACGCATTCACCGTGCTTTAAGACCCAAAGGCAGAGATACCAATCCTCCCCGGGACATAGTATGCTGTGTTGTGGATTACAAACTCAAGGAAGACATCCTGAGATTGGCAAGGGGCAAACAGCTGTCTCATGGAGCGGCACCAGTACAAATTTTTCAAGACCTCTCAGGAATCACCTTACAACATCGTCGGGACTTGACACCCTTGCTGGAAACCCTCAGTGCTAAGGACATCCGCTATAAGTGGAAGTTCCCCTTTTGCCTGTCTGCCACGGTGGATGGCCGCACAGCGCTTCTGAAGGTACCAGAAGACCTGCCTCGTTTTTGTGACGCCCTGGGTATCCCCCTTGTTGCGGTCCCGGACTGGTATGCCGCTTTTAGACAGGCGGTATACAGACCAGGTAGAAGCTCGGAAGAACCTATGGAAACTCGGGCCTCCGGCTCCCGCAGGAGACGCTCCCTGTCAGGCTCAAGACGCCACACTTCTTCCCGCATCTACCACCAAGAACATAGCCCCTCTAACCCCCCAGGATCCCGAAGAGCTCGCCAAGATTATTGACAAAATCACCGCAACATCCTTGCGCTGCGGCTTCCTGTCCACCCCTGCTTCCCTCAGTGTTGACCCAGTTTTGCCGGAAAAGTACGCACTGCAGAAAGACTTGTACGTTTATTTTTTGTTTTACACTATTTTTTTTAACTGATCCGTACGTGCCATGTTTCCTCCCCTCTGCTACACTACACAGGATTTCAAAGTCGCGGAGCAGATATGTGTCTCTCGGAACTACCTCGACACGCCGCGCAAGCTGCTCCGGACACACTACAACTCCCATAGTTCCTTGCGGCATGATGCTGGTTCCTGGTTGTATGACACGGCCGAATATGACATACTTCCGGCAGCGACTATGACACTACATCCTCGACCGTCGCATCCTTCCGCTGCGCCGTCCCGTGTACTGGACTGTTCATTTCAGCTTATCACTCACCGAAGGTTCTGGTAATGACTGCGGCTCCCAGTCCTACTAGTCGGTAAGCTCATACTCATCCGACCGCCCATGTCTTCTCCCCCACCAACAGGGTATGACTGCTGGGGCTCTCACAATGGCTGTGTCCCTCCTCTTCGCCTGTAGATTATGCCTGATGCTGACGGTGCCCCTGCCATCGCATGGCTCAGATCGGTCTAGGGCTTTACAGCATTATAACATCACTAACTAATGGAGTACTCACTCCCCAATAGCTGAACTCCCTATTATCTTTTGATTATCCATGGACTGAGCTACAGGCTACAATAGTGACATGAGCATACGTGGAACCCCCAGGGATTAATATATGAGCTCCCATCATGGCCGCTTAAACACCCTTTCTCCACACTCAGAGGTTATAGCCACTGGATACAATACCAACCTGTCGCAGTTATTACAAACAGGACTATAAACAGTCGCCTTGGCTCACACGCGAGGAACTGTACGAACTTTAGAGCTAGAATTCTAGGTGTACTCATACAATAGATAGGTGAGGAATGCTGTACCACGTTCAAAGAATTGTGAAAAAACAGTCATAAAATCAAATGGAGAGTCCAAAAATGTTAAAACTGTAGCAGCGCTTGCAATCAAATATTCATAAAGTCCTCTATCCACATGTGTGGATAGGAAATACAGATTGAAACTGATGTGGATAGTGATGATTGATCGGCCAATCTGTGAAATAGTGCTCCTTTCACCAGTGTGTTCACCTCGTGGGGGGATCTTAAAACCCCTGTTGGGGATGCACTCACCAGATAGAAGACAATAATGGGCCTTAAATCAATCTCAATAGCTGTTATTGGAACAGTTCTCATCCACCGATATATCAGGTTATTAATTCGAAGTGTCCCTTGGACTGCTGGCTGCTGTTTATTTTCTTCTGACCCCCCACTCCGACAGTGGTAGTCTTCCAATGCATGAGAAGTCCAAGCAGCAGCCCATGTACATGCTTCCTTGCCCATGCTTACATGGGCTGCTGCTTGGACTTCTCATGCATTGGAAGACTACCACTGTCGGAGTGGGGGGTCAGAAGAAAATAAACAGCAGCCAGCAGTCCAAGGGACACTTCGAATTAATAACCTGATATATCGGTGGATGAGAACTGTTCCAATAACGGCTATTGAGATTGATTTAAGGCCCATTATTGTCTACTATCTGGTGAGTGCATCCCCAACAGGGGTTTTAAGATCCCCCCACGAGGTGAACACACTGTTTGGTGAAAGGAGCACTATTTCACAGATTGGCCGATCAATCATCACTATCCACGTCAGTTTCAATCTGTATTTCCTATCCACACATGTGGATAGAGGACTTTCTTATGAATATTTGATTGCAAGCGCTGCTACAGTTTTAACATTTTTGGACTCTCCATTTCATTTTATGACTGTTTTTTCACATATCTATGTTTTTTTAAGCAGCAGCTATATCATTGTGTGTAGTCACATCTTATTTCAGGACTTCTTTATCTTTATGGTTTTATCTTAAGCGCAGAGCGGTGCTTTTATTTGAGGGCGGAGTTTTAAGTACCTTTTATATACACGTTCAAAGAATGTTTGTTGTTATCTGTTGTTTCATATACTGCAGTTAGGATGCGTCTGCGCTATCTTCCCTAATATCGGTTCATACAACCCCAATGTTGGATCACCCACGTGAGTTTCCGGGGGGGCTCCAGCATGGGGATATACTATTTTATACTGTTTTGGTTGCCATGACCCCCATTCCCAAAAGTTCTTCCATATGCTTAACAATACTCCAGAACTTCCACAACTAATCCCATCCCATGTTAGTATTTCCCAGCTTTACTGTTGTAAATCCGCACCCATCCCCCTATGGGTGCCTTGGGGACGTACCTCCCTCCATAAGCTACAAACGCCCTGAGGTGACGGGCCTCCTCATACTATTCTGATAAACTACATATTTCTCTTGTGGTTTTGATCAACCCCCACACAGTCGCGTGTAGCGCTGCCAGCACTCTGATAGAGGTGCTGTCGTCCTATACGCACTGTACATCACCGATTGTACATACCCCCCCTCAGAGGAGGTGGGTACCACCCCTCCTCCTCTTTGGTTATTCACCTACAGCTGCTATACACCCCTAATTTAGTCTGTTTTCTCAACCCCCTCTCTCCCTTCCTGTGCGTCTAACACCGTACCCTCCCACCCGCCCTCTTTACCCATCACAATGACGGATGCCCCCGACCCCTCCACTGCGAACCCACCCTGTCAGAGACGCCAGATACAATTAAAGCTATATTCTCTAAACATTCAAGGTTTAAATACCCCAGAAATGCGTTCGCAACTACTATACACCCTCCAGAAAGCCAAGACCCACATTGCACTTATCCAAGAAACTCACTTCAGAGCGGACAATATCCCTAAGCTCCACAACCATCTCTTCCCGACAGTTTACCACGCTGCCAATGAACAGGCAAAATCCAAAGGCGTCTCTATCCTTATTTCTAAACATTGCCCTATCCAAGTATTGATTACCTTAACCTCGTTATGTACTCTGTACTTGTACGTCTTTCAATAAAATAAAATGTGTTTGAAAAAATTTCAGTCACAGGTAGTGGTGGCCCATCCATTCGACCGCCCCCCAATCCATGTGCCCGGCCCCTAATCTACATGAAGGGTTCCAGACACATGGATTCCAATGGTTTTTTTTGTTTTTTTTAGAAGCACAGGATTAGAGGAGGAGGCTCTAATTGGCTTCAAAAATGGTGGGCTCAGGGAGCAGCCCACCCAGTTGTGCGACATTAGCAAATTAATATTCGCTAATGACTTCCTGTTTCTCCTCCCGGCCAATCAGGAAGTGGATCCTCAGACCCGATTGTCCACGAGTCCTAACTCCTGATTGGCCGGAAGGAGAAGGCACGAAGCCGCGATCTGGACGGGGGTGTCGGGGACCTGGCGGGCAATGGGCAATCTATCGAGCGATGGGGCGGGTGGGTTATGTGGTTGGTTGGCTGGCAGACTGGGGGGGGGTGGCTGTTTGTTTGGGGCAAGTCACTTCACTGGGTATATGTAACACTTCTGGGATGCCTGGCGCAATATGGTTCCATCTACCTACCCCTTTGTCACTTTGGAACAAAGTAATGATGTAGGGGGTGGGTGGAACCTCAGCACACATTGGTGAATAAGGTATCTGATACATGGATGCAGATGATTTTTTACAGCCGCCATAACTCTGTAACTGAGCCAAGATCTGTGACATGGGTGGTGGGACAGGTAAGGTTTTAACACTTTCCTTTACAAGCTGGGCTTTCAAAATAACGGAATCACCCCAAACCAAAGCTCAAACACAATATACAGTATATATATATATACATATATATATATATATATATAATATATATATATATATATATATTTGCCCATACATACACTTTAAATTGATTTTTCAATGTAATTTTAAACTGTTCTCACATGTGTTAAAATAACGCTTTGATAGCCGACCAGATATCAAAGTGTTATTTTAACACTTATGAGAACAATTAAAAAAATATATATTTAAAAATCAACTGGCAGAAAAGAAAAGTTTTCTATCTATCTATCTACACACACACGCACTTTTTTTGCTAACCAGCATTGCTCTTTTTGGGCCAAGCCAGAGTTCATATTGATTTGTTGCCTTTTTTCTTTCATTTACATTTTGGTCCATTTGCCTGCTCAGGGCTCACCTTTATCTAGCTGCCACCCACCTGCCGCTGTCCTTCGCTGCTTCTTCCAAAACAGAAGAGAGATTCTGGAGGGCAGGCGGAGTGCAGCTGTATATCACTCCGCCGGTGGCGGCGGAACCTGCATCGTCCCTGTAAAAATCACCTCCCACTTGCAGCACAGCAGTTTGTGCGGGATGCTGGCTTGGATCGACCCAAGTTGCAGCAGTCAGCAGTGAAAGCCAAGACAGAGCACAGGGGTGGTTAGGGTGTGCCCGGGCACACCCGGCACACCCCGTGTGCACGCCTATGATCTCTTTATCAATTACCAAAAAGGAAATGGTTGTTTCAAAAAGTCACTCCCACCACCTGTTCCATGGCAACTAAATGGTGAACATTTTTCTTACCGTTCACTGTCAGAGTGATCTCCCTCTCACCAGCGCCTACCCGAGGAACCACAGCACGGCACACATACTTCCCAGCATCCTCCTGGCGCACGTTTTTCAGAGTCAAGGAGTTTTCATTACTTAACACCTGTGATACAAAATAGTTACCTTTCAAATTAATTTTTCTAGAGTTCACATCTGCAGTAAATGTAATTTGTTGACTCGAGAAATGTGCTCTTTGCATTGTAATTACTGTACTCTGAGCTGCTCTATTAAGTTGACTCTGCAGAGTACAGTTCACAGCAGAACAGGAAATTAAGAGTATTTTTCCAAAGGGCAAATGTATTAAATAAAACCCAACAAAAGATCTAAGATCTGTCCAATCTATCAAAAAATATAGCTGAAGCAGCACAGAGACACACAATTAGTCTGAGCTTCTGGTCTAAAAGGCCAGTTGACCCATGCAACTTGATCCTAGGCCTCTATAGAATATTTTTTTACATTATAAAACAGTTCATTAAATAGGGCTGAATATTTTTTTTTCCATTCACTAAAGCAACATCTGTGGTCGTCTATGCAGATGAACATCAATGCTTTACAGTTGGTACATACCACTCCAGAGCCACGCTTCATCCAGACAATGGTCAGCAACGGATTACCCATCCACGCACAGTGAAAGGTGGCTTCAGATCCAAGGTCCACAGTAACGGATTCTGGTTCTGATGTCATCTTAGGTCCAACTGGAGTAATCAGCAACAGTGAGACACTTTAAGCTATTTTGGAACACAGTGTGTTGTTGGTGGAATGGATATTTTGTTATGTATTACAAATGGATACAATGTAGCACAGAAACTACGAAAATTAATCTCCAGCACTGGTATAAAATTGACAGGAGCCTATTTATAAACAGGTGAAATTCACATTATTTTGTTGTTAAATTGAGGGAATGGGCAATGTGCCCTATTTGGCAAAGCAGTAAAGATGGAAATGGTTGGTTCTTGTTGCTGAGATGACCTAACTCCCTTGCCCACTTCTCTCATGATGCTGTAAGGAACTTACCTTTTTCCTGTTTATTAAGTTTGTCATCTGATGGTCCTTCATCATCTGGTCAACAGTGGGTTGGTCATTTGTTGGATAAGGTAGATGACAGTTACTCCCCATCCTATTCTGGTATTAGTGGGCCCCTCATGCTTTCCTGTGCCCCAGATTGTCCATGTTGTAGCCTTTGTACAAGCTCTCTAATAATGCCACATGAATTGTGTGCATGGACATGCCTGTCAACAGATACTCATGCACATGCAAATATCAGCACACTAAGTGAACAGGCATTCAACTTTTAGTGGAGCACCAGACTACATTGTCTGATTGGCTGCTCTACGACGCACTTTTGCTAAGGAGCAACTTTGGTTGTGTTTCTGATCTTATCTGACCTGGCTCAAAGGGAACTCCATTTGTCCTAACCTTTACATTTAATGTGTTCCAGCTCTCCATTTGGTGTAGACCAGTGTTTCTTAACTCCAGTCCTCAAGGCGCCCCAACAGGTCATGTTTTCAGGATTTCCCTCAGATGAAACAGCTGTGGGAATTACTAAAGCAGTTAAACTGATCGAATAACCTGTGCAAAACAATGGAGAGCCTGAAAATATGACCTGTTGGGGCGCCTTGAGGACTGGAGTTGAGAAACACTGGTGTAGACACTTGGCTAGTTGTGTACTTGGTTTTACCCTGGCATGATGCCAAATAATCAACCGGTCACTTCATCATATGTTGCAAACCCTCTGGCTGCCCTCAACCTTTCTTTGCTTGAACCACATAGGGAAAAAGTACACAAACCTTCTCCAGCAGTGGTTATCAAACATGAAAAAAGGCCAATCCTTTTATCCACTCTGGAGAATTTCAGTGAAAATCTCATTGCTCAACATAGACAATAAGCAAAGTGTTTGCTTTGGGTATCCACTTTATTTTACTATTGCTCTAGGGGGCCTAGTAAATAAAATTTGGCAAAAGAAAAAAAAAAAACATCTTGCCGTACTTTGTCCAATCTTCTTGCTAAATTTGCAGGGGGCCTAGTCAATAAAATTTTGCAAAAGAAAAAAAATTCATCTTGCCGTACTTTGTCCAATCTCCTTGCTAAATTTGCATCTTCTACAAAAGATCAGCAGAAAAAGTGGCAATGTTGAAGTGCAAAGAGATAAGGCAGAACATCAGTTTTAACCTTTTATAATTAGGCCTTTTTGTGGTTGTACATTGTGTAAGGCATGTTTGCCTTATGGCACAGAAGCTTATCCTGGGAATTGCAATAAAAATACATGAACAGGGACAAAGATCAGAGGTCAGACTCTTACAATATACATCTACTGTTCTGCTGACATTGGTGCTGCCCAGGGCATTGGTGACCTCACACGATACCGGCTCCGTGAAGAACGAGTAATCCACCACTGTCTCGAAGGTCTCTTCTGTCACCTCTTTCAGGAGTTGTCCACCTTTTGCCCACCTAAAATCCACAAAGAGAGACATTGCTTTACTGCTTAATACTATTAAAGGCCAATTCCCTGATCACATGATATAGACAGAAGACCCCGTAATACTTGAGCTGTCCCTGGTAGCTGATATTCCTTCCCGTTTCACCACCCCCCTATTGATCTGTATATTCACTCTTGGATGCTGACCTATATTTCAGGCAGAGTATCATCCATCAGCAACTAGAACTATATAGACAATATTCCGGAATGTCCGCTGGGCCTGTAAGTGTCACAAGTGTACGTTTCAGAATATTTTTAAAACCATCACAAAAAGCGGGGCTAAAAATTAAAGTTGAATAAGTAATTAAAATTCATTAACCATGTTTAATCAGCTTTATCTTCTTTTTAAATAATGTTTGCATTTTCATTAACTTCCTTTTCAGCCTTTTTCAAACACCATTTCATTGCTCATTGCACAAATCGAAATACGCTGATTAAAGCGAGACGGTCATTTATATAATGTTCTTATACTGTAAAAGAAAGCAGTTTTTTTTTTGTGTTTATGTAAATATGTTTGGCCTGCAAATAATCTCACTAATGTGTGTGTTTTAGGCGGATTTCACAGGTTTGCATTGTAGTAATGTGCGGTATAACACATTTCATTGCAGGGTTATTGCAGCTTATAGCACTTTGTGCTGTGTATTGCACTACCTTTCGTTTAGAACAGCACACCAATGTACAACTGCAGTAGGCGAACACATTTGCACTGCATTATAAAATGCAGGGAGCAGGGATGAGCCGAACACCCCCCTGTTCGGTTCGCACCAGAACCTGCGAACAGACAAAATGTTCGTGTAAACTTTAGAACCCTATTAAATACAATGGACTCGAACGTTCGAAATCTAAAGTGTTAATTATAAAGGCTGATATGCAAGTTATTGTCCTAAAAAGTGTTTGGGGACCCGGGTCCTGCCCCAGGGGACATGTATCAATGCAAAAAAAAGTTTTAAAAACGGCCGTTTTTTCGGGAGCAGTGATTTTAATAATGCTTAAAATGAAAAAATAAAAGTGAAATATTCCTTTAAATTTCGTACCTGGGGGGTGTGTATGATATGCATGTGAAGTGGCGCATGTTTCCCGTGCTTAGAACTGTCCCTGCAAAAAATGTCATTTTTGAAAGAAAAAAAGTCATTTAAAACTGACTCGCGGCTATTAATGAATTGTCGGCTCCCGGCAATACATACAAAAGTCATTGATAAAAAAAAAAAAAAAAAAGCGTGGGGGGCCCTTCAGGTCTGGAATGGATATTAAGGGGAACCCTGCCGCAAATTTAAAAAAAAAATTGACGTGGTGTTCCCCCACATATCCATTCCAGGCCCTTCAGATCTGGCATGGATTTTAAGGGGAACTCCACCCCAAATTTAAAAAAAAAATGGTGTGGAGTCCCCCTAAAAATCCATACCAGACCCCTTATCTGAGCACGCAACCTGGCCGGCCGCAGGGGAAAAGGGGGGGACGAGAGAGCGGCCCCCCTCCCTCCTGAACCGTACCAGGCCACATGCCCTCAACATGGGGAGGATGTCCCCATGTTGATGGGGACAAGGGCCTCTTCCCCACAACCCTTGCCCGGTGGTTGTGGGGGTCTGCGGGCGGGGGGCTTATCGGAATCTGGAAGACCCCTTTAACAAAGGGGACCCCCAGATCCCGGCCCCCCCTATGTGAATTGGTAAGGGGTACATTGTACCCCTACCATTTCACGAAGAAAGCGTAAAAAAATGTTTAAAAAAACACACAAACACCTTGAAAAAGTCCTTTTATTTAAAAAAAAACAAAAACATTCCAGCGGTGAAATCCAGTGTCCCGCGGCGATCCCGATGTCCAACGCTGTCCTTTATTGGTTGTGCCTGAGCGGACCTGATGGGGAACTCCCTCTCAGTATTTTAAATGTATAGACCCGCCCCTTCTAAAGTTCCCCATCAGGTCCGCTCAGCGGACCAGATGCGGAACATGAGAAGGGGCGGGTCTATACATGTATTGCCAAAGTGAGAGCAGTTCCCCATCAGGTCCGCCCCCTCGGTATGTCGGACCCGCCTACGTCATTGGCTTGAGCGGGGAACTTCCTTCACTATGTAAATTTAAATTACACAGTGAAGGAAGTTCCCCGCTCAAGCCAATGACGTAGGCGGGTCCGACATACCGAGGGAGCGGACCTGATGGGGAACTTTAGAAGGGGCGGGTCTATACATTTAAAATACTGAGAGGGAGTTCCCCATCAGGTCCGCTCAGGCACAACCAATGAAGGACAGCGCTGGACATCGGGATCGCCGTGGGACACTGGATTTCAGCGCTGGAATGTTTTTTTTTAATTATTATTTTAAATAAAGGACTTTTTCAAGGTGTTTGTGTGTTTTTTTTAAACATTTTTTACGCTTTCTTCGTGAAATGGTAGGGGTACAATGTACCCCTTACCAATTCACATAGGGGGGGCGGGATCTGTGGGTCCCCTTTGTTAAAGGGGTCTTCCAGATTCCGATAAGCCCCCCGCCCGCAGACCCCCACAACCACCGGGCAAGGGATGTGGGGATGAGGCCCTTGTCCCCATCAACATGGGGACATCCTCCCCATGTTGAGGGCATGTGGCCTGGTACGGTTCAGGAGGGAGGGGGGGCCGCTCTCTCATCCCCCCCTTTTCCCCTGCGGCCGGCCAGGTTGCGTGCTCGGATAAGGGGTCTGGTATGGATTTTTAGGGGGACTCCACGGCATTTTTTTAAAATTTGGGGTGGAGTTCCCCTTAAAATCCATGCCAGATCTGAAGGGCCTGGAATGGATATTTGGGGGAACCCCACGTCAATTTTTTTTTAAATTTGCGGCGGGGTTCCCCTTAATATCCATTCCAGACCTGAAGGGCCTGGTAATTGAATTCTGGGGAACCCCCACGCTTTTTTTTTTTTTTTTATCAATGACTTTTGTATGTATTGCCGGGAGCCGACAATTCATTAATAGCAGGAGTAGTAAAGTTACATGTTTTTTCACCTTAATGCATCCTATGCATTAAGGTGAAAAAACATTCGACAATACCGCCCCCCCCCCCACGAGCCCCCGTTTTTCTTACCTGGCCCCTCGAAAGTCCCATGCTCGTCCCCGTCATCCTCTTTGTTTTTCTGCCTGGCCGCCGATTGGCTACACTGGATAGATTGAAAGCAGCGCAGCCATTGGCTGGCGCTGCTGTCAATCACATCCAATGACGCGGCACGCCGGGGGGCGGGGCCGAGTGATACAGTCGGCGGCTATGGCCGCCGCTGTATCACGGGAGCGCGCCCGCAATCACTCCACACCATGCGAGCTCACTCGCATTAAGGTGTGGAGTCCTTGCGGGGAGGAGCCAAGACAGCCGCCGAGGGACCCCAGAAGACCAGGATCGGGGCCACTGTGTGCAAAACGAGCTGCACAGTGGAGGTAAGTATAACATGTTTGTTATTTTTAAGCAAAAAAAAAAAAAGGTATAGTGCTCCTTTAAGCATTATTAAAATCACTGCTCCCGAAAAAACGGCCGTTTTTAAAACTTCTTTTTGCATTGATACATGTCCCCTGGGGCAGGACCCGGGTCCCCAAACACTTTTTAGGACAATAACTTGCATATAAGCCTTTATAATTAGCACTTTAGATTTCTCCCATAGATTTTTCGAATTTGCCGTGAACACCCCAATTTGTTCGCTGTTCGGCGAACGGGCGAACGGGCGAACAGGCAATGTTCGAGTCGAACATGAGTTCGACTGGAACTCGAAGCTCATCCCTAGCAGGGAGTTCTTTTCATCCATGGCCTTAACATTGGTGGCTTACGTTAACCACTTCAGCTCCGGAAGGATTTGCCCCCTCAATGACCAGACCATTTTTTGCAATATGGCACTGTGTTGCTTTAACTGACAATTGCGCGGTCGTGCGAAGCTGTACCCAAACAAAATTGACATCCTTTTTTTCCCACAAATAGAGCTTTATTTTGGTGGTATTTGATCACCTCTGCCGTTTTAATTTGTTGCGCTATAAACAAACGACAATTTGGAAAAAAAGAAGAAAACATTTTTACTCCAAAAATATATATATAAAAACACCACATTTATTTATCAGTTTAGGCCGAAATATATTTTTCTACATATTTTTGGTAAATAAAAACACAATAGGCGTATATTGATTGGTTTGCGCAAAAGTTATTGCGTCTACAAACGATGGAATAGATTTAGGGACTTTTATTTATTTTTTATTGGTTTTACTAGTAATGGCGGTGATTTGCGATTTGTGATTTTTTGCGGGACTGCGACATTGCGGCGGACAAATCTGACCCCAATTGATACTTTTTGGGGACCAGTGACATTATTGCATTGATCAGTGCTATAAAAATGCTCTGATCAATGTAAAAATGGCATTTGCAGGGAAGGGGTTAACACTAGGGGGCGATCAAGGGGTTAAGTGTGTTCCCTAGGTATGTTCTAACTGTAGGGGGGATGGGCTTCCTGGGATATGATAGAGATGACTGTTCCCGATGACTGGGAATAGTACTGTAGATCTCTGACATGTCCCCTGTCAGAATGGGGATTCACCTTGTTTACAAAGGCAGATCTCCGTTCTGCCTCTGTACTAGGCGATTGCCTGACCAGCGGGCACGCTCCCACAGCGTAAGCGAGAGCATGCTGGGGGCAGCTTGTGCCCGCCCACAACTGCGCGAGCCGCCATACAGGTACGGCAATTCGGGCAGCGCTACCAACTTGCCGCAGTATATCTGCGTGAGCTGGTCAGCATGTGGTTAAATAATGAGCTGCCTTAACATAATGCATGTGTAGGTGCATGGGGTAACGCATTACAATGGATTGCTATTGAGTGAAAGTGCGTTCACAATACAGTAATGCCTGAATGCTTACAAAATGCTGCCCGCATTCACAAAATGCACATAAAAGGCTTGTTCTGCTTGTCGTGCCATTCATTGTTAATGGCACCCCAAACACAGCAAGTAAGATGCAGGGGTGTGTGCGCAAAGTGTGTGTAGGGCCCATGTGACAGTGCTGGTGCCTGAGCACACACGGCAACAACCGGAACCCAACTGTATGCTGCAGGGAAAAATTAAAAGGTAATGAGTGACATTCAGGTGTGCAGACTACCAAATACTGTATATACAGCCCAATATAGAAGACATACCACATCTAAGGGTCCCTTTGTTGATTTAGCAGTCCGATTCAAGGTTAGAATCATGACAGCAAAGACCCAACACCATCTCTTTTTTATTTTAGATATGATAAATCTACTCTATGAGCAGTAACAGCCAGTCCAAGTATTGTGTGTTTATCCCAAGAGATTGACTTATCACTGCTGAGAGGACTTCATAAATGTTTGTATGACTAAGACAGATGTGTGCTCAATGAATCCGAATTTGAGAAGCGCTAATTGGCTTCATCTGAAGTTTACCGTATATACTTGAGTATAAGCCGAGTTTTTCAGCACATTTTTTTGTGCTGAAAATGCCCCCCTCGGCTTATACTCAAGTCACCTTTTTGTGCCTGATCTCCCGGACTTTGGGGACCCGGTACTGGACAGACTTGGCACACATGTAGCCCCACTCTTCCTCTATAAGGGTGCAAAGTTTGTTGTCCGAGGAACCTACGGCTGGGGAGCACCGATTTTTCGACTCGGGCACCCCTTCCATAGACTCCAATGTTAAACAGCAATTTCTCCAGTGATTTTGGGGACCCAGTACAGGCCGGTCATAGGTCCCCTGGACCTAAAATGTGGCACACATGTAGCCCCACTTCTTCTCTATAAGTGTGCAAAGTTTTTTGTCTAGGGAACCAACGGCCGGGGAGCACCGTTTTTTCAAAGCCGGGCACTCCTTCCATAGACTCCTATGTTAAACGTCAGTCTAGTCATGAACACAGTGAGGCATGGGCACAGTGAGGCATGGGCACAGTGAGGCATGGGCACAGTGAGGACAGATGGACACCCTAGGCTTATACTCAAGTCAATACGTTTTCCCATTTTTTTGTGGTAAAATTAGGTGCCTCGGCTTATATTCAGGTCGGCTTATACTCGAGTATATACGGTAAGTGGCCAGAAAGTACATAACATTTGCATCATCAAAACATCAAATCACATTTGTCACCTTATGTTTGTTTACTTGTTTTAATACTCAAAAATATAAATAAAAATTTATAGTGAATTACATAAAAAAAAAGTCTTATGCCGCGTACACACGATCGGAAATTCCAACAAGAAAACCGTGGATTTTTTTCGGATGGAATGTGTTGCATACAAATGTTGTCGGAAATTCTGACCGTCAAGAACGCGGTGACGTACAACACTACGACGAGCCGAGAAAAATTAAGTACAATGATTCCGAGCATGCGTCAAATTGATTCTGAGCATGCGTAGGATTTTTGTGCGTCGAAATTGCATATAGACGATTGGAATTTCCGACAAGAACTTTTCTTGTCGGAAAATTTGAGAACCAGCTCTCAAATTTTTGTTGTCGGAAATTCCAACAGAAAATGGCCGATGGAACCTACACACGGTCGGAATTTCCGACCAAAAGCTCACATCGAACTGTTCTTGTCTGAATTTCCGATCGTGTGTAAGCGGCATAAATGTGCAAATAGGCAGGCTTTGTACTGCAGAACAGACATACTATGGGGTTGATTTTCTAAAGGAAAATAGACAGTGCAATTTTGCAAAGTATAGTTGCACTCTGCAAGAGCAGTTGCTCCAGAGCTTAGTAAATGAGGTAAAGCTTCACTTTCCAAAGAATACCCAATCACGTGCAAGGAAAATTGATAAACAGCATTTTTGGTTGCACATGATTGGATGATGGAAGTCAGCAGAGCTTCTGCTCTTTTACCGAGCTCTGTAGCAACTGCTCATGCAAAGTGCACAGTCTATTTGCCTTTAGTAAATCAACCCCTATATCTCTTCTACAATAAAGGTTTCTTACCTGCCTGTTCACAATCTTCTTTACATTGTACTCTGCACTGTGCATGCCGAAGAGAAGGGGGTGGCTACATAAAAGGCCAATTTTTAATTCCTTCAGATTTGCTTTACTGTTAAATTGTACTAACAATTAAGCCAGCCATACACAGATTCAAATTTGGTGGGTTCAGCAGGAACTAGAGAAATTTGGTTGAACACAAAGCTATCGCTCAACTTGTGTACAACCAGCCTTTGGGTTTTTCACAAACAATCAGTGCCGCTGGCTATAGCCAGAACAACTAATTACTGTATTTTGCTGATGGGGAAAGCTCCCCGCTGGCAGAATACAATAGCACAGCAGGAGGATTCCCCCATGCATATCGAATGTGTGGATCAGGAATCAGCTCTTTTTTTTTCTTTTTTTTTTTATTCAACCGAGCGGTTGAATGAAAAAAATACGGTATGAATCAGTTATGGCCGGCTTTACTTTTCCCCTTTTTGGTCTGCAAAACATACCATTAAATGTGTTTTGTTTTATTTGTTCAATACGTGTGTAGCGGGTGTTTGAATTTAAGGAAGGCATCTGGGTGGTAGTGTAACCCAGATGCACAAATTGCTAGGGGATCCGAGACCTTTTTCTGGTTCTTGGAGGACTCTGGTGGTGTGAGGTTCCTTGCGGTTCACGGGTGGCGCTGTTGCCCAGGGGCGGAGCTGAATTCACACCGCAAGACTGTACCTTTTTGTCCTCCCCTGGAGCTGGTACAGCAGGGCGGGGAACCCGCTGTGACGCAAAGGGAGTGGGGATAAAAGGGGCGGACGCCCTTACCACGGGGTTCAGAGTTCAGAGTCTGGAGGACGTGGCCGCACCCAGGCACCTTCAGCTTGGGTGCTGGCGTTCCAGTGCTCTAGGCCTAGGCGCCCTTGGCCTGGCCTGAGCGAAGATGGAGTCCATCTCAGGCACCTTTAGCCTGGGGTGAGGTACTATGGCGGACGCCTGGGGCTCAGTACCTTCGAATGAGTTCTGAGAGGGTGGAGGAATCCGAGGGGGCCCTAACTCCTTGGGTGCCCGTGTCTGAGTTTGTGAGATCTGGTGTGCGGAACTTCTCTGGAGAGTCCGGCGCAGCATTGCTGGTGACAGAGAGGCCTCTGGTTTCTCCCTTGGACGGATTTCCTTCCCCTGACAGGGGCTGTGCTAGCGAAGGTAATTCATGTTCTGCCTCACATGGTCAGTGGCAGTGACTATTTACCACTGGTGATACCACAGTGGTTAGCAACAGAAGGGAAAGGATTGTGCCTCAATCTATCCCCCCCCCCCCATTATTACTCAGTAAAGAAACTGTTTGTTGGTTGCCAAGAAGAATAAAACTGAGTTGGACCTATTCACTGTGTGGAACTGTGGTTACTAGGAGCAAAGGAGTCAGGGACGAAGTACTGGACTTGACTCTAGGACACCTACACAGAACCCAATCTTCTGGCCTTCACCTCTCAGCTATGGAGGACATGGGCCGTGGTGTATCTCATCTCTCCCCCCAGCACTGAGACCCCTAGACGGAGAAAGACAAGCCGAGCATGAGAAGGGGAGAGAGGGGTGAGGCCGCTACACGTGCAAAAACCTTTGTGCATTGCTTAGCTGTAAAGAAGAAAAAACATTGCAATAACTAAACCCAAGAACAAAAATTTAACATATTTCAGCTCACCAGTCCTTAGATGTGGTGGCTGCAATAGTTTTCTACAGTCTCTACAGTTTTATCTACAGTCTCTGACTATTTCATGGTGCATCTCTGCAGCAATCTGTAACATTATGTTACAGCAGGGGAGGGCTGGGCCAGGGGGCAGGGTGGCAATTGCCTCCCAGGCCGCCCTAACTTATGTTCAAAATGGCCGGCAGCCGCTGCCCACTACCATTTTATTTTTTATTCTGGTCTAGGAAGTCGGGCCGGGGGCATGGCCATGGTGGCCGACCACTAGCTTGTTGCATTCCGGGAGTTGTAGTCTGCACTCAAGCTTCTGGTGGGTGGAAAACACAGCAGCGCAGAGGAAACTACAACTCCCTGGGACCGGATTCTTAGAAGCAGGCAGAGGTAGGGCGTGCCAGGGAGTCGGGACGCAGGGCTGGGCGCTGGCTGCAGGGCTGGGCGCTGGCTGCAACTTGACCCCAGGATCAGGAGCATTACCCCCCCAGGAGACAGTGGCGTGCAAGGACCTGCTGAGCTGAGATCGCTGAGGTGAGAGACCCTGACACCCCTAGCTGACCCCCCATCTCCCCTCCATACACCCCATGTAACCTGCCCCAGTGATCAGGCTGCATTGATGTGCACTGGAGTTGGCTACACTGATGGGCACTGGTGAGGCTGCATTGAAAAACCAGGTGAGCCATGGATGGTGAGCTGATTCGGCGGTTCAATGGGCCACTTGACTGGACTTGCCCCCCAGGCCTAAGGCCGCCAGCCCTCCCCTGCGTTACAGTGATTCTAACGGTTGTAATTTAAATTTTTTAAATAACATGTTATACTTACCTGCTCTGTACAATGGTTTTGCACAGAACAGCCCCGATCCTCTTCTTTTTGGGTCCCCCGTGGGCAGTCCTAACTCCTCTCCCCTGCCGAGTGCTCCCTCTTCTATAGGTGCACTCAAGCAGGCTCACTCCCGAGAATGGACTTTGACCATTCATACACAGAGCGTGGCTCGGCCCTGCCCCCCCACTCTCTTCTCATTGGCTCACTGTCTGCTCTTATGCACATCACTGGATTGAGAAGGTTTTTTACCTTAATGCATGATGCATCAAGGTAAAAAAAACTTCTACCTTTAGAACCACTTTAACTGAATATTATGTGTGTCCCTGCTGATGATGTCTAGAGGCCTCTACATATACTTAATTTACCACCACAAGTTTACTCACACTTTAATATACTGTATTAATATAAATGGCACTTATCTGACTCCCTGACTAGCAGAAGTACATGAACGGGTGGCTATTTATTCAAACTCAAAGTTTTTAATTAGACCTCTTTATATGAAAGTGATCACTACAGAACCCTGCACTCTAATTTCTAGCACTGATGACATTTGAAGAGCTGTGAGATAAGGCAGAAACAATTTCTTTTGGGTCCCACTGTTCCTGTGAACAAAGCTTCCTATCTCCAGCTTACATTGTGCAAAGACTCATTACTGCCTGCTCTGGGGGTGGGGGGGGGGGCTGGATCCCACAAGGGACCCCTTTACCATTCTCTGACATTCAACAGCTGATGATGATGACAGAGAAGTGTTTAGAGTGGAAGCCACTGCAGTTACTGATAGAGGCCATTACATCTGTACATTTGGCAACGGAGCCTTCATTAGGTGCTCACGTTATTTTATATTGGCGCAGAAAATGGAGTCTCTTTAATGCATGCACATTAAAACACTCATTAGCCAATTGGCCACTAGGCAAGTGGTATCACTATAAAGGAATGTTTGTGCTCCGTTTTGGCTGAATGGTTTTACATCACGCATGTACGATACCTTCAACTCTCCCGGTTTCTCAGCAAAATCGTCTTTTCTCAAGAAGTTTCCTTCTGTTATTTCTGAGGTATAAATTTGTATATTTAAAGCACATCTTAATTCTAAAAGGGGAGGTTCCACTTCATTTCACCCCCCCCCCTTTCTCTAACACTTTTGGAAATTTTATTTGGGGGGGGGTTGGGTACCTAGTTTTGGCAGGTACCCACTCCTACTTTTGGTTGGATCGCCTAGGCCAGTGGTCTCCAATTTGCACCCCTGGGGCCCTTTGGTTGCTTTTATCCGGCCCTTGGGGCACTATTTTCATCCACTGATTGCAACAATGTGATATGATTCCCCCCACTGACACCAATGAAGGGGCAGAATTTCTCCCAATGACACCAACAATGGGGACCAATGACACCAATGATGGGCCACTATTCCTCCCAATGAAACTAAAAATGCTGCACAATTCCTCCCAATGACGCCAACAATGGGGCCCAATGACACCAATGATAGGGCACAATTTCTCCTATGGACACCAAAGATGGGGCATTGTTTATTTCCTATTTGGACCCTCAAACACGCACATCGCCAACCCTGCCCCCTTCCAGGCCGCAATCTCTTCAAACATGTCACAGATCCCAAGAGGCTGTGAGACCATTCACACAGCGCAACAGGAACCTGCCCATCTGCATAACTGGGACCAGCATGGTGGGTGCCACCAAGTAGAACGTCCACTTCCTGTTCACTTCGGGGCCCCATGCCACTGTCTGCATTGCATTACTTTCATTGGAGGGCAGATGGGATATCAGGTTTTTCTTTTACTCTTGATGTCTCATTAAAGAGAACCTGTCACCAAAAATGCATCACAAAAGGGAATTTTTGTCCTCTATATGATATTATAAAGGTTAAGTAAAAAAAAAAATACTGAAGTTACACCCAACCAGTTAAAATCTCCCCAAAAAAATATTTGAGGCCCACCCACCCCCACATGCATGCAGGTATGAATGAAATGAAAACGTGCATTTTTGTTGTACCTGAATGAGTACTTTTATCCATACTTTATTTTTATGTTTACTAAGCAACATAATAAAAAAAAACAAAAAAACAAAAACAGAATATTTGTTACCCTAAAAGACTGAATGCTGCCTTTGCAGCCTTAAGAAATGAGCTGAGCTGGTGTAGAAGGATTGGTATGATCTGATATAGGCAGTGTAGCTTTCTAAAAATCCTCATTGTGGCACAATTTAGGTATATGGACATACTGAGGTTATTATTACCACAAACCTTTTTTTTTTTCATTATTATTTATGAAGTGTTCCACACTGAATCTCTGCTGTACGAATGTGTCCAGTGGGTCGTGCTTTAAAATGACATGTATCTAGTGCAGTGAGTGTCCAGTATGCTGAGCACTCTCTTTGACTCAGGTGGGGTTCTTTATCATCTCTCTCTTTTGGTCGAAATCGGATTTTTCAAAAAAAGGGTAAAGGAGTTTTGGGAACAAAACTAGTGCAGAAAAAAATGAAGTTTTCCATAGTAACCACATATTTTGTGTGAAAATAGAGAATTCTGTTGCATTTATTTCCATCAGTTTCTATATCGGTTTTCATGTACATAGCACATATGTGTCATTTTCTGACTCCCTAAACCTGGCCATATAGAGACAACATTTGAATCAATTGTTAAAGTGGAACTTTAGTCAGAAAATTATGTCCTGCTAGATCACTTCATGCTGGTCCATTTTACAGGTATAGCTATGTAAAACATTAAAAATAAGAGCCTATACTGTTTAAAATCCAGTAATACATTGTCTCACCCTGCTCTGCACATGCTCAGTTGCTATCTATTTTTCGGCACTGTGCCGAAAAATGTAGAGGCCAATCTGCTGACAGCCTAAAGATTTACTGCTACTCAGGGGCTCTGGACTTCAGCAAAATGGCAGCTTCCAGCAGGAAAAAACAGGAACAATGCTGGAGGCAATTTACAGCGCACACTAATTTTGGTTAAAGTTTGAGTAAAGTTTTGTTTTAAAATCTTAACATTGAAATGTCACTTTTAATATTGTTTGCAAATTTTGCAATGTTTTCAAATCTGTACCATTAAAATAATCTCTGGTAATGCTACCATAAAAGTCCTTGTTCAGGTACAGGTACAATACACAGACATGGTCAATAGTTGTCACCATCAGGAAACTTGCCCTGAGAAAAGCCATGTAGCCATCACTGGAGTCCATAAACACCGGAAGTGACTGCAGAGAGGCAGCAGCAGATTTAATATGTGTTCCTTTAAAATACAGTTGTCACAAGCCTCAGCTATTTAAATTGAGCAAATAATTAAAGTGATTGTAAAGTCTCAAGGTTTTTCACCTTAATGTATTCTGTGCATTAAGGTGAAAAAACCTTCTTTGCTGCAGCTGCCCCCCCCCCCCAGAGTCCCCTCCCCCTCTTTCATAACTGAGCCTGATCTGATCCGGCTCAGGCCGCTGTCTCTCTCCTCATTGGACAGATTGATAGCGCCCCCGCTGCTGTCAATCAAATCCAGTGACATGGGGGGGGGGGGGGCAGGTCAGTCCCGTTGTCTGTGTCAATAGACACAGCAGCGGGACTTGGGAGCGCGCTTGCATGGGTGCCCCCCATGGAAAGCGGCTTTTCGTGGGGGCACCCAATAAAGGGGAGAATTGTTTATTATAACTTTTGTAAAAAAAATTATAATAAAAAATGTATTTTACAATTGTTAAACATGATTTATTACAATGTTTAAAAAATTTTTTTTTTACAGGATAGGGAAGCCGGCAGGGCCATGGATGGGGGTGGGGAGGGGGCACAGTGACAGGGGGGCACACAGGGGGGGGGGGATCAGAAGCAGGCAGAATAAGGAGGGGGATCGGTGTGGGGGGGAGCAATTACAGGAACGATGCCCTGTGTCTCTCCCTGCAGCAGCTGAAAACCAGCTGTTGCAAAGAGCTACACAGGTTATCCCTCTGTAATTGCCCCTCCGCCTGACCGCACCAATTCAGACTGCTGTTCGGGCCCCCCTGTGTGCCCGGGCCCTCTACATCGGCCCTGTGCATGTTAACAATGCACCTTGCCTAAAATTGCACTTCTGTCTACACACATACAGTAGGTGTAGAAGAGTCCTAAAGGACTAATAAGGAGGTCTAGAGGGTTTGGATAATCTGAACTTTTTCAGGAAAGGTCAAACTTTGCATATAACTGTAGCGGGGTGCCACTTTGCAGTGTGGTTAAAAGACTATTGTTGTATTGAGAATGAACCCAGCTCCCTCCGGTGTCCTTTTTATGACATCGCAGCAACCGTTTCCTTTAACTGTATGGAACGGTGCATTATGGAACTTATAGTACAGGGAGAAAAAGACTCCATTGCCATGGGTAACAAACAGACTACAATACCCACAGTGCAGCTGTACTACCAGAGTGCATTGCATCATCGCACAGCCTTCTGGAGGAAATTATTTAAAGGAAGGGAGGAGCTACACTCGGCCTCTCTGGACATCGCCTTCTATCAAGCAGGAAGCCTGCGTTGAGGCCTGCTGCCAGAGTGTCTAGGCCGGAAAGCCTGGGCCTACAGTTGTCAAGTAGGATCACTCAGCCCAAGGAGGGATCCTTTACCGTGTGTCCAACTCTCGCTCCATTGAGACCGGAGTCGCCCATCTACCGACACCTTGTGCGGCTGTGTGAGGGACCGGAGACTGCAAGTTGCGGAGAGACCGTGGACCGGAACACCGACAGCGGAACTTACCAGAGGGACGAGGCCTGGTTTGGTGAGGGGGCACCTGCCCAATATTGACTAACTGTTGCATAGGACTGTGACTCCTAAAGACTTGCATTATTATTAGAGTAGTGCGCCACATACAAGGACATAGTGCATCTCGCAGTGGCCGCGTGTTTTAAGGATTGGCGTTTGCACCGTCAGCGAGTTACATATTCATGAACATTGTGGATGTTTGTTCTTTGCCTTTTTCATAACCGTATGGATTACAAATGTTTGATGTGCACCAACAAATGCTAGCGAAGACTCTTACTGCTGGAAGGAACTTTTTACTGGACTTAGTCAGGCCTGTCTAGAACAAATAGTATCGGGACACGTGTACAGTATTGCCCATTAGGGGGAGCTTGCGAGCATACAGTCTAAATATATAGAAAAGTGTACACCAGAATTGTGATTCTTTGTTTTGACTGTTTCTAACTAAAATATTCTTCTATACCATTGACTCTTGCAGGGCCCTGTAGGAGTAAACTGTATTTTTGTTAAATTAAGTAAAATTGACTCTTGGTTAAGCAGAATTCTGTGTGGAGTTTATCTGTTACCCTGTTGGACAAGTGGCCATTACAAGGTAACAACTTTATTTATAATTTTATTACTGTGTGACATTATTGTGTTTCCCAATTACCAGTGGGTTCCACAATCTCTGTGCAGACCAGTTGTGCCAAGGGAGGGTTTGAGCCAAATTCCTGGGGTTGATGGCCAGAGTACAGACCCAAAACAAAACCAGCAGCTCCTTCAAGGGTTGTGCTACATAACCTATCCACTTTGTGTTTAGACATATGGTTATAACCTCCATGCAGGGCCGCTGATAGGGGGGGGCCACCAGCCCTCCTGTAGGGGGCCCAGACAGCAGGAGAATCAGTGGAGAACAATGCCCTCCGTGTCTCTCATCCAGGTTTCTCCCCCTCTTCCTCCCGCTGGCTTTTAGCTGTTGGGTGAGAGACATGGAGGGATAATGAACCTGGCCTGCTGCCGCTGAGCTCCTTCCCCTGCCCCACTCGCACTCACAGCTGGGACAAGGAGACCAGAGGCTGGAGCAGAGAGTAGACATCCAGGAGGAGGTGCGCTGTGTTGTGCTCTCCTTCCTGTCAGAAGAGTGTTCCACATACAGCACATGAGACCGGATCGTTCGTACTGTATATCGCATTGCACTGTATACACACAGCGCCCCCTATCCACATTTCCTGCTGCTGCGAGCAACTCTTGGAGGAGATAGGGGGGCGGTGTGTGTATACAGTGCAAGTCGATGTACAGTCAGATCTGGTCTCATATGCTGTATACTGTAGATCAGCCTTTCTCAACCTTTTCAACACAGAGGAACCCTTGAAATAGTTCTCTGGTCTCGGGGGAACCCCTGCTAAAAATTTGAAATCTACAACTCATGATACATTAGTGTGATGGTCAGTGGGAAGAATGGTCCTTAAGCCTCGTACACACGGCCGAGAATCTCGTCGTTAAAAACATGTCGTTTTTTACGACGAGGTCCTTGGACAAGAAACTTGTCCCGGCCGAGTGTACACACGCTCATTTCAAAGAACCCGCGGTTCTTTGAATGGAGCGTACGCGGTGACGTCATCGAATACGACGAGCATGCGCTCGTCACATTCGATGCCGTCGCCGCCATCTTGGTTCACCCTACCTATGCCTAGGAAGCTACCGCGCATGCGTCAAAGTCATTTCGAGCATGCGCGGGCTTCCCGGCGAACAGGTAAGTGTACACACACACAATTTTCTCGTCGAGAAACAGGCTGACGAGAATCTCGACGAGAAAATAGAGAGCAGGTTCTCCATTTTCTCGTCGAGATTCTTGTCGCTTTTCTTGACGAGAAACCATACACGAACAAATTTCTCGGCAAGAAATCTCTGCCAGCAAGTTTCTTGCTGGTTCTTGCCGAGAAACTCGGTCGTGTGTACGAGGCTTGACACTTGTGGTCATTGGGAAGAATTACCTCCTTACAGATAGCTAAAAAGATCAATGGTGTCAGTGGGAACCTACCTGAGAGGCAGAAATTGCCCAATGCTGAAGGAACCCCTAGCAACCTCTGGAGGAACCCTAGGGTTCCACGAAACCCTGGTTGAGAATCACTGCTGTAGATGAGCAATCTTCTGACAGCCTTGACAGGACAAAACAGAACACAGCACACCTCCTGCTGGCTTTGTAGTGGCTTCTCCCTGTAAGTTGGGGTGTATCTTTGCTGGGAAAAGTAATGGGAATTTAGGGATGGGAAATATGTGTTAGGGGGAGGGTTTAACCAGGAGAGGGGATGCCTGTGCTGGGGGGGATTTCAGTAGGGAGGAATAATTTGTGCTGGAAAGAGTAACTTAGAGGGGGTTGTGCGAAGGTAGGAGGAGGGATTTGTGGGAATTTGTCCTAGGAGAGGGATTGAAGAAAGAAGATTTGTGGCGGGAGGGGAGATGGGGGTGATTGTGTACCAGGAGTCGGTGGGGGAATTCAGGGCTAATAGGAAGGATTGGGGGGGTGGGGGGGATTTGTGCTGGCAGGGGAGATTTGGTAGAAGATGATTTGTGCTAGGATGGAAAGTTTGATGTGTGTTAGGCTGGTGAATTTTTGGGGTGAGGGAGATTTGTATTAGGAGGGGGAATTGGGGTGGGATTTGTGTCCATTAATAATGATTTTTGTGTATTTTTTTGTGAAAATATTGTAAAAAATAGGTGCGTGTGTGGGGGGGCCCATCAGGTAGGCTGTACGGGGCCCCATGATTCCTAACAGCGGCCCTGCCTCCATGTATGCATTTCTCACCATATGTTCGGTCTGAATTGCACAAGTTTGTGTCAGCTTTACTTTAAAATCACACCTGCACTGTGCATGATGATTGACAGCCTGAATAAGTCTAGATAATCAGTAAAGCCCCGTACACACGGTCTGACTTTTTGCCCAACAAACTTCATTTTGAGCAAGTTTGCCAAAAAATCAGACCGTGTGTACGCTCCATCGGACAAACTTTTTTGGTTTTCATCGGACAAAAGTTCGATCTGCAAACGGACAAACTTTTGGCCAACAAAAGTCCGATGGAGCAAAGTCCGACCGTGTGTACAGAAAACCATCGGACTTTTGTCCGATGGACAAAACAATGTTAAAATCAACCAACAATAGCAGAAGTTGACCAAAGGGTGGCGGTAAAGAGCAGAAGAACCACGTGATGTTGGAAAAAGTTTTGGGAAAGTTTGCAGAAAAGTCCTGTGGTGTGTATGCTATGGGTGTGCCCGGCCAACTCCGTTCGGACAAAAATCCACGGAAAAGTCCGATGGAAGTCCGACCGTGTGTACGAGGCGTAAGTGTTCAAGTGTCTGAAAATCCATGTGCTTGGAAGTAGCAGTGATACATGCATATGTCAGACATGTATAAATCTGCTTTTAATGAATCCTGGGCAAGACTTTTCTGCTTTTTGTTTGTTCTTTGTTTTATTTTTTGCCCCATTATTCCTGCCTTCACATTCTATTCATTATGATCTTCTAATCTGTGCATAAATAGGAAATTCTCTGTACTAAGAGCCACTTATATCTCCAGTCACTCCTGGCAATCTGAGTGGGTGAATGATGTGCCAGCGCCACACAGGTTAAACTTCCTATGACAGCCATCCAAGGCAGCGCATACTGCAGTGTAATTAGCACTCTTCTTGATGGCGATTAGCACTTAGCAGCTACTCTCATAATGTTTAATGAAGACATCTGTACGTTGAGATGTTTAACCGTAAGCACCTTTTGAAGGTGTTACAAAAGAAATTGTACAGTGCTAGGGTTATAAATGCTTCTACTTTATCCATAGACCAATAAAAAATTATATTGGTGGCTCATGATTCGAGAAATACCAGGTCTGGCTGCCAGATGGACTCCTTGCAAAGCCAACGGCTCAGAGAGTCATTAGTCAATGCCATTAAACTAGTCCAAAAAAGTGGTCAGGTCAGGCCAGAACAAGATCTGGGAGCTGCAGGAGGGAGGAATTAGCCGTATTAGTTACAGTAATAAGTTTAGATGATAACATCTAAGATTTGTGATGCTTCAGCAGGACCGCTGCTGAGATGTTGGCTCTATCACAGGTATCAATTTTCAGGCTGTGCTAGGGGAGTCTCAAATGCTAAAAAAGCATCGGGCATACCACATTGTAATATATATTTTGTTGAAGTGGACCCATCAGTCATCAGTCACATTACAGGAAAAATCCCTAACGTCATAATTAGGGTTGTCCCGATACCACTTTTTTAAGACCGAGTACAAGTACCGATACTTTTTTTCAAGTACTCGCCGATACCGATTACCGATACTTTTTTTTCAATGTCACGTGACAGTGGCACATGTGTCAGTATTTTTTTTTTCAATTTTTTTTTTTTTTTTCTTGTTTTTACAATTTTTTTTTTTTACGATTTTTTTTTTTTTTTTTTACAGTGCTTTCTTCTTTTTTTTTTGGGGGGGGGGGGGGGGTTGGATGGTGTCAGTGTGTTTTTTATTTAATTTTTTATTATTTTTCTCAATTCATTTTTTTTATTTATTGCAATTTTTTATTTTATTTTTTTACACCTGTTGGGGGGGCTTTGGTGAGATTTCAGGGGTCTTAACAGACCTCTGACATCTCCCCTTTGATACAGAGAAAGGGACTAGGGACACAGATTCCCCAGTCCCTTTCTCTGCAGCCTCAGATAAAATGAATGGACAGGAGGCTCCTCTCCATTCATAAACTGAAGCATCGTAAACACAGGTTACGATGTTTCAGTTATATGAATGGACAGAGTCAGTGATCACTGACTCTGTTCATTCAGAAAAGGTAAGAGCCGGGTTTAGCGGCTCCTACCTCCGCTCTCCATCCTGACAGATCGAGGACAGAGGGAGTGGAGGAGGACATGGAGGGGAGACGGAGCGCGGAGGGGGAGAGCAGCAGGAGTGGGACGCGGAGCGCGGACAGCAGCACGGAGGGGACAACGAACCCGGAGGGGGAGAGCAGCATGGAGGGGGACACAGAATGCGGAGGGGGAGAGCAGCATCACAGAGGAGGACACGGGACACAGATCATGGAGAAGGACAGCAGCAGCACGGAGGGGGATACAGGGACCTCAGCGGCGATCGGTGCGGCTTTGGGGGGAGTTTAGAAGCACCGATCGCCGCTGTATATATTTCGCTAAAGCAGCTGAAAAGGGGGGGGGTCCGGGGGGAGAAGCTGTCAGCTGTATTGAAATGTATACAGGGAGATCAGTGCTTAAAACTCCCCCCGCCACACCGATCATCCCTGACTGTCCAGGTATCAGGTGAAGCATCGGAGCATTTTCCCCGAGTACAAGTACTTGGGGAAATGCTCAGTATCGGTACCGATACTAGTATCAGTATCAGGACAACCCTAGTCCTAATATACTACAATGTTTTAAGAAAGCAACTTTGATCATTAAAAAAATGTCCTTGAGCCCCAGTCAGTGACTTTGGCGAAGCTGAGATGATGTTGTCAATGGGGGTTATTTACTAAAGGCAAATCCACTTTGAACTACAAGTGCACTGAAAGTACACTTGGAAGTGCAGTCGCTGTAGATCCTAGGGGGACATGCAAGGAAAATAAAAAACAGCATTTTAGCTTTCAAATAATTGGATAATAAAATCAGCAGAGCTTCCCCTCATTTCAGATCTACCCCTCAGATTTACAGCGACTGCACTTCCAAGTGCACTTTGCACTTGTAGTTTGCACTTGTAGTGCAAAGTAGATTTGCCTTTCGTAAATAACCCCCTGTGTCTTGAAGCATTTTCTCAGTTTCCTCTTATCCAGTGATCAGACTGCAACACTATCTGTGTAGCAGGTCACAAGGTAAGAGGCTGCAGCAGGGGGCTGATCTGTGTCACATATTTGTGAACACAGCCAAGAACTGTACAGGTGTCTGGATTTACCCAATTATGTCATCTTTGAGCCAGCATCTCAGCCCAGGAAGTAGATGATGACCCTGGATGATGCCAAAAGAAAGATGGCTCCATCCTTCTGGACAGAAACACAGATGAAGGCATTGTGAGGCAGAGCACTATGAACTATGTGAGAGGGAACAAATACCTGGAAGGATTACAACGAAACATTATGTAACATGTGTGCACTGAGGCTGGGTCCACACCTATGCGAATTGGATGTGGCTTCTCCAATTCGCCACATCCAGAAGATTGTGACCGGCTCTCCGTTGAGGAGCGGCTTGCACAGGAACGCTGTGCGTCTTTGGCTCTGTTTCAGGGCCAAATTCAGGCAAAAATTCAGCCCTGATTCATCCCTGAAACGGAGAACAGGGACGCACCAGACCCCTGCTGAGAGCCGCATCCGTCGGAGGTGTGAACCCAGCCTTAAAGTGCAATTACAGGCTATAACAAATGTTAAAAAATGCTCCCTCCCCTCTTCTAACACCTATGCTGACTAACCTGTGTAAAAAAGGATGTATATACTTACCTTTTTACAGGCCACTCCGGTCACATGATCCCGATCTTCTACGTCAGCCAGCTGCAGGGAAGAGGAGGGAGCTCCAACAATAGATGGGCGACATCACAGCCCCCAGGCATTGCCAGCTGTTGTTGAGCGCTCTCTCCTCACCCCTGCAGCCGCTGTTAGCAGACACAGGGGAGATCACGTGACTGGACCGGAGCAGCCTGAAAATAGGTAAGTGTATAGAGTACATCTTATTTACACAGGTTAGACAGCATAGCTGTTCGGAGCGTGGAGGGAGCAATTTTAAGATTAGATAAGTATAGTCTAGAATTCAACTTTAAAGTGGTTGTAAACCCACTTGTTTAACTTCTACCTATAAGTAAGCCTAGAATAAGGGTTACCTATAGGTAGTGGAAATATCTCCTAAACGTGCGCCGTTTAGGAGATATTTCACTTGTAGTACGCCGCTAATCTTCATTGCGCGTGCGCGGGGAAGAAACTAAACTAAGTGCCATTTCTTCCCCAGCCAGTGCCATGAATCGCGGCTCCCGTGCGCATGCGCGGGAGTGTAGTCACGTGGCTCCGGCGAATCACAGCGCCGGAGTCAGCGACCCGGAAGGAAGAGGCAGCAGAAGATGGACACTGCCTACTTTGGGGGCATTGCTGGATTCTTTTGCAGGTAAGTGGCACATAATGGGCTAGTATGCGATGCATACTAGCCCATTATGCTTTTCATTTGCAGGATGTACAGCGGACTAAAGAGGAAGTAAAACCCATCAGGGTTTACTTCCTCTTTAACTTGAACAAATATGACAGGTCTCCAATACTTTTTGGGCATTCCACATCTTAATCCAATACTGCCTGTAAAATCTTCCTGCATGCTTCACCTACTTCCCCTTCTCCTTTGTGCCATATCTTTAAAATTTCCTTAAATATACAGTATATATACACTCACCGCAGCCGCGTTCTCCCCGTGTCCTCCCTTGGCGGCGCCGGCATCTCTACTATGGGCACCCGGCTGTGACAGCTTGGCGGCTTCACACCAGGGTGCCCACTGCACATACGCGAGAGGCGCTGCGGTCTGTGACTGGTCCCAAAGTCGTATAGCACCTGTCATGTGTCCCAGAAGACTTTGGGAGGGAGAGCTTCTGCTTCCGATCGCCTAGGCGACTGGAACGCAAGTGGGAGCAGGTACCTGTCAAATTAGGGTACCTGTCCCCCCCCCCCAATCCTCCCCAAAAGCTCAGTTTCACAAACGGCAGCCAGGGAGGAGGCCTTAAAATGGAAGTTCCACTTTTGGGTGGAACTCCGCTTTAAGATTTGACAAAAAACCTGGAAGCTGATTGGTTTCTATGCACAGCTGTACCAGATTTTGTACCTTACAGTTTTAGCAAAGCAACCATGTACCGTTTAACCACTTAACGACCGCTCACTGTATATATACGTCGGCAGAATGGCACCGACAGGCACAATCACGTAGAGCATACGTGATTGCCTTTGTACAGTTGGGGGGTCCAATCGGACCCCCCTTCTGTACAGTGAGCAGTGGCTAAGTGTCCGGGAGCGTTCCGGGATGAGGGGGCAGCCATTTGTTTCTGGCCACCCCCTCGCGATCGCTCCCGGCGAATGGAAATGCCCCCTCTGTCTGTGTCAGACAGAGGGAGCAGGAGGAAGTGATGTCATCTCTGGTGCGGCGCTCACATATACCGAGCGCCGTACAAGAGAAGATATCAGGTCAGTGCACACAACACTACACTGACACCAGGACACATAGGGACATAAATCGCCCCCCCAGGCCCCCCCAGATCACCCCCCCAGCCCCCAGTCACAGTGTCACTGATTGCAGTGACCATTTATTTAGTGATCACTGCAATCAGTGACATTTGTGACTGTAAAAGTGTCACCAAAGTTTAGTCTTAGGTCCAGTGTAGCCCCCTAACCCCCCCTAATAAAGGTTTAACCCCCTGATCACCCCCCAGATAACCCTTTCACCCCCTATCACCACTGTCGCTTAGCGATCACTTTTCTGATCGCTGTCTTAGCGTCAGTGATGCCGAACGGCAGCCAGTAATTTTTTTTAGGTTCGCCGCAGGTTTTTATAGCGTCAGGTACCCCAATATATTATCTAATAAAGGTTTAACCCCCTTGATCGCCCCCCAGGTAACCCTTTCACCCCCTATCACCACTGTCACTAAGCGATCGTTTTTCTAAATGCTGTCTTAGTGTCTGTGATGCAGATCGGTAGCCGGTAATTTTTTTTAGGTTCGCCGCAGGTTTTTATAGCGTCAGGTACCCCAATATATTATCTAATAAAGGTTTAACCCCCTTGATCGCCCCCCAGGTAACCCTTTCACCCCCTATCACCACTGTCGCTAAGCAATTGTTTTTCTAAACGCTGTCTTAGTGTCGGTGATGCAGATCGTAGCCAGTATTTTTTTTTAGGTTCGCCGCATGTTTTTATAGCGTCAGGTACCCCAATATATTATCTAATAAAGGTTTAACCCCCTTGATCGCCCCCCCAGGTAACCCTTTCACCCCCATCACCACTGTCGCTAAGCAATCGTTTTTCTAAACGCTGTCTTAGTGTCGGTGATGCAGATCGGTAGCTGGTAATTTTTTTTAGGTTCGCCGTCAGGTTTTTATAGCGTCAGGTACCCCCATATATTATCTAATAAAGGTTTTAACCCCCTGATTGCCCCTAGTTAACCCTTTCACCAGTGATCACCATATAAGTGTTACGGGTGACGCTGGTTAGTTAGTTTGCTTTTTATAGTGTCAGGGCACCCGCCGTGTATATAACCTAATAAAGGTTTAACCCCCTGATCGCCCGGCGGGTGATATCAATTAGGTTTTAGCGTCAGAGAGGGTCTGCGTCACACCCCAGGCAGCGTCAGGTTAGTGCCAGTAACGCTAACACCCACGCGTGAAGCATACACCCCCCTTAGTGGTATAGTATCTGAACAGATCAATATCTGATCTGATCTATACTAGCGTCCCCAGCAGTTTAGGGTTCCCAAAAACGCAGTGTTAGCGGGATCAGCCCAGATACCTGCTAGCACCTGCGTTTTGCCCCTCTGTCCAGCCCAGGCCACCCAAGTGCAGTATCGATCGATCACTGTCGCTTACAAAACACAACACACATAACTGCAGCGTTCGCAGAGACAGGCCTGATCCCTGCGACTCCAGTGCTGTAGGAGGTGATTTCACCACCACAGTTAAAAAAAAAAAGCAAATATGCCGAAGCATTGGGGCAGCAGGGGCGGAGGAGCGATTTTGCTCCTAATGCCGCGTACATACGGTCGAAATTCCGACGGAGGCTTGCCCGTGGAAAAGTCCGACCATGTGTGTGCGGCATAACTTTTTTGCGGGAGGATGCCCCCATGCTTCGGCATATATAAATGGTGCGTGTATGCCCATCATTGGAAGTGGGTGGATGAAGGGCGGTATTCTAATGGTGGGCATACCCACCGATCAATCTCTTTTTTCGTTCAGCCAACTGGCTGCATGAAATAAAAAGATTACAATACATGTCCAACAAGGACCAGCAACGTACTGGTATGTTGCTGGACTTTGAATGGTTATACCAGAATGATGCCTGCGGGTTTAGGTATCATCTTGGTATCATTCTTTTCAGCCTGCGGCCGGCTTTCATGTAAAAGCAATCCTAGCGGCTAATTAGCCTCTGGACTGCTTTTACAAGCAGTGGGAGGGAATGCCCCCCCCCGGATATAAAAAGCGCCATTGGGAAATTGGGAAAGCATTTTATCACACCGATCTTGGTGTGGTCAGATGCTTTGAGGGCAGAGGAAAAATCTAGGGTCTAGAAGACCCCAGTTTTTTCAAAAAAAGAGTACCTGTCACTACCTATTGCTATCATAGGGGATATTTACATTCCCTGAGATAACAATAAAAATTATAAAAAAAAAAAATACTTGGAAGGAACAATTTAAAAATAAAATAAAAAAGCAAAATTAATAATAAAAAAAAAAAAAGCACCCCTGTCCTGCCCTGCTCTTGCCCAATGGCGAACGCAAGCGTCGGTCTGGCGTCATATGTAAACAGCAATTGCACCATGCATGTGAGGTATCACCGCGAAGGTCAGATCGAGGGCAATCATTTTAGCAGTAGACCTCCTCTGTAAATCTACTGGGGTAACCTGTAAAGGCTTTTAAAGGCTTTTAAAAATGTATGTAGTTTGTCGCCAATGCGCGTTTGTGCGAAATTTTAAAGCATGTCGTGTTTGGTATCTATGTACTCGGCCTAAGATCATCTTTTTTATTTCATCAAACATTTGGGCAATATAGTGTGTTTTAGTGCATTAAAATTAAAAAAAGTGTATTTTTTAACCCAAAAAATGCGTTTGAAAAATCGCTGCACAAATACTGTGTAGAAAAAAAAAATGCAACACCCACCATTTTAATCTGTAGGGCCTTTGCTTTAAAAATATATATATAATGTTTGGGGGTTCAACATAATTTTCTTGCAAAAAAAAAAATGTTTTCATGTAAACAAAAAGTGTCAAAAAGGGCTTTGTCTTCAAGTGGTTAGAAGAGTGGATGTAAGCTTCCTAATGTTGTGTATAAAATGCCAGAACAGTTCAAAACCCCCCCAAATGACCCCATTTTGGAAAGTAGACACCCCAAGCTATATACTGAGAGGCATGTCGAGTCCATGGAATATTTTATATGTTGACACAAGTTGCGGAAAAACGACAATTTTTTATTTATTTTTTTGCACAAAGTTGTCACTAAATGATATATTGCTCAAACATGCCATGGGCATATGTGGAATTACACCCCAAAATACATTCTGTTGCTTCTCCTGAGTACGGGGATACCACATGTGTGAGACTTTCTGGGAGCCTAGCCGCGTACGGGACCCCAAAAACCAAGCACCGCCTTCAGGCTTTCTAAGGGTGTAAATTTTTGATTTCACTTCTCACTGCCTATCACAGTTTCGGAGGCCATGGAATGCCCAGATGGCACAAAACCCTCCCAAATGACCCCATTTTGGAAAGTAGACACCCCAAGCTATTTGCTGAGAGGTATTGTGAGTATTTTGCAGATCTCGCTTTTTGTCACAAAGTTTTGAAAATTGAAAAAAAAAAATATATATATATATATTTTCTTTCTTCATTTTCAAAAACAAATGAGAGCTGTAAAATACTCGCCATTCCTCTCAGCAAATAGCTTGGGGTGTCTATATTCCAAAATGGGGTCATTTGGGGGAGTTTTGTGCTATTTTGGCATTTTATGGCCTTCGAAACTGTGATAGGTAGTGAGGAGTGAAATCAAAAATTTGTGCCTAGAAATCCTGAAGGCGGTGCTTGGTTTTCGGGGTCCCGTACGCGGCTAGGCTCCTAAAAAGTCCCACACATGTGGTATCCCCGTACTCAGGAGAAGCAGAAAAATGTATTTTGGGGTGTAATTCCACATATAACCATGGCATGTGTGAGCAATATATCATTTAGTGACAACTTTTTGTAATTTTTTTTTTTTTTGTCATTATTCAATCACTTGGGACAAAAAAAATTATATTCAATGGGCTCAACAGGCCTCTCAGCAATTTCCTTGGGGTGTCTACTTTCTAAAATGGGGTCATTTGGGGGGGATTTGTGCTATTTTGGCATTTTATGGCCTTCGAAACTGTGATAAGTAGTGAGGAGTGAAATCAAAAATTTGCGCCCTTAGAAATCCTGAAGGCGGTGCTTGGTTTCCGGGGTCCCGTACGCGGCTAGGCTCCCAAAAAGTCCCACACATGTGGTATCCCCGTACTCAGGAGAAGCAGCAAAATGTATTTTGGGGTGAAATTCCACATATAACCATGGCATGTTTGAGCAATATATCATTTAGTGACAACTTTTTGTAATTTTTTTTTTTTAATAAAAATTCAATGGGCTCAACATGCCTCTCAGCAATTTCCTTGGGGTGTCTACTTTCCAAAATGGGGTCATTTGGGGGGGGTTTTGTACTGCCCTGTCATTTTAGCACCTCAAGAAATGAGATAGGCAGTCATAAATTTAAAGCTGTGTAAATTTCAGAAAATGTACCCTAGTTTGTAGACGCTATAACTTTTGCGCAAACCAATAAATATACGCTTATTGACATTTTTTTTACTAAAAACATGTGGCTGAATACATTTTGGCCTAAATGTATGACTACGATTGAGTTTATTCGATTTTTCTTATAACAAAAAGTAGAAAATATCATTTTTTTTCTAAATTTTCGGTCTTTTTCCATTTATATCGCAAAAAATAAAAATCGCAGAGGCAATCAATCAAATACCATTAAAAGAAAGCTCTATTTGTGGGAAGAAAAGGACGCAAATTTCGTTTGGGTACAACATTGCATGTCCGCACAATTTACAGTTAAAGCAGCGCAGTGCAAAATTCTGAATTCACCTCTGGTCCTTTAGCTACCAAATGGTCCGGGGCTTAAGTGGTTAAAAAAAATTAGCATATATACATACACACACGCATATAAACATAAAAACATACATATACTGCTGAGCGGAGACTGAAACAAGACAGTTGGCTTAGGAAGGGGTGCAAAAGTATAAATCTGGCCTTGTCAGTAGGCGAACCCAAAGCTTCCCTGTGACTTTCACCACCATCGTGTCATGAAAGTCTGGGCACTGCCATGTCACCAGCAACACCTGGGTACTGCAGACAGTGGAGAAGTATGTTGAGGAGTGATCCTGGAATACATTGAGCGTATGTTGACCTTCTGATTATAAAAGGGGTCAGTCCCCTCTGGTAAGTGAGCATTCTTTTGGGGCGCCTTGGAAAGCAGCAGCAATTATTGGGGGTTGAAGTGTTGGCACTTTGCAGCATCTTGGGATGGACGTTTTTTGCACTTACCTTGAAAAGATTTGGCACATTCTTTGTTTTATTTATCAATATTTACTGCATTGAGCACTTTGACATTACAATTGGTATCAGGTAGTAGGTAGCGCCACTCTCTTTATAATTGTTTAATATACAAAATATGACCATATGAGTGATTTATCTGGATTACTACTATCTTGGCATCACACCAGCGGGTATTTCAGGCGTCCTGATCTGAGCTGATCAGTATGATGTTTCGTATACATCATGTGTCATAGTGGGCATGAAAGTGCTAGATCTGTCCTATATGACTTGTATAAAGACTAGTGGAAAGGATCTCCTGTCCCCCAACTAATCGGGTGTTAGTGTTCAGCCTGACTATGAAGCATTTATAGAGCCCCTCTTGTCCCTTCTGATTGCGTCCTGCCTTGAGGTGCAGCACTGCTGATGGACTGTCATATGCTCTGCCCTGCTTATCACTAATAATTAGCTGTACAGGGCCCCCTAAGTGCTAATTAGATTAAGATGCCTTGGCACATTAGAGGTGGCAGTGGCTCCCTTGCACGGTGTTTCTGGTTGAAGGTTATGACATGCCTGCGGTCAGATATATTAACACCGCGGCTCTGACAGCTGGATGACAGTGTGCCATCCCGCTATGACATATGTCTGTGATAACAAGGGGTGTGTGACACACAACCTCAACTTAAATGTTTTAAAGAGAATCCTTTACCTGTGTGAGAAGCCTTATGCCGCGTACACACGATCACTTTTCTCGTCGGGAAAAATGACATTTTTTCTCTTGGATGAGAAAAACGGGCGTGTGTGGGCTTTCCAGCATTTTTCCAGATGAGAAAAATGTCAAGAATCACGAAGAGAAAAATTAGAACATGCTCTAATTTTTCTCATCGCGAATCGCGGATTTTTTTCCGCGGCAGTTTTCCCATAGGGAAACACTGCTAGGGAGCCTACATATGGACGGTTTTCTCGACCAAGAGAAAACCTGTCATGAAAATCGGCTATGTGTAAGGGACCAAGCCGGTCCTCGTTTTTCTCCGTGGGGTTTCATGGCGGTGTTTTCACTGCCGTGAAACTGGATCGTGTGTACACAGCATTAGAGGGAGTCTTCAATTCTCTGGTCTACATATTAATCACAGAGGAGTAAAGACCCAGCTGTTTTGCTTTGTGATATATTAACTTCATACCTATATGTGTGTGTGAGTTTTATTCTAAATACATACAGTATATCGTTTCCACTAGTATATTAAAAGGGGAGAGTACTGATGCAGCCAATTTTGTGTTTTTTTTATTAAAATTTATTTGCATTATCAGTTTTCACTTTGAAAAGCATCTTTATTTGTTGATCAGTGAACAAAATATGTTACCCTAACATTCCTAACATGTGTCTGTTATACCATATATGTGCATTAAAAAGTATCCTCTTTGTATTTTTTCCCTTTGTGTGAAATACCTGGTGATCCTGCAAGTCCCCCTGCTTTTCTTTTCATTTCAAACTGACCACACTAGGCATGAGAGCACATTCATCCCATTGTGGTCAGTTTTCTTGCTGTGCTGGGAGAACACCCTGCCTGTCCTCTAATGGTTGGTCCTGTTTCCCTTTTGTTAAAAAAATGGCAGGACAGTGCAAACACCCTCAAAATAACATCTTTTTGAAAAGAAGATACCCGAAGGTGATCTAATTTTTGCCACAATATTTAGAAAATGAAGAAACATGCTGATATTGAGGGGTTAAAACATAGAACTTGGTAATGGCACACTAGATAAACCACAGAAGTGTGGGAGGAGCTGGTGAAGGGGTTAATGTACAGGTCACGTACAGTGGTAGGATGGAGATGAAGGGGTAATGTGCAGATGTAGAGAATAAGGGAGGTAAAGGGTTAATACACAGGTCACTAAAGAGACAGCCTGGAGATTAGATGTGTAGTAGAGCGGTGAAGGGATGAAAGGGTTAAAAAAAAAGAGATTAGTATTTGTTCCACTTTTCTTCTCTTCTCTTCCCTTCCCTCCCTCAGTTGTAATAAAAAGGGTCGGGCTCACAGATGTAAATACTACATTGCTTACATCTGTGAGCGCTATGATTGGTCTCTCCATGACCAGTCACAGGTATCTCAAAGTACAGAGCCATTTGGAACAGCTCTGTACACAGTGTCTATAAGCCAAGCTGCCCAAGGATGGCTCCATTCATAGGCATGAACAGCGCACTGGTCACCCAACAGTTTTCTGCAGAGGTGTTTATAAACGACATGGAGCAAATGAGGCTCCAGCCCCTTCGTTGTTTAAAGATCTACAGTAGTATATCATATCCATACAAAATATATGAACTCCATGCAGACAGCATAGAAATCAAACTCAGAAAAGCGCTACAAGGCAGGAATTCTAAGCTACCATAATAATATACAGTATATGAGTGTGTGTATGTACTGTATATACTCAAGTATAAGCCGACCCGAATATAAGCCGAGGCACATAATTTTACCACAAAAAACTGGGAACACTTATTGACTTGAGTATAAGCCTAGGGTGTGTCCATCTGCATGCCTCACTTTGCCTCACTGTGTCTCACTGTGTCCATGTGCATACCTCACTGTGCCCATGCCTCACTGTGCCCATGACTAGACTGACATTTAACATGGGAGTCTATGGTAAGGGGTGCCCGGCTTTGAAAAATCGGTGCTCCCCAGCTATAGGTCCTCCAGACAACAAACTTTGCACACTTGTAGCGGAGAAATGGTGCTACATGTGTGCCAAGTTCCGGGTCCAGGGGACCTACGATCGGCCGGTACCGGGTCCCCAAAGTCACCAGAGAAATTACCATTTAACATGGGAGTCTATGGAAGGGGTGCCCGGGTTTGAAAAATCGGTGCTCTCCGGTCGTAGGTCCCCCGGACAACAAACTTTGCACACTTGTAGAGAAAAAATGGTGCTACATGGGTGCCAAGCCGGTACCGGGTCACCAAAGTCCGGGAGATCAGGCGCAAAAAGGTGACTCGAGTATAAGCCGAGGGGGGCATTTTCAGCACAAAAAAATGTACTGAAAAACTCGGCTTATACTCGAGTATATACGGTAATAAAAAAATACAAGTAATCTATAAATATTATGTGTGTATATATGGTTGTGCCACAATATTTTCTGTTTTAAAAATGTAGCACTAATGTGCATGTTAGTAGTAATGGGTATTGAAGCAGATGGTCAGCAGCCTAGGGCGAGGAGCCTCTAATGTGTCTGGCTGGCTGTAGACAATGAGAAAAGCTTCCACTGTCTCTGTGTTCCTCTTCCCATCCATCTAATGAACACATCCTGGGCAGCAAGAGGTATGCAGAATGTAAAGTTCTCTTATACACACTTAGGTACCAATCTAAAAAAGATCAAAATCAATATTTGCCGTTTTTTTTTGTCATGGGAAATAGCAACTGTGCCAGTTTCAGCTGCTCAGGATAATTGCTGAGCTCATTTTCACCACTTTTAGACTTGGGTGAAAGGTGGAATTTATACATTTACATTTCTCAAGCTTTTAGAGGCTTTTTGCTGTTTTTCCCTTGATTCTGGAGTAATCCATTACTTCTGTTATAGCAGACAGTCATTAAAAGGCACAGGTGTGGGTTTTTTTTTGCCTTTTTGTCAGTTTTGTTTTTTTCACTTTTTTGCCTGTCTGTCTTCTTTTCACTATACTTTATGCTGCATTTCAACTTCACAATTTGTATCTCAAAACTTTTCCAAAAAAGAGAGAACAAGGTAAGATCTGGCGGCAGAAGGGTTGTCACCTTTCCTTTAAGTCAAACCCGAACACTTTAACGGCGCACAGCACTTTTAAAAAAAAATAAACTATACATATTGTAGCGGCCTCACCCTCTCTCCATCTTTATCGGTTACACACCAACTCATGTCTAGGGGTTCCTGGGTTGTGAGAGTGAGATGCGCCACGGCCCATGTCCTCCCCATTGTAGTAGGGAGGTGAAGGCCACTTCCTGATGTTTCCTCGGGCCGGTGTGTTCTGTGAATGCACTGAGTCTGTAATTGCAAGCTCACCAGCCTCCCCTTTGCTTCCAGTAACTGGAGTTCACACACCGGAGAAAGGTCCAACACTTGTTTATTTGGCACTCCAATAGCAAAGCACGATAAACAGTTCTTTTTTCAGCAAACTGGTTGGGACCTATAACCTTGCCAACGGTGGGATGAGCAGATCAAGGCACTTCCTAACGTTTCAGTTCTATGCCACTGTACTATGATCAGCGGCGCCTAAGCCAATCCGGCTGTTGCAGAACAGGAACGATGGGGTCTCTTCCAGCAACCCCTATGAACAGCAATGGAGCCCTCTTCGATACGCTGTGGCCCCTATCAGGGGGATGTGTCCTCCCAAGAGAGTTCCCAGAGGCCCACTGTCACCGGGTTGGTGCTGCTCCGGGTCTCCAGTGGGTAACCTCCCCGGCCTCCTCACCTCAGGTACGAGTCCCTCGGACAGTCCACCCTAGGGACCCAGTCGAAGGTACTGGGCCCCAGGCCTCCTCGATAGTACCTCACCCCAGGCTAAAGGTGCCTGGGATGGACGCCAACATGACTCCGGACCAGGCCATGGGCACCTGGACCAGACTCCTGGATCTCCCGCACCCAGGCCTAAGGGCCCTGGGTGCGGACCGCAACCCTCCTCCTCCGAGGACCTCCTTCTCCCAAGACGACGACGACGACCACCTCGTGGTAAGGGCGTCTCCCCCCTTTTATCTCCTCCCATCAACGGCCCGGCGGGTTCCCCGCCCCAGCCATACCATCTCTGGGAAGGGACAAAACAGGGAGCACTGCGAAGATGATTCTACCTGAAGCCTGTGGGTACCCCGCCACCCACAGGCAAAGGAGAATATTACATCCTCCAATCCTCCACGAAACAAAAAGGGGTCTGAATCCTAACACAATTACACACCTGGGTCACACTATTGCCCAGGTGTATCCCATCAATTTGAGGACCCCGCTACAATATATTTTGCAATTAATTAACATTTCTAATCACGAGTCCCCCTTTACATCAGAGTCTACAGAGTTCCCTTTTTACATCTGAACTCACAGAGTTTCCTTACACTGTAAGGGGGGACTCTGCAGACTCTGTAAGGGAGAGCTCTGTGGCCTCTGCTTTAAAGAGAAACTCTGAGAACTCTGATTTACCTTAGTGTACTCACTCAGAGGCAGGACAGAGAAGGGGGGAGACTTCAATCACAGACAGGGATAGATGGTGAGCTCACTCACCCCTTGGCAGTCAGCACCTCTCATCCAGATATATCTGAGGCTGCTGGACTTCAAATTTCAAGTGTGGGCAGACACAGAGGGGGTAGGGGCAGATCCTCGCCTGTCTGTGTATGTGTGTGGGAATTGTTAGTTCTAGCTTTGGGCAGCGTGAAAGAGAATGTAACTCTTGGTTTAGACACCTGAAACTAGCAACCCTGCTGGGAAGCCATAGTCTGGTCTGAATAATGTGTCCGGGTTTCAGGCAGTCTGAAACCTGGATGCATGATTCCAAGCCCGAACTGTCCGGGTAAATCCCGGACAGGTGGAAACCCTAGGCGACAGTGCTATTTGGGCAATCTGTAGATCCCATAGTGGATAGGTCGGCCCTGATCTACTTCATTATTGGCTTTGTCTTCCTTCTCTGTGCAGAATTTTCAGCGCACTGCTCCGCTATAGGCGATTATTAATTTGTACAACCAGGAAGTATTTTTCTTACTCTACAAATACAATCTATAATAAATGAAAGAGAGATTCTTACCATTAATTACTTCTAAAAATATTGTTGTTCTGACCCCGAGCTGCCTTCAGTGCACAAATTTTAATGATTTCATCTTCATGTCAGCTTGAAAAATGCCTGGCAGTTCACGCGAAGCGAGTCCCCACGCTTCCTTGCAAAGAATCAGACCATTGCCAGTACAAATATGTGATAAAAAGCGCCGTAATAATGCCTTATGTGAAATTAATTGCTGGGAAACAGAATGCCTGTCCTAATGACGCCCCGTTCTCATTTATAAAAGAGAGGCTTGCAGGTGCTGCTGTGCACAGGTGCACCGGGCTCAGCTCACCCTCACCGGTGATGGGGAAGGAGGGCCCATCATTCTTCCTTTACAGAGGACAACCACCCTCCTTCCTTCTATAAGCATATAATATTCTCTTCAGGAAGCCTATACCGTGTACTGGTTCATATAGCCAAAAAAGATATTCACTAATAAAAATATATACAATATAAAATGCATAGGATTAAATACAAAATATGATTACATATTTTTAATTACGTATTATAACATTTACACAAAAGTCATTTTCTGTTGATTTCAGATTAAATAAGCTGCTGATGATTGGCCTAGTGGGCCAAAATACCACATTTATTCTTCATCCGGTCCAGTCTGCCCATATTGTTTTTCACTTCAAGCCCCGATGAAAGGAATGATTTCTGGCCCCCAAAACGCGTTGGCCTTATTTAATCTTACAATGGAATAAATTTGTATTTGGACCAAACTCAGGTCCATGTGGGGTCATTTTGGCAGAGCTTTTTACAAGAAAGTTTTACTGCTCCGGGTCCATCACATCACACAGTCACATCTAGAAGTGTGTCAGGGATGCCATTACACATGCAGCAAGTTGCATGTCATTTAACCTGCAGCTCTGTATAGCTCAGTGACAGAAGGTATGTGCCAATTGCAGGTGTAGGAGATGACAGCTTGTAAATCATCTGTAACCAAACCACACTTCATCTGTAAGGTTCTTTAAACAAGCGTGTGCCTTTCATTGTGATACATGTGACTCTAGACATGATGAACTAGAACATGGTAAATTAGCATTTTAAGACTAAACCCTTTGGAAATATTCCATCCTGCGCATGTGATGTTTTTCCTCTTATTCTGCATCTGCACATTGTGTGAAAGAAACGCATTTAACCTTTACAATATTGATGGCTCACCTTCAGGGTGTTTTCGGCATTTTAGCAATGAAAATGTACTTTTCTACATCAGATCTATCACAGCCGAACACACCCTTTACTGTCTGGGGCGGCGCGCCCGAGTGCCTGTGCTCCATACCAATGTAGAAGAGGAGTGGGGATAATTACTTTTTCAAGGTGTGTGTGGGGATTATTCTCTGGCTAGATGTGTGTATGGGGGGGATTCTCTTGGTGTATGTGTAGGAATCGTGTGAAATATGTGAGCGCTAAATACGATCCTAATTCGTAGGAAAAGTGCCTATATAGACATATAACAACAAATGTATCCACAGTGTTGTTATGTCTGTGAAAATCACAAAAAATCACAAAAGATTTATTTTAAGTATCAATGATGCATGATCAATGATAACAACTAAAATTTTTTTACAAATGATGCAATCTTATACTTAATCCATGTCAAAGTGACCAAAAACAGAAAACAAAATTTAGATCGCACTCTCAAGAATACAGGGTATGTAAACCTCTATATGAGTGAGAAAAAAAGTTGTGAGCAATATAGCTTATCATGAGATATAAATAGAGGGGCAGTCTATAAAGTGCATATCTGACATGAAAACAACAAAAAATAATAAATAAAGTCTATAACTTGTATCCACACCGTCAGGTATATATCCAGTGTTCCCCAAATAAATGTCAATCACATGGGGGTACTGGGAAACCCTAGATGTGGGTATAATGTCCACTTGGAACTTCCTGGGATGTATTTTGGATAAATCCTATTCCTGCAGGTGTAGAAACACCAGTAGTGGGAAGGAAGAAAGTACTTCAAAGTTTTCAGCTGATACACGGTGATAACATCATCATCATAAGCATTGAAGAGAATAAAATACTCTTACCGCAAGACTCGGACCCAAGCCACCATACGATGCTGGGTCATGCAGGCTTATGTCCTCACAGGGACTCAGATTGTGGTGATGTGATGTCGTGTTGTCCTTATTAGATCCACGAATGGAAGTCTACACCGGATCAGATCCTTCAGCTCAAACCACGATCAGATGTCCAGGAAAGGAATCAATTCCAAGAAAAGAAAGAAAAATCCTCCGCATGGTGTAAAACCAAATAACTGGGTTTTTATTAAAACTAAAAAGGTACAAAAGGCAAAAACCACTGCACAAAAAAATATTTTTAAAATGAATAAAATAATATCCAAAAATCCAAAATACTGGAAAAGCAAACCAGCGAATATAACAAACAAGCGTGGGCTAGGTGACTAGCATGTGGTCCCGACGCGTTTCGTCTACTGCAGACATCAACTGGGGTACAAGCTAGTGTATCACCTCCACGCTTTATATAGAAGGAGGAAAATTGAAATTGAAATTGAAAAAGCCGCTCCGAACTCACTTCCGGGATCACCGCATCACGTGGGTCACCGCGCGGACGTGTTGACGTCATTGCACACTTAAAAGCCAATGGATAACAAGTGGAACCCTCTCCGGGTTTCTAAACCAATGACAACACTGATATCTAAACAGGTGATGAACAGGCGCCAAGGGTGCCGGGAGATGTAGTTCAAAGATCTCCCGATCGGAGAACCCAGACTTAAAATCTTTGGGCAGAATGGGTGTCAATAGTAAATAACAGGCCAACCATGGAATGGACACTAGGTAGCCTGGGTATTGCGGTATTTTACCGCAATATACTGGGTACAAATATCAATGACGCTTCCGGCAAAAAACCGGAAGCGCGACGCAAAGCATCTTGGAAGTTGTAGTAACTATCTAAACATAAAGAGCCAATTGAAAAAACAATACCGGTAAAGACCGGAAGTGAGGCGCTGGGTGTTCTGGACATTGTAGTATCATACTTAATGCGCTAATGGTTAACCCACAAACACCTGTCCTATGCCTCACCAGTCCGAACCTAAAACGGACATAACATCACACGCTCCGCATTGGTCCTTCATATGGATCAGAGGCTAGGTGGGGAACAGACTGGGATATGCAGTTCCATAGTATGCCAAGTGCTTAAACCAGGAATAACTTTTACCCAGTACAGGAAAAACCCATCACCTACACAGATGCCTGTGGGAACTAAATGGCATATATATATATAACGAAGATAGCCGTGATGGATGATAACCGGACTGAGCAAAGATGACTGATCTCATCATATACAAATAAAGGTTGTATCACAATATTTATGGAGACTTATAAATCCCTTAGGAAACTTGAAATTGCCTAGATATAGGTCAATGTACTAGCAGATCTCAATGATCATATTCTAAACATATCCAAACTAATCGATAGAAATTGCGTATAGGAAAATGGTTTTATATAAAACCTGGAAAATAAAAAATAAATAAAAAATATATATAAAAATATGTGTATAAACAAAATGGACCTATAAGAAAAATGGGGAGCTATGCCTTATTAATAAAAGCATTAATATCCCATTCTATGTTCAAGCCATAAGGCCTGAAACATCTGAGCTGATAGATCCAATAAGTCTCCAGTCTGGAGACCCCCCTTAGACTAGATTCTCCCCTCCAATTGGGGACAAACTTGTCTATGATCTGAAATTTGGTTCCCATTGGGTTTTTATTATGGAACTCAGAATAATGTCTTGGTACGCTATGATTTGTTTTGCCCTTCTTGATGCTAGTGAGATGTTCTCCTACCCTGATTGAAAACGTACGGATCGTACGCCCCACGTACTGCTTCCCACAAGGACAGGTAAGTAAGTAAACAATGTGCTTACTGGCACAAGTTGTAAATTGTTTCATTTGATAATTAATTCCAGTGGATGTAGAACAGAAGGTGTCGGTCCTCCGCTTCCCACAGACATTAACCTGACACACTTTACATTTTCTGCATGGGTAGCAGGCTTTCATGTGGGGAAAAAACACTGGAATGGTGGGGGGATCCGTAACGTTTGGAGCAATTTGATTTTTCAGAGATGTTGCTCCTCTATATATCACTCCTGCCTTATCCGGAAGAGTAGGACCCAATATTTGATCATTTTTTAATATTCTCCAATGTCTTTGGAAAATATCTTTAATTTGTTTGTGTTGGGTCGAAAATGTGGTGAAAAATGACCATTTGTATTTCGAATCCTGTGACCGTTTTGGTCGTTCAATTAATAATGATTCACGATTCCCGGCTGCAATCTGTTGTATTTCTTCCTCGATTGCCGTTGGTCTATAGCCTTTTTCAACAAATCTAGTTTAGATCACCTGTTTAGATATCAGTGTTGTCATTGGTTTAGAAACCCGGAGAGGGTTCCACTTGTTATCCATTGGCTTTTAAGTGTGCAATGACGTCAACACGTCCGCGCGGTGACCCACGTGATGCGGTGATCCCGGAAGTGAGTTCGGAGCGGCTTTTTCAATTACAATTTCAATTTTCCTCCTTCTATATAAAGCGTGGAGGTGATACACTAGCTTGTACCCCAGTTGATGTCTGCAGTAGACGAAACGCGTCGGGACCACATGCTAGTCACCTAGCCCACGCTTGTTTGTTATATTCGCTGGTTTGCTTTTCCAGTATTTTGGATTTTTGGATATTATTTTATTCATTTTAAAAATATTTTTTTGTGCAGTGGTTTTTGCCTTTTGTACCTTTTTAGTTTTAATAAAAACCCAGTTATTTGGTTTTACACCATGCGGAGGATTTTTCTTTCTTTTCTTGGAATTGATTCCTTTCCTGGACATCTGATCGTGGTTTGAGCTGAAGGATCTGATCCGGTGTAGACTTCCATTCGTGGATCTAATAAGGACAACACGACATCACATCACCACAATCTGAGTCCCTGTGAGGACATAAGCCTGCATGACCCAGCATCGTATGGTGGCTTGGGTCCGAGTCTTGCGGTAAGAGTATTTTATTCTCTTCAATGCTTATGATGATGATGTTATCACCGTGTATCAGCTGAAAACTTTGAAGTACTTTCTTCCTTCCCACTACTGGTGTTTCTACACCTGCAGGAATAGGATTTATCCAAAATACATCCCAGGAAGTTCCAAGTGGACATTATACCCACATCTAGGGTTTCCCAGTACCCCCATGTGATTGACATTTATTTGGGGAACACTGGATATATACCTGACGGTGTGGATACAAGTTATAGACTTTATTTATTATTTTTTGTTGTTTTCATGTCAGATATGCACTTTATAGACTGTCCCTCTATTTATATCTCATGATAAGCTATATTGCTCACAACTTTTTTTCTCACTCATATAGAGGTTTACATACCCTGTATTCTTGAGAGTGCGATCTAAATTTTGTTTTCTGTTTTTGGTCACTTTGACACGGATTAAGTATAAGATTGCATCATTTGTAAAAAAAATTTAGTTGTTATCATTGATCATGCATCATTGATACTTAAAATAAATCTTTTGTGATTTTTTGTGATTTTCACAGACATAACAACACTGTGGATACATTTGTTGTTATATGTCTATATAGTAACTTTTCCTACGAATTAGGATCGTATTTAGCGCTCACATATTTCACACATATCCTTTTCACAATTAGTCAATTGTTATGTCAGCAGCTTATTAGTATATTCACTTTATTAGCAATTTTGATATCTAATTATTTTTGCACTTGTTGATAGGCGCAGTATTACTTATTTATTTATTTATGTGTAGGAATCATTCATTTGGTGGGAGTGTAGGGTGTAGGGATCATTCTCCGAGTAGGTATGTGGGGATAAGGGATCATTCTCCGAGTAGGTATGTGGCGATAAGGGATCATTCTCCGAGTAGGTATGTGGGGATAAGGGATCATTCTCTGAGTAGGTATGTGGGGATAAGGGATCATTCTCAGTAGGTATGTGGGGATAAGGGATCATTCTTCTGGTAGGTGCCTGTGTGTGTGTGTGTGGGAAGAGGGGATCGTTCTTTTGGGGGGTATGGGGAGAAGGAAACATTTGCTTGGTAGGTAGGTTCTGTATGTGTGGAGAGAGAAACACTGTTTTCATGGGTGTGGGGAGAAGAGATTATTCTTTTGGAAGGTGTATGTGGGGATTGGGTATCATTGTTTTGGTGGGAGTGGAGAGTAGGGATAATTCTTATGGTAGGTGTGTGTGGGAGTGGGGATCATTCACTTGGTGCATGTGGGAAGTAGGAATCTTTCTCTTGGTAGGTGCAAGTATGCAGACCATTCCCTCAGTAACAGCTTGTAGGGGGTAAGGATCATTCTCTTGGTAGGTATGTAGATATGTGTGAGTTGGTAGAGTCATAATGGCATTCTATTAATGTACTAATGATAACCGTCAAAGAACGTCTAACTGTTGGCGCTGTATCCTGTATAATAATCCTGTAATATTATCCTGTATAATAATAATAAAGTAGTACGAAGTTACTAAAATAGCAGACAGCACACTTGCACTGCAGCACACCACAGTACACAAGCTGGAGTGACGAGATCAATAAGCACTAAGTTTGGAGAGGGGTCAACAAGGCCTATAGCGACAAAAATACCATCCACGCTGTGAAGCATGGTGGTGGCTCACTGATGTTTCTGGGGTGTGTGAGCTCTAAAGGCACAAGGAATCTTGTGAAAATTGATGGCAAGCTGAATGCAGCATGTTATCAGAAAATACTTGCAGATAATTTTCATTCTTCTGCATCTTGGGATGCTCTTGGACTTTCCTGCATGACAATGACCCTAAGCACAAGGCCAAGTTGACCCCCCCCCCTAGTGGTTACAGCAAAAAAAGGTGAAGGTTCTGGAGTGGCCATCACAGTCTCCTGACCTTAATATCATCGAGCCACTCCCGGGAGATCTCAAACGCAAACGTGCGGTTCATGCAAGAGGACCAAAGACTTTGCAAGACCTGGAGGCATTCTGCCCAGATGAATGGGCATCTATACCGCCTGCAAAAATTCTGAGCCATATAGACAACTGTGACAGGAGGGTCACTTTGGACACAGGGTGAGCCAGGAAATAATGGACATTAAGAAATATATCTTGGGCTACCTAAAATGGGTCTGTAATATTTATCCACCATATTCCCAAGGATATCTGTAAAGGACTATTTACTGTTTCTGAACTCAACAGGTTAATTGAGAGATACTGAGGTGTTCAGCCTCAATCACTTGTCTGCCTAGTGTAATGCTAATCCCAGCTTCTAAAAGACCTGTTCATTGTTTGTGGTGATTTACATTCTATTGTCCATTGTGGTTTGGGGGAATTAAGCCTATAATTATAGGTTGTGGAACTAGCAGCAGACGGGTTAATTGAAGAGACGTTGATGAATCACCTGCATACTTGTGTGTATTGGGTCTGTTATGTTGTGGGTGGAGCTGGACCATTGTTCATGTTAAACTAATGCAGTATTGGATGGGTATACAAGTTACAATGTTTTTCTCAATAAAGTCATTCGATCCTAGGAAGATACAGAGTGCGTCTCGTTCTTCCAGAAGGATTAATTCCTATGGGAAGTGGTCGTCTGGCTGTGGAGGATCGGCAGTGAATTTGTGTCAAGGAGAGGGAAGGGATCTAAACGGCGTTTGTTACCCCCTTTCGTATTTGGGGTGCCGTTACATTGGTTGGCAGCAGCGGGATTTTCCCTCCAGTTCCTGGGACACTCCAAGCCACCACAGTGAATGACCAGCTAAGCAGCCTGCAGGAAAGCCGCGCTGAAAGACTTACTTGAGAGCCGAGGGATGGACCAGAGGGATGGTGATGCAGGACCCCGGTCAGTTGAAGATTTGTTTCAGCAACGAGTTCGAGAGCGCTTGGCATTATATGGTGCTAACCCATCAGAGACCGCCATACAGGAAGCCATTAGAGACATCGAGCGGCAGGATGAGCGGCAACATGAGCAGAGAATGGCGGAAATACGGCAATCGGAGACAACACCTAAAAAAGCAGCACCAACTGAAAGGAGAGGAGAGATACAGATACCAGCCGACATGGAAAAGGAATTCAGAAGGAGGTTGCGAGAGATGCAGATACAGCATAGAGGACCAGTATCAGAGGAGGTCCTGCTGGGATGGTCTGATTCAATCCGCTGCGAACTCTGGAAGAAAGCGCTGGCTCTCGAGCAGCAACACCAGGGAAAAGTTCTCCCCTCCATCCATGTAAGGTACTGGTCGCAGTATGAAGTACGAATGCTGTTATTGGGGGAACAACCAAAGCAGGAGTGGACAGCTGAGTTAAGCAGGCTGATCTGGGCAGAGATGCGGTTGGACGAGAGCTACAGAGCCCTCCAGTGGTATGTAGCCCAAGAGTGCCAGTGGTCAGCGGATGACAGCCCCACGGAAGGCTTTGACTATAATGGCCTGGGATTGTTGTATTGGAGGCTGTCCGAGGACCCTGACTTTGGGAGTGATCAGGAGTGGCGTTTGGAGGAAATAATGGAGCACAGAGAGCGAAGACTGAATGTCTCGGAAGGGCACTGGCCACAGGAAGATTTGGAGTTTCTGGCCGTTCAGGAATGGGAGCTGGAGATTGCCTACAAACAGCTGCTAGACTCTGCTCAGCAGCAGGGTGGGACCCCCTTTGCCTGGGACTATAAGGAAATACCAGTGGGCAACTCTGAAATCCTGGCTGAAGAATCGGCAGTGGAAAATCTGGAGATTGCCATCCCTAAAGCCGAAGTGGATGATATGGAGTTCCAGGGAGCTAGGGCAGTTGGCTCATCTCCCCAGCCACAGATTACAGAAGGTATGGACTTAAGGGACTGTTCAGAGGATGTTAGGGATTATGCATCGCCTGCCCAAGTACTGGCAGCAGGACAGAGTGCTACAGACCCCTGCTCTACACCCGTGGCAGTTTTGGAGGCCCGAGGTGAGAAGGTGATGGTTCCTCTTTCCCAGGGGATTTCAGAGATGCAGGGAGGAGAAGCAGCCCTTTTCCCTCCCCAACAGTTAGCCAGAGCAGATGGTGTGGAGGCCCCAGCAGAAGTGCTGGCAACAGGGCAGAGTGCTAGCAACCTCTGCCCAGCACCGGAAACAACTGTGGAGTTTCAGGGAGCCGGGGCAGTTGGCCCATCTCTCCAGCAACAAGCTGAGGTGGTAAAGCTTTTACCCCCAGCTGAATCACTGGCAGCAGGGCAGAATGCTACTGGCCGCTGCACAGAACTGCCACTTGATCGGATATCGGTGGATGGGACTACGGTCTCCACTCACAGCAACCCAGCGGAAGAGCTGGCAACAGAGCAGAGTGCCGCTGGCCTCTGCTCTCAACTAACAGAAGAGGGAGTTCCTGTGGTACTGGATGGGACTTCGGTCCTCACTGACACAACCCCAGAAAATGGTGTGACACTGAGACAGGAGGATGTCAGTCTTGCTTTGCAAGCACTGGGGGATTTTCACCTACCACAAGTGGATGGGACTTCGGTCTCCACTTGTGTACCTCAGGGATGCTGGGCAGTCGGCCCGCATCCCCAGCGGCATGAAAGACTGAGCCCAGCGGCGGGTATGTTCTCAGAGAGGCAGAGGTTGGCTGGGTAAGTGATGCTCTGCTTGGAGCAATTTATTTGGGGTACGGTGTGGATACCGGCATTGGAGGAATGGACCTATGGACTAACTTCGGAGTCAACCCGTCTGGGGTCACCTCCTGTGTTGGTCTCCTGCCGAAAGGGGAGATGTGTGACAGGAGGGTCACTTTGGACACAGGGTGAGCCAGGAAATAATGGACATTAAGAAATATATCTTGGGCTACCTAAAATGGGTCTGTAATATTTATCCACCATATTCCCAAGGATATCTGTAAAGGACTATTTACTGTTTCTGAACTCAACAGGTTAATTGAGAGATACTGAGGTGTTCAGCCTCAATCACCTGTCTGCCTAGTGTTATTTTGTGGGTGGAGATGGACCATTGTTCATGTTAAACTAATGCAGTATTGGATGGGTATAAAAGTTACAATGTTTTTCTCAATAAAGTCATTCGATCCTAGGAAGATACAGAGTGCGTCTCGTTCTTCCAGAAGGATTAATTCCTATGGGAAGGGGTCGTCTGGCTGTGGAGGATCGACAGTGAATTTGTGTCCAGGAGAGGGAAGTTATCTAAACGGCGTTTGTTACCCCCTTTCGGATTTGGGGTGCCGTTACAACTATTATAAAATACTGTACATCTACTCACTGAGGGAGAACATCGGGGGAAATCAAGGATAGAAAATGACCTGGGGGGTCTTGTAGCTGATAGCAGCAGCTTGCCATTGCTGAGCCTAACAAAGCAAACAGAATATTGGCATGCATTAAAAAGGGGATTAACTCCAGAGATAAAACGATAATTCTCCCGCTCTACAAGACTCTGGTCTGGCCGCACCTGGAGTATGCTGTCCACTTCTGGGCACCAGTCCTCAGGAAGGATGTACTGGAAATGGAGCGAGTACAAAGAAGGGCAACAAAGCTAATAAAGGGTCTGGAGGATGCTAGTTATGAGGAAAGGTTGCGAGCACTGAACTAATTCTCTCTAGAGAAGAGACGCTTGAGAGAAGATATGATTTTAATTTACAAATACCATACTGGTGACCCCACAATAGGGATAAAACTTTTCTGTGGAAGGGAGTTTAATAATACACGCGGCCACTCATTAAGATTAGAAGAAAAGAGGTTTAACCTAAACTGCATAGAGGGTTCTTTACTGTTAGAGCAGCAAGGATGTGAAATTCACTTCCACAGGCGGTGGTCTCAGCGGGGGTCATCGATAGTTTTAAAAAGCTATTAGATAAGCACCTCAAAAGACCGCAACATACAGGGATATACAATGTAATACTGACATATAATCACACACATAGGTTGGACTTATTATTATTATTTTTGTATTAAGAACTAAGAATATGCAGACAACCAAAAGTATGCAGACGAACTAAGATTGCAAGACGACCAGACTTTGCATGACCTGGAGGCAATTTACCAAGCCGAATGGGCAGCTATATCACCTGCAAAAATTAGAGGCAATATAGACAACTATTATAAAAGACAGTAAGGCCTGGAGACTGCAACTTCCCACCCTCCCTCCCCTTTTTGTGGTTAAGTTCTTGGGCAATTTTTGGGCCACTTCCCTTGGTGGCCTGTCATGGCAGCTGGCGGGGTACAAGGTCCTTGTATGAGCTTTATTTGATAAATGTACATTGGTAGGGACCCATCTTGGGTACGGATTCCTGTAGTTTGTTTGGGTTGTATCTGTTAGTATTGGTGTTGTCTCCGAGTCTGTGTTTGGTTAAGCAGGTACTTGAAGTAGTGGTGCCTACAAGGACCTTGGGGCTCCAAATTTTCACACCGTACTGGCTATTTGTATGTTTTGTATATGTAATTTATACAATTTGGTTTAATAAAAGGCTGCTTTGGCCATTAAACTACAGTTTTGGTGTCTTGTGCGTTACTTGGGTAAGGGTAAGGTAAAGGGGGAGTGCTGGTCAAGCAGTCACAGTGACAAAATCATATTTTAGAACCTGGTCATGTACACGGTCATTGATGCTAAGAGCCCATTCACACAGGGGCAACTTTGGATCCGACTTCAAGTCGCCCCAAGTCGCCTGAAGTCGTGCTGCATGAGAAAATCAATGTAAGTGAATGGAGCCGTCTTAATGCACACTACTGCAGTCGCTCCGACTTCAAAAAAGGTTCCTGTACTACTTCAATCCGACTTCTAGGCAACTGCTAGGCGACCTGTACCCATTGATTTCAATGGAAGTCGCCTCAGAAGTCGGATCCCCTGTCTTAACAGAAGCAACTTTCCAGGAAGAGAACATACATTTCTCAGGAAAACCCCACCCTCCCCCCTCCCTCCCACAGAGCTGATTCTTGTTTTATTGGCCACTGGAATGTCTCCTGTCCTGGAGGCAACTTGAAGTTGCCTTGTAAGTAGCTTCATGTTGCACTGTGATTCATACTCAAGTCGTGTCCAAGTTGCCTCCCAAAGTCACGCTGGAAGTCGTGTTGCCCCTCTGTGAATGGAGTCTTAAGGGGGCAATACACAGTATTAAGAACTAAGCGTTTGCAGACAGGAGGCCTTTCATTTGTTTACGTGTTACTATATTTTGTTTTAGGATTGTGGCATTCTGTTATGACCTACACTTGAACATGAATCCCATAAGAAATGTGTTTTTCCTGCTCACTCATGTTTTCTTTACAAATTGTACATACTGTATACTACCAATTCTCCATGGGTATGCAAACTTTTGACCACAACTATATGTGATGTAGGCTGTCGGCACCAAGACCGGGCTTTCTGCACTCTGCAAGACCTTATGAATTCCCGGTGTGTTTTTCTGTGAACACCTATAGTAAATTGTTGAGGATGCCATGTGGGACTCTTTAGGATCCTAGTTAGTCTATGAGGGATCAATGGGAGGAGGAGGTTATACTTGGCGACTTGCTTGATTTTTCTTTCTATGGTGATTACGGTGAGGCCAGTTTAAATTGCACACATGCTCTAATAAAAGCAAAGTTTCATTCTTCATGATTTCAGGGCTGTGGGAACAATGAGCGATGGCTTCTTACCGGCTGCTGTGTTTGCTGCAACTCCCTGGTTCTTCGCCTTTGTTAATCATCCCGGTAGTGTTAAATATTCATCAAAAGGTGTAATATTGTATTCTGCTCCAGGAAACAGAAAGTTTGTGCGTTTTTGAAATGGTAAAATGCTTGCATGGGGAAGTCAGAATCCAGGATACTAATGACACATCCAGCATTTCTTATTTGCACAATGCTACAAAATGCGCCGTGTCTGTCTAATGCAGTGCGATTTGTTTGTCAAGACAGCCTAAGCACCATCTGATCCCTGTCACACAGACAGTAGGGATTGGGAACAAACACAGGTATATTCTCTCATCTGCTCCATGTATAAATTATGAATCCCTTCTCAGCACCAAACACGCATAGTTGAGACAAACGGGGTCATATCCCTTTCTAACAGAGTAGACTAGTACATGGGATACAAGGTATATGTGGTCTTGTTGTACACACGTGTATATCTAAAACATAAATATACATATCCTAAAGTGGAAAAATTCAAGCTGAAGGAGCTTGGTGGAAAAATTGTCGCCTGTGTATCCTATCACATGTAGTCACTGTTCATGTATTCAGACAGCCACAGATTAGTGGTGGTCTGAATACAACAGCCGGAAGGGGAGATTCCTCCATCCTCCCACAACAGTAAAATCAGCCTATATATGCAGTAAAGCATGCTTGTTATACTCACTGTGGAACCTAAGGGGTTAATCCTATGCATTGTGTAAAAAGGCTGTTTGATCCTGTCTTCTCTGTTCCCCCTCCCTTCTTCTGCAGTCCCCAATCCATCTGCTGATAGTACAGAGCCTTGAAAGAACTCTGCACATGTTCAGTTTGATGTGTATTGCTAGAAAGTTTATGTTTTTTTGGGGGGATGCACGTGATCAGCACAGGGCCAATGAGCACTGTCCAGACAGAGGGTCAGGGGTCATGTAGTCTCATAAGACAGTCAAAGAAGAATGAAAACTCCTCCTACAAGCTTTAACCAGCGCTCGGCTTGACACTGATTGAAGTCACAAGATTGCTATAAACTGCTGATGAGAAAAGGTAGTTAGCAGTATATAGTTATTAAAATAGTTGCATTTCCATGTTCTGTGTACTGTGGGAGACCAGATATAGTGCATACAGTGTCCTCGGTTTAGTAACATTGTAATGCCCTGTACACACCATCGGTTTTACCGATGAAAACAGTCCGATGGACTTTTTTCATTGGAGACAAACCGATCGTGTATGGGCCCCATCGGTCTTTTTTCCATCGGTGAGAAAAAATAGAACCTATTTTAAATTTATCCGATGGAGAAAAAAAACGATAGCAAATTCCGATCGTCTGTGTGGAACTCCATTGGAGAAAAAACCCACGCATGCTCAGAATCAAGTCGACACATGCTCAGAAGCATTGAACTTTATTTTTCTCGGCTCATCGGAGTGTTTTACGTCACGGCGTTTGGGACGGTCGGATTTTTGACTGATGGTGTGTAGGCAAGACTGATGGAAGTCAGCTTCATCGGATTTCCGGTGGAAAAATCCATCGGATTAGAATCCATAGGAAATCCGATCGTGTGTACAGGGCTTAAGTGATTTCTCTTGTTCTGAGAGAATTAAGTCTTAACATGTATAACCCCTCACTTTGAGGGACTTTGACCCCTCACTTTGCTGTGTCTCTGAGAGAGGAAGTGGAGGGAAGTCTTCTAAATGTTACAAGAAAAAAAATAAAACCTTACAGGGGTTCTAACCCTTATCTATCCAAAACTAAAAACAATTTTTGGTATTGCATACAGTTTAAAGCAGAACTCAAGCCAAAAATAACATGATAAAAATGAATAGTCCATTAAAAGATCAAAAAATTATCTTTAATTCAGAGATTTCCCTCTGCAGTACTTTTTTCTGCCAAAAGATGTCCTAATTCCAACAGCCAACATCATTCAACCCACCTCCACTGAGCCCAGGTTTTCCTGGATGCACCTTCAGCCTGTGACTGCACAGTGAAAGGAGAAGCAGCACATTGATAAACTCTTCTCTTTGTCACTCTGCTTTCTTTCCTGACAGCATGCTTCTGGTTGGGACATGAACTGATTGGCTTCTTGCACTCCATCTTTCCCTCATATTCCAGCCCTGTTGGGACTGCAAAAAGCCAATACTATAGTGGTCACATTCAGGTACTTACATGCATTAAAAAAAAATGCATTAAATTACGTATTAATGAACACAGAGCTGCATTAATGTGTGTCTTGAGAGCTCAGCTTTAATAATGTGGAATAATTTTGGTAGGATTATTACTATTTGGTGCCACAAAGAGCAGAGTGGATTAGTACCTAGCAACCAATCAGAATTCATCAGCAAACGGAACTCTGGGTGTTATGGGCATACTTTTCTTTTTTGCTATGCTTTATTGAATACATTAGAGTTCTGATAGTCAATGATTACAGCCAATCATATTCATGTAGACATATCATGTACAGAACTATGAGCACCCTTTGCTAACTGAAAAATCAGTCATTTACTCTCAGCAGCCCTTAGCGTAATGAATTCAGATGTGCGCAGATTTTCTCCAGGAAAGTGAAATGGCTTTTGTACGATCGTGCGCTCTCTTTTGTTTTTTTACTCTCTGCTACATTTGTGAGTAATTATACATTGGTCTTTATACCAATTAGCAGGCCTGAGCTTGTTCTAGTGTTAGGTAAATGACCAAGGATTCAGTTGCCATGGCCAGCAGTAAAATTTCGCATACTGGGGTACAACTATTCCATCTGGTCCAGCCCCACGTAGGATGCCACTCAGACAATTCAGCTGGCTGTACCTGAAGTCTTTTAGACGCACAGCAGAATCCAGGGTTCCTGCCAATACCAGCAATTCAGAGACAGCAGTGTATTAATGAGAATTACAAAATGCTTTTGAGATAATAGCCAATTGGTGTGCTAAATTCACTGTACAAATATTATCCACAGGCTCCTTTCTGATTTCTATCTGGGAGAATTGTAGAATACTGCTGCATTCAGAAGACAGGGTTGGCCATCAGTGACCTTGGATCTCGTCCACTACCTGGATGTACAGTAAGCTGTGGTCATTAGTATTACCCAACAGGGAGTTCGATTAGAGCTTTAGATTGTGAGACGCTTAATCTAAGTAACATTACCAGTATGTGTTTATGTTACAAAAACATTATTTCTGTATGTCTGTGAAGATTTTTCCTAATCCAGGACACATTATAGCATGTAATAGTTAGACCCATCCAACATGATTTGTTTTTTAATGTAGAAAATGTTTCATAGCTTATGTACCAGGGTCTTTAAATCTAAGGGAATGTTTGAGTGGTAGTTGTACTCAAACACACTATTTGATAGGGTTCTGTAAAACCATTTTTATACTACATATAGGTGTATAGTTCCCTGTGGCCTGTTGGTGGCGCTGCCATCGGAGGCTAGGGTTGAACCGCTGGTGGAGTTACTGGCCTGGTACACTGGCGGATCAGTCCCAGGCACCTTTAGCCCTGGGGCTGCAACTGAAGGCCTTGGGTCCAGCACCTTCGGCTGGAGCCCGCAGAGGGAGGAGGAATCCTAGGGTGCTGCCTTGTGAGGAGACCCGTATCTAGAAGAGGAGGCAGGGGGAGGACCGTTTCGAGGGACTGGTGAGAGATCACAGTGAAGGAAGGGCCCGGTAACTCTCTGGAGGGATGTCATCTTCCTGATAGAGGCCTAATACCAGAACCAACGTTCACCAGGTCTGTGGCAGAGACCTAACGTTCACCAGGTCTGTGGCAGAGTTTGTGCAGAGACTGTGCGTAATCTAATTCGAGCATCACTCCGGCTGCTAGGATCCACTCTAATGGGAGACTATCCGGATGAGCTGAGGCTACCTGAAGATATGGGTAGTGAATATGTATTCGTTTGTGCCTGGACCCACTCCAACACCTTTTGCTGTCCTGTTCTCCATCCATCCTTTCCTATTTAATGACTATGCATATGAGAAAATAAACTCTGCGTTGGAGTTGCAATTGGTGTGGACCTTGGAGTTATTGGGGGATAGAGACTTGTCTTTATTGCAGTGAAGACGGGAACCATTCTCTGGAGAACCCAGCCATAGAGACCCAGGTACATTACACCGCTCAACCTCTTCACACAGGAGGGTACGGGCATGTGGCATGGTGTGCCCCTTTTCCTACAAGTGAGCCAAAGATAAGGAAGAGTTGTATGTGTGCTACACTTATATAAGACACTTCTATAGTTCTAATGAGTGATAGGAACATAACCCTGCTGGCCAAGACTCAGCAGTTTTCCTACACCTTAAAGAAAAGGGACATTCATTTTGAGAACAGTGTGGTTCACATTTTGGACAGAGAGGACAATTGATTCACAAGAAGCTTGAAAGAGGCCATCTACATCAAACTGGAACAACCATCCCTGAAAAGTTGTGGGGGCTTTCGACACCATTTGTCTTCCACATATAATGCCATTTTAAAGCCCTGGCGATCTGACAACAATTCGCACCTTCAGCCATTTCAGTTGAAGGAATACCACCTATTTAGACTTCCTGACGCCAAGGATGTAATTAGAACAGGGTGGTTCTACAAATTTCATACTTCCAAGCCTGTTCTTGTACAATTGCATCTACACATTCAATGGCGGAATGAGGTATCCGTGCTACCTGTGTGGATATAAATGTTGGGGGATGTTCCTGGCACTCACTGGAACCGACTTGGATAAGCTATGAAGTGACTTGGATAAGCTATGAAGTGACTTGGATAAGCTATGAAGCCTCTTTTACATTTTATAGAACAAGTGCAGTTGAATGTGACTACTGCTTAATGACACCCCAATGGATAAAACATGGTTCATTAATGCATGGTAACATGCATCTTAGTATGCATTACCGCAATTCATCCATGTGGAGGGGGCCTTTGCAGGGTCTGTTCTGTTACCAGTCTTGACAGCACTTCACATAGTTCTTTATTGTAAAGAGGATTTGAGTTACTTGAACAAAGCCCTGTTGTGCTTCCTGGAGTTCTTCTCTAAAGTGTATCCAAAGCCAAAACATTTTTAATTTTGGATGGTGTAGTAAAGGGTTAAAACCCCTATCAGTTTTTTTTTTATCATAGTCAAATTTCCCTTCACGAGAAGTGAGAGGAAATCTCTTCAAAGTGAGGGAAATCCCATCTTAGACAGTGGTTTCCAGCAGTGGTGAAGCTAGCCATTCCTTCACCTGGGGTAAAGAGTTCAGCACCCCCCACCCAAAAGAGAAGCTTTCCATCTGGGGGGCATTATAGCTAATGGCGGGCCTCTGCCCAGTAGGTGAGTGAATGGGGGATGACATTTGGCCTTAACATTGCATGCGTCACTGCACATGTAGCTTTAAGGCCTACACAAACACTGCGTAGGTAAGGTTTGAATGAGACCATTTCAAGCTTCATTTCCATAGCAGATTAGGTGAGGGGTGCTGCCAGGAATGAAGACGTGAGCCAAGAAGCAGGTCTTTAATAAGACCTGCTTTTGTGCGCTCTTCTTCCTTCCCAGCAGTGCCCCTCCTAATCTGCTGCGGAGGTGAGGCTTGAAATGGCATGGCTGGTTTATTAAAGGCCCATCTAGCCTAGCTGTTTTTTTTTTTTTTTGCTGCAGTGCCGCCCTTCTAATCTGAACAATTTCAAGCCTCTCTTCTGGTCAGTGCCATCCTAATAGCATCATGGGCCCTTGGGCAAAGTAATGCACTGAGGATCCTACCAGGGAGATGGTGACCTGTGGCACGCTACACGCGCCACAGCAAAAAGTGGGTGTGTCTAAATTATGCTACATATTCGGCGTGGCTTTTTAGTCTGCTTAGAAACAACAAATAAACCCCAGGGAATTATCCCAAATTAAATTCACCCCTTATACATGCTGTCCCACCCTCTCTACACTCTGCCCCCTATATACACTGACCCTCTTTCCCGTATTACTTTTCTAATTATTATACAATTTTGTATTATTTGTTTACATTTTTAAATGATTTTTCTTATTTTTTTTACATATTTCCCAATGCTGTTGGGGGGGGGGGGTGTCTCTGGCGAAATATTAGGGGTCGAAACAGACCCCTGATGTTTCATTTTGGGACAGAGAAAGGGACTGGGGACATAGATGTTCCAATCTCTTTCTCTGCAGCCTCAGCTACACTGGAGATGGATGAGGCTCTGAGGCTTCCTATTAATTTACAAACTGAAAAACATTGTTGACTATGCTTCAGTTATGAATAAACACAGCGAGTGATCGTTACTGAGGGAGTGAGTAGAGCACATTGTGGGGCAGGCACACAGCAGGGGGGCCTGGACAACAGGGGAAATCACATGTGGACAGAGGGGGATGATCAGTGTGGCGGGTGGGGTGGAATTAGTGGAACCAATCTTCTGTGTGGCTCTCCCTGTAGCAGCTGAAAGCCAGTGAGAGGGAGGAGGAGATTACAGCTTTCAGCTGCTGGATGGACAGCCTCACAGAGCATTGGTTCCACTATTTCCCCGCACTGGCCTCACTGATTACCCGCTTTGTCTATTGGTGGCGCCCCTCTCAATGTGGCACTCAGAACACCCCAGTTTCAGCCCTGGTTGCTAGACTTGTGTGTCCACAGTGGAAGATTTCCCCTCTATTCCTGTTCTGATTTTCCCATACATTTAGCCCCAGTGACAATGTTCACCAGGAAAAATGTTGTTGTTCACAACATACTGCACATACATTAGTGTGTACATAATGCATACATGAAGGCATACAAGGTTTGTGCTGGGATAAACTGCCCTGTAATGTGTGCTTTAACCACTTGCCGACCAGCGCACGAACATATACATTGACAGAATGGCACGGACAGGCAAATGGGCGTACAATTAAATTTGCCGCCGCGAGCTCCGTGACTGTACCCGCGGACTCGATGTCCGCCGGTGTCCCATGATCGTGTCACGGAGATGAAGAACGGAAAGATGTAAGTGTAAACACAACATCTCCCCGTTCTTCCTAGTGGCATGTCACTGATCATCGGGAACAGCGATCAGTGACTCGTCACTCGTAGCCACGCCCACTAACAGTTAGAATCACTCCCTAGGACACACTTAAAGGGGTTGTAAAGGTTTGTTTTTTATTTTCTAAATAGGTTCCTTTAAGCTAGTGCATTGTTGGTTCACTTAACTTTTCCTTAGATTTCCCTTCTAAATGTTTTTTTCTTTGTTTTCTTTGTCTGAAATTCTCACTTCCTGTTCCTCCTCAGTAACCTGTTCAGTAAGCTGTTCTGGCTGACTCCACACCCCTCGGATGATGGTGTGGAGTTCAGTGAGGAGAAACAGGAAGTGAGAAATTCAGACAAAGAAAAAAAACATTTAGAAGGTAAATCAAAGGAAAAGGTAAGTGAACCAACAATGCCCTAGCTTAAAGGAACCTATTTAGAAAATTTAAAAAAACGAACATTTACAACCCCTTACTAGCCCCCTAGTGGTTAACCCCTTCACTGCCAGTCACATTTACACAGTAATCAGTGCATTTTTATAGCACTGATCGCTGTATAAATGTGAATGGTCCCAAAATAGCACCAAAAGTGTCTGCCATAATGTTGCAGTCACAATAAAAATCGCTGATCGCCGCCATTACTAGTTAAAAAAAAATATTAATAAAAATGCCGTAAAACTATCCCCTATTTTGTAGACGCTATAACTTTTGCACAAACCAATCAAACGCTTATTGCGATTTTTTTTTTAACAAAAATATGTAGAAGAATACGTATCGGCCTAAACTGAGGGAAAAATTTGTTTTTTTATATATTTTTGGGGGATATTTATTATAGCAAAAAGTTAAAAATATAGAATTTTTTTCAAAATTGTCGCTCTATTTATGTTTATAGCGCAAAAAATAAAAAGCACAGAGGTGATCAAATACCACCAAAAGAAAGCTCTATTTGTGGGGAAAAAAAGGACATCAATTTTGTTTGGAAGCCACGTCGTACGACCGCGCAATTGTTAGTTAAAGCGACGCAGTGCCGAATCGCAAAAAGTGGCCCGGTCATTTGGCAGCCAAATGGTCCGGGGCTTAAGTGGTTAAAGTGTTGTAGTACAATTTTTTTTTAGGATTTACCATGTGAAGCAGTGCGCAGTGACACGTTGGAACACAGTGTGTTGCACAACAGTGCTAAACATACATTTTATAAACATACACCAGCCAAAGCATTGGTGTGATCTGAGGCCATAGGACATAGAGCTGTTTGCCCTGTTCTTCCATTTAGACTGCGTTGGGCTACAGCCCAATGTTATAGCCGAGCCCTTAAAGCGGGAAAATCTCCCCAGATGGGAAACAGGCAGCAATTAAAAAAAAACTGTCAGGGGTTCTAACCCCTCACTGCTTAATCCAGAGCCTTGGTTTTGGATACACTTTTTAGCCCTGGTTCACACTGTTGCAGCTTTGAAATTGGGATTTTAAAACCACACAGTGTGATTTGCACTCCATTTAACAGAAGTCTATGCAAGTCGCAATGAAATTGGTAAAAAGTAGCGCAGGAACCTTTTTCATGTAGCACTGCTCCTGCAGGAACTGCTGAAATACTTGTCCTCTGGGCTTCCCACTGATTATCCTCCAGCCAGTTACACGGTATTTCACACAGCCAGGTGCACACACTCTTCTGCTCTTTGTCTCCAATGACCAGTCTAGGGGATTTGTTTTATTTAGAGAACTTGGATAGGAGAAGGGAATTAGTAGGATACTCCAAGTTAACTATGCACAAGCGAGGATAAATCTCTCTGTAATACTGTGAAAGGAGATGATCTGCTGAACCATACAGCCTCTGTATGGAAGAATAAGTCCCTCTGTAGGTGACGGGACTCAGTGGACTTTGTCAGTGGACACAAGTCTTCAAGACACTAGCCAGTGTCTCCTTTAGCTCACACACCCATTATGTTGACTTCTAGGACCAGAGGGAGATTTCAGCAACATGCACCGTCTCAAGGATCCCTTCAGGATCTGTACTCACAAAATGTCCAGGGACAGCTGGTAGCCTCCTTTCAACTTCCAAGAGGCACTCTATACCAGTGACACACGACCAGATCCATAGACTTTCTCCCTCAGTCAGCTTGCACAGGAACCCTGGGTTGTAGCTGCTTGCAGGTTTCAGGCCCTCAGATCTGCAATCTGAGGCCGCATGGCCGCCGCCTCCTTCCTAGGGTGACCACGTGTCCCGGATTGCCCGGGACAGTCCCGCATTTTGCAGGTCTGTCCCGGGCACCTTCATTCCAGGACAGTACAGTGTCCCGGAATGAAACTGACACAGCCACCCCCAGGACAATCTGATGACCCCAAAAAAGGCCGCCACATCACCACTTTACTCACTGACAGTACTTGCCCTGGCCGGGAATGCCTGGAGGAGCACAATCCCCACCCCCTGTTTGTGATTGGAGAAATCATAAATCCCGCCTCTTGAGTCTAATCACTGTGCTGTGATTCGTTACAGCACAAGCTGATTTTTGGGAAGGGGGGTGTCCCTAAATTGTAGTTTGGAAATGTGGTCACCCTACTCCTTCCCCACCTGAACTTCTCTCCTTAGAGGTGGGCTGGACTGGAACCCCGAGCCCATGTGCTCTTACAATATAAATACAGCCACCCAGCATGCAACAGGGGCACCTCCCCTGCCAATTGGCCAGGGCTGTATCTATATCCATGCCTTCACCTGCTGGGTTTCCTCCCACTGTCCAATATGCTCCTTAGCAGTGGCGTCACTAGGGTTGGTGTCACCCGGTGCGAAAAAATATGGTGTCACCCCCCAACAACTATAGTCCCCCCTCAGTACAGACCCCCCCTCCACTAACTACAGACCCCACTCCCACAGTATAGATCCCCTCCCTCAGTACAAACCCGCTCCACTAAGTACAGACTCCCCGCCCGCCATCAATATAGACCCGCCTCCCTCAGTATGAACCTCCCCCTCAGTACAGACACCCCCACCTCAGTGCAGACCGCTCCATCAGTACAGACACCCCCACCTCAGTGCAGACCCCCTCAGTTACAGACACCCCCCTCAGTTACAGACCCCCCTCGTACAGACACCCCCCTCAGTAACAGACACCCCTTAGTTACAGACCCCCCCTCAGTACCAGACCCCCCCTCAGTACCAGACCCCCCCTCAGTACCAGACCCCCCCTCAGTACCAGACCCCCCCTCAGTACCAGACACCCCCCTCAGTACAGACACCCCCCTCAGTACCAGACACCCCCCTCAGTACCAGACACCCCCTCAGTACCAGACACCCCCCTCAGTACCAGACCCCCCCTCAGTACCAGACCCCCCCCTCAGTACCAGACCCCCCTCAGTACCAGACCCCCCTCAGTACCAGACCCCCCTTAGTACCAGACCCCCCTCAGTACAGACACCCCCCTCAGTACCAGACCCCCCTTCAGTACCAGACCCCCCTCAGTACAGACACCCCCCTTAGTACCAGACCCCCCTTCAGTACCAGACCCCCCTCAGTTACAGCCCCCCCCTCAGTACCAGACCCCCCTTCAGTACCAGACCCCCCTTCAGTACCAGACCCCCCTCAGTACAGACACCCCCCTCAGTTACAGCCCCCCCTCAGTTACAGCCCCCCCCCCTGGTGCAAACTCCCCCTTGTGCAGACTACATCAGTAAAGATGCCCCCCTTACCTTTCAGACCTCAGAACAGAGCGGCAGATACACACAGCGGTGTGTCTCTCGAGCGCGGGCTCCTCCTCCTCCTCTGTGGATGTAAACAGAGAGGAGGCAGAGGGGGCGGCGGCTTCCTTCCGCTGAGGGACACAGCCGCAGCGTGAGCCTAAGGCACAGGGCAGCGAGCGGGCGATGTCAGTGTGGCCGCTGCGCTACCCACGGGTGTCACCCCTCTGGTGGGTGTCACCTGGGTGCGGCCCGCCCCCCCCCCGCACCTGGCTAGCAACGCTAGTGCTCCTTACTATTGGATCAGTGTGAAATCTCCAAGACAGCAGGATTTAGCTACAGAGCACACAGAGCAGACCTCACTCATCAATCTCTGCTCTCTGTTAAAGAGGAACTGCAGTCTGCTCACATAATTTGTAATAAAAACATCTTTGCCATTCTGAAGCTTTCCTCCAATCACTTTGCATATTATTTTATATATACTGTGATTCTGTACTTGCCAAATATGCAGCAGAAATCTCCCTCCACTGAGTCTGGCTGCAACCATCTTAACTGTGGGCAGCTGAAGTTGCTGCCTGTTCACTTCCTGAATTTTCACAGACACACACAGAGGCACACCTCCAGCTCTGCAGCTTTCATTGGCCCTCTTTTGACTCACCCCCTCCCTCCTTGGCAAACTCTCACGAGAGTGAGAGCGAAAGCTGTGCAGGATGTCATAAGCCTAGGCTTTTTACCAGACAAGAAACAGGAAGTGGGCTGTATAAGGTACTTACTGGCAGAATTTTTTTTTTTACTATCCAATGTTATAACAAAAAGGGCAGAAGATTTAATAGATGGAAAGTTGAAAAAATGACTGAAGAGCTGCTTTAAGCAGACGGCACCTACATCTGCCTCTGTTGAGCCCAGACAGTCGGGAGATCAGGACATTTGCGTAATATATTATTTTATTTCTCTTTTCCTTTCTCTAACTTTGATTTGAGTTAATACATTGATTGCATTTGTATGTCCATTGTAACAATATTCTCTTTTTGTATTATTACTTTGTATATCTTTGATAACATCTCTGTTACAAAAAAAGAATTGAAGTAATTGAACACAGCATAGTTAAAAATGAACAATGGTTTTTAGTGAATACATAGACAAACATTCTGACTAAATGGAGGTTTTCTACATTTGCTTGGCAATCGTTAAAAGAATAGGGAATTATGTGCACATTTTGGTAAGTTGACAGTTACTCGGCTTGATGCTGCCACCAGTGGAACAGGGAGCCTTCATTATCCAACTGTTACTTAGAAAACGCAGCAGCAGATAGCAGAATGAGCCAATGGCTTTTAAGGTACCTAAAGAGCCAATCTGGAGCCAGATATAGGCTCGTTAATTAAATTGCTGCTATCAGCTGGAATGGTGTCTGCGTGAGATTCCTGGAGCAGAAGTGTTTGTTGTGATCAGTGAATTCAGTCCAGAGAAGAGCGATCGCTGGCTGAAAATCCACTCTGGTTAGGGCTTCGCTGATCAGCGGCGTGCACCACGCGCGCTCCCGCGCCGCAAATGTAAAAAGATAGAATAAAAAGAAAAAATACCTTTTGGTTTTAAAAAGCACAATTTAATATGTCTGTAAACACAATTTAATAACAACCTCTATCCCATTAGATGGGAAGTTCCTGATGAAACAGCTCTCTAAGCGGCTTCATTCGAGGAAATCTCCCAGCCGCTGTGTGTTTTATGCTCTGTGAGCTATGCAGATTAAGGAACTGTTATTACTCCGCCGAATGCTACTCAGACATTGTAAATAATGGAACATTTTCCTCTTGTGTAGATAGAAGCTGCTTTACTGCACTTTATAACTGCTTTCACTCCTGCCTGCTCTGCCCGTTCAAGTGTTATTTGTTAGAATTGGTGATAGCATCCGATAAAATGGCATCTTGTGTTCCCGGCAATAACGATCTGTCTCAAATAAAAGCTGTTACCCTGAATGCGGAGGTATGGCCATTTACTATCTATCCCTGACTTCTTTCTTCACATCTGTGATCATTCCATAAAAATAACCTTCACATTACAATTGGTGTGTTACAGTATACGTGAGTAATTATCGTAACGTTCACCTGAAAGTCTCTTTTGAGCTAAGCAGACATGTTTTGCTGTTCCATATTTTCATAATACGCAGGCTCTGCCTTTGGTGATTATCTTTGACTGGCCAAATGCCGCGACCGCATGTTTAACTCAGGCTGCAGAATTTGACAGACGACACCATGGGGGTAATTTACTAAAACTGCATGGTGCAAAAACCTGGTGCAGCTCTGCATAGAAACCAACCAGCTTCCAGGTTTTATAGTCAAAGTTTAAATGAGCAAGCTGAAATTAGAAGCTGATTGGCTACCATGCCCAGCTGCAACAGATTCTGAGTGCTCCAGGTTTTGGACAACCTCCCCCATCTGTCAATTCGCCTATTGAGATCAATGCTTGGCTTGCAGTTATGGCGCGGTCCCACAAAGTAAAATTTCCATTCGGTAATAAAAAAAAAAGTAAATAAAAAAAAAAAAAAACAGGCGCCAGGGGTAGTAGCATCTCCGGAACACCTGTCAGCCACTGCTAAACCGCTCACTGAAAAGCAATCACTGCAGATTGCTTTTTAGAGGGAAGTAAGCATTACCGCCAGTATGAAAGCGCCCTTAATGTAATTGTTGGGGGCTAAGAATATGAATGCATCGTACATACATACGTACAACTGGGGGATCCGTAGTGGAGAAGGATCTGGGGGTTTTGGTAGATCATAAGCTCAATAATGGCATGCAATGCCAAGCTGCGGTTTCCAAAGCGAGCAAAGTCCTTTCTTGTATTAAGAGAGGTATGGTCTCCAGAGAGAGAGATATCATTTTGCCCCTGTTAAAATCATTAGTAAGACCTCATCTGGAATATGCAGTTCAGTTTTGGGCCCCAGTTCTCAAAAAGGATATCGGGGGGAACTGGAGAAAGTGCAGAGAAGGGCAACCAAACTGATAAGAGGCATGGAGGAGCTCAGCTATGAGGAGAGATTAGAGGAACTGAATTTATTCTCTCTTGAGAAGAGGAGATTAAGGGGGGGGGGGGGATATGATCAACGTGTACAAATATATAAGGGGTCCATATAGTGAACTTGGTGTTGAGTTATTCACTTTACGGTCAACACAAAGGACAAGGGGGCACTCTTTACATCTAGAGGAAAAAAGATTTCATCTCCAAATACAGAAAGGTTTCTTCACAGTAAGAGCTGTGAAAATGTGGAATAGACTCCCTGCAGAGGTGGTTCTGGCCAGCTCAGTAGATTGCTTTAAGAAAGGTCTAGATACTTTCGTAAATGTACATAATATAACTGGGTACTAACATTTATAGGTAAAGTTGATCCAGGGTAAATCGGATTGCCTCTCGGGGGATCAGGAAGGAATTTTTTCCCCTGCTGTAGCAAATTGGATCATGCTCTGCTGGTTTTTTTTGCCTTCCTCTGGATCAACTGTGGGTATATGGGATTGTACGATATTTTTATTTTTTTTTATTTTTTATGGTTGAACTGGATGGACTTTGTCTTTTTTCAACCTGACTAACTATGTAGCATAGTGGCTGAATTAGTATTTTTGTTTTTATCGTTATTTTCATCCTGTGATCCTTCCAGTCACAGACTTGCCATCCTAGGGTGACAATGCTTACTCTCTATGGAGAACTGCTGTCAGTCACCCTAGCACAGAAAGTGTGGGGTACTCTTTAGTGCACGAAGGTGAATAGAGCAGGGCTGTTCAAGGCCTGATTCACAGCTATGCAGATTGCAGTTTGCATCTTCCAGGTGCATTTTGTGTTTTTCAATACACGCTTTTGATCATTGAAGTCTATGGAACCAAAAACATCCCTGGCCCTTTCCATAAAATGCATAGATGTGAACTACATCTATAGGAAACCATGTTATATGAATTGTAGTGCGTTTCTGCAAAACTAAAAACACACTAAAAATGCATAGGCGTGAACCAGGCCTAAATGCTTGGGATTTCAGTGCTCTAGAGCAGTGGTCCCCAACCTTTTTGGCACCAAGGACCGGTTTTGTGGAAGAATATTTTTCCAAGGCCCGGTAGGAGGGTGGGAGGAATCGCGATGTGTGGGTCGGTTCACACTGCTGCGGTGCAGGAACCCTGCCAATCCACTGCGGGTTCCCGCATCGCAGGTTTTCAGGTGGCAGTTCACATTGTCCTATGCGAACTGCTGGGAATGTCAGTTAAGAGTTAACGACACCCCCAAATCAGTTTGTATATCGCAGTGCGATCTGCAAACTCTGACAGGAATCGGATCGCATGGGTGTGAACACCCATGCAATCCGATTCTGCTGCGGACAAAAAAAAGGGTCCTGTGCGAGTTTGATGCAAATTCAGCCATACGCACAGAGATCGTATGTGATGTGCAATGCAGTGCGGTGCAAATTACATCCAAACTCTGACATCACTGCAGTGTGAACCGGCCCTAAATGTCCCAGTGTAAAAATATTATTAAATGTCCCAGTATAAAAATATTATTAAATGTCCCAGTATAAAAAAATGATTTAATTATTTTTTTATACTGGAACATTTAATGATTTTTTTATACTGGGACATTTAATATTTTTTTTATACTGGGACATTTAATAATTTTTTTATACTGGGACATTTAATGTCCCAGTATAAAAAAATTATTAAATGTCCCAGTATGAAAAAATGATTAAATGTCCCAGTATAAAAAAATCATTAAATGTCCCAGTATAAAAAATATACAAGTCCCTCTGCAGTGCCCACTGTACTTACAGTCTCAGCACGGGAAAGTGAGGGGGAGCCATTAGAGATTGCGGGAATGAATTGAGCCGGTACAGAGCGAGGGTGGGCGGAGAGATGACGTCATTCTCTCTCTCTCTCATTGGCGGGCCGCGCCTCTGTGTAGCATAGCCTTGCAGCGCCGTATGTTAGGGCGGGACAGCGGCGCGCCTCTGCGTAGCGAAGAGAGATGGTGTCATCTCTCTGCTCGGGCAGCTGCATCGCTGACGGTCTCCTCCGTGGCCCGGCTATAGCGTTGGTATGGCCTGGACAGTGTAATTCGCATTGCGGCCCGGCTAGAGAGGCGGTACGGCCCGGCTTTGGGCCGCGGGCCGGGGGTTGACGACCTCTGCTCTAGAGACACTGTGGTGGGTTTAGGCTGGATTCACACCTAGGCATTTTTAGTGCTTTTTGGATTTTGCAGATTTGCACAACATTCCATTTAACATGGTTTCCTATGGAACACGTTCTGTAGTGCAAATCTGCAAAATGCAAAAAGCACTACAAATGCATAGGCGTGAATCAGGCCTTACTAAAGGCAAATAGATTTTGCACTAGCAGTCGCTCCAGAGCTTAGTAAATGAGCAGCAGCTCTGCTGACTTCTATCATCCAATCACGTGCAAGCAAAAACGCTGTTTTTTTTTTCTTGCACGTGATTGGGTGTTCTTTGCCAAGTGAAGTGTTATCTCGTTTACTCAGTCAACTGCACTTTGCAGAGTGTGTAGTCTATTTGCCTTTAGTAAATCAACCCCACTGTGTTGTCAGCTCACTATCCAAGGTACAAGCTCGCTGGATTTCTGGCAGGATCAACAGGTATTGGCACTTATTAAACAGATATAACAAAACACTTTCAATTATATTTTCAACATACTAACAGGGAGCAGATAAGAGACCTTCATTGTTAGGATATACAAGTACTTTAACCTCTATTTAAAGCCAAATTTTAGTTTTGGGTGGAGCTAGGATGTGTTCGATCACCAGAACAGAACGTGAGAAGAAGGCTTCCAATAGGGAACCACTTCCAGTGACAAAAAGGAGATTTTACCTTCCTTTGGAGAAATTTCCTTTAGCTTTCTGTTGTGTCTTTGGGACAGGAGGTGAAGAATCTCCCCAGCGGGTGAAGAAAGTCCAAAAAATACTAAAAAGCGGTGTTTTGACCGTTCTCTACTCTATCCAATATGTAAAAAATAAGGGATGTGGAAATTAACTATTATTTCCTTGATTAATCGATGAATTCTTTTGATCGGTACTCACCTCTCCGCCGACTTCCGGGTCTTCAGGGAGTTCCGTCGGAGATCCAGTGACGTCACGGACACCAGCGGGGCTTGCCAAGTCCATCTGAAGGGCTCCTTTGCTGTGCCTTCATATCTGCATGCCGGCGGGACCTTACTTTCTGCAAGGGCTGTTACACTTCCCTCTATCAACCTGGGATTCTACAGCCATCCACTGGGAGTTGTGATAGTTCCCTTCACGGGACATCTACATGCCGACGGACTGATGTTAACCCCTCCTCATCTGGATTCAGCAGTGGTATCGTTGTACACATTTTTATACCAGTATCATACTTAGCTACATGTTTTTATGACTGCTTTTGCTATTGTTTGGTATTACTTGCACCATTTTTAAAGTTTATGTAGCTACATCGATTTTATCTCCAGTGCAATATTTATTTTGTTACCTACTTGAAGACTATAAAAGTTTTAATGCTATTCCTATCAAGCGCTGCCTTTGTGTGTTTTTTGTATCCTGCTATCCATTTTTCCAGTGGTTGGTAGCTGCACTGGGAATCAGCCTGCAAGGAGATCAGCTAAAAGTAGTTGGATCTGTATGTGCCTTATAATTAATCGAAATCAGTCGATTATTCGATAAAAAAAAAAAAATCGATGAATCGAACATCAAAATTTTAATCAGTAACAGCCCTATAAAAAATAAATAAAAATTTTGGATGTAACTTAATCTAAAATGCTATTTGTGCTCCTGCAGAACTGCTGAGACACAAGGGTAAGCCACTTTGTTTTCACACTGACTAGAAAGAGGGGACCAGCATTATTAAGTAGGAAATAAGTAATATGTCTGCCTCCATGTACATACTTTCTGTAATTAAAACTAAAAATAGAAATGTGATTTTTAAACATTAACGTAGTTTAGGATTATTTATGTTCAGTTGGTCAGCTGCGGATACATCTGAAAATAAACTTTAAGAACACTATAGATTGGCGTTAATGGATACCCCAGAAGTTATTGTTGCATGCCTAGCCAGTTCAACAGCCAATGAATCAATAATTACAGCCAGTGGAACATAAACAGAGGTGTCTCAATTAACTCTCCTGTTCTTTGTTTCATCTAGCAATAATTCCTATTAAATCATATGGCCAGCTTTTAAATACAGCTTAGACAGTGACAGATCCATTAAGCTTGGGCCTGTCTCTAGAGATGGCGCGAAGGTCGGTTTTCCTGTGGTCGTGCAGATCATACAGATGAGGGTGGTAAAGCCAGTAGAAAAAAAAACAGATGTACTTTCCATTTTTTAGGAAAAAATACTGCGTCACCCCTTCATGGCCAGCGGTCAGTAACGCTTAGACCATATTTAGCAGCACCAGTATGTGGGTTAATTTGACTACAATACTATGACTAATTTGCCCACCTAAACAATTAAAAAAAATTTAACTGACATCTTAAGCTTATATTTACTAAATGTCCTAGCCTAACCTGGACACGTCTGTCCTCAACAGTTCGCTCTCTCATCCTCAATCACTTGCTCCTGTAATTACACACAGAATTAGGCCCCAACCGTTACATCCTTGGCAAACTAACGACACCAGGGATCCCAAGAGACATATCTGTACTCTTATGTTACTGTGGCATAAAACTAAATTCCTGCAAGACTTCACCCTATACAAATCTGCCCTCCTAAAATACATTTCCTGCCTCCATGCTGCCAAACAAACCTACTTTGTCACCCTTATTAATACTCTGTCATCCAGTCCTTGTCAGCTCTCTTGTATCTTTTAACTCTGTACTTTGTCCCGCACCTCCTCCACCCACTAACTCACTTACCGCCCAAGAGATTATCAATCACTTCAAAAACAAGATTGGTGTAGTCCGTGAGTACGTCACCATTGTACAGAAATCTTCCCCACTTAACATACCCTGTCTAATACCACATTCATTGCTTTCCTCTTTTGACCTGGCTACTAAAGAAGAAGTTACCAAATGTAGCACTACCCCCGAAGGAGCTGCTGGTTTTGTTTGGGTCTACGTATGCCTATCAGCCCCAAAGTTTGGCTCGAACCCTCCCTTGGCACAACTGGACCACACAATGATTGTGAAACCCACTGTTGACTGGGAACCACAATGATATCATAAAATGATATAACTTACAATTAGATATGGTTACCTTATGCTGGCCACTTGTCCACAATGAGTAATAGAGAACTCCACACAGTTTCCTGCTTAACCAGAATAAATTTTACTCAGTGGTAAAAGACAGAAAAATTAAACAGAGGCACAGTTGACTTGTGCAGAACCCTGCAAAGTTAATGATGTAAATATATATATATGACAGTAATAAAACACAGTCTTAATGCGCACTTTCTACATAACAGAGCTATGCTCGCGAGCTCCCCCTAATGGGCAATATTGTACCCATGTCCCGTCACTATCAGTTCTAGTCAGGCCTGACTAAGTTCAGTGTACAGATCCTTCAGTAGTAGGAGTCTTCACTAGCAATCGTTGGTGAACATAACATTTGTAATCCAACAAGTATGGGAAAGTCAGAAACAACATCCGAAGTAATTACCAATGTATATGACTTGCGGGCGACACAGGCGCCAATACTTTAAATACACTGCCACTGCGGGAAGCAATGTGTTCTTGCACGTGGCGTGTTAACTTTCCAAAGAAACAATGGTGGCAACTCTATAAGGCCCACCTCCCTGCGATTCAGTTAATTGTCGTTGGGCAGGTGCCCTTCTCACTAAACAAGGCCTCGGCTCTCCGGTTTGCTCAGCAACTTGCAGCCTCCGATCCTCCGCACAGCCGTAGTAGGTGTCGCTAGATGGACGACTTTGGTTGCTGTGGAGTGTGAGCTGGACACCCCGGATGAGGATCCCTCTCACGAGATTATACAGGCAGGCTCTGGCGACGGTAGGCCCACACTGGAAGCCGGCCTCAATGCAGGCTTCCTTCTTGATAGATGGCCGCGTCCCAAGAGACAGAATGTAACTCCTCCCTTCCTTTATATAATCTCTCCCAGCAGGCTGTGCGGTGATGCAGTGCACCCTGGTAGCACAGCTCCATTGTGGGTAGTTTAGTCTTATTCACAATGCATTATTTTAATATCATTGAAGCGAATAAGTTACTGCAATATAACAAATTGAACACCGGAGGGAGCCAAGTTCCTTCTCTATTGTCAAACTGTAGTCTATATCTACATTGCAAAGTGGAACCTTGCTACACAAACATTTCTCAGATGCAGTGGCGGCTGGTGCTCAAAACTTTTGGGGGGGCGCAAACAAACTGAAAAAAAATAAAATAATCAATTGCCGCCACTGTGCCCATTAAACGCAGCCACTGTGCCCAAACGCCACCAGTTTGCCCCCTCAAATACAGCCAGTTTGTTTCCATATACAGCCAGTGTGCCCCCATATATATACAGCCAGTGTGCCCCCATATATATATATATATATATATATATATATATATATATATGCCAGTGTGCCCCCATATACAGCCAGTGTGTCCCCATATATATAGCCAGTGTGCCCCCATATACAGCCAGTGTGCCCCCATATACAGCCAGTTCCCCCCAAATGCAGCCAGCGTGTCCCCCATATACAGGCAGTTCCCCCCATATTCAGCCAGTTTGTCCCCCATATACAGCCAGTTCCCCTCATATTCAGCCAGTTTGTCCCCCATATACAGCCAGTTCCCCCAAATGCAGCCAGCGTGTCCCCCATATACAGCCAGTTCCCCCCATATTCAGCCAGTTTGTCCCCCATATACAGCCAGTTTGTCCCCCATATACAGCCAGTTCCCCTCATATTCAGCCAGTTTGTCCCCCATATACAGCCAGTTCCCCTCATATTCAGCCAGTTTGTCCCCCATATACAGCCAGTTCCCCTCATATTCAGCCAGTTTGTCCCCCATATACAGCCAGTTCCCCCCATATACAGCCAGTTTGTCCCCCATATACAGCCAGTTCCCCTCATATTCAGCCAGTTTGTCCCCCATATACAGCCAGTTCCCCTCATATTCAGCCAGTTTGTCCCCCATATACAGCCAGTTCCCCTCATATTCAGCCAGTTTGTCCCCCATATACAGCCAGTTCCCCTCATATTCAGCCAGTTTGTCCCCCATATACAGCCAGTTCCCCTCATATTCAGCCAGTTTGTCCCCCATATACAGCCAGTTCCCCCCATATACAGCCAGTTTGTCCCCCATATACAGCCAGTTCCCCTCATATTCAGCCAGTTTGTCCCCCATATACAGCCAGTTCCCCTCATATTCAGCCAGTTTGTCCCCCATATACAGCCAGTTCCCCTCATATTCAGCCAGTTTGTCCCCCATATACAGCCAGTTCCCCCCATATTCAGCCAGTTTGTCCCCATATACAGCCAGTTCCCCCCATATTCAGCCAGTTCCCCCCATATTCAGCCAGTTTGTCCCCCATATTCAGCCAGTTTGTCCCCCATATTCAGCCAGTTTGTCCCTCATATTCAGCCAGTTTGTCCCCCATATTCAGCCAGTTCCCCCCAAATGCAGCCAGTTTGTCCCCCATATTCAGCCAGTTTGTCCCCCATATTCAGCCAGTTTGTGCCCCAAATGCAGCCAGTTTGTCCCCCAAATGCAGCCTGTTCCCCCCCCAGCCCTGCACTTACCTTCCTCGGTCCGCGCCGTCCTCGATGTGTTCTTCCGCCCTCGATGTCGCTTCAGCCAATCAGGTTACCGGTAACCAGATCCAGTGAACCTGATTGGCTGAAACCTCCACACAGTCTTCTTCCAGGAACGCACCCCGTGCGTACCTGGGAGGAGTTTTTGGAAGCCGAATACAGCGTGAGAGCTGTATTCGGAAAGCCTATTAGAGCCGCTGGCTCTGATAAACACTTCCAGAACACACCCACCGCCGGCCGCCGCTCTAATTCATATGGCCGGCGCCATCTGTGTATTGTCTTTCAGTGGCGGTGCGGGAGCGAGAGGGGGCGGCGCTCCGGCGCCCTCTATGGACGCACCGCCACTGCTCAGATGCCTGTCTAACCAGTGGACCATGTTCCTTCGCAACTACTATGGTCACCCTCTTCCTCTATCCTATGCGCTCTAACACACATCTTCAATCTCTCCCTGTTTACTGGCACCTTTACTTAAAAAGCCTTCATTGGACCCCACCAGCCTGAACAACTTAACACCCATCTCCTTGTTCCCATTTACCTTTAAACTTTTAGAAACACTTAGTCTACAACCGTCAGATCTCCTCCCTCACTGACAACAACCTTCACCTGCAGCACTCCACAGAAACTCAAAAAATATTTCTGCGCTAAAGTGTAATATCTTACTCAAGAGCTGCACCTATATATCACCCGAACAGTGATGTATAAACCTATATACTGTACACAAATGATAGTGCGCTTCTTATTATGAAAAAGGTTGAACAGTACTATGAGTGTATAGAATATATATAGTTACATAGTAGACAAGGTTGAAAAAAGACACAAGTTCATCAAGTTCATATGCTGCAAGCAGGTGAGATATGTAGTGTAAAAAGAAGAGGAGTCAAATTCTTTTCAAGATAGTGATGCACTTCACAGAAAGCAAAGCCACATGAAAAAGTTGGAAAGTCCACCTTGCACACATGCCCTCCAACTCCAATGCAATATAAGCCTCTTACCAGATGGTTATGATCTTCAATTACAGAGATCAAACATGCGTGCAGAACAACTGACCCCTTCAAGTGTCTCCAAGCTAAGCCAGTATGGTTCACTGGGACTCCTGGCATGTAATGTTCACCAATATAGTAGCCTCAACCTCAAATCCAAACAGCGGTTTGTGCAAAAGTTATAGCGTCTACAAAATAAGGGATATGACATTTCTATTATAATTTTTTTTTAATAGTAATGGCAGTGATCTGCGATTTTTATCAACATTCTGCAATATTATGGCGGACACATCGAACACTTTTGACACTATTTTGCGACCATTGTCATTTATACAGCGATCAGAGCTACAAATAGCCACTGATTACTGTATAAATGACACTAGCAGGGAAGGGGTTAAACACTAAGGGGCGATCCAGGGGTTAAGTGTGTCCTAGGGATGTGTTCTAACTATAGGGGGGATGGTCTCACTACAACATGACAGAGATCACTGCTCCCGATGACAGGGAGCAGTAGATCCCTGTCATGTTGCTAGGCAGAACAGGGAAATAACTTGTTTACATAAGCAGCTCCTCGTTCTGCCTCTCCGTGTCACGATCGCGGGCCGCCGGCGAACATCGTTTTTGCTGGACCCATCGGCGAGCTCCTGCGGCGTGCGCATGCGCCGTCGGCAGCGCCCGCTAGGTGGCAGATCCAAAGGGACATACAGGTACGCCCATTTGCCTACCTGTGCCGTTCTGCCAACATAAATCGGTGTGCAAGTCGTCAAGTAGTTAACATGAATTGACTGAATTTTTAATTCAAATATGTAACTAGTTATTGGCACCTTAAAAATCCCCGTTCCTTGTTCGAGCATTTTTTGTATCCTGTAACTGGGATGCAGTGCCTGTGAAATTCCCACTGATCTCCCTTCCTGTATCCAAATTCTTTACTTTATTTACTTACTTTGCAATGGGAGGGTTCCTAACGTACAGTGCATTGTGTCTGAGCCCTCATCATGCTCACTGAAAGAAAATGGGTGAAGCTCCAACATGGCATCCAAGCTTCTTTTTTTTTTGTGTTTTTCATGTTGTGACCTACTCACCTACGCCGAGCTGGAGAAGATTGGTCACACACTAAAAGTTACATTTATGCAATAAATAAATCTGTTTTCCTGCTACAAGGAAGATAATGTGTTAATAAACTGTACGTAACCGTTTCAGCAGATGGGCACTGAAAACAAATCCTGCATTGTCATTGGCCCAGAGTTTATCTTTAAACTCAGCAGCATCCAGGAAACCATGCTGCAGCTGATGGCACAGCTTCTGCTAACACAACAACCCTAATGAGTAGTAAGTAAAATGAATAAAAAGCATTCACGGTCGTCCCTTCTCTCCACTGATGGATTCATTTAATTAGCAAGTTACATATTCAGCAGTTGGAGGCAACTAGCTCATTTAGAGGAAGTCCCAGTCTGTTAAGCTTTACACTGAATGAAGCGAGGAGAGACCTTAATCCCTGGAGTGACACATTTTTCAGACCCGCCTCAGGCTGCATTTTCTTTATTATCTGATATGGATTACTAGTATTAAAAGAAACTTATCATGAGATTTTAAATCGGATCTTCCTGCAAAAAAACAGAAGGTCGGCTTCAATGCCAGCCCTACACCGCCCAAACAAAATGAGCAGTAACGAAAATTTCAAGAATAATTCCAGGCATCAGCATGTTATACGTAATTACTTTGGGCCAGCTAGGATCATGATATATTACAAGAAGCCCCTGGAAGCAGGAAATTACTGAAGTAGACACCGCTATAACAGTGATCTCCACTTCTGGGTCATGTGCCAAGTGGCTGGCCTAATGCCTTGTGAATACAGGAGGTCGACCACACAACTTGGGCAAACTTCAGAAAATGCTTTGCAGTCCCTGAAAGAATGTAAAGCGTTCTTTGATTGGACAAGGTGGAGAAAGTGACGTCACCTCCTCACCCATATGATTTACACAGGTTCTGAGGCTAATTTATTGCAGATAAGGCACCACATGAGTTTAATTAGCACCCTAATTAGCCACAGAACCTGTGTAATTCATATGTGTTCAGTTTTAAAGGGATGAGGTGGCAACCCTACCCGTGATGAGTAGCTGACCTCCTATGTTTACAAAGCAGGAGAGTAGTAGCTTAGAGTGGGACCTGAAAGCAAGTGGAGGTCACTGAAATAGCAGTGTCTACTTAAGTGATTCCCAGCGCTAGTGATGAGCCGAACACCCCCGGGTTCGGTTCGCACCAGAACCCGCGAACGGACCGAAAGTTCGCACGAACATTAGAACCCTATTAAATACAATGGATGCGAACGTTCGGATTCTAAAGTGCTAATTATAAGGACTATTATCCATGTTATTGTCCTAAACAGAGTTTGGGAACCCGGGTTCTGCACCAGGGGACATGTATCAATGCAAAAAGAAGTTTTAAAAACGGACGTTTTCCGGGAGCAGTCATTTTAATGATGCATAAAGTGAAAAAAAAATATTCCTTTAAATATTGTACCTGGGGGGTGTCTAAAGTATGCCTGTGAAGTGCCACGTGTTTCCCGTGTTTAGAACTGTCCCTGCACAAATATACATTTCTAAAGGGAAAAAAAGCCATTTAAAACTGCTTGCGGCTTTAATGTAATGTCTGGTCCCGGTAATATGGATGAAAATCTTTAAGAAAAATGGCATAGCTACCCCATCATCCCCCCCCCCTACCCCAGCCCATTACCAGCCCCTTTGGGTCTTGTATGGATATTAAGGGGAACCCCGCACACAAAATAAAAAATGCCCTATATACTCTGAACAGCCGTATACAGGCGGTGCATACAAGACAGGGACTGTAGGTTTGTTCTTATGTTGAATCTGTTTGTAATTTTGAACAGCTACATTGTTTAAGTGTAGCTCCAGCCCAAATACCTATTTTTAAGCTTTTTGGAAAACATAGGGAAGGGTTATCACCCCTGTAACATTTTTTTTGCTGTCTGTGCCCCTGTTCAGAACATTTCACCTCACTTTGCGTCCCAATGACAACTGATTTTGAAATGTGGTGTTTTTATTGAAACAAGGATTGGTGATAAAGCATCAGTAGAGAGGAGACACCTTTCTCCCATATTAATTCTTACAGGAGAGAATTTTCCTTCCAAGGGGTAGATTTCCTCTCACTTCCTGTTGTCTTCTTCCGTTTGCAAGTAGTAGTCGTTTGTAAGTTGGATGTTTGAAAGTAGGGACCTGCCGTATATACTCTGCAGAAATTGGCCCCTTAGGTGTTGGTGTTGGCACAACACTATAAGCACTCACAGTTACTCTTGGTGGGTGCTGGAACGCCCTGCTGTCAACTATTATATCAGGAATTGTAATAACATATAATTGTTGAACAGTGGTAGTAAAAATTGGGCCTTTGATGGTGGTGCTGGTGCCACAACACTGTAAGGTCTGACAGTTACTCTTGGTGGGCGCAGCAATGGGCCCTGCTGTGAATTATTAGATCAATAATTATAATTGCATGCCCCTTTTGAACAGGGGCTGAAAAATTGGGCCTTTGGTGGTGGTGGTGGTGGTGGTGGTGGTGGTGTTGACACAACACAGTAAGGCCTGACAGTTACTCTTGGTGGGCGCAGCAATGGGCCCTGCTGTGAATTATTAGATCAATAATTATAATTGCATGCCCCTGTTGAACAGGGGCTGAAAAATTGGGCCTTAGGCACTGGTGGCACAACACTGCAACCCCTCACAGATACTGTACTTGGAGCACAGCAATGAGGCCTGTTGCAAAGTATTGCATCAAAAATTGTAATTACACGCCCCTGTTAAAAAATTGGGCCTTAGCCACTGGTGGCGGCACCCATAAACCAAAATGATCTTCCAAGCTATCATCATTAATCGGATCATTGAGGAGGAGGAGGAGGATAGCTAGTCAACATAACAGCACAGGAACTCAGCATCAGTCTTGAAGGGATGTGACATTTTAAAATCAATTAGTCTGTTATATCAGCATTAGGTGTGTGGTAGCTGGTGGTGATCCAAGACTGGTTCATCTTGATGAAAGTCAGTCGATCAACCGAGTCGGTGGACAGGCGCACCCTGTGATCCGTGACAAATCCTCCAGCAGCACTGAATGTGCGTTCTGAAAGAACGCTGGATGCAGGACAGGCCAGTAGCTCAATTGCATACTGTGCAAGCTCTGGCCAGTGATCCATCCTCAAGACCCAGTAAGCCAGAGGATTTTCGGTGGGGAAGGTGTCCAAGTCTGACCTTGCCCTTAGGTATTCCTGCACCATGTATATCAGACGCTGGCGATGGTTGCTGGAAACGATCATACTTTGGGGCTGCGGACTAAAGAATTGTCTGAACGCATCGGTCAGACGGCCACCTTCCCCACCGCTCCTTCTTTGACTGCCCGAAGCCTCAGCAACTCGTTGTCCAGGACCAGGAGTTTGTAACCTCCCAGTCTCTGGGAACGCGTTGCACAGACCTTTCTGCAAGGCCTCCCGGAGTTGTCTCATCCTCTGCTCCCTCTGCGACGGTAACATAAGGTCCGCAACCTTACCCTTGTACCATGGATCAAGGAGAGTGGCCAGCCAGTAATGGTCCCTCTCCTTGATCCGAAGAATACGAGGATCCTTCCGCAGACTTTGCAGGATCAGGGAGGCCATGCAGCGTAGGTTAGCTGAGGCATTCAGTCCGGAGTCCTCTGGGTCACTAAGGACGACATGATCCGCAGCCACCTCCTCCCAGCCACGTACAAGTCCACTGGTTTCTTGGGACTGTAAATCATCCCTAAAAGACTGCTGCTGATGATGCTGAGTGCCAGCCTCCACCTCCATGCTGACACAATCCTCCTCCTCCTCCTCCTCCTCCTCTTCCTGTGCGATGGGTGGGACAGAAGGAACACTGTCAGGGTAAAGGGGGCCTTGAGAGGCAAGGAAGTCCTCCTCTTCCTGCCTCTGTTCTGCCTCAAGTGCCCTGTCCATTATTCCACGCAGCGTGTGCTCCAACAGGTGGACAAGAGGTACAGTGTCACTGATGCATGCACTGCCACTGCTCACCATCCTCGTGGCCTCCTCAAATGGTGCCAGGACAGTGCATGCATCCCTGATCATGCCCCACTGGCGTGGTGAAAAAAACCCGAGCTCCCCTGACCCTGTCCTGGTGCCGTAGTCGCACAGGTACTCATTGATGGCCCTCTGCTGCGTGTGCAGCCGCTGCAGCATGGCCAACGTTGAGTTCCACCTGGTGGGCATGTCACATATAAGGCGGTTCTTGGGTAGGTTCAACTCCTTTTGCAGCTCAGCCAGGCGAGCACTGGCATTATAAGATCTGCGGAAATGAACACAGACTTTCCTGGCCTGCCTCAGGACATCCTGTAAGCCCGGGTACCTGCCCAAGAACCGCTGCACCACCAGGTTAAGGACGTGAGCCATACAGGGCACATGGGTCAGTTGTCCCTGTCGGAGGGCGGAGAGGAGGTTGGTGCCATTGTCGCAAACCACCATTCCTGGCTTAAGCTGGCGTGGCGTCAACCACCTCTCGGCCTGCCCCTGCAGAGCAGACAGGACCTCTGCCCCAGTGTGGCTCCTGTCCCCCAAACACACCAGCGCAAGCATGGCATGGCATCTTTTTGCCTGCGTACTTGCGTAGCCCCTTGAACGCCTACGGAGCACCGCTGGTTCCGAGGACAAACCACAGGAAGAGGCAATGGAGGAAGAAGAAGAGGAGGGGGTGGAGGAGAGAGGTGCGTCACAACCAGTAGTAGCATTTTGGAGGCGTGGCGGTGGAACAACCTCCAACACTACTGCACCTTGTCCTGCATCCTTCCAAGCTGCCAAAAGAGTGACCCAATGGGCCGTGAAAGAAAGGTAACGTCCCTGTCCATGCCTGCTGGACCATGAGTCAGCGGTAATATGCACCTTACCGCTGACCGCCCTGTCCAGCGAGGCCAAGACATTGCCTTCCACATGCCTGTAGAGAGCCGGAATTGCCTTCCGTGAGAAAAAGTGGCGTTTGGGAACCTGCCACTGAGGAACCGCACATTGCACAAACTCACGGAAGGGGGCAGAGTCTACCAACTGAAAAGGCAGCAGTTGAAGCGCTAGCAATTTAGCCAAGCTAGCATTCAACCGCTGGGCATGTGGATGGCTGGGAGTGAACTTCTTTTGACGGTCCAGCAGCTGGGGCAGGGAAATTTGCCTGCTAGAATCGGACGTCGGTGTACTGCTAGCAGAGTGCCCGCAAGTACTTGGCTGTGACACACCTAATTCTACACCTTCATTCCTCTCAGAGCAGGTTTCAGAGAGGACTGAAGGTATAGTGGGGTTGGAGATCAAAGCTGATGCGGTGCAAGAAGAGGTCAGCTTTGTTCTTTGGTGTGGGTCTTTAAGGTAGGCTTGCCAACGAGCTGCATGGCAGGTCAACATATGTCTGATCAAGCATGTGGTGCCCAAGCGGCTGATGTTTTGGCCACGCGATATACGCTTGAGACATATGTTGCAAACAGCAGCTGTGCGATCTGATGCACTCGCCTCAAAAAAGGCCCACACCAAAGAACTTTTTGAATGACGGGCAGAGGCAGCGCCCTGCACAGGCGGAGCTCTGCGGTGTGATTCCGTCGGTGTGCTGCCCATACGCTGGCCACCCAAGGGCATCCTGCCTCGTTGGAGATGTGCCTCCTCCTCATCCTCCTCCTCTCTCCTATTAGGCACCCACGTGGAGTCAGTGACCTCATCATCCCCTCTCTCCTCATCACTGGAGCCAATCTGGCAGTATGCTGCAGCTGCTGGAGCATGACTGCCAGATTGGTGTCCTTCTTGAGCATCCCCTCTCTCTGCTCTCACGCTACTGCCTTCCTCTATCTGGGTATCATCATCAGATAATTCGAAACGCTGGGCATCCTCCTGGATCATGTACCCAACGCTGTGCTCAAACAGTTCGGGGGACTCCTCAGGAGGAGGACATGGTGGGTCTAGGGAAGGATTGACTAATGAAGATAATGATACCAGAGAAGAGGACGCTTTGGCAGCTGCTTTGCCAGTACCCTGAGCCTGGGTGAGAGAGGATGAGGAGGATGAGGTGGGCTTGGTCATCCACTCTACCAAGTCTTCGGCATGATGTGGCTCAACATGTCCAGCTGCCGAAAAGAAGGACAAGCGTGTCCCATGGCCATGTGCTGATGACAATGCACCGCGTCCACGACCAGCACTGTTGCCCCCAGACACAGAGCCTGCTTGCCCTCTTTTTTTGCCTCCTGACTGTCTGCCTCTCCTTGTTTGCCTTCCAGACATTTTAATGGATGGCCTGTAGGGAGATGGGAAAAACAGCAATAAGGGCTACCTTCAGGTGTATACTGTGCAGGAGGCTTAGCAACAATGACACTGACACTGTCCCCTGCCTATCCTTCTCTGTCCCTAAACACAAGGATTTGCAATATGCTTCAGCAAGATTGGTTTAGCACAGAATAGCACACTGTCAGTTTCACTCACTGTCCTACTCTGTCCCTACAAACTAGATTTAGCACAGAATAGCACACTGAGAGTTTCCACGAGTGTCCTTCTCTGTCCCTAAACTCAAGGATTTCAAATATGGTTCAGCAAGATTGGTTTAGAACAGAATAGCACACGGTCAGTTTCACTCACTGTCCTACTCTGTCCCTACAAACAAGATTTAGCACAGAATAGCACACTGACACTTTCCCTCACTGTACCTCTCTGTCCATACAAACAAGGTTTAACACAGAATAACACACTGACACTCTCCCTACCTATCCTTATTTGTCCCTAAACACAAGGAATCCAGGATTAGTAAAGGAAAAAAAATGACACTGTCCCTGCCTATGCTTCTCTTTCCCTGCTCCGGAACACACTACACAAGGCCGCCGCGCTGGCGGCCTTTTATAGTGTGGGGCGTGTACTAAACCCCCTCAGCAATAATTGGCCACAGGCATCCTGCCTGTGGCCAATCATTGCTCTCCTCGCTGCCGGCGCTGTGATTCGCCAAGCATGCGGGGTCACAGTGCATGCTTGGCCAATCACAGCGCCTGGATGACACTGCGATGGCGTAGTGCATTGTGGGCCGTTCGCGTCACTCGAATTTGGCACGAACGGCCCAAATCGTTCGATCTTCGTCGAATGATCGAACAGCCGATGTTCGAGTCGAACGTATGTTCGACTCGAACACGAAGCTCATCCCTACCCAGCGCCATCAGCTAGGTATGTCATATACAGCAACATGTAAAACATGCTGATGCCTGTAATTATTCTGACAGCTGACAGGCAGGGAGGGGAGGGGGGTGGAGGACAGAGGAGGACACAGACACAGGAGAGCAGGACTGCGGATGACAGGGGCACGTAAACTGACCACGGTGTCAGGGCTCAGCAGCCATGATATACCATGGTCAGTTTACAGAGGGGAGGGTAGAAATTGGCAGGATTAGCCAGGTATTTCAGGTGTTACAGGGGGCCAAGTTACACAGCGCAAGCACTGTACTGTTGTTCATGCTTTAAAGGGACAAGATCAATTTTTTTTTCTTTAGGTCAACAAACGCTTTGACAAAACAAAGGTGGAAAATACTCATCCCTGTGGCAAAAGTGATGTCACTAATGCCATACCTCCTTCCTTCTGGGATAGTTGGGCACTTAAAATCCCACAAGCATGCATCCCACCCTATTGCAGGAATATACTCTCATGGGATTTCCTGTGGCCAGGAGGTAGCCAGAAGATTCCCAGAAACCAGAACCATATGAGTATTTTTTTTTATATTATTTCTAGTGAAAATATTTATTGTAAAAATGTTATTTACAGCTCATTTGTTTGGGGGCTGGAAGGGATAGAGACCTATTCACATGGATGATCTGCTTTAACCTGCAACAATGTGTTTCAAATTAGTGACCCCAAAAATACTGAGGACACTGGCCCAGTGTGAGAGTCAGGCAACTAGCATTGCAAGACTTAGGAGTTTGTGTATCTCTCTCGTTACAGGTTACATTCACTTATGACTATGATGAATGCAATCATTTTCTGATCTTGGTCTGCATGTTTATTATTCATGTATGAAAACACTAGGGTGGTGTGGATCATTGGAAATAATGTTCTTCAGTATAAAGGGTGACAGATGTGAACAGCCATAAATGAAAAAGCCTGGAAGAATAATACACAGGGTAAAGATCCTTATCAACTTTTCCATCAGCATATCAGGCCTGCCAAATGATTTGATTCTGCACATTAGTCTTGGCTGCAGATACTATATGGCCAAAAGTATGTAGACCCCCCCTCCCCACCACAAGGTTGCGTTCAGGTGATTTCGGTGAAGGCCACATACAATTGTCAACTTCCCATCTGCTAACTACAGTTTTGGGAAGGCTCTTTTCTGTTCCAGCATGACCAGTGGTGGTGCGTCCATAGTGGGCGCAGGAGCGCCGCCCCCTCTCTCTCCTGCACCCGTCACTCACAACAACAATACATAGGTTCATGCATTGCATGAACCTATGTATTGTCGCCACTGCTGCCGCCCACTATTCAGATGGCCAGCCCCCTGTTGAGCGCCGGCCATCTGAAAAACAGCGGCTGGTTGGTTTTTGGAAGTGCCTATTAGAGCCAGCGGCTCTGATAGGCTTCCCGATTAACGCCTGCGGGCTGTAATCGGCTTCCAAATAGTTAACCAGGGGACGCACGGGGGGTGCGTTCCTTCGTTAACACTGACAGGCGTCTCAGCCAATCAGGTTCACCGGGTCTGGTTACCGGTAACCTGATTGGCTGAAGCGACATCGAGAGCGGGAGAAGACATCGAGGACGGAAGAAGGACGGCGCTGACCCGAGGAAGGTAAGTGCAGGGCTGGGGGGAAACTGGCTGGCTGTATTTGGGGGGAAACCGGCTGCATTTGAGGGGGCAAACTGGTGGCGTTTGGGCACAGTGGCTGCGTTTAATGGGCACAGTGGCGACAATTGATGATTCTTTTTTTCAGTTTGTTTGCGCCCCCCCCAAAAATTTTGAACACCAGCCACCACTGAGCATGACTATCCCGCTGTGCAGCTCCACAAAGACATGGTTTGACCTGTTTGGTGTGGAGGGGCTCAAGTGTCCTTACCTCAACCCTACTAAACACCATTTGGGATGATTTAGTATTCCAACATTACCTGACCTCACAATCAGCCAAAAATTCCCATAGACACACTCCAAAATGCCGTGGAAAGTATTTTCAGACAAGTGGAAGCTGTTCTTTTTTTTATGCATTGGTTATAGTTGCGGTGCACTTCTTATTTTTTTATGGGTCTTCAACGTGTGTCTGCTTGCCCAATAGAATGGATCTGATTGTTTTGTAGAGAGCCAAAATCAATGCATGTGTTTCTTATGTTAAATCATATGTTGCACTAAGGCATACGTCCTGGATCCCAAGATTTAAAGTAAGTCCCAGGGTCCCACAGACCTGGACTGGTGTCCTGCAGCACAGTGCCGGAACAAGTTCCAGCACTGGGCTCCACTCAGTGGGGGTGTAGCGGGTATTTGAATTTTGTAAGGACTCTGGTGGTGTGAAGTTCCTTGGGGTCCCTGGGTGGCGCTGTTGCCTTGGGCCCAAGCAGAACACACACCGCGAACCGTGCCTTTTTGTCCTCCCCTGGAGCTGGTACAGCGGGGCGGGGAACCCGCTGTGATGCAAAGGGAGAGGTCATAAAAGGGGCGGAGGCCCTGATTTTGGGGGGAGAGTCGGAGGACGTGGCCGCACCCAGGCACCTTCAGCTTGGGTGCTGGCTTTCCGGTGTTCCAGGCCTAGGCGCCCTTGGCCTAGCTGGAACAGAGATGGAGTCCATCTCAGGCACCTTTAGCCTGGGGTGAGGTACTATGGCGGATGCCTGGGGCTCAGTACCTTCGACTGAGTTCCGCGAGGGGGGAGGAATCCGAGGGGGCCCTAATGCCTTGGGTGCCCGTGTCTGAGTTCGTGAGGACTGGTGCGCAGTAACTTCTCCGGAGAGTCGGGCGCAGCATCTCTGGTGATGGAGAGGCCTCCATTTCTCCCTTGGACGGATTTCTCCCTCTGACAGGGGCAAAGTGAGCGAAGGTAATTCACGTTCTATATTACCTAGTCAGTGGCAGTGACTATTCACCACTGGTGACAGCACAGTGGGCAGCAGCAAGAAGGGAAAGGATTGTGCCTAGATCTGTCCCCCCATTATTCAAAAGGAGAAAAACTGTTTTATTGCTTGGCAAGAAGAATAAAACTGAGTTGTACCTATTCACTGTGTGGAACTTGGGTTACTAAGCGAAGGAGTCAGGGACGAAGGACTGGACTTGACTTTAGGACACCTACACAAACGCCCAATCTTCTGGCCTTCATCTCCTGGTAAGAGGAGGACACGGGCCGTGGTGTGTATCATCTCTCTCTCCCAGGTACCCCTAGACAACAGCCACACAACCGATAAAGCAAGGGAGAGGGGTGAGGCCGCTACAGGGGTATCCTCAATGGGTGCAATCACCCAGTGAGGATTTCTGTCAGCAGGACATCTCAGCTTCCCCCCCCCTCAATCTTCTTTGCAGTTCATTGCTAGGACTGCCAGTGTCCTAACAACCAAAAGTTCACCAAGTGAGTTGTGTTGAAGGCATACCTCCAAACCATCCCAGAATAGGTGGGATTGTCCAGAGATTTAATCTTTTAGACCCCCTGATGACTCATCTGCCTTCCAGTTAGGTTGGGTTCACACTGATGCGAATTGGATGTGGGTTCCCCCCACATCCAACTCACATTACAGGAGACTGAAATTTTACATGTTGCTTCCAAGTTCATTCTAGCTAGCGGAGATCAGCAAATCAATGTTCACTGGTCACCCTCCACCCAACGGCACCCACCATGCAGGTTCTGTAGTCAGGGCCGCCATCAGGGGGGTACAGGCAGTACACCTGTAAGGGGCCCGGAGGTCCCCAGCGGCCCGGATGGCAACCCCCCCTTTTTTTTTGTAAGGGGCCCCGGATGGTAACCCCCCTTTTTTATGTATTTTATATTAAAAAAAAAATTATTTTATTTTATTTTTTATTTATTTTTTGTAAGGGGCCCAGAGGCCCGGAGGTCCCCAGGGCCCCGGATGGCAACCCCCCTTTTTTTTTATAATTTTTTTTTTTTTAAGGGGCCCAGAGGTACCCAGAGGCCCCCTGGGCCCCGGATGGCAACCCCCCTTTTTTTTGTTCTTTTTTTGTTCGTCAGCACCCAAAGTCACCCCGACCTCAACAATTTGCGGCGGCAGCACCCCCCTGCATCTCAATTCGTGGCTGCCCCCCCCCCCGCTTCTCAATTTGCGGCAGCAGGACCCCCCCCCCCGGTTCTCCTCTGCTCCAGGGGGCCCATGCCTGAAGCTGTGGTAAGGGGCCCCAAAATTCCTGATGGTGGCCCTCCCTGTAGTAGACAGTCGGCAGTGTATAAAACCCCTCATTGCCACTGCTGTAAGACATACAACAGTGGCAGTATAAGGCTTAAAAAGGTTGTACACTATCAGGTGCTTTTTTTTGGAACTATGCATTTTATATATACATACACATTATTTATATATATGTATATATATATATGTATATATATATATGTATATATATATATATATATATATATATATTATTGTCAAAAGTATTGGGACACCTGCCTTTACACGCACATGAATTTAAATGGCATCCCAGTCTTCGTCCCTAGGGTTCAATATTGAGTTCGTCCCACCCTTTGCAGCTATACCAGCTTCGACTCTTCTTCAAAGCTGTCCAAAAGAGTGTGTCTATGGCAATGTTTGACCATTCTTCCAAAAGTGCATTTGTGAGGTCAGGCACTGATATGGACGAGAAGGCGTGTCTCGCAGTCTCCACTCTAATTTATCCCAAAGGTGTTCTATCGGGTTGAGGTCAGGACTCTGTGCAGGCCAGTTAAGTTCCTCCACCCCAAACTCGTTCATTCCAGTCTTTATGGGCCTTGTTTTGTGCACTGCTCCAAATCATTTGGTAGAGGGGGGATTATGGTGTGGGGTTTTCAGGGGTTGGGCTTGGCTCCTTAGTTCCAGTGAAGGGAAATCTAAAGTAGTCAGCATACACAGACATCTTAGACAATTTCATGCTCCCAAATTTGTGGGAACATTTTGGGGATGGCCCCTTTCTGTTCCAACATGACTGCGCACCAGTGCACAAAGCAAGGTCAATAAAGACATGGATGAGCGAGTTTGGGGTGGAGGAACTTGACTCACCAACTCAGTATTGAACCCTACGGACTAAGACTGGGAGGCCATTAATGTTCATGTGCGCGTAAAGGCGGGTGTCCCAATACTTCTGACAATATAGATAGCAATTTTATATTTTGCACAAATTGTTGATAATGTGCTGATAAAGACACGTTTTCTGGCATTTTCTTCCCATCTTGTGCTTATCCAGCAGAAAAGCCTCCGGGCCATAAAGAACTCCTTTCCATGTGAATAGGAATGGCATCAAGTATAATTAGCAAATTAATGGTAAATAAAACAAATTGCATATGTACGATGTCACAGCATCGCTGTAATGCAAAAGGACTTTTTCATGAAGAAATATTCTGCTTGAATAAGGTAATCAAGAATCTGAATAAACACTTATTTGTATCAATTAACCTTTCCTGGCGGTGTGGGTGGCTGTAGTGCAGCTCCCGATTACAATATTCACCGCTTGCTTCTTAATGAAGAGAGTTGCTGGATTGAATCACAGGCATACCCGCTTTCAATCTGCACTTTTAAATACTTCTGCATGTCAGCATTAGGTACAAGGGGCATCAATCACCAAAATGAAATCCTTTCTCTGCATCCACCCTGAGCTGGGCCAAAGCCTCCCCGCCTGTTTCTGGCCCTGCTCGGAACTGAGTGCTTTTTTCCACTTGTTAGATTGTAATGAAAACAGCTTGCGTTATGTTTTCGGAGATAGGTGTTACCTTGCACTTCTAAGCCTGGCTTCGACTCTGCATCTGCAAACCTATTAAACTTATCTTAAATGACGAGGCTTCTCTTAATAATGGCCAAGGAGCCAGGTATTAAATGCTCCAATGCTTTCAATTTATTGCAACGTCAATATATGTTGTACGTGGGAGCGCACATTTAAATCACCACTAACACAACTTGCTGTGTGAATGAGCCGGTCTCCTATCATATCAAAAGAAGCAATTTCAGAAATAAAAAGCCAAGTCTACCTTTATTTAAAGCAGAACTCCAGCTAAAAATAACACCATAAAATCTAATAAAAAATGAAAAAAAATTGAAAATGTGCCATTTTAAGAAAGTTCCAAATTGATGGCAGCAACACGTCTCAAAAAAGTTGTGACAGGGCCATGTGTACCATGGTGTAGCATCCCATCTTCATTTTAACAACCCTCTGTAAATGTCTGGGAACTGAGAAGAGAAGTGTTTGTTCAGAAGTGTTTGTTCAGATTCTTTATCACCCCATTCAAGGAGAATATTTTTGGGAGTTTTGGGAGAGGAATTTTGTTCCATTCTTACCCGATATTGGATTCTAAAGCCCCGTACACACGGTCGGACTTTTGGCCAACAAACTTCATTTTGAGCAAGTTGAACCAACAATCCGACTGTGTGTACGCTCCATTGGACAAACTTTTTTTGCTTTTTTCTTGTTTTCATCGGACAAAAGTTGGGTCTGCAAACGGACAAACTTTTGCCCAACAAAAGTCCGATGGAGCAAAGTCCGACCGTGTGTACAGAAAACCATCGGACTTTTGTCCGATGGACAAAACAACTAATGTTAAAATCAACCAACAATAGCAGAAGTTGACCAAAGGGTGGCGGTAAAGAGCAGAAAAGAGCAGAAAAACCACGTGATGTTGGGAAAGTTTTGGGAAAGTTTGCAGAAAAGTCAGAGCGTGTGTATGCTATGGGTGTTCCCGACCAACTCCGTTCGGACAAAAAAACACGGAAAAGTCAGATGGAAGTCCGACCGTGTGTACGGGGCTTAACTGTTCACCGGTCCTTGGTTTTCTTTGTCATGTTTTTCATTTCAAAGTGTGCCAAATATTCAAGATGTGCCAAAGGTCCGGACTGCAGGCAGGCCAGTTAAGTCCCCATATAGTTCTACTCTGGAGCCATGCTGTTATAGATGCAGTATGCGGTTTAGTATTGTCCTGCTGAAATATGCCAGGCCTTCCCTGAAAATAGATGTTGTCTGTATGGATGCATATGCTGCTCTAAACCCTGGATATATATTTCAGCGTTGATGGTGCCTTTCCAGATGTGCAGGCTGCCCATTCAATATGCACTAATGCACCCCCATATCATCAGAGATGCAAGCTTTTGAACTGAGTGCTGATAACAAGCCAGAGGACGCAGCACCCATGGTTGCCAAAAAGGATGTCACATTTTGATTTGTCTGACCACAGAAATCTTTTTCACTCTGCAACAGACCATTTTAACCACTTTCTTACTGGCCAGGCTCTGCAGGGATCCCGACAATAAAATCGGGATCGGCCCTGGTTTATCCAGTTGCCGACCACCTATTCCGCCCATCCTCAATATATTAATAGTATAGTATAGTATAATAACCAAAAAAATAAAATCTTACCCCAAGGAAATTTCTAGGGGCAACAAGGAGAGAAAAAAAATTCTAAACACTGTAGATATCTAAATGCAAAACTCATACCTTTTGCATATAATACATTATTATTATTGTTGTGTTTTTTTTTTTCATTTTTTTTTTTTTTTATGGATGTACGATGAGCACAGTGGTAGAAGTATGTGTGTCTTCTGCCTAAAAATATCGGTTCCCATGGGAAGTTGGAGTGAGTAAATTTATCTTTACCAGAATTTATTTTAAAACATTTGGCAGTTTGAAACCCATAGTGGTGCCTTAGCTCTTTTGTTGTGGTCTTCAAACAGATTGTCTACACTGTTTCGTGTCCCTGCAAAAATGTCAGCAAACCTATGGAACCTGCTTTTGTCGATTTTGCTAGATCTAAGACAATCCCCATTTGAACTTTGTCTTTTGAAGCCTGTTTTAAGGCTTCTCCACTTGGAGTCAGGTCTCTGGAGGCTTTTCATTTCCACATACTGGGTATAAAAATCCAAATCTTTGTACCACATGTACAATTCTTCCTATACAGTGGGGTCCATTTTCTAAAGGAGCAGGGATTGCCCAATGAACAAACTGAATGGTCACTTAGCTTATTAATAAGCTAGTAAAGCTTTGTTTACTGAAAATACCCAATCACGTGCTAGGAAAAAAAGAAAACAGTATTTTTCCACTCATGTGAATGATTGTAGTGAACATAACTTCAAAGTATTTACTAAAAAAAGTATACACACACTTTGAAAGGGGAACATTCACCCTCCTATATGAGCTTCTAATCCCCTCTGTATATGAAGTCATCTCCCTTATGGAAAGACGAATAGAAAGTCTTTTTTGGGCATGGGCTTTGTAAATAGGTGATAAGGTGCCCCCCGGTTTTGTTAAATAAGGAGGATATTGTTTTAAAATGAAATTGTAAATGCACCAAATTCACACATTTCCGGACCTGCTAGAAAACATTGATTTGCCCCAAAGTACTTGATGTTTTTTTTAAATGTTTCTTCCACTATCATCCTGTTTGACATCACAACCGAAACAAAGCACAGAAAATTTGGGCTTTATTATGGGAGGTGAGCTTCATTTTAAAGTGGTATTAAAGCTTTGTTTTTTTTGTTTAAATAACAAACATGTTATACTTACTTGCTCTGTGCAGTGGTTTTGCACAGAGCAGCTCCAATCCTCTTCTTTTCACCCCCCCCCCCCGGCACTTCTGACTCCTTCCCCTCGAGCCGTGCCCCCAGAGAAAGCCTCTTGCCTAGGGGCACATAGAACTGTGGTTTGGCTAGGCTAGGCTCGGCCCTGCCCCTACTGTCTCCTCATTGGCTCACTGGCTGTGATTGACAGCAGTAGGAGCCGATGGACTCCTGCTTCTAACTTAGCCAATGTGGAAGCAGAGTCCCGGTACAGCTGAGGCTATCCTGAACATCGCTGGTTTCAAGAGGGAGGTCAGGTAAGAATTGGGGGTCTATATAGTAGCAGAAAAACAAAAAACAATCCTGTGCACGAGATGACCATCAAACATTCAGTAATCTATAACAATGACACCGGCCTTGCTGTCCTTCATGGATAGGGGTGTCCTAATAGCAAACGAAAAAAAGAAAGAACAAGGGCGCACCAGCCTGGTGTGATATCGTTTAAGATATTTTATTCCAAATAAAAGCAATAGAAAGGTACTCACGAAAATAGTACAATGGTTCGCAATGTACAAATGGTGCCTTGGAAGGCTGCAGCATATGGAACTGCTTGGCTCTGATGAAGAAGCTGTGCGCTTCGAAACGCGTCAGCCGGTAGTGCGCCCCATCACGTCCTCCATGATCGGTTGAAGTGTGGTTTGGGTTCCATATGCTGCAGCCTTCCAAGGCACCGTTTGTACATTGCGAACCATTGTACTATTTTTGTGAGTACCTTTCTATTGCTTTTATTTGGAATATAATATCTTAAACGATATCACACTAGGCTGGTGCGCCCTTGTTCTTTCTTTTTTTCGTTTAAGAATTGGGGGTCACGCCGCTGCACACAGAATTTTTTTTTACCTTCATGCATAGGATGCATGAAGGTAAAAAACCTTCAGCCTTTAGAACCACTTTAAACCGCAAGCTGCATATGTTTAATGGCAGAGTTTCAAGGAGACCATAAAGGCTCATTCACATGGGCATCAAAAACACTGCATTTAGATGCATACAGCATATAGTTTTGTACACATCTAAATGCAGCACTGTTGGAATAAATGGGGCCATGCACAAAGCTTTGTCTACAAAGTATATATACACACTTATACGCATGTATACGTAAAGTCATTAGAAGAATTGTACGTGTCGAAATGCTGTACATGTCCAAACTCGCCTACACGTGAGAAATTTAGGCGCATGTTTTATGTTGAATCTTCTGCTAGCCCTGTCAGTAAGAACCTGTGTTCCATGCAGAAAATACACAAATGCCTGTGTGAATAAAACCCTAAATTAAGTCTCTGCCTTTTGTTTGTGTGGGTGCTTTGGCTTCACCTCATATTCCTGGAACTTTTACTGTTTACATTCGTCTTACCTGGTCCTAGGCTAGTCATAGATGGGGAAATAAATCTTCCCTCCCATTTGCCTATCCTTCCACAAATCATCAGAATACCAGAGCCTTCCAAACTACTCATCCAATGGTAACTGACACTAGGACCCAACAGTGCTTTCACTTCTGGACTTGTGGAAAAAGCCTTCAGACAAGAGCATCTCCACTTCCTTTATCACTAGCTATTATAAATATGGATCCAAGTTCCTTGTTCTTACTGACAGCGAGCACTTGTACATATTGTGCCTCCATTTAGTTGTATGTAACCTTCTGTCTCTCCAGTTTATAAAGTAGCAATGCTTTGATTCCTTTTATCTCTCTCTGCAGAGAGAAGCTTTTCTTTTCTGCTGCAATTTCACCATAATAATTAACCTTTACAAGAGGCTGTGTGTTGAGCTCATACAGCTGGGCCCTTTCACTTTGATCATATGAGTAATATAAGTCATGATCCATGAGCTGCACACATCTGTTTCCCCACATTACTGTCACACACGTGTAAACAACCCTAAGCCGTGTATATCTGAGAAAGCCAATACTGCTCTGCCGAGATAAAATACTGCACTCTAATGACTACAGCTGTCTGTCTTACGATGTCGTCCACTTACTTTTATATAATGAGAGGGAAGCGCTGCGGAGAGTTATGTGGTTAGTTCAGAAATAAAGTGTACCTGTCACTCTGTGCCTGTAACCACCAATCAAAATCTGTGCTTTGGTTTTTGAACTTTCCTGACTTCACCGTCCAATATAACTCTCCATTAGGAGGTAAATACTCTGCTCTTGACCTTCCCTCTACCTTTCTGATTACACCAAGGTGACCTCTGCATAGGGTGGAAATACTCTGCTGCTGACCTTCTCTCTACTTTTCTGATTACACCAAAGTGACCTCTGCATAGGGTGGAAATACTCTGCTGCTGACCTTCTCTCTACTTTTCTGATTACACCATCAAAGTGACCTCTGCATAGGGTGGAAATACTCTGCTGCTGACCTTCTCTCTACTTTTCTGATTACACCATCCAAGTGACCCCTGTGTTGAGTGTAAAATACTCTGCTTCTGGCCTCCTACCTTTTAAATACACAATCCAACATGACCTCTGCATAGAGTGGAAAATGTTCTGCTCCAATCTCTCTACCTTTCTAGATATACCATCCAAGGATAGGATGTAAAATACTCTTCTCATGACCATCTCTCTACCTTTCTAAATACACCACCAAATGTGAGCCTTCCTTAGGGTGCAAAATACTCTTGTCCTTCTCTCTAGCTTTTTGATTACACCAAGTGACCCTTGCATAGGGTTTGTACTCCGCTTTTGACTTTCTTTCTACCTTTCTGATTAGACCGTCCATTTGAACCTAACCTTGTATCGGGTGAAAAATTCCACCTACTTTTCTAAAGTAGACGCCAACTGTCCTGGATTTGCCATGACAGTCCCACATCTATGCACTCTGTCTCAATGATGATGTATGCTGGGCTGCGTCCCAGGATCACAGCATCACCATTATTTCAGTTGTAGTCAGAGTCTTCGAGTAAGTAAAGCATTAACCCTAACAACCAAGGCCTGAGGTGTGCCTTGGCCTACCTGGTCGGTATGCCTGAGAAGAGGGCATACCCTGAATGTAAGAATAAGAAAAATGTATAAAGAGTGTGTATGAAGGCTGGGGAAAACGGGTGGGTGGGAACCCTGAAAAGACGCCGACGCTAGGGCTGGGAAAAAAAACGATTTTAATCTTTAATCGAGTTTAGAGGTCAAATCGATTCAGATTTGAAGAAAATCGATATTTTATATATTTTTTTTTTAATATTTTTTTTTCCTTAAGTTTCCGTAGCAAGTTTCCGGAATGGCACTGGGCAGCGTTACCCCAATTACATCTACTCGCTGCAGCGAGTAGATGTAATGTAACACTAACTAACCGCAAGCCGCCATCTGCCTACCTGATCAGCGTGTCATGCAGACAGACGGCGGCCATTGCAGTAGGGGTGCAACGGATCAAAAAACTCACGGATCGGATCGATCCTCGGATCAGAGCCACGGATCGGATCATTTTCGGATTGGCGAAAAAAAAAAAAAAAGGAAAAAAAATTAATAAAAATGTTACACCCACCGGGTTTTTCGATTTCACAGTTATTTTCAACACAAAACTGAGCTTATAAGATTAAATACAGTATTTGTAAATCCAACGGACTCTTTACAGTACATGTTCAATTTTAAAAGCAGCAGCAAACCTGCTGACCTTACATGGTTGCTAATGTGACCGAACACCTCTGATTTTCACATTTAACTAAATGTTAAATGTGAAAATCAGAGATGTTCCGTCACATTAGCAAGAATGTAAGGTTTGCTGCTGCTTTTAAAATTTTAAATGTAAACAGTCCCTTGGATTTCCAAATAATGTATTTAAGCTTATAAGCATATAAAATATCTGAAATCTAAAACTCTGTTGGGTGTAACAAGATGTCCGCTTGGCCCCTTCACAGTAATGAGCGTGAGGAGTGTGGGGTAGAGCAAGATGGCGGCGGCAAAACGTCACTACAGTGGCCGCCGCCGGGTATACAAAGATGGCCCCCGCTCCGGAGCTAGGCCGAAGCCGCGGCCTTTCCTATGGCCAAGGCTCCGGAGCGCTCCGCGGATCGCGTGGTGATCCGATCCGAACAGGGTGACCCGTTCGGATCACCACCGATCCGTTGCACCCCTATATTGCAGTGTTCAAAAGCCGCGCCTCCCAAGTCCTCGTCGTCTGTGATAGGCGGAACACTCAATTTCACAGCAGGCAGTGTTCAGCCTATCATGGACATCCTCTCATCCTCGTCTGTGTTATGAGGATGAGCGGATGTCCATGATAGGCGGGACACTGAATGCTGGGAAATTGAGTGTTCCGCCTATCACAGACGAGGAGGAGGCGCGGCTTTTGAATACTGGAATGGCCGCCGGTGTAGCAGTAAAATCCGTATCCCATGAAAATCTGCATCAGGTACGGGCACAGTGATTGAAGCATGGGCACAGTGAAGCACGGGCACAGTGAGGCATTGGGCACAGTGAAGCATGGACACAGTGAGACACGGGCACAGTGAGGCACGGGCACAGTGAGGCATGGGCACAGTGAGGCATGGGCACAGTGAGGCATGGGCACAGTTCAATTCAACTAAGAGTAACCTCAGGATTTTTTGTTGTTTTATTAGCTAAATCCAAATACAGTATTAATAATTTGGATGTTTAACAATCTTTGTTGCACACTGACTTTGCAGTTAGAGAAAGGGTTTGCCTTTGCAATTTTGTTTGTTGATGCACTTTAATATAATAAAAAAAAAATCGAATCGAATCGTAAATCGAGTTTTTTATAAAAAAAAAATCGCAGATTTTTTTTTGGGGGGAAATCGCCCAGCCCTAGCCGACACAGGACCTGACAAGGGAGGAGGCTTAAGTAGTCCTCTCAGCCTCCTCCCACAAATACACAGGCTAGCCTATGGCCAGCCTTACACTTATTGAGCATGCTCGAGCATTGAGGGGATTGTAACAGAGAGTGGGCAGTTTCTGCATAATTACAGACAGGACCGTCCAGAAAGTGGGCATAATTTGGGTTGAACCGTCTATTGGTAGGACGTGCTATGTGTGTGGCAGGATGACAATGTCCAAGGAAACGGGATGGAGATGTTGGCAAATATGCAGTATGACCATAGTGTGGACAATGCCCTGCTCCTGACCATCATCTCTCTACATTTCTGATTACACCATCCAACATGACCCTTCCGTAGGGTGGAAATACCTTGCTCCTGGCCTTCTCCCTACCTTTCTGATCACACTGTTAAATGTGACACCTTTATAAGGTGGAAAATATTCTGCTACTGATTTTCTCTACCTTTTTGTATACACCAATGTGACACCCTTCATAGGGTGAACATATTCTGCTCCAGAGCTTCCCTCTACCTCTCAGATTATACCATGCAAAATGGCACCCCATAGAGCAGGAAATAGGCTGCTGCTGACCTTCCCTTTTAAATAAACTGAGATTAGCTAAAACTTTTGCAATGAATTTGATGAAAGAATAGCTGTACTTTTCTTTACTCCAAAGTTGTCTATACTCACTTATGTTTGCTTGTGAACGTTCCTTAGTGTGCACGGCTGTCATGCAAAATCTCCTGGCTAGACAGCGTCTTCTGCGCATGTGCAGAAACATTCAGTTCATTTCTATAGGAAATGGCAACCACCACTGGAATGCATAATAGATGTCCTCTCCACTGGAATGAATAAGACTTTTCTAAAAGTGAGCCGGTAGGGATCTTTTTGGAGTCTCAAGAGGTAAATATGGGAATTTTGGGGGTGTCAAAGGATAACTAGATTAAGGTACAGTTACCTGTTCTTTACTGTGTCTCTTTACCCTGAATGAGCATATAAGCACATTTATCTTTCTTATTATCAGATTTCCTGACCCTACCTCCAAATCATCTTCCTGGCTTGCCTTTAAGACCACAGTTTAGTCCCTTGTACATGCATCCCCCTGCTGAGATACTGTAAAATAGGTTAATGTGTATAAAGCAGACCATATTGCTGAGTACTGTCATTATCCATACCTGACAATATACCCGCTAATGTAAGCTATCTATTTATAGAAGGGATTTAATGGCACACATACATCATGGGCGCAGTGCGAGCAACCCAGAGCAGCATTGGCTCTTTAGGATGAAGTAGCTGCAATTTTAAGGACTTTTTATATCTTGGAGATGAAGAACGAGCAACATTCGTACATGAAAATAATTGTTTGATGTGTAAGCGCAGGAGCACACAGGTCTCCTCACAAGCATTCAGTACATTCCTTCTGAATATTACTCTTTTTTACACACTGTTTCTTCTTGTAGGGGGGGGGGGGGGTGAAATACAGAAGCCTTGCATATTTCATATAGTACTTGCAGGCTCTGCTGGCTTAATTACAGCTTGTATTGTACTATTCAATGCAGAGCGGAGAATGGAACCGGCAAGAATTTCTGCAATTTTCCTTTAAAATTCTGCTGTTTTTTCGGCTGTTCTTTTGCCTTAGGGGCTTTAAAGGAAATCAACTGTGCAGTAATGGAGGAGTGCATTAAAATGCAACCAGATAGATAACTTTTCATAATTAATTTACAAATGTACAGCATTTGGTGTATGCATACATATATTTGTGTATGTGTGTATGCTTGTGTGTATATGTATATACAGGTCCTTCTCAAAAAATTAGCATATTGTGATAAAGTTCATTATTTTCTGTAATGTACTGATAAACATTAGACTTTCAGATATTTTAGATTCATTACACACAACTGAAGTAGTTCAAGCCTTTTCTTGTTTTAATATTGATGATTTTGGCATACAGCTCATGAAAACCCCAAAATCCTATCTCAAAAAATTAGCATATTTCATCCGACCAATAAAAGAAAAGTGTTTTTAATACAAAAAAAGTCAACCTTCAAATAATTATGTTCAGTTATGCACTCAATACTTGGTCGGGAATCCTTTTGCAGAAATGACTGCTTCAATGCGGCGTGGCATGGAGGCAACCAGCCTGTGGCACTGCTGAGGTGTTATGGAGGCCCAGGATGCTTCGATAGCGGCCTTAAGCTCATCCAGAGTGTTGGGTCTTGCGTCTCTCAACTTTCTCTTCCCAATATCCCACAGATTCTCTATGGGGTTCAGGTCAGGAGAGTTGGCAGGCCAATTGAGCACAGTAATACCATGGTCAGTAAACCATTTACCAGTGGTTTTGGCACTGTGAGCAGGTGCCAGGTCGTGCTGAAAAATGAAATCTTCATCTCCATAAAGCTTTTCAGCAGATGGAAGCATGAAATGCTCCAAAATCTCCTGATAGCTAGCTGCATTGACCCTGCCCTTGATAAAACACAGTGGACCAACACCAGCAGCTGACATGGCACCCCAGACCATCACTGACTGTGGGTACTTGACACTGGACTTCAGGCATTTTGGCATTTCCCTCTCCCCAGTCTTCCTCCAGACTCTGGCACCTTGATTTCCGAATGTACTTTGGACCACTGAGCAACAGTCCAGTGCTGCTTCTCTGTAGCCCAGGTCAGGCGCTTCTGCCGCTGTTTCTGGTTCAAAAGTGGCTTGACCTGGGGAATGCGGCACCTGTAGCCCATTTCCTGCACACGCCTGTTCACGGTGGCTCTGGATGTTTCTACTCCAGACTCAGTCCACTGCTTCCGCAGGTCCTCCAAGGTCTGGAATCGGTCCTTCTCCACAATCTTCTTCAGGGTCCGGTCACCTCTTCTCGTTGTGCAGCGTTTTCTGCCACACTTTTTCCTTCCCACAGACTTCCCACTGAGGTGCCTTGATACAGAACTCTGGGAACAGCCTAATCGTTCAGAAATTTCTTTCTGTGTCTTACCCTCTTGCTTGAGGGTGTCAATGATGGCCTTCTGGACAGCAGTCAGGTCGGCAGTCTTACCCATGATTGCGGTTTTGAGTAATGAATCAGGCTGGGAGTTTTTAAAAGCCTCAGGAATCTTTTGCAGGTGTTTAGAGTTAATTAGTTGATTCAGATGATTAGGTTAATAGCTCGTTTAGAGAACCTTTTCATGATATGCTAATTTTTTGAGATAGGAATTTTGGGTTGTCATGAGCTGTATGCCAAAATCAGCAATATTAAAACAAGAAAAGGCTTGAACTACTTCAGTTGTGTGTAATGAATCTAAAATATATGAAAGTCTAATGTTTATCAGTACATTACAGAAAATAATGAACTTTATCACAATATGCTAATTTTTTGAGAAGGACCTGTATATATATATATATATATATATATATACATATATATATATATATACACACACATATAGTAAAAAATTGGATTGCAAGCATAATTTGTTTCAGAAACATGCTTGTAATCCAAAGCACTTGTATATCAAAGCAAACTTCCCCATAAGAAATAATGGAAACTAAAATGATTCATTCCACAACGATTTATTCATAGGTCCTTCAGTATATAGTCCATATAAAAAGATTATAGCAATGTGATAGGTTGTGTAACCATAAAATGTCCATCCACAAATGGGAGCCTCCACAAGGGGGTTGGAAGCAAAGAGGAGAGAGGCGCCTCTAAGTGTAGCAATATGTTGCTAAATGTTGTACCTTCATTAAATGTAACCATATTGCTACACTTAGAGGTGCCTCTCTTCTCTTTTAAACTCAGTTGTGACATGACGCTACTTGTATATCAAGGCATTTCTTGTATATCAAGTCAAAATTTATTAAAAAATGTTGCTTGTCTTACAAAATGCTCTCAAACCAAGTTACTCTCAAACCAAGGTTTTATATATAATACCTAGCTACTAAAGAACCTGATTGTTATGGGCAGTACGATCACTGTTCACTCATACTTCATACCCACCATTGGGGTATATATTTTGTGACTTAATGTAGCATTCACAAAATATTCCCAGGTGAACCTACTATGAAGGTTCTTGTTCAGACTGTTAGTTATAGGGTGTCAACGCTCTGTTCCTCTGTCACACTTGTGCCCCTGTTATATACTGCCCTAGTGCAGACTACAAGTGGCCATGCCATCACACATTGTGCTGGCTTGTTTCACATTTGTTATTATCAGGAAGACCGTTCAGAGTTAAAATGTGCAGCTGACACTGGACCCGGTGCATGCAAAAGGTGAAAACAGGTTGGTATGCAAAAATAGGACTTTTTTATGATACACTGTGCTTTAGACCAGTGTTTCTCAACTCCAGTCCTCAAGGTGCCCCAACAGGTCATGTTTTAAGGTATTCCATTATTTTGCACAGGTGATTTGATCAGTTTCACCGCCTTAGTAATTACCACAGTCGTTTCATCTGAGGGAAATCCTGAAAACAGGACCTGTTGGAGGGCGTTGAGGACTGGAGTTGAGAAACACTGCTTTAGACAATAGATTTACTCCAAATAGCATTTAGATACAGTTGCAAAAATAATATGTGAACCCTTTTGGAATGATATAGATTTCTGCACAAATTGGTCATAAAATGTGATCTGATCTTCATCTAAGTCACAACAATAGACAATCACAGTCTGCTTAAACTAATAACACACAAAGAATTAAATGTTGCCATGTTTTTTTTGAACACACCATGTAAACATTCACAGTGCAGGTGGAAAAAGTATGTGAACCCCTAGACTAATGACATCTCCAAGAGCTAATTGGAGTGAGGTGTCAGCCAACTGAAGTCCAATCAATGAGATGAGATTGGAGGTGTTGGTTACAGCTGCCCTGCCCTATAAAAAACACACACCAGTTCTGGGTTTGCTTTTCACAAGAAGCATTGCCTGATGTGAATGATGCCTCGCACAAAAGAGCTCTCAGAAGACCTACGATTAAAGCCGTGTACACACGATCGGTTTTACCGATGAAAACAGTCCGATGGACTGTTTTCATCGGACAAACCGATCGTGTATGGGCCCCATCGGTCTTTTTTCCATCGGTGTGAAAAAATAGAACGTTTTAAATTTTTCCGATGGGAAAAAAAAACGATAGCAAAATCCGATCGTCTGTGTGGAAATCCATCGGATAAAAAACCCACGCATGCTCAGAATCAAGTCGACGCATGCTCAGAAGCATTGAACTTCATTTTTCTCGGCTCATCGGAGTGTTTTACGTCACCGCGTTTGAAACGGTCGGTTTTTTGACTGATGGTGTGTGGGCAAGACTGATGGAAGACAGTTTCATCGGATTTCCGATGGAAAAAAACATTGGATTAGAATCCATAGGATATCCGATCGTGTGTACAGGGCTTCAGAATTGTTGACTTGCATAAAGCTGGGAAGGGTTATAAAAGTATCTCCAAAAGCCTTGCTGTTCCTCAGTCCACGGTAAGACAAATTGTCTATAAATGGAGAAAGTTCAGCACTGCTGCTACTCTCCCTAGGAGTGGGCGTCCTGTAAAGATGACTGCAAGAGCACAGCGCAGACTGCTCAATTAGGTGAAGAAGAATCCTAGAGTGTCAGCTAAAGACTTACAAAAGTCTCTGGCATATGCTAACATTCCTGTTAGTGAATCTACGATACGTAAAACACTAAACAAGAATGGATTTCATGGGAGGATACCACAGAGGAAGCCACTGCTGTCCAAAAAAAACATTGCTGCACGTTTACAGTTTGCACAAGAGCACTTTAATGACACAGCAGTACTGGCAAAATATTCTGTGGACAGATGAAACCAAAGTTGAGTTGTTTGGAAGAAACACACAACACTATGTGTGGAGAAAGAGAGGCACAGCACATCAACATCAAAACCTCATCCCAACTGTGAAGTATAGTGGTGGGGGCATCATGGTTTGGGGCTGCTTTGCTGCGTCAGGGCCTGGACGGATTGCTATCATCGAAGGAAAAATTAATTCCCAAGTTTATCAAGACATTTTGCAGGAGAACTTAAGGCCATCTGTCCACCAGCTGAAGCTGCAGAAATCCATATCATTCCAAAAGGGTTCACATACTTTTTTTTGCAACTGTATACTCCAACAAGCTTCCCGTGTGTGAGGCGGTCTTTATTTAGCAGTGGTTACAGGCGTCATGGGTTGGATTAAATTGTTTCTCTGAAGGGGATCCTAAAACATTAGATCTGTTCTGTCTGGTAACTGCATCATAATCTCGATATTTATCAGAAGAGGAGACTTCTCTTACCGGTACTGGGTAACTGCCGGGTTGGCCTTGGCTGCACAGTGAAACTTCACCACGTTATCCTCCAGAACTGGCTGCGGATCCACTGTCAGATTGACCAGCGGTGGATCTGAAAGTGCACAGAACATCAGTTTATACTGTAGGTTCAGGGTCCAAGATTCACAACAGTATCAATAATAGTGAATTTTTACATATTTGCTAATCTGCCAAAAATGGATTTATCAGTTATAGGTGGAATCTAGCTAAACAGAGACACACACTGGGGTTGATTTTATCAAAGGCAAATAGAATGGGCACGGTGCAAGTGCAGTTGCGCTAATTTTCCCCAGAGCTTAGTAAATGTGGTGAGGCTTCACTTTGTAAAGAACACTCAATCAGGTGGAAAATAAATAAAAAAACAGCATTTGCTTGAACATGATTGGATGATGGAAATCAGCAGAGCTTCACCATGTTTGCTAAGCTCTGGAGAAAATGAGTGCAACTGAACTTGCAAAGAGCACAATCTATTTGCCTTTAGTAAATCAACCAAACTGACTTGTTGAATTCCTTGTGGACGTGATGCCATCATTTATGACTCTTTAACCACCCACTTGTGGTGCTTTAGCCCACCTTGGGGTATTTGACCCTTCCATTGTATTCTTTACAATATAAATTTGTAGTATTAAAACGGGTCAATATAGAGGCCCCATATCAAGGCTCTGGAAGGTGTGCGTACAAGGGAACTCAAGCACAGGGATTTCACCATCAGAAATGATAGAAAGGATTTAGGTAGTTGGACTCTCTAGCATCCACCAAACACTGACATAAAATCAGAGTCAGATGGACTATCACTATACAGACTGATCTGACCCATCTTCCCTCATAGTTACCAACTCCCCCTAATATTAAAGTGATAGTAAAGGTTCACGTTTTTTTAAAAATAAAAAACATGACTTACCTCCACTGTGCAGCTCGTTTTGCACAGAGTGGCCCCGATCGTCCTCTTCTGGTGTCCTAGGGCGGCTCTCGCGGCTCCTCCATGCAATAGCTAACCCCCTCTGGGAAGCTCTCTCCCGAGGGGGTTACCTTGCGGGCGCGCTCCCATGGCATACAATCGGCGTCCATAGCCGCCAATTGTATGACTCGGTCCCGCCCCCCGGCGGCCGCGTCATTGAATTTGATTGGCAGCAGCGGGAGCCAATGGCTGCGCTGCTATAAATCTATCCAATGAAGAGCCAAGAAGCCGCGGGGAAAACGACGCGGGATCGTGCCCACGGAAGTTTGGGGCTTAGGCAAGTAAAACGGGGGCTCGGGGGGGCCAGAGAGTGCACGGTGTTTTTTTACCATAGGATGCATTAAGGTGAAAAAACATGAGGCTTTACAACCCCTTTCATTTTCAGGTTTTAAAGATTTATCTTCGGAAATACTGAGCACTTAAACTCAGTTTTTTTCAAGCTGACCAGCATTTGCTATACTATATATATATATATATATATATATATATATATATTTTACATCCCAAATTCGATTTTTGTATTTCTTTATTTGAGACTTTTCTAAAATAACATGATATGCAAAAAGTCTTTTAAATTTTCTAAATCATAATGGGACACGTGCCTTGCTATTTTCCTTCTAGACATCCATGTTCGCATTTAGGAAAAGCATAAAATAGACACAGAAGACTTTTGGCAGATAAAGGCAAGTAGCCTGCCCCTCCCCCCACTTACCTTTTGTATGCGTGTTTTTTTATATATATTAGTCCAAGGATAGACAGAAATTACTCTAAACAGATCCACAAGGAAATTTTGTTATTGAATTGTAATAAAAACAGCCGCCTCCACCAAGGTGGGCGGAGTAGGGTCAGGAGCGGGTGAAACACATTTTCGGAGATGTTTTTATCCCAATGGAACAGCAGTACATTTTTCTAGTGGATCAGTTTTGAGTGCTGGCTGTTTGAATTTAGGTCTTGCCTGCATTTGAAGGGAGTGTTGCCATGCGCTATCCGCAATGGTCTAGAAAGGAACCCGCCAGATCAAGTAAGCTGATCACCAGCTGCCATAAATACCTACAGCTGTGCTCAAAACTTTGCACACCCTGGCAGAAATTGTGACATTTTATCATTAATATTGAAATTATAACTGATCATGCCGAAAAAAACTTTTTTATATAAGGATAGTAATCATATGAAGCCATTTTAACTTTTAACTTTTTAAATCATAATGATAATAGAAAGCACCCAAATGGCTCTAATCAAAAGTTTACACACCCTGGAATGTTTGGCCTTGGTACAGACATACAAGGTGACGCACACAAGTTAAAATATCGATTAAAGGTTAATTTCCCACATCTGTGGCTTTTTAGATTGCAATTAGTGTGTGTGTATAAATATTCAATGGGTTTGTTAGCTTTCATGTGAATGCACTGAGCAGACTAGATACTGAGCCAGAACTGTCAAAAGACCTGCATAAGAATGTATTGTAATTTTATAAAGAAGGAAAAAAAAGATATCCGAAGCCTTATAGTGGTTGTAAACCCTTACAGACCACTTTTACCTACAGGTAAGCCTAGATTAAAGCCGGCCATACACGGTTCGAATTTCGCATCGTTAGTGAGCTGCAGCAACAGCCTATTTTCGTGCGGCAATCAAATTTAAGGAATCTGACATGTTGGAAATTTTTTGAAAAACAAACGATGCGCATGTGCAAGAAAAGAAAATTCCCAGAGAGAAAAGAATATTCCCGGCCGAATTTCGAAAATCAATGGTGGCATCATTGGATTACAAAAAAAAACTTTCTGATTTTAAAAAAGAAAATTCGTTCGAAAATCGACCGTATATGGCCTGCTTAAGGCTTACCTGTAGGTGCAAGAAATATCTCCTAAACCTACACAGTTTGGGAGATATTTGCAAAAGACAGGCACGGATGTCTACGGCGCATGCGCCGTAGACAATGACGCGCAGGTGCACTGAGCGTGCCGTTTCTAACGGCAATCGTGCCGTTAGTGGCAGGAGTGACATCATCGCGGCTCCGGCCAGTCACATTGCCGGAAGTCCCCAGAAGTCACTCCGGGAGAGATGGCGCCGACGGAGGAGGGGAACGAGGACCGCTGTGAGGGCTTCGATCTCAGGTAAGTAATTCATAATGAGCTAGTTTTTTTTGTTTTTTTCCAGAGGGTTTACTTCCTCTTTAAATTTGCCAGTAAGCACTGCTCAATCATTTATTACGAAGTGGAAAATTTGGGGACTCCTGATACTAAGCCAAGGTCAGGGTCACCTTGACCCTACCTTTGCCAAGGTCAAGAAAGATTGCAACCACAACTGCCAGAGGAATTGTTCGGGATACAGAGAAAGACTCACAGGTAACCTCAAGAGAAATACATGTAGCTCTGGGAAAGGAAGGTGTGGTTGTTTTTAAGGAGCACACTACGATACTTGAACAAAAATTATCTGCATGGTCTAGTTGCCAGAAAGAAGCCTTTACTGCGGCAATGCCAGAGTTGCTGTTCACAGTCAATGTGGATCGTGCAAGCAGGTTCGCAGATGGGCAGATGTAATACCACCAGTTGAGACATCTGTTTATGACACTGCTACTCTTAGCCTCCGTTACCTATTTTTTTACATTGCCTGGAGATATTTTCCTCTCATTATGAAGCCAGCTACTTGTGTATCAGATATGGCTATATTTCTGATCTCACAGTGCAAGTTATTTAACACCAGACATAATCTTTATATGAGCAAAATCACTAAAAATCACATTCATAGGAGCTCATTTAAGGGGACTGCCGTGTGAGGTCTCAGTATTTCCCAGGAGAAATGGAGTTAATTCTAATTATTTTCCAACGTGTGTTCTTCCGTTCCAGATGCAGTTTGCAGCCGTTAATAGTATTTTTAATTGCTTTTCTGTGCAAGCAATTCAGAGCAAGCAAGATCTTTATTCACAATCTCATTTCAAAGTCTTCTGATAGCTATTCCCTCTTTCATCCATCCAATTAGTATGTCCCGAAAAGTAGATGCTGCTTAATACCCAGCAATTCCGGTGCCTTCACTCATAAGTGAAACACAACTATTAATACTATTGTTCTGCAAAATTTAGACAATTATTTGGACTATTCAAAGGCAGCAGACTGGGATCCGACCTCTTACAAAAGGGAGGAACATTTATTTTTCCAAACATCTGAAACACAGACTTTCTATGCCGTACATAGTTTCATTCTGTAACCAAAGTTGACAACATGAAAGAGAGTCAAGTTCCTGTACAACCACAATTAGTTTGTCGTTCAGACACTTTGATAAATGAGGCCCCTTGTTCCTGTTTGTGATTTTCAGTACTCAAACGGTATTGTTTCCCCCCTCCATGTTAAATAGAAGTATCCTCCATTACTGTTCTCTTAGCTTAGTGCAATGTCAGACTAGCGATCCTGTCACTAGTGGAAACTTGCCATCAACAGGATTGATAAAATCTTAAGACCCTTGAAATGTGTTGGCTTAATTTATTTTTATATACAGTATCTCACAAAAGTGAATACACCCCTCACATTTTTGTAAATATTTTATTATATCTTTTCATGTGACAACACTGAAGAAATTATAATTTGCTACAATGTTAAGTAGTGAGTGTACAGCTTGTATAACAGTGTAAATTTGCTGTCCCCTTTAAAATAACTCAACACACAGCCATTAATGTCTAAACCGCTGGCAACAAAAGTGAGTATTTTGAGGGGACAGCAAATTTACACTATAAGGCCCGTTTAGGCGGACCTGGACGGACGCTCCATACAGTTCTGTGGAGCGACGGATGTCAGCGGTGACATGTCCGCTGACATCCCATCGGCTCCGCTCCGCTAAATTCAGACGGATGGAAACCCTATTTTTCATCCGTCTGGTGGATTGGAGCAGATGAAAAACGGACAGGTGGATCCGTTTTCTTCCGATGGCAGAGGTCGGAGATCTGACAGGTCCGTCTCTCCACAGTGAGCAGAGATGGACCTGTCATCTGCCGGCTCAGCTGGGATCAACAGAGCAATCCCCGCTGAGCAAACGGAGTCCATCAAAACGGACAGCCCTGTGTGAAAGGGGTCTTATACAAGCTGTAAACTCACTACTTTACATTGTAGCAAACTGTCATTTCTTCAGTGTTGTCACATGAAAATATTAAATAAAATATTTACAAAAATGTGAGGGGTCTACTCACTTTGTGAGCTATTATGAACTAAAAGGATTTGGACTCTCAACCATTGGCGTGGTGTACCTTCTCATCTTAAAGCCCAACTCCAGGTAACTTGAAAATTATCCCTTGCAGTGGGGCTGAGCACACACTGCAAGGGTTAATTGCCTCTTTAGTTTAGTTTAGGCGAGAGTATAGGTGCTTTTACTTACCTGATCCTCTACTCACCTGGAGGATGGAGCTTCCCCACATATCAGTGGGGGACTGTCTCCTGGTATCATTACATCCAATGCAGGGCTATTGATCTTTTATTGGTCTTGATGACATCAGGACCTTAGACCAGGGGTAGGCAATCTCGGAACTCCAGCTGTGGTGAAACTACAAATCCCATCATGCCTCTGCCTCTAGGAGTCATGCCTGTGATTGTCAGGGTCTTGCAATTTCTCATGGGACTTGTAGTTTCACCACAGCTGGAGGGCCGAAGTTGCCTACCCCTGCCTTAGACCACGGAGCATAGGGTAGAAGGTGCTATTGGGCTAGTCTAGCAGCATTTGAGGATAAGGTAACTAATTATTACTTAAAAATCCTCTAGACCTAAATGAGCAATTAACCCCTTCTCATCTTGTTATATTGATAGCGCTTTACCAGACAGGAAGTAAGGGGAACCCTTCAACAGTAACAAAACAGAAATGAAAATGTTACCTTAATCGTAGAGTACAAGGTACAGATAGCCTATTCATACACCATGGGTTATAGCTTTGTACCTTCAGTTCTTTATCAAAGTATTAAAGCCTAGAATGCCTATCAGATTTTAAATTTATGTCTGTGTCCCTGTTACAGATTTTTTTCATGACTTCCTTTGTGGGGAAACCGCTGCCGCTGTGGCAGGAAGTGAGGGTAAATCTTCCTAACAGAGCCTCTGATTTTATTAAAATCCAACAGGAGCTGTAATCCTCCCCCATGCTATCCAAAACTAAAAAAAAAAAAAGTTTTTGGCTAGACATACACTCTATCATGTTCTAGCAGAGCTGGCAAAATCCCAAATGTATAGTAATGAGCTTCTGATAAAATACAGGGTCAACTGTCACATGGACATTAACTACATTGGGAGAAACAATTTCCCAGCATAAACAGTTAGTAGGGCTGATCTGTATTTTAACAGATTGGTCATGTTGAGCACAGGAGATGGCAGGAGAGCAGAGGAGGTGGCAGGAGAGCAGGGGAGGTGGCAGGAGAGCAGAGGAGATGGCAGGAGAGTAGAGGCAGGAGAGGTTCCTGCTCCAGCTACACCCTCTCCACCACAGCTCCTGGGGGAAGGGGACCTCTCCTGTCTCTGGGTCGGACTAGCCCTGGTATTGGACTATGTAGCTAAAGAAATAAACGTTACTTCTATATCCTATTCATTTTACATTCAAGCTTTTTATGAAACTTATGTGGATGGTTCAGGGTTGGTATAATTGCCCATGTGTTCGTTTCCTTTACTAAATAGATCATATCTGGACATGTCATTGCAACATCTGTCAATTTATTAATAGATTAATAAACAAATAATATATAAAAAAATATACAGAGAAGTACGATAATCAATACTTTGGTCCTTCTAATGTTGAGATCAAAACACTGATTTGATACGTTATTCTGTTTAAGCTCTTGAATTATTGTTCTCTGAGGGAGCAGAATACTGCGCATCTCGCTCTCACCTCTATTCACTTGGAAACAAAAATCAATTCTGTAAATAGTAACAATGAACATGAAGCTTAGATGGAATGACAGCCTGTTCATTGGGTAAGAATAATCGTGGGTGTCAGTCACAACACTTTGATCCTCATTAGGGATGAGCTTCGAGTTCGAGTTGAACCCATGTTCGAATCGAACATCGTCTGTTCGGCCGTTCGCTGAATTCCGAACATTATGGGCCGTTCGCACCAAATTCGAGTGGCGTTTCACGGCCCATAATTTACTGCGGCATTGCAGTGCATTGCTGGCTGATGATTGGCCAAGCATGCACTATGACCCGCATGCTTGGCCAATCACAGCGCCGTAAGTACAGAGAGCCGTAATTGGACAAAGCCAGGGTGGCTTTGGCCAATCATGGCTCAGAGGAGTAGGTACACACCCCACACTATATAAGGCCGCCGGCTTGGCGGCCTTGTGTAGTGTGTTGCGGCATTGGTTAAAGGAAAGAGACAGAGAGAGAGAGACAGTGTAATTTGATTTGAGTTAGATAGAGCAGGCAGGCGAGTCAGTTAGCTGCAGTTACAGTGTGTAGAGGATATATATGCATCCTAGGTGTTGTATATATATTTACAAACTGTATTCAGTTTAGCTAGATCCGTTCCTGTTATTCTCTATACTGACAGGCAGGCAGGTGATTGTGCTAGCTGCAGTGTTTCACTTAGTGTACTGTGTCATTTGCACAGTGTGCACCAAAAGCTTACCTGAATACAATTGCTGGTGTTCTGATACAAATACAGGTAGGGTGTCAGGTCACCTGAGTTGCCAGATGACAGATGCACACCGTAGGTCAGGAGTGCACCACAAGGTAGTGAACCCTATGGCTTACTGCTGCAGATGGAACACTGGGTGGTTATGGATGGCAGATCCACTGGAGCACAACAGGGATCCCAGAGGGAGCTAGAGCCCAAGATTCCCCAGGGTGCAGAGTCTAAGATTCAGCAGGTGTTCACCAGAGCCTCTAGTGGTGAGGATGGCCTAAGCTGCAGCTGGATCCAGGTCGCGGCCCCCGGAGTCCCCTAGCTCACGCTCCGTGGGGTATAGAGGATAGAGGGGAAGCAGAAGCTCAGGATACAAGAGGTAGTGAGGAGATAAGCCAAGGTCAGGGCGACAAGCAGACAAGGATAAACAAAGGACACGCCAAGGTCACAAGCTGTCATGGTCTGGAGTCAGGCCAGTAGCTATAGCAGCAGAGCAGGTATTCACACAGGTCACCCTGGCTGATGACACAGGTTCACCTGAGGTGCGGGGTCTAAGCACTAACCGGTATTCACCAGAGCTCCTAAAGGTGGAGATGGGCTTCGCTGCGTGTCAGTGCCAGGTCGCGGTCCTCAGATTAGCCCCACCAGGGGGTGAGCAAGCCGGGGTCCAGAAACAGATAACACAGGTAGGGATCAAGCAGAAGCGTAGTCGGGGACGAGCCAAAAGTCGGTAACAGATAGTTGCAGGTTGGAATTCAGCAGAAGCGTAGTCGGGGACGAGCCAAAAGTCGGTAGTGAGTGGTAGCAAAGATGCGGTCGGCAGCAGTAGACAGGAGCAAGATATTGGCTGGTGAAGACACAATATTCTGGCAACCAGGAAGTGCAGGGACATGGCTTAAATCAGGAAGTTCCTGGGAGGAGCAAAGGGTTCAAGGTTCAAGGCAAACAAGATTCAAGACAAGAAAGATCATTCAAGGAATTGTCTAATGAACTATCCAAGGAGCTGTCCAGCATTCCAGGTGGCTCAGCAAGTAGAGTCACCACCAGACACACCAGAGGTCCCAGGTTCAAGCCCAGGTCCTAACACAAGCAGGGATAGTCGAGAACAAGCCAAGATCGGTACACAGAGATAAACGTAGCACACGGCAAGCAGGAAACCAAACACACAATGCTTAACAAACAACGTTGATCAGCAAGCCAGACTTGCAGTGCACAGGTTAATATAGAGTTCTCTGATAGGGCCTGGGGTGGAGCCATACTGGGAGGAGAGATTATAAAAGCAGCCAGGTGAGAGAGTCTGGCCTCTAAGGTGAACACATGAAGAGGAAGATAAGATGGCAGACAAACATTACTGCATATCCATGACACAGGGAGCTGCAGTATTTTGCTTTAGTGTCCTTTGCACAGTGTGCACCTAAAGCTTACCTCAATACAATTGCTGGTGTTCTCATACAAATACCACAGGCAGGGAGCTGCAGTATTTTCAGTTAGTGTACTGTGTCATCCATATTGCCGGGACCAGACATTACATTACCCACTTCAATACCCAGCCATAGTAATATGACGTCCACAGATGGGATCTCTTATCCTGGGTGGACGTCATATGATGTCCTGGGTTTGAAGGGGGATATCTGAATGATGCCTGCAGCTAGAGGCATCATTCAGATATCCTTTTGTTCTGCCGGCGATTCTGTACACCATAAGAATGATCATAGTGGCGGTTCCGCCGCTTGATCGTTCTTATAGGCGGTGGGAGGGGACATCCCCCCCTTCCGCCGCCAACCGGTGCTTCTCCGGGCTCTCCCGTGCCATTGGGGACCCGGAGAGAATCGTCCGGCGCCGGTGGTGGGTCACGTGACGAGCATCTGGTCACCAGTCATCTCTATGACCGCCGGAGGCCCCGGGAGCGATGTGATGACGTCACGCCCGGGTCCTCAGATGTAAACAAAGCCGCCATTGCGGCTAGTAAACGTGAGATCAGTGAAAAAAAAATCACGATCTCATGTTTTCCAGCCTGGAGGAGAGATGTGGGGTCTTATTGACCCCACATCTCTCAATAAAGAGGACTGTCACACACATTCCTATTACAAGGGATGTTTACATTCCTTGTAATAGGAATATAAGTGATCAAAAAAAAAAAAGTAAAATAAGTGTAAAAAAATAAATAAGTAAAAAAAAAAACTTAAAACGCCCCGGTAGCTCGCGATCAGAAGCGAATGCACACGTAAGTCCCATCCACATATGTAAACGCCGTTCAAACCACATATGTGAGATATCGGCGCGTGCGTTAGAGCGCGTGCAACAATTCTAGCACTAGACCTCCTCTAACTCTAACCTGGTAACCTGTAAAAACATTTAAAGCGTCGCCTATGGAGATTTTTAAGTACCGAAGTTTGGCGCCATTCCATGAGTGTGCGCAATTTTAAAGCGTGACATGTTAGGTATCTATTTACTCGGCGTAACATCATATTTCATATTTTCCCCAAAAATTGGGCTAACTTTACTGTTTTGTTATTTTTTAATTCATGAAACCATTTTTTTTCCCAAAAAAAGGCGTTTGAAAAATTATTCCGCAAATACCGTGCAAGAAAAAAAGTTGCAATGACCGTCATTTTATTCCGTAGGGTGTCTGTTAAAAAAAAATATATAATGTTTGGGGGTTCTGAGTAATTTTCTAGCAAAAGAATGATGATTTGTACATGTAGGAGAGAAGTGCTAGAATAGGCCCGGTATGGAAGTGGTATAAAAAGCCCTGTATGGAAGTGGTTAAAGCCGCAAGCAGTTTTAAATTACTTTTTTTCCTTTATTATTATTATTTAGGTACTTATATAGCGCCGTCAATTTACGCAGCACTTTACATATACATTGTACATTCACATCGGTCCCTACCCTCAAGGAGCTTACAATCTAAAGTCCCTAACTCACATTCATATACTAGGGCCAATTATTTATTTTTTTAGACAGAAGCCAATTAACCTACCAGCATGTCTTTAGAAATGTCATTTTGTGCAGGGACAGTTCTAAACACGGGAAACACGTGGCACTTCACAGGAATACTATAGAAACCCCCCAGGTATGATATTTAAAGGAATATTTCACTTTTTTTTTTCACTTTAGGCATCATTAAAATCACAGCTCCCGAAAAAAACAGCCTTTTTTAAAACTTTTTTGCATTGATACATGTCCCCTGGGGCAGGACCCGGGTCCCCAAACCCTTTTTAGGACAATAACTTGCATATTAGCCTTTATAATTAGCACTTTTGATTTTGAACGTTCGAGTCCCATAGACTTTAATAGGGTTCTAAAGTTCGCGCAAACTTTCGGTCCGTTTGCAGGTTCTGGTGCGAACCGAACCGGGGGGGTGTTCGGCTCATCCCTAATCCTCATATATGTCCGGTGTTTTCCATATTTAAATCAAAGTAATTCTGTTCTTTTCTCTGCAATGTTCCTTCATTTAGGTTCCTTGTAGTTGATCTATCCAAACAATTGTATTATTTCCTTACTAAAAGTCTGTACATTATATCCATGCAAAGGATAAGGCAGCCCCATTCAAGTTTATTGGGATGTAGCGGCTACATGGACACAGCCTCTGGTTCCAATTTAAGAGTCGTGTGGGTACATGGTGCATACAATGTATGCGTTTGGGACCAGCGGCTGTGTCCGTGCAGCAGCTGCATCCCAACAGACATGAATGGGCCGCCTTTACACAGATGCATGCAACACCTGTGCATCCCATGAAGGCAAACACTGGATGTATGCCCATGTGAACGGGGTCTAATTCCTATTATTGTCAGCTGCATCTGGTGACCGAAATGTGGAATAGTTTTCTGAAATACCTCAGTGAGAAAATACGCATTTTGGCCACTAGATGAAGCTGATGATTATAGGAATCACTCTTGTAGCGGTACCCTCACTCTCCCTCTTTCCTACGGTGTATGGCTTGCATCTAGGGGTACCTGGGAGAGGGGAGTGCAGGGACACTACACCAAGCTCTTCCCTCGTGTGTATAAGAGGGTTGAGCAAAGTTAGTTGAATTACCTCCGGGTCTGTCCACTGCATACGAAGCCTCAGTTGTCCCATGGAGATGTGTCTGCCAATAATAGAGCCCCACACCAATCGAAAGTCCAACACTCCTTTATTTCTCATACAGTACGGTGAACACACTCAGTTGAACTTCCAATAACAGACGAACATGGGGTGGGGGAACGAGTAGGCCCAGGCACAACTAAGCTCTCCTATTCCTTTTTAGCGAATAGGCCTGGCGCACGGTCTCTGTCACCGACCGTGAGAGTGGTCTCTGCCACAGACCGGATGAACTGTTGAGGCCCCTGCCACTGACCAGAGTGAAATAGTTGGACCGCTGCCACCGGTCATTGAATGTGGACTGAACTTTCTCTTTGAATTTGGCCCCTGTTCGGGAAAGATATCCCTCCGGGCGGTCTCCAGAGGTACACCCGGCACTGGCAATCTGCTGCACCAGGTCTTCGGGTGAGTCCCTCCTCCGGTTCCTTACGCCTCTGGACTCGGGTGCCCCACTCCCGGGGCCCCCTAGGATGATCCCTCCCTTGCGGGACCCAGCGGAAGGTACTGGGCCCCAGGCCTCCGGCTGAGTACCTCACCCCAGACTGACGGTGTCTGGGATGGAACACGAACTCCAAGTGCCCAGGCCTAGACCGCCTGGACACCGACCGCAACAACAGCCCTCAGGCTGAAGGTGCCTGGGACTCTCACCTCGTGGCAAAGATGTCCACCCCCTTTATACCCTCCCCCAGGATGCACGGCGGGTTCCCCACCCCGCCGTACAACCGCTGCGAGAGGTCACAAAGGGTACGGCACTGCAGTGATGGTTCAACCCCGCCCAAAGTGACAGCGCCACCTGCTGGGCCGCAGGGAACTATGCATCACTGGTGTCCTCACCAGTTTAAAAAGTACATACCCGCTACACTCTATTACAGAAATGATGCCCCAAATTCATGAAACCTGCACAAATATGTGGGACATTCGTTCAACAAATGTTTTATAAATAGACCCCAAATGTGTCTCTATTCACAAAGTATCAATGATTTGTTTTCTATCGAAAATTATGAAAGAATGACTTTGCAAGGAACCTGTTGCTTTCCTGAAGATTTTATGGAATGCCACAAAGTCACCTGCAGACAAGTAATATTTTTTCATGTCTTGGCTAGATGTGCAGCTATAAAGCACACAACAGAATCAGCCATGGGGTCAATATTCACTGCGTTCTAACATGCGGATGGGTTAGTTTTCTTGACATAGTGGTAACCTGCAAAATGCATTGTGTGTGGATCAGTCCCCCTCAAAAGGTTTGAATAGGCGTGACTAAAATGTAACCTCCCTCTGGTCTTCTTTATCATGTCCCAGCATTCATTTTTTTCTTCTAACCTGTTCCAGAAGAGTGAAAAAAAAAATGGAATTACTACCTGTGATGGAATCATCAGGCTTTTACAATTGATCCTATTGATATACTGTAGCTACACCACCTGGCACTTATGGATCGAAGAACCTGTTCTCTTCACACAATGTACGAGCGGGCTCTTTGGAGTCAAAGCAACAGCATGCTTGCTGGGAAATAAATCAATATAAGCATGTGCAGAAGGACAGGGAGGGTTTGACACATCACACAGAGCAGACAACGCTGCCTGGGATTTTAGAGAAGCAGAGGAACCACATTGTCATTTCAAACAGGAAGTTAGGAGCTCACTGGATTTCTGGCAGAACAACAGGTGTTTTTGTGCACTTGTATCATTTTTACAGGGATACAGCGTGGGAAAGCGTGGGAAAATGTGCATTTATTGGAATGATGTACTGATTTTTTTGTATAAACATATGGTATAGCCTCAGTCCTAGCAAAGTTACAACCTACACTTCTCCCCTGCCTGTGCCACATGGGGAGAAAGTGGTTTAACTAAGATTAAAGGGAGGTTAGAAGGAAGACCGATGTTGAACACAGGTCACAAGGAAGAATGTTCTAAAATGACCACCAGAGTAAAGACGTTTTTGAACGCCATTATAGTAGCTGATGCTTAATTGTAAACAAAATGTGGAACATATCTAAAAGTCCAAACTTTTTTCCGTTAGGGTTTGGATGGAGTGTTAGGGGTTAGAACCTCTGTCAATTGGTAGGATGGATGGGTTTAATCCTGCTTGACCCCTCCACCACACATACAATGTTGGACTGATGTAAGGCCCATTGGTTGTTTTGGCCTCTTTTGGAATATAACTGAACATGTTTCACAACACGTTCCTGGTACTCATTGATGGACTTCCATGGATTCCTGTCTTAACTCCTCACCCTTTAAATATGCCATTGTTGATGAATTCTTGTTTACTGTTTATAATGACAGAGCCATTTTGCAATCTCTTGTATTACATTATAATATTTATTATATGTGTAGCGGTCTCCTCACTCCACTCTCGTTTCGTCTCGTCTCTTGTCTAGGGGTATTTTAGAGGGGAGAGAGCGGGGATACCACGCCTGGCCTCCACCACATGTGTCAGTGCGGTATAAGCAACGTTCTTGTATTACCTTCGGGTCAGTGCTGTGCACCTCGATCCTCCCTCCAAGAGTCACCTTGAACAATGTCTGTTAGGAAATGAGCCCCACACCATAAAAGTTCAACACTCCTTTATCTTCTCGAATGAACACAAACAGTTGAACTCCCTTGGTAGAAACAGAACAGAAAAGGGGGTGTGGATGCGAATAGGCCCAGACACAATGTAGTTCTCCACTTTCCTTCCTGAAAGTGGGTTGCAGTCTCCACACGAGGGGGGATTTCCTTCCAGGCGGTCTCCGACGAGAGGCTCACCTGTCACCGGCAATCTGCTGCACCGGGTCTTCAAGTGAGGAGCTCCCCCCGGTCCATTGCGCCTTCCGGATTCAGGTACCCACTCTCGGGGTTCCCTAGGATCTCCTTCCCTCGCGGAACTCCGTTTTGGGCACTGAGCTCCGGACCTCCATCCGAGTACCTCACCCCAGGCTAAAGGTGCCTGGGATGGAACACGACCTCTGATTGTCCTCTAGGCCTAGGCCACCCAGAGGACCGACACGAACCACCGTCCACAAGCTGAAGGTGCCTGGGACTCCCACCCCTGACAAAGATGGCCGGCCCCTTTATACCCTCTCCCAGCAAGCACGGCGGGTTCCCCGCCCCACCATAGCACTGCCGAGGGAGGACAAAAAGGAAGCACAACACACAGCAATGATTCAACCCCAGCCTAGGGCGACAGCGACACCCACTGGGCTGCAGGGAATTCCACATCACCAATGTCTCTGTCAAGTTCAAATTTACACCCGGGAAAGTACATACCCGCTACATATGTTATTTTGAAAACGAAATAAAGATTAAAACAGATCCTCTGTCATTTTTTTGTACTGGTGACCTAAAATGACAAGATTTGAGTTGTAATGAGAACAAGAATAGAAGGAAATTCTTCCAATGAGAACACTTGCTCCAGTGATAACTGTCTTTGTGAAGAATTACCTTCACTTTGATTAGGTGTTTTTTTTTTCTTGTTTTTACTTGCTTTTTAATTTGATTTTGCTTTTATTTACTGAAAAACTGAGTGAACGGAGTTTTAACTATTCCTATCCTATCAAATACTAAGAAATGGCTTTGGCTTTAGATACATTTTAAAATAATGCATCAAGCTAACCATTGAGAAAATTAAGTAATAGCTCCTCTTGAAATTGTCAGATGTCACTTTGGAACGGCATTCTCTGGATCAAAACAAGAGCAACCCATCAAGAATCAATAAAGATTTGATAAGCCCCCATGAGTAAGCACACATCGTAATTTATGGCACTATCACCATACCACCCCATAACCCTTGAATGTTGTGATTTGGCTGTGGTTATTCTTGTCAGCCGCTCAGTCCAGGGAATTTTTCAGGGAATTTACGGAAAATGGCCAGTTTCTGCATGCTTCACTTATTACTGCTTGATGGCAGACTATTAAAGTGCATATCTCGATTACCAGCCTGCCCAATCTCAGATTCTTTCCCAAGTTAATCTCTGCTTAATGGCCTTCCATGATAACAATTTATAAATTCTTAATCAGGAATCTGTAACGACTTGTGACAGATGAGACAAAAGGGTGATTTGCAGTGACAAGACTTCCAGGACAGCCATACTGTATGAGATATTACTGACCTCTGAGGCCTATTTACAAAGGTCAGAATGGCTATGTCCTCCTTTTATGCATAGGGAATATGTCTGATGGTAATGTATGTATGTAAATGTCAACTAAGGTTAAAGTAATCCAAATAATTTGATTTTGCAGAAGACTTCACCAAATGTTGTCTTTGCAATGTACAGTGGGTCAAAAAAGTATTTAGTCAGCCACCAATTGTGCAAGTTCTCCCACTTAAAAAGATGAGAGAGGCCTGTAATTGTCATCATAGGTAAACCTCAACTATGAGAGACAAAATGTGGAAACAAATCCAGACAATCACATTGTCTGATTTGGAAAGAATTTATTTGCAAATTATGGTGAAAAATAAGTATTTGGTCATATCAAAAGTTCATCTCAATACTTTGTTATATATCCTTTGTTTATAAAGTAAAAAATGCGCAACCCAAAAACTAGTGAAGAAAAAAACAAACAGTAATTATTTCCATGAATTGCTTCTGGAAAAATATTATTGTGTACTCAAAAGAAGGAGATGTATAAACAAAACCTCAATGTGTGTATATCTAGTATACGTAAGATTCAAACACGTATAATAAAAAAGTGAAAAAATTCAAAAAGTGTGCAACATATAGTGTTCATAAAAATATAAAAATATACATAAAAAATTAAAAAAATTGTCCACACAAAAAAAAAAAAATGGAAGCGAAGGTGCCAATCCTCCTCACTTTCTTCTTTTAGCAGGTGATAAATGACTCAATCAGTTAATAAAGATGTCTGCTTACCAAATCCAGTGGACCCCCATTACAGGGATCAAACAGGCATGATAGACGTATACTCCGGACATCTGATGTAGGAAATCAGGTACTCCTCTAAATCCAATGCTCCGCTGCTGCACCGTGTTCAAACCAAATCCTCTCAGTGTAGGAAACCAATCAGAGGCACCGCTTATAATATGTTGGGGGTAAGAACAAAAAACTTCATGGTGCAGAGTGATTAAAAGGAAAAAAAACCCTTTATTGCATACTAAAGGCTGACATCCACAGAAGATAAAAAGATATATGGAGAGAGGGCGCACTGACTGCCCACAGTCTCTGACAACAGTTTAAAAAAGCAATCAGCTGTAGCTCACGCCTAACAGCTGGTGCGTGATGATCTTGAATTCCTGAGCTCCACCCGACGCTGCGTTTCTCCCTACAGGACGTCCACTGGGAAAGGAGGCTAACCAACATATTATAAGCGGTGCCTCTGATTGGTTTCCTACACTGAGAGGATTTGGTTTGAACACGGTGCAGCAGCGGAGCATTGGATTTAGAGGAGTACCTGATTTCCTACATCAGATGTCCGGAGTATACGTCTATCATGCCTGTTTGATCCCTGTAATGGGGGTCCACTGGATTTGGTAAGCAGACATCTTTATTACCTGATTGAGTCATTTATCACCTGCTAAAAGAAGAAAGTGAGGAGGATTGGCACCTTCGCTTCCATTTTTTTTTTTTTTTGTGTGGACAATTTTTTTCATTTTTTATGTATATTTTTATATTTTTATGAACACTGTATGTTGCACACTTTTTGAATTTTTTCACTTTTTTATTATACGTGTTTGAATCTTACGTATACTAGATATACACACATTGAGGTTTTGTTTATACATCTCCTTCTTTTGAGTACACAATAATATTTTTCCAGAAGCAATTCATGGAAATAATTACTGTTTGTTTTTTTCTTCACTAGTTTTTGGGTTGTGCATTTTTTACTTTATATACATTTGTAGTTTATTATTCTGAACTGTTATTGCAGCACCATTTTTTCACTTTTTGGATTTGAATATCTGTTTATATATGTGTATTTTCACGGTGCACTTTATATATTTCACATATTTATATGTATTTTGTTTATATATATCATTTTTTATATATATATATATATATATATATATATATATATATATATATATATATATATATATATATACACATATATAATTTTTTCACTTTGGTTGAATTTTGGCATTCTTTGTTAAAATATCTTTTCTGCCAAATAGGGATAGCGCGGATTGTCCTCTTTACAAATATATCCTTTGTTGGCAATGACAGAGGTCAAACGTTTTCTGTAAGTCTTCACAAGGTTGTCACACACTGTTTCTGGTATGTTGGCCCATTCCTCCATGCAGATCTCCTCTAGAGCAGTGATGTTTTGGGGCTGTCGCTGGGCAACACAGACTTTCAACTCCCTCCAAAGTTTTTCTATGTGGTTGAGATCTGGAGACTGGCTAGGCCACTCCAGGACCTTGAAATTCTTCTTGCAAAGCCACTCCTTCGTTGCCCGGGCGGTGTGTTTGAGATTATTGTCATGCTGAAAGACCCAGCCACGTTTCATCTTCAATGCCCTTGCTGATGGGAGGAGGTTTGCACTCAAAATCTCATGATACATGGCCCCATTTATTCTTTCATGTACACGGATCAGTCGTCCTGTTCCCTTTGCAGAGAAACAGCCCCAAAGCATGATGTTGCCATCCCCATGCTTCACAGTACGTATGTTGTTCTTTGGTTGCAACTCAGCATTCTCTCTCCTCCAAAGACGACGGGTTGTGTTTCTACCAAACAGTTCTACTTTGGTTTCATCTGACCATATGACATTCTTCCAATCTTCTTCTGGAGCATCCAAATGCTCTCTAGCAAACCTCAGACGGACCCGGACATGTACTGGCTTAAGCAGGGGGACACGTCTGGCACTGCAGGATCTGAGTCCCTGGCAGTGTAGTGTGTTACTGATGATAGCCTTTGTTAAGTTGGTCCCAGCTCTCTGCAGGTCATTCAATAGGTCCCCCCGTGTGGTTCTGGGATTTTTGCTCACCGTTCTTGTGATTATTTTGACCCCACCGGGTGAGATCTTGCATGGAGCCCCAGATCGAGAGAGATTATCAGTGGTCTTGTATGTCTTCCATTTTCTAATTATTGCTCTCACAGTTGATTTCTTCACACCAAGCTGCTTGCCTATTACAGATTCAGTCTTCCCAGCCTGGTGCAGGTCTACAATTTTGTTTCTGGTGTCCTTCGCAGCTCTTTGGTCTTCACCATAGTGGAGTTTGGAGTGTGACTGTTTGAGGTTGTGGACAGGTGGCCGTTATACTGATAACAAGTTCAAACAGGTGCCATTAATACAGGTAATGAGTGGAAGACAGATGAGCCTCTTAAAGAAGAAGATACAGGTCTGTGAGAGCCAGAAATCTTGCTTGTTTGATATTGACCAAATACTTATTTTCCACCATAATTTGCAAATAAATTCTTTCAAAAATCAGACATTGCGAGGCCTCTCTCATCTTTTTAAGTGGGAGAACTTGCACAATTGGTGGCTGACTAAATACTTTTTTGCCCCACTGTACATTTTGCTGATAATGTTCTTCACCCCAATATTGGCACCATCCATATTTTCAATGGAAGAAAAAACACTCCTAAAGGGTGAGTGATTTTAGAATTTTCACTCTTTTCTTTACCAGTATGTCTGCATTTTACTTAAATGCTGCAACTCTCCATTTTGGTCTCTTGGCCTATTTTACTTTCTTAAAGTACTAATGGGTAACACATGTCTTGAAATGCTAGGCCAGTGCTATGAGAATTACTGTAGTTAGTCACTAGGTATTGGCATTTGGTGACGTGGTATCTGCTGAAAGAAAAAAAACGGATTCAGACTTTTCCTCAACTTCAGCATAGAGTACTGTACATAACCAAATGCCTATGCATACCATCATGAGATCCAGAAGCAGCAGTTTCTGTAGCAAAGGTAACACATAAAGTAGTGAGACAGGTACGACATTTATAAAAAAAAAAAAAAATTATCTTTATGTGATTTTCATAGCTACCAATATTTAAAAAATAAAAATGTTAGGGACATTTTACTATTCAAAGCTGAATTTCAACTTTCTTTTCACTAGAACTGAATGGAATGATCAATCCCAGCATAGATCATACCTCTGTACAGGGGCGGATCCAGAGTCTAGTCTCGGGAGGGACACTGCAGGAAAATATATATTTTTGCGGGAAATTTATCAGGGAAATGGCTTGTGTTGGCACTTCAATCATCACGGCACCATGGTTGTTATGGTGTCAGGATGATCGAAGCACATTATTTCTATTATTACATTGTTATATAAAATGAAATAGTTCAACTCGCCATAATGCAGAATCAGTGGGAGCCCTGGGCGTGTCAATTGCCACCGTCGCCTACCACCAGATGCAGATTGTCACTTGCCACGTCACCTGCCAGAAGTTGCGGATTGTCACTTGCCACGTCACCTGCCACACATTGCGGATTGTCACTTACCACACGTTGCAGATTGTCCCTTGCCACATCGCCTGTCACACGTTGCGGATTGTCACCTGCCACACGTTGCGGATTGTCACTTGCCACGTCACCTGCCACACGTTTGTGGATTGTCAGTTGCCACGTCAAGTGCCACACATTGTAGATTGTCACTTGCCTGCTACAATTGTAACTTGCTGTGTCACTTTCCTGCTAAGGTGGGGATTGTGACATGCTGTGTCCCAGAGTGAAGTCAGGCAGCAGATAGATGGAGTAATCTCTCTGCTGCCGCGGCTGCACAGTGAGGGCAGAACTGCAGTGATGCCCGCTGATTGGCCAGCCGCCCGCTCACCCAGCTGCCCGCCCGCACACCCATCGAGCCGCCGGCACACTCATCCATCCGCTCAGCTGCTTGCCCACTGAGCCACCCACTCACTCGCAACTAATTTCTGGGGGGGGGGGCATTTGCTGCATTGCCCCCTGGATCCGCCCCTGCCTCTGTACCATGTTGCTCTGTTGTCTACAGATCCCCTGATATTCTGGGTTTAGTTGTGGCTTTGTATTATGTGGTACTCTGTATATCCTGCTAATAGACTGTCTGTTCCACAGCCCCTTCCTGCAGAAGCTAGAGTCTGTAACACTCCCCTTTGTAGTCTTTCAGACTCTGCAAATTGTGTAATTTCCTTCACAGCTCTGATGGTGAGTGAGATTGAATATATCCTACATAGCATTCAATCCCACCCAGTCACACCTACAGGAAGAGTCCAAACCTCCCAAGTCCCACCTCATAGATCACATCAATTATACAAGAAGGAAACGCCTTCATATAATATATACAGCCTGTCCTGAAAGCTAGCTGTGCTGCTGTTGGGCAGGAATGAATGTATCACAATTATAATTAAATTCTGCCCAGTTAAATATGCCGAGCAGTGTGAACAGGGAATAGTCCCGACTCTAAAATCCCGCCCTCCCAGAGCCCTGCTCTCTGTGAAGTGATTCATTTACATATGAAGGAAACCCCTTAATAATAACCTCCCATAGCCCTTCCTTTGTAGTCTTGCAGACTACATGCATGCTTTGGCATGCTGCAAGACAGGAATAATATAATTCATATAAAAAAAATATATATATATATAGTGACATTATGAAAGGCAAGATGATGGATGGACGCTATGTATCACCTCCCATGCGTTCATATGCAGTAAACTAAGGTGGGATCCAGGACAGGTTTTCTGGGCCACTTTGGCAGTTTTGGTTTCGGACCAGATTTTGCAGTCCACTAGTGACCACCAGCAGGTGGTATAAATAAAGCAGGACTGGAGCAAGAGATTGCTCTTGGCCTGGAACTCAGGAAGCCAAACCCGTGACAGCTACTGATGTGAAGTTTGCTTTGTGAGAGAAAGAAAAGGGTTTGCATAATTTTTGTTTTAGAGGGGAGGGAGAAGCCCTTCACCTGTGAGTTAGAAACCTGAAATGTTTAGTTAGTGCCTGGCTTTGGCAGGATTTATTTTCTGTTTTGTTTGATTTTCATGCAACCTTTTAAATAAAACTGGCTACAAGTCAGATTTTAAGAAAACCTGCCGTCTGGATTACCTTTTTGCTAGGGAAAGTATTCCCCATTGAGCTAACCTCTACAATATATATATGTAGCGGGGTGCTATATTTTGGGGGAGTATCTGAGTGGTAACATGGCTCAGATACACTAAATTGTCAGGTTTCTTGGACCATTTCTGTCCCTGGGAGATAGTATTGGTGTGCTGTTCCCTGTGGCCTACAGGTGACGCTGTTGCTGTAGGCCAGGGTTGAACCGCTGATACAAGGCTGTGCCTTTTTTGTCCCCTCTCGGCAGTGGTGACGGCGGGGCGGGGAACTTGCTGTGCCTGTTGGGAGAGGGTATAAAAAGGGGCGGCCATCTTCCAGAGGGGTCGCGCCCAGGCACCTTCAGCCTGGGTGGTGCGTGTGTCGTCTCCGGGTGCCCTGGGCCCGGAGGCCGACTTTCTGTTCCATCCCAGACACCTTTGGTCTGGGGTGAGGTACTATTTTGGAGGCCCGGAGCCCAGCGCCTTCAGCTGGGTTCCGCCGGGGATTGAGGGCTCCCAGGGTGCCGCCTTGCGAGGGGACCCGTATCCAGGATCGAGGAGGCCAGGGAGGTGATCCCTTCTGAAGACCCAGCGCAGAGTCGTGGTGACAGTGGGGGCCTCTGGTAACTCTCCGGAGGGAGGTTCTTCTCTTCAACAAGGGCCAAGTTTCTTCAAGAAGGAAGTGCATGTTCTGTAGGTCATAGTGGCAGTGACTCTATGCACACCAGGTCAGTGGCAGTGACCAACTTCAACCAGTCAGTGGCAGTGACTTTCATATTCACCCGGTCTGTGGCAGAGACCATGCACCCAAACCTGTTCGTGAAATCAGAACAGTAAGAGAACCTAAATTGAGTTTGTGCCTGGACCTCCTCCCACCTTATCTGACCTGTGTCTCGTATCAACCTGTCTGCTCTCATAGAGACTATTTGTTATCCATGGTGAAATAAATACAAAGGTTGGACTTTCAGTTGGTGTGGACAGTTACTTTACTGGGGAGAATTAAGGACTTGTCCCTGGCTAAATGCAGAGACGAGATCAGCTCAGGAGGATTCTAACACCAGCCGCAGGCAGGCCCAAAAAACTAACACCGCTCAACCTCCCCATTCAGGAGGGTACGGGCTGATAGTGCGGTGTGCCTCATTCTTTCCTGCGGAGGAGCCAAGTAAAGAAAAAGCAGGTAAAGTCTGGGGTGGGTGCGCTAGATATATATTTACCCCCCCTTTTCTTTCCCTCTTATTCAGTCCATTCCTGTTCTCCCAGCTAGCTCTTTCTTTCACTCATTCCCCCCTCATTTTCACATCCTGCCCACATTGTTTATTAGACTTCCTTTTTATATATAAAGGCCCCCCCATTTTCCTCTGCTGAGGTGGAGGCAAAGCGTCCTCACGGGCACATAGGTCTAACTGTTCCACGGGGCCAGCGTCCTTCAATTACAGTCTCCGGGTGAGTTCACACACATGTGAATACAAGTTAACTTTTCATATCGACAAAGGATCTAATCTCAATGTGTAGATGATCATTAGCTTCTAATTAAGTATTCTCACCTGAACCCTCTCTATATGCAAGACATCGCTGCACATTAATAAGTATATCAGTGTAACTGTGTTTATAGCTCACATGTTTTAGAATATAACACACAGTCTGTATTAACCTTTGTATAATATAATAGGACATGTATTTAAATTTATACCAATCAACCTACGTATTTCCCATGTATTTGTACTTTTGTCCATGTAAATCACGTCATTTATGCATTGTTTATTAACATTCTATCCATAGAATTTGTGTGATATCCTACTGTGCTACTCTCGAGGCCCAGACGAAGCAGAATTGTCAGTGAAACGCGTAGGCCATACTGCTATAACTGTTTGGGACCTGCACACCCCGAATTCAAACTTCAAAACTGTAACTTACTTTTACTTGATTTCTATCTATAGACTGCACTGCCTTGTGGCAGAAAAATAAAATGTATCTATTTTTCTATAAATCAAAGCATTTGTATTCCATTTTCTACACTCCTCAGAGGCACAATTAGAGTCCCACCCTGTTCCACCCTTTTTTGAAACATATATATTCGCAAGGTTTGATATAGTCTCCTTGCGTGCCAGCTGCTGTACTGATTGGTACGCTCACTACATACACTCTACATTTGCAAGACAGGAATGACACAGGAGGAGGTGTGACACATTTACACCTTTCACCACCCACATGAAGGCCCAGAAACACCCACAGTAACCCTACAACCCACCCACATCAACTCCAAGAACTGGTACAAGTGACTCCCATAGCCTGCCCTGAAGCTACAGAGGCTCAAAAGACAATTAGAAATGTAGTATCAGGACTGGAAAAGGAAGGTAACAGGAAGTCAGAGGACTTTGAAATTCAGCTAGGAGGAGAAGTGACATCACAGATATAGGAACCTTCTGTATACAGCTAAAGGAGGTAAGTTACAAACAAACTGACAGTGGGGCTGTGATTCATTTACAGTATATGCACAATGCATCTCTTGTTTTGGGGAGGAAAAGATGGGGTTCTTTTTGAATATAGGTGTTTTGGCCTATTATCTACAATATTTCCAAAGGTTAAAGTAGCTCCATAATTTATGTTGGTAAATTTGTGAACCTTTTATTTAGATGAAACTAAAATGAAAAATTAGTTAGGTTTGCTTTACTGGCTAGAAGAGTTTTAAAGTACCGAAGATCAAAGACATTCCAGAGACAAATCTTGAAATATTATTAGGCTATTCTTGGAAATTAGGGACTGTCAGAAACTTGGTAATTAGCAAAAGTGACCACACCCACCAAGTCTCTGTGTGGTATTAATACTACCCAGTGCATCAGAGCCATGAGTCTGTGTCTCTCATTAATTGTTGCTTTTCATAATAATAATAATTGGCCAGGTGGCTTAGGCAGGTGCCTCTTCTGTGTGCATGGAGTGCATTGCAACCTCCAGCCATTTTTTAGAATAAGACTTACGTTGGATGTTTATGGTGACTGTTGTGTCTTTTCCTGCTGGAATTGCCTTATTGGTGGCACGACACGTGATGATCTGACCGTTCTCGATGTCTGTGGGTGACACAAAAAGCGTGCTTTTGATACTTTCCCGCTTTCCATCCTGCTGGTGTGTCTGTAAAACAGAGAAGATACTTTTAAGAAAAGTTATAGAAAAACACCACTGATCTAAATTACTGTTCCCCAGTATTGTAAGATGTATTCGAACGTGTTTCCAATTCTGCCTCATCTTTGCCACAGGTTCCCATGCTTCCTGCTGCATTCTTTTTAATGTAAATAAACAAAGAAACTCAACAGGAAAAGTAAAGAGGGCTGGTAATGGGAGCAGCAGGTGGACAGACTTGGGAACTTGAGTACGGGGATCTTTCTTTTAGACAGAAATAAGCATTCAGTGATTGAAATATCAACCTTAGTTGTACTAAAATATTCAAGTGTACTTGTGACCAGGGCTGATGCCAGACTATTTTGCACCCTAGGCAAGACCAGTCCCTTTAACCCCCCCCCCCCAAAAAAATAAAATAAAAAAATTAATAAATTTGACAATTCTAGCACCAGAAGTCCTGATGACCTGTAGGGGTTTCACGTATGTGCGCCCATGAAATGACAAAAAACTTTAGTACCCTATATATATTTCATAGGCAACACTTTAAAAGCCCCTACAGGTCATCAGTTATGTGTTACGCAGGGGTTCTCATGCTAGAATTATTGCTCTCACTCACTGGTGTGCGCAGTGATGCATAACATGTGTAGGGCAATCGTAGGTGCCAAAGCGCATTCATTTTTTTATATGTGTGTGAAGGTAGGCTCTAAAATGTTTTTTTTTTATGTGTCTCTTTCAATGTTGAAAAACATTTTTAAATATTTTTACAATTTTTTTTTTTAAATTACACTTTTATTGCCATTATATAGGGGACCAATAGCCCCCTATGTGATAGCATACAGGTAACATGTACTCTTTATTAGACATTCGGGGTCCATCAGACCCTGGATGTCTCCCCTGTACTCCGCTACAGCTGATGGAACATAGATGGTGTTCCATCAGCTGCTTTCCCCAGCACAGCTCCTGTAGAATGGCAGTGCTGGTCCAGGAAGTGACGTCATACATGCCACTTCCTGGTCTTTGGTCAGTGGACGGAACAGGACTCCCCCTGCCGATCGCCTTCTGATTCTGAAGAGTTACTGAGGAAACCATGAGCGAGGGCGAGAGGGAGGGGGGGGGACTCTGACTGAAGGAGGGGGAGGATGTCAGGAGAGGCAGGGAACACCATCGCGATTCAGCTGGTCTCTGCATCGATGCTGAATCATGATGCACCGATTATTTTTAAACACTCCTAGCAGCCATGCTTTGTAACATCCAAAATTGTCAACAGATTTTAAATGAAAACTCCCAGACACAGGTGGTACACTTTAGAGCAGATTTATGCTTGCGTAACAATCATGTACTGACAATATTCAAAGCTTAACTCCTGGTGATTTTTTTTACTTTTGAATAGAGGGAAGAGTTAAAATTCTGTCAGGTTTTTCTTTCTGTCTGTGACCCCATTATGGAGATTTTCTACCACTTCCAGTCATTTTGACACCCATACAAGAAATGGAGTGGTTGTCGCAGGGTCAGGAAGCCACAAACGGCAATAAAAACATCATGGGCCCATTCACACAATAGCTGTGCAGTAACAGGTGTAGCGGGGTGTTGCTTGACGAACCCAGAGACTACCATACCCAGGGTGCATTGTCCCGCGCAAGGACTGCTGGGGTGGGCTATTTAACCAAGGAGCGGACCGGAGTACAGTCTCTTTGGACATCGCCCGCCCAGCAAGTGGAACTCTGTGCCGAGTCGGTTGTTCCGCACAGGGCCTGAAGCTTAGGCCCTGTGTTTCCAAAGAGCCTTCCGTTTCCACCAAGGAGCCTGAGGGACGTTGCATCCTGCTACCCATCTACTACTTCCAGGAGGACTGAAGACCCGGGTGTCGTGGAATCTGTGTACCAAGACACAGCAACGGAAGATACGGACGCGGACTGGCCGGTTGGGTGAGAGAGCACCTGCTCAGAGATTAGTACAGGATCTCTAGGCCCAGTGTTTGTTGTTCGGGACTCACCCATTAGAGTTTGCATACGCACACCGGAGGGATAGTGCATTGAGTAGCATAGTGACTTTATCCTTGTTCACCAAGTTTGTCAACCTTTATTCCTGTGGATTACAATTTTGTCTTCAAAAGTGCACCACCATTTGCTAGCGAAGATTCTTCTCTACGGAACTTACACATAGTTACAGTCAGGCCTGACTCATCAGTGTAGACATTTCTGGGCGCCATCTTGCCCACGAGGGAGGAGAGCTGCAAGGGGGTCTGTTAGTTATCTTTGTACAGGATTGTATATCTGCCTATTGCTGAACACCTTTTATTGCAGGGCTCTGCATATATTAAAGTGTACTGTTTTAATCTGTTTAATCATTTCCTTCAGTAAAAGTACCAGGATTAAGCAGACTAGTTGTTGGTGTTATTACTGTGCAGAAGAAACGGTCAGTGTCCGCTATATCACTGTGTGTGCTTTTGTTGCTGGATTGTGTTGCCTAAAGTTGCAGGCCTCACAATCCTATCATCCCCTACTAGCTGTGCCAAGGGAGGGTAGAGCCAATTGCTGGGGGTTAACAGCGGTGTGTTACAGGCCCGAAAAATCATACCAGCGGCTCTCTTAGCTGGGGGTATCGCTACACAGGTATGTTTCTACAATACACATTACATGTGTTAATGTGATGCATTGGTATTAGTTTGGCATGGCAACCCAACGCACTAAGTTGATGGATTTGTGCTGCAGATTAACACACTAAGGCCTCATGTACACAGGACGTTTTTACAGCTGCTGTTAGGGGCGCCTGATGTTTTTTTTAACTGCCTCTAACCGCCGCTCCATGTTAGCCTATGTGTCCATCCATGCACACAAACTTTCAGAGGCGTTTGGAGACATAAGCGTTTAGGGGCAGTAGAAAAAAAAATGACGGCCTGTGTATCAAGGAGCAGAGGCTGTTGAGCTTTAAAAATGAAAAATGATAAAAATCGCTGCTAAACGCGGCTAAATGCTGTAACAAGCGTTTCACCATGTTTGGCGTTTTTAGGCGTTTTTACTGTATAGGGAGTGTTGTTACTGAACAATTGCCAAAAACCCTAACGCCAAAAAGCGCCCATAAACACTATTAAAAAACGCAGCTAACATTGCGTTTTTAATGCTGCTTTATCCTGGCAGCAGTGCTGGCGTTTTTTAAATGCCCTGTGTGCATGAGGTCTTAAGCCTCGTACACACGGTCGGACTTTTGCCCAACAAACTTCGTTTTAAGCAAGTTGGACCAACAATCCGACCGAGTGTACGCTCCATCGGACAAACTTTTTTCGTTTGGTTTTGGATTTCATTGGACAAAAGTTGGGTCTGCAAACGGACAAACTTTTGCCCAACAAAAGTCCGATGGAGCAAAGTCCGACCGTGTGTACAGATAACCATCGGACTTTAGTCCGATGGACAAAACAACTAATGTTAAAATCAACCAACAATAGCAGAAGTTGACCAAAGGGTGGCAGTAAAGATCAGAAAAGAGCAGAAAAAACATGTGATGTTGTAAGAAGTTTTAAGAAAGTTTGCAGAAAAGTCCGAGTGTGTGTATGCTATGGGTGTTCCCAACCAACTCCGTTCGGACAAAAATCCACGGAAAAGTCCAATGGAAGTCCAACCGTGTGTACGAGGCTTAAGGCTCTATTCATATGGTCATTTAAAAACACATATACAAGTGTTTTTTTTATTTACGGATCTAAATTGTTTCAAAAGAGCCATTCACACAGTTGTGTAAACATGAGATGCTTTCAAAATCATAAAACAAAGTCCAAAAATCTATTTCTAAGAACATGCACTTTATGCACTTACATGTAGAAATGCATGTATATGCATTTGGAAGCACGTAAATTAAGGCATAACATAGGGGAAAAATAAATGATCATAAAAATATTATGTACGTATACACGACTTTATGCATTTAAATGCATCTGCATGCAAGTATTTTACAGATAATTACGCAGGAAGTTTTTCCTAGAAAACACGTGTAATATCATCAGTACATTTTTTTTAAAGGTGTATGCCAGAAATGGAACATGCACCTTTTATTTGGTGCATTTTGGTTGTGTTCACGGTCTATTCAAATGAATGGTCCGCCTTAACGCAACACATTAATTTTTGCATTCTTTACTTGTGGTTTCATTGTATTACAAAAACAAAGAAGGAACAAGATGGAGGGAAAAGAGAAGGCACATTGGACAATTCCAATACTGAACTTCAGCAGTTTAGCGTGTAACAAGGAAGTACATAGATGTGCATTCATGTAGGATGATGTGTAGATGACAGAAAGCTTGGACACATGATAATCAATGTCGAACAGGTGACATGAAAGTCCAGCCTTGAACTGGCTGTAATAAAGGCATGTCAGGATGACCTAATAATTAATGACAATGTAGAATGCCACTCCATGTTGATAAGAGTAACATTTGCATAGGGGATAAGGACCAAGGAATCCAGGTTATTAATAAAAGTGACCTGTAATGGGAACTAAGGGATGGGCAAAGATGGTGGAAGGGAAAAAAAAAATGGGAGTGTAAGGTGCACTAGGTGGGGAAGCATACCCCCATTGTCACTTAAGCAGCCAGTTTGAATATAAGCATATGTAGCGGGTATTTAAATTGGGGGGGGGAGCATCTGGGTTATGTAACCCAGATGTACTAATTGTTAGGGAATCTGAGAATCCCTTTTTGTGGTTCTTGGGAGGACTCTGGTGGTGCAGGGTTCCCTGTGGCCTGCTGGTGGCGTTGTCGCCCTGGGCTGGAGTTGAACCCGCACCGCAAGACTGCTCCCTTTTTGTCCTTTCCTGGCACTGGTACAGCGGGGTGGGGAACCCGCTGTGATGCAGGGGGAGAGGAGATAAAAGGGGAGGACGCCCTGACCTTGGGGTTCAGAGTTGGAGGACGCGGCCGCACCCAGGCACCTTCAGCCTGGGTGCTGGCGTTCCGGAGTTCTGGGCCCAGGTGCCCTTGACCTGGCCGGAGCGAGAGATGGAGTCCATCCCAGGCACCTTAAGCCTGGGGTGAGGTACTACTGACGGAGCCTGGGGCCCAGTAACTTCGACTGGGTTCCGCGAGGGTGGAGGAGTCTGAGGGGCCCTAAGGTGTTGGGACCCGTATCTGAGGCAAGGAGTCTGGGGAGTGTAACCCTTCCGGATAGTCCAGTACAGCATTAACCCGGTGACGGCAGGGCCTCTGGTAACTCCCTTGGAGGGATGTCTTCCCACTGACAGGGGCTGCAACGTAGCGAAGGTAACTCCAGTTCCTGTTCACTAGAGTCGCTGGAAGAGACTCTGAAGCCAAAAAATCAATTTAACAGCCACTGTGCTTAGCAACCATTGGTGAAACCTCAACGGTTTCGTTTTCTTTGAGGATTGTGCCTTGACCTACTCCCCACCAATACTGAACTGTTCTATGGGTCTCAAACTGTCTGCTCGCAAAGGACTATTTGTTTGGCGTTATGGAATAAATAAGTGTTGGACCTTTTCAGTGTGTGCTACTCCAATTACTGGGAGCAAAGGGGGTTATCAGCAGAACAGACTTGGCTCTAAGAGTATACACAGGCCCGAATACAACTAGATACTGGCCTTCACCCCTACATGCTGTAATCGAGAGGACATGGGCCGTGGCGCACCTCGCTCTCCCCTCCAAGATACCCCTAGACCAGAGCCAGAGTAACCGATAAAGAAGGGGGTGAGGGTGAAGGCCGCTACACAAAGTTTCCATAAAGCAAACAGACATAATCAAGAAGATTTAAAAAATTGCAACGGGATATACCTGTTTAGCCAGTGAGCAATTTTTAAAACACGTCTGTACAGGAATATTCTATCCAATAAAACCATGTGGTTAGACATTTAGAGTACGTGTTTTCCAAGGAGTTGGTAAAGCTCTCCATCAACCTATAGTCTTCCAGCCATTTGAGCTACTGAATTGTTGACGGTGTGGATGTTTTCCACAGTGCCAGTGTGCAGTATTTACCAGCGCAATACAGATTTTTTAGAAATTGTTACCTGACATGGACATTCACTGTATTGTTCATTTAAAGCGGAGTTCCACCCAAAAGTGGAACTTCCACTCATCGGATTCCTCCCCCCCTCCGGTGCCAGAGTTGGCACCTTTCGGGGGGGGAGCAGGGACAGGATACCTGTCAAAGACAGGTATCCTTTCCCACTTCCTGGAGTCCGGCCATGACGCGGCCGTGACGTCACCGCGGGGCTCCCTCCTCCTCCTCCCCTGGCCGCCGGGCTAATAGGAGAGAGGAGCAGGGCCTCGCGCATGCGCAGTAGGGTTCCCGGCGTGAAGCCGAAAGGCTACACTGGCGGGTTCCCTTACCCGCAATGGTGACGGAAGCACCCGACAGCTTATGGGAAACAGCTGCGGTGCCGACATCGAGGGACTGCAGGACAGGCAAGTCTCCATTCATTAAAAGCCAGCAGCTGCAGAATGTGTAGCTGCTGGATTTTTATTTTTTTATTTTTTTCCATCACAGGCCGGAACACTACTTTAATCACAAGAGACTCCATTTTGTTCACGCTGTTGAAATGTGTTCTGTAACCTTCACCTAACACACAGACACATCTTCTGCTAGAATTTCTCTGTCTCTACTCCCCCTCCCCTTTCAAGGTTTTACTTTTGCAATTGTTCTATTCGCTAGTTTTTAATAATATATTCCTATTTGTTAGCTTTTAATAACATATTTCTATTTGTTCGTTTTTAATAACATCTCGCACCACCCCTTTCTTATCTATGTATAAAATAACATGTAATAATAAACTTTGGCACTGAACGGACATTTTACACACATTGATTGCGTCCTGTGTATCTGTTCCTGCAGCTGCAGTATTAACTTCTGTTTTTAGAGTCCCAATCAGAAATAATTCCATAACAGTTTTGGCGAGCCAGCCAGGAGTTTGGCAGAGTCTCCAGAAGGAACTGCGCTTTGACGGGGATCATCGGGAACGCAGACCTCCAAATCCCAGCTAGGTAAGCTGTCCTTAAGCTTGCTATATTGAGTTATGATGTAGGAAGAAAAGCTCTGGTGACTTAGGAATTGTCCTTTCTGTAAATTTTGGGGAAATCTCATGGACTCATGTCCAGAAATTATCTAGAATTGGGCAAGACTAGTGGTGCAACGGATCGTCATTGATCCGTTCGGATCAATATCTTTGGTTAGGCACACACGTGATCCGCGGATTGATTTCTGAAAAAAAAAAAAAGTTGTGCGCATGTTCAGTTATTCAGTCCACACACAGCGTGGTCATGGCGAGCGGAGGAACGGAGGAGCTTGAATGCCCCGCGTCATTTAAATACCCTGTATGGGAGCATTTTGGCTTCCCTGTCAAATATAATGAAAAAGGAAAGAGGTTAGTGGATAAAACCGTGACGGTGTGTAGGCGCTGTGGCACAAGAAAGCCATATGACAGTGGAAAAACATCAAGCATGGCCACCCATTTGAAGCAACATCACCCCGGTGTTTGACTGACAGGAGTGAAAACGAAAGCTGCTCAACAACCGCTTATTACCGCGGCATTTAAGCAGCCCCTTGTTGCACAATCAGACCGGGCTAAAGCCATCACAAACGCTATCGGTGTGTTTATAGGTGCAGACATGAGGCCATATTCGGTTGTGCAAAATGAGGGCTTTAAAGTTTGTTTGTTTTTTTTGCTGATCCGAAAAATTATCCGATCCGTGACTGATCCGAGAAACGATCCGAACCGTGAGTTTTTTAATCCATTGCACCCCTAGGCAAGACCAAAAAAACATGTAACATATCTCAGTGAACTTGTCCATGTCTCCAGAATGCTGCTGGGAGGGTAGGATATATGGAATTTGGCACAGCAGAAGTACGGTACCAATGTGTATCTATCTTATATCCAGATTTGTGGTATTTATTACTTATGGAAGAATAAGAACAAAAGGACAAGGTGAAGCCTCGTACACACGGCCGAGATTCTTGTCGAAAAAAACATGTCGTTTTTTTCGACGAGATTCTTGGACAAGAAACTTGTCCCGGCCGAGTGTACACACGCTCGATTCAAAGAACCCGCGGTTCTTTGAATGGAGCGTACGCGGTGACGTCATCGACTACGACTAGCATGCGCTCGTCACATTCGATGCCGTCGCCGCCATCTTGGTATACCCTATCTATGCCTAGGAAGCTACCGCGCATGCGTCGAATTCATTTCGAACATGCGCGGGCTTCCGGGAGGACAGGTAAGTGTACACACACTCACTTTTCTCGTCGAGAAACATGCCGACGAGAATCTCGATGAGAAAATAGAGAGCAGGTTCTCTATTTTCTCGTCGAGATTACTTGTCGGTTTTCTTGACGAGAAACCATACACACGAACGAATTTCTCGGCAAGACATCTCTGCCAGCAAGTTTCTTGCTGGTTCTTGCCGAGAAACTCGGTCGTGTGTACGAGGCCTGAGTATTTTGGATTGTGCTTCTGTAGAAAAGGTAACGCCCAAATCCTTTTCCCAGTGTTCCAGATAGTGTAAAGGGGTTTTCGATATTTCTCCAAGTAGCCATTAGAATACATTTTTTTGGAGAGCAGGTTTGCCTTAACCTCAAGCATTTTTCTATTGTTCTTGCTCTAGCTTACTCGGTTTATTCTCTCACGCTGTATCTTTCTTCCTCTCTCTTTTCTATCTGGCATCCTTTAAATACAAAAGCAAACAGAAAAAAGGAATCCATACATAAAAAAAGAGGATTGATTATAATCATTATATGTGTACATTGGAATTTATGTATATTTTTAATAGTATTTGCGTGCATATTCAGTAATATTTAAGTGCCAGTATGGCACATACTCTTCATTGTTGTTTACTCAGATCTGGAATGTATCCGCTTCCTCTGAGGAGTGCAATATTTCCTGCAAATTATCTTAAAACCTCTTCAGATCACCAAGCCCCTACTTCTCGGGAAGGAGGCAGTTTACCTTCCATCAACTGTTGCACTAAGGTCGCCATGGAGATGGGATATCAAAGGCTATTGAGATGTTATTTCAGTGATTTAAAATAACAAATGAGAGAAGGAAGAATTTTATGGCCTAATAAAGAGTAATTCATGTGCTTTGTATTTAGTGTCTCTAGCATGAGATCCACAATGTGATACGAGCACACACGACACATAGATGGCATCTTGCTTCTTCACTCAATCTGAGGTGCTTAAATAGAAAAACGAATATATTAAACCATGTATTGTTCTTGTGAACAATAAAAATACACCCAATTAAACGTGACACTGTCACCTTCTTATCTTTGTAATGCATACTCTAAGCCCCGGGTCACACTAGAACAGTGGTCCCCAACCTGGGGGTCGAATAATGATTTGCTAGGGGTCACCGAATCCTGGGCTGTTCCTGAAGCCTGCACCGCTCTCCCACCTTTTTTGCAGCAACCCAGCTGGGCTGTTCCTGGAGCCCCGCAGCCCCCCACTCTGCCTCTTCGCAGCCGCCCATTCAGTTCACGGCATGGCTGGCGGGCAGAGACTAGAGGTCAGCTAACTGGTGAGGAATGTGAAGTGCGAGGGGCTGGAGGAGACCCTATCTCCTGATTACGGGATTGGTGTCACTGCTACAAGACACCACAAAGTCGGAGACACAGTGAAGCCGGAGATGGTGACTATAGTTTCTATTAAAAGTCCCCACTACAGTTCTCAGATCAGCAGATGACCTTGATCAAGAGCACCTAAGTTGGCTGATCAGAACTCCCCCCAGCACTGCCACTTATCCCAACTCCCCGCCAGCACTGCCACTGATCCCATTCCCCCCCACCAAAGAGTAAGAAAAGGAATAAAAATAGAGAATACATGGAAGGGAGAGGAAAAGAGGGGAAGGAAGAAAAAGGGAGAGAAAGAATACGAGAAAGAACAAGAAAAACGGCTAGAGAGAGGGATGGGGAAAAAACTAGAAATTAGGATACAAAGAGATAAAAGGGAAAGTAGGGACAGCAGAGAAAGAGTGGTACTTTACATCCTAAAATGTACCGTAAGGGGTTTTAATACTGTACAAGTGGAAGGGACTCAGGGAGCGCTAAATGTCCGTGGGTTAGGGGTGCAAATTACTTGTCTTGCCTTGGGTGCTGACAACCCACACTACAAAAATAATTTTACTGTTGGGGGTCCCCACAACTTAGGAAATTTTATGAAGGGGTCACGGCACTAGGAAAGTTGAGAACCACTGCACTAGAACATGGTGCAGAAAAACCCAAGATCCGTGGGCATTTATTGCACTCCATTCAAAATGCACTGCCCTTGTCAGTGCAAAGTTAAGGACACCCCAAATGCAGTGCATTTCCCCATGCCGAATTGCATGGTACAAAAGTATCATGTGATCTAGGTGCAGTGTGTATCCAAAAGTAGAGCATGCACTACTTTCATGCAATTCAGTGTGATTTGAGCCCACTCAAAATTACTCCGCTCAAATCACACCACACTAAATCGCATGTGAATTGCACAGAAATGCGTGCGCATACCTGTGCGATTCATACTATGAACCTAGCCTAAAACATATACTGTTTAATGTTTCTGTTGTCAGTACTTCACCTTCCAGTGAAAAAATAACTTTGGATTTCCAACACATCTTTGTGTGAGTAGATGTTGTCTTTCCTTACCTTTTTTGTTATTTTTATTTTTTTTAAGTTTTCATTGATTGTTGTGTTCTGGTTATATATATATTTTTTCTTTTTGTAATCTATAGCTTACACTTCTCTGATTTTGCAGAAAACACTGAACCTGTGGGCCCACTATTCCAAATTCATGGCCATTATTTTTTGTGTTCAACCCCCCCCCCCCCCCCCCCACACACACACATACACACCCTGTGGCTTTAATAACCTCCTCCTCCAGGAAGGCTTTCCACAAGATTTTGGAATTTGTGTGTGGGAATTTGTTCCCATTTGTGAGGTCAGGTACTGATTGTTGGATGAGAAGACCTGGCTCACCATTGACATTCCAATTCATCCCAGAGGTGTTCAGTAGGGTTGAAGTCAGGGGTTGTGCAGACCACTCTCCACTCCAAACTGGTCAGACCAAGTTTTTATAGACTAAAGGCGGCCATACATGGTTCGAATTTCGAAAGAATTTTCTTTCGAAAATCGTATCAAATAATTTTCGTACGAATTTCGCATCGTTAGCCCTGGTTCACACTGGTGCGATTTGACATGCGATTTGACATGTCAAATTGGCGAAATTTGCCGCAAATTGCGGGCAATGGCACCGTCCTAATCGGTGCGACGCCGCATCTGCGGTGCTGCACCGATTACAAAAAGTAGTTTCTGTACTACTTTTTGCGATTTCAGGCGCGATTTACATTGGGACTGCCAGCGGGAGTGAAATCGTGCGAGTTCAGCTGAACTCGCAGGCTTCACTCCCGCAGCCCCAGTGTGAACGTGGGCTTAGTGGGCTGCAGCAACAGCCGATTTTCGTGCGGCAATCAAATTTGAGGAATCGGACATGTTGGAAATTTTTTGAAAAACAAACGCGATTTACATTGGGACTGCCAGCGGAAGTGAAATCGTGCGAGTTCAGCTGAACTCGCAGGCTTCACTCCCGCAGCCCCAGTGTGAACGTGGGCTTAGTGGGCTGCAGCAACAGCCGGTTTTCGTGCGGCAATCAAATTTGAGGAATCAGACATGTTGGAAATTTTTTGAAAAACAAACGATTTTCTGATCAATGATGGGAGAACTGTGCGATAAATGTAATAGAAAAAAAAAATGCACATGTGCAAGAAAAGAATATTCCCGGGGAGAGAAAAGAATATTCCCGGCAACATGAAGGTTTGGTCGGCCGAATTTCGAAAATCAATGGTGGCATCATCGGATCACAAAAGAAACAAACTTCCTGATTTTGAAAAGAAAATTTGTTTGAAATTCGACCGTGTATGGCCTGCTTTAGCCTATGCTAGAATAGAAAAGGGCCTTTCCCAAACTGTTATCACAAAGCTGGGAGTGAACAGTTGTCTAAAATGACTTTGTATGCTCTAGCATTACCAGTAACCTTTGCTGGAAGCACCTAAAGTCAATTATATGGAAGGGTGTCCAGAAACTTTAGACCATATAGTGTAGCTCACACTCTAATGTCTCCAGCACAGTCTACATCAGTGGTTCTCAACCTGGGGTCGGGACCCCCTCGGGGGTCGAATGATGATTTGCCAGGGGTCACCGAATCCTGGGCTGGTCCTGAAGCCTGCACCACTCTCCAAGCCTTTTTGCGGCCACCCAGTAGGGCTATCCCTGGAGCCCACGGTCGCCCAGCTGGGCTGTTCCTGGAGCCCGCAGCCGCCCACTCAGCCTCTTCGCAGCCGCCCATTCAGTTCAAGGGATGGCTGGGGGGCAAAGACTAGAGGTCAGCTGACTGATGAGGAACGTGAAGTGGGAGGGGCTGAGGAGACCCTATCTCCTGATTTCGGCATAGGTGTCACTGCTACGAGACACCACAAAGTCGGAGACACAGTGAGTAACACTACCTGTGATTATAATTGCCATTAAAAGGACTCCGGGAGCACTAAATGTCCGTGGGTTAGGGGCGCAAATTACTTGTCTTGCCTTGGGTGCTGACAACCCACGCTATAAATAATTTTACTGTTAGGGGTCCCCACAACTTGAGAAATTTTATCAAGGGGTCACGGCACTAGAAGGTTGAGAATCACTGGTCTACATTATGGTCACACTGGCTAGTTGCCTGCCTGTCTGTGGCTTGTGTACCAAGCATACAGCCAATAAAGTGGTAACTCCTGATGTGTGTACTTTTTTGAGTCAGTAACTCTGAAAGAATTGAAGCCAGCCAACTGGCACATAACATGTCCACAGTGTACCATTTCTCAAAAGGATGTGGCTGGAAAAAAAATAATTGTGAATTGCAAATGTTTTGATTTGCATAAATAAATACATCTGTGGATTGTTAGAGCCGGTTCACACAGGGGCGACTTCGGATCCGACTTGAAGTCGCCCCAAGTCGCGCAAATTCCATGTTAGTCAATGAGAGCCGTCTTAATGTACACTACTGAAGTCGCTCCGACTTCAGAAAAGGTTCCTGTAACTACTTCAATCCGACTTCTAGGCGACTTGTCCCCATTGATTTCAATGGAAATCGCCTCCAAAGTCAGATCGTGTCTTAACTGAAGCAACAATACAGGAAGAGAAAATTGTTTTCTCAGGCAAACCCCTCCCTCCCACAAAGCTGATTGTTGTTTGATTGGCCACTGGAAAGTCGCCTGTCCTGGAGGCGACTTGAAGTCGCCTTGTAAGTCGCCCCAAGTCGCGCTGTGGTGCACGCTCAGGTCGTGTCCAGGTCGCCTCGCAAAGTCGCGGCCAGAGTCGTGTTGCCCCTGTGTGAACTGGCTCTTAAGTGTTCACATGCAGGGATATATATTTTGGGCAGTGTTTTTTGGTACATTGAACAAACACGTTTTTTGTGGTGCCAGCCTTTCAATTTTAATAGCAAACCATTCAAAGCATGCTCTGGGCATTGTTTTCCGAGTCTAATCACGTGTTGTCAGGCCAGAAAAGGTTGAAATCGGGAAGTTTTTGAAGTTTGCAAAATTGCAGAATAAAAATTCAAAGCCTCTCATCCTTAAAATGATCAAAGTCTAGATGCATAACGGAATTCAATATTTCCACTTTGAACTAGCTTTTATTTATAAGTTCCCAAGTCCATAGAAGGTCTACTGGCCCTAGTATAGATGGGAATATTCAGACAGCACGATTGCAATCGCGCTTACTGAAGTCTTTCAGTGTGTGTCTGCTGTAATGACCAATCGGAATCTGCCTTTAGGTTAGAAAAGAAAAGAGAGATTTGGAACTTTCATTCATCCAGCGCATAGAAGGTTACAGGATAGATAATTCCCATACACTATGCTGCCTTTTCTATGGCTCTCCAGCTGATTGATGAGAGGCCTCTCTCCAGGATGCCAATTTTGGTTGATTGCACATTGAAAGTGCCCCACGGAGGTGTCTGCACCTGCAGCGTCTTTTGCCATGATTGCAGGCTCAGACCGCCTGGCAGTAGAGAGTGGCAGCTGCTGACTGAACAAGTTCCTGTGTATAGCAATCTGTATATGATTCTGACATCTAAGCACTGTCTATGGCTCTTGTGTAATAACAGCATCTCTCAGTACAGAATACGTGTAACGTAAAAAACAGTTCCAGATGTCCATCGAGGGTACATGCCATTATACCATTCCTCTGCTTTAAAGGAACACTGAACTTGATCCTAACTACTGTGCATTTAAATCGTAATAGAGAACATGGTCACTCTACCCACTGAGCCTCTTATTTTTAATGTAACATTCAAAAGACTTTCATGATGGGGCCTGTTACAGCGATTTCCATGAATCAGTAAAATAATGCACCGATACTTTTTTCCTTCTCTCCTTTATTCTTTTTCCCCTAATAATTCTTACTATATTATATATCTCTTAGGTGAATAGTGTTATGATGTGTCAATGGGTTCATCACTGATCCACTTACATGGATGCCTTAGATCAGGGGTAGGCAATCTCGGCCCTCCAGCTGTTTTTAAACTACAAGTCCCATGAGACATTGCAAGACCCTGACAATCACAGGCATGACTCCTAAAGGCAGAGGCAGGATGGAATTTGTAGTTTCCACAGCTGGAGGGCCGAGGTTGCCTACCCCTGCCTTAGATCAAGGGGGTCAAACTCAAATTCATCATGAGTCGGCCCTCAAAGGGCCAGTTTCATCTGGGGTGCGCTACGCACAGAGTGCAGGGTTCAGGGGTGCGCTACGTACAAAATGCAGGGTTCAGGTGTGCGCTATGCACAGAGCGCAGGTTTCAGGGGTGCTCTATGTACAGAGTGCAGGGTTCTGGGGTGCGCTATGCACAAAGTGCAGGTTTCAGGGGTGTGCTACATACCGAGTGGAAGGTTTAGGGGTATGCTGTGTGAAACCCCCAAATCTTCCTCGCATCTCTCCATCCTTCCTGGATCGGCTCAAGTACCTCCCTGTGTAGGTGGCTCCCTTACAGGGAGAACGTTCTCTCTCTCTGGAGATCTGTCCCTGCTGCAGGAGTGGAGGGTGAGAGCCAGAGGTTGTGGAATAGTTCCGCCACATTTCAGCTGTAAAACTGGCAGTGAGGGCCACAGGACAAGGGCTGGGGGCGCCGGATTCAGCTCTTGGGCCTTGTGTTTGACATGTATGCCTTTAGATCATTTATCTTGTCTGACCAAATATTGATCCTATTAATCTTCACACCACTTCCCAGCTAAGGATATTTAACAGGTACCTGCTCCCACTTGCGTAGGCGAGTTCTCCTCTCCCTTTCCACAGTCTTCTGGTTAACATCACAGGTCCCAAAAGACTGCGGGACCATTCACAATGCGTGGCTCATGCATGCGCAGTGGGCACCCATCTGTGAACCTGAAAGCTGTCACAGCTGGGTGCCCATAGTTAAGATGCCGCCACTAGGGACCGAAGACAGGTGGAGAAAAGGTCTCGATTGAGCACAGCGCTGGATCATGGTACAAATGAGTGGCTGTTATTTAAAAGTCAGCAGCTACAGTTTTTGCAGCTGCTAACTCCTAATTTTATAAAAAAAAATTACTGGTGCTATTCTTTAAGTCATTTAAACTGAAATGCAATTGAACTTAAAGTAAAATTCCAGCTAAAGCCTACCTAGACCTAAAATTCTCCTTGCCCCCTCATAACGCCTATGCTAACTAACCTGTGTAAAAAAGATGTATATCCTTGCCTATTTACAGCCAACTCCGTTCCAGGCACATGATGCCCTGCTTCAGACAGCGGTGGCTATAGGGGAATCAAGAGAGGGCTTAAAAATAGCTGAGAAAGCCAGGAATGATGACAATGCCTTTAGGCTCTGTGGTACAGCCGTTGTCGGCAGTCCCTCCTCTCCCCTGCAGCTGCCACTGGCTGGATCACGTGACTGGACCAGAGCAGGCTGAAAATAGGTAAGTAATATGCATCTGTAGCGCCCTCCTCACTCCCCTCTTTCTCTCGTCTCGTCTTTCTCTTGTCTAGGGGTATCTTAGAGGGGAGGGAGCGGGGACACCACGCCTGGCTTCCACCACATGTGTCAGTGCGGTATAAGCAACGTTCTTGTATTACCTTCGGGTCAGTGCTGTGCACCTGGATCCTCCCTCCAAGAGTAACCTTGAACAATGTCTGTCAGGAAATGAGCCCCACACCATTAAAGTCCAACACTCCTTTATTCTTCTTGAATGAACACCATCAGTTGAATTCCCTTGGTAGAAACAGAACAGAAAAGGGGGTGTGGATGCGAATAGGCCCAGACACAATGTAGTTCTCCACTTTCCTTCCTGAAAGTGGGTTGCAGTCTCCGAACGAGGGGGGATTTCCTTCCAAGCGGTCTCCGGTGAGAGACTCACCCGTCACTGGCAGTCTGCTGCACCAGGTCTTCGAATGAGGAGCTCTCCCCGGTCCATTACGCTTCCCGGATTCGGGTACACACTCCCGGGGTTCCCTAGGATCTCCTTCCCTTGCGGAACTCAGTGTTGGGCACTGAGCTCCGGACCTCCATCCAAGTACCTCACCCCAGGCTAAAGGTGCCTGGGATGGAACACGACCTCCGATTGTCCTCTAGGCCTAGGCCACCCAGAGGACCGACACGAACCACCGTCCACAAGCTGAAGGTGCCTGGGACTCCCACCTCTGACAAAGATGGCCGGCCCCTTTATACCCTCTCCCAGCAAGCACGGCGGGTTCCCTGCCCCACCATACCGCTGCCGAGGGAGGACAAAAAGGAAGCACAACACACAGCAATGATTCAACCCCAGCCCAGGGCGACAGCGCCACCCGCTGGGCTGCAGGGAATTACACATCACCAATGTCTCTGTCAAGTTCAAATTTACACCCGGGAAAGTACATACCCGCTACACATCCTTTTTACACAGGTTAGTTAGTATAGGTGTTAGGAGGGGGAGGGAATATTTTAAAGACTAGTTAGGCTTTAGCTGGAATTCTACTTTAACTACCTTCCCCCCGGCCTAATTAAAATATACGGTCGGGGGGACTGTTATCCCGGATGTTCTACTAGTTGCGCACCTCATGTGCACCCTTCGTGACCCACAGTGTCTAGTGGTAAACACAAATCAATGTAATGGGCCAGCCCTGGTAACATGTGATCGCTGTGAATAATCACAGCGATCACATGTCAGTTGTACCTAATGGCTTTTATGCATAGCCATTCATTGTGTACTAATGTGATCTTTCTGATTGGTCACAGTGATTACATGGTACAGAGCTAATCACAGCAGACCTGTACCATGTGATAGTTGTGGCCAATCATAGCTATCACAATAGTGCACAATGGCACATGAATGGATGCCATTCACAAAGTAAAAGTGGTTGCTTATACAGTGATCATCACTGTCATAAGCATATACAGTTGAACCTCGGATTACGAGCATAATTCGTTCCAGGAGAATGCTCGTAATCCAAAAAACTTGCATATCAAAGCGAGTTTCCCCATTGAAGTCAATGGAAACGAAAATAGTTTGTTCTGCATTGACTTCAATGCACTGCAATACCCCATACGGCCAGAGGTGGGGGGCGCCGGAGAGCCTCGGAAACGGCCGGAAAGGCCCGAGGACACGTCGGCTGACCTCGGCTAACCTCGGAAAGGCTTGGAAACTGAGTATTTCTGTGTCTTTCCAAGCATTGCAGAATGGCGCCGATTGTCGCTGCTTGGCTCCGGCGCCTCGGGCCAAATGCGGTACTGCAGGCCCTATTAGCTTGGATTCTGCTCGTCTTGCGAGACAACACTCGCAAACTGAGTCAGAATTTAAAAAAAAAAGTTGCTCGTAAATCAAAATGCTCGTTAACCGCGTTACTCTTAAACCGAGGTTCCACTGTATAGTGAAAAAATCCTCATCACCTTTCCAGAGCAGTACAGCGTAAATATGGTAACACTGTACTGCTCTGGTAAAAATATGTAGGAAAAAGGTAAGAAAATAAAACAATAAAGAAAAAAAAACTAACTTCTTTTTACATACTGTCACCAGTTAGTGTCTCTGACATTGGTGTGCGCAGCCTATTGCATTAGGGTGTGCACCGCAGAGCAAAAACACACACACGTGTGTATATCAGCAGAGCAGTGGACACTGGATGGTGTCAGTAGGGCAGTGGACTGTGTCAATCGTTTTTTTTTAATAATTTTTTTAATAATTTTTTATAATTTCACTTTTTAAATTATTTTTTTATTAATTGTTTATAGTTTTTTAGGAGCCCCGTTGGGGGGGGGCCTATGGAAAAATGTCAAGGGTCTAAACAGGCCCCTGAGTTTTCACTTTTGAGAAAGGGAATGAGGACAGAGCTTTCCCTGTCCCTTTCTCTGCAGCCTCAGCTGCACTGGAGAGTGAAGGAATGAGAAATGCTCTGTGCTGAGTGGCACAGTTTACTATGCTTCAGTTAAGAATAAGCACAGGAGCGGTGGTCGCCATCAGAAATTTTGGGGCCCCTTACACAGCTTCAGGCATGGGCAGAGAACCAGGGGGGGGTGGGAATTGTATATTTACTTGATAACGGGGGGGGGGTGCTGCCGAAAATATAACTAAAGGGGCCTACCTCCTCTCCCCTCTCCAGTGATCTGATAGCGGGGGGGGGGGGCAAAAAAAAGGTGTCATGTAAAGGCCCCCCCCGAACGTCCCCGGCCGGGCCCCTTACATGTGTCCTGGCTGTACCCCCCTGATAGTGGCCCTGGGAGCGATCACTCACTGTGCTTATTCAGAAAAGGAAGAGGTCGGTAAATAAAAAAATTACTGACCCCTTCCCTCGCTCTCCACCCTGAAATGTTCCCTGCAGCAGCCGGAGTGAAAAGAGAAGAGGGAAGCTGCCAGCACTGCAGGGGAGATGGGGCGCCAGGAAGCAGGGGGAATCGGTACTGCACAGGCTGATTAGGGTGTGCCCAGGCACAAAATCTATTTTGCTATAATAGAGAAGACAGTAGTAAAGTGCTTATCAAACATCCGCTACTCTCAGGGCGTCAGGTCTCGTGCTTTCCACTGCGTTAAGATAGCAAGTGCAGGGAATACACATCCTCAGCTGGATTACCAAACACTTTCGGGTGCAGCAGGGAAGCGGACATGACACCACTTGTGATACCCGCTCCTTCCTCAGGCCAGATGGTGTTGGGTATATTGATATTTTTTCATTTATATAGTAAAAAATAATAAAACCCAGTGACAAATGAAAGCTCAATCTGTCTCAAATGGTAAAAAGTTCATTGGGGTACAGTGTTGCAGACTGATTGATTGGCACTCAAAGCTGAAAATTGGCCTGGGTTGGAGGGGGCGAAAGTGTCCGTTGTTGAAGCGATTAAAGACAATTTCTAATACTAAAGGGGCTCAAATAACTTTGGAAAAAAGCCGACGCTCTCATACTATGCAGATTCCATGTTATATGTCTGTTGTTCAAGGCTGATATCATTCTGAGGAAGCTGGATTTTTATTTAATAAGAAAGAAAATACTGGCAGATCAAATGATATACTGTATGTAGATATCTTACCCCCCGCCCCCTCCCCCTTCCCATTTCTCATACTGAATATTGACTACATACATAAATGTTATACCATATCCAGCATATATAATGCTAATTTATTCTTCAACTGCAAGGCCAAGGAATCACACTGGATTCTTCACGCCGGAGCCTAATGCAGCCAAAGTGTCCTCAGGAGCCTGAGAAAAGCCGTCCACCACCTAAATACAGCAACGTCTTAACAAGCAGTAACTATATGTAAATCGGTCTGGTGCAGATAATGCTAAATGCCCTTTCATGTGGCCACTTAGTGCTCTAATTGGAGGACACGGATACCTATTACTGAACCCGGTCTGAGCTGATTAGCCTGCATTAAACCAGAAGAGGGTATTGAAGGGAGAATTCATACAATATAAATGGAACAATCAGTGATAGGGTCACATCCTGTATTTACAGTATCATATAAAACACTGGCTACAAACAGCATGCTTATTCAAAAATGGCAGTGACTATGTGCAGCATGCCCCTGCTTGTTGTTTCCAAAGATTTGCGCAATGGTGACAGTCAGGGTTGCCCTTAGAAACGACGGGGCCCCATTCAGCCCACCTGACAGGGCCCCCCCTTCCCGGCCGCAAGGGACTGAGGACATAGATTCATCAGTCCTTTTCTCTACAGCCTCAGCTTCACAGATGAATGAATACAGTAGGAAGAGCTCTAAAGCTTCCTGCTCATTCACAAAGTGAAGCATAGTAAACACTGATTACTTTTCTTCAGGGAAGAATGAACACAGGAGTGATTGGAGTGATCGCTCACTTGTTCATTTAGGAAAGGAAGGGGTCAGTAAATTACATCCCCCTTCATGCCCGCAGCAGCTGCCAATGGGAGAGGAGGGAAGTCGGAAGCACTGCAGAGGAAAGGGGCACACAGGGGGGGCCCAGACAGCAGATGGAAGGGGTGCATGTGCTAGAACCAATCCCCTTGCAGTGCAGCTGGAGGAAGGGAAAGGAGGAGAAGCTGTCAGTGCTGCAGGGGGAGGCAGAAGAGGATCGGTGTCTGCAATAAGACAGTACAGCCGGCCTTTCTGCTCAGTAGGTGCCTGGGCACCCCTTTTGAACTGATGGGGCCCGGGCCCAGTACAAGGAGGCTAGCTGTACTGCCTTATCCTCAGCCCTGGTGACAGTACCTGTTGCCCTCTAGCGGGCATTCACCTCCTGTATAAATGTAAAACTTCTTTCTGCAGAGGTGAATGCATCTAATATAATGTGAACGTGTGTGACATTTCAAGTCTTGTGCCTATTCCCGGAGGGAATCATCTGACTCATCTGAAAACACCAGCGATATGAGAAATGATATGGTAGAATGAGACCTTTTGCCACTTCTGCGTGGACACATGCAGCCCTTTGATAAGTGTTGTGTGGCCCTTGGTCCCTAGTAGTCATTACTGGGAAGGGATATACTGCCAGCGATCTCTAGCAGTCTCAGGTAACCTGTACCCAGTCTCTGATTGTTTCCCGCAGCATGTCTCCAGTCTTCAACCACTCTGGTAGCACATCCTTTTTGTATATACTGAAAATCCCCATAGTGATGTCAGTGGCCATAACTGAGGCCTCCTATACCTCATGAACACCACTGATCTATAAACATTCTTTTTGTGTGTGGCTATTTCTCCTCTTCGCTAGTAGCCAGAATGTTAATATACAGCGCCTTGAAAAAGTATTCAAACCCCTTGAAATTTTCCACACTTTGTCATGTTATAACCAAAAACATAAGAGCTGGTTCACACAGGGGCAACACGACTTTCAGCGCGACTGTCAGAGAACTCACCTTGTCGGACGTGTTGGTCGTCGCCTTGGTGCGCGCCGATGCGCGCTGATGTTGTGCATGCTCCTGTGCGCGCTGGTTCACGTCCCGGCCAACGGGCGGGTGTGCCTGTGCGCGATGGTGTGCCTGTGTGCACAATGCGCACCAAACTGTCCATTTAACCACCTCCCTACTGGGCACTAAAACCCCCTTCCTGCCCAAGCCATTTTTCAGCCTTCAGCGCAGCCACACTTTGAATGACAATTGCGCGGTCGTGCGACGTGGCTCCCAAACAAAATTTGCGTCCTTTTTTTCCCACAAATAGAGCTTTCTTTTGGTGGTATTTAATCACCTCTGCGGTTTTTATTTTTTGCGCTATAAACAAAAGAAGAGTGTCCAGTTTGGAAAAAAAACACAATATTTTTTACTTTTTGCTATAATAAATACCCATTTTTTTTTTCAATTAAAATTTTCCTCAGTTTAGGCCGATACGTATTCTTCTACATATTTTTGGTATAAAAAAAAAATCGCAATAAGCGCGTATTGATTGGTTTGCGCAAAAGTTATAGCGTCTACAAAATAGGGGATAGTTTTATAGCATTTTTTTATTTTTTTTATTTTTTTATTAGTAATGGCGGCGATCTGCGATTTTTATTGTGACTGCGATATTGTGGCGGACACTTTTGACACATTTTTGGTACCATTTACATTTATACAGCGATCCCTGCTATAAAAATGCATTGATTACTGTATAAATGTGACTGGCAGGGAAGGGGTTAACCACTAGGGGGCGGGAAGGGGTTAAATATGTTCCCTCAATGTGTTCTAACTGTGGGGGGAGGGGACTGACTGGGGGAGGTGACCGATGGTTGTCCCTATGTACAAGGGACACACCATCAGCCTCCTCTCCCTCACAGGACGTGGATCTGTGTGTTTACACACACAGATCCACTTTCCTGCTTGGTTCCCGGGCAATCGCTGGTGCCCGGCGGCAAACGCGGCCGCCGGGCACGCGCACCGGGTCCTTGGTAACGCGGCGGGCGCGCGCACGCGCCGCCGGTGGCGCGTGCACGATCCCCCTCCTTCTGAAGGACGTTCAGGAACGTCCACTCAGAAGGAGAGAGCACCCACCCGGCCGTATATGTACAGTGGCCGGGTGGGAAGTAGTTAAACCCCTGGAATACTTCAGACCAGTGCTGTCTGATCTACAGTTCCCTGTGTATCCTGCCCCTGCTATTTGCCTGAAACTTGACCTTCTGACCACCCGGCTTGTTACTTGGACTTCTCCTGCCTTCCGCCAGCAATCTGACCACGGCTTGCCTTTGACCCTGAACCTGCCTGCTCCTCTGTACCACGTTGTCTGACCGTTGCCAACCTTGCCTGTTATTTGACCATTCTTCCCTGCACCTGCCCAGCTTCACTCTCCAGTGTACCTGCCTGTCTGCCTGCAGCTAGTGTGGCTCATTTCTTCTTCTGCATCCAGATCCTGAGCTATCTTCCAGCAACTACTCACCAGGCTCTCTTACCCTTCCGCACTCCTGTGCCTCCTGTCTGCACTCTACCAGGGGCCGCGACTCGGATCCGTACGGGGGACCTTCCCCTGCTCTATTGGGCTCATCGATCAGGTACGTGCAAGTCTGACAGCGACTTTGGGAGGCAACTTGGACACGACTTGAGTATGAATCACAGCGCGACATGAGGCAACTTACAAGGCAACTTCAAGTTGCCTCCAGGACAGGAGGCTTTCCAGTGGCAAATCAAACAAGAATCAGCTCTGTGGGAGGGAGGGGTTTGCCTGGAAAACTATTTTTACTTCCTGGAAAGTTGCTTCAGTTAAGACAGGGGATCCGACTTGGAGGCAACTTTCATTGAAATCAATGGGTACAGGTCGCCTAGAAGTCGGATTGAAGTAGTACAGGAACCTTTTTTGAAGTCAGAGGGACTGCAGTAGTGTACATTACGACAGCTCTCATTCACTTACATTACTTTTCAAAACCGCACGACTTGGGGCGACCTGAAGTCGGATGCCAGGACGCCCCTGTGTGAACCAGCTCTTAATGTATTTTATTGGGATTTTACGTGATAGACCAAAACAAAGTGGTACATAATTGTGAAGAGGAAGGAAAATGATGAATGAGTTTCATTTTTTTTTACAATTAAATATCAAAAAGTGTGGGGTGCATTTGTATTCAGCCCCCCTAAGTCAATACTTTGTAGAACCACCTTTCACTGTAAAGTCTTTTTTTTGGTATGCCTCTACCAGCTTTGCCCATCTAGAGTGACATTTTTGCCCATTCTTTGCAAAATATCTCAAGCTCTGTCAGATTGGATGGAGAGCGTCTGTGAACAGCAATTTTCAAGTCTTGCCACAGATTTTCAATTGGATTTAGGTCTGAGCCATTCTAACACATGAATATGCATTGATCTAAACTAGGGTTGTCCCGATACCACTTTTTTAAGACCGAGTACAAGTACCGATACTTTTTTCCAAGTACTCGCCGATACCGATTACCGATACTTTTTTTTAATCTCATGTGACAGTGGCACATGTCAGTAGTTTTTTTTTTTACAATTTATTTTATTCATTTATTTATTTTTTACAATGCTTTCTTTTTTTAAGGGGGGGTGGGGGTGGACAGTGTCAGTGTGTTTTTTCTTCTATTTTTTTTACAATTAATTTTTTTAGTATTTATTTTTTTATTACATTTTTTATTTTTTTATCAGCCCTGTTGGGGGGCTTTGGTGAGATATGGGGCTCAACAGACCTCTGACATCTCCCCTTTGAGACAGGGAAAGGGACTAAGGACACAGATTCCCCAGTCCCTTTCTTAGCAGCCTCCACTGCGCTGAAAATGAATGGAGAGAAGACAACGGCTTCTCTTCATTCATAAACTGAAACATTGTAAACACAGTTTACGATGTTTCAGTTATGTGAATGGATAGAGTCAGTGATCACTGACTCTGTACATTCCGAACAGTAAGGAGCCGGATTTACCAGCTCCTACCTCCGCTCTCCATCCTGACAGATCGAGGGGGTGGAGGAGGAGAACGGAGTGGGATGGCAGCAGCATGGAGGGGGAAACGGAGGGAGACATCAGAATGGAGGGGGACACGGAGGGAGACATTAGAATGGAGGGGACACGGAGGGAGACATCAGAATGGAGGGGGACACGGAGGGAGACATCAGAATGGAGGGGGACACGGAGGGAGACATCAGAATGGAGGGGGACACGGAGGGAGACATCAGAATGGAGGGGGACACGGAGGGAGACATCAGAATGGAGGGGGACACGGAGGGAGACATCAGAATGGAGGGGACACGGAGGGAGACATCAGAATGGAGGGGACACGGAGGGAGACATCAGAATGGAGGGGACACGGAGGGAGACATCAGAATGGAGGGGACACGGAGGGAGACATCAGAATGGAGGGGACACAGAGGGAGACATCAGAATGGAGGGGACACAGAGGGAGACATCAGAATGGAGGGGACACAGAGGGAGACATCAGAATGGAGGGGACACGGAGGGAGACATCAGAATGGAGGGGACACAGAGGGAGACATCAGAATAGAGGGGGACACGGAGGGAGACATCAGAATGGAGGGGACACGGAGGGAGACATCAGAATGGAGGGGAGACATCAGAATGGAGGGGACACGGAGGGAGACATCAGAATGGAGGGGGACACGGAGGGAGACATCAGAATAGAGGGGGACACGGAGGGAGACATCAGAATGGAGGGGGACACGGAGGGAGACATCAGAATGGAGGGGGACACGGAGGGAGACATCAGAATGGAGGGGGACACGGAGGGAGACATCAGAATGGAGGGGACACGGAGGGAGACATCAGAATGGAGGGGACACAGAGGGAGACATCAGAATGGAGGGGACACGGAGGGAGACATCAGAATGGAGGGGACACGGGAGACATCAGAATGGAGGGGGACATGAGACCGCAGCATGGAGGGAGGGAGACAGCAGCAGAACGGAGGGGGCTGGAGGAGGATGCGGGGACAGTCAGCGGTGATCGTGTGTGAACCTACGCCCCAGTCTCAAGTCTTTTGCAGACTCTAACAGGTTTTCTTCTTCTAAGATTGCCCTGTATTTGGCTCCATCCATCTTCCCATCAACTATGACCACTTTCCCTGTCCCTGCTGAAGAAAAAGAATCCCCACAACATGATGATGCCACCACCCTGTTTCACAGTGGGGATGGTGTGTTCAGGGTGATGTGCAGTGTTCGTTTTGCGCCACACATAGCATTTTGCTTTTAGGCTAAAATGTTCAATTTTGGTCTCATCTGAGCAGAGCACCTTCTTCCACATGTTTGCTGCGTCCCCCTTATGGCTTCTCGCAAACTGCAAATGTGACTTCTAATGGCTTTCTTCTTGCCACTCTTCAATAAAGGCCAGATTTGTGGAGAAGCACGACTAATAGTTATCCTGTGGACATATTCTCCCACCTGAGCTGTGAATCTCTGCAGCCCCTCCAGAGTTACCATACGCCTCTTGGCATTTGGTTCCACTAGATTTTAGTTGGGGGTATCAGAGTAAAGGGGGCTGAATACAAATGCACCCCACACTTTTCAGATATTTACTTGTAAAAAAAATTGGAAAACCATTTATCATTTTCCTTCTACTTCACAGTTAGGTGCCACTTTGTGTAACGTCTATCACATAAAATTTCAATAAAATACATTTAGGTTTTTGGTTGTAACATGACAAAATGTGAAAAAATTCAAGGACTATTAATACTTTTTCAAGGTACTGTATGACCCAGGAAATAAAATTAAAATATACATAAATAAAGCATAACTTAACTAGGTTATAAAACCTCAGATAAACTTTAACATGTTAATGTGATTTAAAAAAAAAAGTTTTAATATATATATATTTTTTAACAAGAAATAGTTTTATTATTTTTAAATCTGCAGATTTTAATAATCCCTAGTGATTCTGTCATATTTCAGACACTTCTTGTCATAAGGTGTCTCTTTCCCCCTCTTCCTATTGTGGTCCTGCATTTTCACCCTATCACATAGGTTTCTCCAAATTCTGTTTTAACGTACACTATATTGTCAAAAGTATTGACGCCTGCCTTTACACTCACATGAACTGAACGAGAAAAATGGAGATCACATGTTTCTGCTAAGCAGAAACATGGACCTTTGTTTTCCTTTAGTCAAAAGCACGTCCCCTACAGTTAGAAAGCACACATAGGGAACACATTTAACCCTTTGATTGTCCCTGATGTTAACCCCTTCCCTGCCAATGTAATTGATACAGTGACAGTGCATTTTATTTTATTTTTTTAAATAAAAAGTCCATAAATCTATCATATAGTTTGTGGACGCTATAACGTTTGCACAAACCAATCAAACGCTTATTGGTATTTTTTTTCACCATAAATATGTAGCAGAATACACATTAGCCTAAATTTATGCAGAAATTCGATTTTTTTTGATTTTTTTTGGATATGTATTATAGCAGAAAGCAAAAAATCGTTTTTTTTTTTTTTCAAAATTGTCGTTTTTTTGTTGTTTATAGCGCAAGGGGTGATCAAATACCACCAAAAGAAAGCTCTGTTTGTGGGATTTTATTAGGGTACAAGGCCTGGTCAGGAAGGGGGTGAAACCTTCCAGAGCTGAAGTGGTTAAAAACTTTGTGGGCGTTATTTACTAAAACTTGAGAGTGCAAAATCTGGTGCGGCTCTGCATAGAAACCAATTAACTTCCAGGTCTTTTCATTAATCTTAAAGAGGAACTGTAGTCTGCTCACATAATTTTTAATAAAAACATCTTTGCCATTCTGAAGCTTCCCTCCAACAACTTTGCATATTATTTTATATATACTGTGATTCTGTACTTGCCAAATATGCTGCAGAAATCTCCCTCCACTAAGACCCCTTTCACACTGGGGCAGTGCGGCCATTAGCGATAAAGCGCCACTAGTTTTAGACGTGCTTAACCGCTGTTATAGCGGTGCTTTCCGGCTGCTAGCGGGACGCTTTTAACCCCCGTTGGCAGGCAAAGAAAGGGTTAATAGTAGGGGTGCATCGCGATTCGGGTGTCCCCGATGCGGAATCGCTGCATGCGACTGGGAAAATCGATTTCCGGGAGGTTGCTCCGCTCCTCCCGGGAGAGCGCTCCGAGACGTTAAGCCCTTGGTGCCGAGCGTATGCGTCCTCGGCTTTAGGGGGTTATACCAGGATGATGCCCGCAGCTAAAAGCCGCTTGGTTGTTATCCCAGAGGAGCGGGAGGGGACATCACCGCCTTACGCCGCTCTTACCGGGCCTCTCATCCCACCGGGAGACCCAATCTGCGAGCGGCTAGAGACAGACTGGAACGAAGCGTTGGCTTCGTTCCAGTCTGTATGTAAACACGGAAGCGACGTCACGACGTCACTTCCGGTTTACTCGGCTGCCAATAGCGCCAGTTTAAAAAAAAAATTATGACAGTATTCAGAATCGCAGTTTTTGGCGATCTGAATACTTTTAAGTGCAAAGGAGGGATTTGGGGTCTTTTAGACCCCTGATCCCTCCATAAAGAGTACCTGTCACCAACTATTACTGTCACAAGGGATGTTTACATTCCTTGTGACAGCAATAAAAGTAATCAAAATTGTATTTATTTTTTATAAAAACACAATGTAAAATAAATAAATAAATAAAATAAATATAATTTTTTTTTTTAAAGCGCCCCTGTCCCCGCGAGCTCACGCAGCAAAGAAAACGCATATGGCAAGTCGCGCCCGCATATGTAAACAGTGTTCAAATCACACATGTGAGGTATCGCCACGATCATCAGAGCGAGAGAAATATTTCTAGCACTAGACCTCCACTGTAACTCTAACCTGGTAACCGTTATTTTTTTTTAAAGCGTCGCCTATGGAGATCTTTAGGTACCGTAGTTTGTCACCATTCCACGAGTGTGTGCAAAAAGACACTCACCTGTCCCACAAACCAGTGACAGCTTGCAGCTTAATAGCTGGGTGCGCATGTCTAACTGCACTGTCCTGCATAGCCGGGCGATCTTCTGGGACCTGTCATGTGTCCCAGAAGATTGCAGGGAGGAAGGGTGGCCCAAGTGGGAGCTCGTCAGTAATCGTGATGCATCCTGACCAGATAATCGTATTCAAATCGAATCGTGAGACCGGTGAAGATGCGCACCTCTATTTAATAGCGCCCATGTTGTGGCGCTGCCAAAGCGATTTGCAGGTGCTTCGACAGCGCTGCTCGATCCATTCAATGGGCAGGGCGTTTTGGGAGCGGTGTATACACTGCTCCCGCACCTCCCCAAAGATGCTGCTTGCAGGACTTTTTTTCCAGTCCTGCAAGTGGCTTGAGGGGAGCTTTTCAGGTGCTATTTTTAGCGCTAAAACGCCTGAAAAGCACCCCAGTGTGAAAGGGGTCTAAGTCTGGTCAAATCAAAAGAAAAGGAATCTCTGCTCCAGGTGTATGCAATACCTTGATTGGAACCAAGTAGGAGTGCTAGCCCCACCTCTGTAAAAACTTGAGAAAAAATAAATGGCTGCACATCCAAAGTTTCCAAAAAGTGCCTTTTATTGCAGATGGTCAAAATACACCAGGGACACCAGGTGTTAGTCACGTAGATGCATTTCACACATCTGATCTGTGCTTAATCATTACCAATGATTAATGAATGATTAATCATTAATGATTAAGCACAGATCAGATGTGTGAAACGTATCTACGTAACACCTGGTGTCCCTGGTGTATATTGACCGTCTGCAATAAAAGGCACTTTTTGGAAACTTTGGATGTGCAGCCATTTCTTCTTTTAGTCTGGCTGCAGCCATTTTAACTGTGGGCAGCTGAAGCTGCTGCCTGTTCATTTCCTGGATTTACACAGACACCTCCAGCTCTGCAGCTCTCATTGGCCCTCTTATGACTCATTCGTCCCCCTCCCTTCCTGGCAAAGATGTGAGAGATGTGCATGTCATAAGCCTAGGCTTTTTACCAGACAAAAAACCCGAAGTGGGCTGTATAAGGTATTTACTGGCAGAAAAAAAATGTTTTACTATCCAAAAGGTAAAACAACAAGGGCAGAAGATTTAAAGTGGAGTTCCACCCAAAAATGGAACTTCCACTTTTTGGAATCTCCCCCCCTCCGGTGTCACATTTGGCACCTTTCATGGGGGAGGGGGGAGCAAATAACTGTCTAATACAGGTATTTGCTCCCACTTCCTGGCATAGCCACTTCCGGCGCCTACTCTGTCCCCCCCCCCCCCGCTGTCTTCTGGGTGACACACAGGTCCCAGAACACAGCGGGGACCAGTGAAGACGTGCAGCGCAACTCGCGCATGTGCAGTAGGGAACCAGGAAGTGAAGCTGCAATGACTCACTTCCTGATTCCCTTACAGAGTATGGTGGCAACAGCAGCCAATCCTCGAGCGACAGATCGGCTTCGGCTGCCGACATCGCGGGCGCCCTGGACAGGTAAGTGTCCATGTATTAAAAGTCAGCAGCTGCTGTATTTGTAGCTTCTGGCTTTTAATAATAGGATTTTTGTACTCACCGTAAAATCCGTTTCTCTGGCATCCATGGACTGACACAGCGTGTCTTATACACCTTTTCACGTGGGTTATGTCCCTGCTTGCAGGAGAAGACCTAGGCAGAATGTGATATGTTATACATACATTCTAAACAGCCAGAGCTGAACAGCCCCGCCCAGGGGGGCGGTCCCTCCGGGCATAACCCTCCCACTGCAGTCAGCAGACCTCAGTTCGTAACAAAGCAGTACAAACTTAAAAAGAAGGGTGGGTGCTGTGTCAGTCCATGGATGCCAGAGAAACGGATTTTACGGTGAGTACAAAAATCCTATTTTCTCTTGTCATCCATGGACTGACACAGCGTGTCTTATACACCTTTACACGTGGGATGTCCCAAAGCAGTGTCAAGAGGGATGGGAGCAGTATAAATGGAAAACCAAAAACTTCACTCCAAACAAGGCAGAGCTCCTCAACGGAGGAGTTGCAACATCAAACAGCGGCCTGCAACACCTTGCGGCCGAAGGAAGCATCCGAAGATGCAGCCACATCAACCTTATAAAACTTAGAAAAGGTATGAACAGACGACCAGGTCGCCGCCTTGCACACTTGTGCAACCGACGCTTGATGTCGGAAAGCCCAGGAAGCACCAATTGCCCTGGTGGAATGTGCCGTAACCGGAAAGGGAGGCGCCCGCCCCTTGAGAGCATAAGCTTGAATGACGGTTTGTCTGATCCACCTAGAAATGGTGGCAGACGAAACCGCTTGGCCCTGTTTTGGCCCAGAGACAGCCACAAATAGTGAGTCAGACTTCCGAATAGAAGCAGTAGCAGACAGGTACACCCGCAAGGCTCGTACCACATCCAAAGTGTGTAGCGCAAACTCCCTGGGATGCGATGGGTGAGGACACAAGGACGGGAGGACAATGTCCTCGTTTAAGTGGAAGGCCGAGACCACCTTTGGCAGAAAGGAAGGTCGCGGACGTAACACCGCCTTATCCTTATGGATGATCAAAAAGGGCGACTTGCAGGACAAGGCCGCCAATTCAGACACTCGTCTGATGGAAGTAATGGCCACCAAGAAGGCCACCTTCTGAGACAAAGTCAAGAGGGGAATATCTCTAATATTTTCAAAGGGAGGTTCCTGGAGGACCGAGAGCACCAAATTCAGATCCCACGGGGGAGAGGAGGCTTGACAGGGGGGAGCACATGGCGAACCCCCTGCACAAAGGTGCTAACCAAGGGATGACCCGCCAGCGGTCGCTGAAAGAAGATGGCCAAGGCCGAAATCTGACCCTTAATGGTACTCAAAGCGAGCTTTTGGGTCACGCCACGCTGCAGAAAATGCAGGATTCTGGGAACGGAATACGTTCGTGGGCGCCAGTCCAGCTCTTCGCACATGGCGATGTAAGCTCTCCAAGTACGGTGATGGATCCTTCTGGAGGAAGACTTCCGTGCCCTTAACATGGTCGAAATGACCGAATCCGAGAGACCTCGGTCTCTCAGCACCTGGCTTTCAATAACCATGCCGTTAAAACCAGAGACTGTAAAGCAGGATGAAATATAGGACCTTGAGACAGAAGGTCCCCCCGTATCGGTAACCGCCAGGGAACGTCTGCGACGAGACGTACCAGATCGGCGTACCAGTGACGCCGAGGCCAATCCGGAGCAATGAGGATCACCGGAATTCCCTCGGTCGCTACCCTGCGGAGCAGGCGAGGGAGCAACTGCAGCGGAGGATAAACGTATATCAGGCGATACTGACTCCATGGGGCCACCAACGCATCCGAGGCATCCGCCCAGGGATCCCTGGATCTGGCCACAAACCTCGACACCTTGCGATTGAGTCGAGAAGCCATCAGGTCCACATCCGGCGTGCCCCACCGTCTGCAAAGAAGTTGAAAGACCTCCGGGTGCAAGGACCACTCCCCCTGGTCCAGCGTCTGGCGACTTAGATAGTCTGCCTGCCAATTGTCTACGCCCGGAATGTAGACGGCCGACAGAGCCGGCACGCTTCTTTCGGCCCACCTCAGGATGCGGGCGACCTCGGAAGCCGCAGCTGAGCTCCGAGTCCCCCCTTGATGGTTGACATACGCCACTGCTGTGGCGTTGTCCGATTGTATCCTGATGGAGTGACCCTGTAGTTTCTCCGACCATGAGGAGAGGCACAGTCTGATTGCCCGTATCTCCAGCACATTGATCGGTAAGAGGGCTTCGTCCGGAGTCCAAAGCCCTTGGGCCGACAGGACTCCCCAGACTCCCCCCCAGCCCGTCAGGCTGGCGTCCGTCGTGATCACCGTCCATTGGATGGGGAGGAACGACTTCCCGGACCGAAGAGCCGGGGACCTCAACCACCACGTCAGGGACGCCCTGACCAGGTGACTCACCTGGATCTGAAGATCCAAGGACAACTGGGATTTGTCCCAAGTGGACAAGATCTCTTTCTGTAAGGCCCTGGTGTGCGCTTGGGCATAAGGAACGGCCTCGAAGGAGGCCACCATGAGTCCCAGGACTCTCATGCAAAAGCGGATTGACGACCATTTTCGGGACGTCAGCACCCGTACTGCAGACTGAAGTGTCAGTAGTTTGTCTGGAGGTAGGAAGACTCTTGCTTCCAAGGAGTCCAGAATCAGACCTAGATACTCCAGACGCTGAGTCGGGACTAGAACCGACTTCTGAACGTTCAGGAGCCACCCAAACTCCCTGAGGGTCTGACTGACGATAGTCACACTTCCTTCCAATTCTGAGCCACTGTCTGCTCTTAGAAGGAAATCGTCCAGATAGCCCACGATAGCAATGCCTCGCTGTCTCAGCAAAGCTAGGACCGGAGCAAGCACCTTGGTGAACACCCTCGGTGCCGAGGCCAGGCCGAAGGGAAGAGCCACAAATTGATAGTGGACTTCGCCGACCGCAAGGCGCAGAAACTTCTGGTGGCTTGCGCAGATCGGAACATGCAAGTAGGCGTCCTTGATGTCCAAGGATGCCAGAAAATCCCCTTGACGGAGTGTAGCGACCACCGTGCGAATGGATTCCATGCGGAATTCTTGCACCTTCACGAAGGCATTCAGGGCCTTGAGGTCCAGGATCGGCCGAACCCCGTCCTTTTTTGGAACAACAAACAGATTCGAGTAGAACCCCTGAAACCTCTCCTGGGACGGAACCGGCACAATTACTCCGGACCCGATCAAATCCTGTACAGCCCCCAAGAGGGCTGCCCGACGGGCAGGAAGGAGAGGGAGATTTGAGGGAAAGAATCTGTCTGGGGGCCAGGAGCGGAACTCTATTCTGTATCCTGAGGTGACCACCTCGCACACCCACCGGTCGGAGATCCGGGAGGTCCACCGATCCGTGAACCTGCGAAGTCGTCCCCCCCACCCCAGAGACGGGCGGGGGCAAGACTTCACGCGGAGGCGGGCTTGGGAGCCGGCTTGTTCGGCTTACGCACCCAGGGGCGCTTGTGCCCGCCAGCCGCACTGTTGTCAGTCTGGGATGGCTTACCCGTGGACTCTGACGGACGAAAAAAACCCTTTTTTGCTGGAAAGGAAGGACCCGGATTACGTCGGGCCTCCTTACCCTTGATAGTTTGAGGAAGGAGAGTGCTTTTACCTCCCGTGACATCCTTGATGATGTCATCCAGAGCAGCACCAAAAAGTCTACCACCCTTAAAAGGTAGATCCGTCAGGAGCTTCTTAGAGGCTAGGTCAGCAGACCAGCATTTCAACCAGATGAGATGACGCAATACCACCGCCGAGACAGAGGCCCTGGATATTAAAGGGGCCGCGTCCAACGTGGCGTCGCACACATATATCAGACCCTGCACCATCTGGTGGGCCAGAGCAATAGTGTCTGGAGGAAGGTTATACTCCTGCACAGTTTGGTGCAAAATTTTTGCCCATTCCGTGAGTGTCTGAGACACAAGGGTCGCCGCTACTACGGGCCGTAGGGCGGATCCCAACAAGGCGAACATGGCTCTACTCACCACTTCTGACCTCCTGTCAGTGGGGTCCTTAAACGCAGGAGTCCCCTCCATCGGGAGAGTGGTGGCCTTGTTTAAACGGGCGACTGGAGGGTCGACCACCGGGGGAGAAGCCCACTTTTTAAGCAGGGCGTCTTCAAAGGGGTATCTAATAGACAAACGCCGCGGGACCATAAAAGTCTTCTGCGGCTTTTCCCAGACCTGGTCAATGAGCTGGTCAAAGAAAGGTACATATGGAAAAACCTTTTTAGAAGGCTTGGTCTTAAAAGAACCAAAGGAGACTGTATCCGCCTGAGGTTCTGCGGTCGCAGCATCTAGCTTGAGAGTGTCCCTCACAGCATCAATGAGTTCACTAACAAGCGCCCTGTCATTTACTGACTCAGAACTGGAGTCTTCCTCACAAGGAATGTCCTGTTCAAAACCATCCAAATATTCAGAGCTAGGGTCCCGAGCAGCAATAACTAGGCCCATATCTGAAGCAGAGCACTCCCCTTGTCTAGATAAAGTGGGGAGAGGGCGCTTTTTTGCTCCCTTGTGCTCACACACAGCTTCCATCCTGGTCAGAAATGATTCCAGGACTGCCGACAACTGGTCCATAGGGACCGCAGGTGCTGGAGCACTGGCTGCTGCCTCTGGCATGTTAGGGGAAGCTGGTGACTCTGACTCCATAATGTCCCTCTCAGACCACCCACAGGCCGTGCTGACTGAAGTAGGGGAATGCCCAGGGAACCCACCAACCTGACCAGGACCGCTCGGTTCCGCCGCTCTGTCTCACTGCGCCGCGCTGCTCAGCGTGAGTGAGCTGAGAGGAGAGAGTGTGAGGAGATTCGCGCCGTTTCCAGCGGCGCTAGAGGCCAAACTAGTGCCAGAAAAGACGTGCGGCTACAAGAAAATGGCCGCCGCAATGTGCTCCGGCGGGCCCCGGCAAGATGGCCGCCAATGTAAAAATCAGCACACACACAAAACATGGCGCCGAACGGCGCCCAGGCCCCTCACCTCCAAAAACAAAACAGCCCCAGCGAGTGCAGAGCAGCATGAGCCCCCCCCCAGGACAGTATGGCCCCCAGGCACCCCCCATAGTACAGCGCCAGCACTAGTGAACAGAGAGTGACATTAAAAACACAGGGGGAGACAGGGAAATCCCCCCACACAAGAAACACACAGCATGTACTCACCTGCAGCCAGGAGAGACTACTTACCCGTCCCCTGAGGGACCCGCTGGTGTGTTTCTGACAGAACTATCACAGTGCGGTACTGAGTAGCTGTCGGCCCGGTCCACCGCGAAAGATACAGCCGGACTGTTCTATCTTGAGAGGACCGCGGAGCTGGAAGCCCCCGGCCACCCCTGGAGTCGTGGGGCATGTCGTGAACTGAGTCTCACGCACACAAGGCGAGGATCAGCACGCTCGATGGTCGGACAGGGAAGACTACGAGGATATCTTGTACCCAACCTGTTGCCCAGCCGACAGTTGATAGAAGATCTCAAAAAAAAATAAAAAAATAAAATAGGAAAATTTTTTCCAAAAGAATAAAAATAGGTCAGGAGACTGGCTCCTGAGAGAGCCACGTCTTCTCCTTCTGCTAGGCAGAAAAAAACTGAGGTCTGCTGACTGCAGTGGGAGGGTTATGCCCGGAGGGACCGCCCCCCTGGGCGGGGCTGTTCAGCTCTGGCTGTTTAGAATGTATGTATAACATATCACATTCTGCCTAGGTCTTCTCCTGCAAGCAGGGACATAACCCACGTGAAAAGGTGTATAAGACACGCTGTGTCAGTCCATGGATGACAAGAGAAATTATTATTTTTTGTGGGACCACCGCTTTAATAGATGGAAAGTTGATAAAATGACTGAGGAGCCGCTTTAACTGAACAAGCTGAATTTGGAAGCTGATTGGCTACCATGCACAGATTTTGCACTCTCCAGTTTTAGTAAATCAACCCCACTGTGTCTTAAAGCGGAAGTCCACCCAGAAAAAAAAATACATTAAAAATAAAAAATAAAAAAATTAATAGTATTTTTTTTTTTTTATACTCAACCGAAATGCCTGTTGCTATGCGGAAGTCCCCTAATCTGTCTTCTGCTGTGCCTCTTCCTTGTCCTCGGATTGAGAACTTCCGTTTCCTCTTCTTGTGAATGGGGCACGCTGCCTTCTGGGAACTGTGTGTATCCCAGGAGGCAAGCCGCCCATTCAGAAAGTGCCGTGCGACGGGCAGTGAAGCCGTAAGGCTTCACAGCCTGTTTCCCTTAGTCAGGATGGAGGAGCCAGGAACCTGGCAGCAGCGATCGATCGCCATGGCAGGACCGACATCGCGGGCGAGTAGGACAGGTAAGTGTCCTTAGTAGCTGCTGACTTAATAAAAAAAAAAAAAAAGCTGCACCTCCGCTTTAATACCGGAAAAGTACCAGAATGCCCCACAGACGTCTGTATGCTTTTTGTCTCCATTCCGATGGAATTTGGTTGTTTGGAACATCTGATAGAAAAGCAGCACATGCATAGACTGATCTTTCTTATGGGCAAGATGTGAACATGACATGAAAGGCCGCAGGCAGAGAAAGACATCTGAATGTTCACGTTGGAAATTCTGCATTGACACCACCCACAATAGAATGCGCTAGTTTCTTTCCTGTAAATTCTCATCCAACCAACAGATCAGGGAACCCCGGGGACTGGGGCAAAAAGGGCTGCTTGCTACATTCACACATTACGAAGCGTTTCAGACATTAATTAGAGAAAATACAAGCCTCTCTTAAACAACAACGATTAATGAAAACAAGAGGAGAAAAACACAATAATTACTAGTGAACTTTTACCACACACTCGAGACAAGCACGCTAATTAAAATCCTAAAGAAATTGACCTTGAGATGCCCTTGATGGAGGAATAATTAATTAAACTGAAGATGAAGGCAATTTAATCTTTTTAATCCCGACGTAAATAATGCTCTTTAGTTTAACCCCTCAATGACTTTAGTTGCCTGTGATAATGAAGTTTGTTTTATCAGTGTGTGGTTTCCATGTAGGATCTGCTATGTATAGATCTGTGTACATGATAGATAGAAAAACCACAAACATCGCACATAAAGTGTATGTAAACCCGGACAATGAACTTCTCTTATTTGCTCTCTTTTGATCTATTAAACATATGAAAGTGTATTCATATATTGGCTCAATAAGTGTACAAAAATATCTGTAGATTCTGAGAGAAATCTGTCTATGCTGCACATTTATCAGTTACATTCTTTGCAGCTATGTCTGAGAACTACAGAACCCCCCCATTTCTATTTAATGAAGATTAAGCCTAGGTTCACATTGATGCGATTTGGCATGCGATTTGACATGTCAAATCACATGCCAAATCAGTGGCAATTGCTGGCAATGGCACCGTCCGAATCGGTGCCGCACCAATTCTTAAAAGTAGTTTCTGTACTACTTTTGGCGACTTCGGGGTGCGATTTGTATAGACAACTGTGCAGGAACCCGCAGAGATGTCTCTGAAATCGCCCCGTAAGTCGGGTCTAACATGCGGAAATGAAATCATGCAAGTTCAGCTGAACTTGCACGATTTCAATCCCGCTGTCAGTGTGAACCTAGGCTTAGAGAGGGAAAGTTGTTATGTAATCCTGTCCTAGGGCAGGGGTCTCCAAACTTTCTATACAAAGGGACCGTTTACTGCCCTTCAGACTTTAGAGGGGGCGGACTGTTCAGAGTAGAAAATATTCTTTCATCGGTGGGAGAAAACAATGCTATCTTTGGTATTAGAGGGAGGAGTAGTTCCCCATTGTTGGTGTCAGTGGGAGGAATGGTGCCCCACCACTGGTGTCGGTGGGAGGAATGGTGCCCCATCATTGGTGTCAGTGGGAGGAATGGTGCCCCATCATTGGTGTCAGTGGGAGGAATGGTGCCCCATCATTGGTGTCAGTGGGAGGAATGGTGCCCCATCATTGGTGTCAGTGGGAGGAATGGTGCCCCAACATTTGTGTCAGTGGGAAGAATAGTTCCCCTCATTGTTGGCATCAGTAGGAGGAATAGTGCCTCATTGTTGATGTCAGTGGAAGGAATAGTACCCCATCATTGGTGTCAGTGGGAGGAATGGTGCCCCATCTTTGGTGTCTGTGGGGGGAATGGTGCCCCATCATTGGTGTCAGTGGGAGGAATGGTGCCCCATCTTTGGTGTCTGTGGGGGGAATGGTGCCCCATGATTGGTGTCAGTGGGCAGAATAGTGCCCCACAGATGGTCATCAGTAGGAGGAATAGTGCCTCCTCATTGGCGTCAGTGCGAAGAACAGTGCCTCCACATTTGTGTCATCGGGAAGAATAGTGCCTCATTGTTGGTGTCAGTTGAAGGAATAGTGTCCCCTTATTAGTGTCAGTAACAGGAAAAGTTCTCCATTTTTGGTGTCGTTGAGAGGAATAGTGCCCCATCATTGGTGTCAGTGGGAAGAATACTGCCTCATCATTGGTTTCAATGGGAAGAATAGTACCCCAACATTTGTGCAAGTGGGAAGAATAGTGCCTCATTGTTGGTGTCAGTGAAGGGATTTTGTGTTACCTTATCAGTGTCAGTAACAGGAAAAGTTCCCTAATGTTGGTGTCAGTGGGAGGAACAGTGCCCCGTTGTTTGTGTCAGTAAGAAAATAGGACCCAAGGGCCTGATAAAGGCAAGCAAAGGCCTGCAGTTTGGAGACAGGGTAACAATACTGCTGCTCCATAGATACAATACAGTAATTGAGTGTTGTTACCCTAGGATAAGAAGTGTGTTGCTGGAAAAATCACATGGTAAAAATAAATGGGAAAAGCCTGAAAAAAAAAGAGAACGAATGTAATCACCACAGGTAAGGACTGGTAAACTACGATAGATTACAGTTTTGTATTTGGGTTTGGATATTCTTTCATTCCATTAAGCTTTGTATCTGTTGCTTGTCCACTTTTTATGAACACATTGTATCTCACAATTTTTTAACCAGTGTTGGTCATTTTGCCAGATCAACATTGATATTAGCCAGCTGGCTGAGCGCAGTAGCTGAAGTTTGGTCACGATACCTTCAGGCTGCATTCACACCTGAGCGTTTTGTAGCCTGAAGCCTGAAGCTACAAAACGCTAGAGGGGAAAAAATCCATTTTCTTTCTCGTACATCACGGGACACAGAGCGACATAGTCATTACTAATGGGTTATATAGATACCGTCAGGTGCTGGCACTGGCAACTTCCAAAACCGGAAGTACCCTCCCCTATATAAGCCCCTCCCATCCGGGAGCACCTCAGTTTTTTGCCAGTGTCTAAGGTGTTGGCCAAGAAGAAACGTGTTTTTCACTGAGCTTGCGTACAGGTTCTTTTGGGCCTCAGTAAGCTATTCCGGATCCGACCAAAAAAGCTTCATAGCTAAACGGTCGGTACCCGGGCCTTGCAGAGAAGAGCAAGGTTTTGCCTGTAATGCTTCTCTTAGGAGAGCTGGACCCTGGGATCCAGAGCTCTGGTCATACCCAAAACCAAGATGTTTTCTGTGCAGGGTGCTATACAGGTCCAGGGGAGTGGAATCCTTGGGAACCCGGTCCCTGAAGGTTTGATTACAATGCCTGCCGTGATAGGTGAAGTTTGGGCTTTTGTGGACCAAACAAAGTCCTGCGGCGGGGAACAGGTAAGTGGGGGCCCCCAGGAACTTGGTTCTATTGGGGGACCCCCAAGCCTAATTTGTCTTTCTGTCTGTTACCTAATGGTTTTCCCGCAAAATTCTGTGCATGCCTGTAACTACTAAAAAAATGTAATAATTTTTAATGGTGGTCAAGAAAAAAAATAAAAATTTTTTTTATATATATTTAATATATTAGACTGCGGTACCTGTGTTTGTCCACTAGAGGCCGCTGTGGAATGTTTTCTTGTCATGTGGACTAGCTTCTTCTCAGCAGAGCAAAGTCCAGGCAGATGGTGAGTTCTCTTATAGGAAACTGCTTCCTCTGCTATGTTGCAGTGCTCGTCCATCCCCCGGCCTGCGGCAAAGAGGGGCCCTGGCTCCTGTCCCTTGTTACCATATTTGAAATTAGCGCCGAAGGCGCACGTGCCCGCGCGCGTGCGCGTGCACGCGCCTCTATATATAGAGGTGAGCCGGGAAAGGGGGCGGAGCCTGGGGGATGACGCTCTGTGCACGCCGCAGCGCTTCTGCGCATGTGCGGGCATCCCAGCAGTTTAAAAAAACCACAATATTGTAGTGAGCTGGCTATGAAGTACAGAGACAGAGCTGGCAACATTTAAAGGCATACAGCAAGCGGTTGATACAGGCATCCCCTAGAAAGGCACATTAGTAGACACCAACTGTGATATAGCAGCAATTGTGCTAGACTATTCTCAGTAAAAGTGGTGTATTACGGCTGGAATACCTCAGCTTTAGGCTTAGGAATATGCCGTCCAGAAGCTCCGGAACTGAATCTTCCAGGAAGCGAAGGGGGTCTCATCGGGCTCGGAGGATCTTGGGCATACTCCTGCTGCACCAGTCTCCCCTGAAGTTCAGAGGTAAGTGACCGTAGAGACCCCGCAGGGTACTTGGTACTGTGGCTGTCCTCAGTTCACCTGCTCCTGTGTATGTAACAGAGGAGGTTTTTTCCTCAGCTCTGGGAGGATTAGAGAGAGATTGTCAACATTTATCGCTGCCTCCCTGTCAGGGAAAGCACGCCCGATCTCCGTCTCCTCCTTCAGAGTGCCTGTTAGCAGAGCAACAGTCCCATACAGGGATCGACCTGCCTGAAGGGGATCAGGATGAGGTTGATTCTGTTATAGAGGAATCAACAGTGGGGGAACCTTTTCTCAGCATCTTAAGCTGAAAGATTATGGGTTCAGTCTCTGACTAACATGGTCCGATCAGCATTTAAAAATGCACCTTGCGGAACCATCAACCACTACTGTATCCTCGTTGGGGTCGCTAGAAGCCCCCAGACTGTTTGTTCTTTTCCACTTCACCCTTTACTGAAAGGGCTCATTTGCCAGGATTGGGAACGTCCTGAGAAAATATTTATTCCCCCAAGAGATTTCCGGTGGTCTATCCCATGGAGGATAAGTTCATCAAAAAAAAAAAAATGGAAGGTCCCTACAGTGGACGCAGCCATGTCTTGTATGTATAAATCACTGACATGTCCAGTGGATAATGTCCAAATGTTCAAGAACCCAATAGATAAAAGATTGGAGTCCTTATGAAAATCTGCTTGGTGATACAACCAGCAGTAGCAGCTATTGGGGTCTGCTAAGCAGTGAAGGATCAGTTGAAACAGGTCTTGAGGGACTTGACAGATCAGCAGGCTTTGCCCTAGCTGATCTACCTAGAGCCTTAGGCTTTGCGGTTGACGCCATAGAGGATTCAGTCCATCAGGCCTCCCGCCTTACGCTGTCTATAGTACATATGCGTAGGCTCCTATGGCTCAAAAACTGGTCTGCTGAAGCTCCCTGTAAAGAATGGCTGGTTAGCGTCCCATTTCATGGTGAACGCTTATTCAGGGAAAACCTGGACAAATATATCCAGAAAATTCCCAGCGGTAAAAATACGCTCTTACCGGTTAAAAGCAGAGTTAGAGGTCCCTCTTTAAGAGGCCTGCTTCTCCAGTCCCTGGGGCATCGGCTGTGTAACAGTTCCGACGGCCTCCTCGGTCAAATCCCGGGGGTAAAAAACAGGGACAGTAGCAGGGTAATGAGAAACCCTGGGTCAGGGGAGGTACAAAACCTCCCCCAAAGTTAAATTCATTGAAGCCCCCACTCAGTCGGGTGGGGGGAGGACTCCAGTTGTTCGCAAGAGACCTGGCGGGACACGATCAAGACAGATAGGTGCTCTCCGCAGTAGGTTTGGGATACAGTTTGGAGTTAAAAGACTCTCCTCCTTCCCATTTTTGAGGTCAAACGTGCCAAGGGATCCCCGGAAGAGAGAGTCCCTCCTGTTGGCACTAGAACAACTATTGCTCCAAGGAGTAATTATGGAGGTTCCCCTGGAAGAATGAGGGTTCGAGTTTTACTCAAACCTCTTTACAGTCCCGAAGCAAACGCGGTCGGGAGGCCCATATTAATTCTAAAAGGGCTATACAAATTCCTGTATATCAGGACTTTCCGATGGAGTCGATCCGATCGGTGGCCACTGCCCTACAAGGGGAGGATTGGTTAGCCACGATCGACATCAAAGATGCTTATTTGCACATTCCCATCTTTCCAGTCCACCAAAAATTTCTACGCTTTGCAGTAGAAGGGTGCCATTTTCAGTTCAGAGCCTTACCCTTCGGTTTGGCCACAGCACCACGAGTGTTTACAAAAATTCTGGCCCTTTATTGGCCAATCTAAGAACACAAGGTGTAATGATAATGGCATATCTGGATGACTTGTTGCTGATAGACCACTCAGTGAAAAAACTAGACGTGGTCGTTCACAAGACGATCAAGTATCTGGAATCTCACGGTTGGATTATCAACCGAGACAAGTCAGCCCTAAAAACCAGTCAAAAGTCTGGAATACTTGGGGCTAGGGTTGGATTCAGGCCAGAGAAAAATATTCTTGCCTCGAGGAAAGGTGTTGTCTTTGAAAGATTTGATCCACTTAGTGGGTACAAAAAAGACAGCCGTCCATACGCCTGTATATGAGGCTGCTGGGAAAAATGGTGGCATCATTCGAAGCAGTACCCTACGGTCAATTCCATTCAAGGAATTTGCAAGGGGCCATACTGTCAGCCTGGAACAAAAAAGTTCAGGCCCTAGACTTACAATGTCCTTGTCCCCTTCCGTTCGCAAGAGCCTCCGTTGGTGGTGGGTTCCCCAAAATCTATTAGAGATACGAGCAGCCCGGTATGCCCTAGTAGCATGGACATCCAAACTCCAAGGGTCCCCTGTCAGAATTCAATCAGACAATGCCACAGCAGTGGCATATATCAATCATCAGGGGGGCACCAGGAGTCGTGCAGCCCAGAGGGAAGTAAATTACATCCTGAAATGGGCAGGAAAAATATGTCCCAGCCATATCTGCGGTATTCATTCCAGGAGTGGAGAATTGGAAGGCGGACTTTCTAAGTCGCCAGCAATTAGGCCCAGAGGAAGGGTCCCTTCACCCCGAGGTTTTCTGGACAATATGTCAGCGGTGGGGAACATCGGATGTAGATCTTCTAGCATCCAGATTCAACGCAAAGGGGGATAGGTTTGTCTCTCGGACAAGGGATCCCCTAGCTTGCGGCTCGGATGCCCTAGTGTTCCCTGGGGATCAGTTCAAGCTGATATATGCATTCACACCGCCACAATGGTTACCTCGATTACTCCGCAGAATCAGGGTAGAAAAGAAACCAGTGATTCCGGTGGCTCCAGCGTGGCCCCGAAGAGCGTGGTACGCGGAGATTGTAAAATTTCAGTGGGGAGTCCTTGGACTCTCCCACGTCGTCCGGCTTTCGCAAGGACCGATATACCACCCTTCCTTACCAGCCCTAGGTTTGACGGCCTGGCTATTGAAGCCCACATTCTAAAAAAGAGAGGGCTCTCTAATGCTGTGGTATCTACCATGATCAATGCCAGGAAGCCGGTATCCAGGCAGATCTACTATAGAATCTGGAAGGCGTACATCGCGTGGTGTGAGGCCAAGAAATGGCATCCACATAAGTACGTAATAGGTAGGATTCTGGACTTCCTACAGTGGGCTGTAGATAGGAAGCTTGCCTTGAGTACTATCAAGGGTCAGATTTCGGCCTTGTCAATATTTTTTCAAAGGCCCTTGGCTTCGCATTCACTAGTCAAAGCCTTTATACAAGGAGTGATGCGTATTAGGCCTCCGGTTAATATTCCCATATGTCCATGGGATCTAAACTTGGTTCTGTCGGTTCTACAGAAACAACCATTTGAACCATTACAGCATATTTCCTTGGTGCTTCTCACCAGGAAATTGATTTTTCTAGTAGCCATTTGTTCGGCTAAAAGAGTATCGGAATTAGCAGCTATGTCCTGTAAGGAGCCATATCTGGTTATCCATAAGGACAGAGTAGTGTTACGTCCTCATCCAGCCTTTCTTCCTAAGGTGGTATCGAGGTTTCATTTGAACCAAGATGTGGTTCTTCCTTCTTTTTTCCCCAAACCTACTTCGGTAGAGGAAAAGTTATTGCATTCTTTGGATGTAGTAAGAGCAGTTAAAGCTTATCTAAAAGCCACTGCTCAGATTCGCAGAACGGATACTTTGTTTATTCTGCCGGAAGGCCCCAGAAAGGGTCAGGCAGCGTCAAAGTCTACTTTAGCCAAGTGGATTCGACAGGTCATTATGCAAGCTTATGGCTTGAGAAGGAGACCGCCTCCGTTCAAAGTTAGAGCGCACTCCACGAGAGCAGTTGGAACTTCATGGGCAGTGCATCACCAGGCCTCCCTGGCTCAAATCTGTAAGGCCGCAACATGGTCTTCGGTACACACGTTTACTAGGTCCTACCAGGTGGACGTTAGAAGTCAGGAGGATGTCGCCTTTGGGCGCAGTGTGTTGCAGGCCGCAAAAGATCCTCATGTCTGATAGCGCTCAGCTTATATATGGTGTATCCCCCCCCTCATTTGGCATTGCTTTAGGACATCCCATTAGTAATGACTATGTCGCTCTGTGTCCCGTGATGTACGAGAAAGAAAATAGGATTTTTATAACAGCTTACCTGTAAAATCCTTTTCTTGGAGTACATCACGGGACACAGAGCTCCCGCCCCTCTTTAGGGACACTTATTGCTTTGCTACAAAACTGAGGTGCTCCCGGATGGGAGGGGCTTATATAGGGGAGGGTACTTCCGGTTTTGGAAGTTGCCAGTGCCAGCACCTGACGGTATCTATATAACCCATTAGTAATGACTATGTCGCTCTGTGTCCCGTGATGTACTCCAAGAAAAGGATTTTACAGGTAAGCTGTTATAAAAATCCTATTATTCTCTATGGAGATGGTCTCCACAGGCGCAAATTCGCACGACAAAACGCCGATAAAAGCGTCTGTAAAAACGCTTGAAACGCTACGCTCAGGTGTGAATGAGGTCTCAGTGACCAAAAGGATAGGAAATGTGTTCATGCAGCATTGGCAGAATTGCACATAAACATGCAACAGCAGTTTAGTTTCTATGCTTGCTATTGCACATGAAAAGAAAACGCCTAAAACAGAAATGATTAACAAAGTATCACTTCCATCACAAATTCAAAAAACAAGTTTTATGTTTGTGTTTTCAGGATGCTGAGTAGCTGAGTAGACCTACACAGACCTACACAACTCGTCTCTCTCTGCTCCTGTGGCAACTGTGCAAACAGAACTGTCGGCTCAGATCCGTCACAAAGTGATGGACCAGTTTATCCAACTTGCATGCAGCTGTTTCTGGCTTGTTAGTCCTGGTGAATTTACAGTATGGAAGCTGTGAACTTCTTTTCAGTAGGGCTAAAGCCCCGTACACACGGTCGGACTTTTGGTCAACAAACTTCATTTTGAGCAAGTTGGACCAACAATCCGACAGTGTGTACGCGCCATCGGACAAACTTTTTTTGCTTTTTTCTTGTTTTCATCGGACAAAAGTTCGGTCTGCAAACGGACAAACTTTTGCCCAACAAAAGTCAGATGAAGCAAAGTCCGACCATGTGTACAGAAAACCATCAGACTTTTGTCCGATGGACAAAACAACTAATGTTAAAATCAACCAACAATAGCAGAAGTTGACCAAAGGGTGGCGGTAAAGAGCAGAAAAAGAGCAGAAAAACCACGTGATGTTGCAAAAAGTTTTGGGAAAGTTTGCAGAAAAGTCAGAGCGTGTGTATGCTATGGGTGTTCCCGACCAACTCCGTTCGGACAAAAAACCACGGAAAAGTCAGATGGAAGTCCGACCGTGTGTACGAGGCTTTAGGGAGCACAAGATAAACACTAAAATGAACCAGTGGCCAGGCTTCGGACAGTCAAATATTTTCAAGCAGTTTGAGCTTTAAAACAAGCCCTTACTGATCTCTGTAGCTGTAGGCTTTGTGGGGCAATTCAGCCTGAAAGTTCACATCAGAAACACTTATTTGTAAAGCTCATACACTTTATTGTCAAAAGTAGTAGCAAGGTCCATAACATTCCCATAGACGCACTCAAACCTTGTGGGCAGCCTTCCCTGAAGAGTTAAAGGTGTTATAGCTGCAAAGGGTGGGCCAACTCAATATTGAACCCTACAGACTGGGATGCCATTAAAGTTCATGTGCGTGTAAAGGCAGATGTCCCAATACTTTTGACAATATAGTGTATTTGTAAAGCAGTATATCTGACATTTACTTAACGTGCAAGTGAATTTTCCTGATGATTGTATACAGTGAAAGAGTCGCCACCAGAAAACGTTTGGTAAAAAGTCACATTTCCTGCTTCATAGAGGCATAAGGGCTGGTTTACACCACAAAAACACACTCCACATTCCACATTCGTTCCGGATGCATTTCTGCATGCACATTTTTATCGCATTTTTAGTGTGTTCTGGTGCGTTTTTGATGGGTTTTTTATTCACAACAGTGCATTCTGGAGCATTTTTTATGCGTTTTCTGTCCAGTGCAGTAAAAATGCAGAAACGTTATTTTTATAGAACTGTAATGCCCTGGAACTGACTGCACTGGTTTGAACTATCCCATTGGAAACCATCTACTTTCCATACGTAAACGCACTGGACTGCATTTGGTGTGAACTGTAAAACTTTCTATTAGCAATCCTGCTTAGAGTTTCTGCTCTGTGTTTTACATTAAATAGTAGACAGCTGATGGGCTACCATGTCACTGCTGGGAGGGCAGAGTGAGGTTGTCTAAGCTTCCGAGTCACTGTCACTTTCATGTTTCAAGTTACAAAAGGCACTTCTTCAGTGCTTTTGCCAAGGGGATATAGGCAGCTAATATATATATATGGTCTCTACACTATTCAAAACGAAGAAAGTTTTGGCTGCAGATACTTTAACAGTGTTCCCCTTGCTATTAAATGTTGTGGTTGCATTGGGAATCAACTGGGTCCTTTTACACTGGTCAATGCTCTGATGGAACAATAGACCGGCAGCAAATCGTACTACTGAAAGCTTTCAGCGTTTTTTGTTTTTTTTTCAATCACGCACAGAAAATGGGTGAAACTTTTTTTTATGTTATCATTTTGGTCAGATAGTTAACCTTACTGTGGCCTACATTTTTCTCTAAGGCCCGGTTCACACAGGGGCGGCACGACTTCGGGGGCGCCCTCGGCGGCGCGATCGCAAGACGACTTGAGACGCCCGCCGAGGCGATTTGCATAATGACTTCTGTTTCGAAGTCAATGCAAGTCGCCCTGCGTCGCCCCCAAAAGTAGTACAGGAACCTTTTTCTAAGTCGGAGCGACTCATTAGAACGGTTCCATAGCACAGACCGGGACGCGACTCCTCAGGCGAGTCCTCAGGCGACCGAGTCGCCTGAGGAGTCGCCCCTGTGTGAACCGGGCCTAAAGCAAACATTAGAAGATAATTTTTGTCTAGGCATTTATATTTTTCTTTCTTACAAAGCAAAATCTTCTCCCCGTGCAGCTGTGACATTAAGGTAATTTATCCGACTGTTTTTTTTGTGAAACGAATACCAATTTCAGCATTTAGATGTTAAGCTATTTAAGACCATAGAGACACTAAGAAGATTCACTGTAAAACAGTCTTAAATGATTATTTCTGGCGGCTATATCTTTAGTCCCGTCCTTTGCAATAGGCTTATCTTCTGCTGCTGACAAAGAAAAAGGGATAGTACAAGCCCATATGGTGCCACATAAGCAGCCAAATGCCAGCTGAGCAAAGAACATCCTATAGAATCACTCAGTCATGGCATCTCTTGGAGACCCAGCCTGGCAGGGCCTACAAAGCTTGGAAATGTTGTCCAAAAATACATGAAAGACCATGTGCCATCAGAGGCTTGGAAGGTGCCTGGGAAGTTGGCGCAAATGAGACATCATCTTAGACATGCTGCTGTCCTGGCAGAGGAGATGGGAGCAAATTACATCCCTCAGCATGATTATGGCTCAGTTCAAGGAATGTTCTTTTCACATTCCAAAAAAAAACCTTTATCGGTGTTGTCCAACTGTCCTTGAGTTCTTTGACCCTACCTACTATTTCACTACCAAGAGATGGGTTATTTATCTTGCTGAACATGAGGTAGCAAGTCCAAAACAACTGCATTCAGTATGGATAAATATATTTATAAACCAGAAACTCTAGATATGAAGTTGGTCTTGGGGATATAAAGGATATTTTTATGACTCCATTCATCCTCACTACCAGACACTTTCACCCCCTTCCTTCCCAGGCCAATTGTTAGCTTTCAGTGCGATCACACTTTGAATGACAATTACTCAGTCATGCAACACTGTACCCAAATAACATTTTTACAATTTCCTGACACAGATAGAGCTTTCTTTTGGTGGTATTTAATCATCTCTGGGTTTTTTTTTCTGCTATACAGATTAAAAATACCAAACCTTTAAAAAAAAGTTTCTGTTATAAAATTTTGCAAATAAAAAAATCTTTCTTCATACATTTAGGCCAAAATGTATTCCGCTATATTTCTTTGGTAAAAATAACCGAAATCAGTGTATATTATTTAGTCTATGTGAAAGTTATAAAGTCTACAAACTATGGTATATACAGTATACATATATGTAAAAATAACATCTTTTTGCAAATAAACAGTCCAGTGTATTTAGTAAGAGGCATGGTGAAAATTAAAAAGTTAAACAAAATAGTTTTTTTTTTTTCACAAAATTTTCATTTTAAGGCCTGATGCCCACGGACGTTTTTACAGTTGCGTTTTTGAGCGTTTTTTACAGCTTAAAAACGCCGGTCCATGTTAGTCTATAGCTTCATGCCCACCTAGGCATTTTTGAGCTGCAAATAGCATAGGCGTTTTTAAGCTGTAAAAAAAACCCAGGACCAGTGCGTTCCGCGGCGTCGGTGTTAGGCATAAAAAACGCGCAAAAACGCCCTTATTGCGTTTTTGAGCTCCGGCGTTTTTTTTTTTTTTTTTTTTTTTAAATACGGTCGAAAAATGTATACAATATAATGGACAGGCGTTTTTAAGCTGTAAAAAATGCTCAAAAACGCGGCTGTAAAAACGTCCGTGGGCATGAGGCCTAGCAATTAAAGTCTCACACAGTGTAGGCATACTTATAATTACACCCCAAAATACATTCTGCTATGCCTCCCGAGTATGGGGATGCCACATGTGTGAGACTTTACACAGCCTAAATGCATAGGCTTTGAAAGGATTTTCAAGAAGCATAAATTACGCATCTAAATTCCTGACTACCTATCGCACAAAATTACCACATTTCGGAAAGCAAACACTCCAAGGTATTTTCTAAGAAGCATAATTAGTCTTTGGAAAATGCAATTTTTGCCACAAAGTTTTGGAAAATGCAGGAAATAAAATGAAAATATTTTTTTTTTAACACAAGTTGTCAGTTCATAAGATATTTCTAACACATAGCATAGGCATACTTAGAATTACACCCCAAAACACATTCTGTTACTCCTCCAGAGTATGGAGATACCACATGTGTGAGACTTTTTCACTGAGGGGGGGGAAATCCACCTTCAGGCTTTCTAGGGGCATAAATTATGCATCTAATTTCCTGACTACCTATCACATTTTTAGAGGTCCTGGAGCACCAGGACAGTGGAAAAACCCACAAAATTATCACATTTTGGAAAATAAACACCCCAAGGTATTTTCTAAGAGGCATTGTGAGCCTTTTGAAGACTTCACTATTTTGCCACACGTTTTTGGAAAATGTGGAATGTATTATGTACTGGACAATGTATCTTATGTATCACACAAATCAACTAATTGTATCAAACCAATGTACTGTAATGGTTGCCTCTATATAAGTGGTCAGGGAATATAGTTTAGTGTAGTGTCACCTTCTGAACCTTCTGCCTTCTAAACAATGTGAGTTGCCAATTTTGTGTTTTTACTGAGTCCTTATGCTACATTTAGTAGGTGCTTCCCTCTCTATTACCAAAAGTATTGGGACGCCTGCCTTTAAACGCACATGAACAATTCAGTCTTTGTCCGTAGGGTTCAATATTGAGTTGGCCCACCCTTTTCAGCTAAAACAGCTTCACCTCTCCTGGGAAGGCTGTCCACAAGATTTAGGAGTGTGTCTATGGAAATTTTTGACCATTCTTCCAGAGGCTTTAACATACCAAGACATTTTGGACATGTTCATGCTCCCATAAGAGTTGAAGTTGTTATAGCTGCAAAGTGTTCGTCGACGCAATATTGAACTCTACGGCCTAAAACTGGGATGCCATTAAAGTTCATGTGCGTGTAAAGGCAGGTGTTCCAATACTTTTGGTAATATAATATATATACACACACACATTAGTGCATCTCTAAGAAAATTCATAAAAAAGATAAAAGTTTATAGGAAGCAGGACAATATAAAGCCCAGACAGTTTCGAGATGTGCCCCTAAGTTTATCCAGTGATTGTATCCGTGCAAAAGCCTCCACCACAGACAATATTGGCCGCTCACCTCACTGTGTGGACCCTGATTACAGACAGGTCAAACACACATTCCCATACAGGGTAATGATAAGGACCGATGATGCCTGAAAAGGATGCCAGAGTCAGCTGGAAGGATAAACTCATGTGCCAACAACTGCTGTATATTGAAATGATCCAGAACTCCAAACACAAGGAACATGCAAAAAAATTTAAAACAATATATAATGCTGTCTGCTGTAGAAAATGTATTCCGAAAGAAGAGACACTCTTACAAATCTTGCACTTTGAACCAGTGTCAGGAGGATGAACATTCAATACAAGTAAAATCAGCGAATATAGCTCCTTCACATACACGTTACTTTACAGAAAGAGGAGGGACTTTTTCAGTGGGTACGAAAGCAAGTACAACACCCGTCTATTATACACCTCCTGAGTCCAGAGTGAGAGTGAAACGCCTCTTCACGTCATGGGTTGCCAGTGCCAAATTTGTAAGTGTATCTTTTTTATTGGAATAAATCTTTTATAGCAAGAGCACTATATTGTTTCACATTTTTATGCATGTTCGTTGTGTTTGGAGTTCTGGATCGTTTCAATATACAGCAGTTGTTGGCAAATGAGTTTATCCTTCCAGCTGACTCTGGTATACAGCCATCAGGAGATCCTTTTCAGGCATCATCGGTCCTTATTATTACCCTGTATGGGAATGTGTGTTTGACCTGTATGGGAATGTGTGTAATCAGGGTTTCACACAGTGAGGCGAGCGGCCAATATTGTCTGTGGTGGAGGCTTTTGCATGGATACAATCACTGGATAAACTTAGAAGCACATCTCGACACTGTCTGGGATCTATATTGTCCTGCTTCCTATAAACTATTATCTTTTTTTTGTTAGACAGCACCCAAAGCCCCCCCAAAACAATTCACGGTGGCAGCAGCCCCCCGCTTCTCAATTCTTGGCACCCCCCTGCTTCTCAATTCGCGGCAGCCCCCCCGCGCCTTTCAATTTGTGGCGGCAGCACCCCCCCGCCTCAGGGGGCCCATGCCTGAAGCTGTGTAAGGGGCCCCAAAATTCCTGATGGCGGCCACGGCTGTATATGTTAACGGGCCCTAAGGGCCCATTCACACTGTAAATCGTACAGGATCATGCAGCACATTTCTTTCACATTCATTCACACACAGTTCTGTGCATGTGCAGTTCTGTGCATGTGCAGTTCTGTGCATGTGCAGTTCTGTGCAGTGCAATTTCAGCCCACTCATTTTGAATGGGCTAAAATTGCACTGCACCAAAAGTAGTGCATGGAGTACTTTTGGAAACGCACTGCAACCCGATCGCATGGTACATTAGTAGAAAACCTCCAGTAGTTGGTACCAGTAGAACATTTTTTATTTGTCTGCAAGTCACACAAAAAAATCATCATAATAGGTTAGACTCCTTACTTGCACATATAATCTTTATTTTAGCAATGTGACCATAGTTTTGAAATCTGAAAAAGATCCTTATCCTGGTATGTTAGCTTTGAGAATGGAGCCTATTATGTATGGTGGAGTTGTTCATCTAGTTATTTGTCTGTGAAGATGTGATTTTGTTAACTCTAAAGAGGTAATATTGGGGTCGTCTGTTAACCGTCAATGTGACTATTTGCCCCAAACTCCTAACCTATGTGTGACTTTTTAGGACAGGATTGGAATAGCCAGAAAAAATTATTCAAAAATATGAGTTACATTAAGTTTTTCTTGAAAAATTACCCCTCCTGGTTAAATGTATAAACAGCATACGTTTTACAGGAGAATTGATATTAGTCATTTCCGTGCACTTGCTGAAACCTTGTAAAATGAGGGCTAAGCCTATGGCCAGTTTTAGGGGACATTTCTACCTTTACCAAAGCAGTGTTTTAATAAAACAAATGCAGCACACAATTTCTTTAGACATATAATGCTCAGTGTGAGTATCTCATCAAAAGCTAAACTCCCAGTGCAGTAAACCTAAAGATGCACTAAGAATGCTACACCCGCAGCAACAGGCTACCTATAAGCTCTCTGCGAACCCCTGAAGGGTAATGTTCCAGTTATAAGGGTAGTTAGTTATAGAAAACCCAAGCAGGCTGCAGATTAAAATGGAAATGTAATATTTAATAACATTATTTTACAGAATGCCTTGCAAAGAAACTGTGATACATTATATTTTTTGTCTAACGTTTTCCTTTGCATCTTATGGTTCTCTTTTCTTCAAAATTCTGAGCCTCAGAAAACCCTGAATTCCGACTAGAATATCAGACAGATATTTCCATATACATCAGCAATAATATCTCTGGGCCAGCTCCGAGGTGGTGCTTCCGCTCAGTGCTACTTTGTTCAGGAACATGCTCATTAGGCAGAAAGGCTGCACTGATGTCTGCATTGTCAGTACTTTGATCAGATAAGAAAATATCAGGGTTTTGTTGTTCCCCGGTCCCTTCTCCCGGCGGCTTAAAGTATCATTACGATAATAGATTCATCAATAATTCAGAGTGCAGTTAAAACTATTAAGATGACAAATCTATCTTTCTAGCATAGGATGTAATTTTTATTGCCAACAAGCCCTTAACTGATTACCCATTTAACCAGTAAGATACACTATATGACACACAAATTCTGCTCACCTGACCGACACACTTTCTTGTTGGACATGCCATTCCGAAGACGAATGATGGAGTTCAGGTGAAGCGTGCTGTTAAAGCTGAACTTCAGGTATGATCTTCTTTGCATACTTACATTATGCATATCTCATGTAGACCACTCTACTTAGGTAGGTGCTAGAGTTAGGATTTTTGTGAGAGTAAGTAAATTTAGGCAGGCCGGTTTGTTTTGATCTGTGTGGGATGGGAGTGGTTTAGAGTAGGCTGGTCACTCACAGACAGCATCACTTCTCAGTTACCTCCCTCTGGCTTCTAGAGGATTCTAGAAGAGAGGAGGAAAAGAGAGGTGGGAGCTGCCTGGGGTGTTCCAAGGAGCCCTGACCAGTCCCCAACTTGGATTGGCAGGGGGCAGGCCTCCTTCAATACCTAGAGTCAGCCCAGCTGGGTTGTTGTCGGGTGGAAGAACTGAGGGTGGAGTACTAGGCTGTCTGGCCTTTAAGGGGCGCTCCCCATCCGGGGGGTTGACCTTTGGCCTGCGATTTGGGTGCAGGAAGGCTCCCTTCAGGAACGTGTGAAGGATCTGGACAGGAGGCACAGAGAGAAAGAGGCGTCAGAAAGGACAGCAGGAACTAGTGCTGTTGGGCAAGTCTTCAGGAGGGAACCACTGGTGTGTGAAGTTGGGAGGGCTGGTGAGTGACATGTGCTATCGGGAGTACCGGAGACACATGCCAGAGAGGACTGAGAGGCAACAGTCAGAGCTGGGTGTGGAGCCAGTGAGGATTGCAATGTCACAGGCAGTGGAGTCGGGCAGCTGCAGCCAGGAGGGCTGGCAGGGCCAGAAGAGGGATTGCTGGGCGCAGTAGTCCATCATAGGATAGCTAGCACTAAAGACTTTCTATTCTATTTTGCTACACAAAAAGGGACCCACGGTCCCTGCCTACAAATGGCAATTCCTAAGGCCTGACTGAGTCAGTGTTGGGCCTAACCATGTGCTAGCTGTGCCTGGAGTTAAGTGTTGTGTAGGAGAGAGAGAGAGAGTGATAGTCTGCAAGCACGTGGTGTGCAGGAGGAGTTTGTAGAAATGTCAAGTACAAGGAGTGTACATAGTTCTATCCCAAATTGACTGTTCTATAAATTCCACTGGGCATCTCATATATTGCCATCCCTATTCAAGTTCAAATCAGCCCTTTTGGGGGAACCGCTACACTCATACCCTAGGAGTCACTGTGGAAGCTGACAATTACTGTTGAAGTTGGCGTTACTACAGTGATCGCCACGATCATCTGGTGTCACGATCAGGGAGGGTTCAGGCTCGAAGACCCATTGCTATAGCAGTTGCAGGACTACCACCGACCAGCAGGAAAGGTACACAGGCAGTCACCCTTGCAGATGATGCAGGCTCACCTGAGGTGCAGAGTCTAAGTACTAACCGGTGTTCACCAGAGCTCCTGATGGTGGAAATGGATTTTGCTGCAAGTTAGTAGCAGGTAGGGATGAGCTTTGAGTTTGAGTCAAACCTATGTTCGACTCGAACATCGTCTGTTCGGCCGTTCGCCGAATTTCGAACATTATGGGCCGTTCGCGCCAAATTCGAGTGGCGCGTCACGGCATCGCAGTGCATTGCTGGCTGATGATTGGCCAAGCATGTCCTATGACCCGCATGCTTTGGCCAATCACAATGCAGAAAAAAACGGAGAGCCATAATTGGCCAAAACCAGGGTGGCTTTGGCCAATTATGTCTCAGGGGGTTTAGTACACGCCCCACACTATATAAGGCCGCCTGCGTGGCGGCCTTGTGTAGTGTGTTACGGCGGTGGTTAAAGGCAGACAGAGAGAGACAGACAGTGTCATTTAATTTGAGTTAGATAGAGCAGGCAGGCAAGTCAGTTATCTGCAGTTACAGTGTGTAGAAGATATATATGCATCCTAGGTGTTGTATATATATTTATACACTGTATTCAGTTTAGCTAGATCCATTCCTGTTATTCTCTTCCTAATATACTGACAGGCAGGCAGGCAGGTGATTGTGCTAGCTGCAGTATTTTCACTTGGTGTACTGTGTCCTTTGCACAGTGTGCACCTAAAGCTTACCTGAATACAATTTCTGGTGTTCTCATACTAATACAGGCAGGGAGCAGCAGTATTTTGATTTAGTGTCCTTTGCACAGTGTGCACCTAAAGCTTACCTGAATACAATTGCTGGTGTTCTCATACTAATACAGGCAGGGAGCTGCAGTATTTTGATTTAGTGTTCTTTGCACAGTGTGCACCTAAAGCTTACCTGAATACAATTGCTGGTGTTCTCATACTAATACCACAGGCAGGGAGCTGCAGTATTTTCAGTTAGTGGTCCATATTGCTGCACATTACATTAAAGCCGCAAGCCGTTTTAAATGACTTTTTTCCTTTAGAAATTTCATTTTGTGCAGGGACAGTTCTAAACACGGGAAACACGTGCCACTTCACAGGCACACTTTAGACACCCCCCAGGTACGATATTTAAAGAAATATTTTAAAGAAAATTCACTTTAAGCATCATTAAAATCACTGCTCCTGAAAAAACGGCCGTTTTTAAAACTTTTTTTGCATTGATTCATGTCCCCTGGGGCAGGACCCGGGTCCCCAAACCCTTTTTAGGACAATAACTTGCATATTAGCCTTTACAATTAGCACTTTTGATTCCTGGTTGGTTGGGATCAGGCAAACGCGTAGTCGAGGAACAAGCCAAGGGTCGATTACAAGCAGTAGCAAATATGGACGGCAGCAGGGAAGAAGACAGGAGCGGGATACTGGCTGGAGATAGCACAATATTATGGCAAGAAGGAAGTGCAGAGACATGGCTTATATCAGAAAGTTTGTGGGAGGAGCAAAGAGTAGCTCAGTGAGAAGATTCATTGCCAGACACAGCTGAGGTCCCAGGTTCAAGTCCAGGTCCTGACATCTGGGTCCTGTGCCAAGTGCTCACCACTATTGTCGTTTATAGAATGACTTTAATTTTTTCAGTGAATAATAGGTGTTCTCTGATTGGATGGAGTGGAGATTGTGGCATCACGACCCCTCATCTGCACCTTGCCCAATCAGAGAACACCTTGTATTTACTGAAAAAATACAAGGCATTCTGTGAATGGCTGCAGTACCGAGCAAGTAATCATCTGTGATAAGTGTGCAGAGCGGATGCTGCTCGGAGCAGGACCCAGAAGATCTGGACTTTTGCTGTAATAGTACTACAGGGATTGTCAGGTTCCCCCGCAATCCCTCAGGTATTAGATACAGTATCCATACTTTCATTGCTTCAAGCTGAATCAATGTAATTATTCTAAAACGATCATACCTGGAGTTCCGCTTTAAAGTGGTTGTAAAGCCTAACATTTTTTATCTTAATGCATTCCTTGCATTAGGGTAACATTTTTTGTAGGTGTCAGCATCCCTCCTTACCCCCTTTTTACTTACCTGAGCCCCCATTCAATCCAGCACTGTGCACCTCTGCAGCTCTCACTTCTGGGTCTCGCTGGCTTTGCTGGGGCACTGGGAGCCATTGGCTCCTAGTGCAGTGCTGTCAATCAAAACCAGTGACGAGGTAGCGAGGGGTGGGGCTGAGACCCGCTGTCTGTCAATGAAAGCAGCAGCGGGGGTTGGGTGCGAGCACGCACGAGTGCCCCCGTGGGAAGCGGCTTCCCATGGGGGCACTTGACAGAGGGGAGGGGCCAGGAGCACCGGCGAGGGGCTAGAAAAGAGGAGGAGGTTTGCAGTTGCTCTGTGCAATTCCATTGCACAGAGCAGGTAAGTATAGAAATGTTTGGTATTATTAAAAAAAGTTTTATTTACAATTACTTTAATGCTACAGCATGCAAAGACATTAGGTTATGGGTATATGGGGTATCTCAGCCAATGGGCACGGATTTAGTTGAATCCCTTGACCTGCTGAGAGAGCCTATATTCTTTGGGTGAGGTCAGGTGATCCAGCTTTGTGTGTGCCACCCAGACTCCCGTCTGGGTGGATGGGTGTCGTCTGCCCCAGGCTACTAGGCCACAGATTGGGCCTATCCCAGGGGGCATCAGGTTGCCAGGCTGTGTGAGGGCCTATCCAGAGTAAGAGGGCAGCGCAGGGTTGGGATTGCGGCTTGCAGTCCAACCAAAAGTGAGGGTTCGGCCGGCCCGGAGAACCTGTCATGGTCGGAGGTAGAAGGGAAGCTGTTGCCACTAAGGGACTAATCGTCTTTACCAGGGACCACAGTGAGTAACTGAAGCAAGTACCGGAGCAGTATTCTGACCGAACGGGCACAGTGGAGAATCGGGAAACTTTAGGCGGTAATCAAGTCAGGGACCCAACCAGCGGAGGTGATGCCTGCAACATTTTGTCTGAAATCGGTAGAACTAAAATGCCTTGCTTGCTCAGCAACTATTTTTCCCAGAACATGGCACGCTAGTTATTTACGTTTCTGTTTAGGGCCGTATGGTCCATAAAGGCCAGGTTGCCTGAGACAGTAGAATCGAAAAGGGTTAGAGCTTTTTTTTCATTCTTCCTTCTCCTTTTGGGAAAAAGAGGTGGAACTTGTATAGAAAAATGCCATCATTCACATGGACCTATGGCAGTGCAGTTTCTAAATACAGCCCTGAATCTATTCAATATAATTACACTGTAAATCTGTTCTATAATGTCCCCAGTACGGCCCTCTCTAGTGACAACACACTAATCTGTCTACAATATATTTATTAATACAATACTTTTATAGGCAGATAGGAGAAATTATGTGTGTAATATCGTGCATCCAACAATGGACACTCCATCATTAGTACCGGATATTAAGGACACTTCCAGCTACCAGTAACACTGCTTATTATAAGAAAATATGGTGAACTATGAGATTTCCTCAATGGGTCACAAAAAAAAATCATAAACTGGTTACTGTGAGAGTTTTCCATAATGTTAAAACATACAATTAGTACATGAGATCTATAAAAGATTAGAAAAATAGGTGGTATAATGAAGAATAAGGCCTTGTGCATATTGCAGCTGTCAAACATCCATTATGCAGGCGTTTGATGTTTATTTTTTTTCTGTCCTCTATGTTAGTCGATGTGTCTATGCACACATAGGTTTCTAGAGGAGTTTAGAGGCAGGGGCGTTTAGGACATCTGAACGCACAGAAATTGTGTTCAGGAGTGGAGAATTTGGCCGGTAAAAAGCTTGACACACTTAAACTACTTGCTTGCGCCTAAATGCTAGACGCATTTAGCACTTATTCTTTATTCTTTTCAATGGCCAGAATAAATTAGCATTCTGACCAATGAAATAAATGAACACCCAAGCACTTTTTCAATTCGTAATTTGTTTCTAGAAATACAATTGAACATGTGTTAAGCATACATGGACCAAACAGAGAGGTATCATAGAGATCAAAACAAAACAAAGATAAGAATATCAAAGTACAGATAAATTAGGAAGTACTATGAATTGCAAAGCCTAAATGACTGTGGATGGGGACGCTTGTCCCAAGAACAATCGTCTACTAAGACATATGTAGGCATAAATAGTACTAAAAAGAAAGGAGGTGAAGGGGTGTAGAGGTGGAGAGAAGAAGCGTGGAGGAAGAGGGAGGGGAGAGGGAAGGAGAAAATTACAAGGACGCTGTGCCACCGACCCTGGACTTATTCTGTAAAGATGATGTTTCTCTGCTTATCCAAGTAGTTTCCCCAGTTCAAATGAGTTTTGGGACATCCCCCAGTATTTATGTGCACACAGGAAACTCATACACATAATCCAATGACCATGGTGCCATTGTGTTAAGGCAGATGTTAGTGACAGGAGCTGTGGAAATCTGTGAACACCTCCTGTTCTAATTTAAACAGTTTTTCACAATCTTGCACGTCTTCCAACAAGTTTTTGGAAAAACTTCTATCTTCACAGATTATATGACACTATGGTGGGTTAATTAAGTTGTCCATGTAAATGCCCAGGTATGTTCCTAAGATAAGGTGACCAGATTTTTTAAATTAAATCCGGGGACATATTTTTTTTTACTAGTAATGGCGGCAATCAGCGACTCTCTGCCCGTCGCCGCCACCCGCCTCACAGCCTGTCAAGTCTCACTCTTTGGGCCCCGGCTATTACTGGGTGGGGAGCGGAGGAAGATCACTCTGCCAGGGAAGACAAGGAGATAGGCAGGCAGGTGGCTGGCTGGGACTTGAGCCAAGGCAGAAGAACATGTGACCGGAGCTGAATGGGCATGCACCCGAAACTGAAGAAATATTCCCTCCGCTCCGACCAGCACAGGATCATCAGAAAGGAGCACAGATAATGGAAAAAAATACACCCCCTAAGCAAGTAGGTGCGGTGGAGCGGGGGTGTAATTCAGATTTTTTTTTATTCTGCACTGACTGTCTTTGAAATTGCCCCAGCCCCTGTTCAAATCCAATCCGGGGACAAAACTGGGGACAGACTTGGTCCGGGGACAGTGTCCTCAATCCGGGGACTGTCCCCTGAAACCGGGGATGTCTGGTCACCCTATCCTAAGACACATCTCAACTGAGAAAGCTGCTTAGAAGAGCAGTAAAACAAACTTATTCAACATTACGAAATAGGTTTAACTGAATGTGACTAATCATTACTTGCTATACCATGTCCTGGATAAATGAAAACACCTTCACATATAGCATATACTGTGTTTTCATTATTTTGGAATACAGAGATTCTTTTTCATTTTCCTAACAGGTCAATAATGCTTGTATTTTAGACTCCGCTACTGAACACAGTTATTTTTTATATCCATTCAATATTTGTGTTTTAAAGGATGCATTAAATGTTGATCTTTTAGATTTGCCTAGAGTTTGAGGCTGGAGTTTCCACTTCAAACTCTTATAAATCAGAGAAAAATTGAGCAGCAAAATACAATGAAGTGGGGTCAATATCAGAAGCAATTACTTTGATGGGATATGTAATTAGGCCCCACAGTCTTCAGAGAAGTTCTTAAATATAAAAGAAGTTACATACAGAGCCGAGCGTGTCTTCCTTCCTGACTATAACATAAGAAACAGTGCATGTTTCATTAGAAGTCAGAACTAAGACATGAAAGCGAATGCAATCTGGGCACCCTAGCATCTTGCTCAAAGTACAGAGATTTACAAAGAAGCTTCTAATTTTCCTCGACACCTGCATGCTTAAAGAACAGTCCAGTGACTAAAGTAGAAGATGGAGAATGGCGGTAAGGAACCGGCTGTGTGGATTGTGTTCCCAGAAGACCTCTCACCCTGTCACAGCTCCGGTAATCTGATCACCAAAACCTCTTCACTCTTCACCTTGAGGTGACATTGTTTCTGCTGACTTGTCCCATGTGTTCTTTATAACCTGTAGCAGTGTCTATGTTATACTTGTAGCCCTCTGCAACCCCGCAGCTTCCTAATCCCCTGCATCATCGCTGTCATGTTCTCCTCTAAATTATACCATGCTATTGTGGCGTGCCTACACAGACAACCATGAAAGGGCTGAATATTTAAATCTGGGTTATTGAAATATTCCTATGAATGTTACTTTTTCCTCTCCAGAGGAACTGAATTCATTTCTTTTCTCCTATTGTGGCATTTTTTCAGGCACAATAGATATGTGAGAAACGTAATGATATGCTAAATGCATGCAAAAGCTTTCAATTTCCTCCCATTCTCTTGGTTCAATGGCGCCACCATAGAGCGCAGTGAGCCACGGAGCGTTCCTGGAAGGAACAGGCAAAGCTTTGGCCTGCATTTTAAGCAGGCATTTTTAATTACCCGTTTGCTCTGGCCGCAGGGATTATGGAATCAGCTTGCTGGGAGCAAATACGCAGAATGAAATATTACTGCAAAATCGTCAGCCACTTGAGTGACAAAATAGAGGTTGGAAAAGCCAGAAAGATGGAGCAGCTGTAAAAACAAGGCATTTAGGGTTTGCTTTCCCCACGAAGATTACTGTTTGGTTGCTGGAAAGAGACAACGTGAGACAAAGGACCGCTATGACTAGAAAGTGCAAAAATATTCTGCAGTCAAGAGCAGTTTGCCATAGGCATTAAGCTTAAACTGACTGTGCCAAAAACAATATGCCAGTAGGCAGTGACTGTGACTTTAAACTGTGCTACAAACTTTACTCAACCATTCTTATTGTAATTCGTAATACCAGTCTTACTCTAGCCAAGGTTTACTCCAGATTTCATAACTAGCAGATGTCTGAACTATTTAAGCAACATCTGAGATTTAAAGAATTCTTGGATTTGGAGGATCCACCTCTCCCCATGGTCCAAGGACCTCCAACTGTAGTGTTCAAAGCTGCCTGTTTTAGCCCTTTGCACCGCACTCTGCAGCCAGCAAATAAAAACTTGCAGAGCTGACAAAGTGGTTCCAAAGTCACTTTTTTTTTTTAAACCTCAATGCATTCCCTGCACTAAGATTGTAACAAAGACCAGTCACTGCTGCTCCCTCTTTTGTGCAGGGTGTCTGGTCTTGACCACCCCCCCCCCCGGTCATTTTCTGTAGGCAGCCTGTAGTGAGTGGTGATACTGGGCCTCTCCCACAGCTATGCTCTTTGCACAGTGATGGTATCACTGCTACTTTTAAAAAGGTAGCAGGGCTTTTTTTCAGCGGGAACGCGGGGGAACGCAGTTCCGACACCTCCTGGACTGACTGTATGTAATGGCAAGGAGTGCTGGGGTGTGCTGCAGGATATTGATGCTCACTGCTGGCGGATCTATTCTAGCTGGAGGGGATCTAGTCTTGCAGGGGGGTCTATTGTTGCTGAAGGAGATCTACTGTTGGGGGAGGGGTCTATTGTTGATGGCTGCCATAGAGTCTATTAATGCTGGCTGTGCGGAGATCTGTTGATGCCGCTGGGAGTCTATTGTTGCTGGGGGGGGGATTTTGTTGTGGGTGGTACATTGTTAGGGGGATCTATTGTTGCTGGCTGAAGGGGAAACCAAATTCCAGACAAATTACTTAGCACAAAAAAATGATACTTGGTTCTGTATTGTCTAAAAGGGGCGGTACTGGGAGGTGGGTAGGGGATGGAACCAAGGGACGCTGCTCAGAGGTGGGTAGGGGCAGAGAAAACAAGTGACTCGAAAAAGGGGAGTTCCTGCACCTATTGTCTGAGAAAAAAAGCCCTGCAAGGTAGTATCTATCCTTTGGTGCACACAAAGTAAATGTATATCCATTGTGGTTACTGAGCATATCGGTAAATAAAAGTGTTTGTACCTGAAGTTCATCTTTAATTGACTTGAAGACTAACACAGTTTCTTTCTGGGACCACAAGTTGTTGTATTTCAAAACTACTGTTAGTGGACTGTAGACAATAGGGTTGATTTACTAAAGGAAAATCCACTCTGCACTACAAGTGCACTTGGAATTGCAGTCGCTGTAAATCTGAGGGGAAGCTCTGCTGATTTTATCATCCAATCATGTACAAACAAAAATGCTGTTTTTTATTTTCCTTGCATGTCCCCCTCAGATCTACAGCGACTGCACTTCCAAGTGCACTTGTAGTGCAAAATGAATTTGCCTTTAGTAAATAAACCCCAATGTTTGGGATCTGACAGGATCATACTAAATAGAAACTTAGTACGGGATACATTTTTTGTTTTTAGATTATAGTTTAGAACAGAATAGGGGAGGATTAGAACATCTATCAATTTCTTATTGCTTTCTGTATCACTGATGAGTTGTCAGAAAATGAGACATAAAAGGGCAGAAAGTGAGAAGAAATTCAACTGCTGACAGCTGTCAAAAGAACAGCAGGTGAGGAAAAATCTCCCAGCGGGGACATCTGTCCTAGTGATGTACGTCAAAGCCACAATTTAGCCGCACTTTAGCTTATGTTCCTGCTGTGTCACTAGAACAGGAAGTAAAGTTAAAATCTCACCAATGTAAATTCAGACAGCAAAAAAAAAGAAAAGATAAATGCATTCCAGGAGATTCAAAAGACCCCCTTCTTTAGGACTTATAATGCAGGTACAATCTGGATAGTGATGGATGTGATTAACAGAAAAATTGCAGTGTAAATTCAAAAGTGTGCTTTCAGTCACTGGCTTGACTTTGAAAAAACACAAAATGTTTCCCATGAAAAACATCCATCCCCATTCAGATCGTAACTTTGTTTGCAAAAAGTCCTGATAATGGGGTCTTTGTAAAGCTTGAAATATGGTAGTTCTTTATTGACTACAGACAGCAAATAAAATTGTCCCAGACAGAAATATACTAAAAAAATACTAGCTCATTATGCATTACTTACCTTGGATCGAAGCCCCCGAAGCCATCCTCGTCTCCCCCTCCGGCCGCAGACAACGCTCCGGAAGGCTACTTCCGGTTATCGCCACTCCGGCGCTCTGATTGGCCGGAGCGGCGATGACGTCACCGCGCATCCGTGCGGGAGCCGTCAAAGCCAGTATTATCCATTGATAAAACAGGCATTGACAGTGCGGCAACGGTGCATTCTTTTTTGGAAAATATTTTCTAAACCGTGTAGGTTTAGGAGATATTGCAAACACCTATAGGTAAGCCTTAATCTACTTAATCTAGGCTTACCTGTAGGTGCAAGTTGCATAAGTGGGTTTACAACCACTTTAATCATGCTACTGTGATAACCTTGATTTGGTTCTTGTATAACAGAAAACAGTCTGTGGAAACTACAAGAGAGATCCAGTGGTGCGAACAGTGGGTATACCCCTCCCCAGAAAAGAAACATTTGGGTTGGAGAGAGTCATCCCCTACAAAGCAGTGCAGTTTCTGCATTTAGTACACTGTGTCAGTTTATGTGTTCTTTCACCCTTTTGACGTTACGGCTTTGTTTCCTTTATATGTAGGTATGTGCATTTATTTTTATGTGGTATGGAAAATACAACAGAAACAAACAGGTTACTAAAATAATAATTTTTACTTGCCCTGAACCTTGTCTTAGGGCAGCGGTCTCCAAACTGCGCCCCAAGGAGAGGATGCGGCCCTTTGCTAGCCTTTATCTGGCCCTTGGGGCACTATTCCTCCCACTGTTAGTACACTGGGGCCCCGTTTCTTCCACTGACACCAGAAGTTGGGCATAATTCCTGCCGCAGACACTAAAGATAGGGCATTATTCCTCCCACAATTATTAATGATGGGGCACTATTCCTCCCACTGACACCAACTAAGAGGGACTACTCCTCCCACTGACACTGATGGGACACTATTCCTCCCACTGACACCAACAATGGGGGCACTATTCCTCCTACTGACACCAACGATGGGACACTATTTCTCCCACTGACACCAACGATGGGACACTATTTCTCCCACTGACACCAACAATGGGGCAATATTCCTCCCACTGACACCAACGACGGGGCACCATTTCTTCCACTGATACCAGTGATGGGGTGATATTCCTTACACAGTGTACCAATAATCAACCTACGCAATCCAATAATGTGTGAATCACAACACAGATATGGGCAAAAACTGCTGCCAGAAAAGTTGCTGGCCAACACCCATAAGTGATTCTAAACTTACTATACTAAATAATTAAATAACACAAAATAATGTAGCGCAACTCTTGTATATCCCTTACACTAATACCAATTATAGGGCACTACTCCTCCTCCTACTAACCACCAAGCCTGAGGCCATGTTTATTTTTACTGATGCTGAGTCCAGGACTTTTCTACCCCCACTGGCCACAATCCCCCCCCCCCTAATGTCTGAAGGACCCTGAACTGGCCCTTTGTTTGAAAAGTTTGGAGACCCTTGTCTTAGGGCAACGAACCCATGTGCCTGGCAAGGCAAAGAAAGCTCTGTCACATGCAATGTGGTTGCCTCTCTATAGGTTATTTTGGTTCCCACCTTGCACTGTGAGATGCTGGCAGCAATGCTGATGGGGGGTACAAACTGTATCAGGCCTGGGCCTAATGGGGTCAGCAGGGGCTCCCAGGTTTGGCTTGGAAGCAGATGAGTCTGGGAGTGGCAGTCCTAATTCCACCCTATTAATGACAGACATTAAGCTGCTGGATCAGGAGCACCAAGGGCTGAGATCTGAGTGAGGAAAGAGCTTGGGATGGGATGAAGCTTTCATATCCCAGCATATCCTTTCTCTGTGTGGAATGTTCCTGGCAACTCTTCCTGCTGTGTTGAGTACAGAAAGGTAAGTTGAATCAATAGTTCAACAGCTCAACACTGTCACTGTTAATTGATCCCTGTGACCATATAGCTATGGGGGCAGGGGGGGCAGTGCCTCTCTGGTAGACTGTACAGGGCCTTGTCAGGTAGCCCCATTATTTGTAATGGAACCCCTCAATGGGGAATTTAGGGTAATGTGAGTTTTGGTTTTGAGTTGTTTTTTTGCTAAGGGGTATATTGAAGCACAATTTTGACATGTAGAGGTGTCTACCGGCACATTATTCCAACTGATGTAAATTTTAATGTTAGGTTATACTCTAGAGACAGGTTCAGTTTAATCCAAAAAGAACAAGATCTAAATCTATGCACAGTCTGACAGAACAAAATGTTCAGGTATACTTCTCCTGATCATATAAAGCTGCCTTGAATTGCAGAGCTTTACCCCTGAGAAAATCACTTCCCCTAAATTCTTGGATAATGAAGATATAACAGAGATGAGGACAATGAGAGCAGCGGCAGCTCCCCCTACCCCTGCGCTAATGTGCTGCCCAGAGCGCCCCTCTCAGCAGCAGCAAAACTTCAGCACACAGCTTGTAAAAATGCTGACCTTGGAGTATGTGGCCCCATTCAGCACATCGCTATCCTTCATCCAGATTATGGTCGCTGCTGGTTTGGCGTTGTCCGCATGACAGCTTAAATTCAGCGGGTCTCCGGCACGTAGGCTTATTATCGGACCACCAATAATTACCGGATCATCAGGGGGAACTGTTGGGAAAACAAAAAGGAGATGTGTCACATCAATATTGAACTTACTAAAGTCCCTGTTTTATTATTAAGGTTAAAAAATAAATTCTGCAGTTGCCTGGTAAAGATATTTAATGAGCCTGTATGGTGTTTGTTCCTTATGATGTAACTGTATGTCAGCAGCAATGTTCTTGTGACTTTTGTGACTAAAGCCTGGTACACAATATGAGTTTTTTTTTTTTTTCGTTCAACCCAGGGGGACAGACCCCCCTCGCCAGAACACTCCGATCAGCGCTCTCTGCCATTGGCTGAGAACACTAATTGGGAGTCGGTCAGCTGCTGGTTTTCCAGCATGCTCATCCGACAGAAGCATATGACCCAACTTCCTGAGATGGGAATGAGGGACACCTATTAGCAAGTTTGTAGGCATAGGACACGCCCCCTTACCATGAGAATCCGGAAAAAAAAATTATTGGTTAAACCCACAAGTGCTTTTTTACCACTACTACATCTTTATACTGGCTTTTGGAATTTACAAATGCAGCAATTTAGTCATTGGATGAAAGGTTTAGCACTGGGAAACACTTTTTTGATAGATAAGTAGTGCATTTTATACACAACTATAGAGATTGGATCAAAATGAGGGACAAATGAGGAGGAAAGAGGAACAAAGGGACTTTGTCCCGAATGAGGGACAGTCCCTCCAAACAGCCGGCTTCTGTCAGACAGAGTGGCATACACACGGGCCAATTTTTGGACATTTTTTCTTTAACCGGCTGATGTCTCCCGACATTCGGCCCATGTGTGTGGGGCTTAAGTAACCGCTGGAATATAGTGGCTAATGTGGGTCTTGCAGATCATAGGAACGTTAAAAAAAACTATGGTCACAGCATACACTGTCATTTTATAACAGTAGCATTGTATTGTAATAGTAATACAAACAATAGATTTGACAATCCAATAAAAGCTTAGTTGAAAAATCTCCTTTCATGTTGTGAATGCTGCCTGTCTGCTGACTGTCCCTTCCCACAGCTTCCTGTATTCCCTGCATGCTTTTCAGCTTCTCCTCTGCTGTTTACTTTCTATTTTTAAGGACTACATATCCCATGGTACCTGGATGCCTGCAAGCTGTGACTCCTGTACTGACTGTCTCCTTAGCACCTCTGTAGTCCAGAAGGCGGGCTCTGTGAATTCTGTGACACAGCAGTGCCTATGAAGCAGGCATAGGGAAAATATGTCACAATATTCAAGGTAAATGTGTAGGGATATTTACAAAGTAAGTTTACAAACTTCAAGAGCATTCAGACTAATAGGAGTAGACTGGAAACAATTGAAACACAATATAAATAAGAATACTGTATATGATTTTACATTTTCAGTGGGAGCGGCAGCGGAGGAAAAAGAGAAGAAGACGACATGAGAAAGAAGATCGAAGAAAGAAGAAAAAGACTGGAGGAAGAAGTGGGGGAAGGAGAAGACTGGAGGAAGAAGTGGGGGAAGGAGAAGACTGGAGGAAGAAGTGGGGGAAGGAGAAGACTGGAGGAAGAAGCGGGGGAAGGAGTAGACCAGAGCAAGAAGCGGGGGAAGAAGAAGACAAAAGGAAGAAGTGGGGGAAGAAGACATTTTTAAGCACTTGTCAAAAACTGTCTCTTGTCATTTGTCACACTACACTACTTTTTTTGGGTAAATGGGTAGGGGTACAATAGGCGGGGGTCAGGATCTGGGGGCCCCGTTGTTAAAGGGGCTTCCGGATTCTGATAACCCCCCTGCAGACCCCCACAACCACCGGAGGATCTGGTATGGTTTTGGGGGGGCCCTACGCCGTTTTTTTCGGGATTTTTTTTCCGCCGGCAAATCTTTTTTCGTTTATATTCAGCTGTCAGCAAGTAACCTTGCTGACACCTGATGACTCATTGGTTGTTAAGGACACGCTTTCCTGCCTGCATCATAGCAACCAGCTATATACAGTGAATGTAAAGCCCAAAAAAAAAAATACCAATCGTGGTCCTTTCATTTTGGATGCAGGTCCATTGAAGTCTATTACATGCAAAAGGCTGCATGCTGCGGAATAAAAGTCCCTGACCTTTTAAAAAATGCAGAGGCACAAAAATGCATTGATATGAACGTGTTCCATGGGAACCCATCTTAAAAAAAATGTGCTGTGTTGCTACAAAAAGAATAAAAAAACACATTAGTGTGAATGGAGCCTAATGCCGCGTACACACGATCATTATTCACGGCGGTTAAAAAACCGCCGTGAATAATGTCATTTAAAACGGGGGAACAGCTTGTTCCCCACACACGGTCGTTTTTCACGTCATTTTTTCTCTTGACGAGAAAAACGACCGTCTGTGGGCTCCGCGGCAGTGTTTCCCTATGGGAAACACTGCCGCAGAAAACATGTCGAAAAAAACGACGAGAAAAATTAGAACATGTTCTAATTATTCTCGTCGTTTTTAATGCCGTTTTTCTCGTCGAAAAAAACGTCAGAAAGCCCACAGACTATAGTTTTTCTCGTCGAATGGAAAAAATTTCGTTTTTTTCGACAAGAAAAACGGCCGTGTGTACGCGGCATAAGAGTGTACTCAGAGGAAGAAAATTGAAGCCAGAAAGTAGCAATACCTTCAGTTGCTTGCATGAAGAAAGAGATAGAGACTAGAGTGCTTTAGTCGCCATTTGTTGCAGATGCCTAAAAGCTGCTTTATTAAGGACTCTGTGAACCCAGTACACAAAAGTTCATTCCTTTGATAGTTCATCTATTTATCAAGCCCTAATTAATGGGGCCACCATGGAACCCCAAAACGTGCTGGCAATTGTACAAGAACTCTGCTTGAACTTTTTATTGAAATACATTTATTTTGGACTTTGGCAACAGTTTTCATGGGAAGCTACAGTCTAATCTAAGTTGGCAGAACCTGCCTTTTTTACCCTCCCAAAATATCTCTGTAAAGCTAGGATAGTTTGTACACTAAACAACTGCCATCTGAATGGTTGCTAGAGGCAACACAGACCCTTGCATTTTTTCAGCGACTTTACAGTAAATTGCCCCTAGAGAAGGTAAGACATCTGGTACCAGCAGCTAACTATAACAATCTCCCTCGTATGGAAGGGAAAACAGCCAATTTATTCAGCAAGCCTTTCAATTAATGAGAATATTATGACAACTATAATAACAGATTAGAAATTCGAATTTCAAGGCTTTGACGTGAAAACAATTCAAGCTATAGAACTGCTAATGTTAAAAATTTTCAATCAAATTTTATTTGACCATAAAATGTTGCAACACATATTTTATTGTGGTTTCAGATCTAAACAATCCAGATTCATTACTAATTGTATTTAATAATGTAATATACTTCGGCACTAACATATTATTAGTGTTAAAAATGTTTTAGCGCTGTTGGCTTCTCGCTTCCGAAGTCCGCCACTCCTGAAATGAATAATACACTTAGATGTAATCTTTTCAGAGACATTTAGTGCTTTGTAGTTTCATGATTGGGTTTTTGATGAAAAGAATTTATGGTTTATACGATGCACGAGTATACTTCGATCGTTATGTTTTCGTGACAAAATAGAAAAGGTCAAAAGACACATTTAAGTCCATTCACCTTTTGCACATTATACAGACACAAATAAAAAAATGTATACAAAAGATGAGGGGTCGGAGGAAACCTTTGCTTTATACAATATAGAGACATATATTTAGACTAATGCCCTGTACACACGATCGGTTTTACTGATGAAAACAGTCCGATGGACTTTTCTCATCGGACAAACCGATCGTGTATGGGCCCCATCGGTCTTTTTTCCATCGGTGAGAAAAAATAGAACATGTTTTAAATTTATCCGATGGGAAAAAAAACGATAGCAAATTCCGATCCACTGTGTGAAACTCCATCGGACAAAAAACCCACGCATACTCAGAATCAAGTCGACGCATGCTCAGAAGCATTGAACTTCATTTTTCTCGGCTCGTCTGAGTGTTTTACGTCACGCCGTTTGGGACAGTCGGATTTTTGACTGATGGTGTGTAGTAGGCAAGACTGATGGAAGTCAGCTTCATCGGATTTCCGATGGAAAAATCCATAGGCAATCGGATCGTGTGTACAGAGCTAAAGAACGCACACAGGTCCATCAAGTTAATCCTTTCATGAATTCCAGTAGTGTCGGCCCCTGAAAGGTGAAATAGACACCATTTATATGCGAATTACCATAGGTGTGCGCAGCCTATTGCATTAGGGTGTGCAATCCAAAGCTCCAACACATATGTGTGTGTGCATGTGTGTGTGTGTATATATATATATACTGACATGTCAGTAGAGCGGTGGACGGTGTCAGTAGGGCAGTGGATGGTGTCTGTAGTTTTTATTATTTAATTTTTTTGCAAATTTATTTTATACATTATTTTTCACAATTTTTTAAGGAGTCCCATTAGGGGGCTTTAGTGAAATATCAAGGGTTTAAACAGGGGGAATCTGCACCACACAGGGTGATTAGGGTGTGCCCAGGCACACCTAGCACACCCTGTGCGCACACTTATGCTAATTACACAGATTCCAAAGGTGCAAATTAGGAAGCACTTTCCCTTCTGGTACCATGCGTAACAGATTCCTGGGATCAAAAAACTGTTAAATACTAGACTTCACTATTTATAACTATAGGCATGGTTAGGTCCAAAGAAGCAAACCGTTTATACAGATGTATACCGTATATACTCGAGTATAAGCCAAGTTTTTCAGCACATTTTTTGTGTGCTGAAAATGCCCCCTTCGGCTTATACTCGAGTCACCTTTTTGCACCTGATCTCCCGGACTTTGGGGACCCAAACTTGGCACAGATGTAGCCCCACTATTCCTCTACAAGTGTGCAAAGTTTGTTGTCCGGGGGACCTACGGCCGGGGAGCACCGTTTTTTCAAACCCGGGCACCCCTTCTATAGGCTCCCATGTTAAACAGTAATTTCTCTGGTGACTTTGGGGACCCAGTACCGGCCGTTCGTAGGTCCCCTGGACCCGAAACCTGGCACACATGTAGCCCCATTTCTCCTCTACAAGTGTGCAAAGTTTGTTGTCTGGGGGACCTACAGCCGAGGAGCACAGATTTTTCAAAGCCGGGCACCCCTTCTATAGACTCCCATGTTAAACGTCAGTCTAGTCATGGGCACAGTGAGGCATGGGCACAGTGAGGCATGGGCACAGTGAGGCATGCAGATGGACACCCTAGGCTTATACTCGAGTCAATACGTTTTCCCATTTTTTGTGGTAAAATTAGGTGCCTCGGCTTATATTCGGGTCGGCTTATACTCGAGTATATATGGTAGTTTGTATTTACTATATAGCACTGACATATTGCGCAGTGCTGGAAAAAAGTACACTGAGCTATTCACATCGGTCTCTGCATAGAGAAGCTTACTGTCTAATGTCCCCCCACATTCACACACTATTATTATGCAATAATATAGCTCTGACATATTCCACAGTGCTGTACAATGAACACTGAACCATTTACATTAGTCTTTGAACTAGGGGAGCTTACGCTCTTATGTCCCCACCACAGTCACACACAATTATTATACATTTACTGTATATAGCTCTGACATATTCCGAAGTGATGTACAGAGAACACCGAACCATGCACATTAGTCTCTGTACAAGAGAATGTCCCCACCACAGTCACACATTATTATTATACTTTTATATATCTCTGACATACTGTATTCTGCAAAACTGTACAAAGAAGACTGAACCATTCACATAGTCTTTGCACCAGAGGAGCTTACACTCTAATGTCCCCACCTCAGTCACACACTGTTATGTTTCTATAGCTCTGAGATATATTGCAGTGCTGTACAGAGAACACAGAGCCAGTCACATCAGTCTGTGCACCAGAAGAGCTTACACTTTAATTTACTATCACAGTTATTGTTGTACATTTATAGAGCCCTGATGGTTGCCTTGGTGTGTTGCAGTGGCTGCAGGATAGCCAAAAACATACAATCCTTTCTTGATACGATCTTCCCATGTCAATGAGTATTTCATAGCACGTCAGCTTTTGGTTTACTGGACTCGGTTGCAGTGGGTTCTCGCACAGTCCTCCTGCCTTTCATCCTTCTCAAGGAATAACTTGACTTGTTTTGTAAACCCACACATCCCCAGTCTCCCAAAGCCCCCAGCACCGCCACAAGATCCAAGGTTTATTAAATAATCCTCATTAGCAGGAAAATTGGGTTACAATGATTAATGCTGCAGTGGTTCTTTTGAGTGACAAAACTAGGTAATCCATTAATTAGACAAATTCTGGAAGAGAGAAACGACTTGTTCATCTGGATGGAAAAGGCTTCAAGCCTTTCCTGTGATATGTGACCACTATGGATTTAGAAAATTAGAACGCAACTCATTAAAGTTCACCCAATCTTGTTCGTTGATTAGCATTTATGTGTTCTGATAAACAATCCCCTCTAAATATAGCATGAGTCTTGGAGAATTAGACACGGTGTCATCAGAAAAATGTGACTACCGTATATACTCGAGTATAAGCCGAGGTTTTCAGCACATTTTTTTGTGCTGAAATGCCCCCCTCGGCTTATACTCGAGTCACCTTTTTGCGCCTGATCTCCCGGAATTTTGTGGACCCAGTACGGTCTGGCCGTAGGTCCCCTGGACCCCAAACTTGGCACACATATAGCTTTACTCTTCCTCCACAAGTCTGCAAAGTTTGTTGTCCTGGGGTCCTACGGCCGGGAAGCACCGATTTTTCAAACCCGGGCACCCCTTCTATAGACTTCTATGTTAAATGGTAATTTCTCTGGTAACTTTGGGGACCTGGTACCGGCCATTCGTAGGTCCCCTGGACCCGAAACTTGGCACACATGTAGCCCCATTTCTCCTCTACAAGTGTGCAACGTTTGTTGTCTGGGGAACCTACGACCGGGGAGCACCAATTTTTCAAAACCGGACACCTCTTCCATAGACTCCAATGTTAAACAGTAATTTCTCCGGTGATTTTGCGGACCCTGTACCGGCCATTCGTAGGTCCTCTGGACCCGGATCTTGGCACACATGTAGCCCCATTTCTCCTCTACAAGTGTGCAATGTTTGTTGTCTGGGGAACCTATGGCCGGGGAGCACCGATTTTTCAAAGCCGGGCACCCCTTCCATAGACTCCCATGTTAAACGTCAGTCTAGTCATGGGCACAGTGAGGCATAGACACAGTGAGGCATGGGCACAATGAAGCATGGACACAGTGAGGCATGGACACAGTGAGGCATGCACATGGACACAGTGAGGCATGGGCACAGTGAGGCATGGACACAGTGAGGCATGCACATGGACACAGTGAGGCATGGGCACAGTGAGGCATGGGCACAGTGAGGCATGGGCACATGGACACAGTGAGGCATGGGCACAGTGAGGCATGGACACAGTGAAGCAAGTGAGGCACAGTGAGGCATGCAGATGGACACCCTAGGCTTATACTCGAGTCAATAAATTTTCCCATTTTTTGTGGTAAAATTAGGTGCCTCGGCTTATATTCGGGTCGGCTAATACTCGAGTATATACGGTAATCTAAAAGTCATAAAAAAAAAGAAAAACGTTTTGGCAAGTGAAAGTTCAGAGAAATATCAAAAAGGGGCAATTCAAAGAATGGTTCTCAAATGGAATAATTGAGTACTTAACACAGGGTGGATTTGATTTAAAGCGGAGGTTCACCGGAAATTCTTTTTTTTAAAAGCCAGCAGCTACAAATACTGCAGCTGCTGATTTTTTAAAAATGGACACTTACCTGTCCAGGTCGCCCGCGACGTCAGCAGCCGAAGCCGAGCTACCGCTCAGCTCTCGGCTTCCCCCACCCTCGGTGAGGAAATCAGGAAGTGAAGCGCTGCGGCTTCACTGCTCGGTTCCCTACTGCACATGCGCAAGTCGCGCTGCGCCGTCCTCACTGGTCCCCGCTGTGTCCTGGGAGCCGTGTGTTTCCCAGAACAGAGCGGGGGGGAGGGGGGGTGACGTGAAGGGGCGGGACTCCCGCGGTAGTCTATACCCAGAAGTGGTGGAAATACCTGTTTTATACAGATATCTGCACCCCCTCCCCCGAAAGGTGCCAAATGTGACACCGGAGGGGGGGAGGGTTCCGAAAAGTGGAGGTTCCATTTTGGGTGAACCTCCGCTTCAAATCAAGTCGATTTTAATCACGATTTAAATCATTCTTTGAATCACAAGTAAAAAGGCCTTTATTTAACCACTTCCCTACTGTGCACGAAAACCCCCTTCCTGCCCAAGCCATTTTTCAGCTTTCAGCGCTGTCACACTTTGAATGACAATTGCGCGGTCGTGCGACGTGGCTCCCAAACGAAATTAGTGTCCTTTTTTTCCCACAAATAGAGCTTTCTTTTGGTGGTATTTGATCACCTCTGCGGTTTTTATTTTTTGCGCTATAAACAAAAGAAGAGCGTCCAGTTTGGAAAAAAAAACACTATTTTTTACTTTTTGCTATAATAAATACCCATTTTTTTTTTTTTTTTATAAAATTTTCCTCAGTTTAGGCCGATACGTATTCTTCTACATATTTTTGGTAAAAAAATAAAAATCGCAATAAGCGCGTATTGATTGGTTTGCGCAAAAGTTATAGCGTGTACAAAATAGGAGATAGATTTATAGCATTTTTATTTTTTTATTTTTTTATTAGTAATGGCGGCGATCTGCGATTTTTTATTGTGACTGCGATATTGCGGCGGACACATCAGACACTTTTGACACATTTTTGGGACCATTCACATTTATACAGCGATCCCTGCTATAAAAATGCATTGATTACTGTATAAATGTGATTGGCAGGGAAGGGGTTAACCACTAGGGGGCGGGAAGGGGTTAAATATGTTCCCTCAATGTGTTCTTACTGTGGGGGGAGGTGACTGACTGGGGGAGGTGACCGATGGTTGTCCCTATGTACAAGGGACACACTATCGGTCCCCTCTCCCTCACAGGACGTGGATCTCTGTGTTTACACACAGAGACCCACTTTCCTGCTCGTTTCCCGGGCAATCGCGGGTGCCCGGCGGCAATCGCGGCCGCCGGGCACGCGCACCGGGGCCTTGTGAACGCGGCGCGCCGCTGGCGGCGAGCGCGCGCCTCCTAGCTTGTTTTAAAGGGAGGACGTCATATGACGTCCTCCCAGAACGAGAGTATCCTCCGCCCGCCGTCAATTGACAGTGGGCGGGGGACAAGTGGTTAAATAATACTTTTCAAAAAGCAACTGTCATCTCTGTCCTGCAGCGGCTCCTCTTCTGACCCGCCGGTTACTCACCAACAGTCTCATTCACTTTAACCACTTGACCACTGGGCACTTAAACCCCCTTAATAACCAGACCAATTTTCAGCTTTCGGTGCTCTCACATTTTGAATGACAATTACTCAGTCATACAACACTGTACCCATATGAAATTTTTGTCCTTTTTTTCACACAAATAGAGCTTTCTTTTGGTGGTATTTAATCACTGTTGGGTTTTTTATTTTTTGCGCTATAAGAGAAAAAAGACTGAAAATTTTGTAAAAAAATGATTTTTTTTTCGTTTCTGTTATAAAATTTTGCAAATTACTATTTTTTCTTCATAAATTTTGGCCAAAATTTATACTGCTACATATCTTTGGTAAAAATAAGTACAAATTGGTGTATATTATTTGGTCTTTGTGAAAGTTATAGAGTCCACAAGCTATGGTGCCAATATCTGAAAATTGATCACACCTGAAGTACTGACGGCCTATCTCAATTCTTGAGACCCTAACATGCCAGAAAAGTACAAATACCCCCCCAAATGACCCCTTTTTGGAAAGAAGACATTCCAAGGTATTCAGAAAGAGGCATTGTGAGTTTTTTGAAGTTGTCATTTTTTCCCACAATTCTTTGCAAAATCAAGATTTTTTTTTTCTCTTTTTTTTTTTTCACAAAATTGTCATATTAGCAGGTTATTTCTCACACACAGCATATGCATTCCACAAATTACACCCCAAAACACATTCTGCTATTACTCCCGAGTATGGCGATACCACATGTGTGAGACTTTTACACAGCGTGGCCACATACAGAGGCCCAACATGCAGGGAGCACCTTCAGGCGTTCTGGAGCACCCAGGCCAATTCTGACATTTCTCTCCTACATGTAAAAATCATCATTTATTTGCTAGAAAATTACATAGAACCCCAAAACATTATATATTTTTTTTAGCAAAGACCTTAGAGAATATAATGGTGGTTGTTTGCAACTTTTTATCTCGCACGATATTTGCGCAGCAATTTTTTTAACGCGTTTTTTACGGAAAAAAAATGTTTTGTGCTTAAAAAAAAAAAAAACAGTAAAGTTAGCCCAATGTTTTTGCATAATGTGAAAGATGAAGTTACGCCGAGTAAATAGATACCTAACATGTCGCCCTTAAAAATTGCACACACTCGTGGAATGGCGCCAAACTTCGCTACTTAAAAAATCTCCATAGGCGACGCTTTAAATATTTTTACTGGTTACATGTTTTGAGTTACAGAGGAGGTCTAGGGCCAAAATGATTGCTCTCGCTCTAACGTTCGCAGAGATACCTCACATGTGTGGTTTGAAAACCGTTTTCATATGTGGGTGGGACTTACGTATGCGTTCGCTTCTGTATGCGAGCTCACGGGGACAGGGGCGCTTTAAAAAAAAAAAAAAAATTTATTCTTCATTTTACTTTATTTATTTTAGTTTGACATGTTTTTCCGCCCTAAACATTTTTTTGATCACTTTTATACCTATTACAAGGAACGTAAACATCCCTTGTAATAGGAATATGGCATGACAGGTCCTCTTTACAGTGAGATATGGGGGGGGGGGTGTCAATAAGACCCCACATCTCACCTCTAGGCTGGGAAGCCTGAAAAAAATACAAAAAAAAAAACAACAATCCTGGCTTTGATCGTAGCGGTGAGTCGGTAGAAGCACCGGAGGGCGGCGGGGGGGGGGGACATCCCCTCTCGCCTCCCGTAAGAATGATCAAGCGGCGGAACAGCCGCTATGATTGTTCTTATGGTGTAGGGAATCTCCGGCTGAAAAAGCTAATATCTGAATGATGCCTGTAGCTGCTCCCATCATTCAGATATCCCCGCACAAAGTCAAAAACGTCATATGACGGCCGGAGGGCGGGAAGTGGTTATTGCAGAGTATTGCCGGGCATTGCGGAGTATTGCTGGGCATTGCAGAGTATTGCTGGGCATTGCGGAGTATTGCAGGGCATTGCGGAGTATTGCGGACTATGGCAGGGTATTGCGGTGTATGGCAGGGTATTGCGGTGTATGGCAGGGTATTGCACGGGTATTGCACAGGGTATTGTGGAGGGTATTGCACAGGGTATTGTGGAGGGTATTGCAGAGTATTGTGGAGGGTATTGCAGAGTATTGTGGCGGGTATTGCAGAGTATTGTGGCGGGTATTGCAGAGTATTGTGCAGGGTATTGCAGAGTATTGTGCAGGGTATTGCAGAGTATTGTGCGGGGTATTGCAGAGTATTGTGCAGGGTATTGCAGAGTATTTTGCAGAGTATTGCAGAGTATTTTGCAGAGTATTGCAGAGTATTGTGCAGGGTATTGCAGAGTATTGTGCAGGGTATTGCAGAGTATTGTGCAGGGTATTGCAGAGTATTTTGCAGGGTATTGCAGAGTATTGTGCAGGGTATTGCAGAGTATTGTGCAGGGTATTGCAGAGTATTGTGCAGGGTATTGCAGAGTATTTTGTAGGGTATTGCAGAGTATTGTGCAGGGTATTGCAGAGTATTGCACCAGGGTATTGCAGAGTATTGCACCAGGGTATTGCAGAGTATTGCACCAGGGTATTGCAGAGTATTGCACCAGGGTATTGCAGAGTATTTCGCAGGGTATTGCAGAGTATTTCGCAGGGTATTGCAGGGTATTTCGCAGGGTATTGCAGAGTATTGCACCAGGGTATTGCAGAGTATTGCACCAGGGTATTGCAGAGTATTGCACCAGGGTATTGCAGAGTATTGCACCAGGGTATTTTGCAGAGTATTGGCAGGGTGTATTGCAGAGTATTGGCAGGGTATAGCACAGGGATGGCTGAGCAGGGATGGATGGATGGATGGATCTGTGACTGCAATTGTCACAGATCCAGCCCACAGTGCTGCTGCTGCCATCCGCTCCCTCCCCCACTGTACCGATCGGTACAGAGAGGGGAGGGAGGAACCGGCGTCATCAAATGACGCCGGTCTGTTTACAAGTGATTGCTCCGTCATTTGACGGAGCGATCACGTGGTAAACGGCCGCTATCAGCGGCGATTTACCGCGATTCGTGATCCGCCGGGTCCTCTGGACCCGGCGGTCACGGAGTTTCCCGTGTGCGCGCCCCAGGGGGCGCGCGGGAGCGCGATTCTGGGAGGACGTTATATAACGTCCTCCCAGAGTTAAGCAACCACCTTGTCGACGTTATTTGTCGGCAGGTGGTTGTTAAGTGGTTAATGGGACGGCTGGTGATGTGGCAGTGACACAACAAGGTGAGGGACGTGGCGGCAGCAGGTGAGTGGATGCCCGCTAACAGGCGCTGCCATGATGGATCTGAAATGACAGGTAATCTTTAAATGTAAGGACTTATTCTTGCTGGTAGTTAGAATCTTTAATATTTGTGAACAAAATGAAGGTTTTCTATTTAGAATAATAAGCTGTCAGGTTAGTAAATATTCCCAAACTGGGTCTCTTTTTTGGCCTGCTGGCATTTTGCTTTTTAAGGGAGGAATAAAGCACTTCAAGCTATGTGCAGAAAGATCACAAGTTTTATAAGCTGCTTAGAAGGTTTTACTTTTTACTGCTTGCCCTTCCTCCTCACACTTCGAGCCTGGTACAGATGCATTTCTCTTCAAACAATCATACAGTTTGTAGTGTACATAGATTTGAAAAACAATGGGATAAATTAATATTCCTGAACTTTGTTTTTTCTCATGGTTACTGTGAAATTGTGTGAATGCATCAATGCAGTGCATGTTATCTCAGCTTGCAGAGCTTGGATTCATTGAATGAGTTTACCATAAAAGGAAATCTTGCAGAATATACAGCCTCATGCTACATAACTAAACTTCATTTCACGCTGAATAAACAAAATTATTAATGTATCCTAAATAGAAAACCAACTTTACTCCAAAAGCATTTTAATAAAATACATTTTATAAAAAATCAAAAAAATCAGATTTAAATTAAAAAAAATCAGATTAAAAAAATAAATCAGATTTTTTTGATTTGTTTTAAAAAAAATCATTGATTTTTATCTACACTGACTTAACCAATACCCAAGTTGCCTAAAGCCTCGTACACACGGTCGGATTTCCATCTGACTTTTCCGTGGATTTTTGTCCGAACGGAGTTGGCCGGGCACACCCATAGCATACACACCACAGGACTTTTCTGCAAACTTTCCCAAAACTTTTTCCAACATCACGTGGTTTTTCTGCTCATTTCCGCCACCCTTTGGTCAACTTCTGCTATTGTTGGTTGATTTTAACATTATTTGTTTTGTCCATCGGACAAAAGTCCGATGGTTTTCTGTACACACGTCAGACTTTGCTCCATCGGACTTTTGTTGGCCAAAAGTTTGTCCGTTTGCAGACCGAACTTTTGTCCGATGAAAACCAAAAAAGTTTGTCCGATGGAGCGTACACACGGTCGGATTTTTTGTCAAACTTGCTCAAAATGAAGTTTGTTGGCAAAAAGTCAGACCTTGTGTACGGGGCTTAATACTGACTAAAATCAAATCAGAATGCAGGGGGAGGAAAATCTATTTACAGAGAGAGAAAAGTTCAGGAGGTGGAAGAAAGACAACCTCACTTGAGCTGACAATAAATACTACTCAATGTGTAACTGCAAAAACAAAACAAAAACATTAACTGATTAAAAATGAATCTTTATTTCCAATAAGCTATAATGGAAGCACTTTTCACAGCCTTTTGTATACTGAACCATTTATATCACCCTTTAACCAGAGGAACTTACACACAGGGGCGTACCTAGAGCATTTGGCACCCGGGGCGGATCCTATATCTGGCACCCCCCCCCACTTTAAAATGTAAAAAACACCCCACTGTGCCCCCTGCATACCTCTGCATCCCCCAATATCTCTGTCACTACTTTGTACCCCCTCTCCACAACTGTAACCCTTTACATTACACAGCCCCCCCCCGCAACTCTGGACCCCTTTACATTACACAACCCCCTGCACCTCTGGACCCCTTTACATTACACAACCCCCTGCACCTCTGAACTCCTTTACATTACACAGCACCCTGCACCTCTGGACCCCTTTACATTACACAACCCCCTGCACCTCTGGACTCCTTTACATTACACAGCACCCTGCACCTCTGGACCCCTTTACATTACACAGCACCCTGCACCTCTGGACCCCTTTACATTACACAGCACCCTGCACCTCTGGACCCCTTTACATTACACAACCCCCTGCACCTCTGGACTCCTTTACATTACACAGCACCCTGCACCTCTGGACCCCTTTACATTACACAACCCCCTGCACCTCTGGACTCCTTTACATTACACAGCACCCTGCACCTCTGGACCCCTTTACATTACACAGCACCCTGCACCTCTGGACCCCTTTACATTACACAGCACCCTGCACCTCTGGACCCCTTTACATTACACAACCCCCTGCACCTCTGGACTCCTTTACATTACACAGCACCCTGCACCTCTGGACCCCTTTACATTACACAACCCCCTGCACCTCTGGACCCCTTTACATTACACAACCCCCTGCACCTCTGGACCCCTTTACATTACACAGCACCCTGCACCTCTGGACCCCTTTACATTACACAACCCCCTGCACCTCTGGACTCCTTTACATTACACAGCACCCTGCACCTCTGGACCCCTTTACATTACACAACCCCCTGCACCTCTGGACCCCTTTACATTACACAACCCCCTGCACCTCTGGACTCCTTTACATTACACAGCACCCTGCACTTCTGGACCCCTTTACATTACACAACCCCCTGCACCTCTGGACTCCTTTACATTACACAACCCCCTGCACCTCTGGACCCCTTTACATTACACAACCCCCTGCACCTCTGGACTCCTTTACATTACACAGCACCCTGCACTTCTGGACCCCTTTACATTACACAGTCCCCCACTCCAGCAGCTCAGGACCCCTGCACATTACACAGCCCCCCCCACAGCTTTGGACCCCCTGCACATTACCCCTCCCCCACAGCTCTGGACCCCCTGCACATTACCCCCCACAGCTCTGAACCCCTGCACATTACCCCCTCAGCTCGGGACCCCCGCATGTTGCATAGCTCTGCCCGTTCCTACCTTACTCTGCACTTTCCTATTCACAAGATAATGCTTGGTTGCTAGGAACACCTAGCAACCAATCACCTGCTACTCCTCCAGTATTTCCTGTCCTATGCCCCACTGTCTCTCGCTCTCCCTCCCCTGTTGTACAAGAGAGCGGGAGACAGTGTTTTTTTTTTCTCCTGCTCCGGTGGCCGGTCCTGCGTGTCACTAGGGTAGCGGTACAGTCCGCACCCGGCTTGGGCACCCCCACACCCTGGTACAGCTGGGCAGTTGGGCTCTCCCTGCTTTGTCAGGGTGTCACATAGCCGCTGTGCTACCATGCTGCGCTGTCACTGTTTTATACAGGTGACTCAGAGGACAGGGTGCCGCCTGACACCCGCCCAGTGTGTGACACCCGGGGAGGACCGCCCCCCAGTTAGTACGCCACTGATTGGGTGACTTTATTCTCCAACAGCCAGTAGTGGGAGCATTGATTTGTAAGGGGTTGTAATGGAAGTCATCTCTAGCAGTCTCATATAACGCATCCCCAGTCTCTAACACTCTTCTGCAGCATATTTTCAACCTTCAACTATACCTGTAACATGGTACCAGTCTCTAACCATTTCCAGCAGCGTACCAGCGGTCTCTGAAAATCCTCTGTAGTACTACAAATAGGGAACAATATGTGGGCCCCCCTGGGGATGTCAGGGGCTGCAGCTGAGCCCCCTATATAAGTTAACCATGTCTCAAAACAGTCACATATATAGCATACACCGTCAGTTACTATTCAGTATGATTTTTGAATAAGAGAGGAAACGCGAAGACCCAAGAGGAAGTCCACACTCACACAGAGGGAAGATACATGCCCCATGCCAGGACTTGGTGGGACGTAAACCAGGATTTCAGAAATAGAAGGTGTGCTAATAATTTACCCTCCATGATTCACATTTTAGGTGGTCATAGACAGCACAATAGTTACACCTGATGCTCCTGTCTTTATCTGGTGTCAGAGTTCTAGCACACTTCTGCTTAGCGAAATCTAGACATTATTCTACTGGAAATGAGCGCTGCAAGACAGTTCCAGGCAGAGGTCAAATGTCAGTCTTGTTCTGCCTTTACTCCAATCACACAGACAGCCTTTGTGTTGCTACGAGAAACACTTCGCCCCTTCGGCCATGTTGTACTTAGAAGTAAACAAAACAACTTCTGCAGCTTTTACTCTGACCCCTGTGCAGACTTCGGGGGGAGCTAGTGGGTTACAGAAGCAGGGGGATAAGGATTCTGCAATAACTGTCTACAGGCTACTTGTTCACATGGCTGAAAAGAAGCGAATATATTTTACGGTTTTAGAAATTCATATCTGGCACAGAAAGGCAGTTTTTAGTAACAGGAGCTTGCAAGTTGCTTGTATAGCAGTTATATATGTGACTCCAATTAATAACACAGCTAGAGATTTCCTTGACACGTAAAGCCAACCATCTGCTTCCCAGGAACAATGCTGAATGTCATAAAACTCCAATTTTGTATGTAAATAGATTTCACCTTGCCGGTACATTATTTATGTTTAATAATTGTATTCTGATTTATACAAACAAACATTAGAGCGGCCACATTAGCCCCGCTGTGCTGCTGCCTCAGATCCGGAGGATACACGGCTTTGTTTACAATCAGATTGCCGCGTGTTTTGTCATAGCACAGTTTTCTTATATTCATTTCTTATATTAATATATTAATATTTTGCATTATATATTCAATCATACAAAATAGTCAAAACCAGGAGCCTCTAGTCTAGACTGAAAACAGAAGTATTCTGCTCCTACCCACAATCCTATTTTGGATTAGAGATCGTTTAACCATTTCACCCCCCCCCCCCCCCCCCGGAAAGGATTTACCCACTTCCTGACCAGGCCATTTTTAGCGTTACAGCACTGCGTCGCTTTAACTGAAAATTGCGCGGTCGTGCGCTGCTGTACCCAAACAAAATTGTTGTCCTTTTTTGCCCACAAATAGAGCTTTCTTTTGCTGATATTTGATCACCTCTGCGGGTTTTTAATTTTTTGCGCTATAAACAAAAACAGGAGCGACAAAAAACAAAACGTTTTACTTTCTGCTATAAAACATAAAAAAAAAAAAAATGTATTCATCAGTTTAGGCCGATATGTATTCTGCTACATAATTTTGGTAAAAAAAAATCACAATAAGCGTATATTGATTGGTTTGCGCAAAAGTTATCGCGTTATCGCATCTACAAATTAGGGGATAGATTTATGGCATTTTTATTTATTTATTCTTTTACTAGTAATGGCTGCGAGCAGTGATTTTTACAAGGACTGCGACATTGCGGTGGACAGATCGGACACATAAGAGCCCTTTCACACTGACAGCGCGGGGGCGTCGGCGGTAAAGTGCTGCTAGTTTTAGCGGCGCTTTGCCGTAGTTTTTGAGGCGATTTTCGGCTTCTAGCGGGCGCTTTTAAACCCCCTAGCGGGCGAATAAAGGGTTAAATGCGCCCACAAATCGCCGCTGCCGAGGCGCTTTGGTGCCACTGCCCATTGATTTCAATGGGCAGGGGCACTTTAGGAGCAGTGTATACACCGCTCCTAAAGCGCCTCAAAGAAGCTGCTTGCAGGACTTTTTTTGACGTCCCGCCAGCACAGCGCCCCAGTGTGAAAGCCCTCTGGCTTTTACACTGGGATTGCAGATGAGGCATTTTTCAGGTGCTTTAAAGGCGCTATTTTTAGCACTAAAGCGCCTGAAAAACGCCTCAATTGTGAAAGGGGTCTAACTGACATTTGACCAGTGACATTATTACAGTAATCCGTGCTAAAAATATGCACTGTTATTGTTCTAATGACACTGGCAGGGAAGGGGTTAACATCAGGGGCGATCAAGGGGTTAAATGTTTTCCCTGCAGGTGTTTTCTAACAGTATGGAGGACTGTGTGACTGGGGAAACACACAGATCCGTCTCCCTGCATAAAGACAGGATATGTGTGATCTCCCCTGTCCTGTCAGAACAGAGATCTGCCTTATTTACACAGGGAGATCCCCGTTCTGTCACTGCGGGGAACAATCGCGGATGGACGGCGGACATTGAGTCCGCCGGACCCGCTGATTTCTCCCCCGCTGGCCAATCGGAGTGCGTGCGTGCCCACTAAAGCGAGTTCCCACGCCGACATACAGCTAGGGCGATTTGCGCGAACGAGCCACCTTGCCCCATTATAATGATGGTGGCTGGTCAGGAAGCAGTTAATGAAATATGTCCAGAATGACAGAAATAAACAGTATCTTACATTTATAAAGATACTGAGTGCATATTCTCCCCATAGCACAGGGATTAAAAGGGAGACCCAGCCATGGCTGTATACACCTACTGGCATCTCTTTTCTTTGTGCCTGTTGTGCCTCTTCCAGCTGCCATCTACAGGCCTAAATACAGAATGCAGCAGGGGCACAAACATACTGGATATCTGCTATTTTACTGGAAGGCAAAAATATAAATACTACTTCTGAACAGAGCCTGAGTGAAAAGATTCTTCCTGGCCCTTTGTGGCAATTTGGGCCTTGATTTGTAGTCCCTGCTTTTATGTTAGAGATTATTTTTAAAGCACTGACAAATACACGAAAGTAAAAAGACTGCGGGGTAATACTTGGAAAGGCTTTTGCCAACCGAGAACTTGGCAGTTTATGTGCTATACTGGAAAAGAACACTTTTTGTGAATTACTTTCTGTATTAATAAAAAAGATGCAATTATGAATCATAAATAACATTCAGTTGGGGGAGATATACAGCGTGTTCAGCATGTGCTTGTTTTATTACAGCTGAACTATAGATAAACCGCTAAATATAAAGATTAACCCCAAATCTGCACACCTCCCAACTTTTTGAGATGGGAATGAAGGACACTTATTAGCAAAAGTATATAGGCCTAGGACACACCCCCTTAAAAGAGAATAATAAAAAATAAAAAAACATTCGTTAAACTCACAAGTGCTTTTTTATTTACCACTACTATTCCTGGATTTTGAAATTTACAAATGAAGCAACTTAAGATTTGTATAAAAGGGGTAGCATTGGTAAACACTTTTTAAAAAGATAATTAGTGCTTTTCATATAAAACTATACAGATCAGTGTAAAATGAGGGACAAATGAGGAGGATAGAGGGACTTTTTATTTCAAATGAGGGACAGTCCCTCAAAATCAGGGACAATTAGGAGCTATGAGAATGTGAATGGACAGTAATAGGGGAAGCAGCAGACTTTGATGTAGCAGCAACAGTACCCACTATAGTTGTAGACGGGGCATCATTTAAATAACAATAACAGCTGCTGTGTGTAAACTTTCTATACATTTTAGACTTTCTATACATATATAATTTACAGGATGGGCTATAGACATGTTATAGAGAATCTGTTATATTATGCAGGGGTTCAAAACTAAATTGTGGCAAGCGGAGTATACATTTTGTTGTAATATCTACTGTAAACTCCCATTGGAACTGCCTAACATTCCTCTAAACATAATTGCTTACACCTCAGAAACATGATGGTGGTACTGTACTGTTGGTTTTGGTGACATCATACGTCATGGTAAGGACTCCCAGGGACTGTGGTTTTACCAGCAAGTGTTGGTGCTTAGATGACTGTGGGTCAGCTTCCTACACTCTTAGTGCTCTCAACCCTGGAAACCCAAGTCACAAGAACTACAAGATTGCCGGGAAATGTATTTTGGGTATACTCTTACATGTTACACACATTGTATACTGACGCTTCTCCTTCCAGCTGATGGGTTTTATAATTATGAAATGGCAAAAGACAAAACGTGATGTGTTTTATTGCATTTTCTGGGTGTTCTCTTTCTGAGGGCTGATTTACTTTGAAACTGGAATTCCACTTTAACAACCACATGTGACAGAAGTCAGGTTGGCATTACAATGCAGAGCACTGGCCAACATATAAATCTAATTTTTGGGATCAGCTAAAATGTAAAATAGTTAATTTGGCAAAAAATGTACCATGTGATCCAAATGCTGTGATTCGCTGATACGCTGGTACACGTGTTGCTATTGGCATGCATGTACTTTGCTTCTGTTCTGTATGCATTTTGCATGCTAGAATATTGAAAGTGATGAAGTATGTTTTTCTGAACACTGGACACAAAAAGCTGCGAGCTGCATTTTTGTTAATGAGTCACCTACAGATAGAAACTGTAACATCGCAGTGCTAAAGACTTTTCTCCGTGCCTGTGTCATGTTTCTGAAAGGTTTATTTCCAACACACAGACAAACTGGAATAGTGAAAATGGCCCTTAATTCAGCCTGTCCATAAATTTCTAGACAGGCAGGACAGTGAATGATGTGATTGGGCTGCAGCCAATTTGATGTTGTTGCCATCTGATAACCTGCCACTTGGTGGCGTAAGTATTATTGAATTACAGAGATTGGCCTTTTGTTTCAATGTATCAACTCTGTTGAGCAGAGAGAATGGGGCAGGGAATCCTCCAACATTACAAACAATTAATACCTTTTCCCTCTCAGCTCAAATAGCTCTTTTATCTTCACAATGTCAAAAACAGATGTCTTGCTGCATTTTCTCATTTGTTTGTGAATTGATGAATATTGCGGTTACATTATCTTGTTATCTCAAAATGCTAAAACATTGCGAGATTGAGGTGCCAAAGCAAAGTGATTTTTTAATCAGTTTTTGCTCATTTTATGTGTGCAGCTATTAAGAGGAAGAAGATCTATTCTTTGCCTCTCTCCCTGTGATTTGTTATGTACAAAATGCAGTCAAATTTTTCACCTCCGTTTGCATAATTATTGTCAATTGTCATTACAGTGGAGGAAAGACGCAAAACCGTCAGTCTCAGGCTTTCCTTAAACAAAAACAATCAAGACCCTGCCTACCCAATCCCGAATTCACTGAGATAAAATAAACAACGCAAATGATAGTCCTAAAATGTTCTCATGGGTGTGTAGCGGTCCTCCCCAGCTTCTCCCCTCTCTTCACGGCTGGTTCTACTTGTCTAGGGGTATCTGGGAGAAGGGAGGAAGATGCACACCACCAGCTCGGCTCTCTGATGTAGGATGCAGAGATATGAGCTAACTGTTTACCCTTGGGTCTGCGTTTTAGGCCGGAACCTCAGCTTCTCCTATGGAGGATGATTGCCACTGTCACTGACAGGGACACTTAGCTTCCATTAACACGAGTTCCACACCAAGAAAATTCCAACACTGTTTTATTGACTTGAAACTGGTTGACTTTTAAAAGAACAGACAAGGTGTAGGGAAGAGTAGGTCCAGGCACAACTGATGAATTAAAGTTTCTCCTGTTCCGTTTAGTGCAAACAGGCTTGGCGCACAGTCGCTGCCACCGACCGTGAATTTGGTCACTGCCACTGACCTGGGGGAACGTTGAGGCCCCTGTCACAGGCCTTGGATGAGGCCTGCCACTGATCTGATGAAGATGGGTCTCTGCCACAGACCATGAGAACATGAAGTACCTTCTTTAGAACAAACGACCCCTGTCAGAGGAAGACATCCATCCGGACGGTCACCAGAGGCCTCCACCGGCACCAGCAAATGCTGCGCTGGCTCTATGGGGAGGTCACGTCTCCGGTCCCTTACGCCCAGGATTCAGGCACCCAATACCGGGGGCACCTTAGGAATGCTTCGCCCTCACGGGACCCAGTCGAAGGTACTGGGCCCCAGGCCTCCTGGAATAGCACCTCACCCCCGGCTGAAGGTGCCTGGGATGGAACTCGACTCCACGCGCCCAGGCCAAGGGCGCCTGGGCACAGACGAACCGCAGCAGCCCCCAGGCTGAAGGTGCCTGGGGAATGGACCTCGTGCGCAAGATGTCCGCCCCCTTTTATATCCTCTCCCAGCAGGCACAGCGGGTTCCCCGCCCCGCTGTACTACTGCCGCAAGAGGACAAAAAGGGCACGGCTCTAGAATGGTAGTTCAACCCTGGTCCCAGGTGACAGCGCCACCCAGGGACCACAGGGAACATGACACCATTCATACCTCCCACACTCCAAAGTGTTCATAACTCCCTAAAATCAATGTATCCAGGCCATCTATTGCCCAGATACACCCCACTAAATTTGACACCCGCTACAGGTGAATCAATGAAATATAATAACAATGGCAGCCAAAACAGAGAACAGTTGAGATATATGTCTGTGCTCAGTTGAAAGCAAATGCTTTTGGACATGACAAAACTATGGTTTAAGGCCACCCCTGCCCTCTGATCTATTAATGAGTTGTGAGGAAAAGACAATACTAGATTGATTGTTTAAAGTCCAAGTAAATTTATTGGATGAAAAAAATATTCACAAATAAGCCATCATGTTTCTGTTTAGAGGTACCTGCTTCATCAGGGCAATACAATTTTGATTTGAAGAAAAGTGTGCATTCTATGCATTAAGATGAAAAACCTTCTGTGCTGCAGCTCCCCCCAGACCCCTGCCTTTTCCTTACCTGAGCCCAATCCGATCCAGCAATGTGCATGAGCGCAGCGGCTCCAGCCACTGTCTCTCTCCTCATTGGACAGATTGATAGCAGCGGGAGAAATTGGCTCACGCTGCTGTCAATCAAATCCAGTGACACAAGACGGGGGTGTGGGGCTGAGGCCCGCTGTCAATGGACGCAGCAGTGGGACTTGGGTGTGAGCCTGCACGGGTGCCTCCAGGGAGAGCGGCTTTCCCTGGGGGCATCCGATGAAAAGGAGGGGCCTGGAGCACCAGGGGGGGGGGCCCTAAAGCAGAGGACAGGGCTAGCTACTCTCTGTGCAAAACCATTGCACAGAGCAAGTAAGTATAGGCATGTTTGTTATTTTTTATAAAAAAACTAAAAAAACAAGGCTTTATAACCACTTCAAACTATTAGCATTCTAGTAATGGGGATAAGTCTTATGTGCCCAGATTGCGCCAGCAGCTGGTGCCAGAGACTAAAACTGTTAATACTACAGCAAACAAAGACATTTCACACAAATGCTTGCTGGCAAATCTATGGTAAGTTTGAGTAAGGCCCCTTTATCTTACAGCATGACTGTGCCCCTGCGCACAAAGCCAGCTCCATAAAGACTTGGTTTGACCAGATTGGTGTGGAGGAACTTGAGTTCCCTGCACAGAGCCCTGACCTCAACCCTACTAAAAGGCTTTGGGATGATTTGGAACATCCATTGTGAGCCAGATCTTCTCATCCACCATCGGTACCTGACCTCACAAATGGGCACAAATTCCCACAGACACATTCCATAATCTTGTGGAAAGCCTCCTTAGATGAAGGCTGCTGTAAGGAGGAGGAGACTGCTGTAGCCACAAAGTGGGGCCAAATCCATATTAATGGCCATGGTTTGGAAATTGAATGTTCAACAATCTTATGCAAAAGTCAGGTATCTTCCGCTATCTTTTGGCCATATATTGTATTTTACCTCAGAATACATACATTACAAACTGCTCACTGTGAGACTAAATTCATTTAAGATCCATCACTTCTGATCCACACCTTCCACTCATCCACTAATGCCCCCTCACAATACAAAACGGATGCAATTGCTATTTGTGGAATAGATTGGTTTCATCTGCTTCACCTACAGTATGAAATTGACTAATAAAAAAGGTCAGCTGTCCTCTACCTCACGAATCGTCACTGCAATGCTAGTTGACTGGCTTCAAAAATATGGAGTCACTGAGCCAGAAGAAGTTTTCAGATCGGGAATATCTGAGCTCATAATCATTCACTGCATGTTTCCTTTGACTGGACAGCTATCATCGTCTGCTTTTACAAGTTGTTCACTTAACTGGGGTTGCTCAGAATTACTTGTAATATCTGCATACTACCCAGGCACTTTGGCAAATAATGGGCTTTTTTATCCTCATGTACAAAAACATGTAAAATAAAAGCTAGGGGAAGTGGACAGGCAAAGACGTAGAGGCAATCACACACACACTGAGCAGAAATTGCATTTCAATCAATACTTTTTTCTAACTGTGAACATTTTGCATTCTTTGTATTTAGCCATTGGAGCAGAAACAGCTTTTATTTTACAGTTTAATATTTCAGATTTTTTTTTTACTGCATTCTAGTAAAATGTAAATGATGTAGCATTTAATTACAGAGCTTTGTGATCTTTTTTTTTTTTTTTAATCTCTTACCATTGAAAAATAGGTGTGCTGTTATAATTTTAGCATCAGACACGAAAAGTTGTAAACTTGGTTTTAGTGCAAGAAGGGCAAAGCAACAAAATAAGAATGTTAGAACACAAATATAGGGACAGTTTAATCTGTTGGTGATTTTCCGTCCAGGCTGTTCTGTATGGTTGCCTAAGGCAGTGTTTCTCAACTCCAGTCCTCAAGGCGCCCCAACAGGTCATGTTTTCAGGTTTCCATTATTTTGCACAGGTGATTTGATCAGTTTCACTGCCTTAGGCCCCTTTCACACGGAGGGTCCATTCAGGTCCGCCTGTCAGTTTTTTAGGCGGACCTGCACAGACGCTCCATGTAGCCCTATGGAGGCACGGATGTCAGCGGTGACATGTCCGCTGACATCCGCTCCGCCAAAGTGTGACGGAGGAAAACCCTATTTTTCCTTCCGTCGGCGGAGCGGATCGGATGACAACGGACTCTACGGTCCGTCATCATCCGATCCCCCCATAGGGGAGAGCGGCGCTCTGACAGGGCGGTCCCTGCACAGTGTGCGGGGACCGCCCAGTCATCCGCCGGCTCAGCGGGGATCAACTGAGCGATCCCCGCAGAGCAAGCAGAGCTTCACGGGGCGGATCATGACTGATCCGCCCCGTGTGAAAGAGCCCTTAGTAATAACCACAGCCGTTTCATCTGAGGGAAATCCTAAAAACATGATCTGTTGGGGGGCCTTGAGGACAGCAGTTGAGAAACACTAGCCTAAGGTGAGAATGAAGACTATGGGTGAGATTTACTAAGGCCGGGTTCACACTAGTACGACACGACAGTCGTACCACTTTGGATCCGACTTTGCCCTGCGACTTGAAGTCTGACATGCGTCCGACTTCAGTGAACAGGGATCCGACTTTGATCCCCGACAATACCAGGCACTGTCTGGTATGAATCTTTAGGAAGAGCTCCACACCAAATAAAAAATAAAAAAAATGGCATGGGTTCCCCATCCAGGGGCATACATGGTGCTTCGGTCTGGTATGGATTTTAAGGGGAACCTTCACGCTAAATAAACGGCGTGGGGGTCCCCCCCCAAAATCCATACCAGATCCATATCCGAGCACACAACCTGGCAGGTCAGGAAAGGTGGTGGGGACGGGCGAGCGCCCCCCCTCCTGAACCGTACCAGGCCGCATGCCCTCAACATGGGGGGTGGGTGCTTTTGCCCATGTTGATGAGGACAAGGGCCTCTTCCCAACAACCCTGGCCATTGGTTGTCGGGGGGGTCTGCGAGCGGGGGGTCCATTGATTGGAAGCAGGTCTTGCCAACTCCCAATTTTTAACAGTAATCAGGAGGAGCTGTCATGACAGCAAGGTCAGAGTACTGGGAGCACAGAGTGAGCACGCCACTAGCACAAAACAGTGATGCTGGCTGTATACATCCATATGGCGGCATGGCATTGAAGTCCACTGCTGTGCTGCCACATATACAGTATGTGTGCAGTCTACATTAAGTCTGCCACACATATGTGTGCCGTCTGCATGTAAATATGCTGTTTAAATCTAACCTGAGTTTGTTGTAACGGCACCCCCAATATAAAGGGGTATAACGCCGTTTACGATGTTCCCTCTCCTAGACACACATCCACTCGCTCCCGATATCCACAGCTAAACGACCCTTTCCTATAGGAGCCGACCCCTCTGGAAGAAGACGAGACGCACTCTGTCTCTTCTGTAGTAGGAATCTCTTTATTATTGAGAAACATTGTAACTTTATACACAATTCAATCCACATGATTTAACATGAACAAGGGCCCAGCTCCACCCACACATCCCAAGACTCAACACCTCATCCTGACGTCTGCTAGGCTTCAAAAGATCCCACACAATACACATCTTCTCACAAAGGGTTGGCAGCCAGTCTGTCTGGCACTTTACATTATCAATACACACACAAGGACAGACTTAATCTCTATTCACACCAGACCTTCCCCAGTCATAATGAACAATAGAATGCAAAACACCTTAATTCCTCACAGCAATGATTACATAACCCCCACATACAGTATACATCCAATCTATATACAATGTATATACAGCCTTGAATATGGCTATCACAGACCATATCGGGGGTTTCTTTTATTCACCCTGTGTCCAAAGTGACCCCACTGTCACACATCTCCCCTTACGGCAGGGGACTAACAGAGGAGGGGACCCCAGACGGGTCTACTCCAAAGTTAGTCCATGGGTCCATTCTTCCAATGCTGGTATCCACCCAGTACCACAAATGAATTGCTCCAAGCAGAGCATTACTTACCCAGCCAACCTCTGCCTCTCTCAGAGAACATACCCGCCGCTGGGGAGAAGACAGGGTGACTGGGCTCAGTCCGTCATGCTGTTGGGGATCTGGGTCGACTGCCCGGCATCCTTGGGGTATACAAGTGGAGACTGAAGTCCCATCCACTTGTGGTAGGTGGAAGTCCCCCAGTGCTTGCAAAGCAAGGCTGACATCCTCCTGTCTCAGTGTCACACCATTTTCTGGGGTTGTGTCAGTGAGGACTGAACTCCCATCTACTACCACAGGAACTCCCTCTTCTGTTAGTTGAGAGCAGAGGCCCGCGGCAATCTGCTCTGTTGCCAGCTCTTCTTCTGGGTTGCTGTGAGTGGAGACCGTAGTCCCATCCAGTCCCACAGGAACTCCCTCTTCTGTTAGTTGAGAGCAGAGGCCCGCGGCAATCTGCTCTGTTGCCAGCTCTTCTGCTGGGTTGCTGTGAGTGGAGACCGCGGTCCCATCCACTGATATCCGCTCAAGTGGCAGTTGTGTGCAGCGGCCAGTAGCATTCTGCCCTGCTGCCAGTGATTCAGCTGGGGGTGAAAGCTTTACCACCTCAGCTTGTTGCTGGAGAGAGGGGCCAACTGCCCCGGCTCCCTGAAACTCCCCAGTTGTTTCCGGTGCTGGGCAGAGGTTGCTATCACTCTGCCCTGTTGCCAGCACTTCTGCTGGGGACTCCACACCATCTGCTCTGGCTAGCTGTTGGGGGGGAAGATGGCCTGCTTCTCCTCCCTGCATCTCTCGCAACCTCCTTCCGAATTCCTCTTCCATGGCGGCTTGTTCTTTAGGCGTTGTCCCCGATTGCCGTATTTGCGCCATTCTCCACTCATGTTGCCGCTCTAGTTCTCTCTTTTGTCGCGCATCCTGCAGCTGGATGCCTCTAATGGCTTCCTGAATGGCGGTCTCTGATGGGTTAGCACCATATAATGCCAACCACTGTCGCACTCGTTGCTGAAACAAATCTTCAACTGACCGGGGTCCTGCATCACCATCTCTCTGGTCCATCTCGGCTCTCAAGTAAGTCTTTCAGCGTGACTTTCCTGCAGGCTGCATAGCTGGTCATTAACTGTGGTGGCTTGGAGTGTCCCAGGAACTGGAGGGAAAATCCCGCTGCTGCCAGCCAATGTAACAGCACCCCAATATAAAGGAGTAAAACGCCGTTTACGATGTTCCCTCTCCTAGACACACATCCACTCGCTACCAATATCCACAGCCAAACGACCCTTTCCCATAGGAACCGATCCCCTTAGAAGGACGAGACGCACTCTGTCTTCTTCTGTAATAGGAATTACTTTATTATTGAGAAACATTGTAACTTTATACACAATTCAATCCACATGATTTAACATGAACAAGGGCCCAGCTCCACCCACACATCCCAAGACTCAACACCTCATCCTGACGTCTGCTAGGCTTCAAAAGATCCCACACAATACACATCTTCTCACAAAGGGTTGGCAGCCAGTCTGTCTGGCACTTTACAATACACACACAAGGACAGACTTAATCTCTATTCACACCAGACCTTCCCCAGTCATAATGAACAATAGATTGCAAAACACCTTAATTCCTCACAGCAATGATTACATAACCCCCACATACAGTATACATCCAATCTATATACAATGTATATACAGCCTTGAATATGGCTATCACAGACCATATCGGGGGTTTCTTTTATTCACCCTGTGTCCAAAGTGACCCCACTGTCACATCACCCTTAGCGAAGAGCCTAACCATTGCACTCATCAGCCTAAAGTGCAGTCAATATCCCTGGCAGCCTGATTCATGGTGTGTGACTTTGAGGTATATTTCATGACTTTTAAAAAGGAATATACGAATGAGCACGAGGAAATGTATACGTTTGAGCATAGAGTTCTACATTTAAAGCCCAAACTCCATCCCAGCATGTGTATGTTTTTTTGGGGGTTAGAGCCTCTGTCAGGTCTTTTTCCCTATTGCAGGACAGATGAGATGGGAACCCTCTGATAGGGGCACAGACAAATATTACTTTGGAAAAGCATTGGAAGTGTTTTTATTGCTGCCCTGGTGATAACCACGCCCTTCATTTCTTGCACAGGTATCCACAGGGGCAGGTAATGGGGGAACATTTTTCTCAGTGAGGTCATAGATGGAGATAAAAAAAAAAAAAACTAAAAACAATGGCTACAGTTAGGTTTCAATGAGTTGCATTATTCCACAGTAGCCTGTAAAAAAGTGATAATGGTATGATACTGCCCAGTGATTGGGCACTTTCTGTTGCATAGTAGGCCAGCAAAAGCTATCTGGAAATCGTACCCAGGTACAGCTGGGGCTAAAACTACCATCATGCTGGTTAGGCCCACATCTAGTTTATCCGTTTATGGTTTATTTGCTTATATAGTACATCCAGTTAGGGTGTGGCCTCCAATAGTGGCCTGTAAGTTACCAAATGCAGCTGCAGGCCCAAAAAGGCATATGCTGGCCACTAAGCAACAGCCAGGCTTAAAGCAGAGTTCCACACACAAATTTAATTTTTTTTTAAAAGTCAGCAGCTACTAACACTGTAGCTGCTGACTTTTAATCAGGACACTTACCTGTCCTACTCTCCCGCACTGATGGCCCCCCTGATGCCAATCCCTCGATCGGTGCAGGTCCCGCGCCGCCATCCACACTAAGGGAAACAGGCCGTGAAGCCTTACGGCTTCACTGCCCGTTTCCTACTGCGCATGCGGGACTCTCGCGCCGACTTGTGAATGGGCGGCTGCTCTCTGGGATTACACACAGTTTCCAGAAAGCAGAGCGCCCCATTCACTAGAAGAGGACGGGGAATAAAACAGACCGCGGCTACGGAAGAGGCAGATTACGGACTTCCGCATAGCAACGGGTATTTCGGGTGAGTATAAAAAAAAAAAAAAAATTCTATTTTTTTTTTATTTTTTTAGGTATTTTGGTGAAAAAAATAATTTCTGGGTGGAACTCCACTTTAAGTTTTCAGACCCTGTACTGCCCCAAGGAAAGTAAATGTTAGCGGAGTTGTGGAAAAAGACTTGTATATCATTTGCTACCCCTATCACCTCCTATGGCCATAATGTGAAATTACCAAAAACAAGGTTGCAGGTGCAAGAGGAACATGAAAATTATGTTTCTCACCAGGATTACCACATGTGCTCTGAGACAGCATGAGGAACGTTGCAGACAACTAGCACATCAGAGAAGACCTTTTGCTTTATCAGAAAATACCTTTTGGAGGTACCAGTTAGGGTGTTTAGAGGCTCACCATAGCAGACCACCTGCAAATCAAGTCCGGAGGGGTTATACCTCCAAGGTAGCATGAAAACCTAATAAAAAGCCTCAAAAGGGTCCCAAAATTCATGTCCGGCTGTGGAAAGTCTGGGCTGGCCTACTTAGGTCCACCTGGACTTGCAGATGGAAAATAAAAGTGTGCAATGGGAAATTTCCACAGAATTTCTGGAGGAAAGATTTTTTTCTTTCACTGCCATTATGGCTGACCTACAGCAGAGGAACTTGCAGGCCGTTTTTGGCCCTCAAGGGCAGATGGGTAATTAAACATGTAAAGATATTGTAAGGAATTTTATTAAAATTTTATTACAAATTACTTAATAGGCATTTAATTAAAGAACTGCAAGTGCATAGCGATTTAGTGGAATTATGTTGTTTTCTGCACACAAACAGGAATGTATCTCTGAGCAGCCATAATGCAAGAGAATAATGAAAGCACCTCGATATGCAGCACAAATAGCTTGTAAAAAAGCAACATCAATAAAAGAAATTGTTCTTTTTAATAACGCATCCTGGATTGCACCTTTAAATCTATGGAGTCAGCTAGTTACAGTGCTGTTATTAAGGTTATACATAAACGTAATATCGCTTGCCTTCCCCCTCAGGACTACAATTTGCATTTATACAGCCAATATTAGCAAAAAAATATCTGATCGTTTATTTTCCCTGAATTATGTGGACAGTGCAAACTTCGATCATTTACTACAGAGAATTGTTCCGATAAATCCTCCGAAAGAGTCTTTATTTTTTAAGACTAAGGGACCTATTCATACACTTGAGATAAATCACAAAAGAATGACTTTACATTGAAATCTTTTCTTCAGCTTTCTAACTGAAAATAACATATTTGCACCTGGATTAGGGTACTGTAATGTTGGTTGATTTACTAAAACTGGAACAGTCAAAATCTGGTGCAGCTGTGCATAGTAACCAATCAGCTGCTAACTTCAGATTGTTCAATTAAGCTTTGACAATAAAACCTGGAAGCTGATTGGTTTCTGTGCAGAGCTGCACCAGATTTTGCACTCTCCAGTTTTAGTGCTAGTTCATACCAAATGCAGTCCTGTGTGCCTTCTCTCCACTAAAAATGCATGCAAAGTGTTTTCCATGTATTCCAATGGCTCTAAATCACACCATGCAGTCAGTTTCCGGTGCAGAAAAAAAAAAAAAGCATGCTGCATTTTTTCTGCACAGAACTGTACTGGAACATAAAAAACGCAACTGCGTTGGAACTGCGTGTGGTGTGAACTGTAAGCAAAAACTGATCTGTAACGTATTCGGAGTGCATTTTTTTGTTGCGAACTGGCGGTAAAAATGCATGCACAGTGTTTTCCATGTATTCCAATGGCTCTAGTTCACACCGGTGCAGTCAGTTCCAGTCAGTTTCCGGTCAGTTTCTGCCCCAGAAACTGACCTGGAACTGACTGCACTGGTGTAAACTCGAGCCATTGGAATACATGGAAAACACTGTGCATGCATTTTTAGTGCAGAAAAAAAGCGCACGGAACTGCATCTGGTGTGAACTGACCCTTAGTAAACCCGCCATGGTGTCTTATGTTTGAAGTGTATTTCTGTACAAAAAAACAAACAAACAAGTTAGCACATCTTTGCAAAAAAAAAAAAAAAAAGTTCCCTGTGTTTTGTCACACCCTATATTGGCACATTTGTTGCACGTAGGGCAACTCACTGAAATGTATGAAAAACACAAAAAAAAGCCAGCCAAAACTAGGCCAGGTGGGACGGGTCAAGAAGTCATAATAATTGAGAAATGAAAGACATGAACCAACTAAACATTATAAGACATAACAGGGAAAAAAATTTGGAAAAATATGTACAGTATCTCACAAAAGTGGGTACACCCCTCACATTTTTGTAAATATTTTATTATATCTTTTCATGAAACAACACTGAAGAAATGACACTTTGCTACAATGTAAAGTAGTGAGTGTACAGCTTGTATAACAGTGTAAATTTGCTGTCCCCTCAAAATAACTCAACACACAGCCATTAATGTCTAAACCGCTGGCAACAAAAGTGAGTACACCCCTAAGTGAAAATGTCCAAATTGGGCCCAAAGTGTCACTATTTTGTGTCAATATTTTGTGTGGCCACCAGTATTTTCCAGCACTGCCTTAACCCTCTTGAGCATTGAGTTCACCAGAGCTTCACAGGTTGCCCATGGAGTCCTCTTCCACTCCTCCATGACGACATCACAGAGCTGGTGGATGTTAGAGACCTTGCACTCCTACAGATGCTCAACAGGGTTTAGGTCTGGAGAAATGCTTGGCGAGTCCATCACCTTTACCCTCAGCTTCTTTAGCATGGCAGTGGTCATCTTGGAGGTGTGTTTGGGGTCGTTATGTTGGAATACTGCCCTGTGGCCCAGTCTCCGAAGGGAGGGGATCATGCTCTGCTTCACTATGTCACAGTACATGTTGGCATTCATGGTTCCCTCAATGAACTGTAGCTTCCCAGTGCCGGCAGCCCCAGACCATGACACTCCCACCACCATGCTTGACTGTAGGCAAGACACACTTGTCTTTGTACACCTCAGTCCTCACTTGGTTTCCGCCACACACGTTTGACACCATCTGAACCAAATAAGTTCATCTCGGTCTCATCAGACCACAGGACATGGTTCCAGTAATCCATGTCCTTAGTCTGCTTGTCTTCAGCAAACTGTTTGTGGGCTTTCTTGTGCTTCATCTTTAGAAGAGGCTTCCTTCTGGGACGACAGCCATGCAGACCAATTTGATGCAGTGTGCAGCGTATGGTCTGAGCACTGACAGGCTGACCCCCCACCCCTTCAACCTCTGCAGCAATGCTGGCGGCACTCATACATCTATTTCCCAAAGACAACCAACGTCTTTGGTTGACCATGGTAAGGTCTGTTCTGAGTGGAACCTGCCCTGTTAAACAGATGTATGGTCTGGGCCACCGTGCTGCAGCTCAGTTTCAGGGTCTTGGCAATGTTCTTATAGCCTAGGCCATCTTTATGTAGAGCAACAATTCTTTTTTTTCAGATCCTCAGTGAGTTCTTTGCCATGAGGTGTCATGTTGAACTTCCAGTGACCAGTAAGGGAGAGTGATAACACCAAATTTAACACACCTGCTCCCCATTCACACCTGAGACCTTGTAAACACTAACGAGTCACATGACACCGGGGAGGGAAAATTACTAATTGGGCACAATTTTGACATTTTCCCTTAGGGGTGTACTCACTTTGGTTGCCAGTGGTTTAGACATTAATGGCTGTGTGTTGAGTTATTTTGAGGGGACAGCAAATTTACACTGTTATACAAGCTGTACACTCACTACTTTACATTGTAGCAAAGTGTCATTTCTTCAGTGTTGTCACATGAAAAGATATAATAAAGTATTAACAAAAATGGGAGGGGTGTACTCACTTTTGTGAGATACTGTAAGTATCCAAGAACTATGGCCTCCATGTATCCCACACAGTATGATAAAGGATGACCTGCTTATGGGATATATTTAAGGTAAGACGGGGATTTGCATATAAATAGGGGTTGAAGAGGGGATAGGGGACCTATTTTTAATAACTTATCTAAGGCTGGATACACACGGGCAGAATATCAGCCAGTCCAAAAAAAAGCCAGTTGACATTCAGTCAGTGTGCACAGCTGTCTTTCAAACTGAAACTAACAACTGGCTTATGTTGAAAGGACATGATGGAAAACCACACAAAGGCACAGCGGGGGGAGATCGCCATACCATATTTTGTAGAAATGCTACTTCATTAGAGCTGAAGGCATTTGGTCAGCAGAACTCTGCTGAAGGGAGGGATCAGAGATCAGATTGGCTAATCCTCCTATTTATAAAGATCACATGACTACGTGCCTAGGCCTTCGGGAAGTAAGAGGAAACTGAAGGAAGTCCAGAGCAGCACTTTCTTAGTAAATAAGAATTTCAACCTTTCTATCATGGTGGCTACAAACCATAATTTTTCAACTACTTTTAAGCAGTTATTGATCTCGAACAACAAGTAATCAGCCAGCCAACCAGGAAACTTAAAACTGTTGATGGTAGTTTCTTTGGTCCATATAATATTTTTAGGAATGGAAAGCTTTTTTTGGTTGTAGTAGAGATTGCTGATAATTGTCAGTGTTAAAGTGGACCTGCTAGTAAGTTTATAGCTCTGGGTGTCTACATTTTTGGCATGTCACAGTAAACAGCAACCGTATCATTTTACGAAAAAAGGTTTAACCTTTTATCAACAAAAAGCTGTCCTCGAGCACAAGTTCAGTGAATTTGCCCAGGCTAAGATGATGTCATCAGTCTGCTGCAGGCAGAAGAAAAAAGCATTTCCTCAGTCCCCTCTTCCCCAGTGATCGGACGACAACATTGTATGGCCTTGTTTCCTTGCCCGACCTGTTTCGTCACGATAGGACTTCTTCCGGGGCATGTCCCGGGAGGAGTCCTATTGTGGCGAAACCGGTCGGGCAAAGAAACGCCAACCTACTTTACCGCAATTTTTTAGCTTTGTGAGCTTTTTAGCTTTTATGCTTGCTGCAGCATTTTTTGCTATATGCACTTCAGAGTCTTCTTGTTGATGTGCCAATAAATACCTCAAAGATGTTACACTATCGGAAGCCCCTTGTTTTATTTATTTTTGGGTACTACTGGGCTGCCATGATGGTTCATTCCTAGTGCGGGAGAAACAGCTGGAGAGATGTGGACTGCCTCCATCATACCCTTTTGGACGCCTTATCAGCAGTTATATCATAAGCAAAATTGACCTTTCATAATTAGAGGGTCCACCATGCGGGTAAAAGTACACCTTGACTAAACGTTGGTGAAGTCACTTGGTGGAGGACATCACTGAATACCATCCGTTACGAATTGCATCACTTATTGTTCACCGAATTGGATCATTCAGATCACTTGTTGGACTTTGTTAATTTTTTAATACACAATTAGCGTAACTTTTTCTTTTGTTCATATCTCTATATAGAAAGGAGTAAATATCTGTAAGAAGTACAATTACACATTATTTAGCAGGCTCTACATAGCATGAAAACTTATATATGATACTAGTATGTTCGAACCAATTCATAGACACTGTCCAGGATTTTGGCATCCAATACATAGATGGCTCAGAAGAGGATATAATAGTCGATAAATCTGTCAAGAATAAACATGGCAGATTAGAGTTGTCCCCCACAGTGCAATTTCCCTCTCTGTGATTCTTGCCATCTCTGTATAGACTGTATGATACATATTTATCGCCCAGTGGGTGACAAGTCCCTTTCAGAAGAGTCTGACCAGGCAATACATCATATCCATTCCTCCCCACTGCTGGCGGAATTCCGATCACATGCAAATCCCTCTCTGCCCCATCCGTCTGCAAACTTTAAATTCACACACTGTTGGCAGAAAATCGATTTCATCTGAAAACCAATGTTTCTGGAAATCACTTTACATACTTCCACTTTGAAACCTAAAAGTGTAAAACAAAAGTAGCAGTTTTTTTGTAAATTTGTCATCTTCTCATTGTATTTTACATAATATACACTTTTCTTACTTATGTATATGTATGTTGTTTAGTAAACCATGGTAGCTATAATATACTTGTAAAGTAGAAATCTTTAAGTGTATTCTGGTTAAGCACTGTAATATAAAAAGTATATACCCCTAAAATATTATACAGAGTGACATCAGCCTCTGCTACAGAGGAGCTTACACTCTAATATCCCAACCACACGCATACTATTATTAATATTATACATGTTCATATTCTATTCTATTATACAGATACATATTCTGCAGTGCTGTACAGAGAACACTCAGCTATTCACACCATAGGAGCTTACACTCTAATGTCCCACCACAGTCACACATTATTATTATTATTATTATTATACATGTATATAGCTCTGACATATTCCACAGTTTTGTACAGAGAACACTGAGCCAGTCACATCAGTGTCTGCACCAGAGGCAGGGTGGATAAAAATCAATGATTTTTTTTTTAAATAAAATAAATCTTATTTTTTTTATTTAAATCAGATTTTTTTTATTTCAATTGGATTTTTTTCAAATTTATTTTAATAAATTGCTTTTGGAGTAAAAATATATCTTTAGATAGATTTTTTATTTAAGATACATTAATAATTTAGTTTATTCAGCATGAAATGGAGCTTAGTTATGTAGCATGAGGCTGTATATTCTGCAATATTTACATTTTTGGTAAACTCATTTAATGAATCCAAGCTCTGCAAGCTGAGATAACATGCACTGCATTGGTGCATGCACACAATTTTACAGTAACCATGAGATAAAACAAAGTTCAGGAATATTCCTTTATCCCATTGTTTTGCAAATCTATGTACACTATAAACTGTATGATTGGATCGGTTCTGATATCGCTGTTTTACTAACCTGACAGTTTATTATTCTAAATAGGAAACCTTAATTTTGTTTGCAAATATTAAAGATTCTAACTACCAGCAAGAATAAGTTTACATTCCTTACATTTAAAGAGCACCTCGCAGCGCCTGTTAGTGGGCATCCACCCACCTGCTGCCGCCACATCCATCACCTTGTTGTGTCACTGCCGTATCACCAGCCGTATCTGGGCCTGTCCTGCAGGCTTCTCCCCCAAACACCATGCAGTGGGTAGGGGGAGACATAGGTGGAGGCTCTCCCGAGGCACTGAGGTCTACTCTATGTGCTCAAGCTGCAATGGATCCTGGGCCTGTCCCTATGCAAGAGGAGTCCTTACCAGTCTTCCATGATAAAGTGGTGAACAGACTTTGCTGCATTGCTAAGGAGGAACAGAAACTTGCTGTCATGAAAGATCTCAGGAAAAATAACCTCCTGCATAGTAAGTCTGGAAACAGTAAGAGGGAAGTCTCAAAGCTGAAGTCTCTGGAGGAGGCATTAAAAAAGCAGGAGAAGTTGGTCGCCTCTCTAAAGGAAAGCAGCAGTGTGTTCAGGGAGAGGTATGAGAATGAGGAGAGATTCCAACAGAAGGAAAGTGCCTGTGTCAGTACTAGCCAGAGGGTGGATACCAGAGCAACAGTATGAATGGGGGGTAAGGAAGTGGCTTCACATGGTGGCCTCAGTACTACGCTTGTCTCAGAATCTGTCGTGTCTGAGTCAGTATCTGCCCACCTCCCTCCCCAGCAGCCTGGGTCATCTCAGGAGGAGGTTGAGGAAAATGGCGGATTGCTGCAGGTCATAATAGAAATGGAATCTTCCTTGAGTGGCACCGACTCGTCAGATGAGGATCGTGGTAAAGGAGTGCTTGCTGAAAATCTCTCTCAGTGTGTGGAGGACTTTGCTCAGATTGCACCTGCCACTAGATCCTTGCAATCAGCAGGGAATGCAGGAGGAGCTGGCGTGTATCCAGACAGAGAAGTTTCTGCTGGCTGCGAGGAGTCCCACATGGACACTAACAGTGCAGATCAGGAATGTCGCATGGACATTGAAACTGCAGAGCAGGAGGGCTGTATGAACGCTGAAACAGTTGGTGTTTTTTCGAAACGGAAGCCTTTACTTGGTGAAGGGACTGCTGGTAACTGTGGTACTTCTGGGACTATGGTGAGCGGAACTGTTGTGCTGGAGGGGAGGAAGGACAATCAAGTGGTGGTTATTTAACCAAACCAGATTTCAGGGGTTCCCACACAGCCAGTTAATGTGTCATCTGTCCCAGTTAGGAACTATGCTAAGGCTGTGTTGGGACAAAGTCATGCTGCTAGTGGAAGGGAGCCAGAATGCACCTTCTTCTATTAAAAGCAGGAATGTGGTACAGTTTAGGTGGAAAGAGAGGGTGGTTGTGTATAAGATCCTAGCCATGGGATTTAAGGCAGAAGATATTTATGCACTTATCAGTCCGGCTGGTTCCTATGGATATGATTTGTCATTTGTGCGTCCAGAATTGCTGAATCTGTTTTGGGAGAGGTTTGAGCATGTATATGGGGGCCAGCCGGACTGGAAGGGGCTTGTCCCCAAAGTTGTCTGACGACAGCCCTTGATTATGTTTGTATGATTTTTTAATAAACAAAAATTTACACTTTATTGTCCCGCCACAGTCACACACTATTATTATTTTACATTTATATAGCTCTGACATATTCCACAGTTTTGTACAGAGAACACTGAGACATAAGAGATTATATGTGAACATATTGGGACACTTGTGGACATTGAATAATATTTTCTGGCACCTATTTGCACTGGACGCCTTATTCAACTTGTTTTTGGACAATCTATTTACCGATTATATTTTTTATAAGTTTATTGGATTGCACATTTTTATTCATTATTTATTGCATGTATTTGATTAAAACATTGGATTGTCCTCTTTATTTGAGATTTATTGCGCATATTTTATTTAGTGATATATTTAATGTGGGGATTGAACCAATTTATGTAGCGATAGTACATGTATGTTTATTGATTAGATCAAATTAATGCACTTTTTTTATATATTTTTTTTGAGGAATCGTGTTATTTTATTGATTGTAGCTAGCACTGTTTTTTTCCTTCTTATAAGCTATATAAATCCTTTATAATAATATAGCGCACCCACCCCAGACTTTACCTGCTTTTCTTAACTTGGCTCCTCCGCAGGAAAGACTGAGGCACACCGCACTACAAGCCGTACCCTCCTGGATGGGGAGGTTGGCGGTGTTAGTTTTCTTGGGCCTGCCTGCGGTTGGTGTTTGAATCCTCCCGAGCTGATCTCACTTCTGGCTTGGCCAGAAACAAATCCTTAATTCTCCCCAGTAAAGCCACTGTCCACACCAACTGAAAGTCCAACTTCTGTATTTATTTCACATGGATAATAAACAGTCCCTTTAAGAGCAGACAGGTTGAGATGAGACACAGGTCAGATAAGGTGGGAGAGAGGTCCAGGCACAAACTCAAATCTTGGTTCTCTTACTGTTCTGATATGCACAAACAGGTTTGGTGTGCAATCTTTATCACAGACCTAATGAATATGAAAGTCACTGACTTGTTGAAGTTGGTCACTGCCACTGACCGGGTGAATAGGGCCTTGCCCTATTTGATCACTGCCACTGACCCGGTGTGCGTAGAGTCACTGCCACTATGACCTACAGAACATGCACTGCCTTCTTGGAGAACTTGGCCCATGTCAAAGAAAAAAAATCCCTCCGGAGAGTTACCAGAGGCCCCCACTGTCACCACGACTCTGCGCTGGGTCTTCAGAAAGGGTCACCTCCCTGGCCTTCTCGATCCAAGATACGGGTCCCCTCGCAAGGCGGTACCCTGGGAGCTCTCGATCCTTAGCGGACCCCAGCCGAAGGTTGCTGGGCCCCGGGCCTCCTATTTAGTACCTCACCCCAGACTGAAGGTGTCTGGGATGGAACAGCAACTCCGCCTCCGGGCCTAGGGCACCCGGAGGCAACACACACACCCAGGCCTAAAGTGCCTGGGTGCGGACCGATGACGACGACCAGCAGGCCTCCGGGCCTAGGGCACCCGGAGGCGACACACACACACACCCAGGCCTAAGGTGCCTGGGCGTGGACGAACCCCCACTGGAAGATGGCCGCCCCTTTTTATACCCTCTCCCGACAGGGACAGCAGGTTCTCCGCCCCACCGCACTGCTGTCAAGAGGGGACAAGAAAAGGCACAACCCTGTACTGTGGTTCAACCCGGGCCTATGGCAACAGTGCCACCTATAGGCCCCAGGGGACTACACATCAGTACTATCTCCCAGGGACAGAAATGGTCCATGAACCCTAACAATGTGTATCTGAGCCTTATTACCACTCAGATACTTCCCTTAAATATAGCAACCCGCTAGAATAATAATAATATTTCATACTTTCTCTGTGTATTTAGCTATTTGCCTGGAGTTTTGCTTTAAGCTATGCATATATACAGTACTTGTATACAAAAACTTTGGAAAGATTTGTATACCAATTTAAAGGGAAACTTACTGTAGTGTATATTTATATTATTATCTATTGTATGAATATATGGCCATTAGAAGCAGAAGTTATTGCTGTAGCTCAGATGTATTTTTTAAATTCCATCCTGCGCTGTCTGCTTTGAAAGTGACAGAAAGAACTAAATAATCAATCACAGCTTCATAAATAGGGAGGAATAAGGATGTGTCTCCTTCAGACACATCGCAGAGAGACGGCAGGTATAGGCTACTGGCAGACGAACGCCACATTTTAAGCACGAAGCATTAATGCAGACCCTGTTCCTGACGTGTCTGCCGCACGTGGCGGTCCAGCAAAAAAGGCGGCGAGCAGGCCAGGTCACTGCAGCAAATCACCGTCAAGAGAGAAGACACAAAGTGACAAGGCCAGGGTACTTTCTTAATTAACAGACCACGGTGTACCCAGGAAAGTACATTTTTGGCAGAAAAGCACAATTTCGATCGCCGTTATTTTGCTAGATTTACCTAAAAGCTTTTTTAAAATGTTCAGAGTTATCTTCTGCAATGTGCTCAGAAAATACAATGAAATACTTTTTATTTACTGTGTATAAAGGAAGATTTAGTTATAATTATTAGGCAACAGATTGCCTAATAAAACTTAAAATATTTTGCTGTTGGTTTACAGCTAGTGCCTCGCACACTGACAGAATGAGAAGGATTCATATACAAACAGCAGTTGTAGTCAATTTACTTGCTATAGGAGGCCTAAATTGTGGCCCCTGACATCACCAAAGGGCCACATATAATATTCGGTATACAATGCTGTGAAAAAGTATTTGCCCCCTTTCTGATATTTTTTTTTTGCACATATTCGTCACACTTAAATGACTCCGATCATCAATCTAATTTTCTTATTACACAAAGATATCCCGAGTAAATACAATATGCAGTTTTTAAATGATGGTTTCATTTATTAAGGCAAAAAAACTGTCCAAACCTGCCTGGCTTTATGTGAAAAAGTAATTGCCCCCTTAACCTAATAACTGGTTGTGCCACCCTTGGCGGCAACAACTAGAATTTAAGCGTTTGCGATAACTGGCAGAGTCTTTCACATTGTTGTGGAGCAATTTTGACCCAATCTTCTTTGCAGAACTGTTTTAATTCAGCCACATTGGAGGGTTTTCCAGCATGAACGATACAGCATCTCAATCTCAATTGGATTTAAGTCCGGACTTTGACTAGGCCACTCCAAAACCTACATTTTGCTTTGTTTGAACTATTTTGAGGTGGACTTGCAGTTGTGTTTCGGATCATTGTCCTGCTGCATAACCCAAGTGCACTTGAGCTTGAGGTCGCGAATGGATGGCCGGACATTCTCCTTTAGGATTTTCTGGAAGAGCTTAGAATTCATGGTTCCATCAATTATGGTAAGTCGTCCAGGTCCTGAAGCTGCAAAGCTGCCCCAGACCATCCGGCTACAACCACCATGTCTGACTGTTGGTATGATGTTCTTGTTATGAAAAGTTACATTTTTGTCTCATCAGTCCACAGAATATTTGCCTAAAATTCTTGGAGATACAGTAATCAAGATGTTTTTTGGTAAATGTGAGACGAGCCTTTGTGTTCTTTTTGGTCAGCCGTGGCTTTGGCTTTGGACATCTCCCATGGATGCCATTTTTGCCCAGTCTCTTTCTTATTGTTGAATCATGAACACTGATCTTACCTGAGCCAAGTGAGGCCTGCAGTTCTGTAGATGTTGTTCTGGGTTCTTTTCTGACCCCCTGGATGAGTCGTCATCGTGCTCTTGGAGCAATTTTTGTAGGCTGGACACTCCCGGGAAGGTTCCCCACTGTTCCAAGTTGTCTCCATTTGTGGATAATGGCTCTCCCCGTGGGTCACTGGAGTTCCAAAGCCTTAGAAATGGCTTTGAAACCCTTCCTAGACCGATACATGTACATTACTTTGTTTCTAATCTGTTCTTGAATTTTTTTAGATTGTGGCATGATGTGTGGCTTTTTGTGATCTGTTAGCATGCTTCACTTTGCCAGACAGCTTCTATTAATGTGATTTCTTGATTCAACCATGATTACTGGCAAGTTAAATTTAACTCGGCTTTCCAAAAAAATTTGGTAAATCACAGTTCATTCACGATTCAGCATGGGAGGGGCCAATTACTTTTTCACATAGGGCCAGGCAGGTTTGAACAGCTTTTTCCCCTAATAAATGAAATAATTTAAAAACTGCATCTTGGATTTACTCGGGTTATCTTTGTGTAATATTAAAATTTGTTTGATGATCTGAATCATTTAAGTGTGAGAAATATGCAAAAAATAAAAAAAAAGGGAAGGGGGCAAATACTTTTTCACAGCACTGTATATAATACTTTAGAAAAGATACTACAGTAGGTGTTCAGAGTCCATGGCCATGCTGCTGGAGATTCCGAGGTTAGATGAGCAATGAAAGAGCCAGACCAATGGCTGTCAAGTCCAGAAAAATGTATTACTTCATGATTGGGATTACAAAAGATACTTTAAAGCCCCGGGGACAGGGAACTGTACTAACCTCTGAAAAATGTTGGCTGTTTTATCTTGTTTTATCGTAATTAAGAATACATACAGTTTTCTTGATATGACCATTATTTAGGCACTCACATTGTTCTCCTAATCTCTCCACTCAAGGCACTTTTTGAGGTCCCCTGGTTTACAGCTGCTCCTGATTTGGAGGGACTGGCCCACTTTTAGAACAAAGTCCCTCTGTTCTGTTTTTCCTCTTCAATTGTCCCTCTTTTTGGTCTGATGTATAGACCTCTAGACAAAAAGTACTTTACCTATCAAACATGTTATATTGCACCGAACCTTTTCATCCAACCTCAACATTTTTGCACTTAGCCAGTATAAAGGAAAAGCGGTAGAAAACAGCACTTGTGGATATAAGCAATCACTTTTTGTGCAATAATTCCCTATACAACAGGAGTGTGCCTTTACCTGCAAAGGACAAGCTTCACGGCATAAAAGGGAATCCAGAAAGTTGTGGAAAGAGATGGCCAGCAGAAATGCAGCACTTATAACATGAAAGGAGATTTTTCATGTAAGCTTATATTGTATTGTCAAAAATAATTATGGTTTGTATTGCTTTACAATGCAGGTGTTAAAAAAGAAAGTCTATGCTATGACATTAGAACTCCTTTAACAAATAACAAAAATGTATGATACTGAAGTGTCAGAAGATCTCCCACACGTCCTTTGAACCATGCTACAGGAGACTGCCAGAGACAACAGACATACTGCAGGAATGGCTGGAGACTGAGGACACACTGCAGGAGGCAGAGAATGGGGAAGGAAAGGGAGTAGCCATTTAGGCTCCCCTTTCCTCATGGGATCACGGTATCTGCAGGTGGTTAGGTTATTAGTGCTGTAGGGGTTTTTTAAAAAAAAGAAAAAATGACAGGCTGCAGGTTATGGCCACAGGGCTAGGGAGGTCAATAGTTCAGGATGGGTCAAGTTAAGGTGAAGTAGTTAGGATAGTCAGGGATTTGTTAAGCAGGTCAGCTGTCTCAGAGGGTTCTGGAAGGTTTGAATGGCACTCAGGGATTGGTCAGCAAGGTCAGGTGTCAGTTTGGGAAAATTCTGGAAGCTGGTTCTAGCGTATTTAAAGAACGGTTCCGTTTGGATCAGTGCCGTGCTACCTGAATATTCCAGCAGGAGGAGCTCCCTGCCCTACCCCCCCCCCCTTTTCCAATCGCGGCCGATTCATGTGGTGGCTTCCTCAGGCGAGCTTGCCGGAGGGGAGAATTAAGAAAATTTAATTTTAATTGATAATCAGCTCGAGTCTCAGTGGCTGGGTTGAGTATGGGTATTGATAAATGTCTGGATGGAGTGTATACTTTTTGAAATATAAAGTGTTGGTGTATTATTAAATAGTTTGTTGAAAACCAATGGATCGGGCTGTGGCCAATAATAATCCAAAAAAAAAAATATATATATATTTTTATGTACATGCATTTTTGAATAAATTTATTATAAAGGTATACAGCATTTTGTGTTTTATTTGCTCTATACATGTTTGCTGAGTGCATGATGCATGTGGTCCCATGGGGACAGACTACACAAGACTACCATTAAAGTAGTTTACCATTGAACCATTTACAAAGCAGTGCTTCAATATTTGACTTTCTCTGTGTTTTTAAGGTAAGTATTTCATAATGTGCTAGTTTGCGACGCATACTAGCACATTATGCCTTTACCTTGCAGGGTCTAAACAAAATAAAAAATTGTGTGGTTTACTACCACTTTAATAGCTTTAAAAACACTGGAGTAGTCTATTCCCCTTGCAATCCGGTCATTGATTCAGCCTTACCAGTTTTTCCAATTTTAGGTGCAGCTAGGGTTTATTGGGGTACATATGTTATTTATTTAATACAGGTATTTATATATTGCCGACAATATATACAGCGCTTTACACATTCAGTCCCTGCCTGCAAGGAGCTTACAATCTAAAGTATAATAACGATTGATTGGACGAGGATTTTCATCACTTTACCACATACACTGAAGATCCTCACTGCAAGTTTTCCGCTATGTAGCACGAGTACACCACACAACGCTACCTTCCTGTACCTTTGAGGTTAGACATTATTATGTGCTGGAGAATTTGTTTGGAGTGTGGAAGGGGCTGGGGGAAGCGGTAACAGTGGAAAATAGAAAAATAAATCAATGAATTGTGACAGCACGTCAGTGCAATGCATAATTCATGTCACTGTGTGTATGGGGAAGTTTATACTCAGAGCTCACGGTAAGCCCACCGCAATCTGTAATCAGGCGGAAGGAGGATGGGAGGGGCTACTCCTCTGTGATTAATGCAGAGATTAAAAAACGAGGTGGGATTTCAATGGGGCAGGGGCCGCACTTATCCCAGGGGCCCCTAAAGGCAAAAATGAATAATGGATTTCAATATAGTCTTGTTATAAACGTATTTTTTTTTTTCAGGATAAACTCCCCGACGGAGGCCTCCGGGAGCAGCTTATATGGTCATCTCATTTTCCTCCCCACAGGTCGCGCCACAAACTTTTATTTATTGAGATTAAACTCCTGGAGGATGTGGGGGGGGGGGGGGCACGCTATGCCGATTATTAACTCTACTATTCACAAAGGTGGAAAAAATTCACTGAACATCTGAAATCCACTTTCAGATATTAAAGAAGGGTCTGCTTAGTCAGATGGATTTTTTAAAGAGTCACTCCTGCTCATGAATGAAAAACTTGTATTCAAGTGGTTATTATGGTTAAGAAGGACTGGTTAAGTAGTCCTAAGCTAACCAGGAACTCTTGATCGTGCAGCTACAGCCCTGCCACACTCGGTGACAATTCTCTATCTAATATGTCAATTGTAAGCTGGATAGATGAAGAACTAGATGAGACCCCTATAAAGCCTACCTAAATACAGACATGAGGGAGAGGAGCTTGAGGGAAGACGGAAAGCACAGAATTTAGGGAGGGGGGAGCAGCAGTGGCAACTGGTGGTATATTGTTTTTGGGGGGGCGGCAAACAATCCACCCGTCGCCACTCCCCCCTCCCCAGTGCTGTGCACCCCGAGCCCACCCTTTTTTTGAAGCCTATTAGAGCCTCTGGCTCTAATCATGTGCTTCTAAAAAAAAAAAAAACCATTGGAATCCATACGTCCGGTGCCCTGCATGTAGATAAGGGGGCCAGATGCATGGATCAGGGGGGCGGCACCCTGTATGGATGGGCCTCCAAAATCATGTGTTTTCCTGCACTGAAAAAAAATGTGCTGCCTTTTATAGACACGCGCAGGTGGTATTGATGGCACCCCCTCATGTCTAGCAAATGTGCGTGCGGACGCATGGTGCCAGCATGTTTCCCATGCATAGAGCAGCTCATTAATAAATGTGTAGCAATGTGCAAAAAATCCCACACACTTCGACGCACCTCCTGGTGTGAAGAAGCCATTTTACTAAACAAAGGCTGAGAAACACTGGTTTAGGATATTAGTATTATATTAATTCTTCTCTCTGCAAGCAGCAGGCATACACTTTTCCTTGTCCACCTGTCTGTATGCCTGACATAAGCCTTTGGAGTTGATTTACTAAAGGCAAATAGATTGTGCACTCTGCAAGTGCAGTTGCGCCAGGCTTAGTAAATGAGCAGAAGCTCTGCTGACTTCCATTATCCAATCATGTGCAAGCAAAAATTATTGATTATTGTTTCCTTGCATGTGATTGGATATTCTTTGCAAAGTGAAGAATTACCTCATTTACTAAGCTCTAGAGCAACTGCACTTGCAGAGTGCACAGTCTATTTGCCTTTAGTAGATCAACCCCAATGTGTGATGAGGCAAAAAGACCCACCATTTCATTAGAGAGAAAGACACCAGGTACAATCCTTGCAGACACTAGATTTAGATATCTGCCCATCTGGGAACATAGTAAAAGAAGAGGACTGGGGTTACATAGGCAATTTTAACATTGTAACCGCGTTTTGAAAATCTTCTAATTTGCAGCAGGATTGGTTAGATCTCCCAGAAGCAAGAGATTAAAATCACCAGTTGGGGGAGATGTGCTATTTGTGCAGATTGTACAGCACCTCTTGGGATGGAGGGTCCATTTAGACAAGCATAGCCCTTTTCTAAGGTTGCCTAAGGTTGTCTAAGGTTGCAAAAACATACACGCTAACAAACATGTAACCATTTGTATTGTAAATATCCAAAAAAGGCCAACACGGTCTTGTGGGATCTTTAGCTAATTCCTACACAACCGGACAATATTTACTCTTTTGGACAAATGTAATCTTATTGCTAGTCTTCCTTTAGGCAGACCTGGGATGTAGGGGAGGACTCTTTATACTAAATCCCCATCCTTGCTAACCAGCAACAGGAACCTACAGTAATTAAAACTTTTTCCAAACATCTCAGTTTCTCCTCCAGAGAGCCCTCAGTTTGCAGTCACGCATCTCACCACACAAATTGCATATTGAAGTCTGTCCATGTCCTCCCTATGGAGGGTACACACCGAGGTCAGACACACAGCCTGGAGGTTCAGCACTCAGAGTGAAGCTCAGTTCAGTGTCAGTCTCTGTCCCCTTCCTCTTCTGCAGAAGTAAAATTTCTTACTATTTTACGTTGTGTAGTGCAGGACCGTGTTTGTGTGTTAGGGCACTCATTGGTCTTTCCACTGTATCCTGTCCCCAGCACACACACACATGACTCCCCAGTATCCAAACAAGCAGTACGATTTCCCCCCTTTCCATTGTATAGAGTTCTCTAGCAAGTTTTACACCCAAAGGGTATAATGCATTCCCAACACCAGTGATCATTCTGTAGTGTATGTGCATTAACCCATCAGTGATCATTCTGAAGTATATGTGTATAACACACTGCACTGTTACTGATGGCAGGATGTAAATTAACCACAAGATGGCAGTGTTCTGCAGTTTTTGTATTCTGACTTTAGTAAAGTACAGCAAAGCATTGTAAACAAACTTGTATGCTGATAGCAGGACTTCTGTAACCAGACAAGCTGAATGACTGCATTTCCCAAAAGAGCTGGCAAAGGGGTAGACAACCCAATCCCTCAAGCTTATAAGTGTTAACCTTGAAGTTCCTCAGCTGCCAAGCTTACATGTGTTACACACAGGTCACTGAGGGGTATGTGATATGCTTCAATAACATGTGCACCAACCCATCAGTGATAAATATTCAGTGTGTCTGCCCTAACCCCTCTTTGAACAGTCCCAAGCATTTAAGAAATAATCTCTTATGCCCACCGTCAACTTGGGTGCATTAATCCCTCAGCACCCATTCCTATGTGCATATGTGCATGGTCCCCAGACATGTACTGCAGTGGTCATCAACCCTGTCCTCAGGGCCCACTAACAGGCCAGATTTTATGTATTACCTTGGGGAGATGCAGACTAGAATACTGCAATCACTGAGCAGCAAACAATATCACCTGTGATGTATTTCAGTTATCTTGCAAACCTGGCCTGTTAGTGGGCCCTGAGGACAGGGTTGATGACCACTGATGTACTGTATGTTAACCTCTCAGCACTCAGTACCCATCACATATGTGTTAACCCCTAGGCTCTCTGTATCCAATGTATGTGCTTCAGTCTCTCAGCATCTATTCTTTTGCATAGGTCTTTTGGTTATGTGCACCTACGACTCTGCTCTCTGCACAGGCAATGTACATCACAGTGATGACATCATTGCTACTTTTAGGTAATATATTGGTAACATTTAGGTTTGCAAAGGCATTTGGTGCACATAGCCACTGACCACCAATGATCTGCTGTTTTCACCAGTATATCCCTCTTTCTTGAGGACCATGCTACCCTCCAAGCAAGCTTGCAATTGATTATTGGTATATGATACAAATGTAAAAATATAAATTTGGGGTCTTTCATAAATAGAGCCAATGTTTAATTGGTGCTCTGTATCAACTCCCAGGTTACATCTAGTCCCTCCTCCCCCCTGCACAGTATGCATTGTTTTAGACTGCTCGTGTTGCTCCTCATCCATCTCTGATTCTTCTCCGCACATGATGTCTCAAATTCCATCCATCACCGGACAGGCTGTGACTGTCTCTCATTCTCTAGCTATTTCCACTATTGCTGACATTATTCATCTCTCCTCTCCTCTGCTCCCAGATACACATCCATCTCTCCTCCACCCCCTCTGAGCTGCTGATATTGCACCTTCTTTTGTTATTTTTCTATGATGTATGAGGATTTTCCCTCCAACCCCTGAGAAGTGTACACACACATTTCTCATCCTCCATCTCTGTCCCTGCTAGGCACAACTAGTTTGCAAGACTGTGATGCCAATCTTAGATACAGGAGTCCCTTTACTGTTACACATTCTGCTAAGTCACAAGCAGGCCCGGACTGGCCATAGGGCAGACCGGGCATTTGCCCGGTGGGCCGGGGCCGCCCGCTCTGTGGCCTGTTGATGATCAGGTTGCACAGCGGGAGGTAAGCGGCGACCGCGGCCTGGACGGGGCTAACACAGGCCACAGCCGCCGCTCGCCTACCGCTATGTGGCCCTACCTTTTTCCTTCTCCGGCGGAACTAGCGGCTGCATGGGCTGAGCTGTGTATCTCTCTCACACAGCTCAGCCTCAGAGCCGTGCTGACAGTTCCGCTTTTGGCCCCTATGGACCGCTCCTCCTCCTCCAGCCATAGGTGTCCGTCTGCACAGTGGGGTAAGGTGGGGGGAGAGCTGCGGGCCGCTGTCAGGATGTCCCCCCCTCTCCCCCTTTCTCATGTCAGGCTTGTCTGCAGCACAGGAGAGAAGAAACAATTGGCCACAGCAGAGGGCCAATCAGAAAAAACGAGTGGGGCATCATGGGAAATGTAGTCCCGGAGATAGGAGGCCCAATTGATCTCAGCAGGAAGACGGCTACAGTTCCCAGTATGCACTCTGCTGGGGGGAAAAGAGAAAACCTGGAAACAAGCAGGTACTACAGGAGACATGGAAAAAGAAAGAGGACTGTGCTGGGGAAACTAATAGCCCCAGCACCACCAGATAGAGCCACGCTGTACCCACATCACCAGAGAGAGGGAGAGAGAGAGCCCCACGCTGTACCCACACCACCAGAGGGCCATAAGAGCCACGCTGTACCCGCACCACCAGAGCGCCATGCTGTACCCGCACCACCAGAGAGCAATGAGGGCCACGCTGTACCCGCACCACAAGAGCGCCACTCTGTACTTGCACCACCAGAGAGCCATGCTGTACCCACACCACCAAGCACCACACTGTACCCGCACCACCAGAGAGAGCCATGAGCGCCACGCTGTACCCACACCACCAGAGAGAGCCATGCGAGCCACGCTGTACCGCACCACCAGAGAGAGAGAGACACACTGTACTCGCACCACCAGAGAGCCGCGCTGTACCGTACCACCAGAGAGAGACACACTGTACCACACCACCAGAGAGAGCCACGCTGTACCACACCACCAGAAAGAGAGCGCCATGCTGTCCAGGATCACCAGAGAGAGCAGGTCAGTGTCACTTGGCAGTGTGGGCAAAATAGGAGACAGACAGTAATAGCATTGTATGGCCACAATAGGACTGGGACACTATAATATGAAGGGGACTGCACTGTAAAGGGGCACTGTAATCATTACAGTGCCCCTTTACAGTGCAGTCCCCTTTATATCACAGTGTCCCTGCACATTACAGTGTGGAGGACCGACACCAGACACCCCCTCAAATATCTACCGACCGCCCCCCCCCTTCCTGGAAAAGTTGGCTGCTCAGTCTAAAATGCCCGGGCCTATTTTTTGTCCCAGTCCGGGCCTGGTCACAAGTGACAGCAAAGTACAGGCAATGTGTAGCACAACTACCAATCAGAAATACCAACCTTACTAGATGTAAAGTCCCCTAGGGCAGACCAAGATGTTGCCAAGTCTGGCAGGTAAAAATAATAAACCTTTAAATGTATCCAGGAAACTGCAAATGTGCTAAAACCACACAGTCAGCTCAGTTAGTTTTACAACTGCATTTTTGGTAATCAACATTAGGTAGGCTTTTTACAATTCACAGCCTCTTATCACATAATTCTGTGTAACCAGAGCTAATGTTACTGACTTATGCAGGTCTCTCTTTCTTCCACAAGATGGCTAAAGTGGATATGTTCGTTACTGAGTTTGAACTTAGAACATAGAACGCTGGGAAATGTAGTTTGAACAGTAAGTGGAGCCATTATTATTGCTGGGTGAGAACTACTAGATCCAAAAGTATCAGACTGGGAGCAGGAGGAGCAAACTGGGGGGTATAAAAACGGAAAGCCCGGGAAAAGAGCAGGGTAGTTGGAGATTGCTGGCAACCAGAGAGGAGAGCTGCTGAGGACTAGCCGGTCAGTCAATATTTCACTGCAAGCCACTGGATCCCTTCACGGACTGCTGGATGGAGTTCTGCACTGTCGGTTGCTCTGTTGATAACCTGAACTGTGAACTCACTGCTGTGGGATTCTGCCTGTGCCGCAATACCTAGTGATCCAGACCACCCACTGACCAGGCATGCTGCAGGAATGAGCAAGGCATCCTATTGCTACAGTCTGTTCCTGCTTTCCTGCCAGACAGCTACTTTGGTTTTCGAGGCTCCGAGGCTGAAGACAGTCACACAACAAGCATGTCAGCGGTGATGGAAGGGAGGTGTGGCCGAGCTCACGTTGGGAGCATGCGTGCTCCTTCATCAGGCATAACGCTGACCATCACCGCTGCCCATCTGGACTACAGGAGCCCAAGCTACTTATGCCATGCACATTATATCTCACCAAAATGTGAGTTGATCTTACTTTTTATTTTTAATAATTTTTATTGAAATTTTCTAGACAGTTGGAAGGTTGGAAAATATAACATTGTAACAGACATCTGTAACACAATACAGAAAACTTTTCAGGAAGAATACTAACATCGTTTGTCCTATACGACCAAAACCACTGGCTACCCAAAAACGAGAACATAAAACAGGTCAAAAATGAAAGCAAACAAATAAAACAACCCAAAGAGACTGTGTTGATCTTACTTTTATTAAACATTGAATTTTAACTGACATACTGCACCTAGAGTGGCACCGCTCCTCTCTCCCTCTCTCACCCATATCCACAGAGTTGCTTCTGTTCTCTACAGCTGGCTGTCCACACTGATACAGACCAGAACCGCTAAACCCTGGTCTGGTCTCAGCAGTGAATGAACTTTGCCTACTGGCACACCTGACCTTGGAACTTTTTCCATATCACACTAGCTGCATTTCTAGTAGGCTTGTAGCAACTTTCGGAAGCATTTGAATTTCCGAACAAAGCAATTACGAATAAAATCGAATCCGAAATAAATTATATCGCAAATAGCGAATGCCCGAATGTCTTCGGCATAATTCGTTATGAAAAAAGTTACGAATGTACGAATCCATTCGAAGCACAATAACACTCTGCTCTGCTCTCTGCTTCTCCTTTACCGTGCTGAACTCCCTCTCAAAATGGTGTACAGGGGGGGAGGCTATAGCCGCATGTAAAAAACGAAAGTAAAATACGAGATTTCGAATCGTTACAAATAACCGCTATGTATTTAGAAAAGTACAAATCCATTTGAAGCACATTAGGCATAATATGCAGTGTCGTTGTGAGAGAGACACGGAAAATTACGAATCAACGAACCCAAAAAAAGATAGGAAAGTAGGAGTTGTGTCCAGAATCAACGAAAAACAATGTACTCTACCGAAAGTACGAATTATAAATCAACTAAAAATAAGGCTTACATTAATACGAATCATTCCGATTCAACAAAAAATGTTGCTTGCAAAAATACGAATGAGTCCGAACACGAAAAATCCCGTCTAGCAAAATTACGAACGATTACGAATCAACAGGACCGAAAAGAAACAAACCGAAACTAAACAAATTTTTCCGTTGTGTACAAGAAACGAACCGAAACAAATTTTTCCGTTGTGCACAAGTCTAATTTCTAGCGCTCCATCGCTTTTAATTTTAATCCCTAACACAGATGAACAGCCTTCAAAAGAAGACCCAGAACCTTAACTTATACGTAAACCTAATCACGAAAGTCTCAAACTGTAACACGGTAATGTCCTTTTCAACAATGTTAAATCTGCAGCTTTCATTGAAAAAATCCCTGTGATCCTGCCTTGTTTAAACACTTCCTATTATAAGGTGACAACGCTCTGTCCCTGTCCACCAGTTGTGCTCGTGTATTGCCACTCTGTCACACGGGCTTCCAATGGAGGCTACAAGTGGCCATATCAACAAACATTATACAGGCAAGGCTTATTGTTGTCACTATCAGGAAACCCGCCATTAGAATTGGAATACAGCAATTGCTGAAGTGCATGTACTCTGCGAATGACTGCAAAGAGAATGCAGGAGATCAGCATTGCTGAGCTAAAGGAAAGAATAAAAAAGGGAAAACAAGGAATATATTTTTTTTAAAAGGTGATTGTTTATGGTAAAAAGCGCACAGATCAAACTAAAGACCATCCATTTAGGGTTTAAGACTACTTTAACTGGCAAGATTCTATGATCCTGTTACAATGCAATAATCACGGAGACACCAAGAGGCGCTTGCTTTTATCTTCCTGTGGCAGTTTTAAGAATTGTGAGCCAGTGACAGGTTCTCTTTAAATCAGAGGCATTAAATTATTCACACTGTGCTTATAACCTTTTATAAAAGTTATTTCAGCAACATGGTAAAGCCACTTAAAATGAAAGGCTTCTGAGAGTGGAGCTGTGTGGCTCAGAATCAGTAAATTGGAGGCAGAACTAAGAAGATGATTTTGCACCTGGAATTTCATCTTTAATCTCACACAACATAAAAAAGTATTCAAGCTGTTTTGAAACCATGAAAATTGGTTTCTCTTAGGCCAGGCTATAAAGCGGTGTGGCACCGAGGTGATGAGGGACTTTATAATACATGGTCAGCGCATACAAGGGTGCATATCACAGCCTTCATATGAACACCAGAGGTATCATCATAAGCCATTACTTTTCATGTTTACCTCTGGTTCAACAGAGAGGTGCATGCAGAGTGTTGCCCGTCATATGGCCACACCAATACAAACCTTACAACTAAGGCCCGTGTCACAACTGCATATAGGATCGCTAAAAAGCACAGACAAAATCCTCACCTACTTCCTTGTGTCCCTCTCTTGTCAGCTGGAGAACTGATGGAAATGCTAAAGAATGAAAGATGCCATTTAGGGAATGACATATGGAAGTAGGAGAGCATTTTACCCGTTTAGCCTTGTATAGCAATCTGGAAGTTGGCAAATTGCCACCAGCAACAACATCCCTAGTGTGACATAGCCCATAGCCCTAAGGATCACATACCCTCACGCTCCTTTCATTATTTGTAGATCCAGACACAATTAGGGATGAGTGAAATAATTCTGATAAATATCGATTTTAAACAAAGGTGAGTTTTGCCTCATCACTACCGCAACCAATAAGATCAGGAGAAAATCTGTTACCGTTAGAACAATTGTGTGAAGCGGGGAAGGCCAAAAATTGTATATCCCGAGTATACAAAATACTATTGGAGGTAGCCGGAGAGGGGAGACCGTCATTCATCGAAAAATAGGAAAGGGAACTAGGAACACGGGTGAGTGATGCACAAATAAAAAGAACTATACAATTAGCCTTTTGTTCAGCAGGAGATATAAATACTATTGAAATGAACTATAAATGTATAGCTAGATGGTATATAACCCCGGATATAGCCCATAAATTTCAAATAGGAAAATCTCCTAACTGTTGGCGGGGATGTGATTCAACCGGGAATATGGGACACATTTGGTGGGATTGTCCCAAAATAAAACATTTTTGGAAGGAGGTGCTCGCCATGATTAAGGAGAATACAAAGATAGAACTCCCTCGAAGACCCATGGGTATGTCTGTTTCATAGAACGGAGATGTCAATAAAACGGTATAAAAATTCCCTAATACCACACTTGATAAATGCTGCTAAAAGCTTAATCCCACTCCACTGGTAGGAACTAGAAAGTCCAACAATAGCAGAATGGTTGAAGAAAGTTGAACTGAGAGGTAAAATGGAAGTGCTTCGAATTAGTGACTGGGATGAGAGTGAATTGAGCGGTGAATTATGGGGAAGCTGGACAGAGTTTAAAAAGAAGAAGTAGGCAGAAATGTTGGACAGGGGAGGATCAGGGCTCAATTGAATAAGTAAGAAGGAAGAAGTTAAAAGTGTAAGAGGGCAGGTTGAAGAGGTTGGGGGGGGGGGCGGGAGAGGGAGGGTGGGGTGGGTGGTGCTAATTAACAATTGTTAATTTGGAAGATGTAAGCTGTTTTATATGATTTTTTTTGTTGAATGGAATGGTTGAAAAATCAATAAATATAATAAAACAAAAAATAAAATAAACAAAGGTGAGTTCACCAAAATTCTCAATTTTACCCAGCGAGCTGCTTATGCAAAACTAGCTCACGAAAAAAAAAAAATTAAACAGACATTACTCTTCTTTTCACTTTATTTAGAGGGAGAATTTGTTTTTGAAGGAGATTTGGGGAGCGTAAATGATTTTAATCAGGGACCCTTCACACTACAGTTTTTGCTGTGCAGTGCTGTTCATTTTGAATGGTACCTCGATGCACTAATGGAACACACTAATGCTGCAGCACACATCACGTGTCAGCAAAATGCCTTGTGGTGCATTGGATGTCTATTAGCTAACATACCACAACTTTTTTGCCCTTTTTGTGCATGTATAAGTTTGTTATTTGTGAAATATTCTTTACAATTTTTATTTGACTTTTCACACTTTTTTTTCTTTTTGTGGGAAAAATAAAAATAAATAACAAGGGGTTGTTTTTTTGTTCACACGAACAGGTCCAGGATCTGTAATTCTCAGGAAACATTTAAAGCCCATTACTTCACCAAACCCACCATAAAGTATAACTAAAGGCAAATTATTATTTGTTTCTTGGTAAAATACAGAGGGATTAGAATGCTTGTCAGTTTTTATTGCTGTCTACACCCCCATTACAGATATTTACCCTTTTCTATTTCTCCTGTTTACCATTATTATTGTAGGTGAAAGTAAAAGAAAATCCCAAATTTTAGGTTATCCCCAGAAAAGTAATAGCAGGGAAATCTTCCAATGGGGACACTAGCTCTTGTGACCTGGGGGGCTCCAAGGTATTGCCTTAATTTGCAGGGCCTTCCTCTCACTTCCTGTTTAGCTATGGGACAGGAAATGAAGGGAAATCTCTTCAATGGGACACAAATAGCGAAAAAAATCTGACAGGGGGTTATAACCCTCCCTTACTCTATCCAAAATGAAAAAAAGGTTTTGCCTATAGTTCCACTTTAAGGCATATTTAAACCCAAATAATGAAGATATTATATATCATAACATATCAGTCTTAATGGCTGCAGTAGTTTCCTTTTTTTTTTTTTCAGCCTATCCTCTGTTATATTCACGCGGTGATCCTGCTAGTAATACACCCCCTGTCCTAGGGTGACAAAGCTCACTTACTGTTTGTTCAGGGTCTTTGAAGGAGCAGGATTGTCACTCTAGCCTGCACTCCTAATTTGGACTACAAGCACCTTTCCCTCTCCTCATCTCCATTACATGGGGGGGGGGGTTGTGTAGTTAACAGAAGATAGGTGGGATAACATTACGCCTCCTGTTCAGTGCACATGAAGTTACAAGGCTACAGGATTTCTAACGGGATCAACAGGTATTTTTATGTACTTGCAGAAAATTTATTCTTAAAATGAAAACTAAAGCAGCCACTACATCCAAGGACTAGTAAACTGCAATATATAACATTTTTGTATTTGAGTTTACAGATACTTAATTTCACATTTTTTTGATTACAGTACATTTTGCCAAATTTTGGGAGAAAGGAAAATTCTCACTTATTCTAGGTTACATCAAGCCTTTCCATAATCACAATAGAAACAGTCCTGTTTCCTTGATTTCGGATTTTAATTTGTACTGGTGCCATAAAATGTTAATTAAAGAAGACTATGACATTGGTTGTATTTGCTAGCCGGTGTCGCTGATAAGCACAATGTTGATAAAGTTTGCTTCATTTATTGTCGAATGCCCCGTACACACGTCCGGTTTTCCCGTCGGAAAAAGTCAGATGAGTGCTTTTGATCGGGAATCCCGACCGTGTGTATGCTCCATCGGACTTTTTCCAACGGAAAAACTGGCGGAAAAAAATAGAGAGCAGGTTTTCCATTTTATGGTCGAAAAAAATTCCTAGCGGAAAAAACGTTTGTCTGTATGCTTTTCCGACGGGAAAAAAAAACACGCATGCTCAGAAACAATTCGACGCATGCTCGGAAGCATAGAACTTCATTTTGTCGGCTCGTCGTAGTCTTTTACGTCACCGCGTTCTTGGCAGTCAAAAGTTCACCGGACTTTTGTGTGACCGTGTGTATGCAAGGCAGGCTTGAGAGGAATTCTGTCGAAAAAACCATCCAAACTTTTTCCAACGGGAAAACCGGTCGTGTGTACGGGGCAATAGACTGCAAATTTTACAGCAGTCTTCTAACCAGTTTCAAAAATAAAATCAGACATTGGTAAAACATTTTTTTACTTCATGTAGTTATTTTATTGTATTTAGCTGGAGTTTGTTAAAAAAAAGAAGTGAAAGTCTAATAGTCTCACTCTGCACTGTGTCACAAGGGCAGGAAGGAAGCCACAACTGATCAACCCTTCGCCAAGATAATAACTACACTTGCAAATTAGTCATCCTGAAAAATATGTGGATGGCTTATTTTGTGGAATCAATAGCATTGATTGAGCGCTGCTTAGTTCCCCTGGTCCCAGCCGCTGGCCGCCCTGCTTGTCTCGGCAGTAAAAAAAAACATGCATGCCAATAGATTTTAAGGGCTTCAATAAAAACCATGATGGATAGACTAAAATAGCTGCTGTCTTTACAAACAGCCTTATGTCTTCTCAACTGCTGATCGTAAAGTGTTTGCGATGAACTTCTGCCCTCTGTGGAAATGCCTCCGACACCCAGAGGGCCTACAACTGCTACAATGGCGGGTGAAACTGTGGCTGCCCTGGCAACACTGAGTCTAATGGCACCGGTGACAGAGATTGCTGCAAAGCAGTAAGCCTCTGGCAACTGACCTCAATCTTACAAAAACTTGGGACAAGCCATTTTTACTGTCATTAACAGATAAAACAGATATGCATGTTGCATAAACTACCGGTAAGAACAAATCACCTTTATTATTGTTACTACACAAGATTTAGATAACTCCAACATTTGCACAGAGCTTTACAATAAAAAGGAAAAGTTACAATGCAACTCAGGAGAAGGTGGGCCCTGCTCCTGAGAGCTTGCGATCTACAAGGGAATGGCAGGTAATACAAAAGGAAATAATAATAATGAGCTAATGTAAAAGTTTAGTTGAAGGATGTAGATGGGATAGGCTTCCCTGCAGAGATGAGTTTTCAAGGATCACACTACAAAGTAGTAGGAGATAGCTGGGCTGATTGGGGTAGGAAGTTCTAGAGGATGGGAAAGACTCTGGAGAAATCCTGAGGGTTAACATGGGAGGAAGTGACAAGGAAGCTAAAGAGCAGGAGGTCTTTGTAGGAGTGAAAAGTAGGGCTTGGGCATTACTTTGAGATGAGGCTGGTGATGTAGCTGGGGACAGAGTTGTGAATGGCTTTGTATGTTGTCAGTATTTTGGAGTATGAGTCGGAGGATAAGCCATTGGAGGGATTAGCAGAATGGGGTGGTAGACATGGAGCCATTAAAAAAGTGAGAGTCTGGCAGCAGCATTCATGATAGAGGCCTGTGTAGTGGTAGACCAAAAAGGAGAGAGAGGCACAGACAGCAATAAATGTATGACCCAGGCCAGGAGGCAATTGTTGTTAACATTTCTGTACACCCTATCAATGAACATCTTGTATTTGCTTCCTTTTTAGTCTGTTAAATATCCAATTTGAAGTGTTTTGCTATATCTGTTTGTAACACTACCCCCGCAGGAGCTGCTGGTTTAATTTTGTGTCTGCCATTACCTCACTGTTCACCGTATCCGCCATAGGGGTCCCATTGGAGAGTTGTTCACAGATGTCCGCACCAACACTTAGTATCTTTTTCCAATGCTTTATTAACAAACATCAGATAGAGGGATGGAGGGTTAGGGGAGATTCAGGTACCTTGTTTTGCGGATCACAGGTACTTCTTTGATCCAGAGGACAAACAGCTTCCGCAACTGGATCTAGCAACCACCGGATAGGCCTCTCTCACTGACCTAGCAGCCGGTGCAGTGCTCGGTCATAGTCTCTGCCACAGACTTGATGAATATAACTTGAGTCGTTGTACAATTCTCTGCCACAGGATTGAATAACCAAAAATTTTTGCAAAGTCAAAGTACAATCTCACAGTACCAGTATCTTTCAGCCATCCGGGGATACTGTGAGGTAGATTTGGCCGGGATGCGTCCTCCAATTGAGTCTCCAATTGCTCGGCTTCACCCCGCAGGCAAGACAGCTCAGGACCACCCCTGGACCAGTAGGCCCCAGAAACTCCTGGGCCTACTTTCAGTAACGAGGCCTCGGGCCAGCAGGCCCGAGGCAGAAGAACTGCTATGACACACCTTAGGCCAGGAGGGCCATCAGGTCAGAGAGACCGCGAAAACGGTGTCTGTCCCTTAAGTACCCTCTCCCAGAATGCACAGCGGGGGGACCAATCCCACTGGGCTGTTTCTGGATAAAGAGACACTCAATGCATCCAGCCTGCTGTATTTCCATCACTGACCGGGGGTGACAGCGACACCCACGGCCAAGTGGAAAATGTACAACACAACTGAACTGGAGCTGAAACCAGCAATTTAACATAATACTCTGAGCTAAACTACAGCTCAGATAAACCTAAATTTACATATAGTGCCTACTCAATAGGAGCAGGGTGCTATATGTTTATTAAGTGCAAAAAAAATTGAATCCTGCCAGAAAATCTGTAAGCTAACTTCCTGTTCATATCTTGAGCAGTGTTATCAGCCCTGCCAATTTACCTATGTGATCTACAGAATCCTTTCCTCTTATTCTACAGCGATAAGAAGAGGGTTCTGTAGTCCAGTCCCATGGTGACAACCCTGTTTTTACCCTCAAACTGATGAGGCCACAGAGAAGGAGCAAGATTGTCCATGCAGCCCATAGAACACTATGACATGCCTTCTTCAAAACCTTCAATAAGAACTAGGTTTTCAAAAAATGTCAAATTGATATTTTATCATTTTCAGGAAATAACAATTGCTATTTTCCCTTAAACTGCTCTGGATAATTTATTTGCTTTTTATTGGCGCACTTCAACATAGGTGAATAACCCCCAAAAAATCTATTTGGCACTTTCTTCTCATTTTTGCATCCCAAATGTTTTTGCCTCCCCAAACTGTGCGTGATTTATGGTCTTGAGTGGAACTATTCACGTCACTATTTTTTACCTGCTATAAAAAGCTGGCCCCAGGGCCTGCATTTTGGGAGTCCAGACTTTGGAGGGCTTCCCCACTGCAAAGATTTGTCTGGGAAGTTCCAGGAACAAGAGAGATGGGTACCTGGATGTGGAAAGTGGACTCTGGAGCAATTTTTGTAAACTACTAAAGTGATCCAAAAGAACCAGTTCAAAAGCCATGCGGGCGTTTACATTCTAGTGGAGCTAGTGGAGTATATTTTGTCTTTGCCAACAGTTTACAGTATAAAGGCAAGTTCAACATGTTTATTTGTGTAGAATTCTGAAGTCCATAAAAAAATCAGTTGACATTGAAACGGTGGGATTTCTAAGCATCTAAACATATGTAGCGGGGTCCTCTTTAAGACTCCAAGGACTACCTTACCCAGAACCCCTTTCGACAATGTTTCACCCCAGAGACTCATGGGAGGGATTATATAAGGGAGAGGCGAGGCGGAGCTCGGCCTCTTTGGGACACGAGACTTCAGTGGAGAGATCTTGCTGTGCGGATCCGCTGTGGTGCAAGGCCTGAAGCCTGGGGCCTTGCGCTGCTACCCAAAAGAGCCTCCCACCCCATCTCGAGCCTGGGTGGCATCTGACTCGGTTTCTTCAACTGCTGCTGAGCCGGAGACCTGACCGCTGCGGACGCTGTGTGTGGAGACACAGCAGGTGGAATTTCCCGGACTGGGATCGCGTCCGGAGGGGTGAGCGAGCACATGCTCAATCCACAAATACTGTATACCATTGTTAGGCCTACAGACTGCCGTGGCCCACCAGTTCCTAATTCAGTTCTTTCTCCCCACTGGAGATCCATAGCAGAACTGAGTCAAACGGATCTCTAGTGGAGTGTACTGTGTTGGTATTTTTACCCCCCCCCCTTGGATTACAAATGTGTTCCTGAAATGTGCACCACCGTTTAAAGACTTGCATGCAAAGAATTTTACCCCCTAGAGACTGAGTTATATGGTCAGGCCTGGCCATCTAGATAGTTTATTTAGTTGCTGCGCCATAGGGCGCATAGTGAAGTACTGTTACACGTGGCGCTTGTGCGCCACATCTTAATAGTTATAGTGTGACTAATGCTGCAGGGCTCTGCAGAGATATTTATATGATCTGTTACAACTGTTGATTTTATTGCCAGTAGAAAGTAAATTTGTTATTCTTCTATCACTGAATTGGTGTCTGAATTTAACCATAGAGCATAAGATATACACATATTACCCTAGACTAACTGTGCCAGAAGGGGGTCGAGTAAATTGCCGGCGGTTGGCGGAGCGGTCTTCAGGGCCCAAACTGAATCTGCGGCCTTCTTAATTGAAGGTAACGCTACACATAAATACATAGCGGGTACTTGAGCGCCTGGCTGAGCCTCAATGGGGTTCCTTGGCCAAAATTGCTGCTCTACTGCTCTATGAATTTCACAAAACTTTACACTACTACAGGATTGCATTATTTTTCCCATGAAGAAATAATTAATGACGCTAAAGATGTAAGATACAAAAAGAATAGGACAAGCACTTTTTACATGTTATAAATCAGGTTCAAAATAATACAACCAAAGTCATATTGAAGCATAATGTCATACTTCTAAAGGTTGTGAGTTGTAGAGGATAACCCCCATTGGACATGGAATATGAATATTTGGAGAAAAAGTGAATATCTTACAATTGCTTTACATGATGGACTGTAAATGAACAGTGTATATGTAGTAAAGAGTTAAGTAACATCTTTTGTATAGAACTGAGAGTGGCATGTGTTGAATTATTTTTCTAGATATTTCTTTTCACTCATCCAAGACTAGCAGCCTAGTTTATGGAGTCTCAGTTTGACGATAAGGGGGTAAAAAGTGTTCCGCTTGTGGGAGCAACAGCAAAGGTGGAAAAATAAAAAGGTGTAAAAGGGATTCAGGAGTAAGGAAATGACTACAGGGGGGGCTGAGTATAGGTTCTAGGAGCAGAACAAAGTAAAACATATAATAGGATAGACGAGAATTTCATTTTTTCAACTAATTCCCACTGTGTTCCTTCAGAAAACAGACATGGCTGTATACAAGACAAACAGAGCAGCCAGCTAGACAGATGCAGAATAAAAGGCCCATTACCTCCTGAGAGAGTCCTTGAGCGATTCCGGGCAGCAGACTTGTGGATTGGTGGCATTGCCAGTCCCCCTGGCACTGAGACCCCTAATAAGCAACCAGCAGACTACCCTAACTTTCCTTATCACAGCATAATTATAATTCAATTACAAGCACCTTGACAAAAATGACTTGCAGCTAGTGAACGGCTGTCTTAATAAAACAGCCATTCCTTATGTAGGAGAGGTAATTTAATTAATTTCCTCTGTTTACATGCAAGAGATACACAAGCTGCAGAGATATCATGAGATTCACACGCTGATAGGTGCCTCTTAGAACTACTGACAGTTTGCTTAGAGTTTTTTTCTTTTTTAATTAAAGTAGAACTATAGGCTCAGAGAAAAGAAAAATTATGCAGAAGCACCAGACAGAATTTATTTAAAGTGGTGGCTTGACTACTTAGCTGGTGGTCGCTCCCCCCCCCCCTATTATGCTTCTTGATCACTTTGTCATGTTATGATTGGCTGGGACCAGATACCCAGTCTTCTATTGCTTTTATGCTGTATTCCACGATTTCACATGTATGTCTCTAATGTTCTGACGTTGTAATGCTGATTTGATTTCCGATAAACATCTCTGTTAAAAAAAAAAAAAAGTGGTGGCTACCCTCCAATCACTCTCCTGAATCTCTCTTGCCACCAGTTGCATGCGCTGTGTCAGCTTGGACCACAGTGTTACGTGAGGACATCATCCTGCCAAGTGATATCTTCCCCTACTGAGTGTACACATCAATCATCGCCCAGTCCTTCCTGATCCCCCTCAAGCCACTCCCACAAAGACACCCCACTGCAGGAAGTGATCATTAAGAATTCTGGGAGATGTAGTCCTCTTTGTATCTTCTGGAACTTCCCTATACTATTGACATCTTTTAGTCCTACAGTCAGCACTGATTTAAAGTGTAATCATGGTAAAGTGCAAAAACTATTGAATTTATAAAAATAGGCATATTGTTAATTAGTTCCGCTGCAGAATGCTGTGCTGATGCATGAATCATATGACTCATTAGCTAGTACTTTAAATGTTAAAAGGAAAAAAATGGTACAATGTACAATAACTACCGTACATTTTTTAGGCTTCATTCACATGGGCAGTTTGGCCAACAGCGTTAAATCCTGCCATTTGCAGGCACCCAGGAGGCACAGGTGCAGTGTCCAGTCCCGCTACCAGTAGCCTTCCCTCCCCAAGTGCACATTTAATGGAATAAAAAAAAACTAATGCCACGTACACACGCTCGGAATTTCCGACAACAAATGATCGATGGGAGCTTTTGGTCAGAAATTCCGACCGTGTGTAGGCCCCATCGGACATTTTCTGTCGGAATTTCCGACAACAAAAATTTGAGAGCTGGTTCTCAAATTTTCCGACAACAAAATCTGTTCTCGTAAATTCCGAGCTTGTGTAGACAATCACGACGCACAAAATTCCACGCATGCTCTGAATCATGTATGAGACGGAAGCGCTCGATCTGCTAAAACTAGCGTTCGTAATACGCTATAACGGACTGAAAAGCACGAAGCTGAAAAACACGAATTGTCTCTCACCGAAATTCTACAAACACGAGATTAGCAGAAGGAGCCCAAAGGGTGGCGCACTTGGTATGGAACTTCCGTTTTATTGTCCCGTCATACGTGCTGTACGTGACCACATTCTTGACGTTCGCAATTTCAGACAACATTTGTGCGACCGTTTGTATGCAAGACAAGTTTGAGCCAACATCCGTCGGAAATTTATCCACGGTTTTGTTGTCGGAATTTCCGATCGTGTGTACACGGCATAACTTTGTTACTTGTCACAAATGCCAAATCTTAGATCAAATAAATCTATTGCATCATTTGTGTGTCCATGTGTATTTTCTTATAAATAAAGTCTGAAATTGTAATTGATCTGTGCTTACAGTGCAAGTGCTCGTTCCTTTATTTGTGATCACCACATTGTGCTCCACCACCCGCCACACTCACTGCTCACCCAGATACTGTTTCTACTATAAAATAGTTCACTTTGTGCTTTCCCCTATATTTGGGGCTTTCAATCGCCATCAAGGGTCTCTCCACATTTATCACCAGGTCAAGTTCCCCTCTATTGTAATGCTTGTTACAGCATCCAGCTGCTGCATATTTCAGCCTGTCATAGATTTTCACAGGTTGCTTGCAGTGGGGCTGTATGCTGCCTCTGTGCCTTCTGGGCACCTAAAAATGCCGGATTCAACACCAACGGGCCAAACTGCCTGTGTGCATCAGGCCTATGTCAGTTCCATCATCCCTTATTTAGTGCTTTAAGCCATATCTTTAAATAACCGCAGTTTATCTGTCTTGTAACATGCTTGCTAAATTTGTTATAGAATTTCTCCAAAAAAACGCTATTATCATGCAATCTGGAACACAAATAATATTTCCAGATACCAGCACTTTCCCAAAAATGACTATACATTGCATATGGGACAAAGGGATAGAAGAACAGAAGCCACTTCTGCACACACAACTGAAGGAGCGTGTACGGTAGGCTAACAATACTGCTGTAATTATGAGGCAGGGGCTTAGTGTTGACAGTCTGCATCAGCTGCAAGTGTTGTTAATGGTAGGATCTCTATATAAATATAGCGCACCCACCCCAGACTTTACCTGCTTTTCTTAACTTGGCTCCTCCGCAGGAAAGAATGAGGCACACCGCACTATCAGCCCGTACCCTCCTGGATGGGGAGGTTGAGCGGTGTGAGTTTTCTCGGGCCTGCCTGCGGCTGGTGTTAGAATCCTCACGAGATGACTTCACTTCTGCCTTGGCCAGAAACAAGTCCTTATTTCTCCCCAGTAAAGTTAATGTCCACATCAACTGAAAGTCCAACTTCTGTATTTATTTCACATGGATAACAAATAGTCTCTAGACAGGTTGAGACGAGACACAGGTCAGATAAGGTGGGAGAGAGGTCCAGGCACAAACTTAATCTTGGTTCTCTTACTGTTCTGATATGCACGAACAGGTTTGGCGTACGATCTTTGTCACAGACCTAATGAATATGAAAGTCACTGCCACTGACTTGTTGAGGATGGTCACTGCCACTGACCGGGTGAATAGGGCCTTGCCCTATTTGGTCACTGCCACTGACCTGGTGTGCGTAGAGTCACTGCCACTATGATCTACAGAACATGCACTGCCTTCTTGGAGAACTTGGCCCATGTCAAAGAGAAAAACATCTCTCCGGAGAGTTACCAGAGGCCCTCACTGTCACCACGACTCTGCGCTGGGTCTTCAGAAAGGGTCACCTCCCTGGTCTCCTCGATCCAAGATACGGGTCCCCTCGCAAGGCGGTACCCTGGGAGCTCTCGATCCTTAGCGGACCCCAGCCGAAGGTTGCTGGGCCCCCGGACCTCCTATTTAGTACCTCACCCCAGACTGAAGGTGTCTGGGATGGAACAGCAACTCCGCCTCCGGGCCTAGGGCACCCGGAGGCAACACACACCCGCATCCAGGCCTAAGGTGACTGGGTGTGGAACCACGACAACCGACCGAACCCCCTCTGGAAGACGGCCGCCCCTTTTTATACCCTCTCCCGACAGGCACAGCAGGTTCCCTGCCACATCGCACTGCTGTCAAGAGGGGAAAGAAAAGGCACAACCCTGTACTGTGGTTCAACCCGGGCCCATGGCAACAGCGCCACCTATAGGCCCCAGGGAACTGCACACCAATACTATCTCCCAGGAACAGGAATGGTCCATGAACCCTAACAATGTGTGTATCTGAGCCTTATTACCACTCAGATACTTCCCTTAAATATAGTACCCCGCTACATAAGAAATTGCAATTTCCTGATTCAGTCTGCAGACACAGTGTGTATCTATTTAGAAGGGCATTTTCCCTGTGATAGTTTAACAGAGGGAGAAGCAAGGATCGTGCACATCAAGAGGGAGGATGTTGAAATACTGTTTCAAAGTGGTAGTAAAGTCATGTTCATAATTGAAAAGAATAGACCCCGTGCAGGTTTAAGATATAATGTAATAGTATGCACTGTATACTAGTCCATTATGACCAGTGTTGTCAACCGTCAGTATTTTTACTGGCAGCCAGTAAAAAATTGGCCCTTTTCTCCTGTCAGTAAATGCCAGTGACAAGAAAAGGTTGCCAGTAAACAATATTGCTGTGACGCTCTGCTCAGAACTGCGCATGCGCAGCTCTGGTCCAGGGTCGGCTGAGACCATGCGAGTGTCAGGGGGCGGATCTTTGCCGAGGCGGTGCCTGAGCGTGTTGTGTGATGTCATGGTGCAAGGGAGCAGCCAGAGCCTCATGTGCGGGTCTGTGGGATGGGAGCAAGGCAAGTCGAGAGCGGGACTGTCAGTGCTGTTTGCACTGGAGGGGACTGAAGGAACCACCTGGCATGGAGAAAGACTGTCACTGTGACTCAGGAAGGGGCGTGTCGTGTCATCATCATCATCTGTGCTGCACACTGCTGTCCCTGTCACTGTGAGACTCAATTTTGTGTGCGTGTGCCTGTTCATTCTTGTCCTCCTGAGTCCTGTCCCTGAGCTACTTACTATATCGAAAATAAAATAACAAATATGCTTTTTGCAATAACATCTACCTTAAATCACATTGATAATTGCATATTGTATTGGTTTGTAGCCTTAAGCCCCGTACGCACGGTCTGACTTTTGGCCAACAAACTTATTTTTGAGCAAGTTGGACCAACAATCCGACCGTGTGTACGCTCCATCGGACAAACTTTTTTTTTTTTGTGTTTTCATCGGACAAAAGTTGGGTCTGCAAACGGACAAACTTTTGGCCAACAAAAGTCCGATGGAGCAAAGTCCGACCGTGTATACAGAAAACCATAGGACTTTTGTCCAATGGACAAAACAACTAATGTTAAAATCAACCAACAATAGCAGAAGTTGACCAAAGGGTGGCAAGAAAGAGCAGAAAAGAGCAGAAAAACCACGTGATGTTGCAAAAAGTTTTGGGAAAGTTTGCAGAAAAGTCCTGTGGTATGTATGCTATGGTTATTCCCGGCCAACTCCGTTCGGACAAAAATCCACGGAAAAGTCCGATGGAAGTCCGACCGTGTGTATGGGGCTTAAATACTGAAATTTAAAACTGTCATTTTGTAACTTTTGGAAATGCCAGTAAAACTTTGGGCGTTGTGTCAGTAAATTTCAATCTGGTAGGTTGGCAACACTGGTTGTGACAGACTTTCCCACAAACACAGCCCTCCAGCACTTCGCTGTCACAGGGTCTCTTTGGTCCCTGGCAGCTTCCATCTTTGCCCCCGACCTTGCTTCTGGGTTTCGCATCTTTGGTCATTTAAATGGCCGGGCCAAGGTGACATCACTCCCACGTATGCACACACAGTGTGGGACGTAAATGTGGTCGGAGCTGCGCATGTGCGGCTCAAATCACATTACCCACTAACAAGCAGGGGGGGACATTTATGACAGACGAGACCTCTAGACCCTTCCTGTCAGCATTTTTTTTTTTTAACCTGACTTTACTACCACTTTAAGAGAAGTTAGAGGACCCCAAAAAACATTTCTTGTCTCTTTTCTATTGGCACATTTCCACTGGTACATGATTCCAGGCACTTTTGCAGATGTTATGTATTGAACAAATATTATGATAGGGCCTGTAAGCATGAAGAGCAAAATAACCGTTTATTTTTATCACAACAATGCACTTATTCTCTAATCTTATTTATTTCCTGAATCTAAAATCTACTTTTCAAAGTTAAATAGTAAAACTTTTGCATTTCGTACCCAGCTGCAAGCGCCCGGCCTCCCCCTCCCTGACTCTCAACTTCTCTCACCAAAACGAAGAGATTATAAATTCAGCGTCTCTACTTTCTTTCCCAAATTATATTAAACTTGCTGCATCCCATTGAGAGACACTCTCTGCAGACAAACTTATTAGCATCCACAGAATCCTAATTCTTTCTGCGCCAAAGTATTGCTGCAGAATCATACCGGACTTAATACAATTAGCATAGACCCCCTCGACTTCCAGAAGAGACCGCAACATCGCGAGGAATTACTGCCTGACGCAGAAGCTAAAATAAGGTGAAGAGGATTATTGATGTTCGGTATAATATCAGCCAACCTTGCTCTCTAACACAAAGCGGCAGCTAGAAACTGGGTTATATCTGTCCACTATTGATTGGAGAGCGGTGACAGCCCCTTCTCAGAGGTTCACGGTATAAAAGCGCTTGGGGGGGGAGGAATCTTGCAGCCGGCATTAGCTGAGCTCTCTGTGGAGTAAGATAGATGTCCCCGGTACAAGCGAGTGATAGAGATGCTGCCGGCATTAGAGAAAGCATTCATCAAGTGCCTACTCCTGCCAGCCACCGTTTTAATCACTACGGCCTAGTGTCTCTCGCCCGGGGTTTGTCATGTGCTGAAAGCTAAACTCTACTCATTAAGGCTTCGTCAATCGTTAAGATAAATTCCGGTGATCCACGCGCACACAAAAAAACGGCGTGGCTCTCCCAAAGCTCTCATCTTCCGTTGCAAAGACTCTTCGATTGGCAGAGGAGATTCACAACGCTATGGTATTAAATCAAATTAGCCTCTGGCCACAAAATACTTAATTTTTTCCCAGCTGCAGAGGTAATCAGAAGGCTGATGTTACGTGTGATGAGCTCCAAGGTACAGAGGAAGATATTTATCAGAGCGCAGGAAGCTTATACTTGTTCTAACGGATTCCACGGACTCTCCTGGGAGCTTCTCATGTGAAAAGCTAAATGAACACCGTCAGACATGAACACTTTGCATTTAAACTGACTCAGAGGACATCTACTTACTGAGTGGCCCTAATGCTCCCATTCTGGCATGTGTCCTGTCCATCAACCAGCCCCACTCACTTAAAGCGGAAGTAAACCCATCGATTTACCAGTTTCAAAAAGCAGTTACATTCCCGGCATGCCGGGAATGCCAACTGTCACACTTGTTTTGCTCTCAACCAAACTGTCAAACCATCCAATGGCTGGTGTCATAACTGATCACATGTGCAGCATCATGGCAGTTAAAGATTAAACAGAGGCCAAGATGGCAGCTTCCTTGCCTGAAAATGATAGGAGGGTTTACTTCCACTTTAATCCATGGAGCGGTCATTCATTTTCCCTGTTTCTTAGCCTGTGAGAAGTGACCAGTGGGTTGCCTGGTTTTAGCACTGTCCCCTCTCTGAGTCTAAAGCACTCCCACCCATGCACAATAAAATGTAGTGTTGTCATATGCTCAGGAATAACAATTAGTGATGCAAGGGACATTAAGGACTATTTCATTTTTAGGAGTTTGCTGATTCACGGATTATGGCTACAAGCTCCACGGCAAATAAATAACAATTTGTACCATTTTTTAGCCCTTGTGTTTACCAATTACATTTAGAGCCGGACAAGAGTTTAAATGTATCATCACACATAGTGGTACTGTGGATACATAAGGTAATTACATGCCGCGTCCTATAAAATATTGAAAAAGGAAAATATGGGGGACTTTGGACTTTGTAGGCACAAATTGACAAAATACATTTTATGAAAAAATATAACAAGTTTATTGATTTACAAAATATGACATTAAAAGATCACTAAAAACAATTAGACAGTTATGTAATTGGACCAACCAGGTACACTCATTGAAAGGGACCGCCAAATTATTAGTAACATAACATTTAGAGCCGGTTCACACTGGGGCGGCACGACTTTGGGGGCGACTCGGCAAGGCGATCTCAAGACGACTTGAGAGGCGACTTGCAAAATGACTTCTGTATTGAAGTCAATGCAAGTCGCCCCGAGTCGCCCCCAAAGTCGTACAAGAACCTTTTTCTAAGTTGGAGTGACTTACATCGCTCCTATTAGAACTGTTCCATTGAATAGAGCGGAGCGCGACTTGTCAGGTTGCTGAGTCGCCTGACGAGTCGCCCCTGTGTGATCCGGCTCTTAGGAATACTAAAGTCACATTCATTACATTAGGTAATAATAAACAGCAATCATTACTGACCCAAAATTCTCTATTAGTATTGTTAAAATATTTTTTTGAAAATAGATGCACATCATCAGTACATCTCTGTAGCTGCAGCTGCTGTTTTTTTATTTGTATTTAAGGCTCTTCACAACAACCAGCAGGGGGCTGACAGATCAGCTTCCTGCTGATTGCAAAAGTAAAAGAACACATCTTTGTCCATCCTATAGATGTGCATGATCCAGGGAGGAAGCTGCCAAACAAGCTGCTGATTAGGCCTGTGCTTTCAACTCACACTGGAATAAATACCATTTGTAGGTCCAGTACACTACTGGTTTGTTCATTTGGTTGCCAGTCAAGACTGGATGAAGGGGGCACATAGACCGCCGAAACGCGTTAGCTATTTCTTGATCTGTACCCCTGACCTTTAATGGAAAAAAGTCTAGTGAAGCTTAAAGCAGAGCTCCACCCGCGTTTTTTTTTTTTTTTAAAGTCAGCAGCTACTAACACTGTAGCTGCTGACTTTTAATAAGGACACTTACCTGTCCTACTCGCCCGCGATGATGGCTCCCGATGCAGATCGCTCTATCCTGACAGGTCCCGCGCCGCCATCCTCACTAAGGGAAACAGGCAGTGAAGCCTTACAGTATAAAGCGGTATAAGGTGAATACTCAGTTCCCAGAAGGCAGCGCGCCCATTTACCAGAAGACACCGCGAGTAGGAGGGATGAAGAAGATCCCCCTCGGATAAGGAAGAGGAAGATTAGGAACATCCGCATAGCAACAGGTATTTCGGGTGAGTAAAAATGTATTTATTTTTATTTTTTTTAATTTTGCTGCATTTTCGTGTATTTTTTTTTTCAGGGTGGAACTCCGCTTTAAGGATCTACAGTGGGATACTGTGAGTTAAACTGGAAGATCTACAGCAGGATACTGTGAGAGAAGTGGTTGTTATAGGAGACAGCGGTTGCTACAAGATACAGATTGCTGCATTCAACTTAAAGGCCCTCATTCAGTTCTATTTTTGTCTGCAGAGTTTGCCTTAATTGCTATACACCTAAGGGTGTCCTGTGCCCTAAACCCTCTCTCCCCAATGTTCCTGTTAAGAGAAATAAAACTCTCTCTTTGTTCATTGTTACAAAAGTGACTGGCGCCCAATCTTTTCACCTTGCACCACACCCACTATGCCTAGTAACCTGCATCCTGAGGAAGAATGTCAGTTCTCCCTGGCTCTGGGGACCATCAGGTCCTTGGAAGTTGGGGAGACCGCTGCATATATTTTAAATATATGCTCACACACCACCTTATGGGACTATCTTTGTTTTCACTGCTTCCAGCTTCAAGGTAAGGTATTCATGACATCAGACTTAAAATTATGAAAGTGTCAACTCAGGGACTGTAGGCAAGTAATACTACAATGGTTTTGTTGATTGCGTGGAATTCTACTTGAAAATTGCACTTTTCTGTAAATGACGATATCGGAATGAAATACAAGAAAAGGTGAAGCAATAAAAAGCGATGTTTGCAGAACCTACTCAGCTCTCTAAATATAAGATGTATTATTTTTCTGGAAAATACAATGAAGCTGCACACTCTGCCTCATTCCTGCCCAGAAGGTTGCTCACGCGGAATTGAGCAAGGACAGAGAAAGAGATTATCCGCTGGTTAGGTAAAGGTGAATTAAAATACAATGACAAATGGGTCAGCTAGCAGCAGCACGTGGGAATGGCGCTAGAACGCTACAGCGGGTAGGAAAAATGGGAGCTGAGAGACAGAGTTATCAATCAACGGGTGCACATGAACAAACACACAATCACAATGGATGGATGGGGTCTTCCACATATTAGGTTGTAGTGTGTAATTGGCAAGCAGCAAATATCTCCATTGAAATTTTTTGTCTCAGTCTTTTACAGGTAGTGCTACCAAATAGAAGTCTCACTCTTTAACCAACGTCTGCTAAGCAGCCGTCTAATTCTTGAGCAGTCAATATTATCGAACAGCAGTCTCATCCTTCACTGGGTAGTGGTACTAATATCACACAATGGTCTTATTCTTAAGCCATTACTAGAGTTATTCCCATTCGTTAGCAGACTCTTGTGTCAAACAGCTGCCTCATTCTTCCATGGACACTATCAAACATCATTCTCATTCTTCAACATTAATAGTCGGCAGGAAATGTTAAAAACTCCATTGTGCAGCCAGTCACTATTATTAGGCAAAAATCGAATTGACCAGTATCCATGAGTACATTCTTTCTCTCCATCTGTCTGTTACCATAAGGTTGCCTAATTGAACAGCAATCTTTTCATCAAGTTTCCTGAGACCAGCTTTTCTTAACCTTTATAGCACAGAGGAACTCTTAAAATTATTTTTAGGTTTCAGGGAACTCTTGGTAATAATTACTGTATCCGATGCTCACAGTACATTTGTGTGAATAGTAAGTTAATATATAGGCAACAAATAAAAAGCATACGTAGCATGGCATGCTTGGCATATTTGACACCCAGGGCTATATGACAATCATTTTCTGTAAAAAAGATGATATGAAAAGAATAATAATGGCCAGAAAACATACAATGGCTGCAAATTGTAAAGTACCCTCACTTTGGTAATGAGTGGTAAATTGCTCCCTAATATGTTAATCTGTGACATGCCTACTTACATTGGTGGTCAGTGGGAAGAATGCACCTTAGGTTGTTGGTCAGAGGGAAGAATGCTCTTTACATTGGTGATCAGGAAGAATATCCTCTTACTTTGGGTGTCAGTGAGAAGAATGCTCCTTACATTGCCATTGTGAATGCCACTGGGAAGAATGCTCTTACACTGGTGACCAGTCGAAAGAATGCCTCTTAGGCCCCTTTCACACGGACGGACCGTTCAGGTCCACCTGTCAGTTTTGTCGGCGGACCTGAATGGGAGCTCCATGTAAGCCTATGGAGCGACGGATGTCAGCGGTGACATGTCCACTGACATCCGACCCTCTCCGATCCGCTAAAATCAGACGTATGGCGATACGTCGCCATCCGTCCATGGCGGATCGGGCGAGATCTAATGAAAACGAACATGCTGTCCGTTTTCGTCCGATCTCTCCATAGGAGACAGCGGCGCTCGACAAGCCGCTCCCCACTCAGTGAGCAGAGAGGGACCTGTCATCCGCCGGCTCAGCGGAGATCAACGGAGAGATTTCCCACTGAGCTGACGGAAGCTAGCGGACTCCGTGGTAACGGAGTCTGCCTCGTGTGAATGAGGCCTTATACTTGTCATTAGCAGGATGTATGCCCTTTATGTTTGTTGTCAGCGGGAACAATGCCACTTACATTGGTGTAAAAACAAAAGCAAAAAGCAAGGTATATAGTGCAGTAATTCAAACCATTTATACAAAAATATATCTAATAAAACCTCACTCACAAAGATAGGGTGCAGAGCAGCAGCAGCTAAGAGGATCTTAGCCCTGGCCATGGGTAGAGTCGATGTACCTCAGGCAGCCTTAGATTGGAGCCGCTCCGATGTTGAGAGGAACGGCCAAACATCTGCTCGCCAGGAGTGTGAGTCTCAGCTGTTTACTGTTTAGTCACTGGAACTACCTTGGGTTTTATGAATGGATGTTCTAAACTTGATGGAAGATCTGTATTTATTGTACCTGTACTTACTGCCTTTTTCTCAATTTATTTTTATTATTGTTTCTTAAGTTATACTGGCACTTGTTCATTTTTTGCTTATTTCCAATCTATTGCTGAGCACTTGGGAATATTGGTTTGCTATCCTTACATTGGTGGTCAGTGTGAAGAATGCTTTTACATTGGTGGTCAGTGTGAAGAATGCTTTTACATTGGTGGCCCGTGTGAAGAATGCTTTTACATTGGTGATCAGTGTGAAGAATGCTTTTACATTGGTGGCCAGTGTGGAGAATGCTTTTACATTGGTGGCCAGTGCGAAGAATGCTTTTACATTGGTGGCCAGTGTGAAGAATCCTTTTACATTGGTGGCCAGTGTGAAGAATGCTTTTACATTGGTGGCCCGTGTGAAGAATGCTTTTACATTGGTAGCCAGTGTGAAGAATGCTTTTACATTGGTAGCCAGTGTGAAGAATGCTTTTACATTGGTGGCCCGTGTGAAGAATGCTTTTACATTGGTGGCCCGTGTGAAGAATGCTTTTACATTGGTGGCCCGTGTGAAGAATGCTTTTACATTGGTAGCCAGTGTGAAGAATGCTTTTACATTGGTAGCCAGTGTGAAGAATGCTTTTACATTGGTGGCCCGTGTGAAGAATGCTTTTACATTGGTGGCCCGTGTGAAGAATGCTTTTACATTGGTGGCCCGTGTGAAGAATGCTTTTACATTGGTAGCCAGTGTGAAGAATGCTTTTACATTGGTGGCCCGTGTGAAGAATGCTTTTACATTGGTGGCCCGTGTGAAGAATGCTTTTACATTGGTGGCCCGTGTGAAGAATGCTTTTACATTGGTAGCCAGTGTGAAGAATGCTTTTACATTGGTGGCCCGTGTGAAGAATGCTTTTACATTGGTGGCCCGTGTGAAGAATGCTTTTACATTGGTGGCCAGTGTGAAGAATGCTTTTACATTGGTGGTCAGTGTGAAGAATGATTTTACATTGGTGGTCAGTGTGAAGAATGCTTTTACATTGGTGGTCAGTGTGAAGAATGCTTTTACATTGGTAGCCAGTGTGAAGAATGCTTTTACATTGGTGGCCCGTGTGAAGAATGCTTTTACATTGGTGGCCCGTGTGAAAAATGCTTTTACATTGGTGGCCAGTGTGAAGAATGCTTTTACATTGGTGGTCAGTGTGAAGAATGCTTTTACATTGGTGGTCAGTGTGAAGAATGCTTTTACATTGGTGGTCAGTGTGAAGAATGCTTTTACATTGGTAGCCAGTGTGAAGAATGCTTCTACATTGGTGGCCCGTGTGAAGAATGCCCATTACATTGGTGGTCAGTAGGAACAATACCCCCTTACATATAGCTAAAAATATCATTGATGTCAGCTGTTACATACTGGAGGGTCAGAAATCGCTAATTGCTCAAGAAACCTCTGGAAACATCTGGGGAAAGGTCATCTGCAACCAATACACCACTGTAGCACTACCCCCGCAGGGGCTGCAGATGACTGGTTTCTCTACTCCTGCACAGCCAGACGACAAGCATTTTCCCCTCTCATCCAGACACGAGGAACAGTCTTTGAGCTTTGTTTTTTTAGGAGTAATAACTTGGATGGGGAATAGGTATTATGGGATGCCCAGCTTGACTAAAACAATAACCAGGGACAACTTCCTCCCTATATAAACGATCTTGAACTGTCCTACTTCCCGGACACTGATAGTCTCTGAAGATGAAATGCAAAAGCCCCTTAAAGGACTAGGAACTCTCAGTCGCTTAGAAAGTACCACTTGGTGTACTAAGCAGCATACTGGAGTATCTCCCACTCCACCGTAGGAGCTACTGTCTGCAGAACTACCAGCCTACCTGGCTGCTTCTCCACCAGCCCACTCGGCTGCTCTGACTCTGCCACTTTTAATGTCACTGGTACAGAAAGGGAATGAAAATTCAACAGTTCTTAGTTGCCACCAGAGCAGAAATAGTGGAAATTTTCCAATGGTGACACTTGACCGTGACACGTGTACCAGTGACAACAATCTAATAGGGTAATATTTACTTACTTTGGAGCGAGTTTTGGCCTACTTTCTGTTCTGTCTCTGAGACAAGGAAAAGGAAATCTCCACAAAGGGACACAAAAAAAAAGAAGAAAAAAATAAAGCTGACAGGGGTCATTACTCTGTACATTGTAGTTAAGTAAACAACTTTTTGTTGATGGTGTACTATTGTCAGCACACCTCTGCATTCCACCAAATCCGAGACAGAGAGTGTCAAGGTGAGTTGTTGTCCTGGTGGCTTTAGTTTCTTCAAACTAACATTTTGTATTTGTTTTGATGACATCTTCTACACCAAATACTGACAGCGGTAGTTAAATTGTGTTCCTACGTGAAATTATTCTTTGTGTGAGATGCTCTTTGTTCTCCAGAATAAATTCATTGTTTTTCATTAAAAAGAGGTTTTATTACTTCACAGTCTTCCATTTATTGTGCTCCTTTTGTTTATGACACGTGGCGTTGGAGTATGAGGAACAATGCTCAAGACTTCTGAGCTTTCCATTGTGGTCGGTGTTTCTTGTCACTTACAAACCAAAATCAACCATGGAAAGAAGAAGCGCAATATGTTAGAATAACATCGCTCTCTGATTCTCTTCTCCCACATCTCCTCTAAAGCACAGCCTTGTGAGTAGACTGGAACAAATAACTCCCAGGACTCAGAATTACACAACGTTACTTTTTCATCTCAGCACTTTCTATGTGAACTTTCTTCTTCTGCCGCTCTTCTTTACACCCTCCATTTCCCATGTTTCTCTTTTTATGTCTGCTCCCTGCACAGCGCTGCAGAATATGTTTGCATAACAGAAATGAAAGGTACTGAAAACAAACCTTCTTCCATTTTGGTAAATTGGCCACAGAACTGTAAACTCAGGAGCTCCAAATCCTCATTTTCTATACGGCAATGAATTTTGACCTGTGAAAATTGAGGCCAACAGAAAGAAGGAGCCACACCATACAGAATCACATGAGATGAAGCTCCACTTTGGAAACCCCCTAAATCTGGCTGCAAGTGATTTTATGCATCACACATGAAATATGGTCATGACAATTCAGTTGAGTATTGATGTCATACTACAATGTTCTGATAAAAAGTCTGATTTAGGGCCCATTCATATCCAAATTACCAAAAGTATTGGGACACCTTCCTTTACACGCACATGAACTTTAACCACTTCCCTACCGCCCATAGTCATATAACGTCCACAGATGGGATCTCCCATCCTGGGTGGACGTCATATGACGTCCTCGGCTTTGTGGGGGGATATCTGAATGATGCCTGCAGCTAAATTCATTCAGATATCCTTTTCTTGTGCCGGCGATTCTGCGCACCATAAGAACGATCATAGTGGCGGTTCCACCGCTTGATCGTTCTTATAGGCGGCGGGAGGGGACATCCCCCCCCCTCCTGCCGCCATCCGGTGCTTCTCCGGGCTCTCCCGTGCCATCGGGGACCCGGAGAGAATCGTCCGGCGCCGGTGGTGGGTCATGTGACGAGCATAGAGATGACTGGTGACCAGATGGTCACCAGTCATCTCTATGATCGTCGGAGGCCCGGGTTCGATGTGATGACGTCACGCCCGGGTCCTCAGATGTAAACAAAGCCGCCATTGCGGCTAGTAAGTATGAGATCAGTGAAAAAAAATTCACGATCTCATGCTTTCCAGCCTGGAGGAGAGATGTGGGGCCTTATTGATCCCGCATCTCTCAATAAAGAGGACCTGTCACACACATTCCTATTACAAGGGATATTTACATTCCTTGTAATAGGAATAAAAGTGATAAAAAAAAAAAGTTAAATAAGTGTAAAAAATAAATAAAATAGGTAAAATAAAATAAAAAATAATAAAAAAATAATTAAAAATGCCCCTGTCCCCCATAGCTCGCGATCAGAAGCGAATGCATACGTAAGTCCCGCCCACATATTTAAACGCCGTTCAAACCACATGGAGGAACTTGACTGGTCTGACCTGAACCCGATAGAACACCTTTGGGATGAATTAGAGGCCTTCTCATCCACATCAGTGCCTGACCTTACAAATGTGCTTCTGGAAGAATGGTCAAATATTCCCATAGACAGATTCCTAAACCTTGTGGACAGCCTTCCCAGAAGAGTTGAAGCTGTTATAGCTGCAAAGAGTGGGCCAACTCAATATTGAACCCTACGGACTAAGACTGGGATGCCATTATACTTTGTGTGTAAAGGCAGGCGTCCCAACACTTTTGGTAATATAGTGTACGTTTACATACAATATGCGCTTAAACAATACACAATAACACATGGTATATGTGCAGCTCATCAATTAATGAATGGCATCCCAATGCGCTTATACCATAAAAAAAAAGAAAAGAAAAGGCTTTGCACTGTAACATTTGTGGGAGTGATGGGAAATCTTTCTAATAGGGACACAAACACAAAAAAATATATAGGGATAGAACTTTATTAATTACAGGTACTTATATAGCACCTTCAATTTACGCAGCACTTTACACATATATTGTACATTTACATCAATCTCTGCCCTTAAGAAGCTTACAATCTAAGGTCCCTAATTCACATTCATACATACAGGGGGAAATTTAGACAGGAGCCAATTAACCTACCAGTGCATCCTGGGAGTGTAGGAGGAAACCTATGCATGCACAGGGAGAAAGTGCAAACCCAAGGTAGATGGTGCTATCGTTGGGATTTGAACCAGTGACCTTAGTGCTGCTAGGTGGAAGTACTAACCATTTAGCCCCTCCGCTGCTCTGTGGAGACAACTACTCCCCTATCTTTTGTCCAGGTGTCACAGAGCAAGGAAGTGAGTGAAAATATCCCCAATGGGATCACAGATGCAAACAAAAAAGGAACTCTTTGCTATTTTATCCAAAGCTAAAATATGTATATATATATATATATATATATATATATATATATATATATATATATATATATATATATATTTATATTACTTTGTATAATTTGCAACTTCTAGGAAAACTGAGTTAAAGTGGATGTAAACCCCAAAAATACAGTATAGGATTTCATGTCATCTGTGCCCAGTCTTGCCACGAAAGATGTTAATCCAGTTCTGAGCAATCCTCTTTTTCTTTTTTCAGTGAGATAAAAACAGACAGAGAAATAGGAGTCTGTTTCTCGCCCTTGCTGTAAGTGACAGGTGATTTCCTTATCTCATGCACGAGCCTGAGAGAGACATTCTGTGTACTTCAGATCCCCTCTTCCTTTCTTCTCCAGCTTTCCCAGGATTGGCTGCTCCACACCTCAGCATGATTGGGCATGCTGAAGTCATGTGGTGACCTTTCTGGGTTTTGATTCGATATTAGTGATCATAGCAGAAGTTCAGTGTAAGAAATACACAGGAGAAAATGCATGTTGACAAGGGGAGTGTAGAGGTGGGCGGGGATTCTACTGACATCATGACTCCACCCACCGAGCTCCAGACAACAGACCCATCCACAAAATCTGCAGTTTTTTGGGTCTCTATAAGGATATGCATGCAGAAGGCATGTATAGCCTTATAGATAACCACTATGGCAGTAGTTTAGAAAGGATGAGAATGGGTTTACATCCACTTTAATGTTTGCTGTAAGTGAGAAGGTGTATTGTTAGAATTTAGACCCCTTTCACATTGGGGCCGCCCGTGCGTTTTACCCCTGTTTAAGCGTCGCTTTTCAGCCGCAAGCGGGGCGCTTTTAGTCCCCCGCTAGCGGCCGAAGAAAGGGTTAAAAATGCCTTCGGAAGCGCTGCTCATTCAAACTGCCCCAAAGATGCTGCTTGCAGGACATTTTCTAACATTCCGCAGTGTGAGAGAACTCAGACTTTCACATTCGGGTGGCATGGGAGGCAGTTTTCAGGCACTTTACAGGCTTTATTTCTAGCGCTAAAATGCCTGAAAACTGCCTTAGTGTGAAAGTGCTTTAAATCAGTATAGAATTTACTCTGATACACCTTTAACAATCGCTACATCACAGCATGCAATAAAACAAAACAGTGATTACATGTTATTCAATCAGTACCTTACAGATTTTTACAAAAACAATGTAAATATCTTTTTATTACACATAACAAAGCATACTACATTTTCCCAAAGCCATACAAACATTTCCTCTTTCCTTTATATTTGTAAAAGCACTATTCAGTTATATTGAACCCTTCATATAATATAAAGGGCTACCTTAGCAATATTGCCTATAAGTACAGATATGTCAACTTATTATTCCAGCATAAACTTTAAATCACACTCTCATGGCTTTAGCCTAAAGCCTCTGGTTCCAATGTGAGGCTGGAGTGTTGACAAAGATGCACCCTGATCCCCTGTTGGGGACAAATTCTGCTCATCGAGCGGCGGGACATGCTCCCGGGTCTCATCATCAGCTCCACCACTAATACCTCCTCCAAATCACTCCTCCTTGGGCTTTGCTGCTTAACTGCAGACAGGAAACAGGAACTTTATTACAGAGAAACTACATAGAGTTTATCGTAGATGCAGCTGCAAACTAACAAACACTGCCATCTACCGGTTGAAGAATATATCTCTACTGTGAATACTGATGTACAGTAGTTGTTACACAAAATTCTGTATTCCAACAAGTGTGCATGGGTTTTATGCATGTAACTGCTTTCTATGGGCAGGTGTGTGCAGCAGCATTCCGTACAGCCTTCTTGCTCTTCTTGCGGCCTTATGCATGATCTCTAACATAAAGCAGTCAGGCAGCAGTGGTGTTGTTGAAGAAAACGCTAGACTAAAGCCCCATACGGTTGGACTTCCATCTGACTTTTCCGTGTTTTTTTGGTCCGAACGGAGTTGGTCGAGAACACCCATAGCATACACACGCTCGGACTTTTCTGCAAACTTTCCCAAAACTTTTTGCAACATCACGTGGTTTTTCTGCTCTTTTCTGCTCTTTACCGCCACCCTTTGGTCAACTTCTGCTATTGTTGGTTGATTTTAACATTAGTTGTTTTGTCCATCGGACAAAAGGCCGATGGTTTTCTGTACACACGGTCGGACTTTGCTCCATCGGACTTTTGTTGGGCAAAAGTTTGTCCATTTGCAGACCCAACTTTTGTCCGATGAAAACAAGAAAAAAGCAAAAGTTTGTCCGATGGAGCGTACACACGGTCGGATTGTTGGTCCAACTTGCTCAAAATGAAGTTTGTTGGCCAAAAGTCCGACCGTGTGTACGGGGCTTTAGATGTCAAGTCACAAAGGCTGTGCAATGAGTGCTGCAAAAAGCAATCAAGCCACTGTTGATATGCTGCAAGAACACTTTGTACTGGCAACTTTGTAATAGTTATACAAGTGACATTCTGGGGTACATGGTCATGGCTGAGAGACAGTCCCAACGTTTTTCAAGGTATACTATAAAAATAGCCTGAAACTAGACTTTAAATTGCTGGTTGGAGCTGCTCCTTAAATATATGATAAAAGTAAAAAAAAAAAAGAAAAAAGGATAATCTTTTTTAAAAACAAATTGCGTTGGAGATGACCTCATTGTCCTGCAGTCACCCTGTACCTTAAACAGATGACCATGTGGTCCGCAAACACACTGATACAAAATCATTATTTTTATTCTCACTGGCATCCTAAATACATTCCAGTGTGTCCCCTCTGTTTTCCAGGAGACGCTGACAGCTACACATAGAACAACATTCTAAACTGTTACCATACAAGAGTCAAACCATTTGCTAGCACTGTACTACAAAAGCTAATGCATGCTAACCATGAACCCAGGGACATGTGCCCATGCTATTACGGACTTGAGGATTTCATCAGCTAGAATCAAATAATTGACAGATAATGGATTTCTCATCAGAGACACACAAATAACAGCAATGTGATGTATTAAGTAGACAGAAGGATTGGATTAAATTCTCTATCTCTGGAATAAAAATGCATTATAAGGGAAAAGCCTGAATAAAATAAGTCATGGGAATTTATCTGGGAAACACTTAAAAAATATTTATGATGGATTTTATGCCCAGGCCTGAGACGGCAGAGTGACAAATATTTATTTATGCGCGGGGGGACTATCATCCAATGGGATTGCGGAAAGGAGAGGGAGAAACGCATCAGCTGACAGAAGCCTGTGATAAGCGACTGACAGATTCCCCTGTAATCAGCAATACGCATGCCATCGGACTGACACATGTCACATATATGGTGCTGGGAAAATACTGATGAGCTGCCACCAGGATAGATTGAAGGCTAATGTAAGGTTATGTCAAAATAAGAACAGAATTATTATTTTAGGAGAGGATGGTAAAAGCAACATATTAATAAATACAAAAATTGAGAATGTAATGCCTTGTACACACGGTAGTTTTTTCCGATGAAAAAAGTCAGATCGTGTTTGGGCCCCATCTGACTTTTTTTCCATCGGTGTTAAAAAATAGAACATGTTTTACATTTTTCCGATTGGAAAAAAAAACGATAGGAAGTTCTGATCGTCTGTGTGGAACTCCAACGGACAAAAAACCCACACATGCTCAGAATCAAGTTGACGCATGCTCAGAAGCATTGAACTTCATTTTTCTCGGCTCGTCTGAGTGTTTTACGTCACAGCGTTTTGGACGGTCGGAATTTTGCCTGATGGTGTGTAGGCAAGACTGATGAAAGTCAGCTTCATCGGAATTCCGACAGAAAATTCCATCGGATTTTATTCCATCGGAAATCCGATCGTGTGTACAGGGCATCATTAAACAATGTTCAAGCACAGCTTCTTTGTCGAATATATAGCATAGGGGACATTAAGGATTCCAGTTACAAAGCATAGCTATGGCATTATAGACATACCCCTGTTGATGCAGCACATTTCCTGTGTTAAGGCAGCCCACGGGATGGCAGTATACCTTAATACACTAAAAGACACACAGGCGGCATTTTCGGCAACGTAATGCACAGCTAACCATGCCATTCTAAATTATTGGCACCACAACGCAACCAACATATAATACATCACAATGATGCACGGTAAAACGCGTGTTACCACAATAGTGTGGATGAGGAATAAATGGCTGAAATAACTAATTCATTGTTTTAGAAAAGAATCAGTTTCCCCGAACTGCTGTTTTCAAAGCAATAACCAATAGGATCTGATTGTTATAAACCTGGAAATGATCAGAGCTGAGCACGTCCAGGTTCATTGATCTCCATCCTGACAATGGCTGTGGGTGTCTTCGCCTCAAGAGAATACAGGTGAGCCTCAGGCACATGGGTTTAGGAGTTATTGAGGGTAATTGGCACTTGTTCTGACTAAGAGAACAAGTGGAAATTACCCTCAATAACTCCTAATCCCATGTGCCTGAGGCTCACCCGTATTCTCTTGAGGCCAACACATACACAGCCAGTGTCAGGATGGAGATCAATGAACCCGGAAGTGCTAAGCTTTGACCATTTCCAGGTTCATAACAATCAGATCCTATTGGTTATTGCTTTGAAAACAGCAAGGTTGGGGACACTGATTATTTTCTAAAACAATTAATTAGTTGTGGTTGCCCTGTGCCCTATTTCAGGCATTTATTGCTCATCCATACTCGACTCATGAATTTGCATTTTTAATACACAGTATAAGGGCAATGACATGCTAAATGACATACAATAATAAAAACAACTGAAAGGCCATATTTGCATGGCTTTTGTTCACTTTAAATGCTCCTGCGGCTTGATGAAATAGAATTTATATCCCCTAACAGTACCATTGAGTTTACAATAGACACATTACAAAGTGGTAGTTTCAGCATTTTTGTGTTGTTTGAAAACGATATTAGACGGTGTAATTCCTCCTTAAATAGTGGCAATAGCCCCAGTAGGAGAAGTACGCTAGCTTCTTCTCATTCCAGATAATTTATCCATTTTACAGAAAAAAAGATTCCACAGGTTCCTTGTTGTAATTAGGAGACTTTTGGCTTGTGCATCAGTTGGAAAGGAGGAGGCAACGTGCGAGCGAGAGAGAAATCACCATAATTAGCTAAGATGATATAATGAACAGGTTTTTCTTTGAGCAAGATTGGGCATCGCTGCTAACCCATAATGGGCACCTAGCGGGGTGATATGTTCAGCCCCCAAACATCACACCAGACAAGACTTCATTATCCAGACCTGACTAATATGACTTTTCATTGTCAGGAACCAGGGAACAGAATATAAAATCTGAACTTTGTGGTGGATGTGTCTGTGCTTCATTAATTTGGATAACTGCTCACTATGCAATAGTCAGAGAGTACTTTCAATTTACGACAAAAACTTTCCCTGCAATGTGCTCTGAAAAGTTCTACACGTGTTACTGTGCAGGACTGTAGCCCCTTATCATATGATTTTGTGCTGTGCCATGTTTCTTTAAGAGGCCACAGTTGGATTTCTCAAAAGACATTTTCAAAAGTAGACAATTATAAACAGATTCTGTGACTACCCAGGGCCCTATTAGGAAAAAGCATTAGTGCCAAGCCCGCCAAGGGAGCACCCCCTCTACACCATTGTAAGTGAGATAACCAGGACTGGTAAGTTTCATTCATAAAGCTGATGCTGCAAGTCCAGGTGCTGACATCCAGGTAATGAAATGCGTTGGGTGGAGTCTGTGCTTGGTGATGTAATTACATACAGAGGAGGTGGAGGCACATGACAGGGAAAACTCTGGAGCAGTCTGTGTGTGCTCCTCTTATAGTTGTTTGAGCAGTTTAGTCTTTATGTTTTGTAAATGTTCACCTACTTTTTGCAGTTTTGGTTGATAAAAAATACTGCGCTATGATTTCCCCTTTCCGTGCCTCGTATGTTCTCTGAGCTTTTGTGTGTAAGAATTCCAGAATGGATGAACAGCGAAGATTATTGATTTAATTGGTCAACTACTATTTTTCATTGGGGTTGTACCTCGGGAGGTGAAAGAGTTTGCATCAACTGAAGGAGAAAAGAATGTAGCTTTAAAAAGCACAAGGATACACTGCATTGGAGTGATATTAAACTCCTAACCTATTTTTCTTTTTCACCAGAGGAGATCCACACATACCTTGGATGAATGTTCTTCTTTGTTAAATCTGTCCCTTTCACCTTTTTTTTTGGCTGGTACACAAGTTGCTCCTCCTGCCTGTTTACGGGTGTCTCCATTAGCTTGTACATGCACTCTCCTGCCTGTTCCCTTTGCCAAGTTGTGTGCATCCATAGACACACAGCTCCCGGCAGGCCACACCCCTGCTCCCCCCACCTCTCAGTAATTTAACTGACAGTAGCAGGAGCCTATCAATCCACTACCTCAGTACCCTCCTCTGCAACCTGGAAGATTAGGGAAGCAGAGCAGATGGTCTAAGAGCCGGCAACCTTGATTATGTACTTCAGGTAAGTGTGTGGAGTCAAAGGGGCAACGAAAGACTGGGGCATTTTTTACCTTATTACAGGAATGCATTAGGGTAAAAACCGCCTAGCATTCAGTATCACGTAAGGTATTAATTTGGGACATTTGCTGATTCTCAGAGATGAAAGGACTTTGAAGTGTGATTTGCACAATTTTGTATTTTTCTCACACTAAGCAACTTATGTTTTGAACATGTATATATTTTCAAGGATTTCTATGGCATTCCCACACATTTCAATGATTTTGTTCATGGTTTTTTACATTTTCTTTTATACCAAGTGCTGATGAAATACATACTTTTATATTAATTCATAATAATTTACAACTAAAGGAAAAACTTTTTTGAATTTTGGATAGAGTGGAGAGGGATTAGAACACTTGCCAGGTTTTTATTACTTTCAAAAAAGGTGTTAAAACAAAAAATGAAAAAAATAATATGAAAAATGAATATCAAAGAAAGTTCCGTGAGTCCACAAGTCACTGGAATGAAATACATTTGCAGGTGTCTTGAACCTTGCAATCACCAACCAAGTCCTCCACCTTGTGAAAACCACCACCAATAATGGATGTGCTCTTACCAGAGAGTGTAATGCAGGGGGGGGGGGGGGGAGTTTGGGACTTTGAATGAGGTTCAAAACAAGGTAGGCGTAAGGTAAAGGAAACATGTTTATTGACATGAAAAAATGTGGTGTACTGTCTGAGTCAATGGGGCTGTACATAAGAACATAATTGTAGTGAACATTGAGGGCACATATTAATATCAACTTGGAAACTCATGACACATGGCATTACATATGAAACATGGACATCAAGGATATACAATGATATCGATCAACAATACATAACAGTATGAAAGGAATGAACCGCTCCCATAGATACAAAAATACACACACATATATCCCTAAAATGGCACAGTGCAGATATAGTAACATGCGATAAAAAGTTGAAATTCATATGTGCTTGTCAATCAGTGGATGGATCGTTGGGGTGACGTAAAAGTGCGTTGGCATCCTAAAATTGCCCGACGCGTTTCGTGTTTGCACACTCATCAGGGGCGGATGCACCCAAATCTAAAAAGATTGAGATATGTTAAAATCTAAGTGGCACTGAGCATAATATGAGGAGAGCATGCATGTAAAATCCAAGGGTTACATACCACAGGTGAATAGTGTGGATGGTAGGGGTAAGTGTGGTTTTGGACCAGAGTCAGCCAGAGGGTGTCAGTCCCGGAAGTTGAGGATAATACGCCAAGTGCAACTGAAAACGCAGGTCCGAGATGGACCAGGAAGGAGATGACCAAAGAGTGTTGACCACCTATTACGGGGGGTCAAAGAAGGCTCATGTATCTCGGAAACTCCATCACCATACGTTATTCAGCATAAAGGAAAACAAAGGAGATCATTCCAAAAAGGCCAAATGGTCAATTGACAATCGTCTTGTCCCAAACCATGGTGTGAGATGGCATGCTCCTTTTGTAAATCACTTCCCCATACTTTGGGCGATGAGGTGACTCAGGGGGCCAGGTTGGACCCAGAATAGACTGACAGCAATGCTCGGCTGTGACCTCTCCCGGGCGCCGTGCTCCCTATAAACAAACAGAACGCGGACACTCCTAGTGGTCGGGGGGGTGTCTGAGTGGAAGGGATCAGGTGTGCAATCTGGGATCAGATGCTCAGGTCTATAGGGAGAAAAGAGGTGGGTAGATGATGCTTTGGATTTCCTGTCAGTGTCCCTGTTGGGGAGATTCATCCTCTTTATTTGTCCTGTTTACCGTTATCTTAAAGAGTGAAAGAAAATCACAAATTTTGGTTGTCACCAGAACAGGAATAGAAGTGTAGTGGCCTCCTCACTCCCCTCTCTGCATCAGCTCGTTTCTCTTCTTGTCTAGGGGTACCTTAGAGGGGAGAGAGCGGGGTCACCATGCCAAGCCTTCACCACATGTGTCCGTGCGGTGTAAGCAAAGTTCCTTCTCTACCTTCGGGTCAGTGTTGTGCACCTGGAGTTACCTTGAACAATGTCCACCAGAAAAGAGCCCCACACCATTAAAGTCCAACACTCCTTTATTCTTCTCGAGTGAACAGCATAATCGGTTAGACTCCCTTAAAGAACAGAACAAACAAGGAGGTGTGGATGTGAGTAGGCCCAGACACAATGAACTCTCCACTTTCCTTCCTGAAAGTGGGCTGAGATCCCCTAGCGAGGGGGAATTTCCTTCCAGGCGGTCTCCGATGGGAGGCTCACCTGTTACTGGCAATCTGCTGCACCCGGTCTTCAAGTGAGGAGCTCCCCCGGTCCATTACGCCTTCTGGATTCGGGTACCCAATCCCTGGGTTCCCTAGGACCTCCTTCCCTCGCGGAACTCAGTGTTGGGCACTGAGCTCCAGACCTCCATCCTAGTACCTCACCCCAGGCTAAAGGTGCCTGGGATGGAACACGACCTCCACTGTCCTCTAGGCCTAGGCCGCCTAGAGGACCGACACGAACCACCGCCCTCAGGCTGAAGGTGCCTGGGACTCGACCCCGTGACAAAGATGGCCGGCCCCTTTATACCCTCTCCCAGCAAGCACGGCGGGTTCCCCGCCCCACCATACCGCTGCCGAGGGAGGACAAAAAGGAGGCACAGCACACAGCAATGGTTCAACCCCAGCCCGAGGCGACAGCGCCACCCACTGGACCGCAAGGAACTGCACATCACTGGTGTCTCTGCCAGTTTGAATTACACCCGGGAAAGTACATACCCACTACAGAAGTGAAATGCTCCAGAGGAGAAACTAGTTCTGGTAACACCCAGGGATGCTCTCATTTTTAAGAGAGATTTCCTCTAACTTCCTGTTTCAGCTATAGGACAGCAAGTGAAGGGAAATCTCCTCAATGAGACACAGATGGCAAAAATGATGGAGATATAACTATCTTTCACACTATAAAAAATTAAAATACGTTTTGCCTTTAATTTTGCCTTAATACAGCTGCTAGTGAATTGTTTTTTTTTTTTGTAGGCCCTATAGCCCTGGTTCACACTGGTGCAATTTGACATGCGATTTGACATGTCAAATCGCATGTCAAATCAGCGAAATTTGCCGCAAATTGCGGCCAATGGCACCGTCCTAATCGGTGCGACGCCGCATTTGCGGCGCTGCACCGATTACAAAAAGTAGTTTTTGTACTACTTTTTGCGATTTCAGCCGCGATTTACATTGACATCTGTTTCAGATGTCTCTGAAATCGAGCTGAAATCGCGACTGACAGGCAGGAGTGAGCCGTGCGAGTTCAGCTGAACTCGCACGGCTCACTCCCGCAGCCCCAGTGTGAACCTGGGTTTAAGAACAGCCAAATAAAGCAGTGTGACAGCAGGAAGGTAAAGTCACCTGGTTGCATCCAGGGGGGTAGATATATTTCTCCCAGATTCAGGCTTTATGCCGACTTATACAACTAGGGAGTTGATGAAGCCCAGCTGAGTCTAGTGGGCTCATGAATGACTCATACCTCTAGGGAGAGTGCTGGGCGTCGTGAGGCAGGGAGTTGATGAGACCAGCTGAAGCTTGTCAGCTCATTTAGGCCTCTATAAGAACTCCCAGCTTCATTAGGTGTTAGCTCATGCCTGGAACCAGACCTGTGTGGACTGTCTAGGGAGAGTGAACCCCTGTGCGGTGAGGCAAAGCCTGTGTGGCTATTTGTTTGGACTTTTACTAAACCAGGGACTTAGGGACTAGGACAGCACTAGGCTGATCCCAGTTGTTAGTTAGGAAACCTGTATGTTTAGTCAGAGGTCAAACTGACCAGGATTTATTTTGTTTATGTTTCTTTTTGGCTTTGCTGTGTTTTTGTCACTGTACATAGAGAAATAAACCGCACCTTTTGATTTTGAAAACCACAACCTCCGTCTGCTGGCCCTGTTTTTGTGTGGGGAGCCCAACCAGGGGGTCACACACACCCTCTACCGAGTTAACCCCCTCACAGCAGCCAAATAAATGCTGGAAGTCAAGGACTAGCCAGATAGATCTTTGACCCTGTAAGAGCAGTCACAGCTTGTTTTGCAATGGATCTCTCAAATCACTGTGGCCCTTGACCCTCTTATGCCTTGTACACACGGTCGGATTTTCCGTCGGAATAAACTCCGATGGGTTTTTCCGCCGGAATTCCGTTCCGTTCTTGCATACACACTGTCACACCAAATTCGTCAAAAACGCAGTGATGTATAAAACTACGACGAGCCGAGAAAAATTAAGTTCAATGCTTCCGAGCATGCGTCAGCTTGATTCTGAGCATGCGTGGTTTTTAGTCCGTCGGAATTGCATCTAGACGAACGAAAAACATGTTCTCTTTCTAAGTCCGTCGGAACTTCCGACATAAAAAGTCTGATGGGGCATACACACGGTCGGAATATCCGATAAAAAAATTCCGTCTGACTTTTTCCATCGGAAATTCCGAGCATGTGTACGCGGCATTATAGTAATCAAAGACACCTTAAAGTGGTTGTAAACCCCCGACCTATTTTTACTATAATAAGGCTTACCTATATGTACTGAAAATATCTCCTAAAGTTACGCCCTTTAGGAGACATTTGCCTTGTAGTGCGCCGATGATGTCATCGGCGTGCCGTTTCTTTCCCAGCATGTGACTGCCGGCTCCCGCACGCATGCACGGGAGTGATGTCATACGGCTCCAGACATTTACAGAGCCAGAGTCCGCGGCCCCGGAAGGAAGAGGGGCGAAGATGGATGCTTCCACCAGCGGGGACATTGTGGGCTTTGTTTGCAGGTAAGTGCCACATACCGGTAATTGGCTAGTATGCTTTTACTTTGCAGGGGAATAAAGAGGAAGAAAAACCGATCAGGGTTTACTTCCTCTTTAAGCTGGCCATAGACAGTTCTAATCTCAGCTGGTTCTCGTCAAAATCTCCAATTACCCCACTTCCGATGACTCTCCAGCAGCAGTAATTGCAGATTTTGATTCAGGTTTTGAGACACTGGCAGCGTATACACTACGATAAACTATAATATTAGTGTTTAGGCTCCCGGTGTTCTTTAAAAACAGCCAATCCTCAAAATCTGAAATTACTGGAGAGTCACCAGAAGTGACGTAATTGGAGATTTTGACAAGTTGGCTCTTTTGACAGAACACCAGCTTTAGTTTGTAGGCAATTGAATCCTTCTTTCAATGTCCAGGAGTATCTTCTACCATGCTCCTCTGTGACATTTCTTTGTTAGCCCAGCTCCCCTCAAGAAGTCATTCTAGTTTCTGTGCAAGTTCTTGGGCCTTCAGCACATACCTCAACCTGAGACAAGGCCCAAGAGGAAATCCTTTACACAGGCCTCCCCCCTGGGAGAGTTGCCAAGCAAAGGAAAGAGTCGTTGAAAGGGGCTCCCAAACAAGTATTCCCCATAGCCATACCTCTGAATAAGCTCCTTAGGGATTTGATATATATTCATAGCTCCCAACTGTCCCTGATTTCGAGCAATGTCCCTCTGTCCCTCATTCCTCCTCATTTGTCCCTCATTTTGGTCTGATCTATATAGATGTATATAAAATGCACTTTTTATCTATCAAAAAGTGTTTCCCAGTGCCAGGGCCGGTGCTACCACTAGGCAAACTAGGCAACTGCCTAGGGCGCACTACTGCCTAGAGGCACCCGGCCGCTGGTTTCCCTCCGCGTCTGTATGCTCTGCAGGCTGCAGCATGCAACTAACTCAGTCTTAGGCAGCTGCTCCGTCCGACCGGTAGTGTAATTAGAGGCAAAGCACAGCATTGGAGCCAGAGCGAGAGGAAACAGAGCCGATGCTTCCTGTATAGCGCCGCCTCCTGTCACATGGGCAGGGCAAAGGGGGTGGAGTCAAGGGTGGAGCCATTGGGATGGCAAAATGAGGTTTCACCTAGGGTGTCAAAAATCCTTGCACCAGCCCTGCCCAGTGCTAAACCTTTCATCTGATTTCTAAATTGCTGCATTTGTAAATTCCAAAAGCCAATATAAAGGAATAGTAGTGATAACAAAAAGCACTTGTGGGTTTAAGTAATCTTGTTTTTTTGCACAACTCTCCTTTAAGGGGGCGTGGCAGGGGGTGTGTCCTATGCCTACATACTTTTGCTGATAGGTGTCCCTCATTCCCATCTCAAAAAGTTGGGAGGTGTGTATATTCCTAACGCAGGAAGTTGATTCTCCTGCACTGATTACTGGAGCCGTCTTCCAGCAACAAGTGGAAACCAATCAACCCCCACCCCTGATCCAAGGGTAGACATGCAGAGCCCAGAATATGGACATAACTGTTCAAGCTGGATACAGCCTAGCAACAATACACACTAAGTTTAGCTAGTGACACAACAGCATTAGGGCAGAGTCCCTACACACATGAGCACTAAGGTACCACTGATTGGCTCCTAGTGCTGCTTCTCCCTCCCCCAGTCTGAGCTCTACTATGCAGGTACGCAAAAGGCTGATACAAGGTCAAATTCAGGCAGATGCACTGCTTGTGTTAAAAAAAAAAAACATTTAATAAAGTATTAATGAATAGAGAGCTGCATTAATGTGTGCCTTTTATATCGGTCTGGAGTATAATAGTATGATAGGGATCAATAATTTGAAGTCTGGAGCACCTTCACGGCACCTTGGCAGTGTTCTGACAATGCTGCTTCTGTGAAAATGTCCAATAACTGTGTGAATGTTAATTCTGCATTATTCAAAGTACACCGTGTTCTCCTACATCTGTTTTTAAGCACAGGTGTGTGTGTTTGATTAAACACAAATCAAATGCTCCGTTCACGGTTCACAGACCTCGGAGAGCGCAACGCCTGCGTGTTTGCATGGTGCTGCTGAGAATTGCGGTTGCCGGGCTGCTTATTTGCATTTGTTCGGAGTATTTCAGCCCCAAAATACCCAATAATAAGTTCCACCCAGGGCCCGCTGTCCCTCATCCGTTTTCCATTTCTGAGGAAATGCAGCATCTTGAGCTGAGCAGGCCCGAGGATTATGGCTTATAAATTCTCTAGCAGGCCCCAGACTGGGCCTGCTCCCAGTGAGCACGGCACGCAGCTGGATATAAAATATGATTTGCATGAAGCTAATGTATTGAGTAAATTGAAAGCGAGAAGAGCAGCTGCTGTTTTTCATTAGAGCCATGCTGGCATTTCAGGGGAGGGGATGGGTTAGACCAGGACTAGAAGTGGGCTGCGTGAACGCACATGGAGGGTATCAATGGAAGCAGGTGGGGGGCGAACAGCTGGGTTCATGGCCTGTACTGAAGATTTGCGCTGTCCAGATTCGGAATTTGGAGGGGGGGGGTGCGAGTTTTAACCTATGTCGTTCACCAGGGCTGCGAGTCTCCATGGTGATATGATCAGCACTTACCTGGCAAGATTTAATCAGGACCCCCGATGTGAAAAAAAAAACATTATGAACTAAACACGCAAAGTGTAGCTTGCAGGCGGGGGACTGATTAAAGAACGCAAACAGCAACTGCATCATGCAAATGTCTCTGTAAAAATATTTGACTGTATACAGGAGGGAAGGTTCACACCACATGAGGATCGACCAGCAGGATGTAAATCTGATGGGTTGGAGTATCGTCAATCTATTGCGGTCTTTCTTTGATTAAGCATAAGATAATCTTGTGAATTCTGCTACAGAGAGAGTAACATGACCTGCCAACAGGATAATTAATTCAGATCGAAAAATGATCCAGCGGGGTTTACCCACACCGGATGGAGCCAATAAAACCTGTGCAATACTTCATTTTATGATAGCTACTATGGAACTCCAGACAAAGCGTTTTGTATACTTAGGCTGCGTACACACGACCGGTTTTCTCGGCAAAAAACGACAAGAAAACTGCCAGGAGAGCTTTCTTGCTGAGAAAACCGGCTGTGTGTACACGAGTTTCAGTTTTCTCATCAAGAAAACTGCCCAGATTCTCGACGAGAAAAAAGCAGACCTGCGGTCTTTTTTCTCATCGAGAATCTCGTCGGCCAGTTTCTCGACGAGAAACGCGAGCGTGTGTACACTTACCTGTCGCCGTGGAAACCCGCGCATGCTCGAAATTACTTAGACGCATGCGCGGTAGCTTCCTAGGCATAGGGTGTAGCAAGATGGCGGCGACGGCATTGAATGTGACGAGCGCACGCTCGTCGTAGTCGATGACGTCACCGCGTTCGTGCCATTCAAAAGAACAGCGGTTCTTTTGAATCGTATGTGTGTACACTCGGCCGGGACAAGTTTCTTGTCAAGATTCTCGTCAGGAAAAACAACGTTTTTTTTCCTGACGAGAATCTCGGCCATGTGTACGAGGCTTTAGAGTTGCACTGGTGTACCGGCTCCTCTCCTGTACTGACATTACATACTGTAATTTCACTGCACACTGTGAGCTTCTCACAATGTGCGTTAGAAGCTACAGCAAGTCAGAACTCCTCTTTCTTTTTCCTCCTCAGCCTGACTGTCTCTAGCCCTCCCATTTCATTCATTCAATTTCAGTCTTTCACTCATAGAGGCTTGGCATCCCAGATGGGTGTTACCTAGGGTGGACTGCATGCAAAGCAGCAAGCGTAGAATGCCATGATCTGTCTGAATTGCATAGAGAAGCACAGACACCCACCTGTTATTTATTACATGCAGACAGACGCAGCCTCTGTCATTCTTTGAATGGGCTTCCTTGTTACAGCTGTTAGCATACAACTGTATGCTAACAGCTGTGGCAAGGAAGCCTGTTCACATGTAATCACTAATGGGGTAATTACCTGTGGTTTAGGGACAGATGATCGGCCCTGGATGCAAAATGATCTTTGTAGAAAGGGGTTAACCACCTCTCTTTCCCCTTTATAGGTAAATTTTTCTCCACATCCTGTCCAATTAATTGGAGCCACCAGTAGAGGAAATGCAGGGAAAAACTTCACTGGGGACCCAGAAAGCAATAAAAGCTGGAGTTTCAACCCTTCCTCATTCCAAGAACGACTCTAAATATACTGTATGTTCGGCTTTAAATCAACTGGAAGATTCTTGTATCTCAACACGTATCACAGATGAATAGAAATTCCAGCACTCACAGCAGGAAACTTTGTTGTAACTCAACTGGATACAAATACAAACATTCGTAAAAGCTAGTGGCCTTTCTTGAATCCCCAAGTGCAATTTATCACTATTTATCTTGGCTTCGTATATATAGTAATTACAGAGGACCCGTCTTCAGATTTTTTATTTTCACGTTGAAGAGATATTAAAGGTTAAGTTGACCTTTTTTTTTTTTAGAATCCAGATCACCTATGTACCAATATACCATTAATGTACCTCGGTTGCAGAAAAAAAAAAGCTTTCTTTGATTTGAGAACAAGGCCTTACCTTAGCCCTTGTTGTATTTCTTAGAAAGCTTCAGAGGCTCTCTGGCATCGAATTGAGACAGAGAAATCAGGAAGACACAGGAAGGAGTTTAACAGCAGACCTCATTAGGACACACCCTTCACCCATCAACTACGTTTTCACAGCATCCCCGGCATTTCTCCACACGTGCATTTTTTTTTAAAATTATCTTTATTGAGCTTTTGTATTGAAAGGTACAAAACAAAGCCTATTGGGCATACCCACAAAAAAAAAACAGGAAGGCGCAAAAAACCCCCCAAAAAACAAGGCAATTGTTGACAACCAATATTCATCCGAAGTACTGCTCATAAGTAACTGTGGAATCAGAAAGGGTAGTGGGTGGGCAGACTTACTCCACTAAGTAGGCCAAACTCTAGGGTGAAGGAAAGAGGAAAAAATGGTATGAGGCAAGTCCCCCGGAAGCATCGCCTGTGGGGACAGTTGTGGAAGAATCAATCCAGATATCCCAAATTTTTGGAAAACCTTTGTGGACAACCCCTAGACCCATACGTGTATTTGTACAATGGTACAGCTGAATTAACCAGATTTTTTCAAAAGTTAAGTGTTGGCGCTGTTGGCGATTTCCATTTAGGCAGAATGGCTTTGCGAGTATAAAATCACAATATACCTATTAGCGTTCTCATTGCTTGGGACATGGCCAATAAGTGTACTAAGCCTAGAATGCAGACATCCACCGTCAGTGGCACAGATATTAAGGTACTGTACATTTGTGCATACACTCAGAGACTTCCTTCCAAAAGGATTGGACCCTCAGACACAGCCAGAGAACATGGATAAAAGGTGATGGGTCCTCCGAAGATCGCCAACACGTGGCCGGGAGGGTTGGGTAGATCCTATGCAACTTCTGCGGTGTAGCATAAACCCTATGAAGTATCTTGAACCCAATTGCACTTTCAGTGTCATAAATTGTTAACGGCACACCAAACACAGAAGCAAACACACATTTTGCCACATGAAAAAACAGGTGACAAACGCAGTAACAATTGTGCAACTCGCACCACGCCAAAATGTCCCATGAGATACCTTGCTACATGTAGCACAGCCCATTGAAATCAATAGGCTGACCTATGTTTGTCACTGCAAAAATTAGCCAAAAAACATGTGCTACCACTACTCTAGGTGTGAATGGGGCCTGAAAGTGCAATTGGTGCGTTTCCACAAGAACAATGCGGCTCCATTCACATCTGGGTTTTTCCAAATGCATGGAAACTGCACAGAAAATGCACGATTTTCCATGCGCTTCAAAAACTCTGCAAATATGCATCGTGCTTGTGTTGTAATTACATGTTAAAGGCTTCCCAAGTGCAGCAAACACATTAAAAAAATGTGGAAACGCACCATGCTCCGCTCCAAAAAAAAGTTCTGGAGCTTCTCTGGGACGATTGTTACATGTAGGGCAACCCATTCAAGTGAATGGGCTGCCATATGCTTGACAAGTAGGCTTGTGCAATTCGTTTCGTAACGAATCGAAATTCGTCTGAATTTAGCAACTTTCGGACATTCGGAAGCATTCGAATTTCCGAACAAAGCAATTACGAATAAAACCGAATCTGAAAAAAAATTATATCACAAATAGCGAATGCCCGAATGTCTTCGGCATAATTCTTTATGAAAAAAGTTACGAATGTACGAATCCATTGGAAGCACAATAACACTCTGCTCTGCTCTCTGCTTCTCCCTCACCGTGCTGAACTCCCTCGCAAAATGGTGTACAGGGGCGGAGGCTATAGCCGCATGTAAAAAACGAAAGTAAAATACGAGATTTCGAATCGTTACAAATAACCGCTATGTATTTAGAAAAGTACAAATCCATTCGAAGCACATTAGGCATAATAGGCAGCGTCGTTGTGGGAGAGACACGGAAAATTACAAATCAACTAACCCAAAAAAGTTACGAAAGTAGGAGTTGTGTCCAGAATCAACGAAAAACAATGTACCGAAAGTACGAATTAGTCCGAACACGAAAAATCCTGTCTAGCAAAATTACGAACGATTACGAATCAACAGGACCGAAAAGAAACGAACCGAAACTAAACAAATTTTTCCGTTGTGAAAGTGAAAAAGTAAAAACACTCCAAAACACACAAAACAAATGCGTGCGGGAATGTGAGTTTTTGCCACGTGGAGATGTGAACGGGGCCTGACAACTGAGTGTCTCTGTCCACTCCCTCCTATGTACTTGTATAAAGATGGCCATACACTATGCAATCTGATTATACAATCTCTGTACAATTTCCTTTAGATTTACCAGAACTATGGAATAGGAATACTGACCTGACCAATCCATTTAATTTGTATCAAATCAGGCAGGCCCTTGTACTACATATCTGATGGGAGATCTAAAAGAGATTGTACACATTGTATAGCAAGTTTGTGAAATATGGTATTGTAATAAGGGAAGTGTGGTCCAGAGTGGTGAACACTGGAGTTCACTGAACTTCTGCAGCTTCAAGTGCTATTACTTCTGCACTGCTCTACAGCCTCCTCCTTCGTCAGATTCTGCTGGGTTCAGTAAGCCGCCTAGTGTGTCTTCCATAATAGAGAGGAGAGAGAGAGACTGTTATATGTCCCGCTGTAAAGCTCTGCTGTAACGGGTTTGGCTGTATTGCTTAAAGAGGAGTTCTGCCCCCCCCCCCACCCGAAAAAATTAAAAGACAGCAGCTACAAATACTGTAGCTGCTGACTTTTAATATTAGGACACTTACCTGTCCAGGGAGCCCGTGATGTCGGCACCATAATTAACTGTCAGTTGTGCAGCTGCAGGGCACTAATGAAGAAATCTGCTGGGCCTGCATCCCTTTAAACATGCTCCTATTGATAGTATCTTACCAGAAATGTCATTCTTGTTGCAGGGGATGCCTGAAATGTGACTTGAATCTTAGGCAGACTTCTGGGAAAATTGGTGAGCCAATCACACAAGCAGAAAATGAGGTTTCTAGGAAGAAGTCGGTACACACTCTGTGTACAGAACAACTCCATGTAGCCATATTGCAATGCAAATGGTTGCAGATTGAAAAGGAAAAGGAAAGGTAATTTTTTTTTATAACATTCAATTAAAATATGATTAGCGTCGCAATTATATGTGCTATATTATTATTTCTTTAATTGCTATTTTTTTCCCCCACAAAAATGGAGTTACCCTTTAAAGAGGAATTAAACCCTCATTCATTTTTTTTTTTTAAATGAACCCTGCAGGAGAATGTCATAATGACCTAGTATGCATAGCATACTAGGTCATTATGATCGACTTACCTGAGATCGAAGCCCCCGAAGTTCTCCTCCGTGCCTTCCCCGCCGCCGACATGTCTCCGACGATCTTCTTCCTGTTATCGCTGCTCCGGCGCTGTGATTGGCCCGAAACGGCGATGACGTCACGCGCATGCGCGCTCAGACCAGCAAGATCCATTCAGAAAACCGGCAACGATGCCGGCCCGCTAGTGCGCATGCACGTGACGTCATCGGTGCTTTACAGCAAATATCTCCTTACCCGTGTAGGTTAAGGAGATTTTTCTTGCACCTACAGGTAAGCCTTAATCTAGGCCTACCTGTAGGTGCAAGTTGTGTGGTTGGGTTTACAACCACTTTAAGGATGGTATTTTAATGATAAAAGGTGGAGCTTTTCTGAAAAATTATACTGTTTATTATTATTTCAGACTTGTAAAAATAGCTAAAATATCCACTTTAAATGCAGAAGTGAAAGATACTGTATGCCAATAGCTGGATTTAAAATATTCAGAGTATGTCTTAGTTATCAGGGGGTGACATAGAACTGAAATATTGTACAACATAAAGGTTTCTGTCCTAATTTGGCCCCAGAGACTGGTATAATTATGCCGCAGTCGATGTCAGTGTGGGGCCTGAGTGTCCATCAGCCACTGCATTTTAGAAAGCGTTAATGGAATGGGGTGAAATGGCATAAATATTGAAATAATATGTATATAATACTTGGTATCTGTCAGAGGACTGTCTCAATCAGTGTCACATATTCCCCCAGGTCATGGAGAAGAGACACTACAGGGCTAATCTGCAGAATTACATGTTACAGAGGCAAATCACAAGTGTCTGATCTGACACAGCCAGGGAGACGGGGGACAATTCATATGCTGACACTCTGGACCACACAGGGACTTCTGCCAATATGCTCTACTAGGCGTACACAAATTTATATCTGCAGTGACACCACACACGACTTATTATAACCTTGCTAGAATCAGAAAGTAGCAATCTCTAAATTGGCAGCATTTTCCAAAAAGATGTATTTGCAAAAAAACAACAACTATTTTCCCACTTACCGTATATACTCGAGTATAAGCCGAGGTACCTAATGTTGCCACAAAAAACGTACTGACTCGAGTATAAGCCGAGGGTCAACAATGCCTCACTGTTCCCATCCTTACTGTTCCCATCCTCACCGTTCTCCCATCCTCACCGTTCTCCCATCCTCACCGTTCTCCCATCCTCACCGTTCTCCCATCCTCACCGTTCTCCCATCCTCACCGTTCTCCCATCCTCACCGTTCTCCCATCCTCACCGTTCTCCCATCCTCACCGTTCTCCCATCCTCACCGTTCTCCCATCCTCACCGTTCTCCCATCCTCACCGTTCTCCCATCCTCACCGTTCTCCCATCCTCACCGTTCTCCCATCCTCACCGTTCTCCCATCCTCACTGTTCCCCATCCTCACTGTTCCCCATCCTCACTGTTCCCCATCCTCACTGTTCCCCATCCTCACTGTTCCCCATCCTCACTGTTTCCCATCCTCACTGTTTCCCATCCTCACTGTTCCCCATCCTCACTGTTCCCCATCCTCACTGTTCTCCCATCCTCACTGTTCTCCCATCCTCACTGTTCCCCATCCTCACTGTTCCCCATCCTCACTGTTCCCCATCCTCACTGTTCCCCATCCTCACTGTTCCCCATCCTCACTGTTCTCCCATCCTCACTGTTCTCCCATCCTCACTGTTCTCCCATCCTCACTGTTCTCCCATCCTCACTGTTCTCCCATCCTCACTGTTCCCCATCCTCACTGTTCCCCATCCTCACTGTTCCCCATCCTCACTGTTCCCCATCCTCACTGTTCTCCCATCCTCACTGTTCTCCCATCCTCACTGTTCTCCCATCCTCACTGTTTCCCATCCTCACTGTTTCCCATCCTCACTGTTTCCCATCCTCACTGTTTCCCATCCTCACTGTTCCCCATCCTCACTGTTCCCCATCCTCACTGTTTCCCATCCTCACTGTTTCCTATCCTCACTGTTTAAATTTTACATTGGAAATAGTACCTGAAAAAAAGTTGCGGCTGCGGCGTCCATCGTTCAAATCCTGTGGTCTCTTCCTGGTCCCTTCCGTGATAGGCGATTCTCATCAGACACTCTCCGCCTATCACGAACGTTCTCTCATCCTGTTTCCCAGCAGACACTGTGTTGGGTGTTCCGCTGGGAAACTGAGGATGGGAGAACGTTCGTGATAGGCGGAGAGTGTCTGATGAGAATCGCCTATCACGGAAGGGACCAGGAAGAGACCGCGGGATTTGAACGATGGACGCCGCAGCCGCAACTTTTTTTCAGGTACTATTTCCAATGTAAAAATTTGCTGACTCGAGTATAAGCCGAGGGGGGGACTTTCAGCCCAAAAAAAGGGCTGAAAATCTCGGCTTATACTCGAGTATATACAGTAAGTGGACCTTTACCCCATTTTCTCCAAAAATTCACACCAGCATGCGGCTCTACATGAATGACACAAAATCATCTAAAGTAATTTCTTAAAAAAAACAAAAAAAAACTATTTGGGCTCTTATCATTTGGTGGAGGGGGGATTATGGTGTGGGGTTGTTTTTTAGGGGTTGGGTTTGGCCCCTTAGTTCCAGTGAAGGGAACTCTTAAGGCGTCAGCATACCAAGACATTTTGGACAATTTCATGTTCCTAACTTGGGGGGTGGCCCCTTCCTGCTCCAACATGATTGCGCACCAGTGCACGAAGCAAGCAAGGTCCATAAAGACCTGGACAAGCAAGTTTGGGGAGGAGGAACTTGACTGGCCTGCACAGAGTCCTGACCTCAACCCAATAGAACACCTTTGGGATGAATTAGAGCGTAGACGGCGAGCCAGGCCTTCTCATCCAACATCAGTGCCTGGCCTCAAATGCGCTTCTGGAAGAATGGTCAAACATTCCCATAGACACACTCCTAAACCTTGTGGACAACCTTCCCAGAAGAGTTGAAGCTGTTATAGCTGCAAAGGGTGCTGCTAACTTTATTAGTTTTAGTTAGAATGCATTTATGTAGGTTTATTAAGGGTGGTGGGAGGAACGCTTTAATGTGCTTTGAATGTTCTTGCATTTCCTGCACATGTTGAATAAGTAACTTTAGTTTCTACCCAGTTTATCTTCTGAATCTTATGTCACCATGATAGCAAGTGAGGGGAAATGTCTCAGAGTCCCCGATAGCAGTAAAAGCCTGACAGTGGTTCCCTCACTTCATCCAAATACAAAAAAAAAAAAGAAAAAATGGCTGGACAGACAATTTAAACCAATCCATTGCATCTGATGAGCAATATAAGTGTGTAACAGGGATAAAAAGCAGGAACAGTCACGTGTCTAGTCGTATACCTTCCATCCCGTTTCTAATGCTGAACTCCGAAAAAAGATAAAAACTAACCTTGCGTAGGTGTGAACCCAGCCTAAAATGTGGTGACTGCAAAAAGTTTTTTTTTTTTTAGGCTTGGTCCCTTTATTTTCACCTGGTGATCTGGCCAGTAACACTTCCTGCCTGGAGTACCTGGTAAAAGGACTTTGACTTACCCTATTCCTCTCTCCTGCAGGCTCCTCCTTCCATGCAGCGAGGTCTCCCAAAGCCACCTCTTCAAGAAGCTCCAGCTGGTTGCCGCAAATCTGATGCCCTACAATGCAGAACCAATAGTCCTACATTGTAAGTGTAGCGCCCTCACCTCGCTCTCCCCCTACCTGCCCTTTGTATGTGTTTTCGGCTCCTCGCAGGGAGGGAGAGGCACACCGCACCACAAGCCCGTACCCTCCTGAGTAAGTACTTTTCGGGCCTGCCTGCAGCTGTAGTTGAATTCTCCCGAGGAGGATTCTCACCTCTACCTTAGATAGATGCAAGTCCTTATGTTTCCCCAGGAATATACTGTAACCTTCCACACCAACTGAAAGTCCAACTTCTATATTTATTTCACACGGATAATAAATATGCCTCTTTGAAAGCAAACAGGTTGGGACAAGACACAGGACAGCTTAGGTGGGAGGAGGACCAGGCACAAACTTGAATCAGGTTCTCTTACTGTTTAGATTTCACAAACAGTTTTGGCGCACGATCTCTGCCACAGACCGTGAGGTTGGTCTCTGCCACAGACCAGGTGAATAGAAAGTCACTGCCACTGACTTGAAGCGAGTAGGGTCACTGCTACTGACCTGGTGAACTTCCTCCTTAAAGTACTGGCCCATGTCAAGGAGAAAACCATCCCTCCGGAGAGTTACTAGAGGCCCTCACCGTCACCACCACTCTGCGCTGGGTCTTCGGAAAGGGGTTACCTCCCTGGCCTCCTCATCTCAGATACGGGTCCCCTCGCAAGGCGGCACCCTGGGAGCTCTCAATCCCTAGCGGACCCCAGCCAAAAGTTGCTGGGCCCCGGGCCTTCAAAATAGTACCTCACCCCAGACTGAAGGTGTCTGGGATGGAACAGGAACTCACCCTCCGGGCCTCGGGCACCCGGAGATAACCAACCCACACACCCAGGCCGAAGGTGCCTGAGCGTGGGCGAAGACCACCATGGAAGATGGCCGCCCCTTTTTATACCCTCTCCTGACAGGCACAGCAGGTTCCCCGCCCCGCTGTACTGCTGCCGAAAGGGGACAAGATAAGGCGCAACCCTGTATTGTGGTTCAACCCGGACCCCGGGCGACAGCGCCACCTGTAGGTCCCAGGGAACTACACACCAATACCAACTCCCATGGCACACAAATGGTCCATTAACCCTAACAATAGTGTGTCTGAGCCCAACTACCACTCAGACACTCCCCTAAATTGTACACCCCGCTACATAAGTAAGAAAGCCAAGGGCCCACCTGCAAGCTGGAGCGTTGGAGAGAAGAGGTAAGTACCGTTGACTAGGGGAGAGAGATATGGATAAAGTAAAAGTCTTGTTTCCTGGAGCCCTAAGCAAAAATATGCATTATACTCAGTGTTATGGGGGGGAAGGAGGGGGGGAGTCCTACTGCAAGGGTAGATTTGTTTTCCCCGGAGTTAAGTTTTAAGTTCCATGGACTGCAGAAATTCGGAGTGCTCTTCGGAGTTCCAGCTTAAAGAAGGAAAATCAAAGGGGTTGTAAAGGTTCATTTTTTAACGGCTAAATAGCTTTCACTTACCTGTTCCTTCGATTTCCCTTCTAAAATGTCATTAATCCTTGTTTAAAAAACACATTTCCTGTTCCTCTTCCTTGAGCTTTCCTCCAGCATCCGAGACGTTATGCCTGGTGGTAAGTGATCTTGCTCGCCCCCTCCCTTGGATTACAGCCCTGCGTGAAGACGCTCTGTACGTTTCACAGGCACGGAGGCAGGGGATAAGTGGGCGTGTCTACGATGCTCTAGCTCCGCCTACCGTGCATTGGCTTTTTATTTGCACTAAGCTTTATGGGCGGGGTGTGAACGAGAACGTTGCTCGTTCGTGTTCGGCGAAATTGAGAAAAAACGGCAGTGCGCATGTGCAATGCCGCTAAGCCTAGTGCTTACGCAAACCCGGAAATAGAGGATAGAAACGATAGAGGAAAGTAGGAGGACCATAAATACGTACTATTTTTACAGGTAATTAAATAATTTTAATGGAAACTATAACATTTTTCGATATCTGTATATAACAGAGATTAATTATAAATTACATTTTTTTTACCTTTACAAACCCTTTAAGGATGACCCCCCCCCCCCCCCCCTCATGACTTATCTGTCACATTTCAGAGCCAATAGAGTTGTAAGCGCATAAAAAAAGAATAGATTCCCAGCAGATTACCACCATCAGAGACTTTGGGTTGGGTTAGCAAACTGCAGTAATCTGGGTAAGCAGGCAGGTCTTCCTTCCATTTAAAACTTCAAGAATGTATTTTTTTCATTTTGATGTGTCTCCACCATTACTTCCTGCTGCTTTTACTCAATAAAATCAGACTCTAAAGTGGGCAGGTGCATTCCAAGACTTTAGCCTCAAAGTGGCAGCCTCCAGCCCCACAATTCAGCTACCATCCATTTTTCCCTACATGAAACAAGAGATTAACATTTAAAGGGGGTGACATCAACCACCGAGTAAACTTTCATATACCGTATGGGGTAAAGTAGGTGTTCTAACCCCCCCAAGTGGTGCAGCCCTGTAAAGTAATACACTTACCTATATGAGCAGCTAGGAATGCAATCAGAGCTGAAAGTTTCTTTCTCAAACTCAGGGAAAAGTTTGAAGTGGAGGTTTTATTTAATCAAATTTGGCCACTTACAGCTTCATTTCATATTGCAATGTGTTAATTTTCACAGGAGGAGTGCTGAACATTACATCCTGACCTCAAGTGCTTTATAGTCGGGTGCTACGGGGGTCTTAGCTCTCTATCTGAACAATGCCCAGCCGCCGCGTCTTGAGGTAGCTAAATCCCTACGTGGTAACCCAGCCTAATCCTCCTGTTCTCAGCCGCTATTCATTCCCCTCTGAAAGCTTTCATTTACCTTCACATAAAAATACACTTCATTATAAATACTCAAAATACGCCGTCTATTTTGTGGCATGATTAAATTAAGGAAAAGTACATGGTGTTCAGCCAGGATGGCTTTTGAGTTTACTCATTTCAGACATAATTCAACTATTTTAACCACTTCAGCCCCGGACCATTTGACTGGCCAAAGACCAGGCCATATTTTGCGATTCGGCACTGCGTCGCTTTAACTGACAATTGCGCAGTCGTGCGACGTGGCTCCCAAACAAAATTGACGTCCTTTTTTTCACACAAATAGAGCTTTCTTTTGGTGGCATTTGATCACCTCTGCGGTTCTTATTTTTTGCGCTATAAACAAAAATAGAGCGACAGTTGTGAAAAAAATGCAATATTTTAAACTTTTTGCTATAATAAATATCCCAAAAAATCTATAAAAAAACTTTTTTTTTTCCTCAATTTAGGCCGATACGTATTCTTCTACATATTTTTGGTAAAAAAATTGCAATAATCGTTTATTGATTGGTTTGCGCAAAAGTTATAGCGTCTACAAAATAGGGGGTAGTTTTATGGCATTTTTATTAATATTTTTTTTTTTACTAGTAATGGCGGTGATCTGCAATTTTTATTGTGTCTGCGACATTATGGCGGACACATCGGACACTTTTGACACCATTTTGGGACCATTGTCATTTTTACAGCGATCAGTGCTATAAAAATGCACTGATTACTGTAAAAATTACACTGGCAGTGAAGGGGTTAACCTGTAGGGGGCGCTGAAGGGGTTAAGTGTGACCTAGGGAGTGCTTATAACTGTTAGGGGGCGTGGCTTGCCGTGACACATCACTGATCACTGTTCCCGATGACAGGGAACAGAACAGAAGATCAATGACATGTCACTAGGCAGAACGGGGAGATGTTGTGTTTACACTGTCATATCCCCGTTCTTCAGCTCTGTGACCCGATCGCCGGACACCGGCGGACATCGAGTCCGGGCACTGATGAGGCGGCACTGATGGGCACTGATGAGGTGGCACTGATGGGCACTGATGTGGTGGCACTGATGGGTACTGATGTAGTGGCACCGATGGGCATTGATGAGGCTGCACTGATGGGCACTGATAGGTTGCACTGATGGGCTGCACTGATGTGCACCAACAGGCTGCACTGATGGGCTGCACTGATGAGGTGGCACTGATGGGCTGCACTGATGGGCACTGATGAGGTGGCACTGATGAGGCAGCACTGATGGGGTGGCACTGATGGGCATTAATGAGGCTGCACTGATGGGCACTGAGAGGTTGCACTGATGGGCTGCACTGATGTGCACTGACAGGCTGCACTGATGGGCTGCACTGATGGGCACTGATGAGGTGGCACTAATGGGCACTGCTAGGCTGCACTAATGGGCACTGATGAGGTGGCACTGATGGTCACTGATAGGCTGTACTAAGGGGCACTGATGGACATTGATGAGGCTGCCCTGATGAGCACTGATGAGGCTTCCCTGGTGGGCACTGATACAAAATATGCATTGAAACATTTTTTCTCAATCTTATCTTCATAACATTTGGTAGTCATATCCCCAAAAATGCCAAGTATCTTTTTTTTTATCTCATGGATGAAGTGTGAGAAATAATGTATATATCATACAATCATTCCATAAACACAAACCACATACACTGCATATATCATTTGAGGAAAATATGCTTATAAAATGGTTTACCATTTGCCAATAAAAAAAAAAAAAAATGTCCCTGGATTCCATTTGGAAAATCTGATCACTTTATTTTAAGCTATTTGTAAACAGCACATTCTTCCCACTGACCACTGATAAGAGAAGCTCTTTTCCCACAGACCACCATTGTTAGAAGTAGTTTTAACACTGACCACCAATGTGAGAAGCACTTTACCCATAGATCCAGATCACCAGGCTAATGTATTGTAAGCTGTAAAGCCAGTTATTGTTGGCAGGAGTTCTCTAAAGCCTTATTTCAGGGGTTCCTCCATGTTAAAAAGGTTGAGAAAGGCTGAGCTAGTCACATCCTATTTCTTTAACTACTTGAGGCCCGCGCTGTGATCACCTGAGTCACTGAGACTCGGGTGATCACCGATCCGAGTAAGGGGCCGATCCCAACCCCTTACCACGCGATCAGCTGTCAGCCAATGACAGCTGATCACGTGATGTAAACAAAGAATCGGTAATAGTTTTTTTTTTCTCCTCACGCTGACAGCAGACTTTCACAAGGAAAATCGGTCCCGAAGAGGAAGGAGGCAGATGTGCCTCATCAGTGCCAGAAGGGGTGCAATGGATCGGTGGTGATCCGTGATCCGAACGGGTCACCCTGTTTGGATCGGATCACCACGCGATCCGCAGGGGCGCTCCGGAGCCTCAGCCATAGGAAAGGCCGCGGCTTCGGCCTAGCTCCGGAGCGGCGGCCATCTTGGTACACCCGGCGGCGGCCGATGTAATGACGTTTCGTCGCCGCCATCTTGCTCCACTCACACTCCTGCACAGTAATGATAGTAAGAAGGGGCCAAGCGGACATCTTGTTACACCCAACGGAGTTTTAAATTTCACAGTTATTTTCAACACAAAATGGAGCTTATATGCTTAAATACATTATTTGGAAATCTAACAGACTGTTTACATGTTAAATTTTAAAAGCAGCAGCAAACCTGCTGACCTTACATTCTTGCTAATGTGACAGAACACCTCTGATTTTCACATTTAACATTAAGGGTCCTTTCACACGGGGCGGATCCGTGCAGATCCGCCCCGTGAAGCTCCGCTTGCTCAGCGGGGATCACTCCGTTGATCCCCGCTGAGCCGACGGATGACTGGGCGGTCCCCGCACACTGTGCAGGGACCGCCCTGTCAGAGCGCCGCTCTCCCCTATGGGGAATCGGATGACGACGGACCGTAGAGTCCGTTGTCATCCGATCCGCTCCGCCGACGGAAGGAAAAATAGGGTTTTCCTCCGTCACACTTTGGCGGAGCGGAGCGGATGTCAGCGGACATGTCTCCGCTGACATCCGTGCCTCCATAGGGCTACATGGAGGATCCGTTTCAGGTCCGCCTAAAAAACTGACAGGCGGACCTGAACGGACCTCCGTGTGAAAGGGGCCTTAGTTAAATGTGAAAATCAGAGGTGTTCTGTCACATTAACAACCATGTAAGGTCAGTAGGTTTGCTGCTGCTTTTAAAATGTAACATGTAAACAGTCCGTTGGATTTACAAATACTGTATTTAAGCATATAAACTCAGTTTTTGTGTTGAAAATAACTGTGAAATCTAAAACTCCGGTGGGGGTAACAAGATTTTATTTTATTTTTTGCCGATCCGAAAATGATCCGACCCGTGACCCCTGATCCGAGGATCGATCCGATCCGTGAGTTTTTTGATCCGTTGCACCCCTAAGTGCCAGTATAATGCTACCTGCCAGTGCCCACAGTGCCACCTATCAATGCCCACAGTGCCACCTATCAATGCCTACAAGTGGCACCAATCAGTGCCTCATCAGTGCCACCTAGCAATGCTGCCTATCAGTGTAACCTACCAGTGCCCATTATTGCCACCCATCAGTGCCCATCACTGGCACCCAGTGCCCATCACTGCCACCTATCAATGCCACCTATTAGTGCCACTTCTCAGTGCCCACCAGTGCCACCTATCAATGCCCTTCAGTGCCACCTCTCAGTGCCGCCTATCAGTGCCGCCTTATCGGTGCCCACCAGTGCCGCCTTATCGGTGCCCACCAGTGCAGCCCATCAGTGCAGCCTCATCAGCGTACATCAATGAAGGAGAAAAATTACCTGTTTACAAAATTTTATAACAAAATATAAAAAAATATATATATATATATTTGTTTTAAATTAGTCTTTTTATTTTTTTTTAACAAAAAATAAAAACCGCAGAGGTTATCAAATACCACCAAAAGAAAGCTCTATTTGTGGGGAAAAAATTATTAAAATTTCATTTATGTACAGCGTTGTATGACCGCGCAATTGTCATTCAAAGTGCATCAGCGCTGAAAGCTGAAAATTGGTCTGGGCAGGAGGGGGGTTAAAGTGCCCAGTAAGCAAGTGGTTAATACTAAGAGGTGTGGGGAGCTGCCTAAGATAGTCACATTAGCATATGGGTTGTAAAAAGACAAAAGCAGTGAACCAATTAATTAACCAAATATGGTATTGCTGGGGGCATTCTGTACATGGAGTACAGACATCAGACATACTGTAACTGCAATTTTCACTGTAATTTACCTTGTAATACTTGTCAAGTGTACATAAATCCTAACAATGAACTTCACTTATTTGTTCCTTTTTAGTCAGTTAAATATGCCACTGGAAGCTTTTTGTTACATTTGTAGCCGGGTGCTAAATTTAGGGGGAGTGTTTGAGTGGTAGTTTGCTCAAACACCCTATTTGTCAGGGGTTTGCAACCATTTTTATCCACAGGGAGAGTATCGGTGTGTAGTTCCCTGTGGCCTACAGGTGGTGCTGCCATAGTAGGCTAGGGTTGAACCGCTGATACAGTGCTGTGCCTTGTGTGTCCCCTCTCAGCAGCCATACGGTGGGCGTGGTCTACCTGCTGGGCATGCTGGGAGAGGATATAAAAGGGGCAGACGCTGCCTGTTCGGGGGGTTCTTTTTGTGCAGTCAGTGGGGTCCTACCCCAGGTTCTTGTTCCAGTCCGCCCAGGGCACCTTAGGCCCAGGGGCGGGTGTTCCTGTTCCATCCTGGGCACCTTTAGCCCAGGGTGAGGTACTACCATGCTGTTCCTGTCCGCCCTGGGTATGTAAGCCCAGGAACCGCAGCGGAGGCCTGGGGCCCAGCACCTTCGGCTGGGGTCCACCGAGGATCGAGGACTCTCAGGGTGCCGCCTTGCGGGGGGACCCGTATCTAGGATGGGGAGGCCGGGAAAGGAACTCTCCCAAGACCCAGTGCAGTGTCATGGTGACGGTAGGGTTCCGGTAACTCTCCGGAGGGATGTCTTCTCCTAAAAAGGGACCATAGCTAAAGAAGGGGATCAGCTTCACCAGGTCTGTGGCAGAGACCAACTTCACAGTCTGTGGCAGACACTGTGCGCCTAGTTAAACTTGCTTGAGAATCTGACCAAACATCTGTAACATTTGTGCCTGGACCTCCTTCACACCTTGTGCTGTTCTATTTCTTGCTCCAACTTTTCCTATCAGAGACTGTGTAATTGGCTAAGAGAAAATAAACTCTGAGTTGGAGTTTCAGCTTGTGTGGACATTCACTTTACTGGGAAGTCAAAGACTTGTCTCTACCTCAACATAGAGGTGAGAATCAGGCTCTGGAGGCTTTTATGTTCTGACCGTGGAAGACCCAACAACACCACCGCTCAACTTCTTATTACAGGAGGGTACGGGCTGTTAGTGCGGTGTGCCTCTCTCTTCCTGTGAGGAGACAAAGTTAATTCAGGAAGGAGTGGGGTGTGTGCGCTACACATTGGTTTGAGAGGTACAAGAAAATCCCTGAGCTAATAACCTTTCATGCTCTTTGCCTGTGCCATTATCAGTTATATTATTACCCATTCTATCTGTGTTTTGCCTGCACAGGTGTTCTGTGCATCCGCTTGAAGGCAGTCTCATTCATGTCAATTGGGATGCAGCGTCTGCACAAACACATCATGGTAGAGCTTGGAACACTTGTAGGCAGGTGTAGTCTGTACCCCCTTCTGTAGGTGGCGCTAGGCTCTAACTATGATGCAGAAAGGGAAGGATGGGGTGAGGAACTTTATTCCTCTATAACTTCCTACTGTTATCAAGGGAGCAGCCATTCCATTGGATGCTGGTGCCCTGACTGACCCTGCAGCCATCTTGAGTCAGGGGAGTTTGGCGCTCATTCTGTGAGTGTTGAGTGTAGAGACAGGTTCCCCATCTGTCAGGGAACGAGAGCAAGGGTGAAGTTCCAGAGGAGTAGGGACACTTTAGGGCAGGGGTCTCAAACTGGTGGCCCTCCAGCTGTTGCGGAACTACAAGTCCCATCATGCCTCTTCCTGAGGGAGTCATGCTTGTAACTGTCAGCCTTGCAATGCCTCATGGGACTTGTAGTTTTGCAGCAGCTGGATGGCCGCCAGTTTGAGACCCCTGCTTTAGGGACTACGCCTATCCTCTGCTTGGAGAAACCTCCTAGTTGGGTGTGGACCGGCCACACCACATTCCCGCTCCTCATTGCAGAAGCTATCAGCATCATCTGAACAGATATCTGCTTGCTACAGTGTCCCTAAGTGGCTCTGGATGGCTGTGCCTATCCGCCGGGCATGGTTGTACCTTGTTGGAACTTCCTGGGAATAAACTGTTGTCATATACTTTGGCCTCTGCGTGATCCCTATTCACCAACACACCATGCTGCACCCTGCCCACAAACTGAACCCAGAAAATGTTTGTAAATGTATCATTGATCTTGTGGTCCTCAATTCTCCAAACTGCCTGCAGTATGTGGTCTGCTGTCCTGTAATGAAATAACTATTTATGCTCAATGTGTTCAAGTCTATCTAAACCCACAAACAAAAATGTAATATATTGCAGCTTACATCCATGTGGGTGAGGACGCGTGTCCCCAAACTCAAACTGTCTGCATTGTGGAACATGTGCTCATAATTTTACATAAATGGGACTGGCCGTGTGTCTCAAACATGGCCCGCAGATGGGTGTACGCTTAAGTACACCCACGTGAACAAGGTCTTATAGAGATGAGGAGAGGGAGAAGTGTCCTCTGGTCCTTTTTAGGGTGCCAGTACTGCTTCTCTATAGATACAGTACAGTGGGTGAACATTGTCATCCTAGGACAAGAAGGACAACCTGGTAAAAACAAAGGAAAAAAGTCTGAAAACAGAAAACGTACGCGGCCAGCACATCTAAGGACCAGTAGGCTGCATTATATTACATTTCTGTTTGTGGGTTTAGATAGACTTTAACACACTACGAGCATCAACAGTTATTTCATTACACAACAGCTGACCACATACTGCAGACAGTTTGGGGAATTCACAACCTCAAGATCAATGATACATTTATAAACATTTTTTGGGTTCAGTGTTCCAAGCTCTTCCATAGTCGTTTCCCCAACAAGCCTCGGGGGGGGGGGGGGGGGGGTTTGAGCTGTTCTTAGAAAGAGCGGTAACAGTAACGATAATATGGTAATAGTGGAGAACCGAGAGATACAAGTGATCATTATCTGACCCACAGTATATATGCAGCATTATAGATTACTCACAGAGTCCTCTGGGAAGCTGGAGCTCCTGAACCAGACCAGCTAAATGGTAATAATTATGTGGAATATCTGTGTAAGCGGCTTGAAAAGAGCAATTACTGCATTTTGTTGTGCTATATATTATGGCTTTCCTTTTTTTTTTGTCTTTCTAAGTGAATATTGGAAAAATGGATTGTTACTCATTAAACAGGTAAGATTATGCTTTTGTGCTAGGCTGGAAATTGGGTTTATTAACCCCAGCGGGGAAAAAAGAAAGGAGGAAAAAGATAAATTTCTGTTTTATGCGGAGCTCGGAAGCTCTGAAGCTACATAAACAGTCATGTAATCCTGCTTACTGTGTTAATAATGAGTGACTTTGCAGAATGGAATGGAAATACTCTTGGCCTTGAACTGGAGTTCTTCATGTGTTCCTCTGGTATGAACAATCTACAGCAGTTAGAAGACACATGTGTAAGCAGGTGCTGGCAGGATGCCCGTGAATATTTTAGCCCTGTCTGCACTGCATTTATTTATTTTTATATGAAAAGAAGGGGAGAAAAGCGCCACTACCTAAGTGTAGCATTTAATTAAACATATTTTTGAAATGAAAAACAATAAATATGCACTCACATTTAGGCCCCTTTCACACTGGGGCGGGCAGGAGCGGTGGCGGTATAGCAGCGCGATTTTCAGCGCTGCTATACCGTCGTTCTTACCGCGGTATGCGATCGCTAGGGGGGTGAATTTAACCCCCGCTAGCGGCCGAAAAAGGGTTAATACCGCCTGCAAACCGCGGCTATTGCCGCGGTTTGCGGGCGGTATTACCGCGCTGTCCCATTGATTTCAATGGGAGACCGCGGTAAAGGAGCGGTGAACACACCGCTCCTTCACCGCTGTAAAGAAGCGGCTAGCAGGACTTTTGGAGCGGTCCTGCTAGCGCACCGCTTCAGTGTGAAAGCCTTCGGGCTTTCACATTGAAGGCTAAAGGGCATGATTTTTTCATGCGGTATAATAGCGCTAATATTAGCGCTAAACCGCATGAAAAACGCCCCAGTGTGAAAGGGGCCTTACAGAATAATAAAAAGCATGTCGATAAGTCTCCAGCAGGTGGCAACCTTTCAGGAGGTCAATAGTGAGCAAACCCCCCTGGGTGGATGTGATGTAAGGTGCTTGAAACCAGGAGGAGCCAACAACAGAAGCAGCAGACTGTCTGTGGGTATCACATAAATGAAAACCACTGAGGACAGCAAGGAAGTGTTGTAGGTCCACAAGGTGGAGTGATAATGTCATGTGACATAAACAGGTGTGGTTACGCATTTCGGGGCCTGGCCCCTTTCTCAATCTTGCCCATCAATGAAAATCATCTGTTTTTTATAGGTAGAGGGCGGGCCAGCACCAATTACTGCGAGACTACAGGGAAACGGCTGCTGTGCTCATCTTCAACAAAACACATCTCAGGGCTACAAGAAATCGGCCGCTGTGCAATTTCAAAACTGTACATACATGCAACTAGTTAGCAAAGAACAGAACTACAGGAAAATGACTGCTGTAAAATTACAGACTATATTGTATATAGCTTATCAGTTAAAAGCAAGGAGTAATATTACATGCAAATATAAAAAAGAAAAAGAGCACAATGCATGATGGGTAATTCAAAGACCAGGTGTAGATCCTTATGATTTTTTTTTTTTTTTTATGTGAAATGGTAGACATCAAGAATTAGGGCTTGCCAAAAAACATGAACTTTTCAAAAGGAAATGCATACGGGTAATTCTATAATTGCACACTTTACAGAGGAGCTCTGTACATTCAACCACTACACACGGTGTTCATCTCATCTCTAAGTCGGGGTACAGCCATGATGTTTGATTTCCACATGAACACGGCCACGCCTGGTCCCAGGCATTGACGAGCATGTGCACTGAGAAGGGTACCCCCAGTGTGCAGGGCCAGTAAGCCCCACGCACGACTTGGTGTAGTTGACCAATGGCCAGGATATGCTGCGTACACCCCACACATGAATGCAATTAAGAAGTCCTGTGAACCCTCATTGGCTTCCTCTTGGACACTACTGGACTCCAATAACAATCACAAATGTTAGCAGGGCAGCCACTCGGTACAGTACCCAAAAGATTGCTGTAATGACTGTAATAGTGCTGACTGTGGTTGTCAGCTTCCCCAGCTGTCCCATAGGTATGAGATATCCATACTTACATTGCTCCAAGCTGGACCAATGTAAATATGCAATAAAGATCATAACCTGAAGTTCAGCTTTACGTGGAGTAGAAAAAAAGTGGGGTCAAAGACAGGACACAATAATACATATTTATGCAATTCATCTGTGTTTGTGTGCAGTTCTGCTTCAGAAATAGACTGTTATGTTATTTGCAAAAGCACACCGTAGCACCAATTTCTCCGTGTCTGTACCAAGATCCAAAGAATAAAGACAATCAGTGATTGGGGTGTACAGTGAACTCCACCTCAGTTTAGATCCAGTTTCACTTATCTGAAGTATATTTGGAAAATGAAGTACATTATATTTTGCTTTGAAAGTTCATACTTCAGTTTACAAAGCTTCCTTTCTCCAGCATGAGTCATTAAATTTATTTACTATCTGGTCACGTCATTTCACATTTTCCAGAAGAACAAGATCAGAAAAAAAAACATTCTTGGTTCCCTATGATCTTTGGCCATTTAGCTTCTGAAGGTAATATTAAGCACGTAGGACGCATCCTCGCGCACATGTCAGCCTTCAAAGGGAAACTAATTCCATGATCACACTTTTCTGGGCGATGCACGTGACGCCATCCAGGCCCTGTGGCTGGAGAGTGGATAAGGTCAGAGAATCTTCCTCACACAGACATTGTGAAGAGGTAATTAGTGAAGCTCCACAGAAGAGCTGAGTGTCTAAATGAACCAGCCAAGGTGGCCTTTTGTCCCACTTTTGATATTTTTTATGTTTTTATGTTCTAATAAGAGAGTTTCGGATCTATATTTCAGCTGTGCTCCTCTGCTGTGTCGCCGGGAAGGCAATCAAAGTCATTCATCAAAACTAGTCAAGCAAGAGATGCAGAGAAATGTTTCTGCCCTCATGACTGAGTCTTGGATAATTTTATGAGGAAGCCTTCGTAGCGGCACTGACAAAGCCCCTTATATTGGGACGAGGTGACTAGTCGATTGGCCCTGGGGCAGATGGCCTGTCACCCGCCACTCTGGCAGGCTTTAACTTAAAAAGTGCAATCTGTAGAAGAACTTCATGATGTTTCTGTTTAATGAGCACACAGTCCACATTGATTCTTTAAATTCTGCTTTTATGGAGCAGATTTCCTGGACAGCAGCCACAGAAAATACTGAGCGTCTTGTAGTTTGTACGAGACTGAAGAAAGCAGTGAACCAAATCTTTGTATATATAAAATGGAATTGCTTCATATTTTTAGCTAGGCCTTTTTTTAAGGTAAGTTTCACAGCGTTATCTTGCCTGTGATTATTATTCCACAATGACTATGCCTGGGTATTGTCTTTATTCAAGTGTGCATATGCAGCAGCCCAAGAATATACCAGGCCAGAGCCTGGGGGAATTTACCTGGGACCCTTTCATTTTAATGGCAGCCTCCCCCTACCTCAGCCTATTCAAACACCCTCCCTTACTTTTCTTAGCTTACCTTACACACCACCAGACAAAAGTGGAATGTCACTTCTACAGGTAAGTTTGAAAGCAGCACCTGGTGGGAGAATTTTAAGATCAGAGCTATGAGCTGTGTCTTTACACAGTCTAGGTACTAGGAACATTACATTTATATTTTGAAATACATTAAAAAAAAAACTGTTTCCCCCTCCGCTTCCAGGAACACCAAGCACTCCGGCTGCTCTCTCCATGGTAAAGTGCCAGCAAGAAAACAGCCTTCTGCTATGCTGTTACCAGCTTGCATGCCCTTTAGCACTGAAGAGGGTGTGCCTTAAATGGAGTTCCCCAAAAAGGAAGTACCCCTCCTGAAGCACCCATGTCCAATGCTGCTGGGGATCGGTTATTTAGCACCCCAGGTTTCCTAATTGCTCACGCAACACACTGCATTGTTACCAATTGCAGATTATAAAGCTGCACTGCAGTTTAGTTGGCACAGGAACTAGTATAGCTATGCTAAGAACGTTGGGACTTGTATGCTGCAGGCAGGACTTCTTCATTCAGATAAGCTGGAAGAGAACTACATATCCCACAAGAGTGAGCAAAGAGGGCGGGAGCCAATAAAAAAGAAAGCCAGGGAACCCGGGAGGGGGGGGGAGACCAGGAAAGAGAGAGGATGTGTGAGAGAGTGGAGGCTGATCCGGGAGACCACAGGCAGTCACATAGAGATGAAAAAGAAAAAATTGCGCTATGGGTGAATAATTAAGGTCCAAAGATGTGAAGTCCTTTTGAAAAAATAATAATAATGATGATGGAGTCAACACAAACAACAAAGGGCACAATGCTTGTCAGGTGGCGGTTTCACACATTGGTGGATGTGTCTCCCATGATGGTTGTTTGTTGACAAGGTCTTTTTTTCCCACATTGATATCTGGTGAGGACTGGGAGACCCTATATGCGGTGGTGGTTCACTATAGATAGAAATCATACACTGGGTGCTGTTTTGTTTTCTCTATCTCATTTTCTATAACAGAGATATTTCATGTAGCAGGATTATGCTATGTGTTTTTTTTCTTTGTTTCTTCATTTTTAAATCTGTTCCTTGGATACATGCACCAACGCACTCTGTGGAGTCATCACCCTATTGCTGCTATTCTCTTATCGGAGGAATTGGCACTGTTGTGCCAAACAAAGGCCTGGGCTGGGTTATAGCCATTTGTCTATTTTGGCTTATCATCTGGTAAGCATACACCTTGATAAGATCTGCCTAGATATTCATGACAAGCATTGTGCCCTTTGTTGTTTGTGTTGACTCCATCATCATTATTATTATTTTTTCAAAAGGACTTCACATCTTTCGACCTTAATTATTCACCCATAGCGCAATTTTTTCTTTTTCATGTTTACTTTGTGTTTATCCCACTATTATTGCTGCTGTTAAAAGGGTTCATTCATAGTTTTTCATCACTTATATGAGCTAGCGCAGTTTTTTTCCCTTTCCAGTCACATAGAGACACAGGCTCTGTAGCCCAATCATTGTTGTGGCCTAGCTCTGTAGCCCATTCATGGTTGTGGCCTATCCACACTAGCCATCCATTGAAGTACTGCACACAGCATATCATTCATAAAGCCTTCTGTTGCCAGATTAGGCAAGAACTGTGAATGTATATTACCTGAGGCCTATTCCATTCAAGGAAGCCATAAGTTCCACAAGTCAAGCTCTACAATTCTGCCCTTACCTTTCTTCAGTTTAAATAACCTTTAGAATTTCCTGATGTCATTTAAAGCAAAGGGAAACTCTGCTGCTGTGTTTCCATCTCTATGGAAATTAATTTATTTTTAAAAAAGAGACTGCATCTCCATTGTGCACCAACGGAAAGAGCTCCAACAAGCCGGCAGAAGCGTGTCACCCACATTGTATGGGACATTTTGCTTACCAAAATCCTCAGCGAGTTAAGCCCTGGCTGTGGTTACTGGGAGCATACAAGCAAGCTAGCTGAACATTTCCCGCTGTCTTCCTTTTGCTTGTTTGGGGAAAATTCTCTCAGTAGGAGGACTATGGTTAACCTCTGATTCTTGCAGAACAAATTGGGTCTATTTAAAGTAGCACTGTTATATGTTCTATTCAGGGACGTTGCTAGGTGGCAAAAAGACCAGGGGCTTCAGCCCGAAGTCCAAGGCCAGAAGGGGGGGGTTGGAGATGGGGTTTTTTTTGGCTGGCCTGTGACCTACCTGACCTACATACACTGACAGTAGTGACCTACATACACTGGCCTACCTACACTGATGGTAGTGACCTACATACACTGACCTACCTGACCTACATACACCAACGGTATTGACATACATACACTGACCTACCTGACCTACATACACTGACAGTAGTGACCTACATACACTGACCTACCTACACTGACGGTAGTGACCTACATACACGGACCTACCTACACTGACGGTAGTGACCTACATACACGGACCTACCTACACTAACGGTAGTGACCTACATACACGGACCTACCTACACTGACGGTAGTGACCTATATACACTGACCTACCTACACCGACGGTAGTGACCTATATACACTGACCTACCTACACCGACGGTAGTGACCTACATACACTGACCAATCTACACTGACGGTAGTGACCTATATAAACTTAACTACCTACACTGACCTACCTGACATACACTGACCTACCTACACAGACCGTAGTGACCTATATACACTGACCTACCTACACTGACATTTACATACACATTACACTGTCTGACCTACCTCAGCTCAGCAATGTCACAGCAGGCACTACTGCAGTCAGTCATTCTGTCAGAGGAGGAGCCTGGAGGAGAGTCAAGGAGAGCCGCCCGCCCGAGCGCCAAGCGGGGATGTGGCGTGGCGGCCGCATTGTAATTCCCGCCTTCTGGAGTCTGCAGCTCCTATGATGGACGTCACACGTCCCGTGGTCGCGGCATTGGACCAGTGGGACGTCCATCATAGGCGTTGCGCAGGCTCCAGAAGGCGGGACCTGCTATGGCACTCGGCAAGTCGGCAGGACTCGGCCACACTTGGTGGCGTTTGGGTCAGGATCAGATCGGTCCCAGTGAGTCGGCAGGACTCGGCCGCACTCAGCCACATTTGGCAGCGCTCGGGATCAGATCGGTCCCGGCGCTCGCCGCTCAGGGCTAACAATGGAGAGCTAAATGCCTGAGACTCGGGGCTTTTCGGGGACCCATTCGGGGCTCCAGCCCCCCAAGCCCGGGCCTCCCGATGCCCCTGGTTCTATTGCTTGCTTTGTTATCTGTGACTCTCTAGGTTTAAAGTCAGATGTGGATTTTGTGCTGAAAATAATGCCTATTTAAATCTTACATAAACGAAACATTTACTTCATCAAAAGTGGTGTGTTTACCACACATTGGAACAGGAAGGGGCCATCCCCAAACTGTTCCCAGAAAGTTGGGAGCATGAAATTGTCCAAAATGTCTTGGAATGCTGACACCTTAAGTTCCCTTCACTGGAACTAAGCTGCCAAGTCCAACCCCTAAAAAACACTCCCACACCATAATCCCATCTCCACCAAATGATTTGGTAAATTAGAGTGGAGACTGTGAACCAGGCCTTCTCGTCCACATCAGTGCCTGACCTCACAAATGTGTTTCTGGAAGAATGATCAAACATTCCCATAGACACACTCCTAAACCTTGTGGACAGCCTTCCCAGAAAAGTTGAAGCTGTTATAGCTGCAAAGGGTGGGCCAACTCAATATTGAACCCCATCGGAATTTCCGACAACAAAACCGTGCATTTTTTTCCGACGGATGTTGGCTCAAACTTGTCTTGCATACACACGGTCGCACAAATGTTGCTCGGAAATTCCGAACGTCAAGAACGCAGAGACGTACAACACTACGACGAGCCGAGAAAAATTAAGTACAATGATTCCGAGAATGCGTCAAATTTATTCCGAGTATGCATAGAATTTTTGTGCGTCGGAATTGGATACACACTTTTGTTGTCAAAAAAATTGAGAACCAGCTCTCAAACATTTGTTGTCAGAAATTCCGACAGCAAATGTCCGATGGAGCCTACACACGGTCGGAATATCCGACCAAAAGCTCACATCAAATATTTGTTGTTGGAAGTTCCGATCGTGTGTACGCGGCATAAGACTGGGATGCCAATAAAGTTCATGTGCGTGTAAAGGTAGGCGTCCGAATACTTTTGGTAACATAGTGTATGTTTAATACAATAACAACATTGTGGAGGAGCAAAGATGTATAATTGGTAAAGTCATATCAGTAACTTCTTCACGGAAAAAAATTGTCTACTGAAAAATACACTATGCATTCTCTTTATTTAAATCTTGCATCAAAGAAATATCAGAGCTGCCATTACTGACCTCCTACTAAAAATAAAAAATAAATTCAGTTTCATTACTTTGTGTTGCTGATTTAGACCATTGGTCTCCAAGTTGCAGCCCGGAAGCTGGGTGTGGCCCTTTGCTTGCCTTCATCTGGCCCTTGGGGCACTATTCCATCCACTGACTCCAACAATGGGGCATAATTCCTGCCACGGACACCAAAGATAGGACACAATTCCTCCCAATTAATCCAACTGTGAGGCACTATTTTCTCCACTGACACCAACAATTGGGCACAATTCCTCCCACTGACACAAACGATGGGGCATAATTCCTCCCACTGACACCAACGGTGGGGCGTAATTCTTCCAAATGACACCAGCAATGGGGCACTATTCCTGCTTCTAGCACAAACGATGGGACACAATTCCTCCCAATATCATAAACAACAGAGCAATATTCCTTCCACTGACACCAACACTGGGGCACAATTCCTCCCAATTATACCAACGATAGAGCACACTTTCGCCCACTGACACCAACGATGGAGCACTATTCCTCCCCTAATACCAAAGATGGGGCATTGTTTACTCCCACTGATACAAAATAATGGGGCACAGAGAGTGTGCTCTCAGCACAGAAACATTGACCACCCAGTGATGAATATGCGCAGCGTGCGGGCTTTAAAATGCACCTTTTTGCTGCCGCACAGATGTGTTATGTGAAGGGCAATGGTGCAGAAAGTGTCACTCACATCATCATGGATAAAAGAGGTTCATCTTTCTCATGCCATCCTGGAAAGGGGGTCACATCCACATACTTAACTGTTGTGCTGTGTAAATCTTTCAATAACAATAAACCCAGTTAAAAAATAAAATAAAATAAATCTCTGTGCTCATTTATCGACAATATCTAGCACTTTGCATATAAACTGTTAACACTCAACTGCTTCAAAATGACTGGGTCAACATAAACTTTAAGGACACCAAAACTCTGCAAATTTGCAAGCAGAGACTTCAGAGCCCGCTCAAGATGGGTAATGAAGCAATATTCACAACATTACTTATTCTGATGGAAAGATTTAGCAAATGAATCTCTTTTTGCTGTAACAAAGACTAAGAAGTGAAGCACAATATTGCCTTGTTGCAAGAATCGCCCCCTTTGTGACACAACATATCAGTTTTAATGGTTCACGTTCACCTCCAAGCCTCAGTGGGTATAATGGTCTCTGGCAGTGAAACGCTTTGGCTGTGAAAGACCGTTTCTCTGCGCAATGGTGCATCGAAAAGAATCAGCGAGTCAGGGAAACTTTGCAGTGTGCGCGGCCAACTTTGCATATTGAAATTAGACTTTCAATCTCCCTTTCGTTTTCCATCAAGTGTTGTATTTCTCGGCCTCAGTGGGATCACACGCAATGTTTATGTCTGCTGCTGATATAAACAGAGATTGACCACGGTGAACACGGCCACAGATCATTAGCAGGTAATTCTCATCTCGGTTTTCCCGTGTTCTAGTTTTATGAATAACACATTTACCTTTGTGTACAAAGTTGTGTTTGCAGCGATAATGAGCATTCATTATCTTAATCTGGGCCTCGAGGCTGTGGGCTCCCAGATTCACACCAAATGTGAGAGATTTGTTAAAGTTATTTAGTTTGCTAAATAGAGAATTAACAACAATTGTTCCATTAACGTTGCTATATCTTAAACTGGCCATAGACGGTTTGAATCTAAGCTGGTTCAGCAAGGACCGGCCGAGATTCAAACCATGTATGGGCAGGCTGATTGTACCCAAGTTGATCAGTCGGTCTGCTTGGGTTCAACCAGCTTTTTGGATTTTTCATGGGATTATTGCCAGCAGCTTTAGCCGCTAGCAATAATCACTGTGTTCTCTTTTCAGGGATGGCTCCCCCCGCCCCCCTTCAAACACAATAGCTCTACGATAGGGATCCCCCTATCAGCACTGGTTGTGTTGATGGGGGATTCAAGCTATTTTTTTTCCTGCAACCTGTGGTTACAGGAAAGAAAATCACACGGTCTATGACACAGTTAGACTAGTGGAAGAATCTGTACATTCCGCAGTAATTTTTTTGAATCTGAGCAGGTTTACTTATGAAAGATTCATACACCTCCTTGTTTAAATTTGTAGTTCCGCAACAGCTGAAGGGCCGCCAGTTAGACACCTGTGCGTTACAAGTTTGCATGAATATATCGCCGATATGTCACAATATACAGCAATATTAGCTATATTTATTTATTTACATCTGAACTTTTTATCAATAACAAGATGTTCAAAGGCTGGAATGATGTCATCAGTCTGCTGCAGGCTTGAGTAGGAATTTTCTTAGTCTCCCAGTGATCAGAAATTATTAAAACTTTGTCACAAGGTGAAAGTCTGCAGCAGGAACTGATCTGTTTCAGACATTTGGGAACACATCTGAAGACCTGCACAGGCACCAAGACTTTTACAACTGCATCATTTCTAAGTCAGCATCTCAGTCAAGGAAGTTCTGATGCAGGGGGCCCATTGGTACCCCCCCCCCCCAAAAAAAATGTAGGTTATGATACCCTTGCAAATTGATTAACTGCATCTGCACTAATTATATTTTGTGGCTTGCTCATTTCCTTAACATAAATTGGGAGCAATGCTGTGATTTGATAATGCTACCATTTCCCTTTTCACTGGTTGTCATAGCTTACTTCAAAATACAGTTCTCAGCATTGACATGATGGAAAAAGCATTTTTATTAAGTTATGTAACCCGCATTAGACATTGTTCCGATACTGTGAATACATTGCATAATGACAGCCAGCACGGTGGCACTTCCAGTGAACACACAGATCAGATGAGCGTACGCTACCACAAATAAGGAAACAATCTTGAAGGCTGAGGACACTCACAATAGGATCTATCATTAATGAGCAAACTTATTCTAGAATACAACATTTTTCTTTAAATGCGAACCTCCGGGATAGAACACTAATGGCGGTCATGTGCTTCCGATGATCAAAGGGCTGAGTCATAAAAAGAATAAATAGAGCAATTTTCAGCTGAGTTTTGTTTATTCAACACTTCTTTAAAAATAACGGGACTGGTTCTCATGTCTAGAGCTTGTTCACAAGTACTTAGCGAGAATCATATGTAAAACAACTGGACTTCATTTAACAAACTAAATAAGAAATGTGTGTGTTGCTCCACACCAACTACTTGGCTTAAATATCTTGTACGGAAAGACTCCCGCTTTAGGGAACAAGCTGGTCCACAATGTGTGTGGCAGGTGTATTCTTTGTAAAACGATTATAAAAAAAAAAAAAAGAGGAAGACCACCAATTTAGACCCAACAATAGAAAAAAAGGAATATGAAATTGACAAATTTATATCTTGAAGCACCCATGTCATCTACTTACTTGAGTGCCCTTGTGGGCTCCAGTATATAGGTAGGACTATCAGGAAATTAGGTGTAAGAATCGGGGAACATGTGAACAATATAAAGCAAGGTTTTCGCAAACACAGGGGGAAATTTACTAAACCTGGAGCGAGCAAAATCTTTTTTTTTTTTTGTCACAGCTTAAAGAGGAAGTAAACCCTCTAAATCATTTCTTAAAAAAGATTATGAATAACTTACCTGAGATCGAACCTCCCGAAGCGACTCTCGTTCCTCTTCTCCGCCGCCGCCATGATAGCCGAGTGACTTCCGGGTATCGCGGCTCTGGCGCTGTGATTGGCCGGAGCAGAGATGACGTTACTCCCTCGCCTTCACTAACGGCACGCTCAGTGCACCTGCGAAGTTGTCTACGGCGCGCATGCGCCGTAGACATCGGTGCAGTCTTTTCTGCAAATATCTCCTAAACTGTGTAAGTTTAGGAGATATTTGTTGCACCTACAAGTAAGCCTTAATCTAGGCTTACCTGTAGGTTAAAGTGGTCTGTAAGGGTTTACAACCACTTTAATTGAACAAGCTAAAGTTAGAAGCTGGCTACCATGTACAGCTGCACCAGATTCTTTGTGCTCCTGTTTTTGGTAAATCTCCCCAACAGTGTTTCTGATTAACCTGCTCTCAGTGGAGCCCACACTAGCCATGCAAAGCTGCACTTCCTGGTTCATGTTTTCAGTCTGTTGTTTTATACATAAATGTATTTTATTGGGATTTTATGTCATAGACCAAAACAAAGTGGCACATAATTGTGAAGTGGAAGGAAAATGATAAATGGTTTTCAAAAAATTTCACAAATAAATATCTGAAAAGTGTGGCGTGCATTTGTATTCAGCCCCCCTGAGTCAATACTTTGTAGAACCACCTATCGCTGCAATTACAGCTGCAAGTCTTTTTAGGGATGTCTCTACCAGCTTTGCACATCTAGAGAGTGAACTTTTTGTCCATTCTTCTTTGCAAAATAACTCAAGCTCTGTCAGATTGGACGGAGAGCGTCTGTGAACAGCAATTTTCAAGTCTTGCCAGAGATTTTTAATTGGATTTAGGTCTGGACTTTGACTAGACCATTCTAACACATGAATATGCTTTGATCTAAACCAGGGATATGTAATTAGCGGACCTCCAGCTATTGCAAAACTACAAGTCCAATCATGCCTCTGCCTCTGGGTGTCATGCTTGTGGCTGTCAGAGTCTTGCTTTGCCTCATGGGACTTGTAGTTCTGCAACAGCGGGAGGCCCGCTAATTGCATATCCCTGATCTAAACCATTCCATTGTAGCTCTGGCTGTATGTTTAGGGTCGTTGTCCTGCTGGAAGGTGAACCTCTGCCCCAGTCTCAAGTCTTTTGCAGACTCTAACAGGTTTTCTTCTAAGATTGCCCTGTATTTGGCTCCATCCATCTTCCCATCTACTCTGAATAGCTTCCCTGTCCCTGCTGAGGAAAAGTATCCCCACAACATGATGCTGCCACCACCATGTTTCACAGTGGGGATGGTGTGTTCAGGGTGATGTGCAGTGTTAGTTTTCTACCACACATAGCGTTTTACTTCTAGGCCAAAAAGTTACATTTTGGTCTCATCTGACCAGAGCACCTTCTGCCACGTTTGCTGTGACTCCCACATGACTTCTCACAAACTGCAAATGGGACTTCCTATGGCTTTCTTTTAACCACATGCGCAGTGGTTGTATAATCCTGACCGGACGTCATATGACATGATCAGGATAACAAGCCAGCGCATTCACGCGGGGGCGCGCAGCATCGCGATTGGTGGTGCTGTGTGTCAGTATGACACACTGCATCTCCGATCTGGGTAAAGAGCCTCTGATGGAGGTTCTTTACCATGTGATCAGCTGTGTCCAATCACAGCTGATCACGATGTAAACAGGGAAAGCCGTGCATCGGCTTTTCCTCAATCACGTCTGACAGACACGAGTAGAGGAGAGCCGATCGGCTGCTCTCCTGACAGGGGGATCTGCGCTATTTGATCAGTGCAGCCCCCCCCAGGATGCCCACCCAGGACCACCAGGGATGCCACCCATGGCTACCAGGGATGCCCACCACTGATGACCACCAGGTATGCCACCCATGGCCACCAGGGATGCCAATCAGTGCCCACATATGATGCCAATCAGTGCCCATTAGCAATGCCTGCCAGTGCCTCCATATCAGTGATGCCTATCAGTGCCCTCCATCAGTGCTGCCTATCAGTGCCACCCATAAGTACCCATCAGTGTCACCTATGAGTGCCCATCAGTGCCGCATATTAGTGCCACCTCATCAGTGCCCATCAGAGCCACCTTATCAGTGCCTGTCAGTGCAGCCTCATCAGTGCCCATCAGTGAAGGAGAAAACTTACTTCTTTACAAAATTGTATAACAGAATTTTTTTTATTTGTTTAGCAAAAAATAAAAACCCCAGGAGGTTATCAAATACCACCAAAAGAAAGCTCTATTTTTGGAAACAAAATTATGAAAATGTTGTTTGGGTACAGTGTAGCATGACCGTGCAATTGTCAAAGTGCGACAGTGCTGAAAGCTGAAAATTGACTTAGGCAGGAAAGTTGGAAAGTGCCCTGTAATGAAGTGGTTAACAATGGATTTTTTTTCTTGCTACTCTTCCATAAAGGTCAGATTTGTGGAGTGCACGATAGGGATCAGCTTCGTGTTCGAGTCGAACATACGTTCGACTCGAACATCGGCTGTTCGATCGTTCGACGAAGATCGAACGATTTGGGCCGTTCGCGCCAAATTCGAGTGACGCGAACGGCCCACAATGCACTACGCCATCGCAGTGTCATCCAGGCGCTGTGATTGGCCAAGCATGCACTGTGACCCCGCATGCTTGGCCAATCACAGCGCCGGCAGCGAGGAGAGCAATGATTGGCCACAGGCAGGATGCCTGTGGCCAATTATTGCTGAGGGTGTTTAGTACACGCCCCACACTATAAAAGGCCGCCAGCACGGCGGCCTAGTGTAGTGTGTTCCGGAGCAGGGATAGAGCAGCATAGGCAGGGACAGTGACTGTTATTTCTTTCTTGCTTAACCTGGATTCCTTTAGTTTAGGGAAAGAGAAGGATAGGTAGGGAGAGTGTCAGTGTGTTTTGTGCTTGTGCTATAGTGTGCTTAAAAAAAACATTTATTCTAGGGACAGAAAACTGTAGGTAGGGACAGTGTCAGTTTCTTTCACTCTGCAAGTCCTTGTTTCCAGGGACCTGGAAGGACAGTGAGTGAATTGTCCTTGTGCTATATTGTGATTAAAAAAAACATTTTTTCTAGGGACAGAAAACTGTAGGTAGGGAGAGTGTTTTTTTTCTTTCACTCTGCAAGTCCTTGTTTCCAGGGACCTGGAAGGACAGTGAGTGAATTGTCCTTGTGCTATATTGTGATTAAAAAAAACATTTTTTCTAGGGACAGAAAACTGTAGGTAGGGAGAGTGTCAGTTTATTTCACTCTGCAAGTCCTTGTTTCCAGGGACCTGTAAGGACAGTGAGTGAATTGTCCTTGTGCTATATTGTGATTAAAAAAAACATTTTTTCTAGGGACAGAAAACTGTAGGTAGGGAGAGTGTTTTTTTTCTTTCACTCTGCAAGTCCTTGTTTCCAGGGACCTGGAAGGACAGTGAGTGAATTGTCCTTGTGCTATATTGTGCTTAAAAAAAACATTTATTCTAGGGACAGAAAACTGTAGGTAGGGAGAGTGTCAGTTTATTTCACTCTGCAAGTCCTTGTTTCCAGGGACCTGTAAGGACAGTGAGTGAATTGTCCTTGTGCTATATTGTGATTAAAAAAAAAAAATTTTCTAGGGACAGAAAACTGTAGGTAGGGAGAGTGTTTTTTTTCTTTCACTCTGCAAGTCCTTGTTTCCAGGGACCTGGAAGGACAGTGAGTGAATTGTCCTTGTGCTATATTGTGCTTAAAAAAAACATTTATTCTAGGGACAGAAAACTGTAGGTAGGGAGAGTGTCAGTTTATTTCACTCTGCAAGTCCTTGTTTCCAGGGACCTGTAAGGACAGTGAGTGAATTGTCCTTGTGCTATATTGTGGTTAAAAAAAACATTTATTCTAGGGACAGAAAACTGTAGGTAGGGAGAGTGTCAGTTTATTTCACTCTGCAAGTCCTTGTTTCCAGGGACCTGTAAGGACAGTGAGTGAATTGTCCTTGTGCTATATTGTGATTAAAAAAAACATTTTTTCTAGGGACAGAAAACTGTAGGTAGGGAGAGTGTTTTTTTTCTTTCACTCTGCAAGTCCTTGTTTCCAGGGACCTGGAAGGACAGTGAGTGAATTCTCCTTGTGCTATATTGTGCTTAAAAAAAACATTAATTCTAGGGACAGAAAACTGTAGGTAGGGAGAGTGTCAGTTTTTTTCACTCTGCAAGTCCTTGTTTCCAGGGACCTGTAAGGACAGTGAGTGAATTGTCCTTGCGCTATATTGTGCTTAAAAAAAACATTTATTCTAGGGACAGAAAACTGTAGGTAGGGAGAGTGTTTATTTTCTTTCACTCTGCAAGTCCTTGTTTCCAGGGACCTGTAAGGACAGTGAGTGAATTGTCCTTGTGCTATATTGTGATTAAAAAAAACATTTATTCTAGGGACAGAAAACTGTAGGTAGGGAGAGTGTCAGTTTATTTCACTCTGCAAGTCCTTGTTTCCAGGGACCTGTAAGGACAGTGAGTGAATTGTTCTTGTGCTATATTGTGATTAAAAAAAACATTTTTTCTAGGGACAGAAAACTGTAGGTAGGGAGAGTGTCAGTTTATTTCACTCTGCAAGTCCTTGTTTCCAGGGACCTGTAAGGACAGTGAGTGAATTGTTCTTGTGCTATATTGTGATTAAAAAAAACATTTTTTCTAGGGACAGAAAACTGTAGGTAGGGAGAGTGTTTTTTTTCTTTCACTCTGCAAGTCCTTGTTTCCAGGGACCTGGAAGGACAGTGAGTGAATTGTCCTTGTGCTATATTGTGATTAAAAAAAACATTTATTCTAGGGACAGAAAACTGTAGGTAGGGAGAGTGTCAGTTTATTTCACTCTGCAAGTCCTTGTTTCCAGGGACCTGTAAGGACAGTGAGTGAATTGTTCTTGTGCTATATTGTGATTAAAAAAAACATTTTTTCTAGGGACAGAAAACTGTAGGTAGGGAGAGTGTTTTTTTTCTTTCACTCTGCAAGTCCTTGTTTCCAGGGACCTGTAAGGACAGTGAGTGAATTGTCCTTGTGCTATATTGTGCTTAAAAAAAACATTTATTCTAGGGACAGAAAACTGTAGGTAGGGAGAGTGTCAGTTTCTTTCACTGTGAAAGTCCTTGTTTCAAGGGACAGAGAAGGACACCTGAAGGTAGCCCTTATTGCTTTTTTCCCATCTCCCTGCAGGCCATCTATTAGAATGTCTGGAAGGCAAACAAGGAGAGGCAGACAGTCAGGAGGCAATAAAAGAGGGCAAGCAGGCTCTGTGTCTGGGGGCAACAGTGCTGGTCGTGGACGCGGTGCATTGTCATCAGCACATGGCCATGGGACACGCTTGTCCTTCTTTTCGGCAGCTGGACATGTTGAGCCACATCATGCCGAAGACTTGGTAGAGTGGATGACCAAGCCCTCCTCCTCCTCCTCATCCTCTCTCACCCAGGCTCAGGGTATTGGAAAAGCAGCTGCCAAAGCGTCGTCTTCCCTGGTATCAATGTCAGACAAATCATCAGTCACTCCTTCCCTAGACCCACCATGTCCTCCTCCTGAGGAGTCCCCCGAACTGTTTCAGCACAGTGTTGGGTACATGCTCCAGGAGGATGCCCAGCGTTTCGAAGGGTCTGATGATGAAACCCAGCTAGAGGAAGGCAGTAGCGTGAGAGCAGACAGAGGGGATGCTCAAGAAGGACACCAATCTGGCAGTCATGTTCCAGCAGCTGCAGCATACTGCCAGATTGGCTCCAGTGATGAGGAGGGAGGGGATGATGAGGTCACTGACTCCACGTGGGTGCCTAATAGGAGAGAGGAGGAGGAGGAGGAGGATGAGGAGGAGGCACATCTCCAACGAGGCAGGATGCCCTTTGGTGGCCAGCGTAAGGGCAGTACACCGACGGAATCACACCGCAGAGCTCCGCCTGTGCAGGGCGCTGCCTCTGCCCGTCATTCAAAAAGTTCTTTGGTGTGGGCCTTTTTTGAGGCTAGTGCATCAGATCGCACAGCTGCTGTTTGCAACATATGTCTCAAGCGTATATCGCGTGGCCAAAACATCAGCCGCTTGGGTACCACATGCCTGACCAGACATATGTTGACCTGCCATGCAGCTCGTTGGCAAGCCTACCTCAAAGACCCACACCAAAGAACAAAGCGGACCTCTCCTTGCACCGCATCAGCTGGGATCTCCAACCCCACTATAACTTCAGTCCTCTCTGAAACATGCACTGAGAGGAATGAAGGTGTAGAATTAGGTGTGTCACAGCCAAGTACTTGCGGCCACTCTGCTAGCAGTACACCGACGTCCGATTCTAGCAGGCAAATTTCCCTGCCCCAGCTGCTGGACCGTCGAAAGAAGTTCACTCCCAGCCATCCACATGCCCAGCGGTTGAATGCTAGCTTGGCTAAATTGCTAGCGCTTCAACTGCTGCCTTTTCAGTTGGTAGACTCGGCCCCCTTCCGTGAGTTTGTGCAATGTGCGGTTCCTCAGTGGCAGGTTCCCAAACGCCACTTTTTCTCACGGAAGGCTATTCCGGCTCTCTACCGGCATGTGGAAGGCAATGTCTTGGCCTCGCTGGACAGGGCGGTCAGCGGCAAGGTGCATATTACCGCTGACTCATGGTCCAGCAGGCATGGACAGGGACGTTACCTTTCTTTCACGGCCCATTGGGTCACTCTTTTGGCAGCTGGGAAGGATGCAGGACAAGGTGCAGTAGTGTTGGAGGTTGTCCCACCGCCACGCCTCCAAAATGCTACTACTGGTTGTGACACACCTCTCTCCTCCACCCCCTCCTCTTCTTCTTCCTCCATGGCCTCTTCCTGTGGTTTGTCCTATGAACCAGCGGTGCTCCGTAGCCGTTCACGGGGCTACGCAAGTACGCAGGCAAAAAGATGCCATGCCGTGCTTGCGCTGGTGTGTTTGGGGGACAGAAGCCACACTGGGGCAGAGGTCCTGTCTGCTCTGCAGGGCCAGGCCGAGAGGTGGTTGACGCCACGCCAGCTTAAGCCAGGAATGGTGGTTTGCGACAATGGCACCAACCTCCTCTCCGCCCTCCGACAGGGACAACTGACCCATGTGCCCTGTGTGGCTCACGTCCTTAACCTGGTGGTGCAGCGGTTCTTGGGCAGGTACCCGGGCTTACAGGATGTCCTGAGGCAGGCCAGGAAAGTCTGTGTGCATTTCCGCAGATCTTATAATGCCAGTGCTCGCCTGGCTGAGCTGCAAAAGGAGTTGAACCTGCCCAAGAACCGCCTTATATGTGACATGCCCACCAGGTGGAACTCAACGTTGGCCATGCTGCAGCGGCTGCACACGCAGCAGAGGGCCATCAATGAGTACCTGTGCGACTACGGCACCAGGACAGGGTCAGGGGAGCTTGGTTTTTTTTCTCCACGCCAGTGGGGCATGATCAGGGATGCATGCACTGTCCTGGCACCATTTGAGGAGGCCACGAGGATGGTGAGCAGTGACAGTGCATGCATCAGTGACACTGTACCTCTTGTCCACCTGTTGGAGCACACGCTGCGTGGAATAATGGACAGGGCACTTGAGGCAGAACAGAGGCAGGAAGAGGAGGACTTCCTTGCCTCTCAAGGCCCCCTTTACCCAGACAGTGTTCCTTCTGTCCCACCCATCGCACAGGAAGAGGAGGAGGAGGAGGAGGAGGAGGAGGAGGAGGATTGTGTCAGCATGGAGGTGGAGGCTGGCACTCAGCATCATCAGCAGCAGTCTTTTAGGGATGATTTACAGTCCCAAGAAACCAGTGGACTTGTACGTGGCTGGGAGGAGGTGGCTGCGGATCATGTCGTCCTTAGTGACCCAGAGGACTCCGGAGCGAATGCCTCAGCAAACCTACGCTGCATGGCCTCCCTGATCCTGCAAAGTCTGCGGAAGGATCCTCGTATTCTTCGGATCAAGGAGAGGGACCATTACTGGCTGGCCACTCTCCTTGATCCACGGTACAAGGGTAAGGTTGCGGACCTTATGTTACCGTCGCAGAGGGAGCAGAGGATGAGACAACTCCGGGAGGCCTTGCAGAAAGGTCTGTGCAACGCGTTCCCAGAGACTGGGAGGTTACAAACTCCTGGTCCTGGACAACGAGTTGCTGAGGCTTCGGCCAGTCAAAGAAGGAGCGGTGGGGAAGGTGGCCGTCTGACCGATGCGTTCAGACAATTCTTTAGTCCGCAGCCCCAAAGTATGATCGGTTCCAGCAACCATCGCCAGCGTCTGATAAACATGGTGCAGGAATATCTAGGGGCAAGGTCAGACTTGGACACCTTTCCCACCGAAAATCCTCTGGCTTACTGGGTCTTGAGGATGGATCACTGGCCAGAGCTTGCACAGTATGCAATTGAGCTACTGGCCTGTCCTGCATCCAGCGTTCTTTCGGAACGCACATTCAGTGCTGCTGGAGGATTTGTCACGGATCACAGGGTGCGCCTGTCCACCGACTCGGTTGATCGACTGACTTTCATCAAGATGAACCAGTCTTGGATCACCACCAGCTACCACACACCTGATGCTGATATAACAGACTAATTGATTTTAACATGTCACATCCCTTCAAGACTGATGCTGATGCTGAGTGCCTGTGCTGTTATGTTGACTGGCTATCCTCCTCCTCCGAGTCCTCAATGATACGATTGATGATGATAGCTTGGAAGATCATTTTTGTTTATGGGTGCCGCCACCAGTGGCTAAGGCCCAATTTTTCAGCCCCTGTTTTACAGGGGCGTGTAATTACAATTTTTTTAGCAATAATTTGCCATAGGGCTCATTGCTGTGCTCCAAGTACAGTATCTGTGAGGGGTTGGAGTGTTGTGGCACCAGTGCCTAAGGCCCAATTTTTCAGCCCCTGTTCAACAGGGGCATGCAATTACAATTCTTGATCTAATAATTCACAGCAGGGTCCATTGCTGCACCCACCAAGAGTAACTCTGAGGGCTTACAGTCTTGTGGCAACGCCACCACCACCACCACCACGAAAGGCCCAATTTTTCAGCCCCTGTTCAAAAGGGGCATGTAATTACAATTCTTGATCTAATAATTCACAGCAGGGCCCATTGCTGCACCCACCAAGAGTAACTGTCAGGGCTTACAGTGTTGTGGCACCAGCACCACCATCAAAGCCCCAATTTTTACTACCACTGTTCAACAATTATATGTAATTAAAATTCCTGATATAATAGTTGACAGCAGGGCGTTCCAGCACCAACCAAGAGTAACTGAGTGCTTACAGTGTTGTGCCAACACCAACAACTAAGGGGCCTATTTCTGCAGAGTATATACGGCAGGTCCCTACTTTCAAACATCCAACTTACAAACGACTCCTACTTGCAAACGAAAGAAGACAACAGGAAGTGAGAGGAAATCTACCCCTAGAAAGGAAAATTCTCTCCTGTAAGAATAAATATGGGAGAAAGGGGTCTCATCTGTACTGATGCTTTATCAGCAATCCTTGTTTCAAGAAAAACACCACATTTCAAAAACAGTTGTCATTGGGACGGAAAGTGAGGTGAAATGTTCTGAACAGGGGCACAGACAGCAAAACAAATGTTACAGGGGTGATAACCCTTACCTATGTTTCCCAAAAAGTTTAAAAATAGATTTTTGGGCTGGAGCTACACTTCAACAATGTACCTGTTCAAAATTACAAACACATTCTACATAAGAACAAACCTACAGTCCCTGTCTTGTATGCACCGCCTGTATACGGCTGTTCAGAGTATATAGGGCCTTTTTTATTTTATGTGCGGGGTTCCCCTTAATATCCATACAAGACCCAAAGGGGCTGGTAATGGGCTGGGATAGGGGGGGGGTCATGGGGTAGCTATGCCATTTTTCTTAAAGAATTTCATCCATATTACCGGGACCAGACATTACATTAAAGCCGCAAGCAGTTTTAAATGGCTTTTTTTTCCTTTAGAAGTGTCATTTTGTGCAGGGACAGTTCTAAACACGGGAAACACGTGGCACTTCACAGGCATACTTTAGACACCCCCCAGGTACGATATTTAAAGGAATATTTGACTTTTTTTTTTTCACTTTATGCATCATTAAAATGACTGCTCCCGAAAAACGACCGTTTTTAAAACTTCTTTTTGCATTGATACATGTCCCCTGGTGCACAACCCGGGTTCCCAAACCCTATTTATGACAATAACATGCATAATAGTTGTTATAATTAGCACTTTAGAATTCGAACGTTCGCATCCATTGTATTTAATAGGGTTCTAATGTTCGTTCGAACTTTCGGTCCGTTCGCGGGTTCTGGTGCGAACCGAACCCGGGGGTGTTCGGCTCATCACTAGTGCACGACTAATAGTTGTCCTGTTGACAGATTCTCCCACCTGAGCTGTGTATCTCTGCAGTTCTTATAGAGTTACCATGGGCCTCTTCACTGCTTCTCTAATTAATGCTCTCCTTGACCAGCCTGTCAGTCTAGGTGGACAGCCATGCCTTTGTAGGTTTGCAGTTGTGTCATACTCTTTCCATTTTCAGGTGATGGATTGAACAGTGCTCCATGAGATGTTCAAAGCTTGGGATATTTTTTTTATAACCTAACCCTTCTTTAAACCTCTCCACAACTTTATCCCTGACCCGTCTGGGGTGTTCTGGCCTTCATGATGCTGTTTGTTCACTAAGGTTCTCTAACAAACCTCTGAGGGCTTCACAGAACAGCTGTATTTATACTGAGATTGATTTACACACAGGTGGACTCTATTTACTAATTAGGTGACTTCTGAAGGTAATTGGTTCCACTAGATTTTAGTTAGGGGTATCAGAGTAAAGGTGGCTGAATACAAATGCATGCCACACTTTTCAGATATTTATTTGTAAAAAAAATTTAAAACCATTTATCATTTTCCTTTCACTTCACAATTATGTGACACTTTGTGTTGGTCTATCACATAAAATCCCAATAAAATACATATTACGTTTTTGGTTGTACCATGACAAAATGTGGAAAATTCCAAGGGGTATGAATCATCTATCTATCGATCTATCTATCTATTCATAAATTGATAGATTCATTCTTGGTGATAGATAGATAGATAGATAGATAGATAGATAGATAGATAGATAGATAGAATATTGGTATTGGATATATTTATTCATGGTATCAGATATATGTTGTGTATATATATATATATATATATATATTACAGTGGGGCAAAAAAGTATTTAGTCAGCCACCAATTGTGCAAGTTCTCCCACTTAAAAAGATAAGAGAGTCCTGTAATTGTCATCATAGGTAAACCTCAACTATGAGAGACAAAATGTGGAAACAAATCCAGACAATCACATTGTCTGACTTGGAAATAATTTATTTGCAAATTATGGGGAAAAATAAGTATTTGGTTAATATCAAAAGTTCATCTCAATACTTTGTTGTATATCCTTTGTTGGCAATGACAGATCAAACGTTTTCTGGAAGTCTTCACAAGGTTGTCACACACTGTTGCTGCTATGTTGGCCCATTCATCCATGCAGATCTCTTCATGGATGAATGATCAAAATCTCACGATACATGGCCCCATTTATTCTTTCATGTACACGGATCAGTAGTCCTGTTCTCTTTGCAGAGAAACAGCCCCAAAGCATGATGTTGCCACCCCCATGCTTCACAGTAGGTATGGTGTTCTTTGGTTGCAACTCGGCATTCTCTCTCCTTCAAACACGACGAGTTGTGTTCCTACCAAACAGTTCTACTTTGGTTTCATCTGACCATATGACATTCTCCCAATCCTCTTCTGGATCATCCAAATGCTCTCTAGCAAACCTCAGACGGGCCCGGACATGTACTGGCTTAAGCAGGGGGACACGTCTGGCACTGCAGGATCTGAGTCCCTGGCGGTGTAGTGTGTTACTGATGGTAGCCTTTGTTACGTTGGTCCCAGCTCTCTGCAAGTCATTCACTGGGTCCCCCCATGTGGTTCTGGGATTTTTGCTCACCGTTCTTGTGATCATTTTGACCCCACGGGGTGAGATCTTGCGTGGAGCCCCAGATCGAGGGAGATTATCAGTGGTCTTGTATGTCTTCCATTTTCTAATTATTGCTCCCACAGTTGATTTATTCACACCAAGCTGCTTGCCTATTGCAGATTCAGTCTTCCCAGCCTGGTGCAGGTCTACAATTTTGTTTCTGGTGTCCTTCGACAGCTCTTTGGTCTTCACCATAGTGGAGTTTGGAGTGTGACTGTTTGAGGTTGTGGACAGGTGTCTTTTATACTGATAACAAGTTCAAACAGGTGCGATTATTACAGGTAATGAGCAGTGTTGTTCATCTTACGTTAAAAAAGTAATTAGTTACAGTTACAAATTACTTCTTCCAAAAAGTAATAGTTACTACATTGAAAAAGTAATTAGTTACTCAGCAAAGTAACTATATTGGTTATATTATATATACACAGGGGCGGGGGCGGTAGAAGGATGATATATATGTAATTTTTTCAGTGTATAAAAATAATAGGAGGGATAACAATAAATAATATTGGTACTGTGCCCAATGCCTCACTGTGCCCCATGCTTCACTGTGCCTCACTGTGCCCCATGCCTCACTGTGCCCCATGCCTCACTGTGCCCCATGTCTCACTGTGCCCCATGCCTCACTGTGCCTCACTGTGCCCCATGCCTCACTGTGCCCAATGCCTCACTGTGCCCATGCTTCACTGTGCCCCATGCTTCACTGTGCCCCATGCCTCACTGTGCCCCATGCCTCACTGTGCCCCATGCCTCACTGTGCCCCATGCCTCACAGTCACTGTGCCCGCCGTGTACAGTACCTCAGATCGGCGGTGTCTCGACTCCCAGCGGCCATTCCATTATTTAAAAGCCACGCCTCCTCCAGTCCTCTTCGTCTATGATAGGCAGAACACTCAATTTCTCAGCATTCAGTGTTCCGCCTATCACGGACATCCTCTCATCCTCATAACACAGACGAGGATGAGAGGATGTCCGTGATAGGCGGAACACTGCCTGCTGTGAAGTGAGTGTTCCGCCTATCACAGGCGACGAGGACTCGGGAGGTGCGGCTTTTGAACACTGCAATGGCCGCCGTCTGTCTGCATGACGCGCTGATAAGGTAGGCAGACGGCGGCTTGCAGTTAGTTAAATGTTAAATTACATCTACTCGCGGTGGCTGCGGCGAGTAGATGTAATTAGGGTAACGCCGCCCAAGTAATGGGAACGGCGATGCCACGAGGGTAAGAGTAATCAGTTAGATACTTAATTTTCCACCATAATTTGCAAATAAATTCTTTCCAAATCAGAATGTGATTGTCTGGATTTGTTTCCACATTTTGTCTCTCAAGCCCCATACACACTATCAGTTTTCTTGCAGGTTTTTCTCTTCAGGTTTACCAAAACCATGTAGTGCAAGGGCCTGCCTGATTGCATACGAATTGAAACTCTTAAGGTTTGACCTCATATTAGATGGTTTTGGTAAACCTGAAGAGAAAAACCTGCAAGAAAACTGATAGTGTGTATGGGGCTTCATAGTTGAGGTATACCTATGATGACAATTACAGGCCTCTCTCTTCTTATTAAGTGGGAGAACTTGCACAATTGGTGGCTGATTAAATACTTTTGTGCCCCACTGTGTGTGTATATATATATATTGTGACAGCAGGAAGGTAAAGTCACCTGGTTGCATCCAGGGGGGTAGATATATTTCTCCCAGATTCAGGCTTTATGCCGACTTATACAACTAGGGAGGGAGTTGATGAAGCCCAGCTGAGGCTAGTGGGCTCATGGATGATTCATACCTCTAGGGAGAGTGCTGGGCGTCGTGCAGGCAGGGAGTTGATGAGACCAGCTGAAGCCTGTCAGTTCGTTTAAGGCCTCTATAAAAACTCCCAGATTCATTAGGTGTTGGCTCATGCCTGGACCCAGACCTGTGTGGACTGTCTAGGGAGAGTGAACCCCTGTGCGGTGAGGCAAAGCCTGTGTGGCTATTTGTTTGGACTTTTACTAAACCAGGGACTTAGGGACTAGGACAGCACCAGGCTGATCCCAGTTGTTAGTTTAGGAAACCTGCATGTTTAGTCAGAGGTCAAACTGACCAGGATTTATTTTGTTTATGTTTCTTTTTGGCTTTGCTGTGTTTTTGTCACTGTACATAGAGAAATAAACCGCACCTTTTGATTTTGAAAACCACAACCTCCGTCTGCTGGCCCTGTTTTTGTGTGGGGAGCCCAACCAGGGGGTCACACACACCCGCTACCGAGTTAACCCCCTCACAGTTGGTGGAGAACCAGTGGCAGTTTTTTTTAAGCCAGCATGGAGGAGATACTGAAACAGCTGGCTCTAGCAAATGCCAATCAACAGCAGACAAATGCAGGTTTGCAAAGGAGCCTTGCAGCCCAGCAGCAAGCTCATCAACAAGCCCAGCAGCAATCTGAGGCCCGCTTCATAGACCTGTTACAGAAGCAAGAGCAGAGACTACAACAAATGGAAGCAGTAATGCAGCAACGTCCGCAGACCAGTGAGGAAAGCCGTCCCACTAATACCGCGTCCTTTGGGGTGAGTCGTTTATTGACAAAAATGACTGGAGAGGATGATCCAGAGGTATTTTTGACCACATTTGAAAGGACTGCTGAAAGAGAAAAGTGGCCTGAGGAGCAGTGGGCTGGACTGGTGGCTCCTCTGTTAACTGGTGAATCGCAGAAGGCTTACTATGACCTAGAGCCTGACCAAGCAAAAGACTATGTGATGCTAAAAGCTGAAATATTGGCAAGGCTGGGTGTCACCCTGGCTGTCCGGGCTCAGCGTGTGCATAACTGGACTTTCCAGCTTGGAAAACCCCCCAGGTCTCAAATGTATGATCTCATTCACCTGAGCAGGAAGTGGCTACAGCCAGAGACTTTGTCCGCACCAGAGATTGTGGAACGTGTTGTAATGGATCGGTTTTTGAGAGCTCTTCCTACTGCCATCCAAAAGTGGGTAAGCCATGGAGACCCAGAGACGGCCGGTGGTCTTGTGGATCGTGTAGAGAAATACTTGGCTACAGAGAACCTGACGGCCTCTTCCAGAGACTCTCGGACTTTCCACCCTAAGACCAGACCATCCCCAGGGGCGGATAAGAGGATTCCAAGGGGTGAGGGTGGAGAGAGTGAGAGGGTGGGAGCTCTACCCAAAGTTTGGCGAGAACAGCCTGGGAAGTCAGGGGCTCAAGAGGCAGCCAAATGGATTGTTTGCTACCGCTGCCGGCAAGCGGGACATATTGCAGCAAATTGCCCGGTTGTGGAGGAACCCATGCAATGTGACTTTCTGATGGACAGACGTCAGTCGCTGTGTGCGACAGTCGCATGCACTGCCATTCGGGGAACTGAGAAACATTTATGCAAAATGTGTATTAATGGTAGAAATGTTGTGGTATTACTGGATTCAGGTAGCCTTGTGACCCTGATAAAGGCTGAATTAGTTAAAACAGAGGTCTCTGGGAATAGCAAGGTAGCTGTTATTTGTGTGCATGGGGACACCCGAGAGTATCCAGTGACTACAGTGTGTTTCGAGACCCCCAAAGGTACCCTCTCTCATCCAGTGGGGTTAGTATCTCAATTACCGCATGATGCCATTGTGGGAAGGGATTTTCCGAAGTTCTGGGAACTGTGGGATGATCCTGAGCCCCCCACTGGTGCCCCTATGTACCAGGAATGTGATAGCCAGAACTCCTCTGAGAGTGGTGAGGACTCTCCAGAATTTCCCTTGTCAGTATTGGCAGGGGAGACTCAAGAAACTGGAGAGGAGCCCACCTCCTCAGACGAAAACCTACCGTCTGTGGAGTTTTCTGATCTGGAGGTTCACAGGGAAAATTTTGCCACAGAACAGTTAAAAGACCCCGCCCTAATAAAGGCACGGGAAAACGTAGTGGAAATAGATGGCGAGTTAGTGAACCCAGATAATACCTGCACTTACCCATACTTCAGCGTAGAGAAGGACCTACTGTATCGGGTGGCAAAAAGGGCAGAAGAAACCGTTGAGCAGCTTGTGGTGCCCAAACCTTACAGGAAGTTGGTGTTGGAGTTGGCCCATGGGCACATTCTTGGAGGTCATCTGGGGACAGAGAAAACCCGAGAGAGGGTATTACAGAGATTCTATTGGCCTGGGGTGATGAAGGACATAGAAAATTATTGTTCCTCCTGCCCTGTGTGTCAGAGGTCGGCCCCGATGCCACATTTCCGTAGCCCGCTGGTCCCTCTACCCATCATTGAGGTCCCGTTTGAGAGAATCGCAATGGATTTGGTAGGTCCTATAATCAAGTCCGCTAGGGGGCACCAGTACATATTGGTTATAATGGACTATGCCACCCGTTATCCAGAAGCGATCCCTCTCAGAAATACCTCGGCCAAAACCATAGCCAAAGAGCTATCTCTTGTTTTTAGCCGGGTGGGTATTTGTAAAGAACTGCTTACGGACCAAGGTACACCCTTTATGTCCCGGGTTATGAAAGAGCTGTGTAAATTGTTCAAAGTGACGCAATTGCGTACATCTGTGTATCACCCCCAAACCGATGGGCTGGTTGAAAGATTCAACAAAACCCTAAAACAAATGTTGAAGAAAGTGGTGGATAGAGATGGAAAGGATTGGGACTGTCTACTTCCTTATTTGATGTTTGCTATTAGGGAGGTGCCCCAATCCTCTACGGGATTCTCCCCCTTTGAGTTACTGTATGGGAGACACCCAAGAGGGCTGTTGGATATTGCCAAGGAAACTTGGGAAAGTGAGAGTTCTCCCCACAGGAGTGTGATTGAGCATGTCGCCCTGATGCAAGATCGAATTGCACAGGTAATGCCCATCGTGAAGGAACATGTGGCCCAAGCGCAGTTGGCACAGCAGAGAGTGTACAACCGTGGAGCAAAGACCCGTACCTTTTCCCCGGGGGATAGGATATTGGTACTTGTCCCTACGGTTGAAAGTAAATTCCTTGCCAAATGGCAAGGCCCCTACGAGATAATGGAAAAAGTGAGCGAAGTGAATTACAAGGTCAGACAACCAGGAAGGCGAAAGCCCGAACAGATATATCACGTTAATCTGTTGAAAGCCTGGAGGGATAGAGAGTCCCTAGTCGCAGAAACTTGGTCACCAGCTCAAACTGGTTGCGTGATTCCGGAGGTTGGAATAGCAGCCACCTTGTCACAACCCCAACAACAGGAGGTTAAGGAGTTTGTGCTTCGCAACAAGGAGGTGTTCTCTGAGCTGCCGGGACAAACATCTGGGGTAGAGCATGATATTATTACCCCGCCCGGTGAAAGGGTGAAGTTAAAACCCTATCGGATCCCAGAGGCCCGACGGGAGGCAATACGGGAGGAAGTACAGAAAATGCTGAACTTAGGGGTGATAGAGGAGTCCCAAAGTGATTGGTCTAGTCCCATTGTGTTGGTGCCTAAACCGGATGGGAGCTGGCGATTTTGTAACGATTTTCGTCAGTTGAACAAAGTTACAAAATTTGACACCTACCCCATGCCACGTATAGATGAGTTGATCGACCGGCTGGGAACAGCCCGATACATGACGACTCTTGACCTCACAAAAGGGTATTGGCAAATTCCCCTGGCCAAGTCGGCCAAAGAGAAAACCGCATTTGTAACCCCAGACGGGGCGTTCCAATATAAGAGAATGCCGTTCGGGTTACAGAATACGCCGGCCACATTCCAGCGGAAAATGGACCAGATACTGAGGCCCCATCGGAAGTATGCTGTGGCTTACCTGGATGACGTAATTGTCCATAGCACAGATTGGGCCTCACATCTGCCAAAAGTGCAAGCAGTCCTAGACTCTATCCGGGAAGCGGGGTTTACGGCTAACCCCAAGAAGTGTACCATTGGGCAGGAGGAGGCCAAATATCTTGGGTACACCATTGGCAGGGGAGTGATAAAACCCCAACTCAACAAAGTCGAGGCCATCCAGAGTTGGCCACGTCCCAACAGCAAGAAGCAGGTACGGGCCTTTCTGGGAATCGCGGGTTATTATCGGCGCTTCATTCCCCACTTTGCTTCTAAGGCTGTGCCCCTAACCAACCTGACGAAAGGGAAAGGGTCGGTCATGATTAAATGGACCCCCGAGGCTGAGGCAGCATTCCAATTCTTGAAACAAGCCTTATGTAGCCAGCCAGTGTTGTACTCACCCGACTTCTCTAAAGACTTTGTCGTACAAAGTGATGCGTCAGATGTGGGGTTAGGAGCAGTATTGTCCCAGGTCTGGAACGGGGAAGAGCACCCAGTCATTTACCTCAGCAGGAAGTTGAAGTCCCATGAGGTAAATTACGCCACGGTTGAAAAGGAGTGTTTAGCGGTGAAGTGGGCTCTAGATTCCCTTCGGTACTATCTGCTAGGCAGGCACTTTGACATGGTTACGGATCACGCTCCGTTAAAGTGGATGGCTCAAAACAAGGAGACAAATAGAAGAGTGAATAGGTGGTTCCTGGCCCTACAGGAATTCAACTTCACAGTAAAGCATCGCCCTGGCGTTCAAATGGGGAATGTGGATGCTTTGTCTCGAGTACATGAATGCCTGATTGCTGGTGTTCCAACCCCAAGGTTAAAACAAGAGGGGGGGTATGTGACAGCAGGAAGGTAAAGTCACCTGGTTGCATCCAGGGGGGTAGATATATTTCTCCCAGATTCAGGCTTTATGCCGACTTATACAACTAGGGAGGGAGTTGATGAAGCCCAGCTGAGGCTAGTGGGCTCATGGATGACTCATACCTCTAGGGAGAGGGCTGGGCGTCGTGCAGGCAGGGAGTTGATGAGACCAGCTGAAGCCTGTCAGTTCGTTTAAGGCCTCTATAAAAACTCCCAGATTCATTAGGTGTTGGCTCATGCCTGGACCCAGACCTGTGTGGACTGTCTAGGGAGAGTGAACCCCTGTGCGGTGAGGCAAAGCCTGTGTGGCTATTTGTTTGGACTTTTACTAAACCAGGGACTTAGGGACTAGGACAGCACCAGGCTGATCCCAGTTGTTAGTTTAGGAAACCTGCATGTTTAGTCAGAGGTCAAACTGACCAGGATTTATTTTGTTTATGTTTCTTTTTGGCTTTGCTGTGTTTTTGTCACTGTACATAGAGAAATAAACCGCACCTTTTGATTTTGAAAACCACAACCTCCGTCTGCTGGCCCTGTTTTTGTGTGGGGAGCCCAACCAGGGGGTCACACACACCCGCTACCGAGTTAACCCCCTCACAATATATATATACATATTACATTATAAGAAAGATTGTTGGCTATCTATCCATCTATGTTTTCTAATGGACTGTAATCACACACAGTTCTCTCTGTTTGACTTGCTGTTTAGGGACCTTCGGAAGCTTCTCCAGGACTCCACAAACCATTTTCCTTATCCCAGATGGTTCATGTTAATCTGCTTTGTCTGTAATTTTATCACCCCCTCCAGTCAGAGTGATTCAATGAAGCTCAATTTCCGGATGAAAGCTTAAATAAACAGCCTCTTGAGAATAATTCTGCTATAGATTTTCACAATCTTGAACTGTCCCACCTTCTCTTATTAATTCAACAGATCACTCAGCATTGTAACAACATCTCTGAGAGGGCCCCAAGCTACTGACGGTAAAGAGGCACTCCAATCACTGAATGAGGCTGTGCTATTCTCTAAAGTGTGCTAAAAGTACTGTGTGTCCTCACACCCTTCTTTAGATTGTATACCGTTTGTCAGACCTCAGATGCAGTGCAGTCCCCCTTTATACTGCTTGGCTTTTGGCTGTATCATCCAGTTTTTTTCCTGGTGGCTATACTGTGCAGATACCTATACATGCTCATAAAGGTGAATGGAAGAGATGAGTTGGTGTTCTGTGAGGTGGCTGGACCTGTGCAGTGGTTCTCTTAGGGTTTTATCGGCCATCTTCAAAGCAGGACACTGCCTCATAAAAACCCTATGGAAAGCTCACAGGAGCAACCAGTGCACAGAAGAGCCACAGTGAAATATAAACAAACCCCAGAGCCCATGGGTATGAGTGCATGTGTAGCCTGGTGCTCTGCCGGCTGTGTGCAGCTCTTTTTTAATTCTCCTCCTGCCACTATGGACCAGATAGAGGAGCGAGCACTTTGTGTCTGTACCTGCTCCCCCTAATCTTCCCAACACTGCAGTGTTAACAGCGTGGCTGTGTGATCTGCTGACTGTTTTCCTCTCACCCTTTACTTCCCTCTAACCAGCTCTATGTGAATCCCCAGCTCTTCCCCCCTCCTCGTATTAGCAGGATCAATCAGACCCAATCATGAGAGGCTGGAGGAGGATCATGGGAACTATAGTCCTTGAAGGGGTACTGCACAGTACAAGTCAATGGACGCTAAAAGATCTACAGACTTTAATACACAGTGCTCCCTGCAAAACAGAGCAGGAGACACAGATTTGTTCCTGGGCAATTCTGGAGAAATCTGGGTCCTTTGTGGGGGGAAGCCACGCTGTGCAGACCTGTGGCCTTTGCTGGGACTGTGCAGAGACTGGGAGCCATAGGAGTCTTTGCCAAGGGGAAGTAGAGCAGTTCAGACCTGCTGCTGGACCTGCCAGTGCTCCAACTAAGGGACAGCAACATGACGAAACAAGCAGCACAGGAATCAGAGTGTGCAGACACACTGCTGTGTTAAGAGCACTCAGAGAGCTGAGAGATTAAGCCATAGAGAGTTGCTGGGTCTTGGGACCAGAGCTCGGGAGACCCTTTGCCTTGAGGACCGAATCGTGAGGACTAAGACTTCTGGGACAACTGATGGACAATCATATGGGAGCAAATCTCTTGCATGTCAGGAGTGGTGAGCAGAACTACAAAGCTTAATCCCTTGCTGCACACAGTTAACATAATAAAGACTGCTTCTTACTTAGCAGCCCATCAGCCATCTATTGCTCACTCTTAACGGGTGGGCTTCACGTGCACCACTTTTCAGAAGGGGCCCAGCGATAGCTGGCTAATACTGACTATTAGGTGACAGTTTCTTTATAGCCACCTCCAGGTGTGATCCTTTGTCAGAAACGTATACACCCACCTGCTATTGCATTTGTATGCATAGTATGCACACAAGGACATTTATTTCTTCGGATACGTTAATGCATATACATACCTTTAACCCTATTTGCAGCAGTTAAAAGTGGGTTTTGCATTACTACAGTTTAGCTGATTGCAATCTTATGGGTTAGTGTTTATGTCCTCTAGTACATCATTTTTAAACCAAGTTTAATTGCCCGTTTGTTGATTCATGCATTGTTTTACTACAGTGCCATAATACATCCTTTCAGTGTACCATCCAGTTGCTTGTGGCCTATTTTCTGTGCAGTATTATAGAGTGGTAGCATACTAACTTTAAGTTACACAGGTGTGTCAGTGGGGTCTGAGCAATTTAAAGGGTCATGACTCATGACAAAACAGAGAACCCATCATATCCAGTGCTACACATGGTAAGTTTGCCACCAGGAAAAGAGGGGCACAGTTAGTGACGGAGCAAAACAAATAAGTTATGTTTGTTTGAAAGTGCACATATCGTTTAAATGTTCATCGGAGTAAAAAATCGAATGTACTTTAATTTTAGTTAAACTTTTTTTCTTGTGCTAAAAATTTTCTCCGGCCCCTCTAAAATCAAAGAAAAAAAGAAAAAAAATGTCCGAAATAAATTTTTTAATGCCTCATTATGCTGTCTTTTCTTTCTCCAGATATTCATTCTATAAGGTCCTGTTTATGAAAAACAGTAAACTAATTGCTTTGTGTTTCAACACAATCCACCTTAATTGTGAAACTAAAGTTTACTAGGGTTTCCTTCAGTCTACAAGTGTTTCCTATATAAAAGTTGGAATACCAAAATGATATGAACACAGAACTTAATTTTACATTTGGGGCAAAAATATGGCAGAATGCCCAGTGCAGCTTCACACATAGCCAAAATTCTGAATTGTCATTTCTCAGAAATATCATTTCTCAAAAAAAGTTTTTTTTATAAATAAACTGGATTTAGCGTTTATGCAAAAAGGCAAGGAGTGACACACAGTAACCAATCAGAATTATTGGTTCTATTTCTTGCAAATTGATGAAAAGTCAAATATGGCTGAGCTAGTTTGCAGTTCACTGAACTTTGGAATAAGCTCATCATATATTAGTTATAATGCAACAACGTCTGACCATGGGTGTCCGCTGTACTTTTTTCAGGGGGGGCAATACATTGCAATACAAAAAGATGTACACAGTGGTGTCGTGGCACAGGCACTGCTGTTACCTGTAGTTCTTCAGTGATAGGGCAGGCCCTGGCAGCGTATTCAGTCTCTTGTCCCGGCCACTGCATGCCACGCACCTGTGGGAGGAGCCGGCGCCGCGCCGGCCGGATCGGCATAGGCACATTTACACAGGCAGAGGCAGCAGCCAATCATGGAACAGCTGGGTCAGGGTCACGGTGATGTAAAGCAGAGGCGGAGCCAATCCGATGCTCGGGTCGGGGGTCAGGAGGGAGGGATGGATAGTCGGAAAAGACTGAGAGCAGCCCCAGCCCCCAGGCCAGCAGCAGATTGCAGACTTAGAAAAAAAAGTCCATGGCTGCCGCGGAGGCGGCCATTGCAACACAGGGGGCAAGTGTGTGTCTTCACTCTGACTTCCAGGGGGTGGCAATTGACCCCCCTTGCCCTATGGAGCGGACGCCCATGCGTCTGACATAAAACAAAAAAAAACATAACAGTGACAGCAGAGAAAGACCAAATAATCCATAAAGTATGATTCTTTTAATTTTTTTTTGTGTTTTTGTAACCTTTTTGCCCGAGTGTAGATCGGTGTTGACTGACTAGCATTGCTGGAAATCTGTACCAATCATCAAGAACTCTTTCAGTAAAATAACACTTTCTAAGGTTAGCTTTGAACTTTCCTCCTGCTAGTTTGAGGTCATGTCTGTGTTCTCGATCTTGGCTTCATGTGGTTTCAGCCATGTCCCTTCTTTCCCCAAGACTGTACATATTATGTTTCCGCAGTCTCTCCTGATATGTTTTATCCCTCAGACCTTTCACCACTTTTTTTGCCCGTCTCTGGACTTGTTCTATCTTGTCAATATATGTTTTCAGGGAAAGTCTTCACAACTGAAGATTACATGTGTGCTATATCACCAGAACATTTCTACAACAATATCCAGAAAAAGTAATCTAACCCACCTTAAATGAACGAATGGCTAGTGCAGACACAGGTAGGGTATATGTGACTAATACATGGATGTCCCAGGGGGTCTGTGTGGCATCTCAGTGCATGCATTGTCGTGAGTGAAAACCAACTCCTATCATTTATTTATAAAGCAAAATCCAGACACTCAGCATGGAACAATAGAAGAACTCACAAAGACACAGGAGGAAGTTAAATACAAATATACGGGACCACGACCCTGATGTGTAGGACCCCGTGGTTCTGGAAATAGGGGGCAATTTCCAGCATTACATGTGGCTGACAATTCATGCAACAAATTGAGGTGATTTTAGTCTAGCGATGAGATTTGACTGCATAGGCTCCCATTGCTGAAACATGCCAGTTTCTTGAATATCATGCCAATTCTTTTGGGTTTAGTACTTTGATACTGAGATACAGACCTAGAAAATCAGCTTCGCTTCATGGCACTGACCGGGTCTTTCTTCCAAGTCAGAGACTAGAAATTATCGGAGCCAGACAGCCAGCATTTCCATGTGGGAGTTTGGCACCATCCATATTTCGCTCCTGACAAGCTTGCATTAATAATAAGTAATAGATGAATTTTAAACATTGCATGATGTTATTAGTACAAAAGATTTTAAAAGTGTATGCATAAAGTTTAAACTCTTTTGAATAAAGTAGAAAAAAGGTTGACTTTTAGTGGCTGTGTCCTGCTGGAGAGAATTCCCTTCATTTCCTGTCTTGGAGATGCAGGACAGTGGTGAGAGAGTGAGGGGGGCACAGCAAGACCATGAGTGGCATCAAGGGCCCATTTACATCTATGCCTGTGCATAGAGGTGCATTTTAGTGCATTAAAAATGTTTGCGGTAAAGTGGAACAGTGTAAATTATTTTAGCAGTGGCAGTACTCCTTCCTCAACTTATGTGGTGACACAGAGGCTACAGGCTTAGTAGAATTACAACTCTGCAGTGAATTTAGTGTAGCCCATTCTGCCAAGTCAAAAGGGATGAGACTGGCAGGATCACCAGGTATGTAATGGTGAATCAACATACTAACGTTCTTTCTTGTAGACCCATGGAAAAACACTAGTACATACTAAATTTTTGTAAATTACTTTTTGTTGGGTACCATGGTCCTATAAAAGGGTCAGTCCAAAAAAATTCAATAGTTTAGATGGAGCTGCCTTTTATGACAGTATTTTTGGGGCTCAATGTATCAAAATTACCAGGTGCTGATGCTGGTTCACTTTTGCCAGTCTATCTTACTACTTGCAATCAAAGAAATGTCATTCACACGGGAACAAATCATAATGCATTCTTCTCAATATCTTTGAGAAAGAGCTGTGTTGTTGCCAGAGTTTATTCACATGAGCCTTGATTGAATGAAGAGAAAATTTGCACATTTCTATGTGTGACATTGACCTGTGCCATATTACAATGTGTTAATATAGGCTTGATCAACATGAATGGTTCCCTGCGTGATACAAAGCACTACAAAATACTGTATGTCAATGTTATATAAATACAAGAAAAAACATTTATACATCTGAATGAGACCCCGGGGCGTCTCAGCCGCCTGACGAGTCGCGTCCCATTCTGTACAATGGAACCGTTCTAAGCGGAGAGACTGAAGTCGCTCCGACTTAGAAAAAGGTTCCTGTACTACTTCAAGATGACTTCAAGGTGACTTCCATTGACTTCTATACAGAAGTCATTTTGGAAGTCTGCTTTGAAGTCTTCTTGAGATCGCCCAGCACAGTCGTGGCACAAGTCGTGCCGCCCCTGTGTGAATGGGCTCTAAGGCTATATAATTGTAAGAGAAACCCAGGTATCAAGCACGCAGTGGTGCACAGGTGTGGACATTCCAAAAGTTGCACTAGAAAGGAAATGCGTCAGCGCGCGCGGGTGCGCATTGGCGCCAGTCTGCCTATTTAATCCTGCCAGTGACCTGCACACTTTGCTGAGTGGTCTTTCAGCTAGTGCCTGATTAACCTGATCTGTACCAGTTTTCCTGTATCTTTGACCCGGCTTGCCTGAAACTTCCTCTTGACCGCCGCCTGCCTACCTGTGACACCGGCTTGTGCTCGACTCCACTTCTGTCTGATGTTCCTGTGCCTCATTGCCCGACTGTGTACCGAACCTGGTCTGTTTCCTGTCTTTGCCTCTGCCTCACGTCTCGGTACCTACTCTGTCCGGCTGTTGATGACCCCCTGGCTTACGTCCTGGCTACGCTTCCAGCTGCTAATCCAGCGATACGAAGCTCCTGTTCTCAGTTCCGGCCCAACGCTCTCCAGCCACCTGGTTCCTGCCAAGACCCAGCCAGAGCCATCTGCTACATCGGCCCTCGTGCCACTCTGTGTCCTCCACTCCCTGTCACCACTACCAGGGGTGTTGGACAGGAGGTGCAAGAGAAGCCCCCTCTACAGCTCGATCTCCACCAGGTACGTGACAATAATAAAAATGCTTTATGCCATGGCCATTTATAGTCACATATCTGGCCGCTTGTATATCAGATCGGCCCATCGAGATACACTTTAATACAGCTACTCCTTTAGTTTGGAATTTACCTGCAGTTCAAGGCTTGGATAATGACCTTGCCAGGCCCAGTTTATTCAATCTTATCTCTGTTTGCGGACCTGTGGTCAATATAAATAAATCCTATTCCTCATTGCCTTTGGACTCATCCTCCATTGTAACCCTCACTTTACCCCCTGGCTAATGACAAAACTTGTCATCTAACCTCAATCTCCTGTCCCTGGGTGATGGATATCCCGTCAGAAGCCTGCAGCGCCTGTGAGCTGGGATAACGTATTACTCTTGTCTCTGGCACCGATTCTAATTTACTGGATTAAGATTAATTCTATCTCTTTCCCCAGATGAAGATTTAGGGGGCTCGTCCTCTACATTTAGTGTCAAAAAGGCAATCACCCCCACAACAGACACACTTTATCCTATCAATCACCAGAGCCGAGAGGCTATTCCCGGCCACCCGAAAAACGGTCACCTTCCTGGGAAAATCCAGGATTGTCAAAATTCAGTTTAGTTGTTTTGTTGCTGCCATAGTTAACTATTGCATACAAGGGGTACAACAGTGTTAAAGTGGACCTGTAGATTGGAGAAAACTATTGTACTGTACAGACAGTGATTTTTTTTTACTTACCAGTTAAACTTCACATTCTGTCCTATTAAAAAGGTCTTCCTCCTTACCTACTACTCATCATTGTATTTATTATTAAAGTGGATGTAAACCCCCACATATTCCCAGTGAAGTGAACAGCCCCAGATGATACACAGGGATGAAACAAATCTACCTACATAAGTTTTACATGTATATGTACATATGCCTTTAGCTTTATATATTCTTTAGAAAGTGCACATCGTGTTACAGATTTTCTCTTCCTGTTCAGCACTGGGAGTGGATTCTGGGCATACAACCAAGACAGCTGATTGGAGGAAAGGCACCCCCCCCCCCTCCACATAGGCAGAGACTTGCAGAGTTGTGCTGTGACAAGACAAGTTCTCTGCTAATCTATAGTAACCTCCCTTGACACAAATTTCAGGCAAGTTTTATCTTGGTTGACAGAGAACTTGTCAGAAGTTATCATGCTGATAACAGAGTAACGAAACAGCAGAGAGACACAGGACTTTGGAGAGAGATAAGAAAACACTACAGATTTATGTACTTGAGTCAAGTTTCATGAATCGGGTTTACATCCACTTTAAGGTACAGGTGCACTTTAATCCAAAAACAAATGCTCTAAAAAATCCCAGACAGCTACAGTATATTGTCATGGTGTTTAATTTGCAGAAAAATAGAGATTACAGGGCTGGAGAATGTACACTTTAGCTTCAAGTGTATGTAAACCCTAATGAACTCTCTTCTAAATGTAGCGGGTATGTACTTTCCCGGGTGTAAATTTGAATTTGACAGAGACATTAGTGATGTGTAATTCCCTGCAGCCCAGTAGGTGGCGCTGTTGCCCTGGGCTGGGGTTGAATCATTGCTGTGTGTTGGGCTTCCTTTTTGTCCTCCCTCGGCAGCGGTATGGTGGGGCGGGGAACCCGCCGTGCTTGCTGGGAGAGGGTATAAAGGGGCCGGCCATCTTTGTCACGGGGTCGAAGTCCCAGGCACCTTCAGCTTGCGGACGGTGGTTCGTGTCGGTCCTCTGGGTGGCCTAGGCCTAGAGGACAGCCGGAGGTCGTGTTCCATCCCAGGCACCTTTAGCCTGGGGTGAGGTACTTGGATGGAGGTCTGGAGCTCAGTGCCCAACACTGAGTTCCGCGAGGGAAGGAGATCCTAGGGAACCCTGGGAGTGGGTACCCGAATCCGGAAGGCGCAATGGACCGGGGGGAGCTCCTCACTCGAAGACCTGGTGCAGCATATTGCCAGTGACGGGTGAGCCTCTCATCGGAGACCGCCTGGAAGGAAATTCCCCCTCGCTAGGAGACCTCAGCCCACTTTCAGGGAGGAAAGTGGAGAACTACATTGTGTCTGGGCCTATTCGCATCCACACCTCCTTTTCTGTTCTGTTTCTACCAAGGGAGTTCAACTGATTGTGTTCATTCGAGAAGATAAAGGAGTGTTGAACTTTAATGGTGTGGGGCTCATTTCCTGACAGACATTGTTCAATGTAACTCTCGGTGGAGGCTCCAGGTGCACAGCACTGACCCGAAGGTAATACAAGAACGTTGCTTATAACACACTGACACCTGTGGTGGAAGCCAGGCGTGGTGTCCCCGCTCCCTTCCCTTCTGAAGGTACCCCTAGACAAGAGACAGACGAGACGAGAGAAAGAGGGGAGTGGAGGTGGCCGCTACATAAAGAAGAAAAAACAGGACGCCGCACTTCAATGATGTCACATGGGCCCCAATTTGCTAGAACTAACAACCATGAAGACAGTCTCCACCCATGGGATCTTTCCACCAACGCATTTCACCTAATGGGGCTTACCTGTAGAGTACAAGTAGGGCATGCTTGGATTCAGCTTGGAGTAGAGGAAAAAAAATACGTTTTTTTAACCACTTAAGCCCCGGACCACTTAAGCCCTGTGTCGCTTTAACTGACAATTGCGCGGTCGTGCGGCGTAGCTCCCAAACAAAATTGACGTCCTTTTTTCGACACAAATAGAGTTTTCTTTTGGTGGTATTTTATCACCTCTGCGGTTTTTATTTTTTGCGCTATAAACAAAAATAGAGCGACAGTTTTGAAAAAAATTCAATATTTTTTACTTTTTGCTATAATAAATATCCCCAAAAAATATATAAAAAAACATTTATTTTTCCTCAGTTTAGGCCGATACGTATTCTTCTGCATGATTTTGTTAAAAAACAAAAAAAGCGCAATAAGCGTTTATTGATTGGTTTGCGCAAAAGTTATAGCGTCTACAAAATAGGGGATAGTTTTATGGCATTTTTATTATAATTTTTTTTTTACTAGTAATGGCGTCGATTAGCGATTTTTATCGTGACTGCGACATTATGGTGGACACATCGGACACTTTTGACACCATTTTGGGACCATTGTCATTTTTACAGCGATCAGTGCTATAAAAATGCACTGATTACTGTAAAAATGATACTGGCAGTGAATGGGGTTAACCTGTAGGGGGCGCTGAAGGGGTTAAGTGTTTCCTAGGGAGTGATTCTAACTGTTAGGGGGCGTGGCTTGCCGTAACACGTCACTGATCGCTGTTCCCAATGACAGGGAACAGACGATCAGTGACATGTCACTAGGCAGAACGGGGAGATGTTGTGTTTTTACTAACATCTCCCCGTTCTTCAGCTCCATGACACGATCGCGGGACACCAGCAGACATCGAGTCCACAGGTCCCGCGGGCGTGGTGACGGAGCTCGCGGCAGGGTCGCGAGCGCACCGGCGGCGGCAGGCGCGCGACCGCACGGCGGCAATTTAAAGGGGACGTATATATACGCCCATTTGCCTGTCCATGCCATTCTGTTGACGTAAATGTTCGTGCGGCGGTCGGCAAGCGGTTAATGAGCTTCTCTTGTTTTCTCCCTTTTGGTCTGTTAAATATACCACTGAAACTGTTGTTATATTGTTGAGAAGTGCAAAAACATTCCTGTTGATCCTGCCAGAAATCTTGTGGGTTGATAACTTTCTCCGTTCTTTGCCTGTGCTGCTCTATATTCATAAGTTTAATTTTTTATTTAGTTTAGAATGGAGAGGGGAAGGGCTAGAACCAGTGGCGGTGCGTCCATAGAGGGCGCCGGAGTGCCGCCCCCTCTCGCTCCCGCACCGCCACTGAAAGACAATACACAGATTCATGCATTGCATGAATCTATGTATTGTCACCGCTGCCGCGCTGCCCACTATTCATATGGCCGGCCTCCTGGTGAGCGCCGGCCATATGAATTTGAGCAGTGGCCGGCGGTGGATGTGTTCTGGAAGTGTCTATCAGAGCCAGCGGCTCTGATAGGCTTTCCGAATACAGCTCTCACGCTGTATTCGGCTTCCAAAAACTCCTCCCAGGTACGCACGGGGGTGCGTTCCTTGGAGAAGACTGTGGAGGTTTCAGCCAATCAGGTTCACCGGATCTGGTTACCGGTAACCTGATTGGCTGAAGCGACATCGAGGGCGGGAGAACACATCGAGGACGGTGCGGACCGAGGAAGGTAAGTGCAGGGCTGGGGGGGGGGGGACAGGCTGCATTTGGGGGGAACTGGCTGTATATGGGGGACAAACTGGCTGCATTTGGGGGAACTGGCTGTATATGGGCGACAAACTGGCTGCATTTGGGGGGAACTGGCTGTATATGGGGGACAAACTGGCTGAATATGGGGGGGACTGGCTGTATATGGGGGACACGCTGGCTGCATTTGGGGGGAACTGGCTGTATATGGGGGACAAACTGGCTGCATTTGGGGGGAACTGGCTGAATATGGGGGCACACTGGCTGTATATTGGGGGCACACTGGCTGTATATGGGGGCACACTGGCTGTATATATGGGGGCACACTGGCTGTATATATGGGGACAAACTGGCTGTATATGGGGGCACACTGGCTATATATATGGGGGACAAACTGGCTGTATATATGGGGGACAAACTGGCTATATATATGGGGGCACACTGGCTATATATATGGGGGCACACTGGCTATATATGGGGGCACACTGGATATATATATGGGGGCACACTGGATATATATATGGGGACAAACTGGCTATATATGGGGACAAACTGGCTATATATGGGGACAAACTGGCTATATATGGGGACAAACTGGCTATATATGGGGACAAACTGGCTATATATGGGGACAAACTGGCTATATATGGGGACAAACTGGCTATATATGGGGACAAACTGGCTGTATATGGGGACAAACTGGCTGTATATGGGGACAAACTGGTTGTATATGGGGACAAACTGGCTGTATATGGGGGGCACACTGGCTGTATATATGGGGGCACACTGGCTGTATATATGGGGGCACACTGGCTGTATATATGGGGGCACACTGGCTGTATATATGGGGGCACACTGGCTGTATATATGGGGGCACACTGGCTGTATATATGGGGGCACACTGGCTGTATATGGAAATAAACTGGCTGTATTTGAGGGGGAAAACTGGTGGCGTTTGGGCACAGTGGCTGCGTTTAATGGGCACAGTGGCGGCAATTGATTTTTTTTTTTCAGTTTGTTTGCGCCCCCCCAAAAATTTTGAGCACCAGCCGCCACTGGCTAGAACCCCTTTTAGGTTTTACTGATATCCGAGATCTTTCTCACTTCCTATTCTGGGGACAATTTTTTTCCCAACAGAAAAGTAAGGGCAAATCTCGACAGGGAAAGAGGCATCAACAAAAAATTTACAAAGATTTTTGCCTTCTTCTACTTAACCCCTTCCTGCCAAATTTACAGCTATAAGTGTCCTGGGATCTGGAACCATAACGTTGGTAAGTATGGAAATTGAGGAACTTGGTAACTAAAGTCGGCCATACACTTGTAGAATTTTTTCAGAATTTTTTCATTTTAGGAACAATTGCTTGATTTTATAACCATTGGTGGGGTTAAATCTGTGTTTATTTCAGCCACAGCGCTAAGAAAAATTTGAAAGAGCGGGATGGAAATTTTTTCTCGAACAAAGGAATTTCTAATGCTGCGTACACACGATCGGAAATTCCGACAAGAAAACCGTGTTTTTTTTTCCCGATGGAATGTTGGCTCAAACTAGTGTTGCATACACACGGTCACACAAATCTTGTCAGAAATTCCGACCGTCAAGTACGCGGTGACGTACAAGACGTACGACGAGCCGAGATCAATGAAGTTTAATAGGCAGTTTGGCTCTTCTGCTTGATTCCGAGCATGCGTGGTTTTTGGTGCGTCGGAATAGCATACAGACGAACGGAACCAGCTCTCAAATTTTTCTTGGTGGAAATTCCGACAGAAAAAGTCTGATGGAGCCTACACACGGTCGGAATTTCCGACCAAAAGCTCACATCGAACTTTTCTTGTCGGAAATTCCGACCGTGTGTATGCGGCATAAGAGTGAGTGTGGTTCTCGTTTGGGAAATGACATTCATTACAAAATCATGTGCAAGGGGAATTAAAGCCCATTCCCAGGTTACATTATTCCCGCCCCCGGTCTCCTTTCATCCCACCCAGGTGCTTTTAAAAAAAAATTGTAAATACATAACTTTTTTTCAAAGGTTTTTCTGGTCGATTATGTAACATGTGGAATCCTCTTCATTGCTTCCAGCAGTAGGTGGATTTCAATACTGCAGAGAGACTGCAGGGAGCAGCACTGATGTTATGCTGTATTGTACTGTGAGCCCAGACTGGCATGCTGATGTAGCCCCAGGGGGCAGTTCCATGACAGCCTGGCTCACAGGAAGTGGGTTCAAAGTTGGCATCAAGTCATTTGAGTGTGTTAGAGATAACACCAGAGAGGAGGAAAATACTACAAAAATAGCTGCTTAAAGAGGAACTGCAGTCTGCTCACATAATTTGTAATAGAAACATCTTTGCCATTCTGAAGCTTCCCTCCAACCACTTTGCATATTATTTTATAAATACTGTGATTCTGTACTTGCCAAATATGCTGCAGAAATCTCCCTCCACGGAGTCTGGCTGCATCCATTTTAACTGTGGGCAGCTGAAGCTGCTGCCTGTTCATTTCCTGGATTTACATAGACATGCACCTCCAGCTCTGCAGTTCTCATTGGCCCTCTTATGACTCGTCCCCCTTCCCTTCCTGGCAAACTCTCACAAGAGTTAGGGATTGAGCTGTGCATGATGTCATAAGCCTAGGCTAATGACCAGACAAGAAACAGGAAATGGGCTGTATAAGGTAATTACTGGCAGAAAATAAATGTTTTACTATCCAAAGTTAAAACAACAAGGGCAAAGGATATAATAGATGGAAAGTTGAAAAAATGACTGAAGGTCCGCTTTAATTAATCATCAAAAGATCTTATTTAGAGTTTCATAGATTGGCCAGGACATTCACGTTTTTGTGCCCTCTGTGCCATGGATGCTGTGTACTGGGCCATGTCCTGGGATTGTGGCATCAACAGTATTTCAGTTGCACATGCAGCAACTCAAAAATACAATTAATTGCGGGAATTGGAACATTACTGGATGCCCCCCCCCCCCCCCCATATGTAGAGGCAGGGTCTAGTCAGAGTCTGGGTGGAATTAACTTATAAAGTGTGGATGATTTTGGGTGAATGTAAAGCAGACTGTGGACACAGTTATCAGTGTCCTAAGATCTAAAATCATAATGTTGGTAAGTATGGAAATCAAAGAGCTTGGTAAATAAAGCTGGACATACATTACTGAATTACCACCCCCCAGAATTGTGATATTATAGAATGACAGGAATTTTTTTATTTTTTATTTTAATTTTTTAAGTCTGCTGCCGTCAAGAGGAACATAGTTCCTCTATGGTTTCCTGGGTCACTGGGGAAACAATCCGATTGGATGTTGCCACCCTATGTGACTCTGGCAGCCATCTTGGGTCAGGCAGAACCTATTTAACTGCGTTAAGACCACCCACAGTACTGTGGGTGAGTGGCACAGGCAGGCTGGATCACGTAATTTCATCTATAACAGCTGTGATTCCTATAATGATGCTGTGATTGGCCCACTGCTATCCCATGGTACCTGGGCCAATGACAGCACCATTTACCATGTAAATAGCTGTAGCCAATCACAGAGCACTAGTAATCACAGCTGTTAAGTGCTGTTGGGTGATAATCATTGAAATCTTTATTTTTCTAAAAAATGTAAATGAGACTGGCCGTCTGGATTAATCAATTCTCAAATATATATGCCATAGTTTGTAGACCCTCTAACTTTTTCATAAAAAAATATATATATTTTTTTTACCAAAGACATGTAACAGAATACATTTTGGCCTAAATTTAGAAAGAGATTTGATTTTATTGGATATGTTTTTATAACAGAAAGTAGAAAACATTATTTTTTTCATAATTTTCGGCCTTTTTTGCTTCTATAGCAAAAAAAAAAAAAAAACTCAGTGGTGATCAAATACCACCAAAAGAAAGCTCTATTTCTGTGAAAAAAACTATTATATAAACATAATGTGTGTAATATGTTGCTATTGTCAGTTAAAGTAGCACAGTACTGAATAGCAAAAAATGGCCCTGGCTCCCAGGCTTGGCATGCATTTTGCATGTGGGTAGTGTAGGGACAAGTCACCCATCTGTCAGGGACAGTGATTAGCGGAGATGTTCCAAGCGAGTGGGGAAAGAATAGGGACAAGCCATCCTTCCTGGATACCGCCCCAATTGGGCACAAAGCGGCCAGGCTGCATTCTGTGCCTCAAGAGAAATGCTGTTGGCACATCTGATACCTGCTCTGCCACACATCGCTGTTGCATTATATGAGTGTTTCCAGATGGGTGCCTTCCCGCCAGGCTTGTTGTGTATTGCTGATCTTTTACATTAAATCAATTTCTATTCTCTGCAACTGGACTTTGATTTTTTTCTGCCGCCGCACTACGCTACCCCCCCCCCCACACACAAGAAAACATTACCGCCATTGTGAAAGAGCCCCAAGGCAGGCATGTACATGCAGACTAGTATCATTTTCATGAATACAGACAGACATAATTACGTATGTTTCAACTCTGTCGGCTCAGCCTACTCCAGAAGCAATTAAACAACGCCGTTCTTAAGTGCCTGGAACCCTACCAAGAAATACAGGTGGTCGCCGATCCAAACTCCCTTCTGAAAACTTTTTGTTGGTGTCACAGGTGCTGCCACTTTGGATTGTAGCTGTCAGGCTGACGGCCGCCACGCCACTTAAATGCTACTGAAGCGACTTTGATAAAACAGCTGGCACAATGCACTCATTCTCGCTGCCAACACTGACACAACATATTGGCATTTAGAGAAGCGATGGGAGTCTTCAACCCTTTTATTACACCTGGGCTGATGTGCAAAGTGATGACAACACCACGCACCCCCCCCCCCCCTCCCTTGACATCCACTTTTCACAGCGCCTGCTGGGGCCAAAACTCCATTAGAAGAAGCATTAATGTATTCTGACAGAAAGAATGCCAAGGCCAAATTCTGGAAGAGAATGAAGAAACTGGCCGATCCCCCTTGATAACGAGAATGCACTGATCTAAACCTGGCTGTTAATTGGGGCTTATTTTATTTTTTCTCCTTGTCCGCTAGACCAGCTGTTGGTATCGGAGGCCACAGCACTGGCTGCAGGCCGCTCTTGAGGAGTAAATATTTTGCTGGCAGATTAGGGAGTCCACTGGGTTCACGGAAAATAATTAATTGGTCTCTGTAGCATTGACACTGGCACTGGAAGAGCGGCTTATGTCCTGAAATTACTACAATTATTTATTTACCTCCATAGACTGTTAGAGCTGTTCTCCAAATATACAAGTGGCATGTGTACAAATTCCAATATATGGGTGTGCAGATTTTACAAAGATAAAAAAATAAAAATCTAGAAAAAAAAAGAAGTACATATAAGCAGTAGCAAAAATTCAGATTCAATCTGTTATATTTTAATTTCCTTAAAAATGTGGGTTAAAGTCGAACTTCTGTGGAAAAAAACAAACATGTTTTCCCATTAAAAATAATATATATTTATGTTTATACACACACTATATTGCCAAAAGTATAAACTCACTTTGTACGGGCCTTAAGACCCCATACACACTATTGGATTTTCTGCAGATTTTTGTCTTCAGATTTACCAAAACCATGTAGTGCAAGGACCTGCCTGATTGCATACAAATTGGAACTATTAAGGTTTGACCTCCTATTATATGGTTTTGGTAAATCTGAAGACAAAAATCTGCAGAAAATCTAATAGTGTGTATGTGGTCTTACTCTCCAAGATGCTCTTTTTATACTCGTATTATACTCATTACTGACCTGTTGCCGATTAACCTAATTAGCTGCAAAATGTTCTTCCAGCTCTTCTGTGTTAGTACCACTTACTTTGCCAACTTTATGTTGCCCTGTCCCAACCCACTGTGTGTATACACTATATTACCAAAAGTATTGGAACACCTGCCTTTACACGCACATGAACTTTAATGGCATTAGAGCGGAGACTGCAAGCCAGGCCTTTTTGTCCAACATCGGTGCATGACCTCACAAATGTGCTTCTGGAAGAATGGTCAAACATTCCCATAGACACACTCCTAAACCTTGTGGACAGCCTTCCCAGAAGAGTTGGATCTGTTATAGCTGCAAAGGGTGGGCCAACTCAATATTGAACCCTACGGACTAAGACTGGGATGCCATTAAAGTTCATGTGCGTGTAAAGGCAGGCATCTCAATTTGTTTGGTAGTATAGTGTATGTATGTACAGTATATATATATATATTGTAAAGAGAAGGTGGTTGACATATTGGCATAAGTCACATTTTGGGAGAGATATATGCTAAGTTCATGTGCGTGTAAAGGCAGGTGTCCCAATACTTTTGGTAATATGTATACACACAGTGGGTTGGGACAGGGTAACAAAGTTGGCAAAGTAAGTGGTACTAACAAAGAAGAGCTGGAAGAACATTTTGCAACCAATTAGGTTAATCGGCAACAGGTCAGTAATATGAGTATAAAAAGAGCATCTTGGAGAGTAAGACCCCATACACACTATTAGATTTTCTGCAGATTTTTGTCTTCAGATTTACCAAAACCATATAATATGAGGTCAAACCTTAAGAGTTCCAATTTCTATGCAATCAGGCAGGCCCTTGCACTACATGGTTTTGGTAAACCTGAAGACAAAAATCTGCAGAAAATCCAATAGTGTGTATGGGGTCTTAAGGCCCGTACACACGGTCAGAAAATCTGAAGTTAAATTTTGTCCGATGAATGATCTGCCGATTTTCTGATCGTTAGTATGCTGCTTTTGACAGCCAATTACCATTTTTTTCAGCAGACAAAAACTGGATGTGCTGGCTCCAAAATTTTTGTCTAATGTGACCACAATGTCTGATTTTCTTTTCATTATTACGTTTTTCTGCCCAAAAAAAATCTGAAGAGCAAGACTAGGCATGTTCAGAAATGAAAGAACACATACAAAACAATTAAACACATTACGTCACCTCTGACATTGAATTCTGTCGTCCGAAAATTTTCTGATGGTAAGTACCCTCTCCACTTATGATTTGAGACTATCATCCAACTAAAAACTGACGAAAATTCGTCCAACAATCTGATCATGTGTACAAGGCTTTACAGTGTCTCAGAAGTAAAGATGCGCAGAGGTTCACCAATCTGTGAAAGGCTTTCCCCGACTTGTTCATTGCCCCGACTTAGTTGGGGTAGGCGGTACACTTTGGTGGGGGTGGGTCAGCCATGCCTGTTAACCATTGACCTCTGGGGACCCACCTCATGACCTTTGGGGGAGGTCCCTATTCCTATCCCTGAGTCCTAGCCTTGTTCTTCAAGGGGAAACCCTAACCCTCAACCCTAACCCTTACCCCTACTCTAACCCTAAACCCTAAGCCTAACACCCTAACCGCATCTCCACTTAGTGACTCTCCCCACCCTAAAACCCCTACCTTTCCCAGATCCCGCTATTTGTCCAAAAGTTATAGAATAATATTCCTGAACATAAAACTGCAAAGACTTTCATTATACCATCATCTACAGTACAGAATATCATCAAAAGATTTAGAGAATCTGAAGAAATTTCTGTGCACAAGGGAAATGTGCGAAACGCCATATTGGATGGCAGTGATCTTTGGGCCCTCAGATGGCACTAAATTAAAAAACAGGCATGATTCTGTGATGGACATCACAACATGGGCTCAGGAATACTTCCCAAAAATCACTGTCACAACACAGTTCGCTGTGCCATCTAAAAATGCAAGGTAAAGCTTTTTAATGAAAAGAGGAAGTCATATCCGAACATGATTTAGAAACGCTGCCGTCTTCTCTAGGCCAAAACTCATTTAAAATGGTCTGTTGCAAAGAAGGAAACCGTTCTGTGGTCAGATGAATCAAAATTTGACATTCTTTTTGGCAAACATAGGTGCCACATCTTCTGAACTAAAGAGTAAAGGGACCTTCCGTCGTGTTATCAGCGCTCAGTTTAAAAGCCTTCATTTCTGATAGTATGGGGGTGCATTACTGCGTATGGGATTGGCAGCTTGCACATCTGGGAAGGCGACATCAATGCTGAATGATATATCCAGGTTTTAGAGCAGCATATGCTCCCATGCAGACTACGTCTTTCCCAGGGAAGGCCTGGCATATTTTAGCAGGACAATGTTAAACCACATACTTCATATATGACAACAGCATGGCTTCAAAGTAGAAGAATCCAGATGCTTAACTTGCCTGCCTGCAGTCCAGACCTTTCACCAATTGGAAATATTTGGCGCATCTTGAAATGAAAAATCCAACAAAGAAGACCCAGGACTGTTAAGCAGTTAGAATCCTATATCAGGCAAGGATCAGACAACATTCCTCTCTCAAAACTCCAGCAACTGGTCTCTTCAGTTCCCAGACGTTTACAGTGTGTTGGTGAAAATAAAAGGGATACTACACCGTGGTAAACATGTCCCTGTCCCAACTTATTTGAGACGTGTTGCTGCCATCAATTTCAAAATTAACTATTTTTTTCTTAAAGCGGATCTTCAGTCATTTTTTCATCTTCCCATCTTTTAAATATTCTTCCATTGTTGTTTTAACTTTGGATAGTAAAACATTTTTTTCTGCCAGTAAGTACCTTATACAGCCCACTTCCTGTTTCTTGTCTGGTCATTAGCCTAGGCTTATGACATCATGAACAGCTCTATCTCAATCTTGTGAGAGTTTGCCGGGAAGGGTGATGAGTCATAAGAGGGCCAATGAGACCTGCACAGCTGGAGGTGTGTCTGTGTAGATCCAGGAAGTGAACAGGCAGCAGCTTCAACTGCCCACAGTTAAAATAAATGCAGCCAGACTCAGTGGAGGGAGATTTCTGCAGCATATTTGGCAAATACAGAATCACAGTATATATAAAATAATATGCAAAGTGGTTGGAGAGAAGCTTCAGAATGGCAAAAATGTTTTTTATTTACAAATTATGTGAGCAGACTGCAGTTCCTCTCTAAAATGGTCCATTTTCTCAGTTGAAACATTTGATATGTTTTCTGTTTTCTATTGTGACTAAAATATGGGTTTATGCAATTTGCAAATCATTGCATTCTTTTTTTTTTTTTTGGAATTAGGGTTGCACTTCCCAGAGGGGTATTTCACCTCATAGATAACACATTCGTGTAAATCCATGTGCCTCTGCAGTTCACAAATGTCTGACACAGATCAGTCCATACTATATTGCACTACATGCATTTCATCGTGTGATTTGCTACAAAGTTGCAGGCTGATCAATGGAAGAGAGGAGACTGAGGAAGTGCCATTTCTTGCCAGCAGCAGAGTGATGGTGTCTTCTCAGACTTCAGTAAAGTCACTGCAATGGAGGTTTTTTTTTTCTTTTTTTTAACAAAGAGGTGGAATGTTTCTTACATATATTGTCGTATATTGTCGATGTATATTATGACGTCAGGAATTTATTTGTGCAGGTTTGTAAAAGTAGACTTAAAAAGTCTACAAAAAATGAAAATGATTGGTCCTCCTCCATATGTTATATGTTTATGCAAACAAAAACCTGCATTAAAAAAGAAAAGCATATTGCTGATTACATACCAACCTTCCCCTGGTAGTACATTCACAACCCTCCAATGTTGGCACATTTGTTTTCACATAGCTATGCCCATCTCATAGGAGGTCACATCCATCCGTCTGTCTGCCATACTGACCTTCCTGCACTCCCCATACAGGTTTCGCCCCCTCTCCGCTATCGACAAACAGTTATGCTAATGTAGGCGAGACCCCATGAGATTCTGTACCTAGGACTTCCTGCCAACGTGTTAGAGGCTGGCTGGGTAGAGATCCATTGTTCCCTGGAAAAGCCTGTATGAAAGGTGTCTTTCATGGAACAACTGCTGTAAATGCGGGCTCCTGTGAGCCTAAATCATCCATATGAATAGGCTTTCACTGCCAGCTTCCTGCAATTTCATGCACAGACAGAAAAAGAGAAAGGAAAAAAAAGAAAAACCCACTACAGGGCCACTGTAATTTGGTGTCTTTGATGAATAGCGCTAACAAGGTGCAGATTTTGGACAGAAAGGACAACTGGTTCGCAAGAGGAGTGAAAGAGGCCATCTAATTTAAAGTGGAACAACTGCCCCTGAACAGTGGTGGGGCCCTTGGCTCCACTTGTCTCCTACATATGATTCTGTTTTACATCTCTACCCTGGTGATTTTACAATTCACGTCTTCAGCCATGTAAATCAACAAATTACCACCTATGTAGACGTCCTGGCACCAAAGATAGGATTATGTAACTAGAACAGGGTGGTTCCAACATTTTCACACCTCAAATCCTGTTCTTGGATTATCAACATCTGCCTGGGATTAAAAGGCTGCATTCACACCCGAGCGTTTTCAGCTCGTAAAACACCCGAAAAAATGCCCAACAAAGAAAAATCCCATTCATTTAATGTTGCTGTTCGCATCTGAGCAATTTGTAGCCTGAAGCAAAACGCCTGAAGCTCAAAAAAGTACATGAGATTCTTTTTGGGCAGATTACAGGCGTTTTTCTGCTTTTTACATTGTTGACCCTTTGACATGTGAAAAATCACGGCACAAAATGCGCCAAAAAACATGGTAAAAATCACTGCAAAATCGCCTAAAAATGAAACGCTGAGGTGTGAATGCAGCCTTAGGCCCCTTTCACACTGGTGTGACTTAGGACTGCAAAGTCACATGACAAGTCGTACCCCATGATTTCCAATGAGTACCATTCATATCTCTGTGACCGTACTACTTTGGTCCGACTTTGATGCGAGTTGAGGTCCATAGACCTCAATAGACATGTGCAATTCGTTTAGTTTCTAATTCGTTTTTCATGAATTTAGAGAAATTCGTTAATTACGTGTAGCGGGTATATACTTTTGAATTCTGGTGAGGACACCAGTGATGTCCAGTTTCCTGCGGCCCAGCAGGTGGCGCTGTCACTTTGGGCCGGGGTTGAACCATCGCTGCAGTGCCGTACCCTTTGTGGCCTCTCGCAGCGGTTGTACGGCGGGGCGGGGAACCCGCCGTGCATCCTGGGAGAGGGTATAAAGGGGCCGGACATCTTCGCCACGAGGTTCGAGTCCCAGGCACCTTCAACCTGAGGGCTGCTGTTCGTGGTCGGGGTCCAGGCGGCCTAGGCCTGGACACCGGGAGTTCGTGTTCCATCCCAGACACCCTCAGTCTGGGGTGAGGTGCTCATCCGGAGGCCTGGGGCCCAGTACCTTCCGCTGGGTCCCGCGAGGGAGGGATTGTCCTAGGGTGCCCCGGGAGTGGGGCACCCGAATCCAGTGGCGTAAGGGACCGGAGGAGGGACTCATCCGAAGACCTGGTGCAGCAGATTGCCAGTGCCGGGTGAACCTCTGGAGACCGCCCGGAGGGATATCTTCCCAAACAGGGGCCAAGTTCAGAGAGGAAGGTGATTCACGTTCTATGACCGGTGGCAGCGGTCCAGCTATTCAACTCAGGTCAGTGGCAGAGACCTGCTATTAGGCCTGTGGCAGGGGCCTTAACGGTTCATCGGGTTGGTGGCAGCGACCAAAACTCACGGTCGGTGGCAGAGACCGTGCGCCAGGCCTATTCGCTAGCAAAGGAATAGGAGAGTTCAGTTGTGCCTGGGCCTACTCGTACCCACACCTCTGTCTGTCTGTTACTGAAAGTTCAACTGATTGTGTTCACCCTGAAAGTAGAGAAATAAAGGAGTGTTGGACTTTCGATTGGTGTGGGGCTCTATGTTATTGGCAGACACATCTCCATAGAACAACTAAGGCTTTGAATGCAGTGAACAGACCCGGAGGTAATTCAAGTAACTCTGCTCAACCCTCATACACATACGAGGGGAGAGCTTGGCATAGTGTTCCTGCACTCTCCTCTCTCAGGTACCCCTAGACACAAGCCATTCACAATAGGCGAGAGGGGGAGTGAGGCTCCGCCACATACGAAATTTCCGAATTTTTTCATTTCCGAATTTTCTGACTTTCGGATTTCTGAAATTTAGAATTTCCGCATTTCCAAATTTTTCAATTTATGAATTTTCGGATTTCCGAATTTTTCAATTTCCGAATTTTCGGATTTTCTAATTTTTCAATTTCCGAATTTTCGGATTTCCGAAATTCCGAGTTTCCGAAATTTTGAATTTCAGATTTTTTAATTTTAAAATTTCCGAATTTCCGAATTTTCGATTTTCGATTTTCGAATTCGAGATTCGAAAATTCAAAATTGCAAAATCTAAAATTCAAAAATCTAAAATTCAAAAATCTAAAATTCGAAAATGGGAAATTTGGAAAGTTGAATTAGTTTTTTTCGTTTTCGTTTTATTCGTTTTTTTGGAAATTCGAAAATTCGGAAATTTCCGAAAAAAGGAAAAAAACCAAAATGAAAAAAACTCATTTTTCTAATTTTCCGAATTTTAGAAAAAGCAAAAAAACGAAAAAACGAAACGAAAAAATCAAATTTTTCTAATTTCCCGAATTTCCGAAAAAAGCAAAGAAACGAAAAAAAAGAAAAACGAAAAAAACGAATTTTTCGGCAGTGCACAAGTCTAGACCTCAAGTGTACACAGGCATTGCCTGAAATTGCGGCAAATCGCATTAAAATTGCGTGACTGTGTGTGTGTATAAATGCTTGGAATGTTTCGGACACTCATTAGAGCTGAAGAAGTCCAGAAGTCAAGTTCAATGTGACGAATTACTACTCGCTGGTGCTAACATGCATTTTTAAAGCTTTTATTCTTCTTAGCTTCACCCTTGTCTCTACTAGTAAAATAGGGCTCTGTTAAAAATGTTTGAAATTAAAGTTGATCTAAAGCCAAAATTATTTTTTTTTGTGGATGGAATGGGGAAGAAATAGAACCTCTGCGTGGTGACATTGGATCCGACTGCTGTCGATCAAACTTGGTGAACCAATAAGGAGAGAGAGAGGGGGCCGAGCGCGAACCGCGGCTCTGTGTCTAAATGGACGCACAGAGCAGGGGCTCAGCTCGGGTGCCCCCATAGCAAGCTGCTTGCTGAGGGGGCACTCGACAGGGGGAGGGGCCAGAAGCACCAGCGCGGGACCCAAAAAGAGGAGGATATGGGCTGCTCTGTGCAAAACCACTGCATGGAGCAGGTAAGTATGACATGTTTGTTGTATTTAAAGAAAAAACTGAGACTTTAGTATCACTTTAAGTTAAGTAGGGAAATTCTATAACCCCGAGCCAGCTTTTTAATGTCAACAAGTGGATCTTAGATTGAAACCCCACACAACCAGTTAGTAGTCCAGATAGACATGTATTCTATATAAAAGAGCCAATGCATTTTGGGGGCCAGAACTTGACCGCTTCATCAGGACTATAAAAAATAAACATAAGGCCTCATGCCGACTGACGTTTTTACAGCTGCGTTTTTTAGAGCTTAAAAACGCCTGTCCATGTTATTGTAAATAATTTATTTATTTTTTATTATTTTTTTTGAAAAAAAAAAAAAAAACGTCGGAGCTAAAAACGCGACCGCGTGTTAGTGCGCGTTTTTGCGCGTTTTTTGACGCTCGCGTTTTTTCTGCCTAATTCTGACGCTGAGGAACGCACTGGTCCTGGGTTTTTTTACAGCTTAAAAACGTCTATGCTATTTGCAGCTCAAAAACGTCTAGGTGGGCATGAAGCTATAGACTAACATGGACAGGCGTTTTTAAGCTGTAAAAAACGCTCAAAAACGCGGCTGTAAAAACGTCCGTGGGCATGAGGCCTAAAGGATTTTTACAGGTAAATATAGTGTCTGGTTTCACAATGGACATGTATAAATACATACAGTAAAAGAATATGTGAAAAATACTGCAAAATGTATTGAGTTAGAAAAAACAAATCAAAACATTGCAAGACTCAATTTAAAAGAGTAGAATTACAATGTTCCTGACTCATTAGAGCCAAATAAGAATTACTACTAGCTGGTGCTAACATGCATTTTTAAAGGTTAAGGCTTCATGTACACAAGATGTTGTTCAACCTTTCCTGAACGATTTAACTTGAGAGCTAGAAACCAGTGTCTAAAAACAGCCATTTAGCCGTGTTTACATGCCGTGTTTAGCCGCGTTTGCGTCTAGAAGCATTTGAAAATGTTTATTTTTTTTTGTTGCCGCGTTTAGCCACGTTTGGCGCTTAAGCTGCCTCTAAATACAGCTTCTGAACGCATTTTTTTGGGTTCAAGAAAAAGCCTCTAAACACAACTGCCTATAAACGACTATAAACGAACCAGTGTACATGTACTGATAAGATAACCTAGAGGAGGGTTCAGGGGCAGTTGAAAAAAATGCTCAACTGCTCCTAAACGTCCGTTTACCAGCAGCAGTGTACATGAGGCCTAAATCGGTAAATTTTCTACTTTTTAAAAGCACAGATGGTAGTTTTTTCATGTATTTTATGTTAAATGTTAATTTGTAATTGAATACATGTCAACGGTAAAACCACACACTTGATTCAACAGAACGAGGGTGCATTACCCTACGCCAATTGTATAAAATATAACCTTTATTAGGACTTTTGAATAAAATTCATATATGACTGAGTTTTGCTGAGATAGGAGAGGATATATAGTAGTCAATATTGATTAGAGCAAAAACAGGGTAAAAAATAAAAGGATATTTCTCTTTATACTGTTCAATGCGACTGTGCCACTACTTTATACAATCTAAAGGGAGATTCTTTCAGATCCCCTCCCCGCTAGATAATCACACAAGGAGCTAGATGATATCAACTTTAAACAGTTGCGACAAATGCCCTATGATTGTCTGTAACTATGGCACTGAGATAAACAATTCCTTCAAAGAAATAAAATAAAGGAAATTGTATACAATCAAGGTGAAAGGTAAACCCCCAGATGATGCCTTATTAGGACGAAACGTGTCGGGACTTGCTCTGCTGATGCCACTGCGTCATTTGATTTTATCCATATGCTTTTAATACCTTCTCAAATGTGAGTGTCCATTTCTACATATACAATAAATGTTTTTTGTTTAAATGGTATCACACTATGTGGCCTATTCTCTCTCCTTCTACCAATGCACTATTTGGATGAATTGCTTTTGAGTTTTGGTCACTACATCCCTGGTTGAGACCTATTAGTAACAATATTGTGACGGCCCTCGCCTTATATGTCCATATTGGAAGCTGTGTACACCGACCTACTTCTCTCCCCTAGATGTGCTACACCAAAAGCTCAGTTGACTCATTGGGCGTATGCCTAGTTGGGTTCACCGTGTCGGGTAAGCCTCTTTTTCTATTGGTGGTGGAATATCTACAGACAAACTGGTTTACAACTACTCACCTTGGAAAGTCACTTTATCCACTGGAATCACTTTATGGACTATATACAAACATGCACTTGCACTTTTGTTTCATGTAAATGTGTCACTGTTCACCATATATTAGTTTTATTGAGTGTCATTACTCGATTTATGTCCTATATACAGGTTTTTATGCACCTTAGTGACTCTCTGCTATCAGCATCTATCTGAATAGCAGGAGTTTACTTTTACTATTATCATATTCAGCGCTGTACTATACCATTTACAGCCCTTCCAGGTATAGACTCCCGCGGGAGTTCTGCCCCTTCGCGCCACCCCCCGTTGTGTTTTTGGAAACACACAGCTCCCAGAACACAGCAAGGACCAGTGAGGACGGTGCAGCGCGACTCGCACCATCGCAGTAGGGAAACGGGCAGTGAGGCCGCATCGCTTCACTTCCCGATTCCCTCACCGAGGATGGCGGCGGGGGAAGCCAAGAGCCGAGTGGTAGCTTGGCTTCGGCTGCCGACGTCGCGGGCGACCTGGACAGGTAAGTGTCCATTTTTTAAAAGTCAGCAGCTGCAGTATTTGTAGCTGCTGGCTTTTAAAAAAAAAATCCGGTGAACCTCCGCTTTAAAGTGCTAATAGCTTAAGTGCAAAATGTTTCACTAGAGTGTGCCTTTAACACAGAACTCAAACCAGGAAAAATAAATAAAAAATCCATTAACCCTTTCACCGCCAGGCCCTGTGCTCCACTTTTAAAGTGGTTGTAAAGGCAGAAGGTTTTTTATCTTAATGCATTCTATGAACAGTTCTGCTATAACTTCATATGCAGCGAAAGGGTTAAGGGCTAAAATAACAAAAGTAGAATTTCACATCCGTACTTCTTTTCTGCCACTAGTCTGATGGCTCAGGTTATCCTGGACCCATCCAGACTGGGACTGGACAGTGAAAAGAGAAGCAGCACAGCGATGAGCTCATCTATTACTCTGTTCTCTCCCCCTATCAGCATGCTTTTTGTCAGCATATAAACCTATTGACTTCTTGCACTGCTTCTCCCTCTCACGCTCCAGCCCTGCTTTACAAGGACTACAAGAGGTTGGTACCAGGTCAAATTCAGGTACTTACACTTCTTGCATTTAAGTATCATGCAGTTTTCTATATTGTGGAACCAAAAGTCTTAGAACATTGTAACAGCGGGATGGACATGACTTGAAAAAGATGCAGACAACCTATATTTGCACGCTTCGCACTTATCCGACATGTCAAATAAGAACCCCCACTTAGGTAAATAAGTCCATCTTCTCCAAAACGACAAACCCGTCACAGATTGATCAGCTCTGATTGACAAGGGATGTCTAATTTTATTCTGACCCCTGCTGAATTCGAGGCCAATAAATCAATTACATTATGTTCTGCGGCTCATCTTCTATTTCTGCAATTAGGAATGCAGATCCCCTCATTACAGCTAAATATTTAAAATTTTCACACTTGTTGCTCATTTGTTTTCCTAGGGGAGCATTTTCCTCATAGCTGTCTTGTCCAGTTCTGCTGCATATGTAAGAACATTCTGTACATGGTGTCATTACACATAAACAGGCTTTATATAAGGTTCTCACAACTCCAAGGTGACTTCTAATGTTCTGTGTGAAGTTTTTGACAGAATGTGCTTTATATAAAAAAAAAAATAAAAAAAAAGTTTTTTAAACATACACATACATAGTCAAGATTTTAATCCTATTCAAAACACTGATTGCTAATGCTTACTGCATTTTACATAGATACAATATTGTAATCACTTCGAGGTTGGCTTCACATCCTTGAGTAAAACATGAACCATGGCGTGTTGTGAAGACCACTGTTTTAAAGTGAGCTCTTGGTTCTGCACACCTGCTGTGCCCACAACGAAGGGTTCCCTCCATCCTTGCTCTGAGTTCCCAGCTCTGCTCTGCCCATTATGAGTCCCACCATTTCAACACTGAGTTGTTGGGTCTGCACAGCTGCTGTGTCCATTTTGAGACATTCCCACCATCCCTACACTGAGTTGTTGGGTCTACACAGACACTGGGCCCATTGTGAGAGGTTCCCACCATCCCTACACTGAGTTGTTGGGTCTGCACAGCTTCTGGGCCCATTATGAGAGGTTCCCACCATCCCTACACTGAGTTGTTGGGTATACACAGCCACTGGGCCCATTGTGAGAGGTTCCCACCATCCCTACACTGAGTTGTTGGGTCTGCACAGCCACTGGGCCCACTGTGAGAGGTTTCCACCATCCCTACACTGAGTTGTTGGGTCTGCACAGCTTATGGGCCCATTATGAGAGGTTCCCACCATCCCTACACTGAGTTGTTGGGTCTGCACAGCCACTGGGCCCACTGTAAGAGGTTCCCACCATCCCTACACTGAGTTGTTGGGTCTGCACAGCTGCTGGTCCCATTATGAGAGGTTCCCACCATCCCTACACTGAGTTGTTGGGTCTGCACAGCTTCTGGGCCCATTATGAGAGGTTCCCACCATCCCTACACTGAGTTGTTGGGTCTACACAGCCACTGGGCCCATTGTGAGAGGTTCCCACCATCCCTACACTGAGTTGTTGGGTCTGCACAGCCACTGGGCCCACTGTGAGAGGTTTCCACCATCCCTACACTGAGTTGTTGGGTCTGCACAGCTTATGGGCCCATTATGAGAGGTTCCCACCATCCCTACACTGAGTTGTTGGGTCTGCACAGCCACTGGGCCCACTGTAAGAGGTTCCCACCATCCCTACACTGAGTTGTTGGGTCTGCACAGCTGCTGGGCCCATTATGAGAGGTTCCCACCATCCCTACACTGAGTTGCTGGGTCTGCACACCTGCTGTGCCCATTATGAGATGTTCCCACCATTTCTATGCTGAATTGTTGGGTCTGCACAGCTGCTGTGCCCATTATGAGGGGTTCTCATCACCGCTCTGATTTTCTTGGTCTGTACGCCATCCGTAGCCATTATGAAGGGCTCCTGCCATCCCTGCTGGATTTATTTTTTGTATTATAGAGAACGTAACAGCAGGAGCCGGAAAACAAACAAAACTCTGATTTGGACCAGAACAGAGTTATGGCAGAGAGACTTTGTTGTTAAAGTAGAATTCCAGCCTAACACTAGCTAGTCTTAGTCCCCACCCACTCCTTCTGCCTATGTTGCCTACCCTGTATGTAGCGGGTCCTCAATTTAAGGGGAGTGTTTGGGAGGTAGTATGCTCAAACACTTTGATTTGTCAGGGTTTACAACCATTTTATCCACAGGAAGAGTGTTGGTGTACAGTTCCCTGTGGCCTACAGGTGGCGCTGCCATGGTAGGCTGGGGTTGAACCACCAGTACAGGGCTGTGCTTTTTGTGTCCCCTCTCTGCAAACGTACGGTGGGGCGGGGTTAACCTGCTGTGTGTGCTGGGAGAGGAGATAAAGGGGGCAGACACTGCCTGTTCGGGGTTAGTCAGTGGGGTCCTACCCCTGGTTCTGGTTCCAGTCCGCCCTGGGCGCCCTAGGCCCAGGGGGGGTGTTCTCTGTTCCGGTTCCATCCTGGGCACCTTTAGTCCCAGGGTGAGGTACTACCCTGCTGTTCCTGTCCGTCCTGGATTCGGGGACATGGAAGTTGCAGCAAAGGCCTGGGCCCAGCACCTTTGGCTGGAGCCCATCGGGGATCAAGGAGTCTCAGTGTGCCGCCTAGCGAGGGGACCCGTATCTGAGTAGAGGAGGCTGGGCGAGGAACCGTTCCGAGGGACTGATGCGGTAGTCACGGTGAAGGAAAGGGTCCCGGTAACTCTCCGGAGGGATGTCTTCTCCCTAGGCCAAGGTCAAGTTCATCGGGTCTGTGGCAGAGACTTTGAGTAAAACGTGAGTGTCATTTGGCTGCTAGTCTTGTTCTAAGTAGACTATCCATTTGAGTCTGAGTCTGTTCGAGAAGCTGAACAGTGAAGGGACTGAGATTGTGCCTGGACCTTTCCCCACATCTTGTGCTATCCCTTTTTTTGCTCCAACCTTTGTTTCTATCAAGAGATTGTTATTTGCTGAAAGAAGAAATAAACTCTCTGTTGGAGTTCTAGCAAGTGTGGACATTCTATTCACTGGGGGAAACAAGTACTCAAATCTGTTATCCACAGAGGTGAGGAAACCATTCTTTAGCTCAACTGTGAAACGACCCACCAACAACACCGCTCAACCTCTTAATACAGGAGGGTACGGGCTTGGTGTGCCCACATGGTGTGCCCCTTCTTCCTGCGAAGAGCCAAAGAACAAGGCAGGTAAAAGGGTGTCTGTGTGCTACACGTGTAAAAAAGATGTGTATACTTACCGTTTCGCAGCTCGGCTCCCCCGTGTCAGCAGTGGCTGTTGCAAGGAACAGGAGGGAGCGTGGACAACTGCTGGGATATGGGAGCCTATGAGTGACATCACAATTCTTGCCATTGCCAGCCGTAGCCATGGTTGAAGGCTCCCTCCTCTCCCCTGCAGCCACCTCTTACTGACACAGGAAATCACATGACAGGACCGAAACCGACTATAACAAGGTAAGTATTATTACCTTTTTTACGCAGGTTAGGTAGCAGGAGGGGGGAGGGAACATTTGTAAGACTAGTTAGTGTTAGGCAGGAGGCCATGGGTTTACTCAGCTTATAACTGTTCTACTGAGACTTTAAATAATAGTCAGTAATTAGTTGACAGACCTAGGTCTGTAGCTGTATTTGTGGTGCATGCTGCCGAAGTCTGCAGAGTATACAGTATTTTGTGTATGCTCCAAAGCTATGTTCCTGCATGAAGCTCTCATAAATGTGTTCTCCTTTCGTCTCCACTCGCCCTGGCCCTGGATAACCAGCCAAGACACCCAAGAGATCCTGCAATGAGCTGTTATAAGCAATCTTTACAGAAAGACAGAAGAATGGTGTCAGAATATAATAACAGAATGCTTGGGAGAGTCCAGAAATCAGTGATGTCTTCCTGGGCTGTGTTTAAAGGGTGAAAGTTGAACACTATAAGCTACACTTCCCGTACTTTGAGCATCATCGCCATGCTTAACAATGGGGACGATTCCTAAAGTAGACAGCAAAATCTGGCATCTCATTATATTCAATTTTGCAGTCATTCTTTTGCTGCCGTTTCCTTTTTGTTGTGAAAGTGTGAAGAACAGAGAAAATTGAAAATTTTTTGGCACCTTGATAAAAGCTCTGCGCCTTGATAAAAGCTCTGTCTTCGGTTCTCAACTGAAAACTATGAATTATGCTTTTCAATGGTGGTGTAAAAAAGTAAAAATTTTGCAAAGTGAAAACTAAAGGAAACATTTGCATCTTTGCAGTGCTTTGACCGGTGTAATGTCATACATTAACATGCATTGTTTTAGGGCACCCCATTCAAAATTTCTAGTCTTTGAAACACAACAGGAAATCTCTCCATATTCAAGACCAAGAACAGAAATTACATCCATTGCAATATGCAGTGTCTTTCTGAAATAAAATAAATGTACCTGCCTGTTACCAATCCTCTGCATAATGTACACAGAGCTTGTTACAGTTCAGCCAAAACTTAAAACTCTCCTAAACTCGTTTAAGCTTTGTACAAAGAATGCTCTATATGAGCGTTTTTTACTCCAAAGAGAACAGACGTTTTTATTAAGCCCAGTGTGCATGGAGCTTAAGGCTCCATGCACACTGGCTTAAAAATCGCTGCTTCTACAGGAGGTTTGCGTTTTGCCTGTAGAAGCAGCTCAATGTTCTCCTATGTGTCCATTCACATTAGGATGATTACAGGTGTAGCGGCCTCCACTCTCTCCCTCTTCTGTATCAGTTCTTCTGGCTCTGGCTTTTGTCTAGGGGTACTCTGAAGGAGAGAACGCGGGGTCACCACGCCAAGTTCCCACTGCAGGAGTGTATGTGCAGTGGGAGACAATTCTCTTTAACCTTTGGGTCGGTGTTCTGCATCTGGAGACCTCCTCCTGGTTTCTCGAACAGTGTCTGCCAGTAAATGAGCCCCACACCAATAAAGTCCAACACTCCTTTATTCTTCCGATAACAGAGTAATGCACAATCAGTTGGACTCCCTCAACGAACAGAACAGACAGGGGGTGTGGATGCGAGTAGGCCCAGGCACAATGAACTCTCCTACTTCCTTCCCAGAAGTAGGTTTCTGCTCCCAATCGAGGAAGACATCCCTCCCGGCGGTCTCCGGAGGCTCACCCGTCACTGGCAATTTGCTGCACCAGGTCTTCAGGTAAGTACCCCCTCCAGTCCCTTACGCCACTGGATTCGGGTACCCACTCCCGGGGTCCCCTAGGAAGTTCCTCCCTCGCGGAGCCTTAATCTGGGACCCTCAGTCCCGGACCGCCATCCAAGTACCTCACCCCAGGCTAAAGGTGCCTGGGATGGAACACGACCTCCGAACGTCCTCCAGGCCTAGGCCGCCTAGAGGACCGACACGAACCACCGCCCTCAGGCTGAAGGTGCCCGGGACTCTACTCCCGCCACCAAAAATGGCCGCGCCCTTTATATTCCCTCCCAGCAAGCACGGCGGGTTTCCCGCCCCACCATACAACTGCTGAGAGAGGCCAAAAAGAGGTACGACGCTGCAATGATGGCCCAACCCCGGGCCCAAAGTGACAGCGCCACCCGGTGGGCCCCAGGGAACCATACATCACAGTTTCCCCACCAGATTCAAATAGAAAAGCACATACCCGCTACACAGGCATATCTGGAGCTCAGTGTTTAGAGGCAGGAAAAAAAAAACTTCTGGTTTGCGTTTCTGATTGAAGGTTTCTGGCAGAAAAAATGTTAACCTTCCCTAAACTTGTCTAAACTGTGTTAGCTGGGTCCCAGACAGTTGGGGGTCTGCTGTGAACAGGCATGTGGGAAGGCTTAAGGATAATGCCTGCTAATTCTTAACTGTATTACGGTTCTTTTTCATTCATAACAGAAATAACAATAACAATGCACCAAAAAGTGTAGATTTATTCTTATTTATACATGCAGAGTACAGAGCTGTGCAGGAGTGGGGACTGCTTAATAAAAATGGCCTAAGTGGGCAAATAATTGAAACCTGGCCATGATCTGAGGCAGGCAGACATCAGAAATAAGAGTTTGCAGACGACAAACCCAGGGGAAACCTTCCATCCAGTCATTCTCCTATCTCATTTCACGGTGTGCAGCACACTTCATACACCACACTAACCATCACTAATCCACCGTGAATATTGCCTTTAGATATGAGGACGCAGGAGTTTACTATCTCGCTATATCCCGTCTGAAGCTAACAAACACCTCCAGGTAACAGGCAAGGCTAATAAACTATTTATCTCCATAATAATAAAGGAAGGAGCAGCACTTTTAAGACCGTAAGTGGGTGGAGGGCAAAGATAACATTTGGGAACCTATACTGTGTATACAGAGGGCTGAAAGAAGAGGAGCTAGGTTTTATTAGGTGCTAAGCTAGTAGCCAGAAAAGAAGGGCAGTACAATTACAAATATAAACTGGCATCTAAATCTTTCAGAACTGGGGTTAAAATACATTGCTGTAAGGTTAGGTAGTAATGGTTTGATCCAGATGTGTAATTAAAGTGTATCTAAACTCTAAAACAAAACAAAAAAATATTTATTTATGAATTCATTTTTTCCAGGTACTTATATAGTGCTGTCAAATTACTCAGTGCTTTACATACATATTATACAGTCACACAAGTCCCTGCCCTCAAGGAGCCTACAATCTAAGGTTCCTAAACTCACATTCATAAATACATGCATTAGCGCCAATTTAGGCAGCAGCCAAATAACCTACCAGCACAGGGGTGTATCATGAAATCAGTGGGCCCATGTGCAAGATCAAAAGTGGGCCCTAGGCATCAATAAACCAAAATAGCGGTACGTGGTTTCAACTGCGTTAAATATTGGGTGTGGCTTAAAGGGTGTGTGGTTAATTAGAGTCTGAGATGACCTACATAGTGCAGAATGCGGTAATGTTAAATAGGGAATTTACAGTGCGGAATTGATAGTAAGTGCAGGAGAGGAGTATGGAGTGTATAGCAGTGGGTAGTATGTACAGGAGAGGGGTGCCGAGTGAATAGCATGGGTAGTATGTGCAGAATGTATCAGTGGTGCAGTGTCAATAGTTAAAAACAAAATATATCTTGGATTGTCTACTTTCCATAAAGTGGTAATTTGGGGGTATTTGCACTGTCCTGGCATTTTTCGGGCCTCAAGAAATGAAATAGGTTGTCCATACATCAGGATCAATCCATTTTCAGATATATACCATATGAATAGGGATGTAGCGCTAAATAAGGAAGGCCAAAAGTTTTTTTGGACCTCAAAGTAAACGTGAATGTGAATCAAAAACAATAAAGAAAGTCCACAAAGTGTCCATAAGCCCTGGTTCACACTGGTGCATTTTGACATGCGATTTGGCATGCCAAATCGCATGTCAAAACGCCGGTATTTGCCGCAAATTGCGGGCAATGGAACCGTCCTAATCGGTGCGACGCCGCATCTGCAGTGCTGCTACCGATTTCAAAAAGTAGTTTCTGTACTACTTTTTGCGATTTCGGGCCGTAGCCCAGTGTGAACCTGGGCTAATAGTGAGAAACTAAAATCACACGTGTAGAAATATGGATCATCACATAACTTCTGGAGGTGAAGAGAGGTAGAATACTCTTACCGGAAAAGGTGGATCCGCGGGTTAGGCAGATCATATAGGCATGGAAGCTCTCAATGGCAGTTCAGCTTGTCTGAAGATTGGATCAAACGAATCCCAGATGACGACTCTCCAGCAGGTTCCCCAACTTGAAAGAAGACTCTGGACTCGAACGATGATCCTCGTGGTCCTCAGATAGAGGCAGAAAACAACCTCCACTCGGGAAGTTCTCACCAGAATGGAGTTGGAGCATAGAGAATATCTCAATTCAATCAGCCAACCATGGAAAAAAGAATGAAGGAAATGCTCCGATGGTGCAGGTCAATGTGGGTTTTATTTTAAAAAACCAACAAAGTAAAAGTGATCACATACAAATAAAAAACGTTTAAAAAGGGCAGTGTGTGGAGCGGTGTAGCTTGCTGTTGCTTGTTGGGGAACCTGCTGGAGAGTCGTCATCGGGGATTCGTTTGATCCAATCTTCAGACAAGCTGAACTGCCATTGAGAGCTCATTAGTACAGCATCAGCGCATTTTTGTTTAACACTGATCACTGTATTACTGTCACTGGTTCCAAAAAAAGTCAGTTAGTGTCCAATTTATCCGCTGCAATATCGCAATAAGTAGTTGATCGACACCAATACTAGTAAAAAAGAAAAATAATAATTCCATAAATATATCTTATAGTTTGTAGACGCTATAACTTTTGCGACAACCAATCAATATGCGCTTATTGGATTTTTTTTTTTTACCAAAAATATCTAAGCAGAATACATATTGGCCTAAATGGATGAAGAAATTAGATTTTTTTAAAAAATTTATTGGACATGTTTTATAGCAGAAATTAAAAAATTGTGTTTTTTTTTTTCCAAAATGGTCGGTCTTTTTTTGTTTATAGCGCAAAAAATAAAATCCGCAGAGGTAATCACTTACCACCAAAAGAAAGCTCTATTTTTGGGGAAAAAAGGACATACATTTTGTTTGGGTACAGCGTCGCACGACTGTGCAATTGTCATTTAATCACTTAAGGACCCCTTCACGCCGTTACACGTCGGCAGAATGGCACGGCTGGGCACGAGCACGCAACTGTACGTCGTCTTTAAGAGCCCAGCTGTAGGTCGCAAAAGCGCGCCGGCGGCGCGCTTGCGACCTGGTCCTGTGCTCCATGACCGCGCCCCTGGGAACACGATCGCAGCCGGTGTCCCGTGATCGGGTCACAGAGCTGAAGAACGGGGAGAGGTAAGTGTAAACAAACCTTTCCCCGTTCTTCCTAGTGTGACTGCCACTGATCGTCTGTTCCTTGTCATAGGGACCGACGATCAGTGATGTCACACGGCAAGCCACACCCCCTAACAGTAGTAATCACTCCCTAGAAAACACTTAACCCCTTCAGCGCCCCCTACAGGTTAACCCCTTCACTGCCAGTGTCATTTTCACAGTAATCAGTGCATTTTTATAGCACTTTTCGCTGTAAAAATGACAATGGCCCCAAAATAGTGTCAAAAGTGTCCGATGTGTCTGCCATAATGTCGCAGTCACGATAAAAATTGCTGATCGCCGCCATAACTAGTAAAAAAAAAATATTAATAAAAATGCCATAAAACTATCCCATATTTTGTAGACGCTATAACTTTCGCGCAAACCAATCAATAAACGCTTATTGCAATTTTGTTTACCAAAAATATTTAGAAGAATACGTATTGGCCTAAACTGAGGAAAAAAAATGTTTTTTTATATATTTTTGGGGGATATTTATTATAGCAAAAAGTAAAAAATATTGAATTTTTTTAAAAATAGACGCTCTATTTTCGTTTGTAGCGCAAAAAATAAAAACCGCAGAGGTGATCAAATACCGCCAAAAGAAAGCTCTATTTGTGGGAAAAAAAGGACGTAAATTTTGTTTGGGAGCCACATCGCACGACCGCACAATTGTCAGTTAAAGCGACACAGTGCCGAATCGCAAAAAGCGGCCCTGTCTTTAACCAGCCAAAATGGTCCGGTGCTTAAGTGGTTAATATAACGCCATAATAAGTGCCGTATCGCAAAAAATGGCCTGGTCATGAAGGAGGGTAAACCTTCCGGAGCTGATTGGGTTAATCAACAATAACACTGATTTCACCTGTAGCATTGTGCCAAGATCCAAGATTAACTGACCTATGTGTTGCTAGTTGTGCCAACATTTTTATCACCAAGATGAAGCGAACCAAGGAATGTTGAATGCAACTACTTTAATGATATACGACTTTGTTTTTGCCTCTTTATTAAATAGGCCCTGATCGTACACTTTGTCTGCCTAGACTGCACAGAACCTCCATTTGGGCTCTACACTCATCAGCGAAATCCCTTGACATCCTACATTGTGAATGTTGATTTATGGCATTTCACCGTCTCCTTTGTTTATAGCAAAACTGAGCAACAAGTCAGTTCTTGCATGGTGGAAAGTGATAGAGATACACGCGGCATCGCAATATTTTATTGGCCGTCTATGTGAGGCGGCGCATCAAAGCGCTGGCCTGCCAGTCCCATGTATCACATGTGGAGGGAGTATTTACGGCTGCTGACACGTTCGGGATGAAGGTTTGTCTAAGTGAGGCCTTTCCTGATTTACTGGGGAAATAAGCAGAGTAATAAAAGCAAGGTAATGATATTTTTCCCTGTACAGGGGTAGAAAGCTTTTCAGCGATCGTATATACATGAAATTATAATTTACATGTATAATGATGAGTTTGGTAGTGGAGGAGAGGGAGACTATCCATCTCCCCTTTCCTTCAATCTGGCTTCAAACGTGCTATAAAGAAAAAAAAAAAGAAGTATATAACCTTTTTTTCCGGAGTATTATTGCAATGTAAAAAATGTGCTTTCTGAAGGTCTTGGGAGGCCCATCACTTTCCCGCCGCAATCTGGCTGATTAACTGTGCCCGGCGCACTATCTTTCAACGCGGGGAGTCTTTCGCCGTTGGCGGGGACAGATTGAGCTTGGAAACAGCCACAAGGCAGCTTAGCTTAATGGGACTGAAAACATTTCTCGCCTAATGTATGAAAAATGCTACGGGCCTTCTTTAAAGTTGGGTGTTTTGCATTTTTATGTCAATTTGACACAGAATCTCATTTCGCCACCGTGTGTCTTTAATACAGGATTTATTTCCTGCCCAGACAGAACCACAACGCAAGAGCACGTTAAGAAGAAGGAATTTTGTACACGGTGGAACCTGGTAATAGATCTTGCAGGAAAAACAGGATTTTCTAGGAAGGTGGATTGTAGCTTGTGTGCCCATCTATATGGTAAAGGTAAAATGGATCTAAAGGCAAAACTTTGTGTTCCCGTTATGGAGATTCAGGCCTCGTACACACGAACGAGTTTCTCGGCAAAAACCAGCAAGAAACTTGCTGGCAGAGATGTCTTGCCGAGAAATTCGTTCGTGTGTATGGTTTCTCGTCAAGAAAAGCGACAAGAATCTCAACGAGAAAATAGAGATCCTGCTCTCTATTTTCTCGTCGAGATTCTCGTCAGCCTGTTTCTCGACGAGAAAATTGTGTGTGTGTACACTTACCTTTTCGCCAGGAAGCCCGCGCATGCTCGAAATGACTTTGACGCATGCGCGGTAGCTTCCTAGGCATAGATAGGGTACACCAAGATGGCGGCGACGGCATCGAATGTGACGAGCGCATGCTCGTCGTAGTCGATGACATCACCGCGTACGCTCCATTCAAAGAACCGCGGGTTCTTTGAATCGAGCGCGTGTACACTCGGCCGGGACAATTTTCTTGTCCAAGAATCTCGTCGAAAAAAACGACATGTTTTTTTCGACGAGAATCTCGGCCGTGTGTACGAGGCTTCACTCTCTGTCTTGGTGACCACAGCCACTGGGACTGAAAAGGAATTAGAAATCGAAAAACTTGAGTTTTCACCTGACAGGGTTAGAGAGTTTGATCTGTAGATTTACAAGGGAAGAGTTGCTGTAGGACTGCTTTACCTTCAAATACAGTGCCATGAAAAAGTATTCATACCCCTTGAAATGTTCCACATTTTGTCATGTTACAACTAAAAATGTAAATGTATTTTATTGGGATTTTGTTTAATAGACCAACACAAAGTGGCCCATAATTATGAACTGGAAGGAAAATTATAAATGGTTTCCAATTTTTTTACAAATAAATATGTGAAAAGTGTGGCGTGCATTTGTATTCAGCCCCCCTTTACTCTGATACCCCCAACTAAAATCTAGTGGAACCAATTGGCCTCAGAAGTCACCTAATTAGTAAATAGAGTCCACTTGTGTATAATTTATTTCTCAGGATAAAATACAGATGTTCTGTGAAGCCCTCAGAGGTTTGTTAGAGAACCTTTGTGAACAAACAGCATAATGAATCATCCAAAAATTGAAAAAGAGTATGGCACAACCGCAAACCAAAACATGGCCGTCCACCTAAACCGACAAGCTGGGCAAGGGGAGCATTAATCAGAGAAGCAGCCAAAAGGCCCATGGTAACTTTGGAGGAGCTGCAGAGATCCACAGCTCAGGTGGGAGAATCTGTCTACAGGACAACTATTAGTTGTGCACTCCACAAATCTGGCCTATAGGGAAGAGTGGCAAGAAAAAAATCCATTGTTGAAAGAAAGCCATGTGGGGGACATAGCAAACATGTGAAAGAAGGTGCTTTTGTCAGATGAAACCAAAATTGAACTTTTTGGTCTAAAAGCAAAATGCTATGTGTGGCAGAAAACTAACACTGCACATCACCCTGAACACACCATCCCAACCGTGAAACATGGTGGTGAAAGCATCATGTTGTGGGGATGCTTTTCTTCAGCAGGGACAGGGAAGCTGGTCAGAGTTAATGGGAAGATGGATGGAGCCTAATACAGGGCAATCTAAGAAGAAAACCTGTAATTCCGCGTACACACGCTCGGAATTTCCGACAACAAATGTTCGATGGGAGCTTTTGGTCGGAAATTCCGACTGTGTGTAGGCCCCATTGAAAATTTTCTGTCGGAATTTACGACAACTAAAATTTGGGAGCTGGTTCTCAATTTTTCCGACAACCAAAAATCTTGTCGGAAATTCCGATCGTGTGTACACAATTCCGACGCAAGCTCGGAATCAATTTGACGCATGCTCGGAATCATTGTACTTAATTTTTCTCGGCTCGTCGTAGTGTTGTACGTCTCCGCGTTCTTGACGTTCGGAATTTCCAAGTAACATTTGTGTGACCGTGTGTATGCAAGACAAGTTTGAGCGAAAATCCGACGGAAAAAAAAACACGGTTTTGTTGTCGGAATGTCCGATCGTGTGTATGCGGCATAGGACAGTGTAGTAGTATCTCACAACATTTATTAAAAGAATCAGCTCACATGAGGGAGGAAGTATTCAGGCACATCATACAATAGGTGCTTCCGTGGTGCTTGTGAAAATGGTACAGAGGTTGGTACACAGGTACAGGGCTCAGAGAGCTTGAAAAAGGAGCGGTTCATCTTCTCTGAACTAAATTCCGACCGTGTGTACACAATTCCGACGCACAAATTTCCACGCATGCTTAGAATCAAGCAGAAAAGCCGCACTGGCTATTGAACGTCATTTTTCTCGGCTCGTCGTACGTGTTGTACGTCACCGCATTCTTGACGTTCGGAATTTCCGACAACATTTGTGTGACTGTGTGCATGCAAGACAATTTTGAGCCAACATCCGTCAGAAATAAATCCACAGTTTTGGTGTCGGAATGTCCGATCGTGTGTACGCGGCATTAGAGTCTGCAAAAGACTTGAGACTGGGGCAGAGGTTCACCTTCCAGCAGGACAACGACCCTAAACATACAACCAGAGCTACAATGGAATGGTTTAGATCAAAGCATATTCATGTGTTCGAATGGCCCAGTCAAAGTCCAGACCTAAATCGATAGTTGCCAACAGGCCCGAATTTGCCGGGACAGTCCCGAAAATCCGACCCATGTCCTGCTTTCTTATTGTGCCGGCAAGAATCCAGAAAATTAGCCTCTGTCTGGACCACTCTGTCATCCTCCCCTCCTCCTCCATGAAGTGCTGCAGATTGGTTAATGGTGAGAGGGGGCATGGCCAGCCCAGATGATCTGCTCATTAGCATTTTGCACTGCAGAATGACACACACACTACAAGCTGCCGCCAGCTGTGGGGCAGGACTCAGGTTGACTGGCAGCGGCCCGCTGTGCTGTGTATGTCCGGCCCCATTCTCAGGCAAGGACAGAGCGGCGGGGCCGTGAGCTCCACTGCTGCTCTGACTCCCCCCCCCCCCCCCCATGCAGTGCTGCCTGTATGCTCAGGACGCCATGGGGTAAGAGCTGCTGACCTGTGAGCGGCGGAAGGCTGTATTCAAAGCCCGCGGATGGTCAGCGGAACTCAGCTGGCCAGCAGGACCAGGTATGTGCTGCCTTCTCCACATAGACTGTTCCTAAACCCTGACCTGTCTGTGGTGTTGCTCTATAAATAGAGAGCAAGGGCCACAGTGGCATTGGCACACATGTCAACACTTCTTGGTGCTTTTAGCCCTGGTTCACTACATCTATGAGGGTTTTTTTGTGGGTACGGCAGCCCATTTATTCTAATGGGCTAACATGTCTGCGTTTTCCACAGGAAAAAAGTGCATGCAACATTTTAAAAAACGCAGTGTCCTAGAAATCGCATAGTGCTTTTGCACCATGTAATATCCCTGCGGTATCCACAAAATGTACTGCGTTTTTAGATGCTTTGGCCTCTGTACACTGCCCTACAACCTGCTGGCCTCCATACACTGCCCTACAACCTGCTGGCCTCCGTACACTGCCCTGCAACCTGCTGACCTCCGTACACTGCCCTACAACCTTTTTTTCTTTTCCTCCTTCTCTCCTTCCCTTCCTATCTCTTTCTTTCTTTGTCTCCCCTTCCCTCCCTATCTCCTTTCTCTCTCTTCATCTCTTTCTCCCTTTCTCTTTTGCTCTCTCCCTTTCTTTCTCCTTCCCTCACCATCTCTTTCCTTCTCTCTTCCTCCCTCCATCCCTCTTTCATCTCGGACTCTAACCACACCGCTATTTAAGCCATGCCCAATATTTGGTTTAAACCACGCCCATTTTTTTGCTGTAGCACGCTACGTGTGCCACATTTTTCTCCACACCTACATCACCCCTACAAATGTCCTGCCCCTAAATCCAATTGGAAATCTGTAGCAGGACTTGAAAATTGCAGTTCACAGACGCTCTCCATCCAATCTGACAGAACTTAAGCTATTTTGCAAAGAAGAATGGGCAGAAGAATGTCACTCTCTAGATGTGCAAAGCTGGTAGAGACATCCCCAAAAAGACTTACAGCTGTAATTGCAGCGAAAGGGGGTTCTACAAATGTTGACTCAGGGGGGCTGAATAAAAATCACAACTATTGCCTTGAAGCACGGAAATACATTTAGCTTATTTAAGAACCTCCCAGCCAACCTATTATAATAATACGGCGGGAGCTTCCTTATCCTGAGTGGACATCATATGATGTCCTGTCACTCTTGCTGTTTGTGCGCCCAGGGGGTGCGCAGTGGTGGGATTTGTAAACCAGACAGATTTGTGTACCGGGCTGACCCTGGTACTATGTGATCACTGTGACCAATCACAGCGATCACTTGTCAGTTGTACACAATGGCTTTCATTCATTCACTATTGTGACTTCTGTAATAGGTCACGGTGATCACATGCTACAGGGCCAATCACAGCGGGCCTGTACCATGTGATGGCTTTGGCGAATCACAGCTATCACAATGGCACATAAATGGATGACATTCATAAAAAGTATTGCTTATAACAGTGAGCATCACTGTAAAGAATAAAAAATCCTGATCAGCTCCCCAGAGCATTACAGTGTGTCACTATGGTGATACTGCACTGCTCTTGTCACAGTATGTAAAAAAAAAAGAAGAAGAATCTAAATACTGAAAAAAGTATTACGTTTTTTTAAAATGTCACCAGTCAGTGTCCCGGATCACCTCAACACCAGTCATATAGTGATGCTGTACTGCTATGGTGATAAAAAAAAAAAAAAACATTATATTTAATTTCTTAATTTTCAAAAACATTTAAATTACAACTTCAAAAAACTCACAATGCCTCTGACTAAATACCTTAGACTGCCTACTTTCCCCCAAAAAAGGGGTTATTTTGGGGGTATTTGCACTGTCCTGGCATTTTAGGGCCTCAAGAAGTGACACCAGTACATCATAATTAATCAATTTCCAAATATATATACCATAGTTTGTAGACTCTAAAACTTTCACACAGACAAACAGTATACATTGATATGGGCTATTTTTACCAAAGAAATATAGCAGAATACATTTTGGCCTAAATTTATGAATAAATATTATTTATTTGCAAAATTTTATAAAAGAAACATTTTTTTTATTTTTTTTTTGGTATTTTTTCATTTATATAGCAAAAAAAACAAAACAATAGTAATTAAAATACCACCAAAAGAAACCTATGTCTGAAAAAAAAGATAAAAGATGATTTAATTTGGCTAAAGTTTTGCATAACTGAGTAATAGCCAAAGTGTGACAAAGTGTGACAATTGGCCTGGGCAGAAAGAGGGGGAAAGTGTCCAGTATTGAAGTGGTTAAACTGAAGGTTCAGTTGGGCTTTAACATGTATATATAGGTGTGAATAGACCACAAGTAGAATAGAAACAGTTAAATCAGCAGAATGTAACAGTAGCAAGCCTAGTGAACGGAAAGAGGTTTCTCCAACTACTAACAAACATTTATAACCAAGTCAGATTGTAACAGGAAAAAATACAGAGAGAGAGGAAAAAAAAAATGCAGATAATCTTGAACCTTTTTAAGACAGTCTCCAGCTTGATACTCTTTTTGTGCAATTGCCTTATGAATTACAGAAAGGACTTCAATATTTCTTGCTGGGTGAAGTGAGCTCTTGTGAGATAATCGCAGGTTTTTACTTCCCCCTAATTCTACTATAGACAGAGAGGATGTTAAACCTGACCTTAGAGAAGTGCTTGAGAAGCAGCATCTCAGCACCACAAATGCAAAATATTTCTATCAGGAGGGACAAACCACACAGGTCATGCTGCCCTGCGATTTGACATATATAATTTAATTTAACATATGCAATTTATATACTGTATATACTCGAGTACAAGCCGCCCCAAATATAAGCCGAGGCACCTAATTTTACCACAAAAAACTGGGAAAACTTATTGACTCGAGTATAAGCCTAGGGTGTCCATCTGCATGCCTCACTGTGCCTCACTTTGCCTCACTGTGTCCATGTGCGTGCCTCACTGTGCCCATGCCTCACTGTCACTGTGCCCATGCCTCACTGTGCTCACCCAATCTCCCTACCTGATCTCCGGCGCTGTGTGACTAGACTGACGTTTAACATGGGAGTCTATGGAAGGGGTGCCCGGCTTTAAAAAATCGGTGCTCCCCAGCCGTAGGTCCCCCGGACAACAAACTTTGCACACTTGTAGAAGAAGAGTGGGGCTACATGTGTGCCAGGGTTTTGGGGTCATGGGGCCCTAAGGCTGGCCGGTATCAGGTGCACAAAGGTGAACATGGACACAGACTTGAGTATAAGCCGAGGGGGGCATTTTCAGCACACAAAAAATGTGCTGAAAAACTTGGCTTATACTTGAGTATATATATTTATATATATATATATATATATATATATATATATATATATATATATAATATTTATAAATGAATATATAAGCAACTTATTCACTTCCTTGTCATCTCTCGCCTTGACTATTGTAACTCCCTGCTCCTTGGCCTACCTCTCTGCAAGTTATCCCCTCTTCAGTCTATCATGAATGCCGCTGCCAGGTTCATCCACCTTACCTCCTCTCTGCCAATACCTCCATTCACTTCCCATTGCCCAACAAACAAAAATTCAAAACACTAACAATAACATACAAAACCATTCACAAATCTTCCCCGAGCTACATCACCAATTTTAACTCCAAATATCACCCAAACTGTCCTCTCCGCTCCTCCCAAGACCTTCTGCTCTCTAGCTCCCTTGTCTCCTCCTCCCATGCTCATTTCCAGGACTTCTCCAGAGCCTCTCTGTAAGAGAAGTCCGGCTAACAGACACTCACCTGCGCACAAGCACAGGCACACCAGTGTGTGTACAAAGAGGGTCTTGTATTGGCGCATTCGCGGGCATGCGCGGGCGCGCACGCCAATGCCCGCGCGCGCACAGGTGCACGTATGGGTGCCAAGTAAGCCTATTTAAACTGAACCCTGACACATGAACATTGCTGAGTGGTCTTTCAGCTAGTGCCTGTTTACCTGATCTGTTCCAGCTTCCTGCGTCTTGACCCAGCTTCACCTGAACCTTCTCCTTGACCTCCGCCTGCCTACCTGATCCCGGCTTGTGTTTGACTTTGCTTCTGTCTGATGTTCCTGTACCTTGCTGCCCATCTGTGTACCAATCCCGGCCTGTGTCCCATCTCTGCCTCTGCCTCTCGTCTCGGTACCTGCTCTGTCCGGCTGTTGATGACCTCCTGGCTTACATCCCAGCTACGCCTCCATCGGCTGACCCAGCAATACAGAGCTCCAGTTCTCATAGCCTGCCCAGCTCTCCTCAGCCACCTGGTTCCTGACAAGGCCCAGCCAGCACCATCCACTGCATCGGCCCTCGTGCCACTCTGTGTCCTTCACTCCCTGTCATCACTACCGGGGGTGTTGGACTGGAGGTGCAAGAGAAGCCCAGCTCGATCTCCACCAGGTACGTGACACTCTCCCAACCTCTGGAACTCGCTACCCCACTCTGTCCGGCTATCTCCTACTCTGTCCACTTTTAGGCGATCCCTGAAAACTGATCACTTCAGGGTGGCCTATCCTGCCTCCAGCTAACAACCGAATCTTTTACTCCCCTCATTAGTTCATCCCTCACAGTTCCTACCTTTTGTTTTACCAGCCCCTCCCTCTTAGATTGTAAGCTTGCAGGAGCAGGGCACCTACAACCCTCTTGTTTTGAATTGTACTGTTGGTGTAGTGACTCCCTACATTGTAAAGCGCTGCGCAAACTGTTCTCGCTATATAAATCCTGTATAATAATAATAAAAAATGTGTGTCCTTTTTATACTGGGGATCTCAGGAAGGAGGAGAGTCCGCGGGGTTTCAGAAAGCTGCAAGTGAAAGCTTGTTTTCAATTTTTTTCTCCGTTTTTTTTTTCTCCAGAAAATATGCAGAAGACTGTAAAAGGGTCATGTTTCCTGTTGTAGGAAATACAGTTGCAATAAAAATTATGTGAACCCTTTTGGAATGATATGGATTTCTGCACAAATTGGTCATAAAATGTGATCTGATCTTCATCTAAGTCACAACAATAGACAATCACAGTCTGCTTAAACTAATAACACACAAAGAATTAAATGTTACCATGTTTTTATTGAACACACCATGTAAAAATTCACCGTGCAGGTTGAAAAAGTATGTGAACCCTTGGATTTAATAACTGGTTGAACCTCCATTGGCAGCAATAACTTCAACCAAAAGTTTCCTGTAGTTGCAGATCAGACGTGCACAACGGTCAGGAATAATTCTTGACCATTCCTCTTTACAGAACTGTTTCGGTTCAGCAGTATTCTTGGGATGTCTGGTGTGAATCGCTTTCTTGAGGTTATGACACAACATCTCAATCGGGTTGAGGTCAGGAATCTGACTGGGCCACTCCAGAAGGCGTATTTTCTTCTGTTTAAGCCATTCTGTTGTTGATTTACTTTTATGCTTTGGGTCGTTGTCCTGTTGCAACACCCATCTTCTGTTGAGCTTCAGCTGGTGGACAGATGGCCTTAAGTTCTCCTGCAAAATGTCTTGATAAACTTGGGAATTAATTTTTCCTTCGATGATAGCAATCCGTCCAGGCCCTGACACAGCAAAGCAGCCCCAAACCATGATGCCCCTGCCACCATACTTCACAGTTGGGATGAGTTTTTGATGTTGGTGTGATGTGCCTCATTTTCTCCACACATAGTGTTGTGTGTTTCTTCCAAACAACTCAACTTTGGTTTCATCTGTCCACAGAATATTTTGCCAGTACTGCTGTGGAACATCCAGGTGCTCTTGTGCAAACTGTAAACGTGCAGCAATGTTTTTTTTTGGACAGCAGTGGCTTCCTCTGTGGTATCCTCCCATGAAATCCATTCTTGTTTAGTGTTTTACGTATTGTAGATTCGCTAACAGGGATGTTGGCATATGCCAGAGACTTTTGTAAGTCTTTAGCTGACACTCTAGGATTCTTCTTCACCTCATTGAGCAGTCTGCGCTGTGCTCTTGCAGTCATCTTTACAGGACGCCCACTCCTAGGGAGAGTAGCAGCAGTGCTGAACTTTCTCCATTTATAGACAATTTGTCTTACCGTGGACTGATGAACAGCAAGGCTTTTGGAGATACTTTTATAACCCTTTCCTGCTTTATGCAAGTCAACAATTCTTAATCGTAGGTCTTCTGAGAGCTCTTTTGTGCGAGGCATCATTCACATCAGGCATTGCTTCTTGTGAAAAGCAAACCCTGAACTGGTGTGTGTTTTTTAGAGGGCAGGGCAGCTGTAACCAACACCTCCAATCTCATCTCATTGATTGGACTCCAGTTGGCTGACACCTCACTCCAATTAGCTCTTGGAGATCTCATTAGTCTAGGGCAGTGATGGCGAACGCGTGGCACGCGTGCCACAGCTGGCACGCCAAGCCATCTCTGTCGGCACGCCAGGGGAATCTCTCAGCCAGACAGTCACTTGCACTGACGTGTGGCACGGAGGAGCCGGCTCCCTAGCTTGCATCAGTACCAGTGACGTCGGCAGCTCCCCCTGCTCCAGGATGACTTTGGTTCAGTCTGCCCTAAGAGGAGGGGGAGGGGCGGTGCTTGGAGCAGGTCATCCATGAGGGGAGGTGCAGTGATTGCTAGCTGACCTCCGATGGGCAGGGATATTGAGGGGCAGCTGGATGGCGGGATATCGAGGGGAAGCTGGATGGCGGGATATCGAGGGGAAGCTGGATGGCGGGATATCGAGGAGCAGCTGGATGGCGGGGATTCCTACAATACTGCCCGGTGAGAGCTGGACGATGAGGCCATGAAAAGATAAGAAGAAGGATGCCTCCTCCGATCTACATTGTACTGTGTGTGTGGGGGGGGGGGGATGTGAGTAGTCAGGAAACGTGTCATGTAGGTGAGTGTAATGTCATGTAGGTCAGTGCATGTCACATGTGTCATGTAGGTCAAAGCATGTGTCATGTAGGTGAGTGCATGTGTCATGTAGGTGAGTGCAATGTCATGTAGGTGAGTGCAATGTCACGTAGGTCAGTGCATGTGTCACATAGGTCAGTGAATGTGTCACGTAGGTCAGTGAATGTGTCACATAGGTCAGTGCATGTGTCATGTAGGTCAGTGCATGTGTCATGTAGGTCAGTGCATGTGTCACGTAGGTCAGTGAATGTGTCACGTAGGTCAGTGAATGTGTCACGTAGGTCAGTGCATGTGTCATGTAGGTCAGTGCATGTGTCAGGTAGGTGAGTGTAATGTCAGGTAGGTGACTGCATGTGTAATGTAAGTGAGTGTAATGTCATGTAGGTGAGTGCAATGTCATGTAGGTGAGTGCATGTGTCAGGTAGGTGAGTTAAATGTCAGGTAGGTGAGTGTAATGTCAGGTAGGTGACTGCATGTATAATGTAGGTGAGTTAAATGTCAGGTAGGTGAGTTAAATGTCAGTTAGGCGAGTTAAATGTCAGTTAGGTGACTGCATGTGTAATGTAGGTGAGTGCAATGTCATGTAGGTAAGTGCATGTGTCAGGTAGGTGAGTGTAATGTCATGTAGGTGACTGCATGTGTAATGTAGGTGAGTTAAATGTCAGGTAGGTGAGTTAAATGTCAGGTAGGTGAGTGTAATGTCAGGTAGGTGACTGCATGTGTAATGTAGGTGAGTTAAATGTCAGGTAGGTGAGTTAAATGTCAGGTAGGTGAGTTAAATGTCAGTTAGGCGAGTTAAATGTCAGTTAGGCGAGTGCAATGTCATGTAGGTAAGTGCATGTGTCAGGTAGGTGAGTGTAATGTCATGTAGGTCAGTGCATGTCACATGTGTCATGTAGGTGAGTGCATGTGTCATGTAGGTGAGTGCAATGTCATGTAGGTGAGTGCAATGTCATGTAGGTGAGTGCAATGTCACGTAGGTCAGTGCATGTGTCACGTAGGTCAGTGCATGTGTCACGTAGGTCAGTGCATGTGTCACGTAGGTCAGTGAATGTGTCACGTAGGTCAGTGAATGTGTCACGTAGGTCAGTGCATGTGTCATGTAGGTCAGTGCATGTGTCATGTAGGTCAGTGCATGTGTCAGGTAGGTGAGTGTAATGTCATGTAGGTGACTGCATGTGTAATGTAGGTGAGTTAAATGTCAGGTAGGTGAGTTAAATGTCAGGTAGGTGACTGCATGTGTAATGTAGGTGAGTTAAATGTCAGGTAGGTGAGTTAAATGTCAGTTAGGCGAGTTAAATGTCAGGTAGGTGACTGCATGTGTAATGTAGGTGAGTGCAATGTCATGTAGGTAAGTGCATGTGTCAGGTAGGTGAGTGTAATGTCATGTAGGTGACTGCATGTGTAATGTAGGTGAGTTAAATGTCAGGTAGGTGAGTTAAATGTCAGGTAGGTGAGTGTAATGTCAGGTAGGTGACTGCATGTGTAATGTAGGTGAGTTAAATGTCAGGTAGGTGAGTTAAATGTCAGGTAGGTGACTGCATGTGTAATGTAGGTGAGTGCAATGTCATGTAGGTGAGTGCATGTGTCAGGTAGGTGAGTGTAATGTCAGGTAGGTGAGTATAATGTCAAGTAGGTGAGTGTAATGTCAGGTAGGTGACTGCATGTGTCAGGTAGGTGAGTTAAATGTCAGGTAGGTGAGTGTAATGTCAGGTAGGTGACTGCATGTGTAATGTAGGTGAGTGCAATGTCATGTAGGTGAGTGCAATGTCATGTAGGTGAGTGTCATGTCAGGTAGGTGAGTGTCATGTCAGGTAGGTGAGTGTCATGTCAGGTAGGTGAGTGTCATGTCAGGTAGGTGAGTGTCATGGTTAGGTAGGTCAGTCTATGTGTCAGGTAGGTCAGTGTATGTTGCACAATGCATTCCTAAACCCTGCATTCTGAGCGAATCTGGCAGAATTGTACGTTTTTGGTCCCTTAGGGCTTATTCAGAGGGATGACCAGTCCCATCCTCTGTACAGAGACGCTGGCAGGTTTAATTCTGTGTTGGCACTTTGAAAGAAATAAGTTGGTTTTGCGTCGCGGTTTGGGCACTCGGGCTCAAAAAGGTTCGCCATCACTGGTCTAGGGGTTCACATACTTTTTCCACCTGCACTTTGAATGTTTACATGGTGTGTTCAATAAAAACATGGTAACATTTAATTCTTTGTGTGTTATTAGTTTAAGCAGACTGTGATTGTCTATTGTTGTGACTTAGATGAAGATCAGATCACATTTTATGACCAATTTGTACAGAAATCCATATCATTCCAAATGGTTCACATACTTTTTATTGCAACTGTATAATACAGTTCATAAGGTAGTGTTGTCCATGTTACCTTACTGGTATTTATGGGTTCAGCCTCTTGATAGTCTTGATAAAGGTTTTACTGCAATTGAACAAGGTTTTCTTTATTTTTATAAAGACAAAGCGGCATTGATACCAACAAAGAGACAAAAAATAAGTACATTTTTAAAATGCCCCATGCTTGTGAAAGGTCTCTGTCTGATAAAGTGTTTTATTTTAAACACTCTTTTTTTATCGAAAAATGTAAATAAAATTTGGCATGCTACAATGTGTCCTGAATATATCAAGGACATAGATTATAATAAGGGAAACACAAAACACAAAGTATGGATGAGTATAATACGATATGGGCAAGTAGCAGAAGGCTGAATACTACAAACATGTATGGAATTCAAGATCTCGTTTATGTCTATTCTAGTGGTGGGTTGTGGGAATTTAGGAAATGACTGCAAAAGGATTTCAAAGAAAGCTTTCCTATGAAAGATGCTTTTATTGCTGTGTTTATGTTCTGCAAAAATCACCCAAAAATAGCATGAAATTACTTGATTATACTACAACTTGCAATTAATCATGTACTCCCATTGAAATCAATGAGCTAAAAAGAGATCATGGAAAGTGCTTACAATGTGACTGATTTGGAGGATGTGCTACTATCTTGTAATTGAAAGCTTGGTCGTGCTTCTAAAATTGCATATGAACTTGCCTCCCCTGTGTTTAGTCGCTCAACCAAAGGCTTGTGAACACAGGTCTTCCTCTTAAAGGGGTTGTAAAGCTTCGCGTTTTTTCACCTTAATGCATCCTATGCATTAAGGTGAAAAAACATCCGATGCTTACAAGCCCCCCAGCCCCCCTGTTTACTTACCTGAGCCCTCAAAAGTCCTGCGCTGTGAACGCACTGGTTACTAGCCCCAGTCTTCTCGGCTGTTCTTGGCTCTTCATTGGAGATTGATAGCAGCGCAGCCATTGGCTCCTGCTGCTGTTAATCTAATCAATGACGTGGCTCGCCAGGGGGCGGGGCCCAAGCGATACAGTTGGCGGCTATGGCCGCCGGCTGTATCACGGGAGTGCGCCCGCAAGCTAACCCCCTTTGGAGAGAGCTTCCCATGAAGGGGGTTAGCTCTTGTGGGGAGGAGCCGAGACAGCCGCCGAGGGACCCCAGAAGACCAGGATCAGGGCCACTCTGCAAAACGAGGTGCACAGTGGAGGTAAGTATAACATGTTTGTTATTTTTATTTTTTTATATTTGAACCTTTACAACCCCTTTAAATGCACACTTTTGCATATGTTTGTATAGAAATCACAGCAAAGGGATTTATTCGGCTAGCTTTAACTTTAAAGTGGCTGTAAAGGCTGAAGGTTTTTTTTACCTCTTTGCATTGTATGCATGAAGGTAAACCTGCAGTATGCAACTCCCACCCTTATACTTTTCTGTGCCCCATCTTGATCCAGTACTGTGCACGAGAGCACAGGCTTTCTCCACTCTCTACCTCCTCATCATAGGTGTGTGCAAAGGGTGTGCTGGGTGTGCCTGGGCACACCCTAATCACCTAGTGTGCATTAGCATTATCACTCTGTGTAGCAGTGGGGAGATGGGAAAGATCGCCCTTTTACCAGCGTTGCCATAAGAGAAGAGCTTACGCACTTCTCTTTTACTGTGCGTTCAGGGAGAGCAATGTGCCAGGGCCATATACATACACACACGTGTCTTTGGGGTGCACACCTTAATACAATAGACTGCGCACACCTATGCTGCTCATTGGCTCAGAGACAGCAGCTAGAGCCATTAGCTTCCACTGCTCTCAATCACAGCCAGTGATGAAGAAAAAGGGGGAGGGTCCTATGGACACACAGGAGCGAGCCCACAAAGTGCCGCCCTAGCAATTGGCTTTCTCAATAAGAAAATCAATGCAATGTAAAGTAGGGAAAATACAGCCCCAATACTGTCAATACTGCACCATAGAGGCAGCTGAGAGTCTGCAGACCTGCTTTGACACACATCAAGCGGTAAAAAACAAAAAGTAAATATCTCCATACGGATCATGTACTGGATTCATGAGCAGCCAGGAAACAGACAGTAAAACTCCTCCTGGGTGAAGCAAAGGTTTTGTACCAGCAGTTTTTGCTTCCTATTGTTATCTATTAAGGGAAGTTGTCAAAAGCTGCTCTTTAGATCTATTCAAAGTGGTTGTAAACCTCAGACATGAAATATGAAAAAATCAAATCCCTCTCTAGTTTGTACTTGTCTCAATCCAGAGCACCGAGTGTAATTTCTGTCTACTGCCTCATTCCTCTGTTATTTGCATAAGTCAATTCTGAAGTTTTTCCTGACACCAAGAGGTAAAAAGGTGACGGGGAGGGAGCTCAAGCGCACAGCCTTTGATTGACAGCTTCTATTCTATTCCTGTGTGCTGTGTGAAGGGGTGAGTGTTCCTGCCCTCCAATCAGCTCTCCTCACTTAGCTCTGCAGAGCGTAACTTCATCTCCCCACCCCCTGTATTCTAAAAGCTCGAACAAGTTGTATAAATTCTGCATTTTGAATGGATGTAGAGGAAAGGTGGCTGTGGATAAACAGGAACAACTTATGTAGGAGGATTTGTTTTTATCTCTGTTTATCATCTGAGGCCAGTCACTTTACTTGGTATATGTAGGGGTTTACAACCACTTTAGGCTGATCACTATGCAGTATCCCTAGCCCGTTTCTGAGTTTGTGGTACTTAAAGAAGGTCTCCGCCTGCCTGGCCATTGATGGATCTAATCCCAGCAGGAGAAGCGCAGAATAATATCCAGAATTCAGACATCCTGGCTCTGTCTTATACCTTATTGCAGCCCCGCCAGCCATTCACCTTTTACCCTCCTGCTAAATGAATCCTTAATGATTGACAGGCAGCGTCCTCAGCCATGCAGAAAACGCGCATCAGTCACAATCAGCGCCTCTCGCTCTGCACTCCACTCCATGACAGTTCTCTATGGAGAACATGTCATAGCTAATGAGACATTTATAGGCACTAAAGGAACCCCTCTCCGCTTTTACTCTCCAAATAGTTAAGCGGCGCAATTAAAAGCGCGTAAAAATTCATTTACGAAATTATGTCAAGCGATGAATACTAAATATAGACAGCGAACCTCACAAACAAGTGATACAAAACACCTACAGAGCCAGTAAACCAGAAGTAATCATATATAAAATGAGCAATGGAAAATATTCATGGATACAAAATTAGAAGTTCTGACATTAGTGAGATTATTCAATCAGTAAAATCTGCACAGTGCAGCAGATGATAGCAAATGATCCAAAATAGTTTTCTGTGCTGTAAAGTGACAGGTGATTCCAGTGGCATAGCGTGTGTGGGGGAGCAACCGGTGCGTTTGCCCTTGGCGCAACATTTAGAGGGGCGTAAGATGACAGAGAGCGTCACAGTGTGAGTCATACAGCGTGAGCCCGCTATCCTTATCCAGCGTAAGTCTGGGCACACCCTAGGGGGCAGGGGGTGTGTCTGGGCACACCCTAATCCAGGGGCAGTGCCAGGGGTTGCTTGGGTTCACCCTCATCTCTGCGACCATCCGTGTCAAGGGGCTGGCAAGGTCTGCCTTTGAGTTTCTCCTCCGGCTTCAATGTCCCTCTAGTGCCCCGAACACAGCATCCTGAGATTTGCAGCCAGAGGGGACTCTCTGTCAGCTGTGCAGTATCTCCCTGTGCAGCGGGCTAAGGAGGTGGTGGGCAGGGCAGAGGTTTGGCCGAACTCTCCCTCCTACACTCTCACAGGTGGATGCTCTGGCCGGTCTGTGATGGAACAGCGGCTGTGGCTGATCTCTGGCGGAGCAGAAATGGCAGCCCGGGAGTCTTCTTGGCTGATGGGGAGAAGTCTACCTTCATTACAACAGAAGTCCGCTACATGCTCCACCTCTGTGGATTCAACCCTTACACTCACCGCACAGTGCTCACTGACTGGCTATCCTTACCGCACACTGCTCACTGACTGGCCATCCTCACCACTGACTGGCTGTCCTCACCACACACTGCTCACTGACTGGCCGTCCTCACCGCACACTGCTCACTGGCTGGCCGTCCTCACCGCACACTGCTCACTGGCTGGCCGTCCTCAGCACACACTGCTCACTGACTGGCCGTCCTCACCACACACTGCTCACTGACTGGCCGTCCTCACCACACACTGCTCACTGACTGGCGGCCCTCAGCACACACTACTCACTGACTGGCGGCCCTCAGCACACACTGCTCACTGAATGGCTGTATTCACCACACACTGCTTACTGACTGGCCGTTCTCACCACACACTGCTTACTGACTGGCTGTATTCACCACACACTGCTCACTGACTGGCCATCCTCACCACACATGGCTTACTGACTGGCGGCCCTCAGCACACACTGTTCACTGACTGGCTATCCTCACCACACACTGGTTACTGACTGGCTATCCTCACCACACACTGGTTACTGACTGGCTATCCTCACCACACACTGGTTACTGACTGGCTATCCTCACCACACACTGGTTACTGACTGGCTATCCTCACCACACACTGGTTACTGACTGGCTATCCTCACCACACACTGGTTACTGACTGGCTATCCTCACCACACACTGCCTACTGACTGGCCGTCCTCGCCACACACTGCCTACTGACTGGCCGTCCTCGCCACACACTGCCTACTGACTGGCTAGCCTCACCACACACTGGTTACTGACTGGCTATCCTCACCACACACTGGTTACTGACTGGCTATCCTCACCACACACTGGTTACTGACTGGCTATCCTCACCACACACTGGTTACTGACTGGCTATCCTCACCACACACTGGTTACTGACTAGCTATCCTCACCACACACTGCTTACTGACTGGCCATTCTCACCACACACTGCCTACTGACTGGCCGTCCTCACCACACACTGCTTACTGACTGCCCATCCTCACCACACACTGCTCACTGACTGGCTGTCCTCACTACACATTGGACTCAGGTAGTGCTAAAAATCCACAGGTTAGGGGCACAAATTACTTTCCTGGCCCCGGGTGCTGACAACCCACACTTTGCCACTGGGTGATTTGTTGCTATGGATTACTGCACATTGTACATCCGCCTATGATCAATATTTAATAAATATTAGCATACAAAGTTCAGCATAGAGCATTTGCCAAAATGGAATAAAGGGTCATGACATTCAATTAAAAAAAGTTCAGTGTGAACAAGTTGGCCAGGAACTAGAGCAGAAATTATGGCAATGAGTTCCCATGTTATAAACTAATGGATGTCCAGAACAAGACTCCACCTATAGTTGAAGGAAGATCTTAAGGTTCCCAGGTGAATTAATTCTGTTGCTCAAAATCACAGTTCTAACTAGAACAACTGACATTGAGTCACCAGGAAGTCCAATAATCTAGCAGGCTTCTAACCTTTGTGTTTCTAGTGATAGGCAGAAAGTATTAGGCTGGGAGCTGTATGCGCAGCATACGTGGAAGGCCTACATGACTTGGTTTGCAAGTATAGGCTATCATGAGCGAATGGCTAACTTATTTTGTTTTTTCAAAAGAAAAAGTTGCCTTACCTTATTGGTGAAATGTAGGGTATGGCCCTGTTGGTCTGATAGAGGGAGATCCTCTAGGATCAGTTTTAGCAGAGACAGCATCGGAGAAGCTTTAACCCTCCCTTCCCTTTTACGCTTTCTGATGTGGTGTTCTTTTCCCTTTTCTCACTTGTTTTTTTTCCTCCCTCTATGCCAATGCATTTGGCTGGTGTAGGAAAATTTTTGTTTTTCCTGACTGGTTTGGTATCGAGGGAATGGTGCTGTCATAGCAGCGGGCAGAGGGCTCAGGGTTTTTGAAGGCAGGGATGGTTAAAAAGTTTTTGGAGAACGATGGGTTGGGTACATCTTAGGTATGAGTGTACCTTCCCTACTAAGTGTCAGCAGTAATATGGTATTGGTTAGTGGGCTGGATCAGGTGGTAAATTGGTAAGCAATTGTACCCAAGGTGGTGTAATTGTGGCTGGGGGCATTGATGTGGCAAATATAGCCGGTTGTTCGATCACATGTGCCTTCAAAAACCTAATACCCATTAAAGGGCAGTTATGTACATTATTGTTGTTATATTCGTTTATATGGAATGTAGTATTATAAATGTAGCAATACCCCCGAAAGGGGCCGCTGATTAATTTTGGGTCATGCAAACTACCTCCATGGCTCCCATTGTCAGGGTAAAGAGTTTTCAGAAAAGTCAATGTCCACACAGATGTAAAACCTCAACAGTAAGGCTTTATTTTCTTTTGCTGTAGAACTTTAGAGAAAGTGGGAAACGAGAGAAGTAGGGGAAGGTTCAGGCATGCGGTACAAGAGATGCAAACAATCAGTATATTCGCCACTCAAGCCTGAGTGGGTATTGCTCACCCGGATAGTCCCCTCTCACGGTCCTAGCAACCGGAATGATGCAGTGATCAGTCTTTAGACAGTTTCTGCCACAAACTGCTATAGGTGAACGAAGGTCTCTGCCACAGACCTGGTGAACTTAGGACGCATCCGGGAATCCTCTGCCACAGGATTTTAAAAGTCCCGAACCTCCAGCCGAGCAATAATAGAGCCTTTAAGCCGGACCGGCGTATTGCAGGGCTTTTAGTATAGTGGATACCTCCTTGAATGGGTTGCCAGGCCTCTCCCGAGACATCGGCATCTCGCCAGTCTCCTCCGGGGCAGGTCCTCCCCCGGCTTCCCTCTTTAAGAGCCTCCTTCCCACGGATGGACAGCTTGAGATACCATCAGAAATGTAGGCCCAAACCAGCAGAGCCGGGCCTAGCGAGCAGAGATGTAGCCTCGGGCTGAAGGTGCCCGGGGATAGAACACACACACGCACCCCGTGCCATGGGGGCCACGAGGCGCACCAGGAAGACCCTTGTCAATGGCGTCTGCCCCTTATGTACCCCTCCCCAGCATACACAGCGGGCCAACCACGCCCACCGCCCGGCTGCCAAGAAGGGACACCCAATACGCTGTGATACACCCATATTCTAACATGCGCCAGCGGTGGCAGTGCCACCTACGGGCGAACAGGGAAAATAACTGCAAGAAGCAAGAATTCAGAGCAATCAGTAGCCCAACTATTGGCTCAGACTATCCCCTAAATTTAAACATAGCGCCCCAACCATTTGGGATGGGCGCTACATAAAGCTGTATTTTTATATATGGTTAATTAATAAAAGGCTCCTATTGCCATTTAAACCCCAAAAAAGATGGGCTGGTCTGAGTTATTCATGTCATGTAACTTTCTTTGGTCATTTTGATATGGTCACGGCAGTCCTAACATTGGAATACCACAGTCACAGGGGCGTACTAAGTGGGGGGCGGGGGGGCGGGTCGCCCCGGGTGCCACACACTGGGGGAGTGTCAGGCCGGCGCCCCCCCCCCCCACTAAAGCAGAGAGAGCGGGCGCCGGGCGGGCTTAAGCAGCAGGGCATTTTAGTGACGTAGCGGCTGGAGGATCCACAGCATGAACACACTAGTTACTGGAGGGAGAGGTAGGGAGAGAGGCAAGGACAAATTAGCGATGAAGCTGCCTGCGCACAGTGGCGTACTAAGTGGAGGGGTGCCACACGCTGGGGGGGTGTCAGGCCGGCGCTCCCGACCCCCCCACTAAAGCGGAGACAGCGGGCGCCCTGCGGGCTTAAGCAGCGGGACCGTGGCGGTGGCAAAAGAAAGAACACACATGGCGATGGAGAGCTCAGCCTGTAGTGGTTTTGCAAGGAGGAGGGGGGTGTGCGAGCCGCACCTGGGACCCGCAACGATCCCCCTTCTCCTCCCCCTTCTCTCGTGGCTAGCTGCCGCAACTCTGATCAGTCTCGGCTCAGCCGAGCAGAGTGAAGCCGCCTCCCCCTCCTCCTTTATGCCTACACAGGGGGAGGGGGACCAGTCACCCGACCAGTGCTGCAGCACTGTGCATGTCCTGCGCTGATACTATTCTAAGGTACATTATAGATCTGAAGGGGGTCTGGACTGTACTGTAAGGGGGGGTTTGCACTGTAGGGGGGGTGTCTGTGTAACATGCAGGCGTCCAGAGCTGTAGGGTGCAGTGTAATGTAAAGGGGTCCAGAGTGCTGTGTAATGTAAAGGGGTCCAGAGTGCTGTGTAATGTAAAGGGGTCCAGAGTGCTGTGTAATGTAAAGGGGTCCAGAAGTGTAGGGTGCTGTGTAATGTAAAGGGGTCCAGAGGTGCGGTGCTGTGTAATGTAAAGGGGTCCATAGGTGTAGGGTGCTGTGTAATGTAAAGGGGTCCACAGTGCTGTGTAGCATAAAGGGGGCCAGAGGTGTAGGGTGCTGTGTAATGTAATTGGGTCCAGAGGTGTAGGGTGCTGTGTAATGTAAAAGGGGTCCAGAGTGCTGTGTAGCATAAAGGGGGCCAGAGGTGTAGGGTGCTGTGTAATGTAAAGGGGTCCAGAGTGCTGTGTAATGTAAAGGGGTCCAGAGTGCTGTGTAATGTAAAGGGGTCCAGAAGTGTAGGGTGCTGTGTAATTTAAAGGGGTCCAGAGGTGTAGGGTGCTGTGTAATGTAAAGGGGTCCAGAGTGCTGTGTAATGTAATTGGGTCCAGAGGTGTATGGTGCTGTGTAATGTAAAAGGGTCCAGAATGCTGTATAATGTAAAGGGGTCCAGAGGTGTAGGGTGCTGTGTAATGTAAAGGGGTCCAGAGGTGCGGTGCTGTGTAATGTAAAGGGGTCCAGAGGTGTAGGGTGCTGTGTAATGTAAAGGGGTCCAGAGTGCTGTGTAGCGTAAAGGGGTCCAGAGGTGTAGGGTGCTGTGTAATGTAAAGGGGTCCAGAGGTGTAGGGTGCTGTGTAATGTAAAGGGGTCCAGAGTGCTGTGTAATGTAAAGGGGTCCAGAGTGCTGTGTAATGTAATTGGGTCCAGAAGTGTAGGGTGCTGTGTAATTTAAAGGGGTCCAGAGGTGTATGGTGCTGTGTAATGTAAAAGGGTCCAGAATGCTGTATAATGTAAAGGGGTCCAGAGTTGCAGGGTGCTGTGTAATGTAAAGGGGTCCAGAGGTGCGGTGCTGTGTAATGTAAAGGGGTCCAGAGGTGTAGGGTGCTGTGTAATGTAAAGGGGTCCAGAGTGCTGTGTAGCGTAAAGGGGTCCAGAGGTGTAGGGTGCTGTGTAATGTAAAGGGGTCCAGAGTGCTGTGTAATGTAAAGGGTCCAGAGTGCTGTGTAATGTAATTGGGTCCAGAAGTGTAGGGTGCTGTGTAATTTAAAGGGGTCCAGAGGTGTATGGTGCTGTGTAATGGAAAAGGGTCCAGAATGCTGTGTAATGTAAAGGGGTCCAGAGGTGTAGGGTGCTGTGTAATTTAAAGGGGTCCAGAGGTGCAGTTGTGGAGAGGGGGTACACAGTAGTGCCAAAGAGATATTGAAGGATGCAGAGGTATTCAGGGGGCACAGTGGGGTGTTTTTACATTTTAAGGTGGGGGGGTGCCAGATATAGGATCCGCCCCGGGTGCCAAATGCTTTAGGTACGCCCCTGCACAGTCATGGTTAAATCTAAACAAAGGAAGATAAAAAATTGTCCCTACTGAATTGAAATTTACATATGTTGGTATCTAAGAAATCTTGACAAAGAGGGTGAGGTGGATTTTTCAGGCAAAGCACAGTAACTAGATACCAACAATCATACAGTAAGTGGAATGTAGATTGCGAGTAGAATTCTTAGAAAGTCAGGGAGCTATTCAGGCAAATGTCTGGAGAAAGGTGGACATATCCATGAATGCTGCTCTCACCAATGTGATGTTTTAGGCCCCTTTCACACGGACAGTCCGTTCAGGTCCGCCTGTCAGTTTTTTAGGCGGACCTGAACGGATGCTCCATGTAGCCCTATGGAGCCACGGATGTCAGCGGTGACATGTCCGCTGACATCCGACCCGCTCCGCTCCGCCAAAGTGTGACGGAGGAAAACCCTATTTTTCCATCCGTCGGCGTAGCGGATCGGATGACAACGGACTCTACGGTCCGTCGTCATCCGATCCCCCATAGGGGAGAGCGGCGCTCTGACAGGGCGGTCCCTGCACAGTGTGCGGGGACCGCCCAGTCATCCGCCGGCTCAGCGGGGATCAACGGAGCGATCCCCGCTGAGCAAGCTGAGCTTCACGGGACGGATCTTCACAGATCCGTCCCGTGTGAAAGAGCCCTTAGAGGAGCTACCAAGTCAGTTAATGGCTTCTTATACAGTATATCTTGGATACACCAGCAGTGAGACCTTTCCTGCAAAGTTTAAACTTTGGGTGTTTCTGTTCCCGCTCACCTTTGTGTCTTTCAGCTCCTCCCTGTACATTCTTCATGATATCAAACAAATAAGAAGCCCAGTAGAGATGGTGGGAACCCCTCATAATGGGCACAGCAGGTGTGCAGACCTAGAAACTTAGCGCAGAGATCTAACTAATAGAGTCCCAAAGGGATAGAAGAGAATGGCAGGGGGTTTAAAGCAGATACTGTATGAACCCCAACTGTGAGCAGTTTACATAAACAATTGCATAACAAAACTTTTACACTGTTTAAACTACTTCATGGCATCTCAGTGCTACTGATCTCCTATAGCCTTTTTGCAGCCACTTCCTATGTACATGTACTCCAGCGATGGCTACCTGGCATTTCAGGTTACACAATGGTGACAATATTGGACCATGCCTACATAACATGTTTAAATAGTCACATGTAATTTTCATCTGAAGCCTGCGCCACAATGCGACAGTGAAGGAGAACAATCGGAAGACAGGGACAGAGCGTTGTCAGACTAAAACGGGAATTGCCTTAACGAGGGCATTCAGGAAAGGATCAACAAGTAATATTTTAATGCAAGCTTCAGATTTAAAAGAATTATAACTTTTGAATTTACATTAACATGTTAAGTAGATCTCCAAGTTTCAGTGAAGTTTAAATAGGTTGTTTGGGCCAAGCTGGTCCAAAAAAAAAAACCTAGTAACTTCACTAAAAATAGGATTTTTAGAACAGCTTACCTGTAAAATCCTTTTCTTGGAGTACATCACGGGACACAGAGCGACATAGTCATTACTAATGGGTTATATAGATACCGTCAGGTGCTGGCACTGGCAACTTCCAAAACCGGAAGTACCCTCCCCTATATAAGCCCCTCCCATCCGGGAGCACCTCAGTTTTGTAGCAAAGCAATAAGTGTCCCCAAAGAGGGGCGGGAGCTCTGTGTCCCGTGATGTACTCCAAGAAAAGGATTTTACAGGTAAGCTGTTATAAAAATCCTATTTTCTTTCTCGTACATCACGGGACACAGAGCGACATAGTCATTACTAATGGGATGTCCTAAAGCAATGCCCAATGAGGGGGGGGGATACACCATATATAAGCTGAGCGCTATCAGACATGAGGATCTTTTGCGGCCTGCAACACACTGCGCCCAAAGGCGACATCCTCCTGACTTCTAACGTCCACCTGGTAGAACCTAGTAAACGTGTGTACTGAAGACCATGTTGCGGCCTTACAGATTTGAGCCAGGGAGGCCTGGTGATGCACTGCCCATGAAGTTCCAACTGCTCTCGTGGAGTGCGCCCTAACTTTGAACGGAGGCGGTCTACTTCTCAAGCCATAGGCTTGCATTATGACCTGTCGAATCCACTTGGCTAAGTAGATTTTGACGCTGCCTGACCCCTTCTGGGGCCTTCCGGCAGAATAAACAAAGTATCCGTTCTGCGAATCTGAGCAGTGGCTTTTAGATAAGCTTTAACTGCTCTTACTACATCCAAAGAATGCAATAACTTTTCCTCTACCGAAGTAGGTTTGGGGAAAAAAGAAGGAAGAAGCACATCTTGGTTCAAATGAAACCTCGATACCACCTTAGGAAGAAAGGCTGGATGAGGGCGTAACATTACTCTATCCTTATGGATAACCAGATATGGCTCCTTACAGGACATAGCTGCTAATTCCGACACTCTTTTAGCCGAATAAATGGCTACTAGAAAAATCAATTTCCTGGTGAGAAGAACCAAAGAAATATGCTGTAATGGTTCAAATGGTTGTTTCTGTAGAACCGACAGAACCAAGTTTAGATCCCATAGACATATGGGGATATTAACCGGAGGACTAATACGCATCACTCCTTGTATAAAGGCTTTGACTAGTGAATGCGAAGCCAAGGGCCTTTGAAAAAATATTGACAAGGCCGAAATCTGACCCTTGATAGTACTCAAGGCAAGCTTCCTATCTACAGCCCATTGTAGGAAGTCCAGAATCCTACCTATTACGTTTTTACGTGGATGCCATTTCTTGGCCTCACACCAGGCGATGTACGCCTTCCAGATTCTATAGTAGATCTGCCTGGATACCGGCTTCCTGGCATTGATCATGGTAGATACCACAGAATTAGAGAGCCCTAGGGCTGGTAAGGAAGGGTGGTATATCGGTCCTTGCGAAAGCAGGTCCGGACGATGTGGGAGGGTCCAAGGACTCCCCACAGACATTTTTACAATCTCCGCGTACCATGCTCTTCGGGGCCACGCTGGAGCCACCAGAATCACTGGTTTCTTTTCTACCCTGATTCTGCGGAGTAATCGAGGTAACAATTGTGGCGGTGGGAATGCATATATCAGCTTGAACTGATCCCAAGGGAACACTAGGGCATCCGAGCCGCAAGCTAGGGGATCCCTTGTCCAAGAGACAAACCTGTCCACTTTTGTGTTGAATCTGGATGCTAGCAGATCTACATCCGGTGTTCCCCACCGCTGACATATTGTCCGGAAAACCTCGGGATGAAGGGACCATTCCCCTGGGCATAATTGTTGGCGACTTAGAAAGTCCGCCTTCCAATTCTCCACTCCTGGAATGAATACCGCAGATATGGCTGGGACATATCTTTCTGCCCATCTCAGGATGTAATTTACTTCCCTTTGGGCTGCACGACTCCTGGTGCCCCCTGACGATTGATATATGCCACTGCTGTGGCATTGTCTGATTGAATTCTGACAGGGGACCCTTGGAGTTTGGATGTCCATGCTACTAGGGCATACCGGGCTGCTCGTATCTCTAAGAGATTGATGGGCAGGGCCTTTTCCGCATCCGACCATCTGCCCTGGAGAGACCATTGCTCCAGTACTGCTCCCCAGCCTATAAGGCTGGCATCTGTTGTGACCACCTTCCAGGAAATCGGACTGAAGGATTTCCCTCTTTCCAGATTCTGGGGAACCAACCACCAGCGGAGGCTCTTGCGAACGGAAGGGGACAAGGACATTGTAAGTCTAGGGCCTGAACTTTTTTGTTCCAGGCTGACAGTATGGCCCCTTGCAAATTCCTTGAATGGAATTGACCGTAGGGTACTGCTTCGAATGATGCCACCATTTTTCCCAGCAGCCTTATCACAGGCGTATGGACGGCTGTCTTTTTTGTACCCACTAAGTGGATCAAATCTTTCAAAGACAACACCTTTCCTCGAGGCAAGAATATTTTTCTCTGGCCTGAATCCAACCTTAGCCCCAAGTATTCCAGACTTTTGACTGGTTTTTAGGGCTGACTTGTCTCGGTTGATAACCGTGAGATTCCAGATACTTAAATTGTCTTGTGAACGACCACGTCTAGTTTTTTCACTGAGTGGTCTATCAGCAACAAGTCATCTAGATATGCCATTATCATTACACCTTGTGTTCTTAGATTGGCCAATAAAGGGCCAGAATTTTTGTAAACACTCGTGGTGCTGTGGCCAAACCGAAGGGTAAGGCTCTGAACTGAAAATGGCGCCCTTCTACTGCAAAGCGTAGAAACTTTTGGTAGACTGGAAAGATGGGAATGTGCAAATAAGCATCTTTGATGTCGATCGCGGCTAACCAATCCTCCCCTTGTAGGGCAGTGGCCACCGATCGGATCGACTTCATCGGAAAGTCCTGATATACAGGAATTTGTATAGCCCTTTTAGAATTAATATGGGCCTCCCGTCCGCGTTTGCGTAAAACCCGAACCCTCATTCTTCCAGGGGAACCTCCATAATTACTCCTTGGAGCAATAGTTGTTCTAGTGCCAACAGGAGGGACTCTCTCTTCCGGGGATCCCTTGGCACGTTTTGACCTCAAAAATGGGAAGGAGGAGAGTCTCTTAACTCCAATCTGTATCCCAAACATACTGCGGAGAGCACCTATCTGTCTTGATCGTGTCCCGCCAGGTCTCTTGCGAACAACTGGAGTCCTCCCCCCACCCGACTGAGTGGGGGCCCCAGGGTTTCTCATTACCCTGCTATTGTCCCTGTTTTTTACCCCCGGGAATTGACCGAGGAGGCCGTCGGAACTGTTACACAGCCGATGCCCCAGGGACTGGAGAAGCAGGCCTCCTAAAGAGGGACCTCTAACTCTGTTTTTAACCGGCAAGAGCGTATTTTTACCGCTGGAAATTTTCTGGATATATTTGTCCAGGTTTTCCCTGAATAAGCGTTCACCATGAAATGGGACGCTAACCAGCCATTCCTTACAGGGAGCTTCAGCAGACCAGTTTTTGAGCCATAGAAGCCTACGCATATGTACTATAGACAGCGTAAGGTGGGAGGCCTGATGGACTGAATCCTTTATGGCGTCAACCGCAAAGCCTAAGGCTCTAGGTAGATCAGCTAGGGCAAGGCCTGCTGATCTGTCAAGTCCCTCAAGACCTGTTTTAACTGATCCTTCACTGCTTAGCAGACCCCAATAGCTGCTACTGCTGGTTGTGTCACCAAGCTTGCTGTAGAAAGAAGCAGACTTTCATAAGGACTCCAATCTTTTATCTATTGGGTTCTTGAACATTTGGACATTATCCACTGGACATGTCAGTGATTTATACATACAAGAGATGGCTGCGTCCACTGTAGGGACCTTCCATTTTTTTTTATTTTTTTTTGATGAACTTATCCTCCATGGGATAGACCACCGGAAATCTCTTGGGGGAATAAATATTTTCTCAGGACGTTCCCAATCCTGGTAAATAAGCCCTTTCAGTAAAGGGTGAAGTGGAAAAGAACAGACAGTCTGGGGGCTTCTAGCGACCCCAACGAGGATACAGTAGTGGTTGATGGTTCCGCAAGGTGCATTTTTAAATGCCGATCGGACCATGTTAGTCAGAGACTGAACCCAAACTCTTTCAGCTTGAGCTGCTGAGAAAAGTTCCTCCACTGTTGATTCCTCTATAACAGAATCAACCTCATCCTGATCCCCTTCAGGCAGGTCGATCCCTGTATGGGACTGTTGCTCTGCTAACAGGCACTCTGAAGGAGGAGACGGAGATCGGGCGTGCTTTCCCTGACAGGGAGGCAGCGATCAATGTTGACAATCTCTCTCTAATCCTCCCAGAGCTGAGGAAAAAACCTCCTCTGTTACATACACAGGAGCAGGTGAACTGAGGACAGCCACAGTACCAAGTACCCCTGCGGGGTCTCTACGGTCACTTACCTCTGAACTTCAGGGGAGACTGGTGCAGCAGAAGCATGCCCAAGATCCTCAGAGCCCGATGAGACCCCCTTCGCTTCCTGGAAGATTCAGTTCCGGAGCTTCTGGACGGCATATTCCTAAGCCTAAAGCTGAGGTATTCCAGCCGTAATACACCACTTTTACTGAGAATAGTCTAGCACAATTGCTGCTATATCACAGTTGGTGTCTACTAAAGTGCCTTTCTAGGGGATGCCTGCATCAACCGCCTCTGTGTGCCTTTATCTGTTGCTAGCTCTGTCTGTGCATTCAATAGCCAGCTATAATGTGCTTTAAAACACGCTGGACGCCCGCACATGCGCAGTAGCGCCGCGGCGCACACCTGAGCGTCATCCACCCGCTCCGCCCCTTTTTCCAGATCGCCTCTATGAATAGAGGCGCGTGCACGCGCGCGGGCACGTGCGCCTTCGGCGCCTTTTTTTAAAAACAATAAGGAGCTAGATGGGAGCCAGGGCCCCCTTTGCCGCAGGGCCCGGGGATGGATGAGCGCAGCAACAGGGCAGAGGAGACAGCTTCCCAGCAGAGAACATACCAACTGCCTGGATTTGATTCTGGAAGAAAAAAATCCACATTACAAGAAAAAGAACCATAGCAGCCTCTAGTGTCTAACACAGGTACCGCGGTCTTACATTTTTTTTTTTTTTTTTTTCTTGCCTACTATTAAAATTTTTACATTTTCTCAGTAGTAACAGGCATACACAGAACATTAGCGGGAATACCTTAGGTAACAGGCAGAAAGACAAAATAGGCTTGGGGGTCCCTCAATAGAACCAAGTTCCCGAGGGCCCCCACTTACCTTTTCCTCGCCGCAGGACTTTGTTTGGTCCACAGAAGCCCAAACTTCACCTATCACGGCAGGCATTGTAATCAAACCTTCAGGGACCGGGTTCCCAAGGATTCCACTCCCCTGGACCTGTATAGCACCCTGCACAGAAAACATCTTGGTCGTGGGTATGACCAGAGCTCTGGATCCCAGGGTCCAGCTCTCCTAAGAGAAGCATTACAGGCAAAACCTTGCTCTTCTCTGCAAGGCCCGGGTACCGACCGTTTAGCTATGAAGCTTTTTTGGTCGGATCCGGAATAGCTTACTGAGGCCCAAAAGAACCTGTACGCAAGCTCAGTGAAAAACACATGTTTCTTCTTGGCCAACACCTTAGACACTGGCAAAAAACTGAGGTGCTCCCGGATGGGAGGGGCTTATATAGGGGAGGGTACTTCCGGTTTTGGAAGTTGCCAGTGCCAGCACCTGACGGTATCTATATAACCCATTAGTAATGACTATGTCGCTCTGTGTCCCGTGATGTACGAGAAAGAAACATGCAGCGGCCTTCAGCACTGTATGAAGTAGCCTCAGCTATGTACAGTAAACAGTGCTGTGTTCCGACAGTGGGACAAGAACTTCCCATCCCACTCCCGGTACAAGATCAAGTCAGGCTGAGTGCTGCTCAGCCATTCATGGGAAGCTTTGTATTCTATTAATACAAAGCTTTCTCTGACTGGCTGAGGCGGGCAAATAATGTCACGATCTCTGTCTCAGCCAATCAGAGGACGTTTTTAAATTATTTATAGAATACAAAGCTTCCTGTGAATGGCTGAGCAGCACTTAGCCCAACCTAATTTTTTTCCATGAGTGGGACAGGAACTTCCCATCCTGCTGCTGGAACACAGTGCTGTATACTGTGTGTAGCTGAGGCTACATACAGTTCACTAAAAACCTAGAGATCTACTTTAAAGATTCAACAGATATAGAAGGTAGGTAGAGTGACCTTGTAGGGGAATGCCAGCAACCACCCACTACAGCATACAGCTACTTGTCATTGATGCTTCACCTGATGACCTTTTGGTAAAACACTTGGGTCACTTCAAAGGACACCTCAGCAAAGCAATTTGTTTTATTTAAGGCTTGGACATTTGGAATTCAATCAGTGTGCACCCTGGCGGCACTGATCCTAATAAACTCCGCCATCCCCGCGGACCTCTTGTTCCACAGGCGATGGGACACAGCAGCTTGGCTCTTTACCTTCATTGATCGTTGTGTATAATCTTTGCTCTTGAAAGAAGTCGGTCCCAGGAGCTTCCTTCTACAAACACGCTCCTTATTATTATCTGGTCTGAATCGAACCCAGTGCAGGTTCCTGCCAGGCAACAGCCAACCTGCGGACTTACCCCAGCTTTGCCCTTGTCCAGCCATTGTAGCTGAATCTGTAGGAGCAGCATTGATTTACTGTCTGCCAACACAAAGCCTCTGCACCAAAAGCACACATTTCCTGGGACAGGAATCCACTTCATAGGGCCAGTTTCCTGAGCCTGCCCTGCTGAAATGCCTTATTGACCATGGCGACCCTGCACACATCACAAAATGGTATAAAAAATCTGTGACTATCTTATATATCACCCTGTGGTATTTTAACTAACTATATAAATAAACAATGGGGTTTATTTACTAAAGCTGGAGAGTGCAAGATCAGGCTCACATCCACATAGAAACCAATCAGCTTCTAACCTCAGCTTGTTCAATTACGCTTTGGTGATAAAACCTGGAAGCTGATTGGTTTTTATGCAGAAGTGAGCCTGATTTTGCACTCCCCAGCCTTAGTAAATAAGCCCCAATGTGTCTAAACCTGTTGTCTAATTACAAACATTTTAGCCTCTTCATTAGAGGAGCTTACAATCGTTTGTCTACCCATACCAGTCATACACTATTATTAATAATATTATACCGCTCTGACATATTCCTGAGAACACTGAGCCAGTCACATCAGTCTCTGCACCAGAAGAGCTTACATTCTAAAGTCACACCTCGGTCCACACTGTTGTTAATATGTGTAGCGGGGGTTTCCTATTAGACCTCAGAGACTACTGTACCCATAACCCCACTGGCCACCCAGGGTGCATTGCCCCGCGCAAAGACTGCTGGGGTGGACTTTATAAGAGAAGGGCGGAGCCGGCTTCACTTGCTTTGGACATCGCCCGCCCAGCAAAAGGAACTCTTTTCCGAGCCTGCGGTACTACAAGGCCTGAAGCCTGGGCCTTTCTCCAAAGAGCATTCCGCTCTCACCGAGGAACCTGAGGGACGTTCTGCATACCGTTGCCGCATCGCTTCCCGGAGGACCGAAGACTTGGATGTCGTGAGACCTGTGTACCAAGACACAGCAGCGGAAGATACGGACACGGACTGGTCCGGTTGGGTGAGAGAGCACCTGCTCAGAGAACTACATAGGATCTCTAGGCCCAATAACTGTTTAACCGGAGCTTTCCATTAGTGTTGTGCTGCGCAGCAGAGCAGCTTTAGAGATTTCCTTTATTCACCAAGTTATCAAGACCCTTTTTACCCTGTGGATTACAGTTGTTTCTTCAGCAAGTGCACCACCGTTTGCTAGCGAAGAATTTCTCCTACAGAACTTCTACATAGTACAGTCAGGCCTGACTTAGCGTAGATATTACTGGGCGCCATTTTTTTGCCACGAGGGAGAATAGCTGCAGCGGGGACTGTTAGACTTATGCATCATACTGTATATCTGTCTGTTTGCTGAGATACTCTTTTATTGCAGGGCTCTGCACATGATGTGTAAACTGTGATTATATTCTTACCAAACCAACTAAGTAAAAGTGCAAGGGTTAAGTACAGTATACTGGTGTTGTGTCATTTACTTGCAGAGGAGACGGGTAAGGACAGTTAAAGTACATTGCTGTATGTGTTCTAATATAGGATTGTGTCTCCGTGAGTTGCAGGCTACACAATCCTACCATCTCCTACTAGCTGTGCCAGGGGAGGTTAGAGCCAACTGTCGGGGGTTGACAGGGTGCATTACAGGGGCCCAAAAGAATCATTCCAGCAGCCCTCTTAACTGGGGGTATCGCTATATATACATTTACTGTATATAACTCTGACATATACCATAGTGCTGTACAGAGAACACTTGACTGGTCACATGAGAAGAGCCTACATTCTAATGCCCCCACCACATTTACACTCTATTACTATTTATAAAATACATAGAACTATCTTGATCTCTTTCTTACCAATATTTTCTAGAAGTATAATCCATCTCTGTACTATTCATATGCACACATGTCTGTTTTATTGCCTTTAGTTTATCTCAGTGATCTCTTATTGCTCATCTTTTTTCCAGGAATCCTAGTCTGAATAATTTTATACATTTCCAGATGCGTTTTTCTCATGCTCCTCACCTCCAGAGAACACACCGAAATATCAAACTGTAATAAGTAATTTGCTGGCAGTACTAGAAAGAGATTCAACACTAATTAGAGGCCGCCTCAGAGAGATTCCTTCAATACAGGCAATGCGTAATGCCCTCCCAAGGGACAGTTTGTGTCCCTCGCCTCCCCGAAGAGCGCCCCCCAGCACTGTATGCTGCAGACACTGGTGCTCTAAGCCCCGCCTGGAGTCCCCCTCTCGGTGGGATAAGCCCTTCTCATGCATTACATTCCCCTATCTCCCGTGTGCCTTTGAAGTGCAGGAGCACTCAGCACCCCAGCGACTCCGCCGAAAAATGTTTACCTAGCATTTTACTGAGGAATCCATCATGTTTGAATTTCTCAGAGCTCTGTTTAATTAACATCACTGCTTATTCAAACAGCTAATGAGCTGAACTGCCTCAAAAATCACCCATTGATTTTGTCTCAATCAACTTTTTTTTTTTTTCCCGCTCTTATCAACTTATCATGCATTTTTGGGCTTGGCGCTGCGCTGCCTTTAAAGTTACAATTTGCATAAATGAGGGATGATGGTTTCTGCGTTTTATTTTCCTTGGCAGGGCTGAAATTTAGCATCACGCTGGGTACCGAGTGCAATTTATGCCTAATTATTAGTATTCTTTTCTTTATTTATTTGTTTTCTGAAAGCCACAAGCTGCTTCATATAAATTGGATCCCCTATCAGACTGTTTGTATACCTTGTGTCAGGATTTCTTCTAACTTCCTGTTGTGTCACTTTGGCAGGGAGTGAAGGAGAATCACCCAACAGAGGCACAGATAGCGGTTAAACCCTATTTGGAATTTCGCTGAGCACTGTTTAATCTTATCATTTTACTGTACATGATCTTTTCTGTATGTTTTATGGTGTCCTTGTTAGGAACATGTGGGGAAAGTTCAATTATTTTTCTTCTGTTCTCAAGATGCCTTTTTTTGTTCCTGTGTGAACTGCACTGTCAATATGAATGCGGAGCGTGTGCTTATAGAAATAGTTTGTGAGGTTGTCAGGTGTTGGGATGGTGGGAATCCCTCATATTGGGCACAGCAAGTGTATAGACCCAGGAACTCAGCTCAGGGATGGTGGGAACCTCTCAAAAAACCACATTGGGTATGCAGACCTAAGCAATCAGTGACTGGATTTTGGAAGTGCTTCATAATGGGTACAGCAGGTGTGCATACCTGGGAACTCATCGCAGGGAAGGTGGAAGTCCCTCATAATGAGCACAGCAGGTGTGCAGTATAATAATAAATAGTCTGCATCACAGATATATTCCAGTAAAAATAACTTTAATTTACAACATACAGCTAAAAAGCACAGCCCTACAGGAAAGCCGATATGTTTTAGCCTAAACAGCCTCCATTATAGCTGCCTGCTCCAGGTAGGGTGACCACATTTCCAAACTACCATTCAGGGACACCCCCCTTCCCAAAAATCAGCTTGTGCTGTAACGAATCACAGCACAGTCATTAGACACAATTGTCAGGATTTATGATTTCTCCAATCACAAGCAGGGGGCGGGATTGTGCTCCTCCAGGTATTCCCAGCCAGGACAAGTACTGTCAGTGAGTAAAGCGGTGATGTGGCGGCCTTTTTTGGGGCCATCAGATCGGCCCGGGGAATGGCTGTGTCAGTTTCATTCCGGGACACTGTATTGTCCTGGCATAAAGGTACCCGGGACAGACCTGCAAAATGCGGGACTGTCCCGGGCAATCCGGGACACGTGGTCACCCTAGCTCCAGGGAAGGTGTGCATACACAGGAACTCAGCGCAGGGTTGACAGGAGCCCCTCAAAATTGGCACAGTAGGTGCGTAGACCTGATAATTTAGTGCAAGGATAATGGGCACCTCTCAAATGAGCACACCAGATATGCAGACCCGGATAATTAGTGCTTGGATGGTGGGAATCCTTTATAATGGGCACAGAAGGTTTTCAGGCCTCATAAACTCAATCACTGGGATGGTGGAAGCCCCTCATAATGAACACAACAGGTGTGCAGACCCTGGAACTCAGTGCAGAATAGAGTCCCCATGAGATAGAAAATACATCAGAGGGTTAAAATTCTCAGCATTCACCAAGTACTCACAGCATACATCAAATATATTGGTTATGGATGGACTGACCCTTTAAAAACATAAAGTGAGCTTCCTGCCTCTATCTTCTCCAGTAAGATGACCTTGTAATAGTGAGAAAAGCCAGGTCTAGAAAGACCATACTTGGTAATGATACTGGTAATAAGCTCAGGAAACTCTTAAGCCCTTTCCATTTGCTGTGTCTGATAATGGAGTTATTTCTCCTAATGGCTGCGGGTGGCAAGTCTGGACAGAACCTTTTTCTCTCTTAAGAAAAAGAAAAAAACAACAACAACATCTTTCTGATGTTCATTAAACAACGACGGTGGAGAAAAAGAAAATATATTTTCGGTACTTCAGGTTATATGAATCATTTTAATGACTTCTATGCTTGAGATTTTGTGTACACCCTCTTGATATATTTGAGTACAACCTCCTGTAGTATTTGAGTACACTGTGTGACTATTACACACTCAGCTTCACTCTGTGCAGAGATTTTCTGAGATTTTTTAAAGAGGAACTGCAGTTTGCTCACATAATTTGTAATAAAAACATATTTGCCATTCCGGAGCTTCCCTCCAACCACTTTGCATATTATTTTATATATACTGTGATTCTGTACTTGCCAAATATGCTGCAGAAATCTCCCTCCACTAAGTCTGGCTGCATCCATTTTAACTGTGGGCAGCTGAAGCTGATGCCTGTTCACTTCCTGGATTTACACAGACACACAAAAGCACACCTCCAGCTCTACAGCTCTCATTGGCCCTCTTATGACTCATCCCCCCCTCCCTTCCTGGCAAACTCTCACGGGGGTGAGAGAGAGAGGGCTGTGCATGATGTCATAAGCCTAGGCTATTCACCAGACAAGAAAGAGAAAGTGGGCTGTATAAGGTATTTACTTGCAGAAAAAAATGTTTTACTATCCAAAGTTAAAACAAGGGCAGAAGATTTAATAGATGGAAAGATGAAAAAATGACTAAAGGTCCGCTTTAAGCATCAGCAGACTGGGAGCGATTGTCATTGTGGCAAAGTAACAGAGCAGTTATCCCTTTACACACCACACACGATAGCTGCCACCATTAAACATGCATCATCCACATCTTCCACTGTTGCAATTCTGACCTTTAAAAAAATGTCTCTATCATTCGCTGACACGCCCAGATGGGAATATTGTTACACTATTGTAGCCTCTCTACAGGTGCAAAAGTACTATGATTTGCAATTAGAGCATTTAACAGATTCAGATTAATGATTTTTAAATCATGTTTTAATGAAAAGAAAATATTTATAGAAAATATATTATAAAACAGGCATAAGCAATAGTAAAGAAAGGGGTTTAAAATTAAGTATAGTGTGCCTGGTTTTTGGTTCAGTGCAGAGTTTGGATCACTTGTAGAGTAGGTCCAGTCTGAAATAGCAGAATCACTGGCCCTCATAAAGGACTCCGCTAATCCCCGCTGAGCCGGCGGATGACAGGGCGGTCCCCGCACACTGTGCAGGGACCGCCCTGTCAGATCTCCGCTCTCCCCTATGGGGGGGATCGGATGAACACGGACCATCTGTCCATGTTTATCCGATCCGCTCTGCAGACGGATAGAAAAATAGGATTTTCCTCCATCTGCAGAATCGGAGGATTGCGGACACGGAGATCATCGGGCGTCAGCGGATGTTCATCTGCTGACACCCGCAATCTCATAGGGACCAATGTATGTCCCTTTTTCATCGGTAAACGGATGGATGAAAAAGCGGACATACGGTCCGCTAGTGTGAAAGGGGCCTTAGTTATGCTTGGATTGGGAAAACCACCACTGAACCGAAACTAGAATTGCTGCCCAGTAATTAAGTAAGAAATTGGGAAGGGGTAAGCCTCCCAGAGTAAGAGGCACAGATAGAGAAACTTTTGCTTTGGATATTCCGTATAAAATAAGGCACAGTACTTTCAAGTTGACAGAAAAATGTGGTTGGGACTAGGATCAGTGTTTGATGAAAAAAATAATGAAATCTGGGGAGATAACACTATTTTTAGGAAATTGACTTGTTCTATTGAACTTGGAAGCTGCATCCATGCCAAACAGGTGTGGGTAAATTTGGTCAAAGGTGGAGTAAGATATTCTTGACATATCTTGAAAGGGATGCTTGCACATCAACACCTAGGTATTGAAACGTAGTCACCTGCCTCAAGGAGTGGAAAAGTTTAACCACTTTTTAAGAAAGAAACCTCATTCCATAGGCATTATAGAAAAAGAATTAGAATTATCAAAGTTCAGTTTTCAGAATATAATGGGACTTTAATAATACCTCAGGCGACCATCAAATATCAAAAATCCAGAGAGTATAAAATTTAACAAATTTTTGTAATATTCAATTAAAAAACATCATAAAAACTTGTGATACAGTGATTTATTACACTATCGATGTATGTCCCTGAAACAGGGAGTCTGTGTTTTGCGGTCAAAACGCTTCTTCAGGACCAAAAAGGATCAATACAATTAAACTTGTGAATAACATTCATAAAAACTAGTACTAAAGAAAGAAGAAAAGAAAAAAAGACACACAATGTACTCAGATATAAACATATACAATTATTTCATTACACCCCCCATATGCGATACCAAAGAAGCTGGGGGAAAAAAGATCCCATGAAAACTAAATAGAGGTATCCTCCTGTTAGGTAAATATGTCTACCGGCTCATGGGCCTCTATTTTTCATGGGAGCTTTTTTACCAAACTTCTCTGGGGTAAGATTTTTGCATTGTTCTTTGTCTAGTTCAATTTCATTCTTTGTAAATTTGACCGTGAAACGCGTAGACCCCCTGTATCAAGGAAATACGTTGATAGTGTAATCACTGTATCACAAGTTTTTATGATGTTTTTTTTAAATGATTATTAATAAAATTTGTTATTTTTTTATACTCTCTGGATTTTTGATATTTGATGGTAATCTGAGGTATAATTAAAGTCCCATCATATTCTGCTTTTGGACTACACTTTAAAGAAGAGTTTAACCCTAATTGAATAGATTTTGGTTTGCTTATAAACAATTGCCATTTTTTATTAAAATCCTTGGTTTCACTTTTTTTATCCTTGGTTTCATCTCAGTGCTGCTCATCCCATGCACCCTCTTTGCAGCCACCACTTCCTGTCTCAATGCACTACAGGACTGCTGCAAAGGTGTTTTTTTGGGTGGTTTTCGTGATGGTGAACAGTGGACCATGCCTGAGCAGTGTGTTGGCACAGCCATCTATAGAGACAGAGTGACAAGGCAGGAGCACAATTGGGAGACAAAGGGGCATCCAGGAAGTGAGTTTCATGGCAGTATCAGCAGGGCTTATTTTAATGAATGCTGCAGATTTGATAGAGATGATATGAGATTTTAGTTACTATGTTTACATCCAATGTAATAATTATCCCAGCAAAGCAGAGTGTTAGCCAATAAATGCCTTCATTGCCTTGCTTTATCAGGGATATCGGTCCTCAGCAAAGTGCTAAGTTGTGTTAGCAACATAGTGAAAAACAGAAACAGACATACATAAGCATAGAGCAGTTCTAAAAGAAGTATATATAATAGAGCTTTCAACTTTACAGCTATTTTGAATATAAGGTGGAAAGTAACTCTGGTTGTTTGAAGTGTGGCACCCCTATTCCGAATGTAAATCATATGTTATGTAACAGAAGAAAGGTTAAGAGGCTCTGAAATAGAAATGCGGTTTGCACAAGTGGTTTAATGGAGTAGCGTATCAACATTTTAAATCATTGTGCTCCTACCAGGTTCCCAGGAAAGCGTTGGCGATTTATTTACTGTACTTGGATAACGTTGACCACAATAAAAGAACTGCTCAAAACTGGATTGATGTACAGTTTGCTCACATAAGCAGCAATATTCATTGGGTTTACATATGTTTGATAGTGGAGCTTTGGGCCTCATTTAGATGGGTTCTGGTCAGTTGCGGCTCGGTCAGTTAGGGAAGCAGGAGCGTCGCCCCCTCTATCCACGGCCGCTATTTTGACAGGACATTGCCACCCCCTATTCGTGTGTCCGGCCTCTTTCAGGACGCCGGGCGCGTGAATTACAGTGGCGGGGGTGTTTTCTTAAAGCACCTAATTAAAGCAGAAAGACTCTAATAGGCTTCAAAATAGGGTGGGCTCGTGGCACAGAGCATTACGCCAGGAGCATACCCAGATGTTACAACAGCAAATTAATATTCACTATTGAAACACTGGTCCTCAATCCGGCCAATCAGAATCAGGTCTGAGACCCGTTTTCTTAGTGGCCTAACATAGAAGAGTCCCAAGTGGCCGCCGAGAAGAAGGGAGGAAACGAAAGCCACCGCAAAGCCGTGGAGAGCAGGGGAAGGGAAAGCCGCCGCCACCGCGAGCAAGGGAAGCTGGCGGTGAAGCCCGGGAGAAGCACTGCCCACCATAGATCGGGTAAGTGCACCAGACCGCCAACCGGGGGGGGGGTACTATATTGTACAGTATGCATTTAGTTTTCACTCCTGCATCCTCCTCAAGCCTGCAAGCAGACTATGAATGTGCATGCAGATGCAGCGGCTGCACAGACACAGTCACTTGTCATAATGGGGTTTATTTACTAAAGCTAGAGAGTGCAAAATTTGTCACAATTCTGCAGAGAAACCAATCAGCTTCTAGGTTTTATTGCTAAAGCTTAATTAAACAAGCTGAGGTTAGAATTATGACCAATTTTGCCCTCTCTCGCTTTAGTAAATAAACCACAATTTGACAGATGTGCAGGAGCGGGCACACACTGGCCCTGAACACAGACTGTATGCAGAAGCAGGCAGGACAACAAAAGCCTCCACACACGGTGCGGGTGCCAGCGCTCATCTGAATGAGGTGTTAGGGGGTTCTGCATGGTAAAGCTTTCAAAAGAAAAAGGTCATTTTGAAGTTAGGTGGGCTAAATATGGTAATAAATGTCCAATAGTCCATTTAAATGAATAGGGTATTGTTATTAGCTTGTTTTTATGTGATTTTTGTACTTGTTATGACTATGTACAGTAGATTTGATGCAAGCATAGTAAATTTAAAAAAGCAGTAGATAATGAGGGGGTTTTTTTTGCACCAAGGTAACAAAACTGTATAAGGATTCATAAGTAAAAGAGCAGTCCTCTGTGTCAGACCAGAATCCTACAATATGAAAAAACCGAAACAGATACAATCTCTATGTAGATTTATATGTATAAGCAATTATTTTGCCTAAAATAACCTCCAATCATTAGCAGATTTATTTTTCAAAAAGCAGCACATATATTTTTGTAAGAATAAGACTTACCTAATACGGTCAGACGGGCTGGACGCGATCTGATGGCGGCCTGTATCGCCTGACATTCGTACAAAGCATCATCCTGAAGCTCTGCTCGCTGAATCTTCAAGTGATGTTCCCCTGACATATGGTCGCCCTCTACAGAGTAACGAGGGTACCCTTAAAAATGAAAAAAACATGATATCTGTAAAAACTTTCAGGGATCCCAAAGAGTTCTAAATTGATATTTCACTACTTTTTATGGGTAATAAAAGTTCCTGCAAAGCCAACTAACTGCCCTGGGCAAGTTTATCTTGCGGATAAATACCGTGAAATTTATTTTATAGGGAAATTTCATACATTTTAAAAACCAACCTAGCAATTTTTTCTCATTCAATGCCTATTTTCTATACTGTTTGTAAGGAGGAACTGTGTTGTCATCTTAGGCTGCTTACACCTGACTGTAGCCCAGCTGTCACCTTGGTCTCATTCACTGATGTCGCCACCATTCAGATTTATAGAGGAACTAAAGTTCTTCTGTCACAAACTATGAGCAGGCAGGCTCTTTATTGCAGAAAAGACATGTGTCCGATTTATAATGAAACACCTAGTAGAATTGGCACCACATCCCAGTAAGATAATATGTCAAGTGGGAAGGGAGAAAGGGATTTTAACGGTGCAATAAAAGCAAGTAATGATGAGAGAAAATTGTAACCATAATATAAAAGATTTTTTATTCTTTAATAGATTAGGTTAAAAAAAAGACACATATGAACAATAATCAAGGAAAAGGCAGTAGTTCATTTAAATGGTGGTCACAACAAGCAGGTCAAGTTGAGAGGAAGAGGAAAACTTGCACATTATCCCGACATGTTTCGCTGTATTGCTTCTTCAGGGGCGTCTCTACAATTTTCTCTCATCATTACTTGCCTTTATTGCACCTTTAAAATCCCTTTCTCCCTTCCCACTTGACATGCAATGTCTCTTCTGCACAAATACACCCGCCTGCCTGCTCGAAGCATTCTCTGACATGAAAACTGAGCTGCGCCAGCCAATGAAGACACTTGGTGACTGGCAACCATAAGAAGATGCCATTGAGGGCGAGGGACTGTTCCAGGAAAAGTAAATTTAGCTCCACTTTAGGTTAGCTTATGTATTATTAATAAAGTGTACACCTAGGACTAAAGAATCCTTATTTCCATAACATGAGGGGAGGTGTTCTGTAGTCCACCAAGAAAACTGGGCAGGGTTAATAACATTGTTTGAGATTTTAGTGCACCAGAGGCAGAGAGCACAGGAGCTTATGAGCTCACTAGATTTCTGGTAGAATCAACAGCTATTTTTGCACTTATCAAACAGATATAACAAAATGCTTTCAATGGAATATTTAACAGTGACATAATTAGCCCTGAGGAAGGAGGTATTCCTCCATAAAAAAAAAACAAAAAACAAAAACAAAAAACAAAAACACTGGCCTGCTTGATCAATCTTTCTTCTTTAATAATTGTCACAAAGATCAGTGCCTTATTGATTTCCAGCATCTTCTTTGGTTGAAGAGGACTATTTAGGGCCATGGTAAATTCTTACCTCTGATCAACACTTAGACACTAATTACATGTTTTCCCTATGAGGTTTGTGGGGCAGATATTGAGGCATAACCAACCAATCAGAGGCTCTGCAGTCCTTCCCTTTTAGCGGAGACCACAAAAGCAATGTCAAGGTCATGTGACTGGAGCCAGATGGGTTTAGAATATAAAGAACTGTTGCTCAAAAGGGAAGTATTTAAGATTTGTCTTCTAATTGTTAGCAGTCACAGTAAAAAAATATTTCTTGAAAGAAAAATTCCTAAATAGTAATATTAAAAATATATTACATTTGGCAAAAACTGGATCCACCTACCAGAGAGGTCTCGGCCCACACCGAGTGCCAGTCCATCTTTAATCCATAGCACAATGCCGTGGTACCCAGGAATGGCACACAGTAGACTCACTGGCCTCCCTGCCACCACCACCTGGTCCTGTGGCTGCTGGGTGAAGGAGGAAGATTGACCTATGGGCAGAAAGACCAGAAAAGGTTAATTAACAACTACACCTTATGCACAATAATATTTTATAATAGCAAACAGCTTGCGACCATCCATATATCCCAAAATGGTTATTTAACCCCAGGCCCTCAGAACATGTTGCGGATCGATGATTCAAATGGATGAGATAGCCAAGCTTCTGTCTCCTAATGCAGACTGTGGAGTAGGGACTCACTATCTTAGTATAGGGCCAATTTTATATTACACAACATAAAAAAATTCTTACATACATTTTTGGGGTGAGAAGGGCTGTATTTTTTATACATTTCATTTTTTTCATTGTTCTTGTTATCCCTCTTTGTGTATTTGTATTTTTTTTTTTTTTTTATGCATTTGAGCTTTATTTGTGTATCACTTTAAAGCTCTTATTTTACTTTTTTCACTGTCTGCCGAGTTCTGTATATAATCAAGCTAATGGTGGAGGCTTTTGGGCTATACAACAGGTACAGGAAAGAGGGAGATCGTTTCTGTAACCCTAACCTGCCAAAAAACACCTTCATTTTGTCTTACCCATTGACTCCAAATCTCCTGTTTTTGCTCTTCCCCTTTTTTTATTTTATTCCTTATTTAGGGCACATCTCAGTACAAAGATACAGACAAATGTATGCATCATAAATCCAGAGAAATGGAGAGAGACGATAAATAGTATCAGGTGTCAAGAAATGTGAATCTTTCTAGGAAATAAATGCTGTTTGTAGAGAAGCATATGTACTAATCTTTCCCTGTTTATTAAATGGAAATAAAAGTTAAACTCTGAGCATGTTTGCAATATTAAAGATATTGGCATGCCCAATCTAGTTAATATTTTTGTAAAAAAAAAATTAGAAGGGAAGGGAGAGAAAAATAAAAAAGGAGAATGTTGAAAAATATAGTAAAAAGATAAACAAGGATAGGAGGGGGGACAGGGGTGGGGAGAAGTGGTGGTGGTGGTGGGGGGGGGTTATAGGGGCAATAGGGAAATTCATCAGGAGTATATCTGCAAGATTTGCTATGTAGGGCCATGGGTAGGGGCTTCTAAGGCCGTAGTGGGCTATTGGTACTATGAGGTTAAGTGTACTGTATATATTGATACGTTTTCCAACTCTCAAGAAACCCTTGAACCTGCCTTGCCCAAAATTTCTGGTCATGTGGGGGTCAACATGGTTTGTGAGCAGGCGAGCAAAGAAAATACGTTTGCTAAAAAAGCCAGCTGGTGGTCCGAGCAGGAGAGGTGTCCATTGTCGTTTGTCTAAAGCCCCGTACACACGGTCGGACTTTTGCCCAACAAACTTAGTTCTAAGCAAGTTGGACCAACAATCCGACCGTGTGTACGCTCCATCGGACAAACTTTTTTGAGTTTGGTTTTGTTTTCATCGGACAAAAGTTGGGTCTGCGAACGGACAAACTTTTGCCCAACAAAGGTCTTATGGAGCAAAGTCCTACCGTGTGTACAGAGAACCATAGGACTTTTGTCCGATGGACAAAACAACCAATGTTAAAATCAACCAACAATAGCAGAAGTTGACCAAAGGGTGGCAGTAAAGATCAGAAAAGAGCAGAAAAAACAAGTGATGTTGTAAGAAGTTTTAAGAAAATTTGCAGAAAAGTCCTGTGGTGTGTATGCTATGGGTGTTCCCGACCAACTCCGTTCGGACAAAAATCCACGGAAAAGTCCGATGGAAGTCCGACCGTGTGTACGAGGCTTAAGGATTGATCAAAGTCATCTGGTGTCTGGAACAATGAATTGCTTTAATTCACCATTTGTTTTTCTTTTGTTTTTTTGGTGAACTAAAGCAATTCAATGTTCAAGAAACCAGATGACTTTAATTCATCCTAAAGCCCCGTACACACGGTCGGACTTTTGCCCAACAAACTTCATTTTCAGCAAGTTGGACCAACAATCCGACCGTGTGTACGCTCCATCAGACAAACTTTTTTGGGTTTGGTTTTGTTTTCATCGGACAAAAGTTGGGTCTACAAAGGGACAAACTTTTGCCCAACAAAAGTCCTATGGAGCAAAGTCCTACTGTGTCTACAGAAAACCATAGGACTTTTGTCCGATGGACAAAACAACTAATGTTAAAATCAACCAACAATAGCAGAAGTTGACCAAAGGATGGCGGTAAAGAGCAGAAAAACCACGTGATGTTGCAAAAAGTTTTGGGAAAGTTTGCAGAAAAGTCCTGTGGTGTGTATGCTGTGGGTGTGCCCGGCCAACTCCGTTCGGACAAAAATCCAAGGAAAAGTCTGATGGAAGTCTGACCGTGTGTATGGGGCTTTAGACACATAACAGGCACCTTTGCTGCTCAGACCACTGAAGGGCTATTTTAGACTTCATCCAACTCACCTAGTTCAGCACCTACCTGAGGATCCAGTATTGGGACCCCTGTGCCATCAAGAGAAACCTTTGAAATCCTGAGTGGGTACAGGGTATTCCCTACCTGCATCTCCAGAAGGTTGTGTGTTGTTTACCCCATAGGGTTACCGCAACTTCAGCAGATGCAAGTTATTTTATTTTTCATCAATATATTTAAGTCACTTACTACACGATAGGGGCTCTCCCACCTCCCTATTTTCTTTTTCGGTGGACACCCCTAATCACCCCACGGGCCTGTACATCTTAAATCCCAAGTATGCCATGAGTTTTTTTATTTAATAAATTTTTTGAGAACCAGAGGGTTATGAATGAGATTAAAGACTGTTTTCATAGGATGGGAATGCATGCCCTGGCCACATTAAGCAGATATATTGTTTATCCCTATTTAACACATCAATAAATTCATTCTACTAAAAAAAAATGTACTAAGTGGTATACTTCTCCTAGCAATTTAGGCATGCCATCAAGCTCCTATCCTCAATTTTATGTTCCCTGGATGGACCATAATCTCACTTTAGAATAAAACAATAAATCCATCCTGCATTTTTTCTTAAAAGCTGATTCATTCTCACATGATTCAACTCACTCCACAAAATAACACATTTCATTTTAATTTGCTCAGCAACTAGAAGTGATCTGTACTATTATACTGATAAATTCAAAATGAATAAACTGTACTGGGCTTTTTTTGCATAGCAGAAAAAAAGGAAGTGGTTTTATCTGCAGCACTCAGGATAGCAACATCCCTTCCCAAATTCATATAAAAAATGATAAAAACCATCATCTATGCATAACGGACTACAAGTTAATAATACGTCTGCGGTAGGAGTCATGCTATTGCTGGTGAATTGATTGTTTCTCAGGAAAGAATGATTATGCTGGGAGGTCTGTGTGTCCTCAGCTCTTTCATCAAGCGTTCAGCGCCAGGTTCTTCTCGTTGGCACCTCTCAGGACTCAGGCTACAGAGTACAATGGGCGCTGAGAGGCAAGGATTGTTCTGGGTGACAACACCACCACATATTGATTCACGCGAGAAAATCAATGTTCTCAATCTTATGAGTCATCAAAAACGAATGAAAAACATTCCTAGGACTCTTCAACATTGCTTTCCTCTGTAGCTATTTTGTATCAAGGTAAGGCAGAACAACAATGCAGCTTCACATCTTAGTAAGAGTTTATAGTAGACTTTTCAGTAACTTTACAAGTCTGTATGAATAGATTCCTGACACATCCAGCAACAGTTGAATTTTTCAGAAAAGCTCCACTTTTTATTATTAACAAAAGCCACCCTTGAGCTCCAGACCAGTGACTTTGCCTAGGCTCAGATAATGTCACCCGTCTGCTCCAGGAAGCAAGAAACTCTTCCCCAGTCTCATCTCTGTTAGGTAGCATTCACACTACAGCGTTTTGAACCGCTGGCAGATGAATGAGCTTGTGCTGTACTCAGTTATATAGACTGCCGAAAAATTCTTTTTTTTCGTTTTTGTTTCATTCGTTTTTTTTTGTTTGCTTTTTTCGTAAATTCTGAAATTCGGGAAATTCGAAAAATTCTTTTTTTTAGTTTCATTCGTTTTTTTTGCTTTTATCTTAAATATGGAAATTCAACTTTCCCATTTTCGAATTTTAGATTTTCGAATTTTAGATTTTCGAATTTTGCAATTTCAAATTTTCGAATCTTCGAAATTAAAATTTTTGAATTTCCGAAATTCTGAATTTCCGAAATTGGTCACTGACTCAGGAAGGGACTTGTGTCAGTGAGTGGTCATCATCATCTGTGCTGCTGCAAACTGCTGTCAGCATCACTGTGAGAGTCAATTCATGTGTGTGCCTGCCCATTCTGATTTCTTGCTCTCCTGAGTCCTGTCCCTAAGTTACTTACTTTCTAAAAAAATAAAAATAAGAAATATGTTTGCCTTGGGCCCCATGCACACAGGGCGTTTTTACAGCCACGTTTTTTACAGCTTAAAAACGCCTGTCCATGTTTTGTAAACATTTTTTGACCTTTTTTAAATAAAAAAATAAAAATAAAATCCTGGAGCTCAAAAACGCAAATCGCGGCGTGTTTGCGCGTTTTCGCGGCGTTGGGCGTTTTTGCAGCTCAAACCTGGAGCTCCAGAACACACTGGAATTGGGGTTTTTTTGCAGCTGGAAAACGCCTATGCCACTTGGAGCTCATAAAAGCTCTATGTGTGCATGACACAATAGAATAACATGGATGGGCGTTTTGCAGCTGTAAAAAAAAACGTCTAACGCTGCTGTTAGGAGCTGCAAAAACGCCCTGTGTGCATGGGGCCTTTAATCACATTGCTAATTGCACATTGTACTTGTTTGTAGCCTACTACTGAAATTTCCACCAAAAACTGTCATTTTGTAACTTACCCATCCCAGCAGACACTGTGTTCGGTGTTCCGCCAATCACAGACGTCTGCTGGGAAACTGAGGATGAGAGAACGTTCGTGATAGGTCGGAGAGTGTCTGCTGAGAATCGCCTATCACGGAAGGGACCAGGAAGAGACCGCGAGATTTAAACGATGGACGCCGCAGCCTCTCAACTTTTTTTCAGGTACTATTTACAATGTTAAATTTCGCTGACTCGAGTATAAGCCGAGGGGGGGGGGGGGGGGACTTTCAGCCCAAAAAAAGGGCTGAAAATCTCGGCTTATACTCGAGTATATACGGTATATTATATTTATGTAGTGATGTGATCATTTCTTTGCCCATTTACCAAGTGTATACTCTTGTTATGCAGTGTTCGTTTGCCCTTTTCCAATATGGTTGCTATGCTCTATCTCTTACCAAGTACATAGCTCCCAAATGTCCCTGATTTGGAGCACTGTCCCTCTGTCCCTCATTCCACCTCAATTGTCCCTCATTTTGGTCTGATCTATATAGTTGTATATAAAATGCACTTTTTATCTATCAAAAAGTGTTTCCCAGCGCTAAACCTTTCATCCAATTTCTAAATTGCTGCATTTCTAAATTCCAAAAGCCAATATAAAGGAATAGTAGTGGTAAAAAAAAGCACTTGTGGGTTTAACCGATCTGTTTTTTTTTTGTACAATTCTCCTTTAAGGGGGCGTGGCAAGGGGTGTGTCCTCTGCCTGCATGCTTTTGCTGATAGGTGTCCCTCATTCCCATCTCAAAAAGTTGGGAGGTATGCAAGGATGAGGTCATCAAGAAGAGCAGAGGATGGCAAGGGGTTTTTGTGGGTAAGTGGGTGGAGAGACAGACATGTGGAGAGAGAACAGTAATGTCTGCTAAGAGAACACAGACTAGAGTAAGTGCTGCAGATTCACCTCACTGAGACATACATAGAGACTGTTAATGATTTCATGTTCCTGTTTGGAAAATACTTTATGTTGGATGGTTCACTGAATGTTATTTCTTCAATACATGGACTTTCAAATACAATGCTGTGTGGATTACTGTCTATGTGGAGATATATTTCTCAATTGGGATTTCACTTGCTATTCACAAGCCCCATTTAAGTGGAGGCACTACACTCGTTAGAGATCCTGTCCTGATCACACAGATTATGAAGACTCTGCTCCTAAATACTATACAGGGGGCACCATCATACCTCAGTAGCCGCAGAGAGAGAGAAAAATAGTGCTACATGTACTTGTACTCGGAGTCTTCTTATGGATTGTTTAGGAAAGGGAGAAACAGAGAATTGACCTGGGGTGTGCCGTGGTCACGTGATCATTATGCCTAAAAGGGGGCATGCCCAAGTATGAATTAAAATGGAAAGTGAAAGTAAAAGAAAGGGAATGGGTGGGTGGGCCTACGTCAACAGGGGAGGAGGAACGGAGGGCAGGCTTTATGCAGCCTGACTCCTCCTACAAACACAGGCCGACCTGCGGTCAGCCTTACACTTGTTTTAAACTTTTTTATTTACATTTCTTCGGGAAAGGAAAACTGCAGGTAACTGTGTGAATGGGCCCTTAAGGTCAGTTATTTCTCCACTGACACATTGGGGTTGATCTACTAAAGGCAAATAGACTGTGCACTCTGCAAGTGCAGTTGCTCCAGAGCTTAGTAAATGAGGTAAATCCTCACTTTGCAAAGAATACCCAATCACATACAAGGAAAAAAAAAATGGCATCCTTGCTTGCACATGATTGGATGATGGAAGTCAGCAGAGCTTCTGCTCGTTTACCAAACTCTAGAGCCACTGCACTTGAAGAGTACACAGTCTATTTTCCTTTAGTAAAACAACCCCTGTATTTCATGTGTTGTTGTGCTTTGGTGCAATGTGTAGTATATTGCATGTGTTTAAACTTCAGTTATCGCAACACTCTAGTGTGGGGGTCGGGAACCTGTTGATCACAGGTAGGTGACAGGTAGGCTGCGATCCTTCCTTGCCGACCCCAGAACTTGGACAAAAGGGGCGTTGGGGGTGGCATTTACTGGTGGTGATCCCCTTTCCTCCTGCAGCCGGCATTCAGTGGGTGCAGGAGGAAAGAGAATTGGTTACAGTAAGTGCCTCATCCGCCACAACCTCCAGTCCCTGTTCCTCTTCTTTTAGCTGCCCCTCCCCCCCAGTGCTGCCAGTTTCCATACTCTCCTCCCCCACTGGCCCCTTCCTTTTCAGAATGAACACAGTGAGTGATCGGTACTGATCACTCGCTGTGTCCTTTTATAACGGAAGCATAATAAACAGTGTTTACTATGCTTCGATTTGTGAATGAACAGTAAACTTCTCAGCACAGAGCATTTCCTATTCAATCACTGTCCAGTGTAACTGAGGCTGGGAAAGGAAATGGGGAATCTCTGTCCTCTGTCCCTTTCTGTGTCTCAAAAGTGAGACATCAGAGGTCTGTTTAGACCCCTGATATTTCACAAAAGCTCCCCAAAGGGGCTCATAAAAAATAGTAATGTTGTAAAAAAAAAAAAAAAAAAAAAAAATTGTAAATAATAAAAAAATACAAATAATACAAATAAAAAATTACTGACACCATCCACCGTCCTACTGACACCAACCTCTGCCCTACTGACACTGTCCACTGCTCTGACACTGTCCACCTTTAACCGCTTCCTTACCGGGCCATAATATGACGCCAGCAGGAACCCTCCCTCCCTCCGGGTGGACGTCATATGACGTTCCTTTCTTCCCGGCCATCTAGGGTGCGCCCGTGGCACCGCTCGTGACCCGGTGTGCGTGCCCGGCGACCGCGATGTCCGCCGGCACCCGCGATTGCCCGCAATCACGGCAGGAGTGTGGATCTGTGTGTGTAAACACACAGATCCACCTCCTGTCAGAGGTGAGGAGACTGATGTGTGTTCCCAGTACAGAGGAACACAGATCGGTCTCCTCCCCTTGTGAGTCCCCTCCCCCCTACAGTTAGAATCACTCAATAGGGAACATATTAACCCCTTCAGCGCCCCCTAGTGTTAACCCCTTCCCTGCCAGTCACATTTACACAGTAATCAGTGCAGTTTTATAGCACTAATAGCTGTATAAATGTGAATGGTCCCAAAAACCTGTCAAAAGTGTCCGATATGTCCGCCGCAATGTCACGATCACAATAAAAAAAAAACGCAGTTTTCCGCCATTACTAGTAAAAAAAGGAAAAAAAAGCCATAAATCTATCCCCTATTTTGTAGACGCTAAAACTTTTGCGCAAACCAATCAGTATACGCTTATTGCGATTTTTCTTTCACCAAAAATGTGTAGAAGAATACATATCGGTCTAAACTGAGGAAAAAAAATGTTTTTTAAAAAAAAAAAAATAGTGATATTTATTAAATCAAAAAGTAAAAAATAGTAGGATTTTTAAAACAGCTTACCTGTAAAATCCTTTTCTTGGAGTACATCACGGGACACAGAGCGGCATAGTCATTACTATGTGGGTTATATAGAATTACCTTCAGGTGCTGGCACTGGCAACTTCCAAAACAGGAAGTACCCTCCCCTATATAAGCCCCTCCCATCCGGGAGTACCTCAGGTTTTGTAGCAAAGCAATACGTGTCCCCAAAAGAGGGGCGGGAGCTCTGTGTCCCGTGATGTACTCCAAGAAAAGGATTTTACAGGTAAGCTGTTTTAAAAATCCTACTTTCTTGTTCATACATCACGGGACACAGAGCAGCATAGTCATTACTATGTGGGACGTCCCAAAGCAATGCCAAATGAGGGGGGGGGATACACCATACATAAGCTGGGCGCCATCAGGCATGAGGATCTTTTGCGGCCTGCAACACACTGCGCCCAAAGGCGACATCCTCCTGACTTCTAACGTCCACCTGGTAGAACCTAGTAAACGTGTGTACTGAAGACCATGTTGCGGCCTTACAAATTTGAGCCAGGGAGGCCTGGTGATGCACTGCCCATGAAGTTCCAACTGCTCTCGTGGAGTGCGCCCTAACTTTGAACGGAGGCGGTCTACTTCTCAAGCCATAGGCTTGTATTATGACCTGTCGAATCCACTTGGCTAAAGTAGATTTTGATGATGCCTGACCCTTTCTGGGGCCTTCCGGCAGAACAAACAAAGAATCCGTTCTACGAATCTGAGCAGTGGCTTTTAGATAAGCTTTAACTGCTCTTACTACATCCAAAGAATGCAATAACTTTTCCTCTACCGAGCTTGGTTTGGGGAAAAAAGAAGGAAGAACCACATCCTGGTTCAAGTGAAACCTCGATACCACCTTAGGAAGAAAGGCTGGGTGAGGGCGTAATACTACTCTGTCCTTATGAATAACCAGATATGGCTCCTTACAGGACATGGCGGCTAATTCCGACACTCTTCTAGCCGAGCATATGGCTACTAAAAATATCAATTTTCTGGTGAGTAGAACCAAGGAAATGTGCCGCAAAGGTTCAAACGGCTGCTTCTGCAGAACCGACAGAACCAAATTTAGATCCCATGGGCATATGGGAGCTTTAATCGGTGGAATAATACGAGTCACCCCTTGCATAAAGGATTTGACAAGTGAATGCATAGCCAGGGGCCTTTGAAATAGTATTGATAAGGCCGAAACCTGGCCCTTGATAGTACTTAAGGCAAACTTCCTGTCTACAGCCCACTGCAGGAAGTCCAGAATTCTGCCTATAACGTACTTACGTGGATGCCATTTTCTGGCCTCGCACCAAGTGATGTACGCCTTCCAAACTCTATAGTAGATCTGCCTGGATACAGGCTTCCTGGCATTGATTATAGTTGATACCACAGAGTTAGAGAGACCTCTCTTCTTTAGGATGTGGGATTCAATAGCCAGGCCGTTAAACTTAGAGTTAGTAAGGAAGGGTGGTATATCGGTCCTTGCGAAAGCAGGTCCGGACGACGTGGAAGGGTCCAAGGACTCCCCACAGACATTTTGATGATCTCCGCGTACCAGGCCCTTCGGGGCCACGCTGGAGCCACCAGGATCACCGGCTTCTTCTCCAACCTGACTCTGCGAAGGAGTCGAGGCAACAATTGTAGCGGAGGGAATGCATATATCAGTCTGAACTGATCCCAAGGGAACACCAGAGCATCCGAGCCGCAAGCGAGGGGATCCCTTGTCCGGGAGACAAATCTGTCCACCTTTGCGTTGAATCTGGATGCTAGCAGATCTACATCCGGTGTTCCCCACCGCTGACATATTGCTCGGAAGACCTCGGGATGAAGGGACCATTCCCCTGGGCATAACTGTTGGCGACTCAGAAAGTCCGCCTTCCAATTCTCCACCTCTGGAATGAAGACAGCTGATATACATGGGACATGCTTTTCTGCCCATTCCAGGATGTGACTTACTTCCCTCTGGGCTGCACGACTCCTGGTGCCTCCCTGATGATTGATATATGCCACTGCTGTGGCATTGTCTGATTGAATTCTGACAGGGGACCCTTGGAGTCTGGATGTCCAGGCTACTAGGGCATACCGGGCTACTCGTATCTCTAAGAGATTGATGGGCAGGATTTTTACTACATTTGACCATCTGCCCTGGAGAGACCATTGCTCCAGTACTGCCCCCCAGCCTATAAGGCTGGCATCTGTAGTGACCACCTTCCACGATATCGGACTGAAGGGTTTTCCCTTCTGGAGATTCTGGGGGATCAACCACCAGCAGAGACTCTTCCGAACGGAAGGGGACAAAGCCATCGGGAAGTCTAGAGCCTGAATTTTTCCGTTCTAGGCTGACAATATGGCCCTCTGTAAATTCCTTGAGTGGAATTGGGCGTATGGCACAGCTTCGAATGATGCTACCATCTTTCCTAGCAGCCTCATGCACAGGCGTATGGACGGCTGTCTTTTTGCACAAAGCAGACGGACCAAGCCCCTCAAAGAGGATACCTTGTCTAGAGGTAAGAAAATCTTCCTCTGGTCTGAATCCAGCCGTAGCTCTAGATATACCAGGTTTTTCACTGGCTGTAGGGCTGACTTGTCCAGGTTGATGACCCAACCGTGAGATTCTAGATACTTGATTGTATCGACAATTACCACTTCTAGCTTGGCAACTGAGTGGTCCATCAACAACAGGTCGTCTAGGTATGCCATTATCGTTACACCTCGTGTTCTTAGATCGGCCAACAGTGGGGCCAGAATTTTTGTGAACACTCGTGGTGCTGTGGCCAGACCGAATGGTAAGGCTCTGAACTGAAAATGGCGCCCTTCTACTGCAAAGCGTAGAAATTTTTGATGACCTGGAAAGATGGGAACATGCAAGTAAGCATCTTTGATGTCGATCGAGGCTAACCATTCCTCCCCCTGTAGGGCAGCGGTGACCGATCGGATCGACTCCATCCGGAAAGACCGGACGTTTAGAAATTTGTTTAGACTCTTTAGGTCCAATATGGGTCTTATGTCCCCGTTTGGCTTCGGGACTGTGAAAAGGTTTGAGTAGAAACCCAACCCCCACTCTTCCATAGGAACCTCCATAATTACTCCTTGGAGCAATAGTTGTTCTAACGCCAATAGGAGAGACCCTCTTTTCAGAGGGTCTCTTGGCATGCCTGACCACATAAAATGGGAAGGAGGAGACTCTTTTAACTCCAACTTGTATCCCAGAGTTACTGCGGAGAGCACCCATCTGTCTTTGATCGTCTCCCGCCAGGTCTCTGCGAACAACTGAAGTCTTCCCCCCACCCGTTTGAGTGGGGGCAGCCCTTCATAGGCTTGACTTGGAGGCTGGTTTAGTACCCCTTCGGATCCAGGGTTTCTTATTACCCTGTGACTGTCCCTGATTTTTACCCCCTGAGTTTGACCGAGGAGGCCGTCGGAACTGCTTAGTAGCAGACGTCGCAGGGATAGGAGAGGTAGTCCTCTTAAAAGATGGACCCCTAGACCTCTTCTTACTCGGTAAGAGAGTACTTTTACCACTGGAAATCTTCTGGATATACTTATCCAGGTCCTCGCCAAAAAGGCGTTCCCCATGAAATGGGAAGCTAACTAAGAGCTTCTTACAGGGAGCTTCAGCAGACCAGTTTTTGAGCCACAGAAGCCTACGCATATGTACCAAAGACAGCGTGAGGCGGGAGGCCTGATGGATAGAATCCTTGATGGCGTCAACCGCAAAGCATAATGCTCTAGGCAGATCAGCCAGAGCCTGGGCCTGCTGGTCTGGCAAATCCCTCAGGACCATTTTCATCTGATCCTTTAAAGCTTGGCAGACCCCAATAGCTGCCACTGCTGGCTGTGTAACAGCCCCTGCTGTGGAAAAAGCAGATTTTAATAAAGATTCCAATTTTTTATCTACTGGATCTTTGAACATTTGAACATTATCTACTGGACATGTCAGTGATTTGTTCACAGAAGAGATGGCTGCATCCACCGTAGGAACATTCCATCTCTGGGTGAACTTTTCCTCCATGGGATAGATCACCGGAAATTTCTTAGGCGGAACAAATAGTTTATCAGGATGTTCCCAGTCCTGGTATATAAGTCCTTCCAATAATGGATGTATTGGAAAGGAGCAATTAACCTGGGGAGCTTTTAGCGACCCCAATGAGGAGACAGCAGTAGTTGATGGTTCAACAAGAGGCATTTTAAATGCAGATCGAACCATGTCAGTTAGGGTCTGGACCCACAATCTTTCAGTCTGTGATGCTGAAAATGGTTCATCTACTGTCGATTCCTCAAAAACAGAGTTAACCTCCTCCTGATCCCCTTCAGGTAGGTCGGTCCCTTCCTGGGACTGTTGCTCTGCCAACAGGCACTCTAATGGAGGTGATGGAGATCTGGCACGCTTTCTTTCCTGCAGAAAAGAAGCGATCAATGCTGCCAATCTCTGCTCCAATCCCTCCAGAGTTGAGGCAAAAACCTCCTCTGTTATATATGCAGGAGCAGGTGGACTGAGGACAGCCGCAGTACCTGGCACTCCCGGGGGTTCCTTATGGGTATTAACCTCTGATTTCTCAGGGGAGGAGGGTGCAGATGACTGCTCCAGATCCTCAGAGCCCGATGGAGACCCCCTACACTTCCTGAGAGGTATATCTCGGAGTTTTTTAGGCGGCATATTCCTTAGTTCAAAGCTGAGGTATTCCAGCCGCAATACACCCCTTTACTGAAATAGTCTAATGCAATTTGCTGCTATGTACATCAGTGGGTGTCTACTAATGCGTCTTTCTGGGGATGCCTGTATCAACCGCCCGCTGTAAGCCCCTATACCATGCTACCAGCTCCTTTTCATGCTCTGTGTCCATAGCAAGCAGCGTGGACTGAGTCCTTTTATCTTGCTGGGACGCCCGCACATGCGCAGAAGCGCTGGGCGCACAGAGCGCGTCATCCGCCAGGCTCCGCCCACTTTTTTGAAGCTAAATCTATAAAAAGAAAGCGTGTGTGCGCGCGCGCGTGCACGTGTGCGCTCTTGGCGCCCTGTAGGGAGAGGAGCCAGGGTCCCTGTTTCACCAGGACTCGGAATGGAAGGAAACTACTTGGCAGCATGACAGAGGAATGCAGCTTCCCTGATAGAGAGCTCACTCATCTGCCTGGACTTTCACCATGGAAGGAATAGTCCCAAGAAAAAAAGACGTTCCACAGCGGCCTCTAGTGGACAAACACAGGTACCGCACTTTTGTCTTTTTTTTTTTTTTTTTAAAACCTCCTTTATGAAAAACATTTCCAGGTTTACAGTTTTTAAAACTTCCTTTATGAAAAGACATTTCTAGGATTTCTTAGGCATATACAGCTATTAGCGGGAATACCTTTAGGTAACAGGCAGAAAGACATATTAGGCTTGGGGGTCCCCTCAATAGAACCAAGTTCCTGAGGGGCCCCCACTTACCTTTTCCCCTCCGCAGGACTTTGTTTGGTCCACAGAAGCCCAAACTTCACCTCTCACGGCAGGCATTGTACTAGACCTTCAGGGACCGGGTTCCCAAGGGTTCCACTCCCCTGGACCTGTATAGCACCCTGCACAGATAGCCTCTTGGTTTTGGGTATGACCAGAGCTCTGGATCCCAGGGTCCAGCCCTCCTAAGAGAGGCATTACAGGCAAAACCTTGCTCTTCTCTGCAAGGCCCGGGTACCGACCGTTTAGCTATGAAGCTTTTTTGGTCGGATCCGGAATAGCTTGCTAAGGCCCAGAGAACCTGTACACAAGCCCAGATGAATACATGTTAACCTTGGCCAACACCTTAGACACTGGCAAAAAACTGAGGTACTCCCGGATGGGAGGGGCTTATATAGGGGAGGGTACTTCCTGTTTTGGAAGTTGCCAGTGCCAGCACCTGAAGGTAATTCTATATAACCCACATAGTAATGACTATGCTGCTCTGTGTCCCGTGATGTATGAACAAGAAATTGTGTTTTTTTCAAAATTGTTGCTCTTCTTTTGTTTATAGCGCAAAAAATAAAAACCGCAGACATGATCAAATACCACCAAACAAACTAAAGCTCTATTTGTGGGGAAAAAAAGAGGCCAATTTTGTTTGGGAGCCACGTCGCACGACCGCGCAATTGTCATTCAAAGTGCAACAGCGCTGAAAACGAAAAATTGGTCTGGGCAGGAAGGGGGTGAAAATGCCCGGTATGGAAGTGGATAAGGTAGTGTAAGTTTGTATTTTTACAGTGACATTTGTTTTATTATATTTTTTTTACGTTTTCCTTACGATTTAGTAAGGCATTACTACTTAATTTTTTTTTATTTTTTTTTTAAGTGTGCCGAATCTTTGATCTCTTTCATGTTGATCAGGTAGATCTCTGCCTCTCAAAGGTTGCCTACCCCTGCACTAATGTGAACAGACTCTAAAGATGGCTAAATAGCAGATGCAGTACTGATGTATCCAGCAGATGGCAACATTGATTTGCAGCATAATTATCCATCCAAACGTCATGCATTGAACCCAGCTAAGGGCTTTTTGACTATTTTTGGGCACGGTGGATATAGACTATAAACTATGATGTATGAAGTATTCGGCCCCCATTATACTGAAGATTTGAGCCTTCCCAGCAGATGTTTGGCTGCCTTTGTTAAAGGTGTCTCTTCATGCCATATGCACCACCATTTTGTCAGGATGTAAGGATGAAACTCATCTCATTAGGGGATGCAGCAACTGTTCAGCGGTTTTCTGCCGTCACAGAAGCACCATAACTGTACGCTGCGTTTGATTCCGAGCCTCTTGTTCTGTAGCTTTTGGCCATTTAGCGGTGTGTTGGGCAGATTTGCTTTGGAGAATTGAGCAGTTGGCCTTTGTGATGTGGCTGCTTGTATTGCTAGTAATGCTTGATGTTCTGTCTATTGTTCTGGAAACAGCGCAGCTGAAACATCCCACCGCAACATATGGCAGCAGTTGGGCGACGTACACATATTTCAAGTCATGTCTATACAGTTTCAGAAGCACCAGAAAAAAAAAAATCAAGAAACCAGCTACTTCACATACGAGAGATTTTCCACCAATTGGTTTATGTAGAGTAAAGTTTATGTTGTAGAACAACTTTTTGCCTTGCGGTTTCTTCAGGGGTGCCTTGGCAAAATGCCTAAAAATGTATAAAAAAATTGTATACAAGCCAGCAGGTGGATCAACCCTGCCTTTTGGTTACACAAAGCCATGGGTTTTCATTGTGCACCATTATGACATCATCAGTTAGGAAGAAGGATGTCTGTTGCCTCCACCACATCCTTGTTTAAAGCGGTTGTAAAGTCACAAACTTTTTTTTTTTCTAGTCACCTGCAAGGGAAAGGCATAATGAGCTAGTATGCACCGCATAATAGCTTATTATGAAATACTTACCTTAGAACGAGGCATCGTTAACTCACCTAGTCCACGCCGAGGGAGATGACATGTTGCCTCGGCGTGTCTTCCGGGTATCGCGGCTCCAGCGCTGTGAGTGGCTGGAGCCGCGATGTCTCACTCCCGCGCATGCGCGCGGGAGACTTCGTTCCTAGGAGGTCCGGCGTCTGCCAAGCCTTCAGCCCGAGAATCCTTTGTGCGCATGCGCCGCTGCTGTCAGCGGCGCAATGCGAGGGGACTATCTCCTAAACCGTAAAGGTTTAGGAGATTTTTTTTTACCTACAGGTAAGCCTTATTATAGGCTTACCTGTATGTAAAAGTACCAAAATTTACTGTACAACCGCTTTAACCCTGCTGTGCGCACCTCGCCCTCAGCACTGGGGTGACATTAGCTGACTAATGGACAGAAATTGAGGGAGAAGAGAAACATTGGAATACTTAGTCAGTATCAGTGTGCAAAAGTGTACAAAAGTGTATTTGCTTTGGAAGAACAAATCGCCTCCAACGTTGGATGACCTACGTGTGTGGATGTTGCTGAATTATGTAAAACGATTAGAATTGTTTTTTTACATTTTAGAATGGGGTGCCTCGAGATTGTCTATAATTTTAAAGGGCGCCTCGACTGAAAAAACGTTGAGAAACGCTGCTGTAGCGTATTGCTTTGTTCAAAATAGTATCAACATCAGTGTTTCAATGCATAGCAGTATCTGTATTCCAATGTCGCGTACACACGACCGCTTTTCTCGACGAGAAAAACTGCATTTTTTTTTTTCGCCGAGAAAAACGATCGTCTGTGGGCTTTATGTCGTTTTTCTCGTTGAGAAAAACGGCATAAAAAACGACGAGAAAAATTAGAACATGTTCTAAATTTTCTCATAGTTTTTTCCAGCATTTTTTTCCGCGGCAGTTTTCCCATAGGGAGACACTGCCGCGGAGCCCACAGACGGTCGTTTTTCTCGTCAAGAGAAAAAATGACGGGAAAAACGACCGTGTGTAGGGAACCAAGTGGTTCCCTCGTTTTTCCTGTCATAATTCACGGCGGTTTTTTACCCGCCGTGAATAATGATCGTGTGTACGCGGCATTAGAGACTGCTCCTATATACACTCACTGGCAACTTTATTAGGTACACCTTGCTAGTACCGGGTTGGACTCCCTTTTGCCTTCAGAACTGCCTTCATTCTTTATGGCATAGATTCAACAAGGTGTTGAAAACATTCATCATATAACATTCATTCATTCAAATATTTATCATATTGACATAACATCACACAGTTGCTGCAGATTTGTCGGCTGCACATCCATGATCCATGGTCCACATCCCGTTCCACCACATCCCAAAGGTGCTCTATTGGGTTGAGATCTGGTGACTGTGGAGGCCATTGGAGTACAGTGAACTCATTGTCATGTTAAAATAACTAGTTTAAATGATTTGAACTTTGTGACACGGTGCATTATCCTGCTGGAAGGAGCCATCAGAAGATTGTAGGAGGAGTCAGGCTGCATAAAGCCTGCCCTCCGTTCCTCCTCCCCTGTTGACGTTGGCTCACGTGTTCCACCCACCCATTCCCTTCCTTTACTTTCACTTTCCATTTTAATTCATACTTTGGTATGCCCCCTTTTAGGCATACTGACCACGGCACACCCCAGGTCAATTCTATGTTTCTCCCTTTCCTAAACAATCCATAAGAAGACTCTGAGTACAAGTAAATATAATATACTTTCTTCTATTTACCAATGCTAAATGGATGGACATGGTCAGCAACAATACTCAGCTAGACCGTGGTGTTTAAACGATGCTCAATTGATTCTAAGGGGCACAATAAGATTTAGGTCTGGACTTTGACTGGGCCATTCTAACACATGATTATGCTTTGATCTAAACCATTCCATTGTAGCTCTGGCTGTATGTTTAGGGTCGTTGTCCTACTGGAAAGTGAACCTCCACCCCAGTCTCAAGTGTTTTGCAGACTAGAACAGGTTTTCTTCTAAGATTGCCCTGTATTTGGCTCCATCCATCTTCCCATCAACTTTGATCAGCTTCCCTGTCTCTGCTGAAGAAAAACATCCCCACAACATCCTGCTGCCACCACCATGTTTCACAGTTGGGGTGGTGTGTTCAGGGTGATGTGCAGTGTTAGTTTTCCGCCACACATAGCATTTTGCTTTTCAGCCAAAAAAGTACAATCAGCACCTTCTTCCACATGATTGCTGTGTCCTCCACATGGCTTCTTGCAAACTGCAAACTGGACTTCTTATGGCTTTCTTTTAACAATGGCTTTCTTCTTGCCACTCTTCCATAAAGACCAGATTTGGAATCAGAGTAAAGGGGGCTGAATACAAATGCACACCACACTTTTCAGATATTTATTTGTAAAAAAAATAAAACCATTTATCATTTTCCTTCCACTTCACAATTATGTGCCACTTTGTGTTGGTCAATCACATAAAATCTCAATAAAATACATTTACGTTTTTGGTTGTAACATGACAAAATGTGGAAAATTTCAAGGGGTATGAATACTTTTTCAAGGCGTTGTATGTCTTTGTAGTACAGTCTCACATACAGTACTACCCGTCTTATAGGCTTTGTTACAATACATCTCTCTGTAGTACTGTTACAGACTAATACAATATCCATTTGGCACCCAGAGACTGCTGTTTCTACAAATCCTCTTGTGATGTAATGGATCTGAGAGCGCCAGCGGGCTGTTACTGAAGACTAATTCTAGTTAACAGCCTCACAATCAATACCAGATTAGTAAACCAAAATAGTGAGCTGTCGGGGAAGTGATTCGCTCTTTTCCTAGGCTTCAGAGTATCTGCATTTAAAGTCACTTTAACAAACAAAAACAGGATGGAGTGTTGGTCGATAAGCGCCCTGGCTGAGTATCGTCTCATCCTCATTGCAGTTCACGTAAGCCTCTAATGAGGTGTCTAATCAGGGTGTTTGTAGACAGAACGTTCCCCTTGAACTGAGAAATACTTAGTTATTATTATTATTATTAGAATGCGAACTCCATGTACAATAACCATGCCAGAATACAATCTTATTAAAGGAAGATGCCAGCCTGATACTGTGAAGCGGGGACACGATTCTGCGATCAGTGCTAATCACAATTATAGCTACTTTATGAATGCACAGGCTCCCAGAATATCATTGCACCAAATAGAAAACGTTAGAAATTTGGTGTCACTTGTCTACAGCTAACATGTTCAGTAGATTCCCTCTGCGCAATATTAACATTTGCAACTGAGCACAGTGACACTTTGAAAGCCTGTAAAGACATTGTAGCACTCCGGGGTTTAGTCAGGGAGCTCCTCGCAAATTGACTTGCCAAGAGTAGTTATCTTGGTCGATTGATAGAGATCTATTGATTTCTCCCTAAGCTTGGCCTTGTTGCACTTTCCTCTTCTGCCACTAGGTGGCGGGGTACTCGGTGGTACTAGATATGAGAAGGGCAACCCAAAGTCAGGTTATGAGTATATGGGGTATCTCAGCCAATGGGCAGGGGTTTTCTTAAATCCCTCGGCCTGCTGGGAGAACCTATATATTTGGGTGAGGTCAGGTGATTTGTGTTCTGTGCCACCTGGACGGCTGTGTGTTGTATGCCAGGCCAGAGAATTGGGCCTATCCCGGGGGCATCTGGCTGCCAGGCTGTGTAAGGGCCTATCCAGAAGTAAGAGGGCAGCGCAGGGTTGAGACTGCGACTTGCAGTACAACCAAAAGTGACGGTTCTGTCGGCCGGAGCACCTGTCAAGTGGTCGGAGGTAGAAGGGAAGCTGTCACCACAAAGGGGCCAACCACCTTTATCAGGGACCACAATGAGTAACTGAAGCAAGTACCGGAACCATATTCCCATTGAACGGGTACGGTGCAGAATCTGGAAACTTCAGATGGTGATCAAGTCAGGGACCCAACCCGCGGAGGAGACGCTTGCAGAGCAGCCTTGTGAGTCAAGCCAGGGACCTTGCTGGAGCCTTTCCCTGCACGACTGTCCTATTGAAGTCTCGGAATCTGCCAATTAAATCTATAATTACTTAAGGGTGTCCTGGCCATAACCCTCTTTCCCAAAAAAATACAAAAAGGTCTGTCAAAAGAATAAAACCTCTTTTACATCAAAAGAAGTGTCTGGCGCCCAATGACCTTTACCATCTTTGCACCCACTATGCCTCACAACCCACTACATATTGAAGGATGTTAGCTATCTTTGGCTTTGGAGGTCCTCATTAGACTGGACAAGGCCGGAGACCTTGCTACAACATAATAAAAAAGAGACATAATAAACACTATCTGTAAAGCTGATTCTTTTTTGTCCCACACCGTACAAAATATAAAAAAAAAAAAGCATTACTCTAAGCTCAACTCTAGGCAAGACACAACTTATTGCAGCTCTGTATTCATTATAAGATTGTACAGTACATAGAGCTCAAACAGTGGGAGAGGAAGAAGCAGCACAAAGAGCCAATCAGTTGTCCTGCTGTGCTCATGTGCCAACAAAAAAATATGATGATAGGAAGAATGACAAAGAATTAAGCTTATCAGTCTTTTGTTTCTTCAGTCACTGTCCAATCACAGGCTGTGGTGGGGACAAGACGTGTAAGGCCGGCCATACACAATGCTAATTTATTTTCCGCAACCACGAGTTGCAGGAAAGAAATTTGCACAATTCCCCCATCAGCACAGACAGCGATGACTGGGGAATCAGCAATTGTCTTCTCCCGGCAGGGATGGGGGCAGGAGGGAGAAGCCATCCCTGCTGGGAGAAGACAGCGATTAGTGCTAGCGGCTATAGTAGCCGCTAGCAATGATCGCAAGAGAATCCAACAGGCCGTCAGTACCCAAGTTGATTGATCGATCCACTTGGTACATTCAGCCTGCCCATTAACGGTTTGAATCTCGTCCGGTTCCTGCTGAACCGGCCAAGATTCAAACTGTGTATGGCCGGCCTGAAGCCTAGTACACACGGCCGAGAATCTCGTCGCAAAAAAAAGTTGCTTTTCTCGACGGGTTTCTTGTCAAGCTTTCCTTGCATACACACTGTCAATCCAAAATCTCGTAGTTGTAAAGCGTGGTCACGTACAACACATACGATGGCAGTATAAAGGGGAAGTTCTATTCCAATGGCGCCACACCTTGGGCTGCTTTTGCTGATCTCGTGTTAGTAAAAGTTTAGTGAGAGACGATTCGCGATTTTCAGTCTTCGTGCTTTCAGTTCGTTAAAGCGTGACGAATGTGCCATCTCCATTAGGAACGCTAGTTTTACAAGAAGGTGCGCTCCCGTCTCATACTTGATTCTGACCATGCGCGTTTTTTGAAGACTCGGAAAAGCATACAGTGGGGATCGAAAATTTGGGCACCCCAGGTAAAAATGTGTATTAATGTGCATAACGAAGCCAAGGAAAGATGGAAAAATCTCCAAATGGCATCAAATTACAGATTAGACATTCTTATAATATGTCAAAAAAGTTAGATTTTAATTCCATCATTTACACTTTCAAAATTACAGAAAATAAAAAAATGGCGTCTGCAAAAGTTTGGGCACCCTGCAGAGTTAATATCTTGTACTGCCCCCTTTGGCAAGTATCACAGCGTGTAAACGCTTTTTGTAGCCAGCCAAGAGTCTTTCAATTCTTGTTTGAGGTATCTTTGCCCATTCTTCCTTACAAAAGTCTTCCAGTTATTTGAGATTTCTGGGCTGTCTGTCACGCACTGCTCTTTTAACCACTTAACTACCGCCCACTGTAAATATACGTCGGCAGAATGGCACCGACAGGCAGAATCACGTACATATACGTGATTGCCTTTGTATAGTTGGGGGGTCCGATCGGACCCCCCTTCTTTACAGTGGGTGGTCGTTTTACCTTCGGGAGCGATCCGGCATGAGGGGACGGCCGTTCGATTCCGGCCACCCCCTCTCGATCGCTCCCGGCGAATGAGAGAGCTTCCCCTGCCTGCCAGGCAGGAGGAAGTGATGTCATCTCTCCTGCGGCGCTCACATATACCTAGCGCCGTACAGGAGAAGATGCCAGGTTAGTGCACACAACACTACACTGACACTAGGACACATAGGCACATAAATCGCCCCCCAGGCCCCCCCAGACACCCCCAGATCACCCCCAGATCACCCCCCAGCCCCCAGTCACAGTGTCACTGATTGCAGTGACCATTTATTTAGTGATCACTGCAATCAGTGACATTTGTGACTGTAAAAGTGTCACTACATTTAGTTTTAGGTCCAGTGTAGCCCCCTAACCCCCCCTAATAAAGGTTTAACCCCCTGATCACCCCCCAGATAACCCTTTCACCCCCTAGCACCGCCGTCGCTAAGCAATCATTTTTCTGATCGATGTCTTAGCGTCGGTGATGCTGATCGGTAGCCAGTATTTTTTTTTAGGTTCGCCGCAGGTTTTTATAGCGTCGGGTACCCCCATATATTACCTAATAAAGGTTTAACCCCCTTGATCGCCCCCCAGGTAACCCTTTCACCCCCTATCACCACTGTCACTAAGCGATAATTTTTCTGATCGATGTCTTAGCGTCGGCGATGCTGATCGGTAGCCAGTAATTTTTTTTAGGTTCGCCGCAGGTTTTTATAGCGTCGGGTACCCCCATATATTACCTAATAAAGGTTTAACCCCCTTGATCACCCCCCAGGTAACCCTTTCACCCCCTAGCACCGCCGTCGCTATGCGATCATTTTTCTGATCGATGTCTTAGCGTCGGTGATGCTGATCGGTAGCCAGTCATTTTTTTTAGGTTCGCCGCAGGTTTTTATAGCGTCAGGTACCCCCATATATTATCTAATAAAGGTTTAACCCCCTGATCGCCCCCCAGGTAACCCTTTCACCCCCTATCACCACTGTCGCTAAGCGATCGTTTTTATGATCGTTGTCTTAGTGTCGGTGATGCCGATAGGTAGCCAGTAATTTTTTTTAGGTTCGCCGCAGGTTTTTATAGCGTCGGGTACCCCCATATATTACCTAATAAAGGTTTAACCCCCTTGATCACCCCCCAGGTAACCCTTTCACCCCCTAGCACCGCCGTCGCTATGCGATCATTTTTCTGATCGATGTCTTAGCGTCGGTGATGCTGATCGGTAGCCAGTATTTTTTTTTAGGTTCGCCGCAGGTTTTTATAGCGTCGGGTACCCCCATATATTACCTAATAAAGGTTTAACCCCCTTGATCGCCCCCCAGGTAACCCTTTCACCCCCTATCACCACTGTCACTAAGCGATAATTTTTCTGATCGATGTCTTAGCGTCGGCGATGCTGATCGGTAGCCAGTCATTTTTTTTAGGTTCGCCGCAGGTTTTTATAGCGTCGGGTACCCCCATATATTACCTAATAAAGGTTTAACCCCCTTGATCACCCCCCAGGTAACCCTTTCACCCCCTAGCACCGCCGTCGCTATGCGATCATTTTTCTGATCGATGTCTTAGCGTCGGTGATGCTGATCGGTAGCCAGTAATTTTTTTTAGGTTCGCCGCAGGTTTTTATAGCGTCAGGTACCCCCATATATTATCTAATAAAGGTTTAACCCCCTGATCGCCCCCCAGGTAACCCTTTCACCCCCTATCACCACTGTCGCTAAGCGATCGTTTTTATGATCGTTGTCTTAGTGTCGGTGATGCCGATAGGTAGCCAGTAATTTTTTTTTAGGTTCGCCGTCAGGTTTTTATATAGCGTCAGGTATCCCCATATATTACCTAATAAAGGTTTTAACCCCCTAATTGCCCCTAGTTAACCCTTTCACCAGTGATCATCATATAAGTGTTACGGGTGACGCTGGTTAGTTAGTTTGCTTTTTATAGTGTCAGGGAACCCGCCGTATATAACCCAATAAAGGTTTAACCCCCTGATCGCCCGGCGGGTGATATCAATTAGGTTTTAGCGTCAGAGAGGGTCTGCGTCACACCCCAGGCAGCGTCAGGTTAGTGCCAGTAGCGCTAACACCCACGCGTGAAGCATACACCCCCCTTAGTGGTATAGTATCTGATCAGCTCAATATCTGATCTGATCAGATCTATACTAGCGTCCCCAGCAGTTTAGGGTTCCCAAAAACGCAGTGTTAGCGGGATCAGCCCAGATACCTGCTGGCACCTGCGTTTTGCCCCTCCGTCCAGCCCAGGCCACCCAATTGCAGTATCGATCGATCACTGTCACTTGCAAAACACAACACACATAACTGCAGCGTTCGCAGAGACAGGCCTGATCCCTGCGACTCCAGTGCTGTAGGAGGTGATTTCACCACCACAGTTACAAAAAAAAAGCATATATGCCGAAGCATTGGGGCAGCAGGAGCGGAGGAGCGATTTTGCTCCTAATGCCGCGTACATACGGTCGAAATTCCGACGGAGGCTTGCCCGTGGAAAAGTCTGACCATGTGTACGCGGCATAACTTTTGCGAGAAGATGCCCCCATGCTTCGGCATATATAAATGGTGCATGTATGCCCATCATTAGAAGTGGGTGGATGAAGGGCGGTATTCTAATGGTGGGCATACCCACCGATCAATCTTTTTTTTTCGTTCAGCCAACAGGCTGCATGAAAAAAAAGATTACAATACATGTCCAACAAGGACCAGCAACGTACTGGTATGTTGCTGGACTTTGAATGTTTATACCAGAATGATGCCTGCGGGTTTAGGTATCATCTTGGTATCATTCTTTTCAGCCAGCGGCCGGCTTTCATGTAAAAGCAATCCTAGTGGCTAATTAGCCTCTGGACTGCTTTTACAAGCAGTGGGAGGGAATGTCCCCCCCCCCCCGGATATAAAAAGCGCCATTGGGAAATTGGGAAAGCATTTTATCACACCGATCTTGGTGTGGTCAGATGCTTTGAGGGCAGAGGAAAGATCTAGGGTCCAATAGACCCCTTTTTTTTCAAAAAAGAGTACCTGTCATTACCTATTGCTGTCATAGGGGATATTTACATTCCCTGAGATAACAATAAAAGTGATAAAAAAAAAAATATGGAAGCAACAGTTTAAAAATAAAATAAAAAAGCAAAATTAATAATAAAAAAAAAAAAAAAAAAAAAAAAGCACCCCTGTCCTGCCCTGCTCTTGCCCAATGGCGAACGCAAGCGTCGGTCTGGCGTCATATGTAAACAGCAATTGCACCATGCATGTGAGGTATCACCGTGAAGGTCAGATCGAGGGCAGTAATTTTAGCAGTAGACCTCCTCTGTAAATCTAACGGGGTAACCTGTAAAGGCTTTTAAAAATGTATGTAGTTTGTCGCCAATGCGCGTTTGTGCGAAATTTTAAAGCATGTCATGTTTGATATCTATGTACTCGGCCTAAGATCATCTTTTTTATTTCATCAAACATTTGGGCAATATAGTGTGTTTTAGTGCATTAAAATTAAAAAAAGTGTATTTTTTCCCCAAAAAATGCGTTTGAAAAATCGCTGCGCAAATACTGTGTAGAAAAAAAAAATGCAACACCCACCATTTTATTCTGTAGGGCCTTTGCTTTAAAAATATATATAATGTTTGGGGGTTCAACATAATTTTCTTGCAAAAAAAAAATATGTTTTCATGTAAACAAAAAGTGTCAAAAAGGGCTTTGTCTTCAAGTGGTTAGAAGAGTGGATGTAAGCTTCCTAATGTTGTGTATAAAATGCCAGAACAGTGCAAAACCCCCCCAAATGACCCCATTTTGGAAAGTAGACACCCCAAGCTATATACTGAGAGGCATGTCGAGTCCATGGAATATTTTATATGTTGACACAAGTTGCAGAAAAAATACAATTTTTTTTTTTTTTTTGCACAAAGTTGTCACTAAATGATATATTGCTCAAACATGCCATGGGCATATGTGGAATTACACCCCAAAATACATTCTGTTGCTTCTCCTGAGTACGGCGATACCACATGTGTGAGACTTTTTGGGAGCCTAGCCGCGTACGGGACCCCAAAAACCAATCACCGCCTTCAGGCTTTCTAAGGGTGTAAATTTTTGATTTCACTTCTCACTGCCTATCACAGTTTCGGAGGCCATGGAATGCCCAGATGGCACAAACCCCCCCCCAAATGTCCCCATTTTGGAAAGTAGACACCCCAAGCTATTTTCTAAGAGGTATTGTGAGTATTTTGCAGATCTCGCTTTTTGTCACAAAGTTTTGAAAATTGAAAAAAAAAAAGAAAAAAAAAAAAATGTTCTTTCTTCATTTTCAAAAACAAATGAGAGCTGTAAAATACTCACCATGCCTCTCAGCAAACAGCTTGGGGTGTCTACTTTCCAAAATGGGGTCATTTGGGGGGGTTTTGTGCTATTTTGGCATTTTATGGCCTTCAAAACTGTGATAGGTAGTGAGGAGTGAAATCAAAAATTTGCGCCCTTAGAAATCCTGAAGGCGGTGATTGGATTCCGGGGTCCCGTACGTGGCTAGGCTCCTAAAAAGTCCCACACATGTGGTATCCCCGTACTCAGGAGAAGCAGCAGAATGTATTTTGGGGTGCAATTCCACATATAACCATGGCATGTGTGAGCAATATATTATTTAGTGACAACTTTTTGTAATTTTTTTTTTTTTTTGTCATTATTCAATCACTTGGGACAAAAAAAAAATATTCAATGGGCTCAACATGCCTCTCAGCAATTTCCTTGGGGTGTCTACTTTCTAAAATGGGGTCATTTGGGGGGGTTTTGTACTGCCCTGCCATTTTAGCACCTCAAGAAATGAGATAGGCAGTCATAAATTAAAAGCTGTGTAAATTCCAGAAAATGTACCCTTGTTTGTAAACGCTATAACTTTTGCGCAAACCAATAAATATACGCTTATTGACATTTTTTTTACTAAAGACATGTGGCTGAATACATTTTGGCCTAAATGTATGACTAAAATTGAGTTTATTCGATTTTTCTTATAACAAAAAGTAGAAAATATCATTTTTTTTCAAAATTTTCGGTCTTTTTCCGTTTATATCGCAAAAAATAAAAATCGCAGAGGCAATCAAATACCATTAAAAGAAAGCTCTATTTGTGGGAAGAAAAGGACGCAAATTTCGTTTGGGTACAACATTGCATGTCCGCACAATTTACAGTTAAAGCAGCGCAGTGCAAAATTCGGAATTCACCTCTGGTCCTTTAGCTACCAAATGGTCCGGGGCTTAAGTGGTTAAGGTCTATCCATAGGTTTTCAATAATGTTGAGGTCAGGAGATTGTGAAGGCCATGGCAAAACCTTCAGTTTACGCCTCTTGATGTAATCCCCCGTGATTTTTGAGGTGTGTTTAGGATCATTATCCATTTGTAGGAGCCATCCTGTGTTCCGGGGTCACGTGGGGCATAATGACGTCAGCGGGTAGCACCGCCCTACATGCCATACATGTTTCGTCTTACGTGACGTCTTCCTGGGGCACAGCGACGCGCTGAGCCATCACCTGTATATCACAGAAAGACAACCAGACCTCATTTTAGTCCGGGCGCCATATTAAATTGAAATTAAAGGTAAAATGTTTGTTTTGGTGGCATAAGTCTGACCACTAGAGTACAGGCAGGCTATGTTCCCAAATAGAATGCAAAGAAGCAAACTCCCCACGCTGGGATGTATGAGCTTTCATGCCTGGTGTGGTTAGTTTTAAATAGGAAAGCAGGGAGACTGGCAGGATCACCAGGTATTTGACACAAAAAAAGAAATGCAAAGAGAACAGCATACTGTTTGCCACACGTAACATAGTAATACAGACAGACACATTACAGAAAAGTGAAGTTTTGGTGTAACACACACACTTTGACTAAATCAGATAAATCTGCCAGACAGTGCTGTGCTATGTGGCAAAGTTTTGTAAATCTCAGGACTGGACGGACAGAAATACAATTCTTTTGGCAGGTGAGGTAACTCCCTCATATGCATTTCATGTGTGTATTTAGCGGTTTGCCTGGGGTTCGGATTATATCTGCACAAAAGCACTGTGAAAATCCTGATAAATTTGGATGCAATGGATCAGATAATAAGTAGCTGCATGTCTTTAGTTGCAATGTATACTGCTTAGCAATGGAGGGTTGGATGCCTCCCTTCCAAAGTATATGTTCACAATACAACACGTTCCATTTAAAATATTGTCCATTTTTTTTTTTCCTATGCGCTTATACTATCAGGCGACAAAGCTAATCTTCCTGCATGCGTAGCTGAGAGCACAGACAGGTGGGTAACAAGCAATTTGACATCTTTGTGCTTTACAGCTCCCTCCAGCCTTTTAGTGGTTGGAAGCCAAAAGATTCCACAAGTGCTGGCATGGCACTCGCTAAACATTGCAAGGAACGGAGCCAGGGCTGCTCACAGAGGACAGCGGCTTGCAGATTCCTTGTGTGTCTCAAAGATAAAGATGTTTCTGGGTTAAGGCCTACTCTACGCACACGTGCGTAACTTGTAAATAAACAATAAGCAGATTATGCTGGGCCTTGTAGTTCCTCCCCAGGTGGAACTCAAAAGCTACACATAAAAAACGCGTCATTACTGGTTACAAAATCTTATCCCAACAGATATTCTCAGGTATACAGATAGCCACTATATAGCCACTAATACAAAAAGAAAGACACCTTCTCCCCCCTCTTAAGCTGGCCCTATGCTGATGGAAATTCAGCTGGTTCTGCAAGGACCGCACAAATTTTGAGCAATGTGTGGCCATCCCTGCTTTATAGATATCAATAGGTTTGATCAACATTAGCCGATATAGACATACAGTAGGTGCCGCCGATTTTGTGTCAATCTCGTCGCCTCTTCTAGTGGCGAGATTGACACCCTACGAGCCCTGTCGCGAGAGCCAGTGCCGAGCTGTCTCATCATCGGGAAAGGAGAAATTTTGTTTTTCCTTTCGCAATGAGCGACACGCATTGCTGACATTCAGGCCGGTGGAAGGAGATCCGACGTGGATTCCCGCCAATACCAGGCACTGTGTTTGGTATGAATCCTGAGCGGGAACTCCACGCCAAATTTTAAATAAAAAACCGGCATGGGTCCCCCCTCCAGGAGCATACCAGGCCCTTCGGTCTGGTATGGATTTTAAGGGGAACCCCCTAAGCCGAAAAAATGGCGTGGGGGTCCCCCTCAAAATCCAAACCAGACCCTTATCCGAGCACGCAACCTGGCAGACCGCAGGAAAAGAGCGGCCCCCCTCCCTCCTGAACCGTACCAGGCCACATGCCCTCAACATGGGGGTTTGGTGCTTTGGGGCAAGGGGGCGACCTGCGGCCCCCCCACCCCAAAGCACCCTGTCCCCATGTTGATGGGGACAAGGGCCTCTTCCCGACAACCCTGGCCGTTGGTTGTCGGGGTCTGCGGGCGGGGGCTGATCGGAATCAGGGAGCCCCCTTTAATAAGGGGGCCCCCAGATCCCGGGGCCCCCACCCTATGTGAATGAGTATGGGGTACATCGTACCCCTACCCATTCACCTGGTGGAAAAAAATGTCAATAAAAAAACACACGAAACACACTTCGAATCATTTTAATTTGTTTAACACCATTTTGGATGTGAATAAACTTGCCCGGACCCTCACTCTACAGAAACATTCCTTTACCATCTAGCAGGAAAATACATCATCTTCCTCCACAGACAACACGTCAATGGGTGAGTCCGTTCCATTTTCTTGTACTTTTCCCGATGTATGTGCATTAATAGATTTGACAGACCTTGCCATAGAATCAGATGTCAATTGTGCAACCTTGTCAAGTGACAATACCGGCTGTCGCCCTGTTTCCTTCAAGACTAGATCAGATTTTTACCCCATTAATTCCAGGGGTAAAGATATGGATCTATATCAGAAATTAGTTGAAAGAGTCTTGTCACTTCTGGCCAAATGTTCGTTGAATAAAAGCAAGGAAAATTTGTCTGTAGAAGAAAAAACCTCACTTGAAAAGCTGCATAAAAACCCTTCTATAGTGATAAAGAATGCAGATAAAGGTGGAGTTGTGGTGATTATGGATGCCAGCACATATAAACAAGAAGCTTTGAGACAGTTGTCAGATTCCAAGACTTACTTTAAACTTAAAGGCGACCCCACTGATCCCTTCAAGAAAGAACTTTCTTCCCTGTTAGACAGAGCGGTTGCCATAGGCATTTTCACGGACAAGGACAAAGAGACTCTAATACCTATGTTTCCTGTTATGCCCATTTTTCATCACCTCCCCAAACTACACAAGGGCCTTTCACCGTTAACGGGCAGACCTATTGTCGCAGGAATAGACTCTTTGAATGAACGTTTGGGACAATGGGTGGACGAACAGCTACAACCATTGGTTTTGGATCTGCCGGGTCACATCCGTGACACTAATCACTTACTTACCAATTTAAAAGATATAACATGGCAAGACAATTACCAGTGGATTTCTTGTGATGTCTCTAATCTATATTCTTCTATACCACATATTCTGGGATTACAAGCCGTATCTTTCTTTTTACAGCTATCAGGACGTTTTTCTCCTACATTGCAGGAATTCATTATTATGTGTTTGGAATATCTTTTAACTCACAATTTTTTTATGTTTGATGGGGAGTACTACCTCCAAAAATGCGGGGCCTCTATGGGCGCCAAATTCTCGCCGTCTCTAGCAAATCTCTATATGGGATGGTGGGAGAGGCTCCGCATTTTTGGACCTGGTAGTCCCCGTCGGAAGGATACCATATTTTTCTGCAGGTATATAGACGACCTCTTGTTCATTGTTAACAACCCTTGCGAAGATCTCCAATCATGGTTAGCATACATGAATGACAACTCACTCAATCTACATTTCACGGGTATTTTAGATACAAAAACTATAGATTTCTTGGACATAAGGCTCACCAGTGAAAACAACATGATCATTTCCAATCTATATAGGAAGCCTAGTGCAGGCAACACTCTTTTAAGGGCAGATTCGAGCCACCCAGGACACACAGTACAGAACATCCCAGTCGGACAATTTCTCAGACTCAGAAGGCTCTGTAGTAGAGACTCTGACTTTTAAATTGAAGCACAAGCTATGTCAGCTAGATTTGAGAGTAGGGGTTACCCTAAATCGGCTATCAACAGAGGATTGCAGATAGCAAAAGGTACCACGCGAGATATTTTGCTCTCAAAAAAATCCACCCATGTACATAAACGTGGCAGGGCAAAAAATCTGAGTGTAAATCAATATAACAACAGAAACAATAGGGTAGACAACTTTGTTCCTACCTTTTCTACCCCATACAGTATGGAATATCATAAAGTAAAACATATAGTTACAAAATACCTCCCGATTCTGTCACACGATCCAATATATGGTGAAATTCTTAAAAAAGGGATCCGTACAGTATCCAGGAGGGCACCTTCTCTAGGCAGTCTTTTGTCACCCAGCCTTTTTTCCACCAAAAATACCTCCGCAAATTGGCTTTCGTTCAAAGGCACTTTTAAATGTGGCGGTCATAATTGTGTTTACTGCCCATTTATACAGAGGGGTGACACTGTCACCTCTAAGTCTACAGGAAAAATCCACAAGCTGCACTCTTTCATTAATTGTAACACACGATATGTTGTTTATGTTATCACATGCAACTTGTGTTCAATCCAATATGTAGGCAGGACAACCAGGAGACTAAAAGATCGTTTATACGATCATCTCTATGATATCGACAAAAACCACACAACAAATGTAGCGCGACACTGGAATGTAGCTCATAACAAGGACACTTCCAGTTTAGTTATACAAGGCCTAGAGAAAATTGCAAGACCTTTGAGAGGAGGCGACAAGTTTAACCTCCTGTGCAGACAAGAAGTGCGGTGGATTTTTATTTTAAATACCAGACGACCTTCAGGATTGAATTTTGAGTGGGACATTTCCCACTTTTATTAACTCATTAATCTATCATATTCTGGTCCTCTCCCTTCTTTTTTTTTTTTTTCCACCGCACTCGCTGTCTGCTGCAGCCACCTTTTTCATCTAAGGTGTTTATTCTTGCATACAAGACTCATTGTGCATTTTATAGTTTACAGCATTTAAATGCCATACCATTTTCATATACTTATGACATTATGCACATGACAGTCATATAGATTGTGGTCATGGCATTTTTATCCTGTTACTTTGTTGTCTTGGAGCTCACTGCATCACTCGATTGGAGTGATGAGGCCCATGTGTGGATTTTTTTCCGCACCTGGACTCCACCTTTGAATCCATGCCCTGCTCAAGAAACTCTCATTCAATCAAGTACAAAATTGAACTATATTAAAATTGAGAATTAAAATATTGGTACCAATTAATTGATTTATTAACACAGGACACTACCCTTGCTTAAGTTTCTCTTTCTCTTTTTGTTGTTTTCCATTTTTTGCTTTATCCTCATATACAGTGGAATCTTTTCTTCTCTTTTTTTCTTGTTTTTCCAACATGGCTTTGGTTATAGCTGATTCAGCTATTGAACACACACAATATTGTATATATATTTTTGACACATTTTGCCACCGGATAGGCATGTTATAAACTAAAAAAGTTCATATATACAGTATTTGTGTGCGTGTTCAAATCCAAAATAATAAACAATAATGAAAAACAAATAAAAAAGACACAATAAAACATAAAAATAAAAACAAAATTAAATGAGAATTAAATAATTTAATCAAACTTGAATTTCATTAAATAGAACAAGTAAATGATAACTTGCACATATATATAAAATAATATATGCGTGTGTTTCGATTCAATCATATATATGTATGTACATTGCTAGTAGGGTTCGCCTCCATATTCATCCATTACATCTGCATGCCTTTTTGGAGGTTAGTATAATTTATGTCTTATAGTATCAATACCAGACACATATATTGATCAACACATATATTTTAATAATCTTTTCCCTCCTCAAATAGATATGCAGAATGATTACATAGGATGAATACGTTTTATCTATAGTTTAATAACAATTACACACATATTTTTAACATACATCTCAACAACATTAACTCATTGTGGTTTTATGTTTAGTATTTAGTTGCATTAATTTTAGTTTTTGGAACATCTAGGTTTTTGTACACAAAAAGAATCATTATTATTATTATTGTTTTCATCTTTTGCATTTTTTATTATTTTAGATATTTACATTCATATTTATATCTATTTGATTTATCATGCATTCAATGCCAATATTAAGATTCATGTACAGCTCACCTCTTTTTAGTTCCGACCAGTTTCTACTATTTTCAACTTACACTATTCATGCATTTTGAGGGCCTTGTTGTGTTTTGTTTTGTTTTGTTTTGCTCTTCATTCTATTACAGCATCCTTATTTTGGATGCACCATACACGTGTTATACACAGTCGTTCACGTTATAGATAAAACAAATGTTTTCAAAGCATCTTTTTTGATTTGGAATTTTTACTCCTTTTTCACTTAGTTTGCATATATCTTTATGCACTCTACACATATATGTAAGATCTTACGTGCCAATTCTCATTAATGGTTTTGGCATCTAACAGGTGCTTCACAAACACGGAGTGTAATAGACCTAAATTAGTGCCTAATATTCTATCACTGTGTTCAACAGCTCTCATTGGTTGAGAGGTTTTTCAGATCACTTTATATACACAGTTTTGGTCATTTACACTTTAGCTATGAGTAAGCATCACACCCTGATGTGAAACGCGTTAGCTGTCACCCTGCATGTCCCTTCACTTTTGATTGTTTTTGGATGGATTGTTTATTTATTTCTTTTTTGAATTCTTTTTTTATTTTTTTGGCATTTTAATTTTTCTTCATTAAATAATACGTTTAACCAGAGTGCGGCAGTCCAGATTACTTCTTCTCCTCAAGCAATAAAAAAACACACACAGGTTTTTAAAGTAATTACACAGCTCCGGGGGTCTTCTTCCGACTCCGGGGCTCTCTTCCGACTTCGGGGGTCTCCGGTGTCGTCTCCGCGCTCTCCGGTTCTTCTCTCGCTCTCCGGTTCTTTCTTCCTTCTGCCGGGCCTCCGCTATCTTTTTCCAGCTCTTTTGCTAGCGGAGAGGTCCGGTCTTCCTCGTCGTCTAGTCCGGCTCTCCGGTTCTTTCTTCCTTCTGCCGGGCCTCCGCTATCTTCTTCCAGCTCTTTTGCTAGCGGAGATGCCCAGTCTTCCCCGTCGTCTCGTCCCGCTCTCCGTTGTCCTTCTGCCGGCCCCTCCACTATCTTCTTCCAGCTCTTTTGCTAGTGGAGGGGCCCGGTCTTCCCGTCGCCGTCTTCTTCCCTCTTCTCCTCCTCGATGTTCACTCGTCGATTCCTCCCGCTGTAATGCTGGGTGTTCGGTCCAACGATTTATATAGGCTTCTCATGACGTCACAGTCACATGCTCCAATAACGTCACAGTCACATGCTCCGGGGCCACCCGGAGCATGTGACTGACGTCATGAGAAGCCTATATAAATCGTTGTGGACCGAACACCCAGCATTACAGCGGGAGGAATCGACGAGTGGACATCAAGGAGGAGAAGAGGGAAGAAGACGCCGACGGCGACGGGAAGACCGGGCCCCTCCACTAGCAAAAAAGCTGGAAGAAGATAGTGGAGGGGCCGGCAGAAGGACAACGGAGAGCCCGACGAGACGACGGGGAAGACCGGGCCTCTCCGCTAGCAAAAGAGCTGGAAGAAGATAGCGGAGGCCCGGCAGAAGGAAAAAAGCACCGGAGAGCAGAAGAAGACCCCCAAAGTCGGAAGAAGAGACCCCCGGAGTCGGAAGAGACCCCCAGAGCTGTGTAATAAATTACTTTAAAAACCTTTTTTTTTTATTGACATTTTTTTTCCACCAGGTGAATGGGTAGGGGTACGATGTACCCCATACTCATTCACATAGGGTGGGGGCCAGCATCTGGGGGCCCCCTTATTAAAGGGGGCTCCCGGATTCCGATCAGCCCCCGCCTGCAGACCCCGACAACCAATGGCCAGGGTTGTCGGGAAGAGGCCCTTGTCCCCATCAACATGGGGACAGGGTGCTTTGGGGTGGGGGGGCCGCAGGTCGCCCCCCTGCCTCAAAGCACCAAACCTCCCATGTTGAGGGCATGCGGCCTGGTACGGTTTAGGAGGGAGGGGGGCCGCTCTCTCGCCCCCCCCCTCTTTTCCTGCGGCCTGCCAGGTTGCGTGCTCGGATAAGGGTCTGGTTTGGATTTTGAGGGGGACATCGGATCGCTGCGGGACACTGGATTTCAACGCTGGAATGTTTTTTTTTAATAAAGGACTTTTCCAAGGTGTCTGTTTTTTTTTAACATTTTTTTACACTTTCTTCGTGAAATGGTAGGGGTACAATGTACCCCTTACCAATTCACATGGGGGGGGTGGGATCTGGGAGTCCCCTTTGTTAAAGGGGTCATCTAGATTCCGATAAGCCCCCCGCCCACAGACCCCCACAACCACCGGGCAAGGGTTGTGGGGATGAGGCCCTTGTCCCCATCAACATGGGGACATCCTCCCCATGTTGAGGTCATGTGGCCTGGTACGGTTCAGGAGGGGGGGCGCTCTCGTCCCCCCCTCTTTTCCTGCGGCCTGCCAGGTTGCATGCTCAGATAAAGGATCTGGTATGGATTTTTGGGGGAACTCCACGCATTTTTTTTTTAATTTGCGTCAGGGTTCCCCTTAATATCCATACCAGACCTGAAGGGCCTGGTAATTGAATTTGGGGGGACCCCCACGCTTTTTTTTTTTATCAATGACTTTTCTATGTATTGCCGGGAGCTGACAATTCATTATAGCCGCGAGTGAGTTTTAAATTACTTTTTTTCCTTCAGAAATGACACTTTGTGCAGGGACAGTTCTAAGCACGGGAAACAAGCGCGACTTTACATGCATACTATACACACACCCTAGGTACGAAATTTTAAGGAATAGTTCACTTTTATGGTTTCACTTTAAGCATTATTAAAATCACTGCTCCAGAAAAAACTGCAGTTTTAAAAACTTTTTTTTGCATTGATACATGTCCCCTGGGGCAGGACCCGGGTCCCCAAACACTTTTTAGGACAATAACTTGCATATTAGCCTTTATAATTAGCACTTTTGATTTTGAACGTTCGAGTCCATTGCGTTTAATAGGGTTCTAAAGTTCACGCGAACATTCTGGCTGTTCGCAGGTTCTGGTGCGAACTGAACAGGGGGGTGTTCAGCTCATCCCTAGCCTGGTATGCTCCTGGAGGGGGAACCCATGCCGGTTTTTTATTTAAAATTTGGCGTGGAGTTCCCGCTCAGGATTCATACCAAACACAGTGCCTGGTATTGGCGGGAATCCACGTCGGATCCCGTTCAATACAGTGCCACGTCTCCTTCTCGCTATTGCAGCGAGCGCGAGATGTCGCCACCCTGTCGGCACCCTTTCGCCAAAAATTTCCGCGATGGGATCGCAATGGATATACAGTGTCGGCGGCACCTACTGTATAGGTTCCCCAGTTGTGGGACTTTATAGGCACCTCAAACACATACCAGATAAATTGATAAAAACTGATATTTATTATAAATCATCAGCAAGAGACAAGAAACATGAAATATACATAATATGAGCAGCTGAAGATACACCAACTGAAACAACAAGATGATTATACAATCTGGTATCCTCAACCCAATGCGTTTCAGAGACTATGTGGCTCCTTCATCGGGGTACAAGAGGTAACCTTGTAGTCGTTCATTGGTGTATCAAAAAACAGTCTCAGAACTTTCTGCCTTTCCGCCCAACCTTGGAGGTAACATACAGTGGGGCAAAAAAGTATTTAGTCAGCCATCAATTGTGCAAGTTCTCCCACTTCAAAATATGAGAGAGGCCTGTAATTGTCATCATAGGTATACCTCAACTATGAGAGACAAAATGTGGAAACAAATCCAGACAATCACATTGTCTGATTTGGAAAGATTTTTTTTTGCAAATTATGGTGGAAAATAAGTATTTGGTCACCTACAAACAAGCAAGATTTCTGGCTCTCACAGACCTGTATCTTCTTCTTTAAGAGGCCCCTCTGTCCTCCACTCATTACCTGTATTAATGGCACCGGTTTTAACTTGTTATCAGTATAAAAGACACCTGTCCACAACCTCAAACAGTCACACTCCAAACTCCACTATGGTGAAGACCAAAGAGCTGTGGAAGGACACCAGAAACAAAATTGTAGACCTGCACCAGGCTGGGAAGACGGAATCTGCAATAGGCAAGCAGCTTGGTGTGAAGAAATCAACTGTGGGAGCAATAATTAGAAAATGGAAGACGTACAAGACCACTGATAATCTCCCTCGATCTGGGGCTCCACACAAGATCTCACCCCGTAGGGTCAAAATTATCACAAGAACGGTGGGCAAAAATCCCAGAACCACACAGGGGGAACTAGTGAATGACCTGCGGAGAGCTGGGACCAACGTAACAAAGGCTACCATCAGTAACACACTACGCCACCAGGGACTCAGATCCTGCAGTGCCAGACATGTCCCCCTGCTTAAAGGGGTTGCTCCACCGGAAAAAAAAAATTAAAAGCCAGCAGCTACAGCTACAGCAGCTGCTGGCTTTTAATATTTGGACACTTACCTGTCCTGGAGTCCAGCGACGTCCGCAGCAGAGGACGAGCGACCGCTCGTCGCTCTGCTGCTCCCTCCGCCATCCTCGCTGAGGGAACCAGGAAGTGAAGCCCTGCGGCTTCATGCCCGGTTCCCTACGGCGCATGCGCGAGTCGCGCTGCGCCGTTCTGATTGGTGCTCCTGTGTTCTGGGAGCCGAGTGTCTCCCAGAACACCAAGGGAAGTCTGCGGGAAGTGACGTAACTCCCGTAGATTCCCGGAGACAGGACTCCCGGATGTGGGTGAAAATACCTGTCTTAGACAGGTATCTTCACCCCCCTCCCCCCTGAAAGGTGTCAATTGTGACACCGGAGGGGGGGAGGGTTCCAAATAGCAAAAGTTGCTATTTAGGGTGGAGCTCCACTTTAAGCCAGTACATGTCCGGGTCCGTCTGAAGTTTGCTAGAGAGCATTTGGATGATCCAGAAGAGGATTGGGAGAATGTCATATGGTCAGATGAAACCAAAGTAGAACTGTTTGGTAGAAACACAACTCGTCATGTTTGGAGGAGAGAGAATGCTGAGTTGCAACCAAAGAACACCATACCTACTGTGAAGCATGGGGGTGGCAACATCATGCTCTGGGGCTGTTTCTCTGCAAAGGGAACAGGACGACTGATCCGTGTACATGAAAGAATGAATGGGGCCATGTATCGTGAGATTTTGAGTGCAAACCTCCTCCCATCAGCAAGGGCATTGAAGATGAAACGTGGCTGGGTCATTCAGCATGACAATGAGCCCAAACCAGCGCCGGCTCAAGACATGGTGCTGCCTGGGACCAAGAATGAAATGCTGCCCCCGCCCACCAAAAAAAAAAAACACGCCCCCCAATTTTTTTTAAAAAATATTTTTTTTAAAAAATATTTTTTTTTTCTCAGTTTAGGCCGATACGTATTTTTCTACATATTTTAGGTAAAAAAATATAAAAATAAGCGTATAATGATTGGTTTGCGCAAAAGTTATAGCACCTACAAAATAGGGGATGGAATTATGAATTTTTTTTTATTTTATTTTTTCTCCTAGTAATGGCGGTTATCTGCGATTTTTATTGTGATTGCGACATTATGGCGGACATATCGGACACTTTTGACACATTTTTGGGACCATTCACATTTATACAGCGAACAGTGCTATAAATATGCACTGATTACTGTATAAATGTGACTGGCAGGGAAGGGGTTAACACTAGGGGGCGAGGAAGGGGTTAAATATGTTCCCTATTAGTGATTCTTACTGTGCGGGGAGGTGACTGACTGGGGGGGGGTGACCGATGGTTGTCCATATGTACAAGGGACACACCATCGGTCCCCTCTCCCTGACAGGACATGGATCTGTGTGTGTGTTTACACACACAGATCCACGTCCCTGGCTCTGTGACAGCCGATCGCGGGTACCTGGCGGACATCGCGACCGCCAGGCACGCGCATCAGCACCCGCGTGACACGGCGGGCACAGATTTTCCCCGATGCGTGCCCGCAGCGGCGCGCATTGCGGAAGTAAACAGGAGGACGTCCATGGATGCCCTCCCGGCAATTGAGCGCCGCGCCCGCGCTGTAGACGTCTTGTCTATAGCGCGGGCGCTTAGTGTTTAAAAGAATAAAGTTTTGCTTTAAATTACAGGGAAAACATGGGTACAATACAAGGATCATCATCAGCCACATTAAAAATCCCACCTAACTCACCCTTTTTATCAGATAGGCAGAGAGGCAGCCCAGGCTCAGCTCACACGGTCACTGTCCAGGGCACAGCCACAGCAGAATTCCTCAGAGTTCCACACTGAATCCCATTCCCAACCCTCACGCAGGAGATGGAAGATGGATGAGGTGTGTGGTGGATGAGGTGTGTGGGCGGAGCAATATTGATTGGCGCGGAGGCTGAGCGCTGTAAATGCTGGGGCGGCCGCGGCCTCCTGACGTCACTGGTTGCTAGGCGACGGTCGGGACTCGGCAGACAGACAGTGCAGGAGAAAGCAGCCTTAGCAGCGGCACGCACCGCACAGGCACAGCGCACCGCGGCGCCGACCAGCATCCGCTCCGCTCCGCTCCCCTCTGTTCTCTGCCCTGACTGAATGTCACACTGACTCACGCTGATAAAAATATCTTGCCGGCCGGAATGCCGCCCCCTCCTAAATGCCGCCTGGTACCACGGTCCCATTGGGTCCCATGGTAGGGCCGGCCCTGGCCCAAACACACCGCCCGGGAAATGAAGGAGTGGCTTCGTAAGAAGCATTTCAAGGTTCTGGAGTGGCCTAGCCAGTCTCCAGATCTCAACCCCATAGAAAACCTTTGGAGGGAGTTGAAAGTCCTGGTTGCCCAGCGACAGCCCCAAAACATCACTGCTCTAGAGGAGATCTGCATGGAGGAATGGGCCAACATACCAGCAACAGTGTGTGACAACCTTGTGAAGACTTACAGAAAACGTTTGACCTCTGTCATTGCCAGCAAAGAATAAATAACTAAGTATTGAGATGAACTTTTGATATTGACCAAATACTTATTTTCCACCATAATTTGCAAAAAAAATTCTTTCCAAATCAGACAACGTTATTGTCTGGATTTGTTTCCACATTTTGTCTCTCATAGTTGAGGTATACCTATGATGACAATTACAGGCCTCTCTCATCTTTTTAAGTGGGAGAACTTGCACAATTGGTGGCTGACTAAATATCTTTTTACCCCACTGTATGTTGTACTGGATAGAAGAGCCAATCATCAGGGAGGAGCATCCAAAACGTGCTACACTCAACCTGGAAACACCAGGGAGCACTGAGGTCTGGTAAACAGGGTCCTGCACCTATGGACCCATTATGGAATGGCAGACCTCACATTGAATATTAATGTGAATATGGGCTGGCTTACGACAGCACAGCTAAAATTCTGTGTCCTCCATAAAGGTGTCCAGCAGCTTGAGGGCCGGTGGAGTCTGCTGTCTCCATTGCAGGTGGTGCTCAAATGCAGCAGCAATGCAGAGGGAGAGGAAGTAATGAAGAAGAGGGTTCCTATATGTTTTCCTGAGTCACTGGAGCAGCGATCCAATTGGATGTTGGCTGTTCATGTGACTCAGGTGGCCATGTTAAGTGGGGCAGAGTCTATTTAAGACCCTGGCCCCTGGGTTTGGAACGCTTTATGTGAGTGGCTAGTGTAGGGAAAGGTATCACGTCTGTTAGGGACAGTACTAACAATAGGGAAAGGTTCCTGATGAGCAAGGAAAGTTTAGGGTGGCATCTCTCTGGATACCTTCCTGATTGGGCATTAAACGGCCAGGTTGCAATCTGACCCCTCTCAACAGACGCTGTCGGTTCGGCTGGAACCTGCTTCTTCATGTCATTGGAAACTGTTAGTGGGTAGCTCTCCAATCAGGTCTATTGTGGACTGTTGCTGCATTACTTTTATACAAGTTTTATATTGCACCTGTTTGTGTAATTTATTGTCTCCGGACCATGCTGCACTCCACCTGCAAGCTGCTGATCTGATAACTGTGGGTGCTGCTTTCAGAATACAATGTCCTAGCAGTGGGGATTCCTCCATCCATTGTTTGGATGGAGGAATCTGCTTTATATTCTTGAAGGAATGGGGGAATCAAGCTTTACACCGCCCCCCAACTTCTTCCACCTGATCTATTCATCACTCTATGAAGCCACCGAACCCATCTTTACCATCAACCTTCCCCCTATTTGCAAATACTCCTCCAAAAATAATCCATGTCACAAGAAAGATTTTGAAACGGTTTTATTCAATAGGTACAACAGAAAGCTGGCAAGGGGAAGTATGTTTTAGTTATCTTGACCAAATCTGTTCCTTTTTTGGTTTACCACCACTCTGTGTTGTGCACAGCAGAAATACATTAAAAAAAAAAGATATTTGAAGATTAAACTCCAGCAAACCATTTTTTAAAATGTTAGGTTGAGTGGCAATGGGTTAAAACCTCAGTTGAGTTTCTACTGGTGTGTCAGGAAGTTACCAAGATAGGAAGTGATAGAAAATTTCCCCAGTAGGGACACACACTGGTAAACACATAACGGGATCTAATTCTTCCCTACTCTATCCAAGAAAAACTGTTCAGCTTGAACTGAGTTTCTGTTAATAACACAAAATACATAACCCCCCAGAATTATTTTACAATAGTAAATTTAATGTAATATTGAGCGCAGAGAATTGAACTGTAACGTCTTATAAAGGAGCAAATGTCAACCATTAAGCAGTGGATGTAGGAGCCCTCGCTGTGCACATTGTGCCCTGCCATGACATTTATACCCAATTAATAAACACTCTTACTAGGAAATAATGTAACAAAGGACAAATTCTGTTCCAGGGCTCTGTTCCCTCTCTAAATTATTCCAAACTTTTCAAAGCCTAGAGTAAGCAAACAGCAGTTGGTTATAAAAATCGTTACAGGATGTTCAAAGATGGCAGAGAGGGGCAGATAATTTGCCACTAAACACTTCTTAATGGGGAATTAGTCTGATTAAACTATTGAATGTCCCAGCAGGATAAAGTCATGGGGTTCCCAGGCTAGGAGGGACTGTCTGACAAATACACATCTGCCAAAATTGAATTTCCAGGGACATATTCTAGTTAGTTGGCATAACGGAGCTCATCACAAGAAATAATGCCTCGGTATGGATTATTTGTTGCAGAACACCTGAGTTGAATCATTTTCCAAACAAATAGGAAAATCATTTTGACAGATATTTCTCAGTGTTCGTAACCGTTTTTTGTACCTAGGATGTTACAAATGTTGTTCTTGAAATAATTGAATGCCTTTGAGGCACTGAAATGATTTTCACGAGCGATCAATATCGTATACAGTGTGTGATCACTTCAGGAGACTGAAATTATATCATGCGAAAGCGCAAACATGTAATACAGTAAGTCCCCTACATACAGTGCCTTGAAAAAGTATTCATACCCCTTGAAATTTTCCACATTTTGCCATGTTACAACCAAAAACATTCATGTATTTTATTGGGATTTTATGTGATAGACCAACACAAAGTGGCACATAATTGTGAAGTGGAAGGAATATGATAAATGGTTTCCATTTTTTTTTACAAATAAATATCTGAAAAATTGCCTTCAGAAGTCACCTAATTAGTAAGTAGAGTACACCTGTGTTAGAGAACCTTAGTGAATGAACAGCATCATGAAGCCCAAGGAACACACCAGACAGGTCAGGGATAAAGTTGTGGGGAAGTTTAAAGCAGGGTTAGGTTTTAAAATGAAATCCCAAGCTATGAACATCTCATGGAGCACTGTTTAAGCCATCATCCGAAAATGGAAAGAGTATGACACAACTGCAAACCTACCAAGACATGGCCGCCCACCTAAACGGACAGGCCGGGCAAGGAGAGCATTAATCAGAGAAGCAGCCAAGAGGCCCATGGTAACTCTGGAGGAGCTGCAGAGATCCACAGCTCAGGTGGGAGAATCTGTCCACAGGACAACTATTAGTCAAGCATTTTACAAATCTGGCCTTTATGTAAGAGTGGCAAGAAGAAAGCCATAAGTGCAGTTTGCGAGAAGCCATGTGGGGAACACAGCAAACATGTGGAAGAAGGTGCTCTGGTCAGATGAGACAAAAATTAAACTTTTTGGCCTAAAGGCAAAACGTTATGCGTGGCGGAAAAAATGTAAAAAAAAGATTGAAAACCCTGTATCATTTTCCTTTCACTTCACAATTATGTGCCACTTTGTGTTGGTCTATCACACAAATTCCCAATAAAAGACATTTATGTTTTTGGTTGTAACATGACAAAATGTGGAAAATATCAAGGGGTATGAATACTTTTTCAAGGCACCGTATGAACCTTCGAGTTGCAAACTTTCACAGGTGCAAATATTTGTTTGAACAGTTTTTTTCATTCAACCCAGTGGGCTGATTAAAAAAAAAAACTGACAGATCGCCGTACCAACACAAGCAATGCTGTGCGATTGTCTTCTGATGATCCACACCCGAAGCCTCTGTCTGCAAGCACTGATCTTTGTAGGACTTACGAACGAGCTCCCGCAACGGAACTCGTTTGTAAGTAGGGGACTTGCTGTATAGTGATCTGTGTTTACATATACAGCACAGTACCTATACAGACTGCCAGGCACAAGAGATGGTTATACACCGATAGCCCCAATGTTTAATTGGAAAACATGCACAATGGAGTCTTACCTGTGAACCCCCCCCCCCCCCACTCTGATGTGTTTCACCCAAGAATAGGTGAAAGAGTTCTTTTATTAAGCCTGTTCTTGGGTAAATAGTGTCAGTCTGGGAGGTTCCAAGGTTCCCCTTCTGGAATAATAAAATTCTATTGGACGGCTGAAATTATCTTTGTGCAGACTTTTTTTTTTTTTTTACTGGAAAATATGGGGAATGAGGACAAGCACCATCAGAGGTTTGCAGACACCGACATATCTAGTGAGCTTGCAAATGGCAGCCCGTTCTGATATTTTACAGGAAATGATTGCTTGAATTCATAAAAATATCCTGCACATTTCCAAGCACAGTTTTACGTTAAAGGTGAAGGTATGGTTAAAGTGGAGCTCCACCCTAAATAGCAACTTTTGCTATTTGGAACCCCCCCCCCTCCGGTGTCACAATTGACACCTTTCAGGGGGGAGGGGGGTGAAGATACCTGTCTAAGACAGGTATTTTCACCCACATCCGGGAGTCCTCTCTCCGGGAATCTGCGGGAGTTACGTCACTTCCCGCAGACTTCCCTTGGTGTTCTGGGAGACACTCGGCTCCCAGAACACAGGAGCACCAATCAGAACGGCGCAGCGTGACTCGCGCATGCGCCGTAGGGAACCGGGCATGAAGCCGCAGGGCTTCACTTCCTGGTTCCCTCAGCAAGGATGGCGGAGGGAGCAGCAGAGTGACGAGCGGTCGCTCGTCCTCTGCTGCGGACGTCGCTGTACTCCAGGACAGGTAAGTGTCCAAATATTAAAAGCCAGCAGCTGCTGTAGCTGTAGCTGCTGGCTTTTAATATTTTTTTTTCCGGCGGAGCTCCGCTTTAAGAGTTAATGGTTAGGTTGTTTGTTATGGAGTTATCTTACTGTAGCCATCCTGGGGGTGGCATACATCTAAATTTAGTAATGCTGGGTGGTAGACAGCCCAGCTAATTTATAGTCTATATATTTATTTGGCTTTCTCCTAAACTCATTGGAGCTGTGGTTTCTCTCTGCTGCCAGGTGGTGTTGCTGATATCTCTGACAATAGTGTCAAAAGCTACAGTAAAATAAGTTATGAATATTTATGTTTCCCCTAGCCAACCAGTATATGATTTAATGCCACTGGGCATGCTGGGGCAGAGCAAACATTTTTGGGGAGGACTTCTTTGCCTCGGGCTGTGGTCTGGGGAGGGTGTATACTCAGAAATTGTAGAGGCCTTTGCAAGTGTTTGGTGCAAATCCCAAGAAGCAGAAGACGCATACCTGTCCAGTATACTCCTGCTGCTAGAGGCCCTGGGCTCAAGGAGACTAGCAGGACAAGAATCTGGAAGGAGAAGTGATACCTGGGATGACCTGACTCGAGATCCTGTGGGGGGGATCTCACAGAGAGCCTAAAAAAATAATCAGAAGGATCACTATGGAGGGTGTTAGTAGAAATTACTGCTTCTTCTGGAAAGGTGCAGGTTGCTTGTTTCAGCTTAAAGCCCATTTTTGCTTATACTGAGGTCTATGGATGGAGTCTGAATCTGCAAGCCAGTAGCTACTACTCTCTCCTGTGTGTTGCTGTGAAGCCTTTAAAATTAAATGTGTTCAGTTGTTCCCCACCTTTCAGCCATGGAATCATCAATGGAAAATGTTAGCCCCCCGTGTCTCTGGGGGTACTTGTGACAGGAGGGTCACTTTGGACACAGGGTGAGCCAGGAAATAATGGACATTAAGAAATATATCTTGGGCTACCTAAAATGGGTCTGTAATATTTATCCACCATATCCCCAAGGATATCTGTAAAGGACTATTTACTGTTTCTGAACTAAACAGGTTAATTGAGAGATACTGAGGTGTTCAGCCTCAATCACCTGTCTAGTGTAATGCTAATGAATTCCAGCTTCTAGAAGACCTGTTCATTGTTTGTGGTGATGTGGATTGGGGAAATTAAGTCTGTCCTTGTGTGTATTGTAAAGTATCAGACAGTCTGGTGACTATAAAGGTCATGCATAGTCATTCAAACATAAAGGGGATTATTAGAACCTGTTGTCTCCTAGCAGACGTCAAAATAATGTGTGGAGTCTTGTAATGTGTGGGTGGAGCTGGGCCATTGTTCATGTTAAACTACTGTGTATTAGATGTATATAAAAGTTACAATGTTTCTCAATAAAATTCATTCGATCTTAGGAAGATACAGAGTGCGTCTCGTTCTTCCAGAAGGATTAATTCCTATGGGAAGGGGTCGCCTGGCTGTGGAAGATTGGTTTTTGAATGTGTGTCCAGGAGAGGGAACATCGTAAACGGCGTTAACCCCTTCGTATTTAGGGTGCCGTTACAGTACTCCACCTGCCTTTAGGGGGTGCTACATTTTTTCACAGTAAAGGTTTTTATTTAAACATTAAAAACATACAAAGCAATGACAGTTCAATATGTAGAATCCTTGCACAGTGTTACAAGTCCCATTGTGACCATAGGTATGAGGTTGAACGTATCAGATACAAAATATATACAGATAAAACACAGCAGTTGAGAGCATGTAACAGAACGAAGGAAAAGATTGGTCGGAGTATGGGCAGGCAACTGCCCTACAGCAGCACCACCCCCCAGCTTTTGGGGGAGGGGAAAAAACAGGAGGGAAGTGTGATGGGGGTGGGGGGAAAGGGGGGAGGTGAAGCGAGGGAAGGGAAGGGGGGGAGAAGGAGGGAAGGGGGAGGAGAGAAGGACCACCCATTACAATTTCCTATTCGCTGTACTCAGATATTCTGAGGTCAAGCGGGTCTCAGCCGCAAGCGTCGACCCAACTCGACCAAATCTTATAAAATTTTGCCGGACAGTTTCTGCTCTCATACGTAATTCTATACAATGGCAACACCCTGTTTATCGTAGTCTGCCAAGAGGATCTTGTAGGAAGCTCCGCCCCCTCCAGCGCAGCAAGATTTCTCTCCTGGCATAGAATAGGGTGAAGGTAATGCACAATTTGATATATCTGTCTCCCTCTATGTCCCCCAGGTAACTAAGCAAGAAGAGGAGGGGGTCCAGTAATACTGCCACTCCACAGATCTCTGTCAGGGTATCTGCCACCTCCTGCCAGTAGGGGCGAATTCTGGGACATGTCCAAACCATGTGAAAAAATTATCCCGGCTCAAGGGCACATCTTGTGCACAGTGGGCCAAGGTAGGGATATATATTAGCAAGCCTCTGTGGGGTGTAATACGCCCTGTGCAAAAACTTCAACTGAATGAAACGATCCCTAGGTGCAATTATAGAGGGGATGTATGAGGAGACACATTCCTCCCACCCCCAGGTCAGGAATGTCAGTCCTCCATTTACCCAAAGCGGCCATAGTGTCAGTGTCATGAGCCACCGTTAGGTATAGGTAAAGGGATGAGAGGGGTTTTCCCATCACTCCCGAGATCAGGAGTCGCTCAATTGAGTCCGACTCGAGAGTCATCGGGCCTGGAAATTGTCAGTTGAGGGCATGGCAGAGCTGCCAATATCTGAATTGGAAGGAACAGGGGAGGTCATAGGTCCATCGTAGTTCCTGAAATGTCATGACCCTACCATTTGGCATCACGTGCCGCAGGGTAAGAATTCCCTGTTTAGCCCATGTCACGGGGTATGAGGGGAGACAGCCGTTGGTTTATTACCAGTCGCTCTGGAGCATTGCCACACCCGTATGGTGGCCTTCATGGGCCCCGTCATGCAAGGGTGGGCCTTACATCCCCTAAAAAACCAAAGTGGAGAGTGCCGCGTAGGAACCCAGAATGGCAGCCCCCAAAGTGACGGGGGGGGTGCTTCTTTAGGAAAAAAAAATCAGTGGTTGCGATTAAAGGGAGGGTTAAGGTCATGACTTGTTAGTGTAGCGGCCTCACCCCATCTCCTTTTTCTAGGGGTATGTCACATGACAGGGTGAGATGCGCTACGGCCCATGTCCTCCCCATAGCTGTGGGTGAGGTGAAGGCCAGTATCAGTACATTCCGCGGGCCAATGTGTGTTAGTTATGAAGCTCAGTCCTGCTATGCTGAAACCTCGCTTGCTCCCATTAACCAGAGTCCATACACCGATGCAGGGTCCAACACTTGTTTATTATACTTCCACAACAAACAGTTCTTTCACAGCCGATTAGTTGCGACCCATAACATAATGCAAACGGTGGGATGAGCAGGCCGAGGCACTATCCTGATTTCAATCTAAACCCCTGTGGTTTCACCAGGGGTTATAGCAGCTTTGCTTAGCACAGAACATAGAACTTGTGAGTCTCTACCAGCAACTCCATAGAACACAGATGGGAGTACCTTTGCTGCGTTGCGGCCCTTATCAGGGGAAGATGTCCCTCTAAGGGAGTAACCAGAGGCCCATCCGTCACCGGGTTGATGCTTCTCTGGAATCTCCGGACGGGTGACCTCCCCGGCCTCCTCACCTCAGATGCGGGTCCCCTCGCAAGGCGGCACCCTCGGATCACTTCGCCCTCGCGGGACCCAGTCGAAGTTACTGGGCCCCAGGCCTATGATATAGTACCTCATCCCAGGCTGAAGGTGCCTGGGATGGACCCCAACTTCATTCCGGTCAGGCCTAGGGCGGCTGGGCCGGAACCTTTAACCGCCCGCACCCAGGCCTAAGGTGCCTGGGTGCGTGAAGAGAAAATCCTCGAAGACCTCGTGGCGAGGGCGTCTCCCCCTTTTATCTCCTCCCTTCAACACCACGGCGGGTTCCCCGCCCCAGCCGTACCATCTCCGGAAAGGGACAAAAAGGGTAGCACTGCAGCAGTGATTCTACCTTGAGCCTGTAGGTACCCCGCCACCCACAGGCCAAGGAGAATAATACACCACCCAATCCTCCACGAATTACAAAAAGGGGTCCAGAACCTTCACAATTACACACCTGGGTCACACTACCCCCAGGTGTACCCCAACTAAATTTAAAGACCCCGCTACATTAGTTTTCATTCTTAGATTAGAAATTAGTGTTTAAAAGTAGATTTACTGTTATAGTGTAACTAAAGGCAAAACTTTTTTTTTTGTTTACAAACTTTTTATTGTATAAATTGACAATAAAGGATATCAAAATGTTTGGGGGTTCCAAGTAATTTTTTTAGCAAAAAATACGGATTTTAACTTGTAAGTAATAAGTGTCAGAAAAAGGCTAGCAATGAAGGGGTTAATATTAAATAACAAAATATAATGGGTTTATGGTCACGTTAGGCCAGGGCGCAGCCGACTGTAGAAACAATGGCACCATCTATTCTGGCTGCAGCTTGCAATGAATAAGAGGTTAACCTTTCCCTGACAATTTTCCCAAACAGCACTTCAGAGTATTTTTATTTTCTTAGAAGTCGAAGCTTTTCTCTCTGAGTTTGACATAGATTTTTTTTTTTTTCTCCCGTGAAACTTCCATCCAAATGTCACATTTCAATCACAAATCGACTGAAGGCAATGGATTGCTTTTCTAGCTCTCCACTCAGCGGTACGTAGCTGCGGCCAATGATAGATTGAAGGAGGGTGTGGGGGGGTGGGGGGTACCGGGGAGAAAAGGCACCACGCTGCCAATCAATGGATTTAAACCATTAGTGCCACGCACTGTATTTGGCACCCCTTAGGAACAAAGCCGGAACAGATCACTTAACTCAGTGTAGCACTGCCAGCTTGGACCCAGCGCTTTTATCTAAGACGTACACCTGCTTTACCGTGAATCCACCGGAAAATCCTACCTTAGGAGGCATGAGACTAAAATAGCAACAGAGAGTATTGATGGCAGATAAGGATCCTGTGTGACGCATTGATGGCTTCGCTTTAGAAAGGCTCCTAGTTTATCCTAGGAAAGGGGAGCTCCAGGCACAACACAACATTTAGTAAGAATGAATAAAGTAAATAGTTATTTTCTGTGTCTGTTCTTTGCACTTGCATGCACCGTTTTGGAGGAAGGGGGACTGTTCCTTTTAAAATAAAAATAAAAGGCAAAACTTTTTTTTAATTTTAGTTTTGTTTCTATTGCTGTCTGTGCCCGTTAGGGAGATTCACCCTCCCGATTTGTCCTGTTTACCATTATCATTGAAAGTAAAAGTAAAGAAAATGCCAAACTTTTGTTTGTACCCAGAAAAGTACCGTATATACTCGAGTATAAGCCGAGTTTTTCAGCACATTTTTTTGTGCTGAAAATGCCCCCCTCGGCTTATACTCGAGTCAACTTTTTGCGCCTGATCTCCCGTATTTTGCGGACCCGGTACCGGCCCGCCGTAGGTCCCCTGGACCCCAACCTTGGCACACATGTAGCCCCACTCTCTCTACAAGTGTGCAAAGTTTGTTGTTCGGGGGACCTACGGCCGGGGAGCATCGATTTTTCAAAGCCGGGCACCCCTTCCATAGACTCCCATGTTAAACGGTCATTTCTCCGGTGACTTTGGGGACCCGGTACCGGCTGGTCGTAGGTCTCCTGGACACCAAACTTGGCACACATATAGCCTCATTTGTCCTCTACAAGTGTGCAAAGTTTGTTGTCTGGGGGACTACGGCCGGGGAGCACCGATTTTTCAAAGCCAGGCACCCCTTCCATAGACTCCCATGTTAAACGTCAGTCTAGGCATGGGCACAGTGAGGCATGGGCACAGTGAGGCATGGGCACAGTGAGGCATGCACATGGACACAGTGAGTCAAAGTGAGGCACAGTGAGGCATGCAGATGGACACCCTAGGCTTATACTCGAGTCAATACGTTTTCCCAGTTTTTTGTGCTAAAATTAGGTGCCTCGGCTTATATTCGGGTCGGCTTATACTCAAGTATATACGGTAATAGAGGGGAAATCTTTTAATGGGGACACTGGTTCTGGTGACCTGGGGGGCCCCAAGGGATTCCCTTAATTTGCAGAGATTTCCTCTCGCTTCCTGTTTGGCTATGGGACAGGAAGTGAAGGGAAATCTCTGCTATGGGACACAAATGGTGAAAAAATAGGGGTTATATCCCTCCCTTGCTCTATCCAAAACAAAAAAAAGTTTTGCCTATAGTTTTAATTTAAAGCTGAAGTTTCGGTATTCCATTTTTTACATAGTTTCATTGGTCCAGCTTTGCCTAATGTAAGTATAGTTGCAATAAAAAGTATGTGAACCCTTTTGGAATGATATGGATTTCTGCACAAATTGGTCATAAAATGTGATCTGATCTTCATCTAAGTCACAACAATAGACAATCACAGTCTGCTTAAACTAATAACACACAAAGAATTAAATGTTACCATGTTTTTATTGAACATATGTGAACCCCTAGACTAATGAGATCTCCAAGAGCTAATTGGAGTGAGGTGTCAGCCAACTGGAGTCCAATCAATGAGATGAGATTGGAGGTGTTGGTTACAGCTGCCCTGCCCTCTAAAAAAAACACACACCAGTTCTGGGTTTGCTTTTCACAAGAAGCATTGCCTGTTGTGAATGATGCCTCACACAAAAGAGCTCTCAGAAGACCTACGATTAAGAATTGTTGACTTGCATAAAGCCAGAAAGGGTTATAAAAGTATCTCCAAAACCCTTGCTGTTCATCAGTCCACAGTAAGACAAATTGTCTATAAATGGAGAAAGTTCAGCACTGCTGCTGCTCTCCCTAGGAGTGGGCGTCCTGTAAAGATGACTGCAAGATCACAGCGCAGACTGCTCAATGAGGTGAAGAAGGATCCTAGAGTGTCAGCTAAAGACTTACAAAAGTCTCTGGCATATGCTAACATCCCTGTGATTGTCTATTGTTGTGACTTAGATGAAGATCAGATCACATTTTATGACCAATTTGTGCAGAAATCCATATCATTCCAAAAGGGTTCACATACTTTTTATTGCAACTGTATATAAGCATAGGCGTGCGCAGGGGATTTGCCAGGTGTACCTGGGCATACCCTAATCACTACATGCAATACTGACTCCGCCTACTGCATGGGCTTCCCCCCGTGTTGGCTCTCCAGCCTGGCAGTGCTGCTGGCTTCCCTCCTCTCCCCCGGGGGGGGATGTTTCAGAATGGAGAGCAGGGGAAGGGGCTAGTAAATATCTAATTTACCAGCCCCTTTCTTTTCTAAATGAACACAGTGACACTCCCTGTGTCCATTCATAACTGAAGCATAGTAAATTGTGTTTACTATGCTTAAGTTTGTGAATGCACAGGAAGCCGCTCAGCACAGAGCACTTTCGATTCATTCACTGAAATAATGCAATAGGCTGCGCACACCTATGTATACAAGTGTCATACCTGTGGGATGCCTGTGAAAGATGGAAATAACGGTATTAGGCATCAGCTAGCTTCTGGTTGCCTTGCTGCACAGTGAATACAGCAGGTCACAGGTACAGATATCATTCAAAGAGCACTTACATTTTCGCAATGAATGCAAAGGGTTCTCTGATATAATGTGGTGGAGAACGTGGTGCTCTGCCTCTCCACCTCAACCAGAGAACACTTTGCATTCATTGTTAAAATGCAAATTGTTCTCTGCTGCATGAGTGCCCTCATTATCACAATGCAGCATGGCAGCCGCTCGGCATGGGACCTTGAAGCTAGAGGCGATCAGTGGGGGAGGCGATGCATACTCCAGTGAATTCTAGCTTCCACGGGGATCCCACAGATATGACACATACACATGTAGCGGGGTCCCCTTTAAGACTCCCGGGACTACCTTGCCCAGAATCCTTTTCGGCATGTTTCCACCCCAGAGACTCATGGGAGGGGTTATAAAAGGAGGAGGCGAGGCTGGGCTCGGCCTCTTTGGGACACAAGACTTCAGTGACTGATCCTCCTGTGCGGATGTGCCAGAGTGCAAGGCCTGAAGCCTGAGGCCTTGCGCAGCACCAAAGAGCCTTCCACCCCACTGCGAGCCTGGGTGGCATCTGACTTCGCTTATCTACAGCCTTGGTTGGATCGGGGACCCGATCGTTGGAGACGCTGTGTGTGAGGACACAGTCGGTGGAAGTTCCTGGACTGGGATCGCGTCCGGAGGGGTGAGCGAGCGTATGCTCAGACCATATACTGTTTGTTGCTGATGTGCCTATAGACTGCCGTGGCACACAAGTTCATATCTGATACTCTCACTGGAGATCCATATCAGAGCTGAACTCAGAGGTTCTTCAGTGAAGTGTTTATTCCATTACAATCTTCCCACTGGATTACAAATGTTATTCTATTACGTGCACCACCTTTAAAGAATTGCCGGTGAAGAAACCATCATCCCCTATAGACTGAATTCTAGATATCTGAGCCAGGCCTGGCCAGCTAGTTAGTTCATTTAGTTACTGCGCCACAGGGCGTCTAGTTAACGGTCGCCCACGCGGCGCACCTTTACTGTTCATTCAATGCATAATATGTTTATTGCTGCAGGGCTCTGCAACTTATTACCTGCAAACTGTTACCACTGTTAACCCTTTTTACCATAAGCTTAAAGTAAATCAGATTTCCCCTTTCATTATTGTCTTGGTGTCTGAGTTTACTCATACAGTATAAGAAATATATTGCTGCCATAACTAACTGTGCCAGTAGGGGGTCGAGTACATTGCCGGGGGTTGGCGGAGCTGTCTTCAGGGCCCAAACGAAATCTGCGGCCTTCTTAGTTGAAGGTATCGCTACACACACATACATTGGTCCAAGCTGGACCATTGTATTTAGATTAAAATAGCCACACCTCAATTTCAGCTTTAAAGGAGAAGTACAGGCAAAGCTTATTTGGCTGTACTTATCCTGTGGATCACAGCAGAGCTGTTTCTTCTGCACTCCTGTGACCCGCTGAAGCCCACTGTCGGCTTACATCACAGGGCTTGTCCAGGCTCGGGAAAGATTGTGACAATATGTTCGGGATCCACCCATTAACCCTTAACCTGCACCTGGCTCAATCTTTCAGCAACCTGCTGAGACCCTGAACCAGCCGCTCCCGCCCCCTCCACAGCCCAGCGCTCCATTAAGCTCTGGAGGGGCAGATAAGACAGTGGTGACTGACAGTCTTCAGCTCTCTGCTTATAGAGCTCTGAGAACTGAGCAATCAGCAGTGTTTGATTGCTCGGTTCTCAGTCTTAGAGTTAGCAGGGGACAGATGCAGCATCAGAGCGATGCTGCATCCACCTGGGTAGGTATGATTCAGAGCTGAACGGGATGAATGTCAGTTTTTTTTACATCTGTGCCCGTTCAGTTTGTGTCCGGCAGATATGGACTAACCTGTGATAGCTTCATGGGTGGCTGGATGTAAACAGACTTGTCCGTTTACATAAGGCTACCTTTGATCCATATACATTTAGATCTGGAAAAAAAAAAAATACGGAAAAGGCTTTTTTCTGGACCTAGATGGGCTTCGGAGGTAGGCAGGTATTAACTGACACAAGTCTGTTCACATCAGCCTGCCCCTATAGCTGCATGGGGCTTCCGACCTGGAAAACAGACAGGTGGACCTGATCAGAAAACCCATGTGAAAAGGCCCTCAATTTGTGGCCTGCAACAAATGAAGTCTTTCTTTTGAGATCTGCAAAATTTTGAGATCGGTCCTGGACAGAAAACTATCAGTTATACAGTGCGTCCAATAGACAACCCTTCCCCCATCTAAAGTGGGACCCCAGCTAAAAAAGAAAACCAAGGGAAGGGAGGTGGATTTTTTCTCATTTCCGGTCTTCATCCTGGAGCAGGAAGTGAAAAAAAAAAAGTTTGGCCTTCTTTTGTAGCAGTGGTTATACTTTCAATGGACACGGACAGCAGTAAAAACCCACCAAAAACGTAAAACAACTGCAAAAAAAAAAAGTTTTGATTTGAGCCCCCTCAGGTGCTAATAGGTGATTTCTAAACTTTTCTAAATATACATCTCCAGCTCACAAATATATAAAAGAACTTGTACAAGCAATATAATGCAAGTGATCTTGCCAATGACAGCACTTCCTTTTGCAGGATGATAATGCTAACCAATAGCAGCGGCCTTATCAGCTTGCCTCATGCACTCTTTCAGTTGGCTGCTGAGGCCGATTATCTGCAATACCTAATAGGCATCCCAATGGCCAACTGAAGAAGCCAGCCTAGTAGGCTCACAACGCTGTTGCTCATTTCGAGACAGAGGCTTAAAGAGGAGCTCCAGGCTCCCCCCCCCCAATTTTTTTTATATCAGCAGCTACAAATATTGTAGCTGTTGACTTAATATAAGGACACTTACCTGTCCAGGGATCCAGCAATGTCCCTACCAGAACTGATTCTTCAATCGGCTTCATGTGCAGGCGCTGGCATTACTAGTAAGGAAAACAGGAAGTGACGCCTGTCTCCTACTGCACATGCGCATGTGCGAGTTGTGCTGCACCTTCTGAATAGATCCCATAGTCTACTGGGACCTGTGATGTGTCCCACACGACTGCGGGGGAAGGGGGGGGCAAACTTCTGTCTCAGATCGCTGTGGTGATCTGAGCCGGAAGTGAGAGTGGGTACCTGTCAAAACCGGGCACCCACTCCCACCAAAAAGTGTGACAGTGAGGGGGGGGGGGGGGGGAAGGGTGCAAACAAGTGGAGCTTGTTCCCAGCCATTTAAAGTCCCATTTAGGGGGTATTTATTTCTTTCTGAGCTTGGCTTTACTCTTAGGGTTACCACCTCATCCCTTTAAAACCGAACACATACTAATTACATAGGTTCTGTGGCTGATTAAGGTGATAATTAAACTCACTTGGTGCCCCATCTGCATTAAATTAGCCTCAGAACCTGTGTTCGGGGTTAAAGGAATGAGGTGGCAACACTATTTACGCCCCGTAGACATGGGCCAAATATCAGGAGGTATCGACCGGTTTAATAGAAAGCGGCTGACATTCGGGCTGCGTGTACGTTAGCCGGTCCGACAGAAGCCGGCTGACTGTCCGGCTTCTATTGAAGGGGCACGACCGAAAAAGGTCTGTTGATCGGCATCTGATCAGTCAATGGTTGAGAGTGCTGACCGGTGTGTTCTGGCGTGCAGGGGGGCGTCCCTCTGTGAGAACACAATAGCTTAGTTAGCATAGTTAGTAAAGCGGCTCCCCCCAAGCTCTTCAGGTTTTTTTCATTCAGCGCGCTGGGTTGAACAAAACAAAACAAAAAAAACTGCTAGTGTGCATGTTGTCAGCCTGCAACTGGAAATGTTGTTACTGGCAGGATCTCCAGGTAAGAAACTTTGAAACAGAATCGGAAAAAAACGATTTTCTTAATAAAAGTTTATACCGTATGGCATCATGCTAAACATACTGAAACATTGATTTTGGAAACATACACTTTAAACTCGGTTGTTGTTAGTATGTGTCTTTGTTATCCAGGATTTTTTTTTAATAATTATTTAAAATGCAAAAAACATTTGAATAATTTAGGACAGGATAAGATTGTCAGTTAGGATCATGCATAGCTAACAAGATGTTTTCTTTGATACAGCCCCATGTGCGGAGTCCTGTACCTAAAGGCATCTGCAGTCAGTTTTATCAAACACAAATATCAGGCTCTACTTATACAATATTACTGGAGGTTCTGACATACCCTGAGCAGCAGAACAAACATAAGAAATAATCAGAGTAAGATTTATTTTCCAGCAAAATCTTCCAAATAGCTACAATATATGTTTTTGTACCATTTTATTGTATATGACACTTCCCGCTATTTCTATGTGCTCCATACAGTATACTCATCTCCTCACTCCGCGCTGGGAACAGATAACCAAATTGCCTTCTAGCTGGCCTGAACAGATGTTTCATAAACTGGTCCAAATTGGAGGATTAGAAATAAAATATATCTTTGTGGAATGGGTCCTCGTTCCAGTTTTCTCGTGGTGAGATACATTGTTACCCATTACGGGTGGATAATATGGAGACAATGCTGCGTGCAAGCGAAGACACTTGTGGCTAGTAATATACCGCAAATTAAATCTCCTCTCTTACTGAGCCAGAAAATGAACCGGATACAACAGATGATGTGTTTACACCTCGCTAGATGCGTCCGGCACGTTTTCTGAGCCGCCTGCCATAAACCCTGTCTGTCCAAAGCCCAGAATGCATTTCTTTTAAATGCGTAGATATATGTTTTATTGAAAAGGTGATTGCAAGGGGTTAAGATATTGGCATAAATCACATACTTAGATGCCGCATTGTATGATTCGTGAAATTTGCCATATTTCTATAACAGTCTAAATGGTTTGACATCGCTCATATATTCAGCATGCAAAGCTTGTGTGACTGGCTTAAAGAGATTGAAAAAAAAGCTCCATCAGGCTTTAGATCAGAGAGTTCATACATAGAGACTTTAAGATCCCATATGAGCTAAGCTGCCTAAGAGAAAGAGTTCTGTTCTTTTGCTGTGAACTTTAAAGAGGAATTGCTCCGGAGTACATGCAGCTACAGAGGTCAGCGAGTCAGTTATAAAGCTTGTTTTACTGTTTGTTAGGAAGACACTGTAACAGTAAAACTGTTTGACACCTGACATGTGAGTGATAGGGTTGATCAGTGACTCATTTTTGTCGATAAACTGAACTTGGAAGAGGCGCCATATTGCTTTGTATGAGCCATCAGGTGGGCACCTACCATAAACCCTGTCTATCAGGTTTTCTCGTCCAATATCAGTGCCTGACCTCACTGGAAGAAGCACTCCTAAACCTTGTGAACGGCTTTCACAGAAGAGCTGAAGTTCTTATAGCTGTAAATGGTGGGCCAATTCAATATTGAACCCTATATACCCTATATACCAAGACTGGGATGCCATTAAAGTTCATGTGTTTTGAAAGGCAGGCGTACCAATACTCTTGGTAATATGTGTGTGTATATGTATGTATATGTGTATAATATATATATATATATAGTAAAGAGAAGGTGGTTCTAAGTGGTTGACATACAGTATTGGCATAAGTCACATTTTGGGAGAGATATATGCTGTGTGATTTGTAAAATTTGCCAATTTCTGTAGCCGAATAACAATTTTGACATTGCTGATATATTCAGCTCCCATCGCTTGTGTGACTGTTTTGAAGAAGTAGATCAAAAAGTTCATTTTTCATATTTTTAGTAAAGGACTTTTCCAAGGTGTCTGTGTTTTTTTTTAATTTTTTTACACTTTCTTAGTGAAATGGTAAGGGTACAACGTACCCCTTACCAATTCACATAGGGGGGCCGGGATCTGGGGGTCCCCTTTGTTAAAGGGGTCTTCCAGATTCCGATAAGCCCCCTGCCCGCAGACCCCCACAACCACCGGGTAAGGGTTGTTGGGGATGAGGCCCTTGTCCCCATCAACATGGGGACAGCCTGGTACGGTTCAGGAGGGGGGGGGGGCGCTCTCTCGGCCTGCCAGGTTGCGTGCTCGGATAAAGGGTCTGGTATGGATTTTTGGGGGAACTCCACGCCATTTTTTTTTTTTATCAATGACTTTTCTATGTATTGCCGGGAGCCGACAATTCATTATAGCCGCGAGTGAGTTTTAAATGACTTTTTTTCCTTCAGAAATGACACTTTGTGCAGGGACAGTTCTAAGCACGGGAAACAAGCGCGAATAGTCCTCAGAAGTTTGGGTCCCCATTGACTTCAATGGGCTTCGGGTTCGGGGTCAAGTTCGGGTCAAGTTCGGTCCTGAACTCTAACTTTTTTCCGAAGTTCAGCCGAACCCGTCGAACCCGAACATCCAGGTGTCCGCTCAACTCTAGTTGTATACCCTGTTTTTTAACTTTTACCTACAGGTAAAAAAGAATATCTCCTAAACCTGTACGGCTTAGGAGATATTCCCCTCGCAATGAGCCGCTGAGTGCAGCGGCACATGCGCAGCGGGGATTCTCGGCTAAAGCCCGGCAGCTGCCGGACCTTGCCGGCGCGTGGGAGTGACGACATCGCCGCTCCAGCCACTCACAGCGCTGGGAGCGGCGATACCCGGAAGACACGCCGAGGCAAAATTACATCTCCCTCGGCGTGGACCAGGTAAGTTACCGACGCCTCGTTCTAAGGTAAGTATTCCATAATGAGCTAGTATGTGGTGCATACAAGCTCATTATGCCTTTTGCCTTTCTGGTATGAGAAAGAAAAAAAAAAAGCAGCAGCGGGTATACAACCGCTTTAAAGCCAAGTTTAATCCGCTTGTATTTTGCCTTTCCTGACTGCAACTTCTAACGCACATTGTGAAAAGCTCACAGTGTGCAGTGAAATGTCAGTATTTCATTACAGGAAAGGAACCCCTACAATTTTGCAAGAGTGAACGGAAGGTTAGTTTAGCTTTAAAAGGGTTCAAAGGATGGAGGAGAGGCATAAATCCCCTTTACTAAGGGCTCACTGCTACGGCCAGTACTGCCAGCTGAACACAATTTTTTAATTGAATAGGAGAGCTCCACAACCGCATGCATGCTAGTGTGAGGTTCAGGGTGTTAAAGCAGGCAGTGAGAAGGCGATATAAACCCTCCTTACCACCTGTCAAATGCTATCTGAAAAGCAATCTAAACATGGATCACTCTTTAGGGAGCAAAGCTGGTGTAAACAAACTTTACTTTACTACTTTCTGCAGTAGAATTTTTGGATAAAGCAACAAATGCACACTTTGAATGGTGCTGCTTGTATTTGGTTGTTGTTTTGATGAAATGAAAACATAATTGGCCTGTGGAATGGCGTACTCAGCCATAAATTCACACCCATCTTCACCATTTTAATATGGAGATAAGTATTACCTGACATCTGCCGGAAATAGGCGAAATTATATATTTCTGATTGCAAGGTAGCAAATTGTGTGTAATATTTAAAGCCATCTTTTATTCCTGCTTTGCTTTTAATGGGCTATCAAGAGAGTCTGACAAATTCAGAGACTGGAAAAGCTTTGTAGAGAAAACACACTACTCTGCTCACCAATCCCCTGTTGGTCCATTAAAAGGTAGCGGAACCTGTGATGTATCCTCTCCAGCGCTGGATCAATTTGGTTACTAAAACAGCCTTTTAACAAACATTTGACAAAGCGCCCGGCGGAATATAAAAGACTTACATTTAACGGCAATTGCCAAGAGTGTGATAAGTAGGCCCCTAAGAGTGACGGAGGGAAATGAAGACTTGTCAGAGACTGGAGGACGGCTAATTGCCTGAGTGTACCTGAGTGATAGGGATGTGGCGGCTGAACTTCGGTGATTGATACGGCGATGAATAGCGGAAGGGGGGAGCAAATCTCTCTGTTACTGTAACTGATGCCATTTCATGTAAAACCACCACTGAAAACAGAACAAGATGGACGGCGGTGGGGTGAGGGCCTGGGATTATTAAAAAGGGGCCTCAGAAAACAAAAGTAATTTAAAGGCTTAGTTCACCCAAAACCATTTCAGTTTGTGGTAAATGCTAGAGAGTTCATCCAGTTAATGATTTTTTTTATATCTGCATATTCTATCCCATTTATTTAAAAAATAGGGGGCCTCATGTGTGGCCCCTCACATTTCCAAAGGGCCACTGAAGGTTTTAAGTTAATGTATTACTACAGAAAGCTATCAGAGACTGCAGACATTCAACAAAAGATGGCCAGAGACAATAGGCATGCAACAAGAGATGGTCAAAGACTGCAGACATGGAACAAAAGATGTCCACAGACAATAGGCATGCAACAAGAGATGGTCAGAGACTGCAGACTTGGAACAAAAGATGTCCACAGACAATAGGCATGCAACAAGAGATGGTCAGAGACTGCAGACTTGGAACAAAAAATTTACAGAGACAATAAAATAATAAAGTAATAAACTACTGACACTGTTTACCGCTCTACTGACACCAACCTCATGCAACAAGAGATGGTCAGAGACTGCAGACTTGGAACAAAAGATGGCCAGAGACAATAGGCATGCAACAAGAGATGGTCAAAGACTGCAGACTTGGAACAAAAGATGGCCAGGGACAATAGGCATGCAACAAGAGATGGTCAGAGACTGCAGACATGGAACAAAAGATTTAGAAGGAGATTGCTAAGTTGTGCATCACCACAGGGTGACACTGTGGATGCACCTAGTATAAATGTGCCAACGTCCCGATATTCAATGGAAAGATGTATATTTAGACTAAAGATGGACTTTAAACGGCACACAGATAAATATTGTAAAAATTCTAAGGGTTTTATTGTTGGTAGAAAAATATAATTGAATTTAGGTAAGAAGTACATTAATATAGGACACTGACATTATATAACAGTTATCTATAATTGATAGAGGGTCCCATTTACAAGACTCGACACATCTCCCAAAAATTACATTTACATGTAAAGTATATAAGGTAAAATAGAATATTGTATAGCCAACAAACAAAAATGAGGAGTTGGACGGTATGCACGAGAGATGGCTGGTTTTGTTGATGGGTCCAATAAATTCAAAGATAAAGATCTTGCTTTCGCTCGACTAGTTTCGCGTTCCAAAACGCTTCGTCGGGAGCATAGTATTGAACAAGGCCGTGTTAGGTAGTGAAACCAGCCTAGGTATTCCTACCTGGCAGTCCGTGTATCACAGGGTGCCAGTAATATCTAAACACATTCGTGGTAAACATTCATGCGTGATTTGAGTAAAAAAATATATATAACTATGCACAGGCTGCTGGTAGGTAGGGAACGTGAATCCAGGTGTAGCAGACCAAACGATACTGTAAAGATGTGTGTCAATCAAGAGCAATTGCTCGAGCCACACTATGGTACTCTGTTAGGGTAACCCCTAATGATAGACTGACCCAGCTTATAGTTTGTAAGAGATTGTAAGTCAGTAGGCCTGGACGGAACCTCTCCTGACAACAATAAAACCCTTAGAATTTTTACAATATTTATCTGTGTGCCGTTTAAAGTCCATCTTTAGTCTAAATATACATCTTTCCATGGAACAAAAGATGTCCACAGACAATAGGCATGCAACAAGAGATGGTCAGAGACTGCAGACTTGGAACAAAAGATGTCCACAGACAATAGGCATGCAACAAGAGATGGTCAGAGACTGCAGACTTGGAACAAAAAATTTACAGAGACAATAAAATAATAAAGTAATAAACTACTGACACTGTTTACCGCTCTACTGACACCAACCTCATGCAACAAGAGATGGTCAGAGACTGCAGACTTGGAACAAAAGATGGCCAGAGACAATAGGCATGCAACAAGAGATGGTCAAAGACTGCAGACTTGGAACAAAAGATGGCCAGGGACAATAGGCATGCAACAAGAGATGGTCAGAGACTGCAGACATGAAACAAAAGATGGCCAGGGACAATAGGCATGCAACAAGAGATGGTCAGAGACTGCAGACATGGAACAAAAGATGGGCAGAGACACAGGCATGCAACAAGAGATGGTCAGAGACTGTAGACATGGAACAGGAGATGGTTAAATACAACAGGCATGCAACAAAAGAGTGTTTGGGGATTGTAGGCAAGGAACAGTATATGATCAGAGAGACAACAGGCATGCAACAAAAGAGTTTTTGGGGATTACAGACAGGGAACAGTATATGGTCCATAGGCATGCGCAGGGGGTGTGCCATGTGTACCTGGGCACACCCTAATTATCCCATGCAGTGCAGATTCCCCTGCTGATATTTCACCAAAGCCCCCCAACAGGGCTTCTAAAAAATATTGTAAAAAATAATAAAATAATAAAGTAATAAATTACTGACACTGTTCACCGCTCTACTGACACCAACCTCTGCCCTACTGACACGGGCCATGTTTTAATAGTGCTTAATCTAATACAATAGGCTGCGCACACCTATGATATGGTCAGAGACAACAGGTATGCAACAAGAGATGGTCAGGGACTGCAAACATGCCACAGAAGATGGGTTGGGATTGCAGACATACAACAGAAGATGGTAAGAGACAACAGGCATGCAACAAGAGATGGTTGGAGACTGTAGCCATGTAGCAATAAATGGTCAGAGGCTGGAAACAAGCTTCAGAAGACATCCAGTCATACACTGGAGACATATTACATGAGATTGCCTGAAATAACTTTAAAAAAAAGCCCCTTTACAAATCAATGTTTTCAACAGCCCACTTAAAATGAAGAGGATCAGAGGAAAAATCATTAAAAGAGAAAAAAGTTGGACAGCACAAAAAATGTAAGATAGCATGAAAGAAAGAACCAAACCGTTTAACTACTAAAGCTAGTCTAAAAGAATATTTTCATTCACTGACATCAAGTATCAAAACACAGACTGTACCAAAGAGCTGCATGGGGCCCCCAGGCCAAAGGTTGGGCACCAGCGTTCTATTCTATCTACAGTGCCTTGAAAAAGTATTAATACCCCTTGAAATTTTCCACATTTTTTATGTCTGGACTGTGTCTGGGCTGTTGTAACACATGAATATGCTTTGATCTAAACCATTCCATTATAGCTCTGGCTGTATGTTTAGGGTCGTTGTTCTGCTGGAAGGTGAACCTCCGCCCCTGTCTCAAGTCTTTTACAGTCTCTAACAGGTTTTCTTCTAAGATTGGCCTGTATTTGGCTCCATCCACTTTCTCATTAATTCTGACCAGCTTCCCTGTCCCTGCTGAAGAAAAGCATCCCTACAACATGCAATGATGCTGCCACCACCATGTTTCACGGTGGGGATGGTGTGTTCAGGGTGATGTGCAGTGTTCGTTTTCCGCCACACATAGCGTTTTGCTTTTAGGCCAAAAAATAAAATTTTGGGCTCCTCTGACCAGAGCACCTTCTTCCACGTGTTTGCGGTGTCCCCCACATGGTTTCTCGCAAGCTGCAAAGAGGACTTTGTATGGCTTTCTTCTTGACACTCTTCCATAAAGGTCAGATTTGTGGAGAGCACTACTAATAGTTGTCCTGTGGACAGATTCTCCCATCTGAGCTGTGGATCTCTGCAGCTCCTTCAGAGTTACCATGGGCCTCTTGGCTGCATCTCTGATTAATGCTCTCCTTGCCCGGCCTGTCAGTTAAGGTGGACGGCCATGTATTGGTAGGCTTGCAGTTGTGTCATACTCTTTCCATTTTCAGGTGATGGATTGAACAGTGCTCTGTGAGATGTTCAAAGCTTGGGATATTTTTTTTATAACCTAACCCTGTTTTAAACTTCTCCACAACTTTATCCCTGACCTGTCTGGTGTATTCCTTGGCCTTCATGATGCGGTTTGTTCACTAAGTTTTTCTAACAAACCTCTGAGGGCTTCACAGAACAGCTGTATTTATACTGAGATTAAATTACACACAGGTGGACTCTATTTACTAATTAGGTGACTTCTGAAGGTAATTGGTTCCACTAGATTTTAGTTAGGGGTATTAGAGTAAGGCCACTTTCACACTGAGGTGTTGCAATAACGCGCTAAAAACTATTAGCGTTTTTACCGCGGTTTTACAGCGGTACTCATTCATTTCAATGGGGATAGGCATTTTTACAGCGCTATTTTATGCGCCCCAAAGATGCTACAAAAAAGCTGTTTGCAGGATTTTTTTCCAACGCACAGCCAGCACAACGCCTCAGTGTGAAAGCCCGCAGGGCTTTCACATTGAGAATCCGGAGGCAGGATTATTTCAGGCGTTTTTACAGCGCTATTTTTAGCGCTAAAACGCTTGAAAAATTCCTCAGTGTGAAAGGGGCCTAACGGGGGCTAAATACAAATGCACGCCACACTTTTCACAGATTTATTTGTAAAATAAATTGAAAACCATTGATCATTTTCATTCCACTTCACAATTATGTGCCACTTTGTGTTGGTCTATCACACAAAATCCCAATAAAATACATTTACGTTTTTGGTTATAACATGACAAAATGTGGAAAATTTTAAGGGGTATGCATACTTTTTCAAGTCACTGTATATGGAATTCCAATAATGACAGTTACTGGGTCTGCTACTTCCACTAGGGTCTCCACTATAAGGGCAAGTTCACACAGGCGTACGTAAGCGTACATCCGTGTGAAATCGCTGTTTTTGTTTGCATGGGATGCACATGTGTTCTGTTCAACCGCATGCAGGCAGACCCATTCTTGTCTATCGGGATGCAGCAGCTGCACAGACACAGCCGCTGGTCCCAATATGACAGCCAAGCAGGTGGCATTGTCTGTCTCCAAAAACACACACAGTATGCTTTCAGGCACACACATGTGCAACTACATGGCTATCAAATTGGGAGTGGGACCTGTGGCTGCATCTGTAAAGCTGCTGTATCACAGTAGACATGAATGGCACTGCCTGCACGCAGACACACAGAACACCTATGCATCCTGTCCGGGCAAACATGGCTCTTTGCATGGATGTTCGATTAAAGTGGTTGTAAACCTCAGACGTGAAACTTGAACATAGCATATCCCTCTATAGTGTGTACTTGTCTCAGTCCAGAGTACGAAGTGTCAATTCTGTCTGCTGCTTTGTTCCTCTGCTATCATGAATCACTTGTGACAGTTTTTTTGACACCAAGAGAAAAAAGGTGACAGAGGAGGGAGCTGCAGCCGATTGACAGCCTTAGCTCTGTTCCTGTGTGCTGTGTGAAAGAGGTTGTGTCTCCTTCCTCCAATCAGCTGTCAGAGTTCTCCTCACTGAGGTCTGCAGAGAGTAACTTCAGCTCTCTGCCCCCTTTTTTCTGAACTCTCATAAAAGCTTTATAATTCAGCACTTTGAACGGATATAAAGACTGCAGATAGACAAATACAACTTATGTAGGAGGATTTGTTTAATCTCTGTGCATCACCTGAGGATAGTCCATTTGCTAGGTATAAGTAAGGGTTTACAATCACTTTAAGCACGCCCATCTGAACAAGTCCTAAAAGTCAAGCCTCGTACACACGACCGAGTTTCTCGTCGTAAAAAAACAGTTGATTTTCTCAGCGAGATTCTTGTCAAGCTTGACGAGCTTCTTGTCAAGCTTTCATTGCATACACACAGTCAATTCAAAATCTCGTCGTTGTTCTGCATGGTCACGTACAGTACGTACGATAGCAGTATAAAGGGGAAGTTCGATTCCAATGGCGCCACCCCTTGGGCTGCTTTTGCTGATCTTGTGTTACTGCGTGTTAGTTAAAAATTTGGTGAGAGACGATTTGCGCTTTTCAGCCTCGTGCTTTTCAGTTCAGCATGACGAATGTGCTTTCTCCATTACGAACGCTAGTTTTACCAGAAGAAGCGCTCCCGTCTCATACTTGATTCTGAGCATGCGCGATTTTTTAAGACTCGGAAAAGCATACACATGACCGGTTTTCTCGTCGCAAAACAGGCCGACGAGAAACCTGACGAGAAAAACGAGAATCCCGACGAGAAAATAGAGAGCAGGTTCTCTATTTTTCTCGTCGAGATTCCCGGCAGTTTTCTCGACGAGAAACCATACACACAAACGTTTTTCTCGGCAAGAAAGCTCTCTCTGCAGTTTTTTTGTCGTTTTTTGACGAGAAACTCGGTCGTGGGTACGAGGCTTCAGACTTTTTACTTTATTGTATAATCCAGGAGAGGTGGGAAAAAGCCAGAGAGATTTCACTGTCTCCAAGAAGTTTTGAAAAGCATGGGGTGAATAATGAATTCAATTATTGTACTCAATCTATACCGCACACTTAACGTGGATGGGGAAATCCTTCCCACTTCGCTATTGTTTTCTAACAGTGGGGAGACTGGGTGGGGAGAAAAAAATGTATGCTGTCTGTAATAGGGATGGAAGTCACCAGGGGCGGCCCATCTATTAAGGGCACATAAATGTTGCCTCCCCTATCCATGCGTCCGGTTCCTTGCAGGACACCGAGCACATGAATTACAGTGGCGGGGGCGTTTTTTGAAGCACTGATTAGAGCCAAAGGCTCCAATAGGCTTCAACATAGGGTGGACTCCGGGCGCAGAGAATGCGCTCACAGCCCACCCAGGTGTGTTAGAATAGTGAATGAATATTCGCTATTCTAACACTGGTCCTCCTCCTGGCCAATCAGGAAGCGGTTATGAGACTCGTCACCCGATTGGCTGAAAGGATAAGCAATTCTATTGGATGCCTAGGAGGAGCCGCACGGCGGAAGCGAGGAGGAGAGGACACAGGAGCCAATGCACGCTCTCCAGATGCCCGCTGCACGGATGCCCGCCACCTAGATGGGGTAAGGTCTGGACTGGCAAACAGCGAGGGGGGTGGTTGTTTGCCACCCCCCAAAAAAATTAATATCGACCCTAGTTCAATAGTGACCTCCAGTGGCGGCTGGAGTTTTTTTTGGGGGGGGCGGCAAACAACCACTCCCCCCCAAAAAAAAACACCAGCCGCCACTGGAGGTCACTATTAAACTAGGGTCGATATTAATTACCCTAGTTAATCACTATTGAACTAGGGTTGATAATTTTTTTCACACAAGAATCTGGCAACATTCATCCAGAATTGTGGGAATCTTGGGTGAAAACTGTGTGGATCTTGGGTGGACAAGATTTATAAACAAATTGTACGTATTGTTCATATGTTCCTAAGTTGATTTTATTCCTGCAAAAAAAAAAAAAACATAAATAATATAGTTTCTTAACCAGCTGCTGACCGCTCACAGTAAATACCCTGCGAATGGGCGGCAGGTACAGGCACAGACAGTCATGACATGTACATTGCCGGCCTTCTTCTGGGCTTGGGGCACGCTCCCCCTGCTGACCCATGCTGTGAATGTTTGGCAGCAGATTTCAGCAAATGATTTTGGCTGAAACCTGCTGACCGACTCTGTTCACACACAGATAAAAGAAATAGAGACAAAAAAGGGGGGAAGCTCCCAATGGTGCAGGTCAATAAAACCGTATCAGGTTTATTTCCATAAAATTGTCATACAGGATGTTGAGAAATGATAAAAAAGTGATCACAATCTTAGAAGCAATGTGGGGTACAGCAAGAAACCCAAGGGTTTTTCTTGCTGTACCCCACATTGCTTTTAAGATTGTGATCACTTTATCATTTGTCAACATCCTGTATGACAATTTTATGGAAATAAACCTGATACGATTTTATTGACCTGCACCATTGGTTGCTTCCCCCCTTTTTTGTCTCTATTTCTTTTATCTTTGCACCCTGGAGCCCACATGCTGGAGGAGTTTCTCCTAGCCATTCAGTGCACCGGATTACCCTCTCCTGGACGGTTTGAGATATCCATGGTCTTTGAGACCCCAAGCCTATCCGACTCACTATCGTACGGTAGATGAGTCCATCATTTGTGGTAAGAGTACCCCACCTATCCATTGTATCAAGTGTTTTTGATTTGAATTCATCAGACAACAGTTTGGTTCTTCACGTGTTTACTCCGTGGGCAGCTACCCCTGATATGGGTCTGAGGTGTTTGGACTTTATGTCAACCTATTAGTTCATCTTACCTTTAGTGTTGTTGTGTTCACCTTTTGACCGGTGCACCTGCAATGCACACAGAGACCCTATTTTCTTTCCACCACATGGACTTTTTTTAGTCATAAGTCACCTCATTTAATTGTTTGGACTGTTTATATGCACCTGTGTTCACTTACGGTAGCACTTCTAGTGTGTGGACTCCCTCTGTGGAGACACCAACACTATACCTATTTGTTTTGTGGTTCATTTGATTTATGCACTGATCACTGCATGTTGTGTTACACTATGTGATTATTCTTGCTCTGTGTCTTTAAGATCTGTCCCCTTCTTTCTAGCTGAACTCTCTCTCTCACCGTAGTTCTTTATATATCTCCTCCACTTCCTGATTCTGGTCATTACTCCTGTATTTCTTCCATGCTAAACATCTTACATGTGGCTTACAACTGCAACGTTTTTCTACCTATGAATATCCATCATTAAACGGAACAATCGAAAGGATTCATCGTCTGTCGTCCTAACTGTGAGTTTATTCATTGAGTTAAACTGCCTGTATCGATGCAAGGGATGAATATCAAACCAGCTTGAGTAAGGCCTACTTAAACCTGGAGATGAACTTTATCGCTTTGTAGTTGAGACAGAACAGTAGAAAAACTGAGTTTCACAGCCTAATTACAAGATTTCTGCATGTCAGTACTGAAACAGACAAGATTTACTGCCCTCATAGCAAGACAGAAGGGACAGAGCAGCACATGGCAGCCTTATAGCCTGAGACAATCTGCACAGTGTCATATTTCAGCACACAGATCCTGCCTGCTTTCACAGTCAGTCTGCTATCATGAGTGACCAAGCTTCTGCATGTGAACTCACATCTCCTTCCTCACAAGTTCCTGAAGAAACTGAGTTACCCAAACGCTCAGTTAAACCCACTTGGAAAGTGATGGAGAATTATGAAGCTTCAAGGACTGAATTGTCAAATAGCTTGGAATTAGTCTGGGAGAAAATCCTTGCTGAAGCCAATACAGTGTCTGTTGAACGTGAACTACTGACACTAGAGGGCGCCATTAAACAACTTTCTGCCTCATATGAGCTTTATCAGCTTACCAGCATCAAATTCACTAATGTCTTACAAAACATGAAGTCAGAAAATGCGATGATGCAATTAAAGCGTGTCAATGCTCTCAATATTGAAAGAGACAGTTTTATCCAGCAAACCAGATTAAAGGCAGAAGCAAAAATAAAGCTGTTACAGGACACTGCATCTCACAGATCTGTTTCCACCAGACGTTCTAAAAACTCGTCAAGATCCCATAGTTCAAGATACTCAACACTCAGTGAGCGACTTATTAATGCCCGCGCTGAAGTGGAAGCCAGCAAAGTGCAGGTGGCATATGCAGAAAAAAGAGCAGAGTTGGAAGCGCAGTCAGCACGTCAAAGAGCAGAGTTGGAAGCGCAGTCAGCACGTCAAAGAGCAGAGTTGGAAGCTCAGAGAGCAGAGTCGGAAGCTCAGTCAGCCCGTCAAAGAGCAACAATGGAAACCTTAAATGAACAGTGTAAACATGACGCAGCTATGGCAAAGCTAAGGGTCCTACAGCAAGCTATCAGTGCAGACGAAGGTGCAAGTGAGAAAGACAGCATTAACCTAAACATAGCAGATATGGAAGACCCCCTCAAATGCACTAAAGACTATGTCCTAAGCCACTGCAGTGCACACTCCATTGTCTCCAATGCTCCCGACTACATAGAGACTCCTTCACAGCTTCAAGTTAAAGAGGTTCCAGCAACTTCCTGCACTCAAAATCACTCCACTGCATTTCCTACCTGCCTACCTTGCCTCCCTTCATACGTCACAGAGCATCAGCGCAAGCTTCAAGCAAGTCATCAATCTCCAGTCATCGGTACAGCCTTGAATCAACGTACCATTGGAACAACTGACTTCAAGCAAGCAACTCACCTGGATGCATCTGCTGCACCATATTTCCCTGTGTCCTTTAACAACAATGTCAAAGATAACGCAATCAGCACCATACAGCCAACAGCATCTCACATAAAGGCGGAGACAACTGAGACAGAAGAGTTTGTGAGGTACATGCTTCGCAGAGAGCTCACAAAGACTGGTCTTACAAGTTTTGATGACCAACCTGAGAACTACAGAAGTTGGAAATGTGCCTTCAGAACTACAATCAGCAATATTGGCATTACAGCTGATCAAGAATTGAATCTGCTGATCAAATGGCTTGGTCCTCTATCTGCTGCACGTGTTAAGCCATTAAGATCGGTTTTCATGGACAATCCTACTGCAGGCCTCACAGCTGCATGGGAGCGACTAGAGCAAAGTTATGGCAGTCCAGAAGCTATAGAAAATGCTTTGTTCATGCGTCTGGAAACTTTCCCAAAGATATCCGGTAAGGACAACAAGGAGTTCCAGAGACTGAGTGACCTTCTCCTTGAGCTTCAGCTAGCCAAGACAGACCCAAAACTACCTGGACTCAGTTACCTTGACACTCCAAGAGGGGTAAACCCAATTGTCTCCAAGCTCCCATATGGTTTGCAAGAGAAATGGACTGCACTAGGGTCATCATACAAAAGAGAGAACAAGGTTTCCTTCCCTCCATTCTCTTTTTTTTGTGAATTCATCAGGAAAATTGCAGAGACCAAGAACGATCCAAGTTTTTCCTACGGTGAGTACAGCCTCTTCTCACCCTTTCCTAAGAGTACCAGTCTTCAGGGCAACTATAGAAACCATAGAGGCCCAGTGTCCGTGAAAAAAACTGACATCCTTCCCACTCCTACCACAGTTCTGGCCACGAACAAACAGAGTAGGAAGATTGAAAACCCTAACAGAGAGTGTCCCATACACAAGAAGCCACACCCCCTCAATAAATGTATCGGCTTTAGGAAAAAGCCTCTGGAAGAGCGCAAGGAGCTTTTAAAGACATTTAGGGTATGTTTCAGGTGCTGTGCTTCTACAGAACATTTTGCAAGGGACTGTAATGTGTCCATCAAGTGCATAGAGTGTGGCTCTGAAGAACATGTGCAAGCCCTCCATCCTCTTGAGCCCAGCTCTGCACTACCTGCCAACACTCCTCCCAGGTTAACGCATGGCGGGGAGAATACAGACCAAGTGCCTAATTCTACCATCATTTCTTCATCCTGCACTGAAGTTTGTGGAGAAGACCGCTGTGGTAAGTCCTGTGCTAAGATATGCTTGGTGAACATATACCACAAGGATCAACCAGAAAAGTCTCTAAAGGCATATGCTATCTTAGACGATCAGAGCAATCGATCACTTGCAAAATCGGAATTGTTCAATCTATTTGAAATAAAAGGCGAAGCTCATCCTTACACCTTGGGTACCTGTAGTGGAACTATAGAGGTTTCTGGAAGAAGGGCTCATGGACTCATGGTATCTTCTCTCAAAGGTAACTTGCAATTACCCTTACCTACACTTGTTAAGTGCAATCAGATACCTGCTAACAGGGAAGAAATCCCTACTCCAGCTGCTGCTTTCCATCACCCTCACCTCAAGGTAATAGCAAATGAGATACCGCCGCTTGACAAAGATGCTCAGATCCTTCTTCTGTTAGGAAGAGACATTCTAAGAGTTCACAAGGTACACAGACAAGTCAGTGGACCCCCAGATGCCCCATTTGCCCAGCGCACGGATCTAGGGTGGGTCATCATAGGCAATGTCTGCATACGCAAAATGAAAAGACCTACCAACATTTCGTCATTCAAGACAAATGTTCTGCCAAATGGCCGAAACACTTACTTTGAGCCATGCCCACATCACTACTGGGTGAAAGAGAAGATAGCCAGCCACGGATGGCAACATGGTATCACAGGTGACACAAGCCCTTTCTCCTGCCATGATGGCGACTTCGGCTCTACAGTGTTTAATGCAACCAGTGAAGATGACATACTGGCTCCTTCAATGGAAGACAAGGAATTCATCAAGGTAATGGACAATGAGTTCTTTCAAGATGACTCCAATAACTGGGTAGCACCCCTACCCTTTCGTCTCCCAAGAGAGAGATTGCCCAACAACTTACAGCAGGCCATCAGTAGATTCTCCTCCTTAAAGTGAAACTTAAGCAGGAAACCAGAGATGCAAAAGCACTTTGTGGACTTTATGCAAAATGTATTTGACAGAGATCATGCAGAGCCTGCTCACCCACTAAAGGATGGAGAAGAATGCTGGTACCTTCCATCCTTTGGCGTGTATCACCCACGCAAACCAGACCAAATCAGAGTTGTCTTTGATTCCAGTGCTCAGCACGAAGGTGTTTCTCTTAACAACATGCTCCTTACTGGACCCAACTTGAACAACAGTCTAATAGGAGTCTTGATTCGTTTCAGACAAGAGCCTGTAGCAGTAATGGCCGACATTCAACAGATGTTTCACTGCTTCATCGTCAGAGAAGACAACAGAAACTACCTCAGGTTTCTATGGCACAAGGACAATGACCTCAACAAGGAAGTTATAGATTATCGCATGAAGGTACATGTCTTCGGTAACAGTCCTTCCCCAGCAGTGGCAACTTATGGGCTAAGGAAAACAGCTCAGACTGGAGAAGTTGAATATGGATCTGATGCCCGTCAATTTGTTGAAAGAAACTTCTACGTTGACGACGCACTTAAGTCCTTTCCAACTGCTAAAGAAGCAATTGATCTTCTCACCAGAACAAAGGAGATGCTGTCTGTAGCAAACCTTAGACTGCACAAGATTATATCCAACAGCCAGGAACTTATGAATGCCTTTCACTCTGAGGACTATGCCACTAGTCTAAAAAACCTTGACTTAGGTACAGATGTGCCTCCTGTACAGCGAAGTCTGGGTTTGTTGTGCAACATCAAGCAAGACAAATTCACCTTCCAAGTGTCAACTTGTGACAAACCCTTCACTAAGAGAGGAGTCCTGTCCGTGGTGAATAGCATCTATGACTGTGACAGTGGGGTCACTTTGGACACAGGGTGAATAAAAGAAACCCCCGATATGGTCTGTGATAGCCATATTCAAGGCTGTATATACATTGTATATAGATTGGATGTATACTGTGTGTGGGGGTTATGTAATCATTGCTGTGAGGAATTAAGGTGTTTTGCATTCTATTGTTCATTAAGTCTGTCCTTGTGTGTATTGTAAAGTGCCAGACAGACTGGCTGCCAACCCTTTGTGAGAAGATGTATATTGTGTGGGATCTTTTGAAGCCTAGCAGACGTCAGGATGAGGTGTTGTTGAGTCTTGGGATGTGTGGGTGGAGCTGGGCCCTTGTTCATGTTAAATCATGTGGATTGAATTGTGTATAAAGTTACAATGTTTCTCAATAATAAAGGGATTCCTATTACAGAAGAAGACAGAGTGCATCTCGTTTTCTTCCAGAGGGATTGGTTCCTATGGGAAAGGGTCGTTTAGCTGTGGATATTGGTAGCGAGTGGATGTGTGTCTAGGAGAGGGGACATCGTAAACGGCGTTTTACCCCTTGATATTGGGGTGCCGTTACAATGACCCACTGGGTTTCCTTGCTCCAGTTACCATTCAAGGTAAGATTTTACTAAGACAGTTGTCTACTGAGAACATAGACTGGGATACTCCCTTGCCTAGTGAGAATCAACACAAGTGGGAAAGGTGGAGATATTCTTTGAAGTCACTAGAAAAACTTCAGATTCCCCGTTGCTATGTTCCAGGATCCACTTCAACTGCTAACCGGAGAGAGATTCATATTTTCTCTGATGCATCAGTTGAAGCTATTGCTGCAGTAGCCTATTTGAAGACCTCTGAACTGAATGGAGAATCACACTGTAGTTTTGTCCTAGGCAAGGCAAAACTCACTCCCAAGCCTGTACATACCATACCAAGACTTGAACTTTGTGCAGCCGTGCTAGCAGTAGAAATTGCAGAGGTCATACGAAGTGAAATGGACACAATTGATTCTTTCACCTTCTATACAGACAGTAAGGTATTACTTGGTTACATAAACAACCAAACAAAACAATTTTATGTGTACGTCAGCAACAGGGTTGAACGTATCAAGAGATTCTCTCTACCAAGTCAATGGCATCACGTTCCCACTGAACTCAACCCAGCTGACTGTGGGACCAGAGCCGTGTCACCTGCCGCTCTTCAGGACAGCTTATGGCTGTCACCTCCAAGGTTTCTGTGTGAGGACGCTTACTTACTCCCTATTGACACCACCTATGGGCTAGTAAACCCTGAAGATGATAAGGAAATAAGAACTGTGAACACCTCACTCCACACTTCTGTAAGTACAAAACAGAAGCTGCGGTCACACCATTACAGGCATCAATGGAAGCAGGTGCAGCATCTAGCCAATGTGTTCTGGCATCGCTGGAAGAAAAAGTATCTTCATCACCTTCAAGGTCGTAACAAATGGCAAGCATCTAAGCCGAATCTTAAGGTTGGAGACCTCATCCTTCTAAAAGACAAGGAAGTTTGTCGGAATGAGTGGCCTATGGGTCTTATTACTAAAGTTATGCCCAGCGACGATAACAAAGTCCGGAAGGTAGAAGTCAAGGTAACCAAGGGAGGATCGACACAAACCTTTAGTCAACCAATTACAGAGTTAGTACTCCTTTTGCCAGGTGAGTGACTTGTGCAAGGACTAGTCATGCTGTTGGCATGGCGGGGAGTACATTGTTGCCATCTACAGGTTCTACTCAGAACTTTGGAATTATTTGAAGACATCATACTGTGACTTTATGTTCTTCATCCTGTTGAACTTACGTTTATTATTTGCTTGTTGCATGTTTTTCATTACAGGTTCCAGGACATTCGTCAGTATTGGACTTTTTGAAAATATATATTTTAGTTTAAGGTTATGAAATCTAAAGATTTCAGACGGGGAGTGTTGTGTTACACTATGTGATTATGCTTGCTCTGTGTCTTTAAGATCTGTCCCCTTCTTTCTAGCTGAACTCTCTCTCTCACCGTAGTTCTTTATACATCTCCTCCACTTCCTGATTCTGGTCATTACTCCTGTATTTCTTCCATGCTAAACATCTTACATGTGGCTTACAACTGCAACGTTTTTCTACCTATGAATATCCATCATTAAACGGAACATTCGAAAGGATTCATCGTCTGTCGTCCTAACTGAGTTTATTCATTGAGTTAAACTGCCTGTATCGATGCAAGGGATGAATATCAAACCAGCTTGAGTAAGGCCTACTTAAACCTGGAGATGAAATTTATCGCTTTGTAGTTGAGACAGAACACTGCATTTTATCATATGTTTGATTGTCACTCCTTCACATAGTGATAGCATTCACTAGCATAGCGCCGCACTACCATGTTTTTCATTTTCATCTACTTTGTTTGTTTGAGTGCTGGTGGCTCCATTACTTGTTGATTGTGGGTTCTGGCGCAGTTTCACTTTATTTTACCTTTACTAGTAAGCAAAATGGAACTCACCTTCAGACATTTTACGGAACTTGTCCTTCGACATAAATCCCAGAGCCAGACCAAATTCTGAAAAACAATCACAAAAGACAGCAAATTAATCACACCACCCAGTTGGAAGTATACTGTACTGTATATGTTATAATAAACGTTGTTTTTAAATATGGGAGGAAAATCATTAAAAATAAAATTGAGTCTGGCCACTTTTCATGCTGGATGCCAATGAATTCACCCACCATGCGGAGGAATTCATGTTCGCTACGTATGGCAGTTTAATCTGGGTATAGAGGGCCAATGCAATTAAAGATTTTAGAGCATACATCAAATATGCAGCAACAGGGCCGCAAATAGGGGGGTAAAGGAAATACTCCCAAAATGGAACTGGGTTCCATAAGGTAAGCGGGGGGGGGGGGGGGCTCTGGCCCGAGAGGAGCTGCCCCCTCTACTTTGATCATCACTGGTAGACAGTAAGGGAGAGAGGGAGGTACGCTAAAGCATTCTATTGAGAGAGAGGTGGCAGTCTACACTTAAGTCCCAAAATCAATGTTTTTTTTATTTGCAACAAAAAAAATCAGGGCAGGAAGTCTTAGCATTGCTCGCATTGTGAAAACAGCAAATGTTATTGAGGCTTACTTATTCCATTGAAGAATTTGGAAAGGTGGCGCATGTGCCCTAACCCACTGGAAACTCGCGGCAACTGTGCTTTATAGATTTGGCAAACCTTCCAACAGCATAACTGGCAAACTTTAACCAAATGGTTTTTTTTCTCTTTATATCTACAGTATGGCCCCTTTCACACTGGGGCGCTGCTATACCGTCGTTCTTACCGCGGTATGCGGTCGCTAGGGGGTTGAATTTAACCCCCGCTAGCGGCCGAAAAAGGGTTAATACCGCCCGCAGTATTGCCGCGGTTTTCGGGGGCGGTATTACCGCGGTGTCGCATTGATTTCAATGGGCACCCGCGGTAAAGGAGCGGTGAACACACCGCTCCTTTACCGCTGTAAAGATGCGGCTAGCAGGACTTTTGGAGCGGTCCTGCTAGCTCACCGCTTCAGTGTGAAAGCCTTCGGGCTTTCACATTGAAGGCTACAGGGCAGGAATTTTTCATGCGGTATAATAGCGCTATTATTAGCGCTAAACCGCATGAAAAACGCCCCAGTGTGAAAGGGGCCTTAATCAACACGTTTTACATTAAGGTACATTTAATTCTTTATGTTTAATAGTGATAGGCAAAAGAAGGAAAAAAAATCCACTCCGTTATGGCAGATACTTGCTAGTGAGGTCCTTCTCTTCAATAAATCATTGCAAATATAAAGACACTGCTTCCATAATGTGATAGAACCTGCCTCTCCCCTGATCTATGCTATCATTATTATTATTATTATACAGGATTTATATAGTGCCAACAGTTTACACAGCACTTTACATCATACGGGCAGACAGTACAATTACAATACAATTTGATACAGTAGGAATCAGAGAGCCCTTCTCAATAGAGCTTACACTCTGAAGCCTCGTTCACACGGGCGGGAATCTCGTCGGGAAAAAAACGTTGGTTTTCCCAACGAGATTCCCGGCAAGCTTTCCTTGCTCGCCGAGAGCACACACAGCTTTTCAAAAGAACCGCCGTTCTTTTGAATGGCAAGAACGCGGTGACGTCATCGACTACAACGAGCCTGCGCTCGTCACATTCGATGCCGTCGCCGCCATCTTGCTACACCCTACACTACCCTTGTATGCGTCAAAGTCTTTTTGAGCATGCGTGGGTTTACCATGGACAGGTAAGCGTACACACTCACGGTTTTCTCATCGGGAAACAGCCCGACGAGAATCCCGACGAGAAAATTGAGAGCAGGTTCTCTATTTTTCTCGTCGAGATTCCCGGAAATTTTCCAGACGAGAAACCATATACACGACCGGTTTTCTCTGCAAAAAGCTCTCCCAGCAGTTTTCTTGCAGAGAAAACCGGTCGTGGTTACGAGGCTTCAGAGGAAGGGTCAAGTGATAAAAAATAGGATTTTATAACAGCTTACCTGTAAAATCCTTTTCTTGGAGTACATCACGGGACACAGAGCGGCATAGTCATTACTATGTGGGTTATATAGTTTACCTTCAGGTGCTGGCACTGGCAACTTCCAAACCGGAAGTACCCTCCCCTACATAAGCCCCTCCCATCCGGGAGCACCTCAGTTTTGTAGCAAAGCAATAAGTGTCCCCAAAAGAGGGGTGGGAGCTCTGTGTCCCGTGATGTACTCCAAGAAAAGGATTTTACAGGTAAGCTGTTATAAAAATCCTATTTTCTTTCTCGTACATCACGGGACACAGAGCGGCATAGTCATTACTATGTGGGATGTCCTAAAGCAATGCCCAATGAGGGGGGGGATACACCATACATAAGCTGAGCGCTATCAGACATGAGGATCTTTTGCGGCCTGCAACACACTGCGCCCAAAGGCGACATCCTCCTGACTTCTAACGTCCACCTGGTAGAACCTAGTAAACGTGTGTACTGAAGACCATTTTGCGGCCTTACAGATTTGAGCCAGGGAGGCCTGGTGATGCACTGCCCATGAAGTTCCAACTGCTCTCGTGGAGTGCGCCCTAACTTTGAACGGAGGCGGTCTCCTTCTCAAGCCATAGGCTTGCATAATGACCTGTCGAATCCACTTGGCTAAAGTAGATTTTGACGCTGCCTGACCCTTTCTGGGGCCTTCCGGCAGAATAAACAAAGTATCCATTCTGCGAATCTGAGCAGTGGCTTTTAGATAAGCTTTAACTGTTCTTACTACATCCAAAGAATGTAATAATTTTTCCTCTACTGAACTAGGTTTGGGGAAAAAAGAAGGAAGAACCACATCTTGGTTCAAATGAAACCTCGATACCACCTTAGGAAGAAAGGCTGGATGAGGACGTAACACTACTCTGTCCTTATGGATAACCAGATATGGCTCCCTACAGGACATAGCGGCTAATTCCGACACTCTTTTAGCCGAACAAATGGCTACTAGAAAAATCAATTTCCTGGTGAGAAGAACCAGGGAAATATGCTGTAATGGTTCAAATGGTTGTTTCTGTAGAACCGACAGAACCAGGTTTAAGTCCCATGGACATATGGGAATATTAACCGGAGGGCTAATACGCATCACTCCTTGTATAAAGGCTTTGACTAGTGAATGCGAAGCCAAGGGCCTCTGAAAAAATATTGACAAGGCCGAAATCTGACCCTTGATAGTACTCAAGGCAAGCTTCCTATCTACAGCCCACTGTAGGAAGTCCAGAATCCTACCTATTACGTACTTACGTGGATGCCATTTCTTGGCCTCACACCAGGCGATGTACGCCTTCCAGATTCTATAGTAGATCTGCCTGGATACCGGCTTCCTGGCATTGATCATGGTAGATACCACAGGATTAGAGAGACCTCTCTTTTTTAGAATGTGGGCTTCAATAGCCAGGCCGTCAAACCTAGGGCTGGTAAGGAAGGGTGGTATATCGGTCCTTGCGAAAGCAGGTCCGGACGATGTGGGAGGGTCCAAGGACTCCCCACAGACATTTTTACAATCTCCGCGTACCATGCTCTTCGGGGCCACGCTGGAGCCACCAGAATCACTGGTTTCTTTTCTACCCTGATTCTGCGGAGTAATCGAGGTAACAATTGTGGCGGTGGGAATGCATATATCAGCTTGAACTGATCCCAAGGGAACACTGGGGCATCCGAGCCGCAAGCTAGGGGATCCCTTGTCCAAGAGACAAACCTGTCCACCTTTGCGTTGAATCTGGATGCTAGCAGATCTACATCCGGTGTTCCCCACCGCTGACATATTGTCCGGAAAACCTCAGGGTGAAGGGACCATTCCCCTGGGCATAATTGTTGGCGACTTAGAAAGTCCGCCTTCCAATTCTCCACTCCTGGAATGAATACCGCGGATATGGCTGGGACATATCTTTCTGCCCATTTCAGGATGCAATTTACTTCCCTCTGGGCTGCACGACTCCTGGTGCCACCCTGATGATTGATATATGCCACTGCCGTGGCATTGTCCAATTGAATTCTGACAGGGGACCCTTGGAGTTTGGATGTCCATGCTACTAGGGCATACCGGGCTGCTCGTATCTCTAAGAGATTGATGGGCAGGGCCTTTTCTGCATCCGACCATCTGCCCTGGAGAGACCATTGCTCCAGTACTGCTCCCCAGCCTATAAGGCTGGCATCTGTAGTGACCACCTTCCAAGAAATCGGACTGAAGGATTTCCCTTTTTCCAGATTCTGGGGAACCAACCACCAACGGAGGCTCTTGCGAACGGAAGGGGACAAGGACATTGGTAAGTCTAGGGCCTGAACTCTTTTGTTCCAGGCTGACAGTATAGCCCTTTGCAAATTCCTTGAATGGAATTGACCGTAGGGTACTGCTTCGAATGATGCCACCATTTTTCCCAGCAGCCTCATGCACAGGCGTATGGATGGCTGTCTTTTTGTACCCACTAGGTGGATTAAATCTCTCAAAGACGACACCTTTTCTTGAGGCAAGAAAATTTTTCTCTGGTCTGAATCCAGCCTTAGCCCCAAGTATTCCAGACTTTTGACTGGTTTTAGGGCTGACTTGTCTGTTGATAATCCAACCGTGAGATTCCAGATACTTGATTGTCTCATGAACAACCACTTCTAGTTTTTCCACTGAGTGGTCTATCAGCAACAAGTCGTCTAGATATGCCATTATCGTTACACCTCGTGTTCTTAAATTGGCCAATAATGGGGCCAGAATTTTTGTGAACACGCGTGGTGCTGTGGCCAGACCGAAGGGTAAGGCTCTGAACTGAAAATGGCGCCCTTCTACTGCAAAGCGTAGAAATTTTTGGTGGACTGGAAAGATGGGAATGTGCAAATAAGCATCTTTGATGTCGATCGAGGCTAACCATTCCTCCCCTTGTAGGGCAGTGGCCACCGATCGGATCGACTACATCCGGAAAGTCCTGATATGTAGGAATTTGTTTAGCCCTTTTAGATTTAATATGGGCCTCACGTCCCCGTTTGGCTTCGGGACTGTAAAGAGGTTTGAGTAAAACCCGAACCCCCATTCTTCTAGGGGAACCTCTATAATTACTGCTTGGAGCAATAATTGTTCTAGTGCCAACAGGAGGGATCCTCTCTTCCGGGGATCCATTGGCACGTTCGACCTTATAAAATGGGAAGATGGGGAGTCTTTTAACTCCAATTTGTATCCCAGACTTACTGCGGAGAGCACCCATCTGTCTCTGATCGTGTCCCGCCAGATCTCTGCGAACAACTGAAGTCTTCCCCCCACCCGATTGAGTGGGGGCAACCCTTCATGCATTTGACTTTGGGGGAGGTTTTGTACCTCTCCTGACCCAGGGCTTCTTGTTACCCTGCGATTGTCCCTGATTTTTACCCCCGGGATTTGACCGAGGAGGCCGTCGGAACTGTTTCACAGCCGATGTCCTAGGGACTGGAGAAGCAGGCCTCTTAAAAGAGGGACCTCTAACTCTGTTTTTAACCGGCAAGAGTGTACTTTTACCGCTGGAAATTTTCTGGATATATCTGTCCAGGTCTTCCCCGAATAAGCGTTCACCATGAAATGGGAAGCTGACCAGCAATTTTTTACAGGGGGCTTCAGCAGACCAGTTTTTGAGCCATAGAAGCCTGCGCATATGTACTACAGACAGCGTAAGGTGGGAGGCCTGATGGATTGAATCCTTTATAGCGACAACCGCAAAGCATAAGGCCCTAGGTAGATCAGCTAGGGCAAGGGCCTGCTGATCTGGCAAGTCCCTTAAGACCTGTTTCAACTGATCCTTCACTGCTTGGCAGACCCCAATAGCTGCCACTGCTGGTTGTGTCACCAAGCCTGCTGTAGTAAAAGCAGATTTTAATAAGGACTCCAATTTTTTATCTATTGGGTCCTTGAACATTTGGACATTATCCACTGGACATGTCAGTGATTTATTCACACAAGAGATGGCTGCGTCCACTGTAGGGACCCTCCATTTTTTGATGAACTTATCCTCCATGGGATAGACCACCTGAAATCTCTTGGGAGGAGTAAATATTTTATCAGGATGTTCCCAATCCTGGTAAATGAGCCCTTCCAGTAAAGGATGGATTGGAAAGGAACAAACAGTCTGGGGAGCTTTTAGCGACCCCAACGAGGAGACAGACGTGGATGATGGCTCCGTAAGGGGCATTTTAAATGCTGATCGGACCATGTTAGTCAGGGACTGAACCCATAATCTTTCAGCATGTGATGCTGAGAATGGCTCTTCCACTGTTGATTCCTCTACAACAGAATCAACCTCATCCTGATCCCCTTCAGGTAGGTCGATCCCTGTATGGGACTGTTGCTCTGCTAACAGGTACTCTGAGGGAGGAGACGGAGATCGGGCGCGCTTTCCCTCTGACAGGGAAGCAGCGATCAATGTTGACAATTTCTCTTCCAGCCCTCCCAGAGCTGAGGAAAAAAACCTCCTCTGTTACATACACAGGAGCAGGTGAACTGAGGACAGCCACAGTACCAGGTACTCCTGAGGGTGCTCTACGGTCACTAACCTCTGATTCTTCAGGGGAGATTGGTGCAGCCAAAGCATGCCCAAGATCCTCAGAGCCCGATGGAGACCCCCTATGCTTCCTGGGATTTTTAGTCCCAGAGTTTTTAGACGGCATATTCCTAAGCCCAAAGCTGAGGTATTCCAGCCGAAATACACCACTTACTGACAATAGTCTAGCACAATTGCTGCTATAAAAACAGTTGGTGTCTACTAATGTGCCTTTCTATGGGGATGCCTGCATCAACCGCTTGCTGTATGCCTTTTTTAAATGTTGCCAGCTCTGTCTCTGCACTCCATAGCCAGCTCACAACACATAATTGTGCCTTTTAACATGCTGGGACGCCCGCACATGCGTAGAAGCGCTGCGGCGCGCACAGAGCGTCATCCCCCAAGCTCCGCCCCCTCTTCCAGCTCACCTCTATATATAGAGGCGCGGGCATGTGCGCCTTCGGCGCTCTTTTTGAAAAAGGAAACTAGGGACAGGAGACAGGGCCCTTTTGCCGCAGGCCGGGGGATAGACGAGCATTGCAACATGGCAGAGGAAGCAGTTTCCCACAAGAGAACTCACCATTTGCCTGGACTTGACTCTGATGAAAAGAAAAAGTCCACATGACAAGAAACATTCCACAGCGGCCTCTAGTGGATTAACACAGGTACCGCGGTCTGTCTATTTTTTTTTTTTCTTGACCACTATTAAAATGATTACATTTTTTTAGTAGTTACAGGCATGCACAGATATTTAGCGGGAATACCGTTAGGTAACAGGCAGAAAGACATATTAGGCTTGGGGGTCCCCTAATAGAACCAAGTTCCTGGGGGGCCCCCACTTACCTTTTCCCCGCCGCAGGACTCTGTTTGGTCCACAGAAGCCCAAACTTCACCTCTCACGGCAGGCATTGTAATTAAACCTTCAGGGACCGGGTTCCCAAGGATTCCACTCCCCTGGACCTGTATAGCACCCTGCACAGAAAACATCTTAGTCGTGGGTATGACCAGAGCTCTGGATCCCAGGGTCCAGCTCTCCTAAGAGAAGCATTACAGGCAAAACCTTGCTCTTCTCTGCAAGGCCCGGGTACCGACCGTTTAGCTATGAAGCTTTTTTGGTTGGATCCGGAATAGCTTACTGAGGCCCAAAAGAACCTGTACGCAAGCTCAGTGAAAAACACATGTTACTTCTTGGCCAACACCTTAGACACTGGCAAAAAACTGAGGTGCTCCCGGATGGGAGGGGCTTATATAGGGGAGGGTACTTCCGGTTTGGAAGTTGCCAGTGCCAGCACCTGAAGGTAAACTATATAACCCACATAGTAATGACTATGCCGCTCTGTGTCCCGTGATGTACGAGAAAGAAAAGGTAATAACTGTGGGGAATGATCTGATGGCCAAAATAATAGTGCAGTTGTTGGGTAGGGGCAGGATAGTCCTCTCTGAAGAGAAGGGTTTTCAGGGATCATCTAATAGTGGAGAGAATAGGAGATAGACAGATTGGGGTAGGGAGTTCCATTGGCTGGGAGAGACTCAGGAGAAGTCCTGGAGATGAGCATGGGAGGAGGAGACAAGGGAGCATATATGTGTGCTCCGCTATCATTTACCACAGTGGGTTAGAGGTGAGCGATAACAGATACAAAGTCTATGAGGGTGTCAGGTTCTGGTGGACTGCACACTGGCTGCTCTCTTATGGGAGGTAAAGACACAGGGGTAGATTTACTTTAGGTAAATAGGCTATGCACTTCGCAAGGGAAATTGCTCTCTTACATCCCTTTCACATCTATAATCTAATCATGTGCAAGCAAAAATTTTATTTTTTATTTTCCTGGTTTCTTTCTTTGGTTTTCCAAGTGAAATTTCACCACTCAGGGGAAAATACCCTTGCAAAGTGAACAGCCTATTTGTCTTTAGTAAATTAACCCTTGCCCTATTGATTGAATTTGCTGATTATGGCTGCAAAAACAGCCACATCTGAACTAGGCCAGAGTTCTCATTGTAGAGAAGGCCCCAGAATTTACTGTGGCTCAGCCAGGCCTATGAGTGATCACAGAAAAATATACAGTTATGCTTGCTCGATAGATTGAAACCATCGTCTGTGATTAATCACACTAAGCGTTATCTGAGCCGACACGAAATCTACGTTTCACGGGTTTCATATGGTCTGTTGAGCTTCCTATGGCTGTGAATGATTACCCATCATCTTCATTATCCAGACCAGATCATTAAACAATAACGGGAGGGAAAAATTCTAGCATATTGTAATAATAATAATAATAATGACACCTTCAGATTTCTTTATTTCTCATTTGCTTGCACGGCAATGTTCACCTTTCTATGGGACTATTAAGTATGTCAGTTTCAGAATCCTAAATGTCATATGTGCATAATAGATGGCAAGTATTTTAGTTATCACAAGTCAAGCAGCAGATTCCTGGTATTAACCCTTACTTAAAGGATATCAAAAATAGCAAGAATAAACAGTTTGGGCTTTAAATATATGTTAAGTGCACTGTACACCTATTCGATCTTTCCTTTAGTTTCCTATGGATTCACCCAAAAAAATAAATCTGTTATAGATGGAGTGATCCTGTGAATTTGCACACAAGTTGACCAACAGGCTAGCAGCTGACCCCCGCCCTCATCATTTTTTTGCATCAATTCCAGTGATCTAAAAAATCAGCAAATCTCCCATATGCTTTCCATAGCACTGTACTTATCCGTGGAATAGCCCCTGCCAGGATTCATGGCAGGTTCTCAGCATAATAGTGGAATAATTAGCCGCTGCCACCCAGATTGTGCCGCCTCGGGGCCTAAACTCAGCAAAACAAAGATTTCATATTTATTCGGTGCCAGTCAGCCCTGAACTTAAGATTCTTATCACCTGCCTGGATCCCAGCGGAAATGTCGCCGGTGTTTTATTCATGATCAGTTTTTACTAAACCTTGTTAATCTTCAGCACACCTGAGGGTCTGTCCAAGTGCAGAGCAGATAAGGTGTGCGGGCAATGCGATAGGGGACGCGGGGAATTGAAGTGCTCTAGATGCCGGCAGTTTGGAATTAGGTCACAGAGTTCCAGAGATGAAGTTATATCAGACTCGAGGGCAGTGCTCTGACCTTCGCCAAGGTCAAAGGTGGATTTAGCTGCAGTTTGCACACAAGGGAGCGCTATAAAACTAACCTGTGGCAGTTGTTTCTAATTACAATGCAGCACAGAGCTTTTTCGTAGATTCAACCAAAACCTCAACAGAACCCCTGCTACAATTAATCCTGCAAAGGCTGCGACAACCATAGGATTTTTTTATTTTTATTACATTGAATAGAAGATGGTAATGAACAGCCATACTGACACCAATCTGTAGTCAGCTGATAAGGTCAGTGTGTGTCACTATTATCAACTCTCAATTATTGCTAAGGAAATTTCCCTAAAGAAGAACACTGCCACAGGCAAAACCATCTGTAGGCCTACTGTTGTCCCATGGCCACATGAAAAAATAAGCTCCCTTGTCCTAGGATGGGGTAACAGTATTGCAGTACATTTGCACACGCTGTGCCTTGAATCACGTGTTAATGCGTATTGTATTAGGACAGCCCATGTTGCCTGGGGACTGGTGAGATGGCTATTTGCCCATTGCGATACTGCTAGCAGGGAGTGAGCCACTGAGAACTGGACGCCAATGTACCCAATCCATACTGTACCTATACTGCACTCTATACCATAGTTATTCTAAACCTAGACTGCACATATACCAACCCTATACCGCATTATACAAGACCTTTACCGCATCTGAACTACATCTACCTTGCACCTGTGCTGAGACTATACTGTACTTATACTGCATGCACGGTAACTTGGACTATTGTTAAGTGCACCAATGCTCTTAAAGGGCCCCAACGATAGCCGACAGAAGACCATCTCAAAAGACTGCCACTATCATAATAATGATTCTGCCCCCTTTGCTACCATCCTCCTTTTCTTTTGGACAGTTCGTACCCAGTCGGTCTAGGTCTAGCATTGCCACCATAATTGCGCTCCGGCAGTATAGTTTCAGCACTTAGTAGATTAAACTTTACTAATGCTCACTGTGGCACTTGAGGTGGCCTTGTTACCGTTTATGCTGATCTGGACATTAAATCTAGTCCCAACTGTTAATTACTTTGTATGATAAATTGTGCTATTACCATTGTTAATTCATTTTATGCTTGCATAGTTACCAACCATATTGAGTAACAATATATTAAGTCTGCCTTTATACCTGGTTTGGTGCCTGTTTTCTTTTACATACTTTGGGTACTAAGTATTGCTTTCAGTAAATTTCTGTGATATTGTGTTTGTACACTCAACCTGGTGTGTCGGAGGAGCATCTTGAGAAGATCAAGGTACAAAACAGAAGACCCACCCTATCCAGCTTTTTTCTTTTTTAAATCTTTTGTTGCATCTAAGTGCTGCTAAATTCCTGCAGCTACTTCCTGTCTGGATGCACTCCAATGGTTGCATTTCTCAACAGTGGGCCATGTCTCCATATTATGTGTTGAAAAAGACACTTGTAGTCTCCATCTGAAACTCATATGACAGGGTGACTGCAAAGGAACACAATTTGGGAGACTGGAAGTGTGGTCACTCTATCACAGGATTTTCCCTTTACAATGATCTTTTATGGCATGTTCTCCCAGGATTATTTTAATGAAAGCTGCAGATTTAAGATGTTAACGCTTCTATTAACTTTAAGTGAGAAGGATTACATCTACTAGAAATAGATACATCAAACTATAGATAGCTTAGATTTCTGATTTTGATCACTATGATGGCTTGTTTTTTACAAGTGGATACTTCAAGGTCCAGCACAGTCATAATGGGGAAGACCGGAAATAAACATTACAGATTTTTTGTAGCACAAAAATTACAAAATGGAAAAAAAAGTGTATGTAAAATGTCAAAATGACATAAAAGAAAGCGTTCTTTTTTTTTGTAAAATTAATATTAGGTGAACACGTACTTACTAAATCCTTATTAAAAGGCTGCACAAAAGACTTTTAGCAAATATCAGCTTTTGGGAGGTGGGGCATTACAGTAAGGGTCCATGTACACTTCTTGTGCGCCTCTTCTACAGGAGTTCTGTGTTTTGGCCATAGAAGCAGCTCAATGTTATCCTGTGTGTCCATGCACATTAGGAAGTTTAGAGGCATATTTTAAGCTCAGCGTTAGGAGGCATTTTTGATTGGAGTTTTCTGGCAGAAAAAGTGCTAAACACTCCTAAACATTGTACAAAAATGCTTTATATGAGCATTTTTTTCCTGTCAAGGAACTGGCATTTTTTTAAGCCCAGTGTGCATGGAGCCTTATGCCTTGTACACACAACTGGCTTTTTCCATTGGATATTCCGACCAAGTGTATGCTCCATCGGACTTAATTCCGATAGAGAACATGATCTCTTTTACTCCGATGGAATTCCATTGGAATTCCGATGTGATTTTGGCCGGGCAAAAGTCCGACCGTGTGTACAGGGCATTAGAGACTGGATTGGAGGATCATGCAGCCGTGATGTAATGGTGTGCTGCCAAGCTATGCTGAAACTTGTAGTGTTTACTGCACTCAGGGCCGGATTCCCGACAAGGCTACCGAGGCCAGGCCTCGGGGCAGCAGTGGGTGCGGAAGCGGTGCGGGGAAAAGAAAAAGAACAACTCCAGGCAATGGCAGGAGGAGGAGGACACACAGCACTATTCTGCCAGGCAGATCGGAGGAGCCACCATCGGTGAGACTTTTCTTCACTCCTGAGCTCCGTCTTCCTTATTCTGATTTCTCCCCCCAACTCGATGGATGGCAGGGAAGGGGAGGTGGGTAAGTTACAAGTGGGGGTGAGAGAGGGGAGGGGAGGGAGGATCCCCCTCTGATCACACGCTCACAGATGTCTGTAGGAGGGAGGATCCCCCTCTGATCACACGCCTTTAGATGTCTGTAGGAGGTCACGTGCTCTCCTTGGCTCCCCCGCATAGACAACACACACACGCTGTCTCCGCCCCCGCTCCGCCCAGTCACCATGACAACCGCTCCCAGCCACATGAACTCTCCTGTGCATGTGTAACTGAGCGTCTACCCGTATTCTGGCAACCAGGCATCAAATTCCACTCTAGGGGTTCAGTGACCCAGCATGGAGATGACACCACCCGATTACTGTCATCAGTGATTGTATAATCCTCCCCCCACATAGGAGATATAAGGGGAGGGGGTCCTCCTGGAAATGCTCATCACCTGGCTGTGTCTATTCATTTCAATGAGCAGAATTCAGACATCCCCCCATGTATTGGGGTGTTATATTAGTGGGGGGGGGGGGGCGCTGCCCTGTAAGGTGTGTGATATCTGTATCTGTGCCTCTGCCCAGGACATGTCTGCTCACTACAACTTGCCAAGGCTTTTTTTTATCAATGAGATATGGGGATAGTTTAATGATCACCACACACAATCTGATTTTTAGGATTCACCTGTCGGGTTGGGGGACTTTCAGTTTTTTTTGGCAGGGGGGCGGCATTGAAGGACCCGGCCTTGGGGTGGCAAAGGGAGTAAATCCGGGCCTGACCGCACTCACACTAGGCCCTTGTACAGGCTGGGAGTACCTTTGCAATTTATTATCTAAACAAGCAGTATTTAATGATGACTCAAGCTACACCACATCTCTTGAATTGCCACACAGGGCTTGAAAGGTAATAGTTTCCCACTTACCCAGCTGGGTAAAAGGATTCCAGAGCAACTCAAACTCCTGCAGCATGCGAGGACCAAATGACTCAGGCATAAAAGAATTTATGAAGTGAGCCTACAGTATACAGAATAATGAGAATATGGGTTCCTGAAGTATAGATAATTCCACCCTTTGGAATTGAGCAGCTGTCCAGGATGTGGTATCTGCACGTCGCCTTAGGAACAGGCCCCTTTTGATCCCTCCAAGCTGTGGAAGAGGGGGGCTTCGAACTATCACTGAGGAACAGATGTGTGTAAGACACAGGTCTTGGCCTGAAAGATGGCAAAATGTTTCTTCTGTTATATTCTAACTTGGGTCAGCCCAAGCAGTTCTGCTATTTTAACTCGCCAATTGCCATGGTGAAGTCAACAGTGTCTGAGCTGGTGCCAGGCAAGAAATGTAGGCACATTTTAGAGAGCTTGCGTGGTTACAGTGTATCAGAATATGCATAGCTGGATTAAAAGAAATTCAAATGCTGCAGACATGTATGTGGCGACGACTACAAATTATCTACAAGGACATGCATTGGTTTCAAATTAGGGAGCTGTATTGACAGCAGGAAGGGTCAGTAACTTTAAACTGTATTGTGTGCAATTGGTAGTTTATTATTAGGATGCTGGAGAAAGGCTGACATTCTTAATGCAAGCCCGCAGCATTATGGAACAACTCTTCCTATTATAAAGAGCCCACCCAAAAACAAAACATGAACAAAGAAATACATTATTAGTGACTATATCCCTGGAGTTAATTTTTAAATTAGTATAGTGACCTCACTGAGCATGACACTAAGGTTTGCATGGTGTAGAAAACATACAATATATACTGTATATTTTTCATAGGCCTCACTGGTGAGATTTCCCTATAGGTTTTTGTCTCCGCCCCTCCCACAGCGGTAAGCTTTACCTGCAGCATTTTGTGTCTCTGCCCCTCCTACAATGTTGAGATTCCCCCATAGTTGTTTGTGCCTCTACCTTCCCTCAGTGGTGTCCCTGCCCCGCCCACAATAGTAAAATTACCCCACAGTCATTTCTGTCCCTTCCCCTACCATTCAGTAGTTTGTGTCTCTGCCCTTCTCACAAAAACACAACCAAAGTGGCACCCTTATAAAATTGGATTCCTCAATTATTTATTCATTGTACACTAAGGAGAATACATTAGTAAAGTATTACACTATTATTTATCCTAATAAAGATGGTAGCAGGCAGCACTAGAGTTAGAATTAGAAGGCCAAAAATTCCAATTCCAATATTACAACAACAAAGTTAGCACTCATGCCCAGCGGCATTGGGGTCCATGGATCAATTTTCCACCAGGACACTAGAGTTTGCAGCATTGGGTTCCTTAGATCAATTCTCTGCCAGGACACTATCCGTAGAGAGTTTGCGTGTTCTTCCTGTACTTGCGTGGGTTTCCCTGCTACATACCAAAGACATAATGGTAGGCTAGTTGGCTCTAATATGTGTGTGCAGGACTAAAAACCACAACTGCAGCCTCCTTTGGCAGGCCATGGTGACACTGTTGAGTGGCTAATGCAGGTCTGGTATACATTTCAGGCATGAGGCCACAGAAATGTAAGGTCCCACAGGTAAGAATTGCATCAAAGATCCTTTAGTTTTAGAAAGAGTTGACTTTTCTTCTCAATTCCTGTCCTGGTGCTGTCACCTATACAGGATAGTGAAGGAAACATGTCTAAAGCAGTGGCAGTCAACTTTCTTGGTATAGTGGGCCTCAAGTGTGGTCCCTGACATCACATATGTGGCATCTTCCTAGGTGGGTTGCTATGCTGTACATAGTTTAGTGTAATGTGGTCTCCTTCTTAACAGGAGATTGTTAGGCAGGAAAGCTACTATGTTTTGCCTAACAGGAAAGTTACATTGTTTAGCAAGGGAGTCCTGTGTTTTTCACAGTGCTGCTGCTTCTGTATTGGCTCCTCTATATTTAGACAACCTTGGAATGTTCTGGATGAATAGGAGTGACCCATGCAGATCAGCAGCATGAATATGGATGCCATCCCAGCCAGTTACAGGCATAGGGTCCCCATGCATGCTGGGAATGGTATTTATATTCAATGGGCACACAGGAAGTGTGTCTTTTTCACTGGAGAGGGGAGTCCAGCTGAGTAGGAGGTGTTGTGCCCTCCTCAGCACCTGCTGCTATATGACCTCAGGCGGGAGGCCTGGAGGCAGAAATCCCGACCAGAGTGTTCTGAAGAGCTGCCTGAGGAGGGGGGGGGGGGCGTCCTTAGAAGATCTGTCTGGGATCACTGGAGGGTGCTGCTGGAGAAATGGAAGAAGGCTGCCAATCGGTCCAGAAGCCTTGTGAGTACAGACTTAAATGATCTTGGGGCCTGGTTCTTTGGCTACCCCCCTCTGTGCTAGGAAAGTCAGCTACTGGGTCATCAGAAAGGTTATACTGGCTAGTATCCTGCAGAGCCATCCATTATTTCTACAAAAGACTTACTTAAGTGTGTACGGGATATCATACATTTGTTCCACAGTTCAAGAAACTGTCCTCATGGTATCCAGTTGAAACTTGGAGTATCCCGCTACATCCCTTTCCTATCCAAGTTCACAGATAAAACAACCAAAAACAAACAAAAAGTCATAGACTGGTTATTGGTGTAATGGAGTAGAAATAAGAGTGCACCTGGCTGTGGAAGAAAATACTGTGTGCTTGGCTGCAGAAGTTGGAACTAGGGAAGATCCGGGTAAATATCTAGCAGCTCCTAATTGGTAGTGCTACACAAATAATAATTTATTGAATGTAATGTAGCGGACCCCCCAATGATGGGGGTCGCTATACTTAAATTTAGAGGGTAGCCTGAGCTAATAGTTGGGCTCAGGCTGTTGAATTCTTTAAACTGGCTTCTGCTCTGAGGTAATGTTGCCTGGCAGTACAGTTCCCTGTGGCCAGTGGGTGGCACTTCAGCCCCAGGCCCAGGTTGAACCACAGGTAGCATTGAACGTTATTGGGTGTCCTCTCTCGGCAGCCGTGTAGTGGGTGTGGGCTACCCGCTGTGCATGCTGGGAGAGGATACATAAGGGGCAGACGCCATTATTCGGGGAGCAGTTCGTGCCTCTAGGCCAGGGGTGCGTGTGTGTACCAGCCCCAGGCACCTTTAGCCTGAGGCTGCATCGTTTCAGGTAAGCCCAGCACCTTTGGCTGAGGCCTACATTAGAAGAGAAGTCCCAGGGTACTCAAGTAGAGGGTAACCCGCTCTGAAGAAGAGGAAACCAGGGGAGGACCTATGATCGGTGAAGGAAGTCACTGTCTCAGGAGAAGCCTGGTTACCTATCAGAGGGAAGGACTCCATAATCCGCCACAAGCCTTGTAATGTGCCCCATTGGCACCTAAGGACTTAAATATTACAAGTGCTGGGAAGTTTAAGATTTGCATGCGGTCTCTTGATCGTATCCCTAAGAAATTATCAGTGAATATTCCGTGCTCCACACCGGCTGCTAGGACGTGAGAGGGGACTATCCGGGTGAGCAAAATCCCACTCAGGCCTGAGTGGCGATAAGTGTTAGTTGAGTGCCGCGTGCCTGAACCTACCTCCCTATCATTTGTTTCTCTATCTCCAACTTTCCTGTCAAGTTATCGAGCAAAGAAAAATAAACCTCTCTTTATTGGGTTTAATACTATCTGGACAATGGCCTTCTTGAAATAAGGAGAGAGAATAGACTTCTTCCTACACTCTAGGGTGAAGAACCAACGGAAAGAGGTAACTCGCTGCAGGACCCGAAAATAGATAACACCGCTTACCCTCTTCATCAAGGAGGATACTGGGCATGTGGCATGGTGTGTCCCACTTGCTAGTGGAGGTAAGCAAGAAAGAGATCAGTGTGCTACAGTAACGTTACAGAAAGTTTTCAGGGACTTTGGCATACAACAGGAGATAGTCAAAAACGATGCACTCTACAAAAGATGGTCAAGTTAAAAAGGAACAACAGCATAAAAAAAAGTAGGACAGTTTGAAAATAAATAAATAAATAAACCACGCCGTTTAACTAATTAAAGCCAGTCTAAAGAATGTTTTACCTTCACTGGACTGAGTAAGCAGACTGTGTCTGCAGGAGCCCCAAGGGCCGCACAAGTGCTGAACCACAGGTTGGGCTCCGGGGGTTTAAAGAAATTAAAAATTAGGACATTTCCCAATCATATATGACAGCAATAAAAAAACAAACAGAAGTTACTCCACTTTGCCAAAAACAAGAAAAAATGAGTTATGACTGGGCTCCAATTTGAATCCTCCACCATTAGGTCACAGTTATCCTTGCATGTCTAGTAAATAACCGCACAGCGACCTATCAATAGAATAGGAAGCATCTGTGCAGCCGCTGTCTCTTTCTGGACCCTCAGTGAGATCTAGTCCCCCTTCCTTATTCCATATACATTAAGTAGCACTTAGGCTCTATTTTTTTAGCCATTGATTTGTATTAGATTGGTTAAGCCATTATACGCCAATTAAGGTTTCAGCGGCTGCATCAGTTAAACCGGCACATTTTAATTTTAATTAGAGCTTTGTAAGAAAGGAGAAACATCTGCTGCTGAAAATACTGTCTAAAAAAAAAAAGATTTTATGGTTGACTCTTGTGCTTCCGACAAGGAGTGAGCTGTATGAGGATGGCAGTGCTGTCACTGTGCTGCTGCTTTAAGAGGCAAGGGACAGAGATGATGTCTGAATATTGTCATACGGCTGTACAGATGGGAGGAGAATAGAATGGCCATTCATCAAATCCAAATATCTCAAATTTACCTCCATCCAAGTCCCTCGTGCAGGAAATATGCTCTGGCTGAGATCAAATATCGCTCAGGCAAATAAATATATGTATAAACAACACTGATTTATATCCTGGGATACCAAGAAGGAATAACAGCTTATTTTACTGTGGTGTCCACTGAAGGCCAGTGAATGATGTTGCAGTATATTTGAAGAATTTACAGCCTGTACTTTAACACAGAGTGTTTCTACCCTCCAGGCATAGGCGTGCGCAAGGGGTGTGCCAGGTGTGCCTGGGCACACCCTAATCCTGGGATTGGCAACCTTTCAATGGTGGGCAGTCGACAGGTAAACCTTAATCCTTCCTTGCTGACCCTCAGACCCTGGACAGGAGAGGTGGCGGGGGTGGAATTTAGTGGAACCGATCTGTATTTTCCTCCTGCAGCAGCTGAAAGTAGGCTTCTCCTGCTCTCCCTTTTGTCAACATTCAGCTGCCATAGGAGGAAAATATAGGGGATTGGTACTAATTTATGCCACCCTCATTTCCCTGTTTCTCTTTCTTCTGTTGCCCGGGTCCCCCATGTGCTCCCTTGCTCCCCCTTTCTCCCATTGTTTTAAGATGAAGAGCTGGGAAGAGGCCGGTAAATATGTCAAACGCATATGTGTTGGAGCTTTGAGGTGCACACCCTAATGCAATAGGCTGCGCACACCTATGCCTCCAGGTATGTGGCTAGGCATTACAGTGGTAGCAAACATTTGTTATATTGCAGCTTACCAATTCTTAGATGTAGTTGCTGCATTTGTTTTCTTTTTAAGGCTTTTTCTTTACTTTTACCTAGTGACTGGCCATTAAATGTGTTGCTTTTCAACAGACCAAGCTGTGGACCCGGCATTCACTATATCTGGTCTCCCACAGTACACAGAACATGGAAATGCTATTATTTTAGTAAATATAAACTGCTAAATAACTTTTCTCATCAGCAGTATATAGCAGTCTTGTGACTTCTATCAGTGTCCAGACGAGTACTGGTTAAAGCTTGTAGGAGGAGTTTTCATTCTGCTATGAATGTCCTATGAGGCTGCATGACCCTTGACCCTCTGTCTGGACAGTGCTGATTGGCCCTGTGCTGATCGCATGCACCCTCCAAAAAAGTAATACACACCAAACTGAGCATGTGCAGAGTGCTTCCAAGGCTCTGTACTATTGGGAGATTGATTTGGGACAGTAAAAGAAGGAGAGGATCAGAGAAGACAGGATCAAGCAGCCTTTTTACACAATGCGGAGGATTAACCCCTTAGATTCCACAGTGAGTATAACAAGCATGCCTTACTGCATATAAAAACTGATTTTACTGTTGTGAGTTTAGTAACACTTTAAAAACTGCCATCTATCCAACCCCACGTGAATGCTGCATAAGCTCTGCCCCCTATCTACTAATCCCTGTCATCTCCCTGTTAAGCACCTCCCGACTAAGCCATACCTCTTGGCTTGTGCCAAATGCTACAAATCCGTTCCAAGTACACTCAGAATCTGTATTATCAAAGGATTATTGCAATGGTCCTATAAAGCATTGTACCCACGATCAGCAGATTGTGGATGTAATGCCACGGTCCTGCAGACTGTCTGTCTGTGTATCTGTCTGGCCATACCTCCGATATGGGCAGGCAATTACACTGTGGCAAGAAGACTTCATGAACTACCACAGCGCTCAGCAGCGCCGTGGTAGTTCAATGAGAACTATAAGCCGACAGCCGCAAAGGATGTCAGACCTTGTAATTTTCCCATTCACAAAACACTATGAATGAATGACGCCTCCGGGCGGGTGGAGCCTCGCACAGCCGCATTTTTTGAAGATTGTGACAGCTAGCGGGGGAGAAGTTCCACCTCAAGCTGCCAGAATGGGGGATCGGGGGGGAGCAAGGGCTGGTGCATCTGTAACATGTTACATCCTAAATATGGGTGTGACCTGTGTGAGGGGGTTAGCTCGGCAGCGGGTGTGTGTGACCCCCGAGATGGGCTCCCCACACAAAACAGGCCCAGCAAACGGAGGTTGTGGTTTTCAAATTCAAAAAGGTGCGGTTTATTTTCTATTTACAGTGACAAAACACAGCAAAGCAAAAGAAACAAACAAAATAAATCCTGGTCAACTTGACCTCTGACTAAACATACAGGTTTCCTAACTAACAACTGGGATCAGCCTAGTGCTGTCCTAGTCCCTAAGTCCCTGGTTTTAAATGTCCAAGCAAATAGCCACACAGGCTTTGTCTCACCGCACAGGGGTTCACTCTCCCTAGACAGTCCACACAGGTCTGGGTCCAGGCATGAGCTAACATCTAATGAAGCTGGGAGTTCTTATAGAGGCCTAAATGAGCTGACAAGCTTCAGCTGGTCTCATCAACTCCCTGTCTGCACGACGCCCAGCACTCTCACTAGAGGTATGAGTCATCCATGAGCCTACTAGCCTCAGCTGGGCTTATACAACTCTCCACCTAGTTGTATAAGTCGGCGTAAAGCCTGAATCTGGGCGAAATATATCTACCCCCCTGGATGCAACCAGGTGACTTTACCTTCCTGCTGTCACATACCCCCCCCCTCTTGTTTTAACCTCGGGGTTGGAACACCAGCAATCAGGCATTCATGTACTCGAGACAAAGCATCCACATTCCCCATTTGAACGCCAGGGCGATGCTTTACTGTGAAGTTGAATTCCTGGAGGGCCAGGAACCACCTATTCACTCTTCTATTTGTTTCCTTGTTTTGAGCCATCCACTTTAACGGAGCGTGATCCGTAACCATGTCAAAGTGCCTACCTAGCAGGTAGTACCGAAGGGAATCTAGAGCCCACTTCACCGCTAAACACTCCTTTTCAACGGTGGCGTAATTTACCTCATGGGACTTCAACTTCCTGCTGAGGTAAATGACTGGGTGCTCTTCCCCGTTCCAGACCTGGGACAATACTGCTCCTAACCCCACATCTGACGCATCACTTTGTACGACAAAGTCTTTAGAGAAGTCGGGTGAGTACAACACTGGCTGGCTACATAAGGCTTGTTTCAAGAATTGGAATGCTGCCTCAGCCTCGGGGGTCCATTTAATCATGACCGACCCTTTCCCCTTCGTCAGGTTGGTTAGGGGCACAGCCTTAGAAGCAAAGTGGGGAATGAATCGCCGATAATACCCAGCGATTCCCAGAAAGGCTCGTACCTGCTTCTTGCTGTTGGGACGTGGCCAACTCTGGATGGCCTCGACTTTATTGAGTTGGGGTTTTATTACTCCCCTCCCAATGGTGTACCCAAGATATTTGGCCTCCTCCTGCCCAATGGTACACTTCTTGGGGTTAGCCGTAAACCCCGCTTCCCGAACAGAGTCCAGGACTGCTTGCACTTTTGGCAGATGTGAGGCCCAATCTGTGCTATGGACAATTACGTCATCCAGGTAAGCCGCAGCATACTTCCGATGGGGCCTCAGCATCTGGTCCATTTTCCGCTGGAATGTGGCCGGCGCATTCTGTAACCCGAACGGCATTCTTTTATATTGGAACGCCCCGTCTGGGGTTACAAATGCGGTTTTCTCTTTGGCCGACTTGGCCAGGGGGATAATGCCAATACCCTTTTGTGAGGTCAAGAGTCGTCATGTATCGGGCTGTTCCCAGCCGGTCGATCAACTCATCTATACGTGGCATGGGGTAGGTGTCAAATTTTGTAACTTTGTTCAACTGACGAAAATCGTTACAAAATCGCCAGCTCCCATCCGGTTTAGGCACCAACACGATGGGACTAGACCAATCACTTTGGGACTCCTCTATCACCCCTAAGTTCAACATTTTCTGTACTTCCTCCCGTATTGCCTCCCGTCGAGCCTCTGGGATCCGATAGGGTTTTAACTTCACCCTTTCACCGGGCGGGGTAATGATGTCATGCTCTACCCCAGATGTTTGTCCCGGCAGCTCAGAGAATACCTCCTTGTTGCGAAGCACAAACTCCTTAACCTCCTGTTGTTGGGGTTGTGACAAGGTGGCTGCTATTCCAACCTCAGGAATCACGCAACCAGTTTGAGCTGGTGACCAAGTGTCTGCGACTAGGGACTCTCTATCCCTCCAGGCTTTCAACAGATTAACGTGATAGATCTGTTCGGGCTTTCGCCTTCCTGGTTGTCTGACCTTGTAATTCACTTCGCTCACTTTTTCCATTATCTCGTAGGGGCCTTGCCATTTGGCAAGGAATTTACTTTCAACCGTAGGGACAAGTACCAATATCCTATCCCCCGGGGAAAAGGTACGGGTCTTGGCTCCACGGTTGTACACTCTCTGCTGTGCCAACTGCGCTTGGGCCAAATGTTCCTTCACGATGGGCATTACCTGTGCAATTCGATCTTGCATCAGGGCGACATGCTCAATCACACTCCTGTGGGGAGAACTCTCACTTTCCCAAGTTTCCTTGGCAATATCCAACAGCCCTCTTGGGTGTCTCCCATACAGTAACTCAAAGGGGGAGAATCCCGTAGAGGATTGGGGCACCTCCCTAATAGCAAACATCAAATAAGGAAGTAAACAGTCCCAATCCTTTCCATCTCTATCCACCACTTTCTTCAACATTTGTTTTAGGGTTTTGTTGAACCTTTCAACCAGCCCATCGGTTTGGGGGTGATACACAGATGTACGTAATTGCGTCACTTTGAACAATTTACACAGCTCCTTCATAACCCGGGACATAAAGGGTGTACCTTGGTCAGTAAGCAGTTCTTTACAAATACCCACCCGGCTAAACACAAGAGATAGCTCTTTGGCTATGGTTTTGGCCGAGGTATTTCGGAGAGGGATCGCTTCTGGATAACGGGTGGCATAGTCCATTATAACTAATATGTACTGGTGCCCCCTAGCGGACTTGATTATAGGACCTACCAAATCCATGGCGATCCTCTCAAACGGGACCTCAATGATGGGTAGAGGGACCAGCGGGCTACCGAAATGTGGCATCGGGGCCGACCTCTGACACACAGGGCAGGAGGAACAATAATTTTCTATGTCCTTCATCACCCCCGGCCAATAGAATCTCTGTAATACCCTCTCTCGGGTTTTCTCTGTCCCCAGATGACCTCCAAGAATGTGCCCATGGGCCAACTCCAACACCAACTTCCTGTAAGGTTTGGGTACCACAAGCTGCTCAACGGTTTCTTCTGCCCTTTTTGCCACCCGATACAGTAGGTCCTTCTCTACGCTGAAGTATGGGTAAGTGCAGGTATTATCTGGGTTCACTAACTCGCCATCTATTTCCACTACGTTTTCCCGTGCCTTTATTAGGGCGGGGTCTTTTAACTGTTCTGTGGCAAAATTTTCCCTGTGAACCTCCAGATCAGAAAACTCCACAGACGGTAGGTTTTCGTCTGAGGAGGTGGGCTCCTCTCCAGTTTCTTGAGTCTCCCCTGCCAATACTGATAAGGGAAATTCCGGAGAGTCCTCGCCACTCTCAGGGGAGTTCTGGCTATCACATTCCTGGTACATAGGGGCACCAGTGGGGGGCTCAGGATCATCCCACAGTTCCCAGAACTTCGGAAAATCCCTTCCCACAATGGCGTCATGCGGTAACTGAGATACTAAGCCCACTGGATGAGAGAGGGTACCTTTGGGGGTCTCGAAACACACTGTAGTCACTGGATACTCTCGGGTGTCCCCATGCACACAAATAACAGCTACCTTGCTATTCCCAGAGACCTCTGTTTTAACTAACTCAGCCTTTATCAGGGTCACAAGGCTACCTGAATCCAGCAATACCACAACATTTCTACCATTAACACACATTTTGCATAAATGTTTCTCAGTTCCTCGAATGGCAGTGCATGCGACTGTCGCACACAGCGACTGACGTCTGCCCGTCAGAAAGTCACACTGCATGGGTTCCTCCACAACCGGGCAATTGGCTGCAATATGTCCCGCTTGCCGGCAGCGGTAGCAAACGATCCTTCTTGCGGCCTCTTGAGCCGCTGATTTCCCAGGCTGTTCTCGCCAAACTTGGGGTAGAGCTCCCACCCTCTCACTCTCTCCACCCTCACCCCTTGGAATCCTCTTATCCGCCCCTGGGGATGGTCTGGTCTTAGGGTGGAAAGTCCGAGTGTCTCTGGAAGAGGCCGTCAGGTTCTCTGTAGCCAAGTATTTCTCCACACGATCCACAAGACCATCGGCCGTCTCTGGGTCTCCATGGCTTACCCACTTTTGGATGGCAGTAGGAAGAGCTCTCAAAAACCGATCCATTACAACACGTTCCACAATCTTTGGTGCGGACAAAGTCTCTGGCTGTAGCCACTTTCTGCTCAGGTGAATGAGATCATACATTTGAGACCTGGGGGGTTTTCCAAGCTGGAAAGTCCAGTTATGCACACGCTGAGCCCGGACAGCCTGGGTGACACCCAGCCTTGCCAATATTTCAGCTTTTAGCATCACATAGTCTTTTGCTTGGTTAGGCTCTAGGTCATAGTAAGCTTTCTGCGATTCACCAGTTAACAGAGGAGCCACCAGTCCAGCCCACTGCTCCTCAGGCCACTTTTCTCTTTCAGCGGTCCTTTCAAATGTGGTCAAAAATACCTCTGGATCATCCTCTCCAGTCATTTTTGTCAATAAACGACTCACCCCAAAGGACGCGGTATTAGTGGGACGGCTTTCCTCACTGGTCTGCGGACGTTGCTGCATTGCTGCTTCCATCTGTTGTTGTAGTCTCTGCTCTTGCTTCTGCAACAGGTCTATGAAGCGGGCCTCAGATTGCTGCTGAGCTTGTTGCTGAGCCTCCAGACTCTGTTGCAAAGTTGCGTTTGTCTGCTGCTGGGCTGCAAGGCTCTGTTGATGAGCTTGCTGCTGGGCTGCGAAGTTCTGTTGTTGAGCTGCAAGGCTCTTTTGCAAACCTGCATTTGTCTGCTGTTGATTGGCATTTGCTAGAGCCAGCTGCTTCAGTATCTCCTCCATGCTGGCTTAAAAAAAAACTGCCCGCATTCTCCACCAACTGTGAGGGGGTTAGCTCGGCAGCGGGTGTGTGTGACCCCCGAGATGGGCTCCCCACACAAAACAGGCCCAGCAAACGGAGGTTGTGGTTTTCAAAATCAAAAAGGTGCGGTTTATTTTCTATTTACAGTGACAAAACACAGCAAAGCAAAAGAAACATAAACAAAATAAATCCTGGTCAACTTGACCTCTGACTAAACATACAGGTTTCCTAACTAACAACTGGGATCAGCCTAGTGCTGTCCTAGTCCCTAAGTCCCTGGTTTTAAATGTCCAAGCAAATAGCCACACAGGCTTTGTTTCACCGCACAGGGGTTCACTCTCCCTAGACAGTCCACACAGGTCTGGGTCCAGGCATGAGCTAACATCTAATGAAGCTGGGAGTTCTTATAGAGGCCTAAATGAGCTGACAAGCTTCAGCTGGTCTCATCAACTCCCTGTCTGCACGACGCCCAGCACTCTCCCTAGAGGTATGAGTCATCCATGAGCCTACTAGCCTCAGCTGGGCTTATACAACTCTCCACCTAGTTGTATAAGTCGGCGTAAAGCCTGAATCTGGGCGAAATATATCTACCCCCCTGGATGCAACCAGGTGACTTTACCTTCCTGCTGTCACACCTGTTACAAAAGTGAAACTTATCTTTTAAAGAAGAACTGCAGTCTGCTCACATAATTTGTAATAAAAACATCTTTGCCATTCTGAAGCTTCCCTCCAACCACTTTGCATATTATTTTATATATACTGGGATTCTGTACTTGCCAAATATGCTGCAGAAATCTCCCTCCACCAAGTCTGGCGGCAGCCATTTTAACTGTGGGCAGCTGAAGCTGCTGCCTGTTCTCTTCCTGGATTTACACAGAGGCACACCTCCAGCTCTGCAGCTCTCATTGGCCCTCTTATGACAAAGCAAGCTCTCACAAAAGGGAGAGAAAGCTGTGCATGATGTCAGAAGCCTAGGCTAATGACCAGACAAGAAATAGGAAGTGGGCTGTATAAGGTATTTACTGTCAGAAAACAAATGTTTTACTATCCAAAGTTAAAACAACAAGGGAAGAAGATTTATTAGATGGAAAGTTGAAAAGTATGACTGAAGGTCCGCTTTAACTTCTGAAGTGCAGGGGGTTATTTGCTTTGGGTCGCCAAGCTAAATTCAATAAATATAGTTACTAATGGGAAGTTGCTTTGCAAAGCGGTTTTAACCCTTTTTCGGCCACTAGCGGGGGTTAAAAGTGACCCACTAGCGGCCGAATAGCACCGCAAAAACAACAGTAAAGCGCCGCTAAAAATAGCGGTGCTTTACCGCTGATGCCGCCACCGCCCCAGTGTGAAAATAGCCTAAAAGAGGAAACCCCCCTCCCTCCTTCCCATTTGGTCAACATTTCCATAAAGTATGTAACAAAAGGAATAATGAGCCCTCTCAAATAGGTTACATTTCTAATACATAGCATTAACTACATAAAACAGTAAGGCATCCCTGGCCATAACTAGGAACCCCAGTTCACCTAAGGCAGAAAGAATTCAACTTTCATGGTGACATCAGTGGAAGGACTCAATCAAGCATGTCTGTGGCTGAAAGCCAACACTGCCATACTTTTTCAAACTTTTAGGGCAACCTCTACTCCAGTATGTGGCTTTATAAAAAGGGCAGAACCTTGTTGACAAGACCCCTCCAGTAAGATAATAAAAGGAGCCTCTGGTTTCTTCCAGCACAACAAGATGGACTTCCAGGCATAAAAAAGTGAAATTGAGAGGAAAGTCCTCTGAGCCCTGCGTGGTGCTATCTCCTCTACTAGGCCTAGGAGGCCAACCAAGATAGTGACAGGAACGGTATCTAGTAAATTTAGCCTGGAGACCTTACCCTCCTGTCCACTGGAAGTTCAGAGGTAGAAAGAGGATGCTCATATGATCTCTACAGAATCTATTAGCCTGCGTGACATGATACAAATTTAATTACAGGTAAGTTAGGTTACTAAAGCCGTAGGGCTTGAAGTAGCTTTAATTACATTAAGCAAAAATCACCATACATTGTATATGTTCTTCACTTAGATAGATTCAGAGTTTGTGTCTTCAGTTCCCTAGCAAAAGTTCAGTGTGTGCCATTCAGCATGATGAATACTCCAAGAACCTCTAAAAAGCACAAGAAAGGTAATGATTTTTATTTTTTTATAAATCCTACTATTTCACGGCTCTACTGTACACATTTATCAGAAATTATTGCAAGGGTGAACAATGCTCCCTCACATTAGAGATTTCTACCGTTCTTAAGAGGATTCTCTCAGATTTTCCTAATCTATATTTAATTAAATGGATTGCAAAGCATGCTTGCCCGTAATTAACAGTTATGCTGAAAACTGTCTAAGGAAAGCCCCCACATGTTGAATCTTTAAGGACAAAAGTTACAAAAACTGAAGCAAAAATTGAGCAGCAATCCCTCAAAAGAAGCAAATAAATGTAGTCACTATGGACAAGAGGTCCACATGTCCTCCAGTGTTTGTAAGCCAGCTCCACTGTTATTTATGGTGATCAGAAGTACATACTGTCCTGGAGCACACACAGCAGGCTGACAATGCTGCTGCCAATTGTGAGGCAGTGGCAGGATCTGTAACAGGAAATAATGTTGCTGGCAGGATCTCCAAGTAAGAAACAGATTTACAGACTTTGGGTTTACATGCACAGTAACCTTGAAATTAACCCTTATAATGTACAATACTGTACTTGTTTAACCTGGACCTAGCATGTTACCCTTTCTATTCACCTAAAACTTAACCAAACCTGTAAAATGAATCCATAACAATGAAAAGTCAATTTTACCCTTGTCCTGAACATGACTCTTAACACAAAAAATTAACTCTTAATACCTGGACACTTTGTATATCATTTCAAATGAAAATGCTGCTTAAATCCTTGTGATAGCTCTAATGCTTAAAGGGGTTGTAAAGGTTTGTTTTTTATTTTCTAAATAGGTTCCTTTAAGCTAGTGCATTGTTGGTTCACTTACCTTTTCCTTATATTTCCCTTCTAAATGTTTTTATTCTTTGTTTTCTTTGTCTGAATTTCTCACTTCCTGTTCCTCAGTAAGCTGTTCTGGCTGACTCCACACCACTCAGATGATGGTGTGAAGTTTAGTGAGGAGAAACAGGAAGTGAGAAATTCAGACAAAGAAAAAAAACATTTAGAAGGTAAATAGAAGGAAAAGGTAAGTGAACCAACAACGCACTAGCTTAAAGGAACCTATTTGGAAAATAAAAAACGAACCTTTACAACCCCTTTAAGCACTAACACTAACCCTAAACCCCCCCCAAAAAACTACCACAACCCACCCTTACCACTAAATCTGAGCTAACCCTCCTACAATAAACACTTAAGGACCCTATAGCCTAGTACACACGACCGAGAAGAGTTATTTTTCGAGACAAGATTCTTGTGAAGCTTTCTTTGCATACACACTGTCAATTCCAAATCTCGTTGTTGTAAAGCGCAGTGACGTACAACACGTACGACGGCAGTATAAAGGGGAAGTTCGATTCCAATGGCGCCACCCCTTGGGCTGCTTTTGCTGATCTCGTGTTACCGCTTGTTAGTAAAAGTTTGGGGAGAGACGATTCGCGCTTTTCAGTCTTCGTGCTTTCAGTTCGTTTTAGCGTGACAAATGTGCCATCTCCATTACGAACGCCAGTTTTACCAGAAGGAGCGGTCCCGTCTTATACTTGATTCTGAGCATGCACGATTTTTTAAGACTTGGAAAAAGCATACACACGACCGGTTTTCTCGGCGGGAAACGGGCCGAAGAGAATCCTGACAAGAAAAAAATGAGAATCATGACGAGAAAATAGAGAGCAGGTTCTCTATTTTTCTCGTCGAGATTCCCGGCAGTTTTCTCGAAGAGAAACCATACACACGAACGGTTTTCTTAGCAAGAAAGCTCTCCCAGCAGTTTTCTTGTCGTTTGACGAGAAAACCGGTCGTGTGTACGAGGCTTATATCTATCTAAGCCCTAATAGGAGGGGTGAAACACATGAGAGAAAACAGCAGGGTAAGTACCCTCTTTGCTTGTTTTTAACTATAAAGATCTTTGAGGAACTATGGGCAATATTGTGTACAGCTTAATTGTTTGAAGTTTGACACTTAATTAGGTGCTGAAAGCTACTACCCTTCTATGAGATCTCACAGTGATAAAATTAATTGATCCAAGTCTAAGGCTAGTGGAAACTTACAAGTGGCAGCCTTCTTCGTGGCAGCAGTGTGCCCAAAAACATCTCTCTAACCATTCAACCTTCATTTTGATATATGCAATTCTGAACATATCTGGGAATTTTTATAGTTCGTATCCAGAGAGCAGCTTACAGCAAATGTTTGTTGGCCTCTTGAAGAAGAACTAAGCATAACACAATCTACTTCGCCTTTTTACTCCCTCATAACACATACCAGAACATCTGATGTAATAAACCTAAATATCATCCTAAAAATGAATTGCTGGGGTGCATTAATCCCAAATTGGGCTTGTATGGCATGGCAAAGCCGTAGGTATTGGTAAAATGTTAAAGATTTGGATATTTATACATGCATACTTGGTAGAGCGTTACCTGATACCCGACTCATCATTACTCAGTTGCCGAGTGACTGGATGTCATCTTTACATGTATAAACTTTACCGCTGATATTGCTAGCAGCCCAAAGAGATAGGAGGAGGTGTGGAAGTGCCACAGAGGGTCTCAACCTGCTGTATTTAGATGGAGCTGCCCTTTATATAATTTTGTTCCATGCAATAATTGTAGCATTTCTTAATTGAATAGAGCTTCGGAGCTAAAACAGGTGGCTTTCCCTATCCAAAGACTTTCCTCATTCAAGAATGGCATGCCTCGCCAGAGAAAAAAAGTTAATTGCCCAGCTCCTCTTTTCCTTCCCATTGTGTCTCAATGTTGCATTACTGTAAAAGTTTAGATTTTCTGGCTTGCAGGCTGTGCGGAACCCTGCGGCCACTCATCCTTGTGCTGCTCTCTGCCTGTCTCCAGCTACTCATCACCACTCCAGCCATTGGAATTGAACGCTGTTTTCCTGCTCACTCACAGTGGGGCCTACTGTAAATTTGCTGATGCAATTGCTCATCTCCGCTTCTCATTCTGCCCCCTCCCAAGTCCTGCAGGCTCATAATGCCCTCTCCATCTGTCTGTGCCAGCGAAGAACCAGCAACAGCACAGAGGAGGGAGAAGAAGAAAAGTTTGTACCTCTCGCAGTTGAATGCTTTGCTGTAGAACAAAGTAATAATAGATAAGCTAAATGACTTGAGGCAGCGAGCAGCCCACCCTCTTCTCTGTCTGTGTAAAAATGTTGAGAAAACTCTGTTCTGAATACTGCAACAACAGCAGCAGGCATTGGCCTATAGCAACCACCAGCAGTTAGTGAACTGCAAACTAGAATCTACCTCTTGGAGACCTCATGAGTGGAGTGACTTTAATGAAAATTGATTTTGTAGCATAAATTCTTTGCGAAAACTTGTCCAAATTCTCCATGCAGACTGCTTACTGGAAATTTTCTTAAAAAAGAAATACGGTACATGGTTTTATTAGAAGAGAAAGCCATGTGACGACCATGTAAGCACTGATAAACAAAGCCAACTTTAGTGATAATCTCAACCCTAATGCTAACCTTTGTTTATAAACAAACTCTTGTGATTCCTAGGTAAGCCCTTCTCTGTTCCTCAACATCTAATGTCATGTTGGCAGAAGAACAGCTCCAGGATACACTGTACGACCAAAAGTATGTGGACCCCCTCTAAATGATACCGATACCGAGCATTTGCCCGAGTACTTGTACTCGGGCAAATGCTCCGATACCTGGACAGTCAGGGTGATCAGTGCGGTGGGGGAGTTACAAGCACCGATCACCGCTGTATAGATTGCAAAGTCTGACAGCCGTTTCTCCGCTTCTCCCCCCCCCCCCCCGCAGCTTTCAGCTGACTGTCCCCATATCCTCCTCCAGCCCCCCTCCGTTCTGCTGCCGTTCTGCTGTTTACAATGTTTCAGTTTATGAATGGAGAGGAGCTGCTGTCTTCTCTCCATTCATTTTCAGCGCAGCAGAGGCTGCTGAGAAAGGGACTGGAGAATCTGTGTCCCCAGTCCCTTTCCCTGTCTCAAAGGGGAGATGTCAGGAGTCTGTTAAGACCCATGATATCTCACCAAAGCTCCCCAACAGGGCTGATAAAAAAAAAAAAGAGAAGAATTGCAATAAATAATATTTTTATTTTTTTTTAAATAAAAAACAAAATTAAAAAAACACACTGACACTGTCCCTTAAAAAAAAAAAGAAAGCATTGTAAAAAAATAAATAAATAAAATAAATTGTAAAAAAAATAAAATACTGACACATGTGCCACTGTCACATGAGATAAAAAAAAAGTATTGGTAATCGGTATCGGCGAGTACTTGAAAAAAAGTATCGGTACTTGTACTCGGTCTTAAAAAAGTGGTATCGGGCAACCCTATTTTGTATCCTACTGTTAATTAATCTACAGATCAAAGGGATGAACGTCGATCTGCAGATGAAGTCAGTGTAAAGCAACCTGTCCAGTAAAAAAAAAAAAGTGGTTTCTTTTTTAAATTAAATGTTTCTCTGTGTAACCTCTTATTAACCCTTAATTTACTATATTCAGCCCTAATGAACTCCTTATTCTCCTTGTCCATTTAATTATATTTCTGCTGATTTTTTTTGCTCACTTCTATTTTATAAACTAAACTATTAATAATTAAAACTTTTTTGGGTTTTGTTTGATTTGTTTGTTAATATTTTTACACTTTTAACATATATTTATACGGTTCACATATAACAAAAAAAAACGCAAAATTTTAAAAATTGATTTTTATTTCATTTGTAAATAACTTTTCAATGCTTTGTACCATTGCTGACAGCTGACGTGTAAACAAATCAGTTTCCGGCAGGTATCGGTAAATGGTATTGGCGAGTGCTAAAAACTAAAATCGGTACTCGTACTCACTATTAAAAAAGGGTATCGGTGCATCCCCCATTGTGTACATCTTCTATGAAAAGCGTCACAATCTCATAGACTACTTTGTTATTTGCTTATTCTACAGCATGACAAAAGCACAGGGAGAGGACGACATCATAGCTTCGTTTTTTGTACGGACCAAGATGGTTGGATGGAGTTGGGATTCTGAGCAGAGAAATCCCTGCTGTAGAGTTAGGAGGTTATAATTGCAAAGTTTATGGCCTGGATATTTCAAAAGATCTGATGTGTTTTGAAAGTACCGTTACCCCTTTTAATTTCTGAACTTACTCTATTGCAGCTCATCTCCCATGATGCACAGGGCAATGATTCAACACTTGTACTATCAGGCTGTAGCAGACTGATCTCGTTCTGTTACATCAGATCACATCACCGTCTGTTCTCTATCCTTGTTACGTTTTATCCCTCCCAATCAAAAATACTTTAAATCCAGCAAGAAGTTCAATAGATAGTGTAGTTTAACAGAGGCGGATTATTGATACCAGTGGCTGAGAGCAGAAAAACAACAGCTCGGCGGTATTACTACGAGCGCCGGACTGCGACTGCTAAACTAGAACTGACAAGCAGCACCACGGACCAGCGAGCATTGCTAGTGACAGGACCTAAATGAAATGTCAACGTGAATTGACCCTTTTTTTTTCTCCCTCCTCCTCTCTTCTCAGACTATTGATCAGCATTCACCAAGCAAGGGCGTACCACAAGAGCACCGCAACAGGCTACAGGCTGACTTTGATGTTCGGGAAGACGTTGTCGCTGTGTACCTGACATAATAGGATGTTGTCTTTGGTCCAGCTTCTAATGTGACGTTTGACGCAATTCGTTTATAAAAAGAACTGCAACCTTGTACTTGACCTAAAGGGCCGATCTACCTAAAAGGGTTATTTCATTTATAGACAGAGCAGCGAAAGGTTGAGTCACCTGCTGGCTTCTGCAGACCAGAAATATTATCTTAGGATGGGTTATGTCCAACAGGGATGCAGGCAAAAATAAAAACATGTTTTTGGTAGGGTAAAGAAGGGTATTTATGGCTGGCTGGCTGCTCTATTGGCCGTTTCTGATAATATTTTAAAATAATTTCCCAGCAAGATGAATGTTTGTACTAGGCGCTCCTCACCACACCCAGAGGCAGACCTTAGATGGAATAAGTTAAAGATACCCTGTCACCTTGTCCATTCAGAATGAAGTGACAATTACATAGTAGGTGAGGTTGAAAAAAGTCCATCAAGTCTAACCTATGTGTGTGATTATATGTCAGTATTACATTGTATAGCCCTGCATGTTGCGGTCGTTCAGGTGCTTATCTAATCGTTTTTTTAAACTATCGATGCTCCCCGCTGAAACCACCGCCTGTGGAAGGGAATGTCTTTTTAAAGGCCCCCTTCCTGACCCAGATATATTCACCATGTCAGCACTACCTCACTTCTCCTGTCTCCATTGCAGTGGGCAACAATACTCAGTACTTCTGATTATTAAGAAGCATGAATGGCACCTCAATGCATTTTACAGTAGGTCACATGACTGAATGGGCCCTAAATTCTCTTGGTTTATGGCCAATGCACACTTCACAGGCAAAGGGGGTGCTGGAAGCACCTGAATACTTTCCACCTGCTCCACTCTACAGCAAAAATGTACCCAGTAATAGAGAAGACTTTACAGGTGTTTTTCCACTAAGAATTTTTTGCCACACTGATTTAATTCATTGGTTTTAAGAGGAAAGCAGAAAAAAAAATTCCTTTAAGGGGCGCAATTCTTTTCTTTTTCACTTTCCCTTTGCTGCCTTCATTTTGCCAAGACGTCTTTATTCTTTTTTGCACATCATAACTTTACATCTGAAAACTTACAAAAGTAGGCTAACATCTCACAACCCAAATGCAGAAAAAACAAGAAGCAATTATTTTGCAGAAACCTTTAATGAAGTGTCTTCCGCTTCCACAGGACTTTGTTACAAAGTAATGACAGGTCCCGTTTAAGGACTTTCAAAGTGCAATTACAGGCATGGACATGCTATGAACGAAGGAAAAACCTTGATAAACCGACTCTAATAAGTTTGGAATACACTGTATTGTATTCCCTTTTCAAGTTTTTCCTTCTATCTTTTCTGTTTCCTCTGGTAATGCAGAACGAAGGATGAATAGAGGATGATTTAAGAAAATTGCAGGAGACGCGTGTGTGTAATGTGCTGTCTGCAATTCAATAGAGAAAGCAGACCTGGTCAGACAGTCGGGAGTTGAACCAGGTTTATTAGTATACGGGATGGAATTGTGCCATTCTGTGCATTGCACATGTAAATTTCATAGTCTGAATGCAGAGTCCAAACCTAATAATCTCACACAATTCGCACATCACTATGTACAATGAATGTGTAAATCGCAGTAACCTTCTGTTCAGGTCTGCGATTGGTTATCGAAATATAATAAAGATGGTGAAAATTGAATCACTGAATTATCATACAGTGCTGTACAGACCCTCATGCATGCCTGAAGTATCCTACATCGCTTTATAGACCTTTATGCAAACAGTCCTTTAGCTTCAGTCCAGTGACTTTGCCTAGGCTGGGATGATGTCATCAATCTGCTGCAGGCAGGAGGAAGCATTTCCTCAGTGACTTATCCCCCAGTGATAATACTACAACATTATAACTTTGTAGTAAGTTAAAAGGCGTGAGACTGCAGCAGGGGCTGATCTGTGAAAAATGTATGAATGCAGCCAAGAATTTAGGGCAGCACAGTTGCATACCTTACAGCAATGGGGTGTCTAATTTATCCTGGCCAGGACACTATCTACTTGCAGGGGTGTGTGTAGGGACCTTAAGGGCAGGGACTGATGTGAATGTACAGTATGTAATGTGTTGTATAAATTGTTGGTGCTATATAAATGTTTATAATGTGTAGTGGGGTGTCACTTATTGGTATGTTGTAAGGACTACTTTATATGCAAATGCACCCAGATCCCTCCGGAACTCTATTTGACAATGTATTGACTACTGTTTGACTTGGAAGGAAAGGTGCATGGTGGAACTTGTAGTACAGGGAGAGATGGACTCCAATGCCGTGGATACTATATAGAATACTGTACCCACAGGCATTGCCCAGGGCAAGGGTTATTTAAGAGGAGGAGCAACACGCGCTCCCTTTGGACATCGTTTCCCAGCAAGTCGGAGCCTGTGTTGGAGCCTGTTGTGCTTGTCTAGGCCGGAGAGCCTGGGCCTACAGAATTGAGAAAGCCTGCTCGTTGGAAGGAGAGGGACTTCATCCAGAGAGCCTTCTGACATCTCGGAGCATCCAAGAGTCAATCCATCTATCAACTTCCATACGGTTGTCTGAAGGATCGGAGACTACGGGTGGTGGAGAGATCATGTGCCGGAGCACCAGCAATGGAACCAGTTGAACGTATTGGCCTGGTCGGGTGAGAGGGCACTTGCCCAGGACTCTTAACTGTTTGATAGGCCCGTGATTCTTTGTTTAGGGCCCACTGCCATCAGAGTAGTGCGCTGCGCACCAGGGGACAGTGTGTTGCGCAGTAACTGCGTATTTAAAGTTGGGCATTCTATTACCCATGATTTCACGCCATAAAAGCATAGATAGCAGGAGTTCAGCTAACTTTTGATATCCCTTGGATTACAAATATTAAGTGCACCAACGTTTGCTAGCGAAGATCCCTTCTATTGGAGTAACTGTGTTTGAAAGTAGTCAGGCCTGACTGGAACTCACGGTGACATTATTCGGGCGCCATATTGCCCACAAGGGGGGAGCTCGCGATCATAGTTTATTCAAAGACATTTAATGTGTATAAGATTTCATTATATCCTGGTACCTTTTATAGGTTTACAACTTTGGCTTTTGCAGGGCTCTGCATAAGTAGACGCATATTTATTTAACCTGTCATTTCTTATTCAGTAAAAATACTTTTGTGGTTAAGCAAACACGTTGTGTGGAGTGTTAACTGTTACAGGGAGACGGCCAACACAGGTAAACCAATTTTGAACTGTACTGTATGCTCTATTGCGGTATTGTGGTTCCTATAGCCAGTGGGTTCCACAATCCCATTTGTTGACAGCTGTGTCAGTGGAGGGTTAGAGCCAGTTTCTGGGGGTTGACAGCAGTACGGTACAGGCCCAAACAATACCAGCAGCTCTTTTAACTGGGGGTAGTGCTACAAATATATAACTAAGAACTAAAGATGCACCAGGATGTACATGATGGTTTCATCTCTGAACCAGCATCGTAGTCTGCAAAGTAGTCACTGGGGTCAATTTACTAAAACTGGGGAGTGCAAAATCTGGTGCAGCTGTGCATGGTAGCCAATCAGCTTGTAACCTCAACTTGTTCAACTTAAAGTGTAACTCCACTTTTGTTGAGAAAAAAACATTCCCCCTTTGGGTGATATATGTACATTGCCAGGATTATAACAACCTTTGTTGCAGATACCTACCTTTTGTTATTCTGAAGAAATCCATGTGTGTTTGTCTGCGTCTCTTGGCCGAGTGGGTTTAATGGGAGTGGTTTCATAGCTGCTGGGCACTAATAAGGAAATCTGCAGGGCCTGCATCCCTTTACACGTGTTCCTATTGAAAATATCTCACCAAAAATGTAATTTTTGTTGCAGGGGATGCCTGAAATCTGACTTGTATCCAATGCCCCGTACACACGAGAGGAATTTCCATCAGAAAAACCTTGGATGGTTTTTCTGACGGAATTCCGCTCAAGCTTGGCTTGCATACACACGGTCACACAAAAGTTCTCTGAACTTTCCACCGTCAAGAACGCGGTGACGTACAACACTGACGAGCCGAGAAAATTAAGTTCAATGCTTCCGAGCATGCGTAGAATTGCTACAGACGATCAGAATTTCTGATCGGAATTTTTTCCGTCGGAAAAATTGAGAACCTGCTCTCAATCTTTTGCTGGCGGAAATTCTGACAGCAAGAATCCGATGGAACATACACACGGTCGGAATTTCCGACCAACAGCTAACATCAGACTTTTGCTGGCGGAAATTCCGACCCTGTGTACGCGGCATTAGTGTAGACTTCTGGGAAAATCAGTTAGCCAATCACACAAGCAGGAAATTATGTTTCTGGGGAGTGATCAGTACACATTCTGTGTACAGAACAACTCCATGTAGCTTTGCATTTATAGAAAATTACAGTGGCTGCAGATTGAAAAGGAAAGGTAATTTTTAATAACATTCAATTACAATATGACTTGTATCGCAATTGTATACGCTATATATTTTTTTCTTTATTTGCAATTCCCCCCTCCCCCCCTTTAAGCTTTGGCAATAAAACCTGGTAGCTTATCGATTTCTATGCAGAAGTGAGCCTGATTTTGCACTTTCCACCTTTAGTAAATAAACCCCAGTGACCCCCGAATGATGCATAAACAAAGATGCTGCTGTCATTCAAGAGAGAAAAGCAGATGAAGACTTTGTCACAGGGAGTAATGTTATCACTGTGAAAGATAAATATTTGGGAGTGTTATTAATATTTTTACAAATTCTTTGACATCTCATGCTAGGGCGGCATTCAAATAAATCTCTTTCCACGGTCTAAAAAAATAAATAAAAATCTTCAGTAGCCATAAATTCTGAATGAACATATTATCTATTATTATTGGGCAATGATGAATAAGATTTGCTCTGCAGCAGGTAAGGATGCACAGTGCCCAGCAACATGAGCCAGTGTGGACCATCACAGCCTGAGACAGGCAGCGGTTGACAAAGGGACAACTTGCTTTTTCACAAAAAAAGAAAAAAAGATGCTCGTGTTTAGTTTTTAATTAGCCCCTTGGCGCACGTTTGGAAAGGTCGTCGACACGGAAGATTCCTTCCTCTTCCACCTCTGCCCTGCTCATTGATAACACTGAAATTTCAGAAAGAGAGCTGAAAAGGGGAACTTTGTTATTTGGAAAATGTCAGATGGTTGGAAGAGAGAAAAAGAAGTGAACTTTCCCAGACACCAGTTCATGGGGGTGGGGGGGGGGGAATAAAAGGGAGCTTGCTTGCCAAATTATTTTCTATATTTCAGGATAGAATGTCACGAGAACAGGCACGTATGAACTTTTCATTCAGGGACCAGGCTTCAGACGCACAAACTTGTCGGCCATCAACATCAACGAAGTGGCCTAGTTTGGCAGTGTTTGAAATACAAAATTTAAGGAAACTAAAAATAAATTGCTGCATCCACTATCCGGTCTGCTGTCATTAAGTGTATGAAGATTTTTGGACTTCCTTTGTACCATACTATATCTTATACTTGCTGACGTAACCTTTGTGATGAGGGTCCACAAAATAGGGTAAGCGGCTGTATTGTTGGGTGCTGGTGACGGGTCTCTATATCCCCTGCCTACCACAGATCGAATTACCATTGAACATTCATTCCTGGATTGAATTTTTTTGGACTATTATTTAAGCGCTGCACCGTAACCATATAAGCAAGCATTACCCACCTTATTCTGTATGCAAAAAAAAAAAAAAAAAAAGTTTGCTTATGTTGCAGCCCCATACATGTCAACTGTCCCAGATTTGCAACTACAGACCCGTTGTATCTTGGGCGATTTGCGGGAATCACGGATCAGAGTCTCACCTTTTATACAGTAACTCAATAGGGCATTTATTACCATGATCGGGGAATGCGAGAGGGTGGCTCCCACATAACTAGAGGCAGTCCTCGTACACACGACCGGTTTTCTCGGAAAGAAACGACAAGAAAACTGTTGGGAGAGCTTTCTTGCCGAGAAAACCGTTTGTGTGTATGGTTTCTCGTTGAGAAAACTGCCGGGATTCTCGACGAGAAAAATAGAGAACCTGCTCTCTATTTTCTCGTCAGGATTCTCGTTTTTCTCGCCAAGATTCTCGTCGGTCTGTGTGTATGCTTTTCCGAGTCTTAAAAAACCGCACATGCTCAGAATCAAGTATGAGACGGGAGCGCTCCTTCTGGTAAAACTATCATTCGTAAATGGACATAGCACATTCGTCACGCTAAAACAAACTGAAAGCATGAAGACTGAAAAGCGCGAATCGTCTCTCCCCAAACCTTTACTAACACGCGGTAACACGAGATCAGCAAAAGCAGCCCAAGGGGTGGCGCCATTGGAATCAAACTTCCCCTTTATACTGCCGTCGTACGTGTTGTACGTGAACGCGCTTTACAACGAGGAGATTTGGAATTGACAGAGTGTATGCAAGGAAAGCTTGACAAGAATCTCGTTGAGAAAAACGTTTTTTTTTACGATGAGATTCTCGGTCGTGTCTACGAGGCTGCAGGGTTTGAATGGGTCACTCTGGTAATTGGACAAGGTCTGGTGGGAAGGTTGCCCCACAGTCAGAATACAATGGTTGCTGCTACCAGCTATAGCCAGCAGCAGTATTCGTACAAAAAAAAAACTTGACAGGCTGGTTGTAGTGAAGTTAATTGACAGATCGACTTCAGTACAACCAGTCTGCCCATGGATAGATCAAAATGCGGGCAGTTCCGGCTGAACCGTACAAATTTAAATCCATCTATGGCCAGCTTAAGTTTTTACACTTGGGCAGTAGTTGTGTGGGGCCCTTTGTTTTCCACCGCTAATCAAGACTTTGCCTTTTCCTTTTTTCTTGTAAACCTTTTTTGTCAACATTGTGTTGGTGTAACATAGTCTGCTGACATTTGATTGGCCCCAGTCCACAAGCAGTCAGATTTACACTAATCAACAGATTGTACTGTAGTTTAAAATAAAGTTCCAAACAAAACTTGTTTTTAAGTTCTGGATCCAGTAGGGAAGGGATGAACTATCTGTCATTGCTTAAGAGGGAATAAGAGACGGGAATACGAATCCACTAGTGTGTGTCCAGAATAAACTTTATTGGTTGTTGTATGCAACAAAAAATATCTAAAGCATTTCAGGCGTATCAGAGGCTCTCCCCCCTTAATTTGGGATGGAATATGATGGAGATGAGGTCTAGCCTAGGTAAATTGGTATTAAGAATTAGAGTTTAAGTTTGGGGATGAGAATTATCTGTATTATGTACCAGCTTTCAATATGGCAGCACTATGTACAGCAATCTCACAGCAGACCTCATCTCTATCATACGCCAGCCTGGATATAGGGGGACCTCCGATACCTCTGAATCATGTCCGAAATATTTTATTGAACACAACAACCAATAAAGTTTGAGGGGGGGGGGAGCTGTGCAAAGGATTGAATAAATCTATGTGAAATAGTATAAATCGAACATGAAATAGATGAAGAACTCTCATAAATCAATATAAAGAAATCCGTAAAAAAACATGCTCCAATCGTGGAAAATAAATTGGTGAGGAAAAAAAGAAGATGTGTGTGTACACCATAGATAAAATCATAGAAAAGTGTCCAGCCAGTATTGAATAGATAAACCAGTCCCACTCCCCAGGAGTGGGACCATATTTTTGGGCTCGTTACAGCTTGCCTCTGGTAAGCGAATAATCCTTAAGGTGGTGCATGTGTGTTCATTGGTGCAATCCTGAGGTTCACCCCTTTTTTCCTTCTACACAAGACTTCTATCCATTGTGCGTGCACTGTTCATTGGACTGGTTTATCTATTCAATACTGGCTGGACACTTTTCTATGATTTTATCTATGGTGTACACACACATCTTTTTTTCTCGCCAATTTATTTTTCACGATTGGAGCATGTTTTTATGAGATTTCTATATATTGATTTATGAGAGTTCTTCATCTATTTCATGTTTGATTTATACTATTTCACATAGATTTATTCAATCCTTTGCGCAGCTCCCCCCCTCTAATATTGTTCCTATTTGAATGTGTGGCCTCACATTTTGAGCTGCTGCATATTGTTATTATTCACGTGTTTAGGTAGCGCAGTATATTCCATCCTTACTATTACCAATAAAGTTCATCAGCCGTGGAATGGTGCTCCCATGTTTTACGGTTTCTCCATGTTTGCACAAGGAGCACTCTAGAAGTTCTCATAGAGCACTGCCTGTGAACCCTCACATACCATTGCAATACACCTAACTATACACCAGATTTACAGTATAAGCACATCTTCAATTGTTCTTCCTCCCTACCAAAATATAAGATTTAATTGCTGTCCTCATGTCCACATGAGGGATTTTTGACCACAGTTCCTGTGTGGTCACCAGGATACAAAGTGGCAGATAATCTCCACATTTGGGGCACAGACGGAAATTCAATTTCAATAAAGTCTTTAATTCCCTGCTCTGTAGAAAATAATAAAAAAATCCTAGAATTTTAATGTAAGGAGAACCTGTCATAAGTATAATCACATAGTTCAGTCTAAGTTCATGTCCCCTTAAAGTGGTTGTATACTCTCATATACTACTTGCACCTACAGGTAAGCCTACATTAAGGCTTACCCGTAGGTGCTTTCAATATCTCCTTAACCTACATGGTTAAGGAGATACTTGCAGAAAATCGGGCACCGATGTCTACGGCGCATGTGCGCCGTAGACACCGGCGCAGGCGCACTGAGCGCGCCGGGTCTTGAATGGGAGCCTGCCGGAAAGTGCCGGAAATTCGCACATGCACGGGATCCTGCCGGTTCCGCGCACATGTGCGGGAGTGACGTCATCGCCGCTCTGGCCAGTCACAGCACCGGAGCGGCGATACCCGGAAGTCACTCTGGTTATCATGGCGGCGGTGGAGGAGAGGAACGAGGGCCGGTGCGGGTTCCTCGATCTAAGGTAAATAATTAATGAGCTAGTATGCTAGTCATACTAGCTCATTATGCCTTTGCCTTGCAGGTTTTTTTTTTTTGGGTATACAACCGCTTTAACTTAGCCACGGCACCTGAATCTTATAACTGCTTCAATCCTGTGTACAAGGCTTGACACCCTTGTCTTACCAGTGTCAGGTTGTTATACCAGGACTGACGCTCTTGTCTTTTTGTAAAAGTATAGATTATATCCCTGTATTTTCAGTCTTCGTCTCCTCCACTTTTCACTTGACAGCTGCCACATACTCCCTATCACCGTTAATTTTCGTTATTACCAATAAATCCTTTCCCTCTATTATGTAGCAGTGAGTACGAGATGAAGCAATGTTTTATTCATTACCTTTTAACCAGTGCAAAGAACTGAGCAGAAACCTATTTACAACAACAGCGAAACACAAAAAGCTAATCATTAATTATAACACATTACTTATAAAAAAATTGAAAAAATACATAACAAATCCAGTCTCTATGCTTATTTGCACACCAAGATGGAGGGTAAAATGTCCTTTACCAAGCCAGATTAAACAGCTTAGAAGTGATTCCCGGGGTCACGGATTGGGTTTTATCTGAGATTTATTTAGCAGGAGAGCTGGCGAGGTGTTCTGGCTGCATGGTGCATGGTTTTAGGGACAGAGCAGAGAACCATTAACATATTCCATTTGTGCTGCTGTCTGGAGCAGTAAGGCCTTCTCTGTTTCAGAGCCAAGACATGCTAATGGCTTATACCGCTCTAAAAAGCTGTTACATATTCTGCACCTAATCCCTCTCTTGGAATAATATCCCGTTCGCATTCAGCCCTCTCACCGTCTCGCTAAAATCACCCGCGCTGCCCCCAATTTGCAACAACTTTTACCAAGAGGCTCCATTACAAGTTTCAGTCAAAGAATTGAGGTCCTGTCAAGAGTAGTGATGAGCCGAACACCCCCGGGTTCGGTTCGCACCAGAACCCGCGAACGGACCGGAAGTTCGAACGAACATTAGAACCCTATTAAATACAATGGATGCGAACGTTCGAATTCTAAAGTGCTAATTATAACAACTATTATGCATGTTATTGTCCTAAAAAGGGTTTGGGAACCCGGGTTCTGCACCAGGGGACATGTATCAATGCAAAAAGAAGTTTTAAAAACGGTCGTTTTTCGGGAGCAGTCATTTTAATGATGCATAAAGTGAAAAAAAAAAAGTCAAATATTCCTTTAAATATCGTACCTGGGGGGTGTCTAAAGTATGCCTGTGAAGTGCCACGTGTTTCCCGTGTTTAGAACTGTCCCTGCACAAAATGACACTTCTAAAGGAAAAAAAAGCCATTTAAAACTGCTTGCGGCTTTAATGTAATGTCTGGTCCCGGTAATATGGATGAAATTCTTTAAGAAAAATGGCATAGCTACCCCATGACCCCCCCCCCCTACCCCAGCCCATTACCAGCCCCTTTGGGTCTTGTATGGATATTAAGGGGAACCCCGCACATAAAATAAAAAAGGCCCTATATACTCTGAACAGCCGTATACAGGCGGTGCATACAAGACAGGGACTGTAGGTTTGTTCTTATGTAGAATCTGTTTGTAATTTTGAACAGGTACATTGTTGAAGTGTAGCTCCAGCCCAAAAATCTATTTTTAAACTTTTTGGAAAACATAGGTAAGGGTTATCACCCCTGTAACATTTGTTTTGCTGTCTGTGCCCCTGTTCAGAACATTTCACCTCACTTTCCGTCCCAATGACAACTGTTTTTGAAATGTGGTGTTTTTCTTGAAACAAGGATTGCTGATAAAGCATCAGTACAGAGGAGACACCTTTCTCCCATATTTATTCTTACAGGAGAGAATTTTCCTTCCTAGTGGTAGATTTCCTCTCACTTCCTGTTGTCTTCTTGCGTTTGCAAGTAGGAGTCGTTTGTAAGTTGGATGTTTGAAAGTAGGGACCTGCCGTATATACTCTGCAGAAATAGGCCCCTTAGTTGTTGGTGTTGGCACAACACTGTAAGCACTCACAGTTACTCTTGGTTGGTGCTGGAACGCCCTGCTGTCAACTATTATATCAGGAATTTTAATTACATATAATTGTTGAACAGTGGTAGTAAAAATTGGGCCTTTGATGGTGGTGCTGGTGCCACAACACTGTAAGCCCTGACAGTTACTCTTGGTGGGTGCAGCAATGGGCCCTGCTGTGAATTATTAGATCAAGAATTGTAATTACATGCCCCTGTTGAACAGGGGCTGAAAAATTGGGCCTTAGGCACTGGTGGCACAACACTGCAACTCCTCACAGATACTGTACTTGGAGCACAGCAATGAGCCCTGTTGCAAAGTATTGCTTCAAAAATTGTAATTACACGCCCCTGTTAAACAGGGGCTGAAAAATTGGGCGTTAGGCACTGGTGGCGGCACCCATAAACAAAAATGATCTTCCAAGCTATCATCATCAATCGTATCATTGAGGACTCGGAGGAGGAGGATAGCCAGTCAACATAACAGCACAGGCACTCAGCATCAGCATCAGTCTTGAAGGGATGTGACATTTTAAAATCAATTAGTCTGTTATATCAGCATCAGGTGTGTGGTAGCTGGTGGTGATCCAAGACTGGTTCATCTTGATGAAAGTCAGTCGATCAACCGAGTCGGTGGACAGGCGCACCCTGTGATCCGTGACAAATCCTCCAGCAGCACTGAATGTGCGTTCCGAAAGAACGCTGGATGCAGGACAGGCCAGTAGCTCAATTGCATACTGTGCAAGCTCTGGCCAGTGATCCATCCTCAAGACCCAGTAAGCCAGAGGATTTTCGGTGGGGAAGGTGTCCAAGTCTGACCTTGCCCCTAGATATTCCTGCACCATGTTTATCAGACGCTGGCGATGGTTGCTGGAACCAATCATACTTTGGGGCTGCGGACTAAAGAATTGTCTGAACGCATCGGTCAGACGGCCACCTTCCCCACCGCTCCTTCTTTGACTGGCCGAAGCCTCAGCAACTCGTTGTCCAGGACCAGGAGTTTGCAACCTCCCAGTCTCTGGGAACGCGTTGCACAGACCTTTCTGCAAGGCCTCCCGGAGTTGTCTCATCCTCTGCTCCCTCTGCGACGGTAACATAAGGTCCGCAACCTTACCCTTGTACCGTGGATCAAGGAGAGTGGCCAGCCAGTAATGGTCCCTCTCCTTGATCCGAAGAATACGAGGATCCTTCCGCAGACTTTGCAGGATCAGGGAGGCCATGCAGCGTAGGTTTGCTGAGGCATTCGCTCCGGAGTCCTCTGGGTCACTAAGGACGACATGATCCGCAGCCACCTCCTCCCAGCCACGTACAAGTCCACTGGTTTCTTGGGACTGTAAATCATCCCTAAAAGACTGCTGCTGATGATGCTGAGTGCCAGCCTCCACCTCCATGCTGACACAATCCTCCTCCTCCTCCTCCTCCTCCTCCTCTTCCTGTGCGATGGGTGGGACAGAAGGAACACTGTCTGGGTAAAGGGGGCCTTGAGAGGCAAGGAAGTCCTCCTCTTCCTGCCTCTGTTCTGCCTCAAGTGCCCTGTCCATTATTCCACGCAGCGTGTGCTCCAACAGGTGGACAAGAGGTACAGTGTCACTGATGCATGCACTGTCACTGCTCACCATCCTCGTGGCCTCCTCAAATGGTGCCAGGACAGTGCATGCATCCCTGATCATGCCCCACTGGCGTGGAGAAAAAAAACCAAGCTCCCCTGACCCTGTCCTGGTGCCGTAGTCGCACAGGTACTCATTGATGGCCCTCTGCTGCGTGTGCAGCCGCTGCAGCATGGCCAACGTTGAGTTCCACCTGGTGGGCATGTCACATATAAGGCGGTTCTTGGGCAGGTTCAACTCCTTTTGCAGCTCAGCCAGGCGAGCACTGGCATTATAAGATCTGCGGAAATGCACACAGACTTTCCTGGCCTGCCTCAGGACATCCTGTAAGCCCGGGTACCTGCCCAAGAACCGCTGCACCACCAGGTTAAGGACGTGAGCCACACAGGGCACATGGGTCAGTTGTCCCTGTCGGAGGGCGGAGAGGAGGTTGGTGCCATTGTCGCAAACCACCATTCCTGGCTTAAGCTGGCGTGGCGTCAACCACCTCTCGGCCTGGCCCTGCAGAGCAGACAGGACCTCTGCCCCAGTGTGGCTTCTGTCCCCCAAACACACCAGCGCAAGCACGGCATGGCATCTTTTTGCCTGCGTACTTGCGTAGCCCCGTGAACGGCTACGGAGCACCGCTGGTTCATAGGACAAACCACAGGAAGAGGCCATGGAGGAAGAAGAAGAGGAGGGGGTGGAGGAGAGAGGTGTGTCACAACCAGTAGTAGCATTTTGGAGGCGTGGCGGTGGGACAACCTCCAACACTACTGCACCTTGTCCTGAATCCTTCCCAGCTGCCAAAAGAGTGACCCAATGGGCCGTGAAAGAAAGGTAACGTCCCTGTCCATGCCTGCTGGACCATGAGTCAGCGGTAATATGCACCTTACCGCTGACCGCCCTGTCCAGCGAGGCCAAGACATTGCCTTCCACATGCCGGTAGAGAGCCGGAATAGCCTTCCGTGAGAAAAAGTGGCGTTTGGGAACCTGCCACTGAGGAACCGCACATTGCACAAACTCACGGAAGGGGGCCGAGTCTACCAACTGAAAAGGCAGCAGTTGAAGCGCTAGCAATTTAGCCAAGCTAGCATTCAACCGCTGGGCATGTGGATGGCTGGGAGTGAACTTCTTTCGACGGTCCAGCAGCTGGGGCAGGGAAATTTGCCTGCTAGAATCGGACGTCGGTGTACTGCTAGCAGAGTGGGCGCAAGTACTTGGCTGTGACACACCTAATTCTACACCTTCATTCCTCTCAGTGCATGTTTCAGAGAGGACTGAAGTTATAGTGGGGTTGGAGATCCCAGCTGATGCGGTGCAAGGAGAGGTCCGCTTTGTTCTTTGGTGTGGGTCTTTGAGGTAGGCTTGCCAACGAGCTGCATGGCAGGTCAACATATGTCTGGTCAGGCATGTGGTACCCAAGCGGCTGATGTTTTGGCCACGCGATATACGCTTGAGACATATGTTGCAAACAGCAGCTGTGCGATCTGATGCACTAGCCTCAAAAAAGGCCCACACCAAAGAACTTTTTGAATGACGGGCAGAGGCAGCGCCCTGCACAGGCGGAGCTCTGCGGTGTGATTCCGTCGGTGTACTGCCCTTACGCTGGCCACCAAAGGGCATCCTGCCTCGTTGGAGATGTGCCTCCTCCTCATCCTCCTCCTCCTCCTCTCTCCTATTAGGCACCCACGTGGAGTCATTGACCTCATCATCCCCTCCCTCCTCATCACTGGAGCCAATCTGGCAGTATGCTGCAGCTGCTGGAACATGACTGCCAGATTGGTGTCCTTCTTGAGCATCCCCTCTGTCTGCTCTCACGCTACTGCCTTCCTCTAGCTGGGTTTCATCATCAGACCCTTCGAAACGCTGGGCATCCTCCTGGAGCATGTACCCAACACTGTGCTGAAACAGTTCGGGGGACTCCTCAGGAGGAGGACATGGTGGGTCTAGGGAAGGAGTGACTGATGATTTGTCTGACATTGATACCAGGGAAGACGACGCTTTGGCAGCTGCTTTTCCAGTACCCTGAGCCTGGGTGAGAGAGGATGAGGAGGAGGAGGAGGGCTTGGTCATCCACTCTACCAAGTCTTCGGCATGATGTGGCTCAACATGTCCAGCTGCCGAAAAGAAGGACAAGCGTGTCCCATGGCCATGTGCTGATGACAATGCACCGCGTCCACGACCAGCACTGTTGCCCCCAGACACAGAGCCTGCTTGCCCTCTTTTATTGCCTCCTGACTGTCTGCCTCTCCTTGTTTGCCTTCCAGACATTCTAATAGATGGCCTGCAGGGAGATGGGAAAAAAGCAATAAGGGCTACCTTCAGGTGTCCTTCTCTGTCCCTGGAAACAAGGACTTGCAGAGTGAAAGAAAAAAAACACTCTCCCTACCTACAGTTTTCTGTCCCTAGAAAAAATGTTTTTTTTAATCACAATATAGCACAAGGAAAATTAACTCACTGTCCTTACAGGTCCCTGGAAACAAGGACTTGCAGAGTGAAAGAAACTGACACTGTCCCTACCTAGAGTTTTCTGTCCCTGGAATAAATGTTTTTTTCAGCACAATATAGCACAAGGACAATTAACTCACTGTCCTTACAGGTCCCTGGAAACAAGGACTTGCAGAGTGAAAGAAAAAAAATACTCTCCCTACCTACAGTTTTCTGTCCCTAGAAAAAAATGTTTTTTTTAATCACAATATAGCAAAAGGACAATTCACTCACTGTCCTTCCAGGTCCCTGGAAACAAGGACTTGCAGAGTGAAAGAAACTGACACTGTCCCTACCTAGAGTTTTCTGTCCCTAGAATAAATGTTTTTTTTAATCACAATATAGCACAAGGAAAATTAACTCACTGTCCTTACAGGTCCCTGGAAACAAGGACTTGCAGAGTGAAAGAAAAAAAACACTCTCCCTACCTACAGTTTTCTGTCCCTAGAAAAAAATGTTTTTTTTAATCACAATATAGCAAAAGGACAATTCACTCACTGTCCTTCCAGGTCCCTGGAAACAAGGACTTGCAGAGTGAAAGAAACTGACACTGTCCCTACCTAGAGTTTTCTGTCCCTGGAATAAATGTTTTTTTCAGCACAATATAGCACAAGGACAATTAACTCACTGTCCTTACAGGTCCCTGGAAACAAGGACTTGCAGAGTGAAAGAAAAAAAATACTCTCCCTACCTACAGTTTTCTGTCCCTAGAAAAAATGTTTTTTTTAATCACAATATAGCACAAGGAAAATTAACTCACTGTCCTTACAGGTCCCTGGAAACAAGGACTTGCAGAGTGAAAGAAAAAAAACACTCTCCCTACCTACAGTTTTCTGTCCCTAGAAAAAAATGTTTTTTTTAATCACAATATAGCAAAAGGACAATTCACTCACTGTCCTTCCAGGTCCCTGGAAACAAGGACTTGCAGAGTGAAAGAAACTGACACTGTCCCTACCTAGAGTTTTCTGTCCCTGGAATAAATGTTTTTTTCAGCACAATATAGCACAAGGACAATTAACTCACTGTCCTTACAGGTCCCTGGAAACAAGGACTTGCAGAGTGAAAGAAAAAAAATACTCTCCCTACCTACAGTTTTCTGTCCCTAGAAAAAAATGTTTTTTTTAATCACAATATAGCAAAAGGACAATTCACTCACTGTCCTTCCAGGTCCCTGGAAACAAGGACTTGCAGAGTGAAAGAAACTGACACTGTCCCTACCTAGAGTTTTCTGTCCCTAGAATAAATGTTTTTTTTAATCACAATATAGCAAAAGGACAATTCACTCACTGTCCTTCCAGGTCCCTGGAAACAAGGACTTGCAGAGTGAAAGAAACTGACACTGTCCCTACCTAGAGTTTTCTGTCCCTAGAATAAATGTTTTTTTTAATCACAATATAGCAAAAGGACAATTCACTCACTGTCCTTCCAGGTCCCTGGAAACAAGGACTTGCAGAGTGAAAGAAACTGACACTGTCCCTACCTAGAGTTTTCTGTCCCTAGAATAAATGTTTTTTTTAATCACAATATAGCAAAAGGACAATTCACTCACTGTCCTTCCAGGTCCCTGGAAACAAGGACTTGCAGAGTGAAAGAAACTGACACTGTCCCTACCTAGAGTTTTCTGTCCCTAGAATAAATGTTTTTTTTAATCACAATATAGCAAAAGGACAATTCACTCACTGTCCTTCCAGGTCCCTGGAAACAAGGACTTGCAGAGTGAAAGAAACTGACACTGTCCCTACCTAGAGTTTTCTGTCCCTAGAATAAATGTTTTTTTTAATCACAATATAGCAAAAGGACAATTCACTCACTGTCCTTCCAGGTCCCTGGAAACAAGGACTTGCAGAGTGAAAGAAACTGACACTGTCCCTACCTAGAGTTTTCTGTCCCTAGAATAAATGTTTTTTTTAATCACAATATAGCAAAAGGACAATTCACTCACTGTCCTTCCAGGTCCCTGGAAACAAGGACTTGCAGAGTGAAAGAAACTGACACTGTCCCTACCTAGAGTTTTCTGTCCCTAGAATAAATGTTTTTTTTAATCACAATATAGCAAAAGGACAATTCACTCACTGTCCTTCCAGGTCCCTGGAAACAAGGACTTGCAGAGTGAAAGAAACTGACACTGTCCCTACCTAGAGTTTTCTGTCCCTAGAATAAATGTTTTTTTTAATCACAATATAGCAAAAGGACAATTCACTCACTGTCCTTCCAGGTCCCTGGAAACAAGGACTTGCAGAGTGAAAGAAACTGACACTGTCCCTACCTAGAGTTTTCTGTCCCTAGAATAAATGTTTTTTTTAATCACAATATAGCAAAAGGACAATTCACTCACTGTCCTTCCAGGTCCCTGGAAACAAGGACTTGCAGAGTGAAAGAAACTGACACTGTCCCTACCTAGAGTTTTCTGTCCCTAGAATAAATGTTTTTTTTAATCACAATATAGCACAAGGAAAATTAACTCACTGTCCTTACAGGTCCCTGGAAACAAGGACTTGCAGAGTGAAAGAAAAAAAACACTCTCCCTACCTACAGTTTTCTGTCCCTAGAAAAAAATGTTTTTTTTAATCACAATATAGCAAAAGGACAATTCACTCACTGTCCTTCCAGGTCCCTGGAAACAAGGACTTGCAGAGTGAAAGAAACTGACACTGTCCCTACCTAGAGTTTTCTGTCCCTGGAATAAATGTTTTTTTCAGCACAATATAGCACAAGGACAATTAACTCACTGTCCTTACAGGTCCCTGGAAACAAGGACTTGCAGAGTGAAAGAAAAAAAATACTCTCCCTACCTACAGTTTTCTGTCCCTAGAAAAAATGTTTTTTTTAATCACAATATAGCACAAGGAAAATTAACTCACTGTCCTTACAGGTCCCTGGAAACAAGGACTTGCAGAGTGAAAGAAAAAAAACACTCTCCCTACCTACAGTTTTCTGTCCCTAGAAAAAAATGTTTTTTTTAATCACAATATAGCAAAAGGACAATTCACTCACTGTCCTTCCAGGTCCCTGGAAACAAGGACTTGCAGAGTGAAAGAAACTGACACTGTCCCTACCTAGAGTTTTCTGTCCCTGGAATAAATGTTTTTTTCAGCACAATATAGCACAAGGACAATTAACTCACTGTCCTTACAGGTCCCTGGAAACAAGGACTTGCAGAGTGAAAGAAAAAAAATACTCTCCCTACCTACAGTTTTCTGTCCCTAGAAAAAAATGTTTTTTTTAATCACAATATAGCAAAAGGACAATTCACTCACTGTCCTTCCAGGTCCCTGGAAACAAGGACTTGCAGAGTGAAAGAAACTGACACTGTCCCTACCTAGAGTTTTCTGTCCCTAGAATAAATGTTTTTTTTAATCACAATATAGCAAAAGGACAATTCACTCACTGTCCTTCCAGGTCCCTGGAAACAAGGACTTGCAGAGTGAAAGAAACTGACACTGTCCCTACCTAGAGTTTTCTGTCCCTAGAATAAATGTTTTTTTTAATCACAATATAGCAAAAGGACAATTCACTCACTGTCCTTCCAGGTCCCTGGAAACAAGGACTTGCAGAGTGAAAGAAACTGACACTGTCCCTACCTAGAGTTTTCTGTCCCTAGAATAAATGTTTTTTTTAATCACAATATAGCAAAAGGACAATTCACTCACTGTCCTTCCAGGTCCCTGGAAACAAGGACTTGCAGAGTGAAAGAAACTGACACTGTCCCTACCTAGAGTTTTCTGTCCCTAGAATAAATGTTTTTTTTAATCACAATATAGCAAAAGGACAATTCACTCACTGTCCTTCCAGGTCCCTGGAAACAAGGACTTGCAGAGTGAAAGAAACTGACACTGTCCCTACCTAGAGTTTTCTGTCCCTAGAATAAATGTTTTTTTTAATCACAATATAGCAAAAGGACAATTCACTCACTGTCCTTCCAGGTCCCTGGAAACAAGGACTTGCAGAGTGAAAGAAACTGACACTGTCCCTACCTAGAGTTTTCTGTCCCTAGAATAAATGTTTTTTTTAATCACAATATAGCAAAAGGACAATTCACTCACTGTCCTTCCAGGTCCCTGGAAACAAGGACTTGCAGAGTGAAAGAAACTGACACTGTCCCTACCTAGAGTTTTCTGTCCCTAGAATAAATGTTTTTTTTAATCACAATATAGCAAAAGGACAATTCACTCACTGTCCTTCCAGGTCCCTGGAAACAAGGACTTGCAGAGTGAAAGAAACTGACACTGTCCCTACCTAGAGTTTTCTGTCCCTAGAATAAATGTTTTTTTTAATCACAATATAGCAAAAGGACAATTCACTCACTGTCCTTCCAGGTCCCTGGAAACAAGGACTTGCAGAGTGAAAGAAACTGACACTGTCCCTACCTAGAGTTTTCTGTCCCTAGAATAAATGTTTTTTTTAATCACAATATAGCAAAAGGACAATTCACTCACTGTCCTTCCAGGTCCCTGGAAACAAGGACTTGCAGAGTGAAAGAAACTGACACTGTCCCTACCTAGAGTTTTCTGTCCCTAGAATAAATGTTTTTTTTAATCACAATATAGCAAAAGGACAATTCACTCACTGTCCTTCCAGGTCCCTGGAAACAAGGACTTGCAGAGTGAAAGAAACTGACACTGTCCCTACCTAGAGTTTTCTGTCCCTAGAATAAATGTTTTTTTTAATCACAATATAGCACAAGGAAAATTAACTCACTGTCCTTACAGGTCCCTGGAAACAAGGACTTGCAGAGTGAAAGAAAAAAAACACTCTCCCTACCTACAGTTTTCTGTCCCTAGAAAAAAATGTTTTTTTTTATCACAATATAGCAAAAGGACAATTCACTCACTGTCCTTCCAGGTCCCTGGAAACAAGGACTTGCAGAGTGAAAGAAACTGACACTGTCCCTACCTAGAGTTTTCTGTCCCTGGAATAAATGTTTTTTTCAGCACAATATAGCACAAGGACAATTAACTCACTGTCCTTACAGGTCCCTGGAAACAAGGACTTGCAGAGTGAAAGAAAAAAAATACTCTCCCTACCTACAGTTTTCTGTCCCTAGAAAAAAATGTTTTTTTTAATCACAATATAGCAAAAGGACAATTCACTCACTGTCCTTCCAGGTCCCTGGAAACAAGGACTTGCAGAGTGAAAGAAACTGACACTGTCCCTACCTAGAGTTTTCTGTCCCTAGAATAAATGTTTTTTTTAATCACAATATAGCACAAGGAAAATTAACTCACTGTCCTTACAGGTCCCTGGAAACAAGGACTTGCAGAGTGAAAGAAAAAAAACACTCTCCCTACCTACAGTTTTCTGTCCCTAGAAAAAAATGTTTTTTTTAATCACAATATAGCAAAAGGACAATTCACTCACTGTCCTTCCAGGTCCCTGGAAACAAGGACTTGCAGAGTGAAAGAAACTGACACTGTCCCTACCTAGAGTTTTCTGTCCCTGGAATAAATGTTTTTTTCAGCACAATATAGCACAAGGACAATTAACTCACTGTCCTTACAGGTCCCTGGAAACAAGGACTTGCAGAGTGAAAGAAAAAAAATACTCTCCCTACCTACAGTTTTCTGTCCCTAGAAAAAAATGTTTTTTTTAATCACAATATAGCAAAAGGACAATTCACTCACTGTCCTTCCAGGTCCCTGGAAACAAGGACTTGCAGAGTGAAAGAAACTGACACTGTCCCTACCTAGAGTTTTCTGTCCCTGGAATAAATGTTTTTTTCAGCACAATATAGCACAAGGACAATTAACTCACTGTCCTTACAGGTCCCTGGAAACAAGGACTTGCAGAGTGAAAGAAAAAAAATACTCTCCCTACCTACAGTTTTCTGTCCCTAGAAAAAAATGTTTTTTTTAATCACAATATAGCAAAAGGACAATTCACTCACTGTCCTTCCAGGTCCCTGGAAACAAGGACTTGCAGAGTGAAAGAAACTGACACTGTCCCTACCTAGAGTTTTCTGTCCCTAGAATAAATGTTTTTTTTAATCACAATATAGCAAAAGGACAATTCACTCACTGTCCTTCCAGGTCCCTGGAAACAAGGACTTGCAGAGTGAAAGAAACTGACACTGTCCCTACCTAGAGTTTTCTGTCCCTAGAATAAATGTTTTTTTTAATCACAATATAGCACAAGGAAAATTAACTCACTGTCCTTACAGGTCCCTGGAAACAAGGACTTGCAGAGTGAAAGAAAAAAAACACTCTCCCTACCTACAGTTTTCTGTCCCTAGAAAAAAATGTTTTTTTTAATCACAATATAGCAAAAGGACAATTCACTCACTGTCCTTCCAGGTCCCTGGAAACAAGGACTTGCAGAGTGAAAGAAACTGACACTGTCCCTACCTAGAGTTTTCTGTCCCTAGAATAAATGTTTTTTTTAATCACAATATAGCAAAAGGACAATTCACTCACTGTCCTTCCAGGTCCCTGGAAACAAGGACTTGCAGAGTGAAAGAAACTGACACTGTCCCTACCTAGAGTTTTCTGTCCCTAGAATAAATGTTTTTTTTAATCACAATATAGCAAAAGGACAATTCACTCACTGTCCTTCCAGGTCCCTGGAAACAAGGACTTGCAGAGTGAAAGAAACTGACACTGTCCCTACCTAGAGTTTTCTGTCCCTAGAATAAATGTTTTTTTTAATCACAATATAGCAAAAGGACAATTCACTCACTGTCCTTCCAGGTCCCTGGAAACAAGGACTTGCAGAGTGAAAGAAACTGACACTGTCCCTACCTACAGTTTTCTGTCCCTAGAATAAATGTTTTTTTTAATCACAATATAGCAAAAGGACAATTCACTCACTGTCCTTCCAGGTCCCTGGAAACAAGGACTTGCAGAGTGAAAGAAACTGACACTGTCCCTACCTAGAGTTTTCTGTCCCTAGAATAAATGTTTTTTTTTAAGCACACTATAGCAGAAGCACAAAACACACTGACACTCTCCCTACCTATCCTTCTCTTTCCCTAAACTAAAGGAATCCAGGTTAAGCAAGAAAGAAATAACAGTCACTGTCCCTGCCTATGCTACTCTATCCCTGCTCCGGAACACACTACACTAGGCCGCCGTGCTGGCGGCCTTTTATAGTGTGGGGCGTGTACTAAACACCCTCAGCAATAATTGGCCACAGGCATCCTGCCTGTGGCCAATCATTGCTCTCCTCGCTGCCGGCGCTGTGATTGGCCAAGCATGCGGGGTCACAGTGCATGCTTGGCCAATCACAGCGCCTGGATGACACTGCGATGGCGTAGTGCATTGTGGGCCGTTCGCGTCACTCGAATTTGGCGCGAACGGCCCAAATCGTTCGATCTTCGTCGAACGATCGAACAGCCAATGTTCGAGTCGAACGTATGTTCGACTCGAACACGAAGCTCATCCCTAGTCAAGAGCAAACAAAGCAATATCCCACAGAGAGATTGGGCTTGTCACCTTCAAAGCTTATGTTACAAACAAATCGCGGCCGAATTTAGAAAGCCTTAGATCCGTAGACCTGAGCCTTTCAGCCACTGCTGTGAGCACCCCCAAGAGTGCATCTGCCCTGTTTGGGGGATTTACCTGACCGTGACAGTAAAACTGTTATAGTTTTTTATTTTAATGAATAATTCTAAAAGTACACTGGTCATCTCCTGAAAGCTACTTAAAGTATAACTAAAGGCAAAACTTTGTTTTTAGTTTTGGACAGAGTAGAGAGGGATTGGAACACCTATTTGTATTGCTGTCTGTACCCCCATTAGGGAGAGTCTCAATTTGTATTTGTCCTGTTTAACCATCATTGTTAAAAGTGAAAGTAAAAGAATATCCCACATTTTTGATTGTCCCCAGGAAACTATTAAAATGGGAAATCTACCAATGGGTACACTAGTTCTGTTGACCTGGGGGGGGGGGCTGAGGGATTCCCTTCATTACAAAGAGATTTCCTCTCACTGGGCGTTTTCACTATGGGACAGGAAATGAAGGTAAATCTCTCCAATGGGACACAGGTGGCAAAAAAAAAAAAACTGACAAGGGCTATAACCCCCACTTTCTCTATCCAAAATGTTTTTCAAAAAGTTTTGCTTATAGTTCTACGTTAACTTCTATCATTAATGGAACTTACCTTTAAGCATTTCTGATCTAGAACCTTTTTACTCTTTATAGATCAGCGCAGGATAAGATTTATTACAGGAGTGCTGTTAGCACCTCTGCAACACATACTGGGGCCCTGGGGAATTCAAAGAGCTCTGCAGTGGAGGACAGGGGCTTACCAGGTACAGTCAAGAAACTTCATGTGTTTCAGGGCTTCCCTTGTACACCTGAGGCCCAGATGGGGTTAAACATCTTTATTGGCTTCAACGACCTCCAGATCAGTAAAGTTGAGTACTGGCCAGCCTCTTCCACAGTTCACGATTAATTAGAGATGCTCAAGATTATGATGGGCCAACAGTGAGCTATAGAAGGCAAATGGGGGCAGGCCAGCATTAGACAAATCCCAGCAGTAAAAAGTAAAAATGTAAATGTAGTCTCACTTTTAGGGCTCCCTGCTCATAAAGATGTTAAAAAAGGTATTTACAAACACTTCTAGGTGCTGCATTTAATTAATGATAGCAAGTTAATAGTTGTTTCATTGGACGAGTTCACATTAAACAGAACAAACAAAATACATTTACTTCCAATATTTAAAATGCACGTGGAGTCTATTATAAAACGTCCATACACATTCACAATATATTTATTAGTGAATCGGGTGTTCCAGACCAATGTCCCTCTTGACCCATTAAGTTGCCTGCTTGGAGTTCTGGGGGGTGGGAGGGGTGATAGCAGAGGAGGGGACAAGAGTTGCATTTGCCAGAGCACTGTCCCAGGCAAGGAATACAATCTTTATTAGCTGGAAATTAGCTGTACCGCCCAAGGTTAATACATGGATACAACACATGGGCCAAACACTCATAACAGAAAAATATATATATCAGCACAGGGGAAACTCCAGGAAATTTGATAGACTATGGGACGCATGGCTTGCTACACCAGGTATAAGCCCCATGGAGTTGGTACAGATGAGATTGTTGAGAGGCGTATAGATGTAGACAATACTGTGGGAGACGTCCAGAGGGACACCCGATTACCAGCAGGAAACATGGGGGGAGGGGAGTAGGTGGTAAAGGGTGGCATTGAGACACAATATGGAATAAACTGAATGCAATTTGCGAGAGGGGACTACGAGCAGACTTTGAATGTATATATTGACAGCTGTAACCAAAGATTGTTGGATGGTAATTTCAATGTTTTGATAAAGTGTACTGAGCTTCATATTTGATTACACCGTTTGTTTTGTGAGCAATAAAAACCTTTTTGATAAAAAAAACAAAAAAACAATATATTTGTAGCGATACCTTCAGTTAAGAGGGCCGCAGATTTAGTATGGGCCCTGAAGACAGCTCCGCCAACCCCCGGCAATTTACTCGACCCCCTTCTGGCACAGTTAGTCTAGGGTAATATATATATATTATGCTCTATGGTTAAATTCAGACACCAATGCAGTGATAGAAGAATAACGAGTTTACTTTCTACTGGCAATAAAATCAACAGTTGTAACAGATCACATGAATCTATCTGCAGAGCCCTATACCTATACCTATAACTAGTAAGATATGGCGCACACGCGCCACGTGTAACAGTACCTCACTATGCGCCCTATGTCGCAGCAACGAAATAAACTATCTGGATGGCCAGGCCTGACCATATAACTCAGTCTCTAGGGGATGAATTCTTCGCATGCAAGTCTTTAAACGGTGGTGCACATTTCAGGAACACATTTGTAATCCAAAGGGTAAAAGTGCCAACACAGAACACTCCACTAGAGATCCGTTTGACTCAGTTCTGCTATGGATCTCCAGTGGGGACTTAAATATGAACTGGTGGGCCAAGGCAGTCTGTAGGCCTAACAATATTGTACAGTGTATGGATTGAGCAGGTGCTCGCTCACCCCTCCGGACGCGATCCCATTCCGGGAACTTCCACCTGCTGTGTCTCCACACACACAGCGTCTGCAGCGGTCTGGTCTCCGGCTCAGCAGCGGTTGAGGAAACAGAGTCAGATGCCACCCAGGCTCGCGATGGGGTGGAAGGCTCTTTTGGGTAACAGCGCAAGGCCCCAGGCTTCAGGCCTTGCACCACAGCGGATCCGCACAGGAAGATCTCTCCACTGAAGTCTCGTGTCCAAAAGAGGCCGAGCCCAGCCTCGCCTCCTCCTTATATAACCCCACCCATGAGTCTCTGGGGTGGAAACATTGCATCCTGGGTGCCGAATGGGGTTCTGGGTAAGGTAGTCCTGAGAGTCTTAAAGGAGACCCCGCTACATATTTATTTATTAGTGAATAAATGACACAGTAATTTAAATAAACTACTATGCCTTAGGTGAAAAACATGCAGTATAAGTTACAATGAGGAAAGCAGTATAAGCAACCCCATTTGAGTAACACTGCTATAAGCTTTGGGGTTGTATAGCCTGGGATCACTCCTCTGCTCAAAGAGGACTAGAAAAATTGCGCAAACATTTCAGGAAGGTTACAGCATTTTTTTTTTCAAATTTGGTTTTAAAAAATCAATAAACCTAAAAAAAGATATTTGGTAATGGAGTTGTAAAACGCATTCACAAAAACATCCAAGTCCCCACATCTGAAATGACATTGCATGTTGTATGTAAGGAGCATTTTAGGCAAACGAGAAGAACTGGCTGAGCTCTTCCACCGGACGGGTGGACAGCTGTACCTTGACTAGATATTACTGTTATTTCAAACTGATCAAAGGACAAATTGGCCCAAAACAGATAGTTTGGTTCTGGCAAGTTGACTTACAGGCTCACTTACTGTATGTCTTGGGGACTCTGGACATGCTTTGTTTCCATCAGAATCCCCAGCTCTTACCAACTGCCATTATAAGGCAAAATTATGACAACAATTCTCTCCCAATTGGATAAAAAAAAAAATAATAATAGGGGTTTTAACCTTTCCCTATTTAATCCAAAAAAGTTTTGGCTTTAGATACATTTGAATCTTTTTGGATCTGACTCAGTTAACTTGAATCCAATTTCTGTGGGAGTTGGTTGCACATTGCAAAGCCTGCTTGCTCTTTGTCTGTAAAATTTAATAAGCATAACAATTCTGTATGAACAAACAGGGACATTATATACAAGTAATGTACAGTATCAAAGATTGATTTTCATCACATGTAATATTTCTCATTTATTCCTCTTTAACATTATGAAGCCTTATATATTATTCTATATATATTATACCAGACTGTGACAATGTTAATTAAAAGTTGCCTGTGTTCTGGAAGAAGCCATGTCTCCTCCAGTGATAAATATGAACGTATATTTTATTATACTGCAGCTCCCACAGAGGCACTGATATATGGCAAAACATCGAGGGCTTTGATTCACAGATAGTTGCGTGGGTTTACCCGCTAAGTCAGAAAGTATTATCTATATTATATATAACCAGAAGATGGTACAGATGCACCCCCCAGGAATAGTGCACCTACCAGAAGGACATCAGGGACAGAGCTCACTAACAAAGAAAGTACCCAAGGTACCCATAGACATGCTAAAGGTGTCATATCTGTGGATGAATGCAGATGGACCTGGGTGAGGAAAAGAAATACACAAACACTATGCAACACTGCTAAGCAGAAAGCATTGCCTAGGCAATGTGCAAATATGACAGTCCTGTGTACCTATTACAAAACTATGCACAGAAAAAAATAGGATTTTTGTACTCACCGTAAAATCCTTTTCTCTAAAGTCCATGGACAGACGCAGCTCCTTTAGTCTTGACAAGTGGGTTATGTTCCGTCCATTAGGAGAGGACTAGGCAGACATGTTAGATATACAAAAACATGTAATTATACCAAAGCTGAACAGCCCCGCCCAGCGGGCGGTCCCTCTGGTCATAACCCCTCACCCTGCACTCAGCAGCTCAGTTCGTCAAAAAGCAGTACAAACTCAAAAAGGAGAGGTGGGTGCTGTGTCTGTCCATGGACTTCAGAGAAAATGATTTTACGGTGAGTACAAAAATCCTATTTTCTCTTTCGTCCATAGACGGACACAGCTCCTTTAGTCTTGACAAGTGGGACGTCCCCAAGCAGTGTAAAAAAAACGAGGGGTGGGAACAGCAACAAACTTCACCCCAAACAAACAGAGCTCCTCAACTGAGGAGTTGCAACCTTAAACAGCCGCCTGCAAAACCTTGCGGCCGAAGCAAGCATCCGCAGATGCATGCACATCAACCTTGTAAAATTTAGTGAAGGTGTGAATGGACGACCAGGTCGCCGCCTTACACACCTGGGAGACAGACGCTTGATGTCGAACAGCCCAGGAGGCACCAATCACCCTGGTCAATTGCGCCGTGACAGGAAAGGGAGGCGCCCGCCCTTTCAGGGCATAAGCCTGAATCACAATCTGTCTGATACACCGAGAAATGGTGGCCGCTGTATTAGCTATAGAAACAGTGCGGCTACAAGAAAATGGCCGCCAGCTGTATTAGCATTAGGAACAGCGTGGCTTTGAGGTAAAAATACAAATAAAAGGCCACAAAAACACTGGGCCTCCGAGCGGAGGCCCCCCACAAGGCAGACCACTAACACTAGAGCAGACCCGGACACACCGCGCAGCCCCCAGCCAGGACCCGGAGCCCCCCCTCAGGGACCCCCGGTGAGGTACACAGCAGGCCCAGCAAAGCATGGGGAGGAGGGATGGACGGGGAGAGAGGAAGGGGAGGACTAGAGACCCCCTAATCGACCACCTCAGGAATGCCCAGCTGTTCCATCCTGCCAAGACAGGAGGAACCTTACTTACCCGTCCCTGCGAGGACTGCTGGACGCATTCCTGACAGACCCATCACCGAGCAGTACGGAGTGGCTGTCGGCCACGGCCCACTGTGACTGGACAGCAGTAGCCTGGTCATATGTGGGCCCTGGAGCATATAGCTCACTGGCCACCCCTGGAGCAAAGGGGGTATGTCGGGGCCAACCCAGCGCGTAGCTAAAGGCCTGCTCACGCTCGATGGCCGGACTGGGGAGACTACAAGGATCTATATTATCCAGCCTGTCACCCAGCCGGCAGTTGATAGTAGATCTCAGGATCCAAAATTAAAAATAAAAAAATAAAAAAGTTCTCCAGGACCAATGGGTCCCTAGGGAGCCAGGTCTTTCTCCTACACTAGGCAGAAAAAAACTGGAGCTGCTGAGTGCAGGGTGAGGGGTTATGACCAGAGGGACTGTCCCCTGGGCGGGGCTGTTCAGCTTTGGTATAATTACATGTTTTTGTATATCTAACATGTCTGCCTAGTCCTCTCCTAATAGACAGAACATAACCTACTTGTCAAGACTAAAAGGAGGTGTGTCCGTCCATGGATGAAAGAGAAAATGTCCCTTTCACCTTTTTTATCTGTCCAGGTGACCATTTTCAGCTTAGCAGAATGTGCAGGGAAATAAAGTAAATTGAGTTTTTACCAGACCAGTGAGGGGAAATATTCCAATGACATCTATTTGGGGGGATAATGGTCAACGAGGGGAAATTCCTTGATTTTACAGGATCTTCTCTCACTTCCTGTTGTACTTCTGGGAGAGGAAGTAAATCTCCCTGATTGGACATGGAGAGCCAAATATAAACTTGAGATGTTACCCTTTTCTAATATATATATATATATATATAAAAAACCACTTCCATACAGGGCCATTGTCATATGACGTCCTTGGCCTCCGCGTCACCAAGGAGCCGATGTGCGTGCCCGGCAGCCGCGATGTCTGCCGGGCACACGCGATCTCTCCTGACAGAGCAGAAACATGGATCTGTGTGTGTACACAGATCCACGTCCTGTCAGGGGAGAGGAGACCAATCGTGTGTTCCTAGTATATAGGAACGCCGATCGGTCTCCTCCCCTTGTCCCATCCCCCCACATCAATATACACTTATTGTGATTTTTGTTTTTTGAAATATGTAGAAGAAGAATACATATCGGCCTACACTGAGAAAAAAATAAATAAAATTGGGATATTTATTATAGCAAAACTGTCGTTCTGTTTTTATTTATAGCGCAAAGAGGTGATCAGATACCATCAAAAGAAAGCTCTATTTGTGTGGAAAAAAATTATCAAAATTTCATTTGGGTACAGTGTTGGAATTGTCATTCAAAATGTTACAGCGCTGAAAGCTGAAAATTGGCCTGGGCAGGAAGGGGGTGAAAGTGCCCTCTATTGAAGTGGTTAATAATACATATAAAATATATATATATATATATATATATATATATATATATATATATATACACATACATACATATACATACATACATACATACACACACACACACACACAATAGTTTCCTATTAAGATGGGCCTGACTCCAGCTAATCATGTTGTTTTTTTCTGTAATTAGGTAAAGTCGCCAATAAAAAAAAAATAAAAATTGTGACACAGAAGCTAATGACGAATAGTGAGGCTACATTAAATAAGCTATTTCTCAGGCTTAATTGATGATTCTGATGTCTGGTGGTCCTAACATGTTCAGTGATTTTTCCTCATTCAACTGACAGCTACATATTTTCGCTCCATGTTAAGGACATAATTATTTAGACTGGCACAACAATTTATGCAATCATAACAGCCACTGAGAGTTACTGATAAATCGTCGGTAAACGATGGAATTAAATATTCTGCCTCACATATAATTAGAGAGGGACTAGAGAGGGACTACTGACACTATATGCAACAATCCTAAAATGTACCTTTAATTGAAGGGGTTGTAAAAGGTTTGTTTTTTATTTTCTAAATAGGTTCCTTTAAGCTAGTGCATGGTTGGTTTACTTACCTTCGTTTTCCCTTCTAAATGTTTTTTTTCTTTGTCTAAATTTCTCATTTCCTGTTCCTCCTCAGTAAGCTTGCCCCCATCATCTGAGCCGTTCTTGCTGGGGGTTAGTCAGCCAGAACAGCTTACTGGAGGAAAAACAGGAAGTGAGAAAATACACAACAGCATAATTTTTTTAGAAAAGCTCCATCTTTTATTATTAAAAAGTCACCCTTGAGCTCTATTCCAGTGACTATGCCTAGGCTGAGACACAGTGTTAATTTAGGTCTACTAAAATATTTTTGTTAACTAAATTAACACTTTTTTTTTTAACAAGAGAAAAATTAACACTATTTTAGTCGACTAAAATATGACTAAAACTTAAACTAATTCAGAATACTAAAATACGATTAAAACTAAAATGACATTTTAATCAAAATTCAAATTCAACTATGACTGAAACCAAATCAAAATTTGACATTAAAATGAACACTGCACTACCACATAGGAATAAATAGGGGGCATCTAAGCTGCTGAAATAAAGAAAAAAAAAAAAAATTCTTAATAGTTAATGTTGATAATATATTCAGGTAATATGTGCAATGGCATTATAGCCAATAGAGTTTACAGTTTTTTTACATATATTTTAAAGTTGCACTCATGTTTTAAAAAAAAAAAGAAATATTTCTGTTTGTTTATGAAACTTGGTTTTATTTAACCACTTGCCGACCGCTCACTGTTTATATACGTCGGCAGAATGGCTCATACAGGCACAATCACGTACCTGTACGTCCCCTTTAACTGCTGACGGTGCGCTCGCGACCCCCTGCCTTCCCCGTGAGTCGGACCGCGGGTCCCGCGGACTCGATCGCCGCGGGGATCCCCGCGATCGTCTCACGGAGGCATGGAGCGGGGAGATGTTAGTGTAAACACAACATCTCCCCGCTCCCCTACTGACAATGTCAGCGATCTCCGCTCTGTGTAAATCAGAGATCGGTGACGTGTCAGTCGTAGCCATGCCCCCACACAGTAGTAATCACTCCCCTAGGCACACTTAACCCCTCCAGCGCCCCTAGTGGTTAACCCCTTCACTGCCAGTGTCATTTTCACAGTAATCAGTGCATTTTTATAGCACTGTTCGCTGTGAAAATGATAATGGTCCCAAAAATGTGTCAAAAGCGTCTGATGTGTCCGCCATGATGTCACAGTCACAAAAAAAAAAAAAAAATAGCTGATCACCGCCATTACTAGTAAAAAAAAATTTTTTTTATAAAAATGCCATAAAACTATCCCCTATTTTGTAAACGCTGTAACTTTTGCGCAAACCAATCAATAAACGCTGATTGCAATTTTTTTTTACCAAAAATATGTAGAAGAAGAATACGTATCGGCCTAAACTGAGGAAAAAAAAAGTTTTTTTATATATTTTTGGGGGATATTTATTATAGCAAAAAGTTAAAAATATTGCATTTTTTTCGAAATTGTCGCTCTATTTTTGTTTATAGCGCAAAAAATCAAAAACGCAGAGGTGATCAAACACCACCAAAAGAAAGCTCTATTTGTGGGGAAAAAAGGATGTAAATTTTGTTTGGGAGCCGCACAATTGTCAGTTAAAGCAACGCAGTGCCGAATCCCAAAAAGGGGCCTGGTCTTTATGCTGCGTATTGGTCCGGGGCTTAAGTGGTTAAAAAGACGTTATATGTCACATTGAGGGATCTCTAAATAGTTAACTGTCCTATTATTAAAAGTCAGCAGCTTCCAACTCCTCCCCTCCTCCTCCTAGGCATCCAATAGGATCTCCTGTCCCAATTGGGTGACCAGTGTAAAAACCTGCTTCTTGATTGGCTGGGAGGAGGATCAGTGTTACAACAGCGAATATTGATTCGCTGTTGTAACACACCTGGGTGGGCTTGGAGCGCACTCTCTGCGACCCGAGCACACCCTATATTGAAGCCTCTAATCAGTGCTTCAAAAAAAAAAAAGCCCCTCAGGTGTCCTGAAAGAGGCCGGGCGCATGGATAGAAGAGGCGGCAATGGACAGGGGGGGGGGGGGGTGACGGTGCCTGTGCACCCTTAATGGATGGGCCGCCCCTGTTGCCTACCTCTGGGGTGCCCTAGGCACTGCTGGATAGTGAGAGAAACTGGCTTTGGCCTGTCATTCACGTTGTTCTAAAACGATTGCTCACGCAGCAGCAATATTGGCAGGACAGATTGCATCCTGTGGTGTGTTGAAACAAGAGAGACTTTTTGCAAATTTCTGTTTGAATCTCTGGAACATTAGTGAAAAACCTGAAATTGCAGGCCGCCTTTTCCGTTTATAGAAATCCCATAACAAAACCTTTTAATGCACTAATGTTATTGCTTTGTCTGCATAATAAGCACACATGAAAGGATAATGGCTACTTTGGCCACTGGCGTAGACCTCGCCTGCGCAGCTATTGCCTTCCAGCTTATAGTGTTATAATTACAGAGGAGCAACGTGCTGAATTGGGCACAATCACATATGTATGGTGCAATTATGAAGGTTTTTTATAGCCGCCTCGTGTATTTTCTACGAGACATCTACCCGGTTTGAGGACAGATTTAGGCGTGTTTAGAGGACAGTGTGGATTGCGATGAATGTAAGAGAACCTGTTCACAAATGGCATGCCATGCAAGAGAGCTACTATTATTTTTACTGTCTCTGATGTGTTCAATACAGTTGATTGTAGTCTGACACTCTAGTTCAGGGGTGCCCAACCAGTGGCCCGGGGGCCACATGTGGCCCGCGACCTTCTGCTCTGGGATGGAATACAATAGAATACTGTTATTAAACATCAGTTTATTACTAAAATCAGTGTATATATGGGCATATCTGTTCTGCAGTGGTTACTGGGCTGCTTTCAAACTGATCCACAGGTGCAGAGCAGTTTACTTGCTGGTTACCTGCACTGAGCCATAGACTTCTGTTATTACCTGCAAGTTTGGTGAGCTTTCTGAAAGTGCACCAAACCTGCAGAATATAATAGAAGTCTATTGCAAAGTGCAGGAAAGTCAAAAAGGTACACTGCGCTGCACCCACGGTGCGGGTAAACCGCAGCGCATCAGTGTGGAAGCAGCCTTGGGCCCCTTTCACACGGTCAGTCTGACAGCCTGACCAATTGGACCCTCCAATCACCTCTAAATAGTGGCAGACATAAACCAACTTGTGTCCTACCTTCAATCCGATCGGCTAAAAAAAATAAAAAAAAAGAAGTATATAGTGGGCTGTGTCCGTGTCCGCTCTGCATATGCAGAGCAGACACGGACATGACATCCACCGCTCTGCTCATTGTGGCCCGCGACCGGTTACCAAGTCGCTTAAGTGGCCCTCGCTCTTCAAAAAGGTTGGGCACCCCTGCTCTAGTTCCTTAAGGTTAATAATAAATTGCTCTCCTTTTTTAATTCACAAAGAGGGTTTCTTTTTTAAAATAGGAGAAATCCCCTGGTGGGAATATAATGTCCTGTAACTTTAAAGTACACACTGGCATTAACCACTTGAAGACCAAATCTTTTCTGGCACTTTTTGTTTACATGTAGCAATCAGTATTTTTTTTCTAGAAACCCCAAACATTTAGTTTTTAGTTTTAAACTATCACTTTAATTATTTATTTTTATCACTTTTATTGCTGTTAGGCTACAATAGGCATATGACAAGTACTCTTTATGGAGAGAGCTGGGGTCTATAAGACCCCAAATTCCTTCTCTGCCCCTAAAAGCATTTGATCACACCAAGATTGGTGTGTTTGAATGCTTTTGTTTTTTGAAAATGGTGCCATTGACAGCCGAGTAAAGTGATGTCAGGTCATCACTTCTGGGTTGGATTGGATTGGATTGGATTGGCTTTACTTGTCTCTCGGATCAGCCTCTGATCAGCTGGTCGATCGGGACTCCTGTTGGAACTGGAGATCCCGTTAAAGCCTCAGAAGGCGGAGGGGGGGCAGATGTCCACCTCCCGCTGCTTGTAAAAGCAATCCAGTGGCTAGTTAGCTGCTAGGACTACTTTTACAATAGAGCTGACTTTGGGTGCTAAAAAATGGTACTGAGATGATGCCTGCTGCAGCTGTACAAGCACTTGAAGTCCAGTGATGTACTAGGTATGTGACTAGTCTGTGTCGGCTAAATCCATTACAGGTACAATTGCAAAAATTGAATTTTCCCAGAACAATATTGGGGATGAAAACTTTCCTTATAACTTACCAGAAAAATGTAAACAGTAATCTGAAGAGTAACCTGGTATTTAAGTTATCCACTTGTTTCCAGACACAGTATAAAATACTTTAAAGATATATCAAAAATCTTAGAATTTACAGGAATTCGAGCTACCCCACCAGAAAGATAGATGAAGATTCTCACCTCCGTTTTACTAAAGATGTTAAAAATAAGTAAGATGGGATTTGCTTTCAAACTGAATTTAATGTGTGTCACGGACATGGGTGTGCGCACAGGGTGTGCCAGGTGTGTAAGCACCCTGTTTAGACCCCTGATATTTCACCAAAGCCCCCTAATGGGGCTCCTAAAAAAAGTAAAAAAATTATTTAAAAAATACAATATTAAAAAATAAAAACATTACAGCCTGACAGGCCTGTACATATGCCACGGTCGCAATGTTTTGTTTCATGGTGGCATTTTTAACTTAGTTTACAGATTTTGACAGGCGGCACCACCTGTCAAACTCACCCGTTGGAACGCACTGCAACCACAAGCCAAAGGCTTTGCATTCAGTTGCGGCATGGTTTAGAAATGTTAAATTACCATTCAGCAATTAAAAAAAAGAAAAGTAAAAGGAGAAAAAAACCTGAAAAAAAACTAAAAATCGGGGACGACTACTTTTTAGGGGGCAGCAAGATATACTGCCTGTTTGATAGAACCTTTAGTACATTTCTACTAAAGAGAAAAGGTAATTTTAATGCATTTACAAGGAAAAAAAAATATGTAATCTTAAAAAACAAAAGGTATAGAAATATCAAGAGAAAAAAGCCACTGGCAGACTTCATCTCAGTTTTTAAATAGAAAAACGTATTTTATTAAGTTGTACAATGAATATATTTTAATATTGATTGTGTATGCCACCATTGAGCGGTGGTTGGTCTATGAAACAGGCATTCAATGGATGAATCATTTATGGAAGACATATTTATCCCATGTCCATGGGTACAATTAGACATAAAAAGTATCAAACACGTCTTCAAACAGAGCAAACTTCAGAGGCCCAACTTGTTTACTGGCCAGAGGGCAAAGCGGATACTTGCAATATAAAATTGAGATAGAGAAGAGACCCCTTAGCTACTAATGTCATACTTGAAGAGTGAGAAGGTCCAGAAGTAAAGTAGATTTTTGCTGGACCGCCGCAGGAAGCGCCCTCTGATGGGTCAGCGAGAAAGCACGGCTGTTTGCTTCCTTGTTCAAACACCAACCATCTTATTAACTGCCTGCAGTTCCTCTGGCACTATTCTCCGTGAAAGTTTCTCAGTCTCTCCCCGTGAGCTGAGTGTGTCTGCTCTCCCTCGATGCCCAATTAAATGTGTGCTTGGCTACAGTAGTGCAGATATTTCTGTAATGTGAAGAGTACACTGACATACCACAACTTTGCCCCCCCCCCTCCACAAAGCTATCTCCCTCATTGACTCTCTAATGACCCTAATTGCTCCCCCAGTATCGATAGGATAATCCCCCATAGAGGCCTTCCGCTACCAGCTAACACTAGTCTGGTGAGCTGACAGATAAAGAACATAACACACTCTGTAAGCACGGGATTCCTGGAGCTGGCCTGTTTTCCTACTAAAATTTAATTGACTCAGCGGCTGCTACGAATGTACATTATATAAAGCCGCGAGGCAGCACCTACAGTACTTTTATAGAGACTGAAAAATAATTACCTTGTTACATTTTGTATTTTTTCTGGAAATTGGTGGCTAACCACCCAAGACAAATGCATGGACAGTAGCTTGTCTGTTTTATTATGTAACTTTTGAAAATATTTTTTAGACTGACAAGTAATACAGCAAAAAAGGTAAGACACATTTAAAGGCAAAACTTGTTTTGTTTTTCAAAATTTGTCAGAATTTGGAAGAGCTATGTCAGGACAGCATCAGAAGATGTGCATGCTCGTCAATATGCAGAACAAGGGTCGGTTGCATGTGCATGCACATTTGCGTGAGCTGGCTTATTTACGCAGACATGCTTCAAGCGATGTGTGCTTAATTCCAATCTTGGTGCCAGCTGGTCTATTTAAGAAGCAGAGCCAGGAAGTTGCTGGATGGTTTTCAGCTGTTACCCTGCAACTAGAACCCTGAAATGGTTTCTAAAAACTGCTTTTCTGCTGGTGACCTGGTCTTCCATTGGACTTGTCTCTGCTCATAATTCCATGCATGCCTTTGGCCTGCCTCCTGACCATGAGTCTGCCTTCCACCCTGCCTGTTGTCTGCCTTCCTGGTGATCAACCTCAGACCACAATTCCAGTCTGTCCTGGGTTTCCTCTCAGCCACTGTTCCATTCTGCTCCTCGTTGGCACCCCTTCCTGGCTCCTCGGCAATCTCCCCTGCAGTCTGCGTGATCATCACCCTCCACCAAGTCATCTACCAGATGTGAGTCCCTGTGGACTGGACTCTCAGCACATTTCCCTCTCTACGACCATTAATTCCCTGTTCCATGGCTATTTGGACCAGAGATGTAAGGGAAGCCCTCTCATCACTTCAGCCTCTAACTAGGTTATTGATAGCAATACAAACCTGACATGGTCATGGGCGTCTGTTGAACTTTTTTCAGGAGGGGGCATCATTTTAAGGTCATCCATGCTCGGTCCCTTTTTGACAATTTCATGAAGGGGAGGGGCTTAGTCATTATGACAAAGTGCAGGCATGCAAAGGTTTGAGAAACCTGATGCAAAAGCTTAATAGAAGCATCAAGCTGCCATTGTCTGATTAGCAATTTCAATTTTTTTTAAACTCCCCCCCTCTAGCGGCCGAATAGCGCCACTAAAACAATGGTAAAGCGCCGCTAAAACTAGCCAGTGGATAGCTGGCAGTGTGAAATAGCTCTTGAGGATAATTCCGCTTCACTCCATGTCCATATAAATATAGTGTGTCTCCAGGGGGGGGCAATTAACACCCCTTGCCCTATGGAGCGGACGCCCATGGACATGGTTGAGAACCTGTCTATGCCCTCACTGAGGAGATTCAGCCTCTCTTTCTGTTCTGTTGACCATTATCAAATTTAGAGTTTTAATTCAACAGGAATAGAGAGGAAATCTAGCAATTGTGATGGCCGCTGTGTAAAAGAGAATTTATTTAAAATATATTTCCTCTTTATAAAGTGTCTGGAGGACAGAAAATGGAGAGAAAATCCCCAATGGGACTCAGGTGGCAAAAAAACTAACTAGCAGGGGTTTTAACCTTTGCCTACTGCAACAAAAACTTTAAAGAACATTTTTTTTCCTTCGTTTTCCTGACTAGTCTGATGATAGTAAACATCCCTTACTTCTGCACTGAATGGCCCTCATGTAATGAATACTGTAAACTCGGGCTGCATTATGAAGCTGCCCAGGGGAAGGGTTCACGACAGCCTGGGCTCAGAGGAAGTGGGTTTATTGATGCTGACACCATAGAGACTGGAGACATCTAGATGTGGAAAGAAGTACAGCTCTGGACTGTATGACAGAAAAGTAGTGAAAATAATCAACGCAACCTCCCTAAAAAAAATAATACCTAAAAAAAAAACCTAGTATCACCCAAGTTGAATTGCTGCTAACACTTTATAAACACCACATTTAGGTATTAAAAAACATATATAAATGTAGCACCCTGCTCCTACTGAGTAGGCGCTATATGTCAATTTAGGTTTACCTGCGCTGTAGTTTAGCTCAAAGTATTGTTAAATTGCTGGTTTCTATTCCAGTTCAGCTGTGTTGTACGTTTTCCACTTGGCCATGGGTGTCGCTGTCACCCCTGGTCAGTGTTGGAAATACAGCAGGCTGGATGCATTGGGTGCCTCTTTACCCAGAAACAGCCGAGTGGGAGTGGTTCACGCGCTGTTCATTCTGGGAGAGGGTACTTAAGGGACAGACACCATTTTCGCGGTCTCTCTGACCTGATGGCCCTCGGTGTGTCTTAGTAGTTCTTCTGCCACGGGGCCTGCTGGCCCGAGACCTCGTTACTGAAAGTAGGCCCAGGAGTTTCCGGGGCCTACTGGTCCAGGGGTGGTCCTGAGCTGTCTTGCCTGCGGGGAGAAGCCGAGCAATTGGAGGACGCATCACGGCCAAATCTACCTCACGATATCGCCGGATGGCTGAAAGATACTGGTACTGTGAGATTGTACTTTGACTTTGCAAAAGTTCTTGGTTATACAATCCTGTGGCAGAGGATTGTACAACGACTCAAGTTATATTCATCAAGTCTGTGGCAGAGACTATGACCGAGCACCGCACCGGCTCCTAGGTCAGTGAGAGGCATATCCGGTGGTTGCTAGATCCAGTTGTGGAGCTGTTTGTCCTCTGGATCAAAGAAGTACCCGTGATCCGCAAAACAAGGTACCTGAATCTCCCTTAACCCTCCATCCCTCTATCTGGTGTTTGTTAAAAAAAACAAAAAAAACAAACATTGGAAAAAGAGACTTAAGCCCCGTACACACGGTCGGACTTCCATCGGACTTTTCCCTGGATTTTTGTCCGAACGAACATCTATAGCATACACACCACAGGACTTTTCTGCAAACTTTCCCAAAACTTTTTGCAACATCACGTGGTTTTTCTGCTCTTTACCGCCACCCTTTGGTCAACTTCTGCTATTGTTGGTTGATTTTAACATTAGTTGTTTTGTCCATCGGACAAAAGTCCTATGGTTTTCTGTACACACGGTCAGACTTTGCTGCATCGGACTTTTGTTGGCCAAAAGTTTGTCCGTTTGCAGACCCAACTTTTGTCCGATGAAAACACAAAAAAAAACAAAAAAGTTTGTCCGATGGAGCGTACACACGGTCGGATTGTTGGTCCAACTTGCTCAAAATGAAGTTTGTTGGCCAAAAGTCCGACCGTGTGTACGGGGCTTAAGTGTTGGTGCGAACATCTGTGAACAACTCTCCAATGGGACCCCTATGGCGGATACGGTGAACAGCGAGTTAACGGCAGACCCAAAATTAAACCAGCAGCTCCTGTGGGGGTAGTGCTACATAAATAAGTGCAGCACAAAATTGAGAAATTAAAACACTAAGAAATAAATGTAACATACTAAATAAGTGAATAACAACACTCTTGTGAATTGCAACTGAATTTTGCAAACCAGTGTACCATATATCAATATAAATGTAAAAAATATCCACCAGTATCTAGTGTCACACAGTAGGACTTGTGTGCACAAACCACCTATGATAAAATTTGACAAATATGACAAAAGTCCTATATTGATGTGAAACCACTGTGGACTACTGACACTTCTTCAATCATCACGGTGCTCCTGGTGACCCACCACCAACAGGTGAAGTGCCTGTTAGCGTTCAGTAAGTACTACCTTCTGAAGAAACCCAATCAGAGGGCGTAATGCATATAGGGGAGTTGAGCCGAATCCTGTGATGTCACACTACGAATACCAACATAGTGAGCTGAACAGTTTTACATACCGTACCTGTTATATCTTGTGAGTGTTTTTAATCCAGTATATTTTTAATAAATGTAGAAATACAGAGAGCACTATGGTTTTTGTTTTTGTTTCATGATGTTTTATGCTGAGGACTGACGAGTAAAGAGGAAACGTGGCAGTTTTACCCTTACATGGGAAGATAAGGAGACAAGGAGACCTTGCTGCATACACCATTAGAGGAATTTGTTAAAGGCACATCTGACTCTGTGGTGGGGTCAGAATTCTCAGGTGAGCAGGCACATCACCTGTTGGTGGTGGGTCACCGGGAGCACCGTGATGATTGAAGAAGTGTCACAGTAGTCCACAGTGGTTTCACATCAATATAGGACTTTTGTCATATTTGTCACATTTTATTATAGGTGGTTTGTGCACACAAGTCCTACTGTGTGACACTAGATATTAGTGGACATTTTTTACATGTATATTGATATATGGTACACTGGTTTGCAAAGTTCAGTTGCAAGTCACATGAGTGTTGTTATTCACTTTTTTTTCTGTGTTATATTTCTTTTAGTGTTTTAATTTCAGTTTTGCACTGCACGTATTAATATTTTGTGTTACAGAAAAAGCTGTTTTGTTATGTTTAATGGAATACAGTTATTTAGTCTTGTGTACCAGTCTGGAATTCAGTTGCAGCACACTAGCAGAATAATGAAACCAGACTTGCACTTAAAGTGGCTGCTCTGTATGGGCTGGAATGGGAAGTGATTACGTACATTTACAGGAGGCTGAGAACTAAGAGTGATGTCCATTAGTAACTTGGAGACAATTTACTAGTAATCCTGGTGCATAATAAATGAATGTTAAAATATCCTTGGAGCCCAAAACTTGTAAATTGGCATATTTCCACGCTGTCACATAACAGTCTTTATGTATTTCACAGCTATTTCCATAGCTGCTTCTATGGTGATGATCTGCACTGCAGACAGATTGCACGGATGACAGATGGTGATGCTCAGAAGTGGCAGAGACAAAAACGCCAGGGAAAAACCCACTGATGTCCGGGTCACATAATATTATTATTAATACGCCCGTTTTCGCAGAAAGCAGCGTGCCACCTGACTGACACATTCATTAATAAATCACTTATTCAATTAAGCTCTTGTCGGAGATTGTTGTGAACTGACACTGCCAACATTAGGAAAATGCTGTGGATAGCAAGTCTCACATTGCTTTTATATCTCAAGAGGACCTATATTCAATATCCACATTTTGGAGCATATTGGAAATACTGCTATAGTAATCAGTATCCCCAACGTGGGATACACTCTATGGCCAAAAATACATAGACGACCTTCACCCAAATAACTTGCCTGCATTCAGATGTTTCCAGTGAAGGGTGCTGATAATGGTACATCAGAGATTTTAGACAATTGTGCTCTTCCAACCTTGTGCTAACAGTTTGAGGAAGACCCTAATCTATTCCACCATGGCTGTGTCACTGTGTACAAAGCCAACTACATAAAGACATGGTTTGACCAGTTTGGTGTGGAGGACTCTAGTAGCGTGCACAGAGAGTTCTGACCTAAACCCTACTGAACACTTTTTGGGTAAAGGGTATGCCATTTGTGAGCCAGGTCTTCTCATCCAACATCAGTACTTGACCTCACAAATGGGCACACATTCCCACAGACACATTCCAAAGTCTTGTGAAAAGCCTTCCCAGAAGAGTGGAGGATGTTATAGCTACATAAAAGGTTGACACCGTACTAATGAAGTTGGCTTTGGAATAGGAGGCCTAGCAAGCTCAAATAGGTGTGTTGGTCATCTATCCACAAACTTTTGTCCCCATAGTGTAAATCTGTAAAAAATGTATCTATATCTGCATTTGAAGCGATTTATCACACCCATTTTGTTAAGAGAGTGATAAATATAGCAAGGGATCCTTCTCATCCTAGCCACTGTCTGTTTACTCTCCTGCCATCTGGTAAGCTTTATAGGACAATGAAAGGCTACACAGCTGGGTTAAAGAATAGTCTTTATCCTGGTGAAGTGGTAGGGGTAAATCAGTTACTATATACTTAGCAGTAATTGGTTATTTGGAGTAATATACAGATTTTATTATTATTGTGTATGTAAATTTGTATTATTGTGTAGTTGTTTTAAATATTAAATGCATCAATTAGTGAATGTAGTTTGAATTTCTGATGTATGTTTTTATACAATGAAATCAAGTCTTTTTTATTATTATTATCATTATAGCTTGAACATTGTTGTGTAATGCTTGAAACGTTAGAGTGTTCAATTCATAACATTAAATGATAACTACAAAAGCATAGCAATTCTTTAAAGTGGTTCTAAAGCCTTAGGTTTTTTCATCTTAATGCATTCTATTGGCTCCCACTGCTGTCAATCAAGCGCTGTGCCGAGCGAGCAGGGAGCAAGGCCGAGCCGTCCGCTCTGTGTCAATAGATGCAGGCATGACAGCTCTGGAGCAAGCGCACACGGGTGCCCCAATGGAAAGCTTGCCAAAGAGGAGGAACCTGGAGCTCCGGGGGGGGACCACAGAAGAAGAGGATTAGGGCTGCTCTGTGCAAAGCCATGGCACAGAGCAGACAAGTACTATGTTTGTTATATTAATGAAAAAAATAAAATGAGGCTTTGATGTTGCTTTAAATTTAGCAAATTTACATTTACTGTAAGACCCGGTTCACACTGGGGTTGCACGACTTGTCCCGCGACTCTGCCGGGCGATCTCCACACGACTTCAGAGGTGACTTGAAAAATGACTTCTGTATTGAAGTCAATGCAAGTTGCCCTGAAGTCGTCTTGAAGTAGTACAGGAACCTTTTTCTAAGTCGGAGCGACTTGAGTCGCTCCTATTAGAACGGTTCCATTGTACAGAGCGGAGCACGACTTGTCAGGCGGCTAGGTCGCCTGACGAGTCGCCCCTGTGTGAACCGGCTCTAAAGCTTAATACCAAGCACAAACACTTTCATTCAAAAATATTCCTTGAAAACCACAAAGGATACAAATCCACTTTGAGAGCACCAAATGCCTTTGCAAACTCAGATATTTCCTTGTTATAGAAGTGATGACATCATTACTGAGCTGCAAATACAGTAGCCTGTAGTGAGCTGTGTGTAGGACCCAACATTACAGGCTGCCTGCAGAAGACTACAGGAGGGGGCGGATACAAGACCAGTCACCCTGCATAAGAAGAGAGCAGCAATGACTGGTCTTTATTACAGAAAACTCCTGCACAGAAGCAAATGCAAGAATTCTTTTATACTGGGGTTGACATGATTTGTCATTTCAGCTTTAAGGTATGCTAAATTGGCATACAATAGTATTGCATTGCAAGGCTACTGTAGCATGCCTTAAGTGCACTAAAGGCACCTTAAATGCTATTTCAACCGAAAGAATCAAAGCCAATGTCCCATAACAATCTTCAAAAGCAAACCGCAATAAAAAGGAAAATCAGAGTTACTCTTTATAATGAAAAGGCAAAAAGCCACCCCAGTCTTGGAACATCTGTGCTGTTGCTGTGCGGCAGCGTGGTTAATAAGCCGTTTGCTGTATGTGACAGTCTGCATCTGGCGTCACTCTCCAAAGCCTGCCAAACGACTAGTTGCCGACTGCCGCAGAGGGGTTCAGAGATGGACAAACGCTTTGCAGCCTCCATTCCCTGGCCTATTACCACAGCGGCAGTCCCCAGGTGGTGGCACAACTCCGCTCAGTAAACACGCAACAGAAGCTGGACAAAGCATCTTTGGCTCAGCCCCTGTAATGCGCCTTCCATTATTCGACACGCTGTTATTGACTGAGAAAAATAAGAGCATCGCAGCAGTGACGCAATGTATACAGCACGGCCTATGTACCTAGGGGCCACTCAACGTTGTGCATATTAGAAAACACTTATTTGCTGATAATCACACATTTTACAATTCTTGGCTCACTCCTGGAAGTGCCTCTGAGTCAGGCCGCTTTTGTTGCAATATTCGGATGAAAATTCTTTGATAAGGATGAAGGATTTAACAAGGCAGCTGATAAACAGGAATCTGGAAGCGGCGTCCTACAGATGTTCATTTAGAACAAAGTTATTGTAGCCAACCTGGCAAATCCTGTATAGCTAATTCAGTGGCTTTTTCTAACAAATTCAAGTTTGGTCGTCAATTGGGCTCATTACAGCCCTTCGCAACCTGTGGCTTGCCAGATGCTGAGAATGTGTGAGTGCCAGCGTGCCCTGCCAGGCAGACTTTAGAAAGGCACAGAGTGCATGCTGAGTCTTGCAGTTCTGCAACGGCTGAGGGGAATCAGGTGGCAAAAAGGCTGCATTATATAGGCAGCAATGCAAGCTGTGATTTTTTTTTTCTTTTTTTAATGTTGACACTGAGCCAATAGAGCAGGAAAAATGAATGAGTTTTATAATGCCGGTTCTGTTGCTGCTGCAAAGGTTGTAAAGCTCTCGGCTAACTGACATTTAGTGAATGTCATTAGGAACCCTGCTAGTGTCGATGACGAAGACTGTGGCAGAATAGGGAGGCAAGGGCAACAGGCCGGGACGAAGGAGAAAAATTGTGAAAGGATCATAGGTTCTACAGTATGTAGAAAGAAAAAATGTTCTTCCCATTCTTTGAATGTGATTAGATGAGATTTTTTTTGTGAGTTTTACTACAAGGTGTCCTCAGCAGGGCTTTTTTTCAGCGGGAATGCGGGGGAACGCAGTTCCGGCACCTCCTGGACTGACTGACTGTATGTAATGTCAAGGGGTGCTGGGGTGTGCTGCAGGGTATTGATGCTCACTCTATTTTTGCAGGGGGGTCTATTGTTGCTGAGGAGGTCTAGTGTTGCTGGTGGGGGACCTATTGTTGCTGGGCGGTCAGTTGTTGCTGAAGGAGATCTACTGTTGGAGGAGGGGTCTATTGTTGATGACTGCCAGAGAGTCTATTAATGCTGGCTGGTCGGAGATCTGTTGATGCTGCCGGGAGTCTATGGTTGCTGGGGGGGGAATTTTGTTGTGGGTGGTACATTGTTAGGGGGATCTATTGTTGCTGGCTGAAGGGGAAACCAAATTCCATACAAATTACTTAGCACAACAAAATGATACTTGGTTCTGTATTGTCTAAAAGGAGCGGTACTGGGAGGTGGGTAGGGGATGGAACCAAGGGACGTTGCTCCGAGGTGGGTAGGGGCGGAGAAAACAAGTGACTCAGAAAAGGGGGGTTCCTGCACCTATTGTCTGAGAAAAAAAGCCATGGTCCTCAGTGAGTGCAATTTTTTGTGTTACTGTGAGATTAGAAAAGTTTTAAAACCATCAGGTTTTTATTGCCGTTTTTCTTTTTTCCTGGTGACCCTGGGGAGATTTTCACGTATTGTGTTCTCAACACAGGAAGTGAGCAAAATCTCTCTAACGGGGCACAGATAGTAGTATATTATATACATACACACATACACACACACACACATATATGTATATATATCAAATCTGAAATAGATGAGAAAAGGAGCTCCACGTGAGTGCCAAATATTTTTTATAGCATTGAACAAGTCAACACATTTTGTATGTTCTAAGGCAGTGTTTCTCAACTCCAGTTCTCAAGGCGCCCCAACAGGTCATGTTTTCAGGGTTGATGAAGCTGTGGTAATTACTAAGGCAGTGAAACTGATCAAATCACCTGTGCAAAATAATGGTAAGCCTGAAAACATGACCTGTTGGGGCGCCTTGAGGACTGGAGTTGAGAAACACTGTTCTAAGGAACCCCCTTCTTTTATTAGGCAGATTGCTTTCACATGTATATGAAAAAGAAATAAAGCAAAAGTATAATGGTTTACATATATGTTTATTTTATTTTGTTCAGAACTTAAAAATAAAAAAGTTTAAATAGTTTTTTAATTTTTGAGTTGGTCAATCTAAAATTATTGCATATTATTGTATCATAAGTACCTTTTGCAATCAGCAGGTGGCTCTCTAAGCCTCTTTACTTAAAATCACCAATCTAGCAAATGCCTGTTTATTACAGAGCTCAAATACAGCTGAATAAATTGGGAGAGGGACACATATCTCTCCTTCCCAGTTTAAAGCGGAGCCCCACCCAAAAGGAGAAGTTCTGATTTAAGCACATCCTGATTTAAGCACATCCCCCCACCCCCGTCCCATGCCACATTTGGCATGTAATTATTTTGGGGGGGACCGGGTACCTAGTTTTGACAGGTACCTTTTTCCACTTCCACTCGGATCGCCTCTCCCTTTCTTCCTCCCTGCAATCTTCTGAGACACGTCACAGGTCCCTGAACATTGCCCCGCCATTCAGGAGGTGCAGTGCATCTTGCGCATGTGCAATGCAAAGCCGCAAGCTGTCAGGTGCCCACAGTTGTAATGGCAGTGCCAGGGAGATCAACAGGAAGAGAATCAAGGGTTCGGGCGGACACATCACTAAATCCTAGGACAGGTGAGTGTGTAGCAGCTCCCAAAACAATCTGGGGGCCTTGCAGTCCCAGATCTTTAAAAAAAATATATCAGGCAACCCACCTAGGACGTCTACTTGACTGGTGCCATCATGGTGATATTAAAATCTGGCCAACTATATTGCAAGACCAGAGTGTTTTAAAGATTTCCCCTCCTCTTTAAAAAAGCACCCGCTTACTAGGCCTACGACCCGCCTGTGTTTTCCTCTTATCTCTATGGGTAAGTGGTCCTCTTTGGAATCTCCTCTGTTCCCCATACTGGGTAACCCACATTTAACTCTAGGTCTTTGAGAAGGAGAGCCTTCAGCTCGCTGATTGAGTCGGGGCGTTACCAAGTATCGCACATTGCAACATCTGGAGCTTGGCCCTCAATACAGGCCCTCATGGACCATAGTGGCCCTTTTCGCCTAGATTTTTGGAGAGCATTGCAATTACACCATTTTTTACAGACCTTTTCTGCCCCTCGCAACTTCTGACTACACTTGAAGAGTACTGGGGTGGCCCATAACATCATGCTCTTTCGGCAATGTACACTCTATTGATCACACCGGCTGACAACCTTCTGCTACCCTATATAGCAAAATGGGAATCAGACCTGGGTAGAAGATTCTCAAAGGCGCCCAGTTTCAATATAACCCAATTTGCCCTAAAATCCTCAATCTGCACAAAAGTGCCGTAAACCAATTTCAAGATTCTTACTCAGTGGTACTGCACCCCTTCTCTTCTTCATAAGTGCTTCCCAAGCACCTCCTCTCTTTGCTGGCAGTGTCAGGAGGATCATGGGACACTAGTACATATCTTCTGGTCTTGTCCTAAGCTGGTGAGTGTCTGGAAAGAGGTCTGTAAGATTATCCAAACGTTCACCGACTACAGGATCACAAAGGATCCAGCATTTTTCTTGTTGCATGCTTCCTCAATCCCCGCCAGGGTCTTAAAAAAAAAAAAATAGATTCTCCACCACCTTCTGAATGTGGTTAAGTCTTGCATTCCCCTCACCTGGAAACAGATGCGGCCTCAATCAATTGGGCTGTGATTGAGGAGGTTTGAGTTGAACCGGATGGAGGATCTGGTTTTGACTGCCCAGCAGAAACTGGAGGCTTCCACGCACACCTGGACATTATGGAACATGTTTATATATTCTGGAGAAGGGAAGGCTCTCATCGAGGTGACTCCTACTGATGATGCCCTTACATCCCATAGTAGACTGTCCAACTCATAGCTGCCTTTCTTTCTTAAATAAAAAAAAATGTAAGAAAAAAAAAAAGAAGAAGTGTAGCTGCTGACTTTTGATGAACTCAAAAAAGACCGGAGCTCCGCTTTAAAGCTGGGTACACACTAAGAAAATCTGTCCAGTTTTCCTCGTTGTTTCACAGCAAGTTGAAACTGAGGATGGTACTAATCGTATGAAAATTCTCGTACCACAAAGTCTTTTTTTGTTCCTGATCTGAGTCTTTCGTATCTTCTTTTTCTCGTATGAAAACCGGATGAACACAGTACACATTAAACGAAAATCGTTAATTCTGTTCACGTACGAGAAACATTTTGGAGTTTGTCCCTTCAAAAATGTTCTTTTGGAAAGTCTGAATTGGATGTCAAAAGTTGTGCACACACTATACAAAAAATAGAAAAATCATTCCTTGTACTGAATTTTTCTTCCCATTTTCTTATAGTGTGTACCCACCTTCACATATACCCAGTGCAGTAAACAGCCATAGATGATACACAGAGATGAAACACATCCTCCTACATAGGTTTTACTTGTTTATCTGCAGCCCACTCTTCCCTACACCTCTTCAAAAAAGGGCAGATCATGGGTCGAATTTCGAAAGAACTTTCTGTTGAAAATCAGAAAATTTGTGCGTTTTGTGATCCGATGGTGCCACTATTGCAAAAAATATCCAACATGTTGGATTATTAAAATTCGATGGCCGCACGAAAATCGGCTGTTGCTGCAGCCCACTAATGGTGCGAAATCCAAACGAAAATTCTTAGATAAGATTTTTGAAAGAATGTTCTTTTTCGAAATTCGACCCGTGTATGGCCAGCATTAGTTTTCCTTGAACATTGAAGGTCTAAACTGTCGTAAATTTTCCCTTCTGTACTACAAACTGCATCATAGAATGCGCACATCAAATTTTTTCTAAAATAGTAAACGGAAATGGATGGGAAAACAAATGTGAGCAGTCTACTAAACAAGAACATGTGCATGAGCCAAACTCCCTGGGTATTAGTCATTTGAATTTATATTCCTACCACCAGCACACCAAGAGGTGTGCGTTTGGTAACCTGTATTATTTTAGGATATCCATTTGTTTTTTTTGACTATTGTCCAGTATACATTTAAACTTACTTCCAGCCAGAGGCGAAGCTTGTAGGGCTGTGCCCTGATGCAAACGTTAACCTGGGGTCCCCCCAAACCCACCCGCCACTTCCACCATGCGCCAAGATACTCCCACCATGAGTAAAGATACTCCAAGTGGCTAAAGAGTTTTCTCACACCTTTATTAACATAGGGTAAGGGGGTAATTCAAAAGATTTTGGAGAAACGGTCCACATTTTGACTCACCTCTCTAATTCTTTTGATGAATACCTCTACACAAAGTTTGCAGAAGCCTGGAGAGACTGTCTGTCTTCGGACAGACCCTACCAGCCCCCCCCCCCAGTAAAGAGCTTACTTTTTCTCTCTCAGTGCTCTCAAGAACTTCAGAGGTCTTCACAGGAAAGTGTTAACAATGAACGGTGCTCTTTCTATAAGACTGAAGAAGGGAGAAGTAGAGTGCCATCTTAGGCTTTGGGGCTGTGTGCTTTTATGGATGGACACAACAGTGTACAGAGACACAGCTCCATTCCCCGCATGCAAGGATGGCTCCATAGGATGCTGCAAGAGATAGGAGCCACCCCGAAACAGGGATACTGGGGCAGTTATCATGACTCCAGCTAAACTGGAACATAAGCAAGAATTAAAAGATAGAAAAGCTGCATACTAAGTGATTAAATCAGCTGTTGATTTAAAAAAACTGATAGTCCTGATATTACTGTAACCCCTTTGCGCCTGTGCTATAGCCAAAAGGCAACTACATCGGCTTTGGGATCAGCGATGAGACTCAGCTGATCATAGATCGGAGTAAGGGGCTGATCCCGATCCCTTACCACGTGATCAGCTGTCAGCAAATGACAGCTGATCACGTGATGTAAACAGAGTCGGTATTCTGCTATTTTTGTTCTTCATACTGACAGTGCCTACCAGTGCCACATATCAATGACCAACAGTGTCACCTATCAGTGCCGACCAGTGCTGCCAATCAGTGCCACATAATCAGTGCTGCCTATCGTGGCACCTACCAGTGCCTATAAATGCAAACCATCAGTGCCCATCAGTGGCACCTATCAGTGCCCTTCAGTGCCACCCCTCAGTGCCCACCAGTTCCACCCATCAGTGCCACCTATAAAATGCTACCCATCAGTGCCCACCAGTGCTGCCTCATCAGTGCCCATCAGTGCAGCCTCATCAGTGCCCATCAGTGCAGCCTCATCAACACACACCAATGAAGGAGAAAAATTACCTGCTTGCAAAATGTTATAACAAACTATAAAAACTGTTTGTGTAGCAAAAAATAAAAACCCTGGTAGTGATTAAATACCACCAAAAGAAAGCTCTGTTTGTGTGAATAAAATGATAACATTTATTTTAGGTACAGTGTAGCATGACCGCGCAATTGTCATTCAAAGTGCGACAGCGCCGGAAGCTTAAAATTGGCCTGGGCAGGAAGAGGGTTTAAGTGGCCAGTAGGCAAGTGGTTAAGGCTACATTTACACCAGTGATTTAGGACGGTGTGAATTGTAATGGCAGGAACCATTAGCATTGGCTCTGAGTGGCTAGGTGTGGCGTCTGGCCCCATTCATTATAATGACAGGTCTCCGGAAGCTGCAGCTATTTGCACAGCCAGTGATTAAATGTGGGGATTGCTGCTGGATGCACACAAAATGCATCCAGCAGCGATCACAGCAGGTAATCCCTGGCTCTGCAGAGAGCTGCGAATAGCTGCGGCCACAGGTGATCTGTCATTATAGTGAAGGGGGAAACTCCAGCCAAAATGATTTCTTTTGATTTTGGATAGAGCAGGGAAGGACATTTTGCTGAATAAGTCTAGAATTAAAGCTCCAAAAAACAAGTTTCATCCCAAGAACCAATGTACCAAGTTTTCCCAATGGAAATCAGATGAAAGATTGTACACAGAAAGCCAATGCATTTTGGAGGCCTTTCCCCCTGGTTCACACCAGAACAACTTTGACTTCAGCACGATTTCAAAACTTCAGATTAGTGCAATTTGGAGCTCTGATTTCATAGCGGCAGAAGTCAATGCAAGTTGCAATGAAATCGCAAAAAAGTAATGCAGGAACCTTTTTCAAAGTATAGTTCCATTGCCTGCAATGGAGTGTGACTTGTCATGCGATTTTGAACTGTCGAATTGCATGACAAATCATACTGGTGTGAACCAGGACTAAAAGAGGAAACATAAAACAGTCTTCTGCAGATGACATGTTAGTGAATGAATGGTTTAGTACAGAGACTGTTATTGGCACAAACACCCATCAGCAGCTGGTTGTAGCAGCCTGTTTTTGTGTACATTTCATGTGCAGTCTTTTCATATGATTTGATATTGGCATAAAAGTTGTTTCTAGACTTTAAAGTGGTTGTAAACCCTGTAAAAAAATATTTTTAAAACCAACCTTCAAGACAAAAGGCATAATGAGCTAGTATGACTAGCAAACTAGCTCATTATGCATCACTTACCTTAGATCGGGGCCCCCGAGGCCGTCCTCGTCTCCCTCTCAAGCCGCAGCCATCGCTGCAGCGATAGCTGGAAGGTTACTTCTGGGTATCGCCGCTCCAGCCAATCACAGGGCCGCTCCGGCGCTGTGATTGGCCGGAGCGTCGAAAACGTGACTCCGCGCATGCGCGCGGGAGCCGTCAAATCTGGCTAAGCCGGATTTGTGAATGGGATTAACCCTATGAATGCGCCGTTGTCTACGGCGCGCATTTAATTTTTAGCAAATATCTCCTAAACCGTGTAGGTTTAGGAGATATTTCTTGCACCTACAGGTCAGCCTTAATCTAGGCTTACCTGTAGGTGCAAGTTGCATACCACTTTAATATCACTGTGTGGCGCTTGATTTCAATACCTATTCATTATAGTCACAGTCCAGCAGAAATCCTTTGGAGTTCAGGCAGCACAATGTTGAGACACCATACAATAAACACCATCTAGTATACTAATCTATTATTGCTTGATAATAATAAAACATATTCAGGGATCAAACCTCATCTATCCACTAGTTTTATTGCTGTCTGCATCTCTCCTGGGGAGATTACCCCTCACTTCCTCTCAGGACAGGAAGTGAGGGTAAATCTTTACAACAGGGACACAGACAAAAGTAAAAACCCTTTTTTTAGTAAAGTGAGACTTTGCCCCTTTTTCTTCCTTTAGGCCCCGTTCACACCTATGTGAATTGGTTGCGGCTTACACCGCATCCAATTCGCATAACATTATAAAATACATTGATTGTAATGAGGCTGGTTCACATATGTGGGATGCATTCGCACTGCGCATTGCCCAAAAAACATGTGCGTTTTCTAGGCATTGCGGTGCGGCTCAGGTGCGAATTCAGGCCCATTATCTTCTATGGGCACGCATCTGATTTGCAGATATGTTCAGTTCTCATCAGGATTTCTCTCCCAGCTCACTACACTTCCCACCCCCCCCCTCCCCTCTCCCAGGTCACCAAATTTGCAGCTAAAACGCAGATGATCTTTGTAGAGATAACAGAGCTGGAATTCGCACCGCACAAGTGTGAACCCAGCCTGAGTATAGCAAGGCTTGTTTCTGTCTCTAAACCTATGCATACCTGTCAGTTGCTGAAGCAATGCATTGATTATATATATATATATATATATATATATATATTATACACATATACACACACACACACACACACACACACACACACACAATATTGTCAAAAGTATTGGGATGCCTGCACGAGGTTTAAGAGTGTGTCAATGGGAATGTTTGACCATTTTCCAGAAGCGCAATTGTGAGGTCAAGCACTGATGTGGACGAGAAGGCCTGGCTCGCAGTCTACACTCTAATTCATCCCAAAGGTGTTCTATCGGGTTGAGGTCAGGACTCTGTGCAGGCCAGTCAAGTTCCTCTACCCTAAACTCCCTCACCTATGTCTTTATGGACCTTGCTTCGTGCACTGGTGCTCAGTCATGTTGGAACAAGAAGGGCCATCCCCAAACTGTTCCCACAAAGTTGGGAGCATGAAATTGTCCAAAATGTCTTGGTATCCTGATGCCTTAAGAGTTCCCTTCACTGGAACTAAGGGGCCAAGCCCAACCCCTGAAAAACAACCCCACACCATAATCCCCCCTCCGCCAAATGATTTGGACAAGTGCACAAAGGAAGGTCCATAAAGACATTAATGAGTGAGTTTGGGGTGGAAAAACTTGACTTGCCTGCAGTCCTGATCTCAACCCAAGTGGAAACTGTGAACCAGGCCTTCTCGTTCAACATCAGTGCCTGACCTCACAAATGCGCTTCTGGAAGAATGGTCAGACACACTCCTAAACCTTGTGGACAGCCTACCCCTGAAAAACAACCCCACACAATAACCCCCCCTCCACCAAACGATTTGGACCAGTGCACAAAACAAGGTCCATAAAGACATGGATGAGCGAGTTTGGGGTGGAGGACCTTGACTGGCCTTAACCCCATAGAACACCTTTGGGATGAATTAGAGCGCAGACTGTGAGCCAGACCTTCTAGTCCAACATGCGCTTTTGGCGGAATGGTCAAACATTCCTATAGACACACTCCTTAACAACTCTTCCCAGAAGAGTTGAAACCGTTATAGCGGCAAAGGGTGGGCCAACTCAATATTGAGCCGTACAGACTAAGGCTGGGTTCATACTATTGCGAATTGGATGCAGAAGATTGCACCCGGCTTATAATGGAGCCAGTTCACACATCTCCGGAGCGGCTCCGGAGCGAATTGCACCGAGGTCCTGTCCATCTTCTGATCCATTTAAGGTCCGAATTCAGCCAAAAATTTGCACTGAAATTGGACCTAAAACAGTGAACAGGGACACATCGGACCCCTGTTGTAAGCCGCCCCATGCGGCACTGTGAACCCAGCCTAAGACTGGGATGCCAAATTTATGTGCGTGTAAAAGCAGGCATCCCAATACATGTTTGCAGTGGTCAGGGGAGGGCTGGGTCAGGGGGCAGGGTGGCAATTGCCTCCCAGGCCGCCCTAACTTATGTTCAAAATGGCCAGCAGCCGCTGCCCGCTACCATTTTCTTTTTTATTCTGGTCTAGGAAGTAGGGCCGGGGGCACGGCCATGGCGGCCGACCACTAGCTGTTGCATTCCGGGAGTTGTAGTCCGCGCTCAAGCTTCCGGTGGGTGGAAAACACAGCAGCGCAGAGGAAACTACAACTCCCTGGGACCGGATTCTTGGAAGCAGACAGAGGCAGGGCGTGCCAGGGAGTCGGAATGCAGGGCTGGGCGCTGGCTGCAACTTGACCCCAGGATCAGGAGCGTTACCCCCCCCCCCCCCAGGAGACCGTGGCGTGCAAGGACCTGCTCAGCTGAGATCGCTGAGGTGAGAGACCCTGACACCCCTAGCTGACCCCCCATCTCCCCCACCATACACCCCATGTAACCTGCCCCAGTGATCAGGCTTCATTGATGGGCACTAGAGTTGGCTGCACTGATAAGCACTGGTGAGGCTGCATTGAAAAACCAGGTGGGCCATGGATGGTGAGCTGATTCGGCGGTTCAGTGGGCCACTTGACTGGACTTGCCCCCCAGGCCTAAGGCTACCAGCCCTCCCCTGGCAGTGGTTGTCTACAGACTTAAAAGGCAAAGTAGTTTTCCACATCAGGAAAGTATATAAAAAGGCATGGATCACAATCATATTAATATTTAAAACAGGAGTCTTCTTACAACTCATCTATACAGAAAACAAAACACGTAATTTTCAGAACTCGTGCTCATTATTCCTAGAGTCCCCACCTAAAAATTCTGCTACTGTTTATTGACAATCTTGAAAAATGAAACAACATTTCAGAACGCTAACTACAGCAATACAATTGGCACATAATTATGCTCGCACAAACCTAAGCATGCCACAAATTATAACTCCGCTCATTGAAAGCCCTTGTCGGAATCACAGTGGGCGCCGGCAATCGGGTTGAGAAATGAGAAAGTGAACAGCGTGTGTGACAGAATTCTGTGTGTCAGCAGTGCCTTCTATGTGCTTTACACACTGGGGATGGTGACTGTTTAATCTGTGACTTTTAATTTATTTTCTGACACACTGTGATGTTCTGGAGGCCAGCTACAGAGAGGAGGGCCTCTATCCCCCGAGCGTTTGGAGATAACCAGTCCCCTGAATGGCTGCAAGTAATTGCACTAAGCCTATCCACATATTCACAACGCTCTGTAATTATAGCTGAGATTGCACGATAATTTCATGAAAAATATGGAGCTTGTTTACGCATTTTACATTAAACAGCTTCATGATAAAGAGATTTCCTGCCTATTCTGAATAAACTAACTTGAAAGGATTTTTTCAGAATTTTTTCTGAGTCTATGCTGAAGGCATTTAATTCCAAGGCAAAAGCAGACATTTTTTCCTAAGCAACATTCTGCCTTTTTATTGCAGATTTTTTCAACTAGTTGTGTTGAGCTCCATCATGGATGAACAGGTCACTTCACTAAGCGGTGGCATATATTTTAATTGCCTTCCTTATTTTCTCACATAAATATGTGGGCAGAGTGCTGGACCCCAAGTAAGTCAGATACAGCATTAAGGAGTGACTCCACTTTTGTAGAGATAAGAAAATCCACTCTGGGTGATTAATGCACATTGCATAGCAAACTTTGTTGCAGATTTCTACCTGTTTTTGCTTTGAAGAAAAATCTGTTTGTTCTTCTATGTGCTTTAGCTACTTTTTTGATTGCATTAACTAATTCATTACAATCAGCTGATGCACTTTCTGTGTTCTGGTGAGCAAAAGTTGCAGTGTCTGCATCCATTTATAATTGATTACTCTTAGGGAATATTTCACTAAAAAATAACATTTTTGTTGACCAAAACCTGACTTGTATCTTAGTGTAGAGTTTTTCAAACAAGCAGGACATTACATGTTTGAAGCATTCAATATACCAACTGTGTACAAAACGCCTCCAGATTGCCATACCACATTGAATTTTAGAAAATATTACGACTCTGCAGTTTGAAAAGGTAAGGTGATTTTTAATAACCTTAAATTATAATGTGGCTTGTGTGGTAATAGTACTATATGCTATATATTTTTTAGTATTTTTCCATAAAAGTGGAGTTACTCTTCAAGTCCCCAGAGTGGTCTTCAGGAGTATGAAAAGAATGAGAGTGCTACAGACCTAATGTAAGCTTAGTAAAAACAAAACAAATTATAATAGATATGTAGCGCCCACTACCTTTTGGTATGTGTTAAAATAGGGTTTATTGTTATTAAACTGTCAGTGCAGGCAAAATCTAGTCAGGCCTGTGCATTAAGCTAGGCCTGGTTGTTTTGATGTGGGACTGGGAGTGTCAGAGTAGCAGTGGGTGTGGCCACCTGTGCTCAGACTCTGGAACTCCTCCCCTGTTTTCAGGGAAAATGTTCTGGAAGGGGGCGGAGCTGGAAGCTCTGAGTGACAGGCAGCTTGTTTGGCAGTTCTGACCAATCCCCAACTAGGATTGGAAGTGGGCGGGCCTGCTATATAAGCTGAGGTAACATGTCACTGGGGAGGAGTCGTGAGAGGAAAGAGGATGGAGTAGTAGTGTTTCTGTGTGAAGACCCCCTGCCTGGGGCTTGGGGCCTACCAGGTGCTGAGGAGAAAGTCCTGATAGAGGACCACTCTTCAACACCGCAGAGGAGGAAGGGAGGTAACCGCTCAGGTGCAGCTGATGATCTCCTCACAGGATCCAGAACCGTGGGTGCAGCCAATGCATATAGCAATGATTAAGCACTGAAGTTCAGTGCGAAACGCGTCAGCTCACACTAGCTGTTCCCTTTGCTGTGCTATGTATTTGTTATTTTTATTTTAATTAAAGAACAATCAAATTTTTTTCGAGTGCGGCAGTCCAAGTTTTTTCACTATTTTTGCACTGCAGAGGAGGAATTCAGGATTAAGAGAAAGGAGTTTGGGACTGTTACTGCTGGACTGTGCGGTTGAACCATGTCTCTTCCATGGACCGGGGACCATGGAACAGGTCAGTGGGTACATGACAGCAAGTGAGAGGACCGGAGGAGTCTATTAAAGGAGATTGTGAATATCTGCTTTTGCCCCTAGTAACTGAACGCCACAGGGGGGGTGTCTTAGACAGGATGTTGCACGGTCAGTCCTATACAGTAGGATGTTACAAGGAGAGACTCTAAACTTAATGTGGAAGGCTCAGCCTCCACATCACTGGACTATTTGGGCCTAGTAGTCCGGCAGTTACCATTTGCCATTAGAGGGACTGTGGTGTTGGAGGGGGGGTGTGTGAGGATACGCTCTGGACGCAGGGCCTGCATTTGGATAACTGTTATCACCACAGAAAGTCATTCAGAGTGACTTTTCCTAAAGAAAGTAAGAGGAAATTCAGACAAAAAGGGTTTTACTCAGGAATTCTTAAAGTAATATTCTGCAGGAATCAGTGCAGCATAAAAAGGGAGCAATAGTCTGCAGTGACGCAGCTCACTAAACTACAATCTTTGCTGTGCCTTATCCTGTGCTAATATCTATGGGCATCCCATGTCATTACACCCTTCCCAACTCTACCCAAGAAATCCCTACAATAAAAATACCGCAAGGTAAAGCAAGTGACTCTTCATTGTGTCTAAAGTAGGGGAAGTGAGAGAAATGGAGGGTCAGACAACAGGATGATGTGTGGATCTTTTGAACTTGGCAGTATGTGCACCGCTACAGATAGATAGATAGATAGATAGATAAATAGCTATTACACATATACATATACAGTGCTCAGCATAAATGAGTACACTCCAAAAGATTTGTCAGAAAACCTTTACTTACCTTTCAGAATCAACATTTCCTATGGGACACTATACTACAAAATACTCCAACAAATGCAGCATTTTTCCTAACAAATTTATTCAAGACCATGTTGCAAAGATTAATACAGTACACCCCGATGAGTCTTAGGAGCAAAGCTAAATTTTAGACAACAAAATCCTAATTAACAAGAATTTAACTACATGTGAGTCTAATTATTCATTAACCACTTGCTTACTGGGCCCTTAAACCCCCCTCCTGCCCAGGCCGATTTTCAGCTTTCAGCGCTCTCACTCTTTGAACAACAATTGTGCGGTCATACAACACTGTACCCAAATTACATTTTTAGCATTTTTTTCCCACAAATAGAGCTTTCTTTTGGTGGTATTTGATCACCTCTGCGGTTTTTATTTTTTGTTAATTTAAAAAAAAGACCAAATAAAAAAAAAAATACAAAACCGTTTTATATTTTGTTATAAAATTTTACAAACGGGTAATTTTTCTCCTTCACTGATGTACGCTGACGAGGCTGCACTGATGGGCACTGATAGGCTGCACTGGTGGGCACTGATAGACTGCACTGGTGGGCACTAAGAGGTGGCACTGATGGGTAGCACTGAAGGGCATTGATAGGTTGCACTGGTGGGCACTGAGAATTGTCACTAATAGGTGGCACTGATAGCTGGCAGTGATGGGCACTGATAGGAGACAATGATGGGCACTGATCAGCACTGGTAGGTGAGACTGATAGGCAGCACTGCTAGGTGGCACTGATTGGCAACACTGGTGGGCATTCATAGGTGGTACTCGTAGGCATTGCTAGGTGGCACTGACTGGCAGACAATGGTGGATATTGAAAAGGAAACATACCTTGCTTAAATTTAGTTTTGAGATTGTAAGTTCCATGAGCAGGGTCCTGCTATTCCTTCTGTATTTAACTGTCTCCCTTTATATTGTAAAATGCTGCACTGCTGGCTCTATATAAATCCTGAAGAATAATAATAATTGCAGGTGCATTTTAGGTTTGCTACAAAGTCACTAGACTGGCTTTTTAATAATAAAAAGTAGAGTTATTTAATTACACTATGTATGTACATACAGTAGTACCTTGGATTACGAGCATAATCCGTTCCAGGTGCATGCTTGTAATCCAAAGCACTCGTATATCAAAGCGAGTTTCCCCATAGAAATCAATGGAAACTCATATAATTTGTTCCAGTGTCTCTACTAGTGTATGCAGTACTGCAATTTTGACAGAGGTGGAGGGGCGCCAGAGACACTCGGAAACACTCAGACGCTCAGAGACTACTCGGAGACACTTGGAAACGGAGTGTTTCCGAGTGTGTCTGAGCGTCACCTCTGCCCACTTGTGGTACTGCACACCCCAGAGGCTTGAATCCTGCTCAACTTGCGAGACAACGCTCGCAAATCAAATCAGGATTTAAAAAAAAAAAAAAACGCTAATTTTTCGAAAAGCTCGTAGTCCGCGTTACTCGCAATCCAAGGTTTTACTGTATACAAAATAGAGTCCATGAACAGAGTGAAACACTGGTAGACTTTATTTCAAATAGCACATACAGTGGAAGCCAAATGCCTAGATGTGTTTCGCACTGTTATGCTTAGTAATAAGGCTAAATGTGACAACACAAAACATATTAAGGCATTTGGTTGAATAAATCCTATCAATGCTTCATGACTTTTGTGGACTTCATCTGTGTATGCGCCTGATATTTAAAGACAAGCAAACCTGGATAGCTGACATTTAAGTGAGAGTGTTATATGCCAATCCCCAAACAACTGTCTTATTTGTTTGCGTCTTTGTTCAGGAATACGTTTATGAAAACGTGCAAAATTAATGAACAGTTCATTTTAATTGTGATTAGGCCAGATATATACAGTACATGTGATATACAAAGCTACATAATACACTTCGTAAACTAAATGCAGGAATTGTGCCTGCCATAGTAAAACTCCTTTCTCTGAATGCGTCTCTTCCCCTTCATCATAGGGACTACATCATCTCGCTTAGTTCAAGCAGTCCCCGAGTTACGAACGGGTTAGGGATTGTAGGTTTGTTCTTAAGTCGAATATGTACGTAAGTCAGAACAGCATGCGCAGAACGTCAGATACGTCGTACGTCAGATGTTCCGTCGAATGTGCCCGCCGTCGAAAAGTGTCCACGCATGCGCAAAACGTCAGGTATGTCGTTTTCAGATGTTCCGTCGAATGCGCCCGCCGTCGAAAAGGTTCCTTCCAATGTGCCCGCCAACGAAAAGTGGCCATGCAGCCTCTCGTTCGTAAGTAGGAGTCGTTCGAAAGTCGGGTGTTCGTAACTCGGGGACTCCCTGTATTAGCTGTGGAAGTTGAAAGTATAAAGACAGTGTTCTCTGGATGCAGCCCTTTGCTTGCCTTTATTCGGCCCTTGGGGTACTTTTCCTTCCACTGATACAAGACACTATTCCTCCCACTGACCAACAATGGGTAATTATTCCTCCCACTGACACCAATTATGGGGCACAATTCCTCCACCGATACCAATGATGGGACACTATTCTTTCCACTGACACCAATGATGGGACACTATTCCTCCCACTGACACCAATGATGTAACACTATTCTTCTCACTGACACCAACAATGGGGCACTATTCCTCCCACAAACACCAATGATGGGGCACTGTTCTTTCCACTGACACCAACGATGGGGCACTATTCCTCTGACTGACACCAACGATGGGGAACTTTTCCTCCCATTGACACTGATGAGGCACTATTCCTCCCCCAAAAACTAAAGATGCATGGTTTACTCCCACAGATGCCAGGGCAATTTATACTCCCAATGGCCACAGTCCAGCCACACCCCACCCCCTAAAGTCTGAGGGACAGTAAACTGGCCCTTTGGTTACAAAGATTGGTGACTTCTGGAATAAGGGAATTCTAGTGAGATCTCACCATTGGAGTCCCCGAGCGATTGTAGAGGACGCCCTGTGAAGTAACTTGCCAGCAACTGCACAAAACTGAAATACAACTTTTAGGTGGATGTGTCCTTTAAGGTTTATCATATCAAACAATTACTGATTTGCCATGGCAGATGTTAATAAAAAATTACACTGGTTCTATTCACAGTTCCTAGTGTTTCTGTAGAATTGACAAGGGCAACATAATCATTATATATTACTGCTGTGTTTCCCAGATTTATTATATTATGTACCCTTTTATTACAGCAAATATTTACTAAGTACCGTCTGGTGTCTGTCAGTTTGCCTGAAGCCCCAGTGAACAGTACAAAATGAGCACCTAGGCTTTCCAAGCAATCCCTCATGTTTGAAAACCAAACTCCCAGCAAATAAAATCTTTAAATGTGTGTGTGTGTGTTTTTTTTTTTGTTTGTTTTTTTGTAATATACATTATTATTAGGGCTGTTACTGATTAAAATTTTCGTGTTCGATTTAAATAGATTTTTTTTTTTAAATCGATTAATCAACTAATTTTGATTAATTATAACGCACATACAGATCCAACTACTTTTAGCTGATCTCCTTGCAGGCTGATTCCCAGTGCAGCTACCAACCACTGGAAAAATGGATAGCAGGATACAAAAAACACACAAAGGCAGCGCTCGATGGGAATAGCATTAAAACTTTTATAGTCTTCAAGTAGGTAACAAAATAAAATCGATGTAGCTACATAAACTGTAAAAATGGTGCGAGTAATACCAAACGGTAGCATAAGCAGTCATAAAAACATTTAGCTAGTTATGATACTGGTATAAAAATGTGTACAACGATACCACTGCTGAATCCAGATGAGGAGGGGCCAACATCAGTCCGTCGGCATGTAGATGTCCCGTGAAGGGAACTATCACAACTCCCAGTGGATGGCTGTAGAATCCCAGGTTGATAGAGGGAAGTGATAGAGGGAAGTGTAACAGCCCTTGCGTGTGGCAGATAGTAAGGTCCCGCCGGCATGCAGATATGAAGGCACAGCAAAGGAGCCCTTCAGATGGACACCGCAAGCCCAAAGAATTTTGACCGATCAAAACAATTAATCGATTAATCAAGGAATTAAGGTAATTTCCACAGCCCTAATTATTATTATTTTTATTCAGGGAGACACATCAGTACAGTACAGGACAATGTAAAGGTCCAGAGAAATCAAGACATAGTGCACATTCACAGTAAGTATAGGATGTATATTTTATAGATATGTTGTCATCCAGTGCAGTCTAGTTAATACAAGCACATTACATCGTAAAGTGAGGAAAGTTTATTTCCCTAAACCTATACCTAAAGTTACATTTTTGCATTTACAGGGGAGATATAGGGGCTTTTAGTATTGGGGGGGGGGATTGTAAGTTGTTGGGGATATTATGAGTGATAGGGGATATGCCAGGGCGAGAGAACCAAGTCCCCACTACCTGGTGGGAGTCAGGAAAGGGGATAGAAGTAGGGTGGGACAGTGGGAATAGGAGGGTCAGATAGTAGGTAATGTAGGGATGTGGGAGAGAAGGTCAGTTAAATGGTTAGGTGATATTTGTGTGAGGTTGGATGATGGGAACCCTTGAAAGATGATGTTTCTTTTAGTCTGTAAATATGACGTCCATCCAGTAATACCAGGTGGTCCAGAACCTGGAGTTATACCTTTGAGGGAGCTGGTCAGATCCTCTGTCAATCTGATGTCTTCGACATGGTGGAGCCATTGTTGTATAATTGGTGGGGAAGGGGAATTCCAGAATGCTGGAATGCAGGAACATGCTGCACTGACTAGGTGTACTATAACCGATTTTTATACGCTTTTATTTGGATTGGATTGTGTGAAGATGGAAGTACGTGGAGTCTTTGATACCGAGCGATCAGAATATTTTTGAACAACCGAGTGTACTTGTGTCCAAAAAGTCTGCAAGGCAAGGCAGGACCAAAAGATGTGGAGCATATCACCTGGTGCCAAGCCGCATCTCCAGCAGGATTTTGGTGCCAAGGGTATATGGAATTAATTAGGGAGGGGGTACATTACCAGCAGGTCACTTTTTTGTACCCGGACGCCTGGTATTTATTACCAATAGAGGAAGGTTCTGTTCCCACCGATTCAAAAACATAGCTGGGTTTGAGAAGTCTCAGAAAAGGCATTTTATAGGCAAAGGAAAGTGCATGTCTCACCAGGCTGTTTGTCTGACTTCCCCTTTCCAATTGGGTCATAGGGCATTTAAAATGGTGGACATTGGCTAGGGACCTAAAATAGTGTTATAACTGGAGGGCCTAGCGGCATATATATTGCCAAGGCAAGTTCTTATTTTAATTGTGGTGCCCATATTTTGTTTTCTTGACGTAGAGGGTTAAATACTTTATAATGTAGGCCAGGATCAAATTTGGGATCCCCCAATTGGTTCTTCTAAATAGCTCAATGTGTGTGGAACAAAGGACAGCAGTCCTGACTGCCTGATGTAGATACAAATGTGTTCCTTGTGTGTTTGATGTTAGGAGTCCAGACAATCTGGGTTTAAATTGTACAGGGTGGTATAATCATTTTTTGCAATAATCTGCTATTTTTATTGGTAGTAAGGTAGCGATAGACAGAATAAATGGTTTTGTTTTTCACGTCATAGGGCATTGTCTAAGGACTCTCTACACTTGTTCCAGCATGCATAAAAACAAGGCCTGCACTTCATTAGAATAGCCTTGGCATTTTCAAGACAGAGCACTTTCAGTTGGTTTCGAAGAAGGGTATTTTCAACAGAGTTTTTTTTTTTTTGGATGTTCTCCTGTTTGTTAATTTGAGAGAGGAGAACAGATATACAATGTTTCTTAAGGTATGAGTCATGTTTGATGAATAACCCTCTCCTATATGATTTGTGCACTTCCCACACAAAATGCGGCAGGGTATTCGAGTTGGCATTTGTTAAGAAGTAAAAGTCAAGCTCTTTCTGTAGATCTGTCATCAAGACAGCAATGCCAAGAAGCAGGCACTGGGTCAGTGAAAGACAGTGTTAGTATCACAGGGGCATGATCAGAAATTGTGATGTTGCCAATTGCCGAATGTGTGGCTGTGTGTAGTTGGCAATGCTTGAGCAAAACAAATGTCAATGTGGGCAAAAATGTTATGAACTAGGGAGAAATATGAATAATCTTTGAAGGAGGCATAGGTGTGCGCAGCCTATTGCATTAGGGTGTGCACCCTAAAGCTCAAACACACATGCATGTGTGTGTCTACATATATATGACCCTGTCACATTGATTTCCCTGCCGACACAGTGAAAGAGAAGAGCATAAACACTTCTCTTATGGCAGAGCCAGTAAGAAAGAGATCTTTCCCATGTTCTTGCTGCTACACAGAGTGATAATACTAATGCGCATGGGGTGATTAGGGTGTGCCTGGGCACACCTGGCACACCCTGTGCACACGCCTATGGAAGGAGGGGTGATGTCCAAATGCTGGTGAAGATGTCAAAATGTTTTGATACATTTTCATGCTGCACCAGATAGACGAGATGCCCAGAAGTGGGTCTAGTATAAAAGTGAAGTCCCCTTCCGCCAGGATTAGGAACCCCTCTGAAAAGTTTGACAGTCTCAAGCATGGCTTCTTGGAGGGTATTTGGTGTTGATTGGGCAGGTTTACAATGGCAAAGGTAACTTTCTTATTATGGATACATATTCTCCTAATAAAGAGGCAGTACCCTTCTTCTTCTAGTCGTTAGTAGGAACCTAAAGGACCATATATGCAAGAAAAATGCTCACACCTCTCAACGTTTTATCTGGGGAGCTGGCATGGAAAGACTAAAGCCCTGTACACATGATCGGATTTCCTATGGATTCTAATCCGATGGATTTTTTCCATCGGAAATCCGATGAAGCTGACTTCCATCAGTCTTGCCTACACACCATCAGTCAAAAATCCGACCGTCCCAAACGCCATGACGTAAAACACTCCGATGAGCCGAGAAGAATGAAGTTCAATGCTTCTGGGCATGCGTCGACTTGATTCTGAGCATGCGTGGGGTTCTTTGTCCGATGGAGTTCCACACAGACGATCGGAATTTGCTATTGTTTTTTTCCCCATCGGATAAATTTAAAACATGTTCTATTTTTTTCTCACCGATGGAAAAAAAAAACGATGGGGCCCATACACGATCGGTTTGTCCGATGAGAAAAAGTCCATCGGACTGTTTTCATCGGTAAAACCGATCGTGTGTACACGGCAATAGAGAAGTGTCGGTCCTTTCTTTAAAATGTGTTTTTAGTTACAACTAGTATTAGTACCTAAATCTTTCTTTATATTATCTTCCCACAATCTCCTACAAGCAAGAAGAGGGAGGCGCAAGACTACAGGCCAACTATAGGCCAGGGCAGTGACCTATATAATAACTTAACGTGGTCAGGCAGTGTCCAACCAGCAGGTTTAGGAGATGTTAGTGACTATGCTTTACTGCCTAACTGCAGTGGAGAAATGTGAGGTGAGTGACCTGGGTATTCTGTCTGGCAGAGGTGGCTGAAGCACAATACTGGCTAAACAGAGCTGCAAATCCTTGGCAAGTAAGTCAGTTCATATGAAATATTTAGCTGTAGGCCTGACATTGATCTTTATAAGAAAGTAAAATGCAACTGATTCAGTTTGTGTTACCTGAGAATCAGTGGCGGCCGGTGGTATTTTTTTTTTGGGGGGGGGGGGGGCGGGTGGGCGGCAAACAATCCAACCTACTGCCAACTTGCTTCTCCTCTCGGGCCAATCGAATGAGGAGAATTAGGAAGACAGACAATAGTGAATATTAATTTGCTATTGTCACACAACTGGGTGAGTGCTGTGCCCCGAGCCCACCCTTTTTTGAAGCCAGTTAGAGCCTTAGGCTCTAATCATGTGTTTCTTAAAAAAAAAAAAACCTCCATTAGAATCCACGTGTCCGGCGCCCTGCATGTAGATTAAGGGTGGAAAGCATGGATTAGGGGGCCCCTGCGTGCCGTCTGGACAGGCCGCCACTGCTGAGAATTATTATTTATTAACCACTTCCCTACCCAACCATAGTCAAATGACGTCCACAGATGGGAGCTCCCATCCTGGGTGGACGTCATATGACGTCCTGGGCTTTGTGGGGGGATATCTGAATGATGCCTGCAGCTAGAGGCATCATTCAGATATCCTTTTGTTCTGCCGGCGATTCTGTGCACACTGCACCATAAGAATGATCATAGTGGCGGTTCCGCCGCTTGATCGTTCTTATAGGCGGCGGGAGGGGACATCCTCCCCCCTCCCGCCGCCATCCGGTGCTTCTCCGGGCTCTCCCGTACCATCAGGGGCCCGGAGAATGAATCGTCTGGCGCCGGAGGTGAACCATAGAGATGACTGGTGACCAGATGGTCACCAGTCATCTCTATGACCGTCGGAGGCTCGGGTGCGATGTGATGACGTCACGCCCGGGATCTCAGATGTAAACAAAGCCGCCATTGCGGCTAGTAAACATGAGATCGGGGAAATTTTTTTCACGATCTCATGCTTTCCAGTCAATAAGACCCCACATCTCTCAATAAAGAGGACCTGTCACACACCATTCCTATTACAAGGGATGTTTACATGCCTTGTAATAGGAACAAAAGTGATTAAAATTTTTTTTTTTTTTTTTTAAAGTGTAAAAATAAAAAAATTCAGTAAAAAAAAATAAAAAATAAAAATAAACATTTTTTAAACACCCCTATCCCTGGTAACTCGCGATCCGAAGCAAGCGCACACATAAGTCCCGCCCACATATGTAAACGCCGTTCAAACCACATATGTGAGGTATTGCCGCATGCGCTAGAGCGTGTGCAACAATTCTAGCACTAGACCTCCTCTGTAACTCTAACCTGGTAACCTGTAAAAAAAAAATTAAAGCGTCGCCTATGGAGATTTTTAAGTACCGAAGTTTTGCGCCATTCCATGAGTGTGCGAAATTTTAAAGCGTGACATGTTAGGTATCTATTTACTCGGCGTAACATCATCTTTCATATTTTACTAAAAAATTGGGCTAACTTTACTGTTTTGTTATTTTTTAATTCATGAAACCATTTTTTGCCCCAAAAAAAGGCGTTTGAAAAATTATTGCGCAAATACCGTGCAAGAAAAAAGTTGCAATGACCGTCATTTTATTCCCTAGGGTGTCTGCTAAAAAACATATATAATGTTTGGGGGTTCTGAGTAATTTTCTAGCAAAAGAATGATGATTTGTACATGTAGGAGAGAAGTGCCAGAATAGGCCTGGTATTGAGGTGGTAAAAAAAGCCCCGTGTTGAAGTGGTTAAACAGGACAGATCAGTAACCCAACAAATCTTTATGAATAAATTTCCAGTTAACAGAAACAGAATCATTTTTTTTTTTAAATAAACTGTAGCTTTCATCAATAATAAGCAGTACTTGAGCTCCATTCAGTGACTTTGCCTAGGCTGAGATGATGATGTGATTCTACTGCAGGCAGGAGGAAGCATTTCCTCAGTTTTCGCTCTCCCAGTGATCACACTGCAATACTGTAACCTTATTGCAAGTCACAGGGTGAGAGGCCGTAGCCGGGGGCTGATTTGTGTCAGACAACTCCAAAAACACCAGGATTTACACAACTGTATCATCTCTGAGACAACATTTGAGTTCCGGAATTTGATGTGAACTTTGGATGATGCCAAAAATAAAAAAAACACTGTCCTTTTAGAGAGGAAAACAGAAGAATGAGTTGTCAGGGGAATACGACGATCTCTGATCATTGAAGGGTACATGTACCTGTGGTAAAGGACCTCTATAGTCCTGCAGCAATAACCAGTACAGAGCCAGGTCCATCATCTCCCTTTATTACAAAAATCTTTCCAGAATTCAGCTTTCTCTTTTACACAAAGGAAAGTTGCAGTAGAGCAGGTTAACAATGGGAAGCAACACCTTTATATTCATATAAAAGGTGTGCAGAAATGAGAGCCAATAAAATGTCATTAAAATTTCCCATGACACCCTTCAAATGGCGGGCGCAGTGAGCCCCATTGGCCTTTATTCAGGTAGAAGGCGGAATCCAGGACACTTCCTGCTTGGCTAACGCTTCAAAACATTACTTTAAAGATCAATTAGGAGGGAAAGTCTGCAGTCTTATCACAGCATCTAGACATGAGGAGGGCAAAACTTGCTCCAGACTCGTCTTGTACGTAGAATCCTCACGCCAGACAGGTCTGAACCTTTCCGATCTGACTGGCGGATGGTGGCAGAACGGGAACTGCTGGGCCCTGCTGTCAGAACATGCTCACTTTTAATTAAAAATGTCAGGCAGTTCAGCTGCTGCTCCTTAGTGAATGCTGCCAGTTCTGCTGTGCGTCGGTGTGTCACATCAGTACACATCAGTCTCTTAATTAACACGTCTTGTCAGCTACGGCCATGGTCTGCAGTAGTGATGAGCCGAACACCCCCGGGTTCGGTTCGCACCAGAACCCGCGAACGGACCGAAAGTTCGAACGAACATTAGAACCCTATTAAATACAATGGATGCGAACGTTCGAATTCTAAAGTGCTAATTATAAAAACTATTATGCATGTTATTGTCCTAAAAAGGGTTTGGGAACCCGGGTTCTGCACCAGGGGACATGTATCAATGCAAAAATAAGTTTTAAAAACGGTCGTTTTCCGGGAGCAGTCATTTTAATGATGCATAAAGTGAAAAAAAAAAAGTCAAATATTCCTTTAAATATCGTACCTGGGGGGTGTCTAAAGTATGCCTGTGAAGTGCCACGTGTTTCCCGTGTTTAGAACTGTCCCTGCACAAAATGACACTTCTAAAGGAAAAAAAAGCCATTTAAAACTGCTTGCGGCTTTAATGTAATGTCTGGTCCCGGTAATATGGATGAAAATCTTTAAGAAAAATGGCATAGCTACCCCATGACCCCCCCCCTACCCCAGCCCATTACCAGCCCCTTTGGGTCTTGTATGGATATTAAGGGGAACCCCGCACATAAAATAAAAAAGGCCCTATATACTCAGAACAGCCGTATACAGGCGGTGCATACAAGACAGGGACTGTAGGTTTGTTCTTATGTAGAATCTGTTTGTAATTTTGAACAGGTACATTGTTGAAGTGTAGCTCCAGACCAAAAATCTATTTTTAAACTTTTTGGAAAACATAGGTAAGGGTTATCACCCCTGTAACATTTGTTTTGCTGTCTGTGCCCCTGTTCAGAACATTTCACCTCACTTTCCGTCCTAATGACAACTGTTTTTGAAATGTGGTGTTTTTCTTGAAACAAGGATTGCTGATAAAGCATCAGTACAGAGGAGACACCTTTCTCCCATATTTATTCTTACAGGAGAGAATTTTCCTTCCTAGTGGTAGATTTCCTCTCACTTCCTGTTGTCTTCTTGCGTTTGCAAGTAGGAGTCGTTTGTAAGTTGGATGTTTGAAAGTAGGGACCTGCCGTATATACTCTGCAGAAATAGGCCCCTTAGTTGTTGGTGTTGGCACAACACTGTAAGCACTCACAGTTACTCTTGGTTGGTGCTGGAACGCCCTGCTGTCAACTATTATATCAGGAATTTTAATTACATATAATTGTTGAACAGTGGTAGTAAAAATTGGGCCTTTGATGGTGGTGCTGGTGCCACAACACTGTAAGCCCTGACAGTTACTCTTGGTGGGTGCAGCAATGGGCCCTGCTGTGAATTATTAGATCAAGAATTGTAATTACATGCCCCTGTTGAACAGGGGCTGAAAAATTGGGCCTTAGGCACTGGTGGCACAACACTGCAACCCTTCACAGATACTGTACTTGGAGCACAGCAATGAGCCCTGTTGCAAAGTATTGCTTCAAAAATTGTAATGACACGCCCCTGTTAAACAGGGGCTGAAAAATTGGGCCTTAGGCACTGGTGGCACAACACTGCAACTCCTCACAGATACTGTACTTGGAGCACAGCAATGAGCCCTGTTGCAAAGTATTGCTTCAAAAATTGTAATTACACGCCCCTGTTAAACAGGGGCTGAAAAATTGGGCGTTAGGCACTGGTGGCGGCACCCATAAACAAAAATGATCTTCCAAGCTATCATCATCAATCGTATCATTGAGGACTCGGAGGAGGAGGATAGCCAGTCAACATAACAGCACAGGCACTCAGCATCAGCATCAGTCTTGAAGGGATGTGACATTTTAAAATCAATTAGTCTGTTATATCAGCATCAGGTGTGTGGTAGCTGGTGGTGATCCAAGACTGGTTCATCTTGATGAAAGTCAGTCGATCAACCGAGTCGGTGGACAGGCGCACCCTGTGATCCGTGACAAATCCTCCAGCAGCACTGAATGTGCGTTCCGAAAGAACGCTGGATGCAGGACAGGCCAGTAGCTCAATTGCATACTGTGCAAGCTCTGGCCAGTGATCCATCCTCAAGACCCAGTAAGCCAGAGGATTTTCGGTGGGGAAGGTGTCCAAGTCTGACCTTGCCCCTAGATATTCCTGCACCATGTTTATCAGACGCTGGCGATGGTTGCTGGAACCGATCATACTTTGGGGCTGCGGACTAAAGAATTGTCTGAACGCATCGGTCAGACGGCCACCTTCCCCACCGCTCCTTCTTTGACTGGCCGAAGCCTCAGCAACTCGTTGTCCAGGACCAGGAGTTTGCAACCTCCCAGTCTCTGGGAACGCGTTGCACAGACCTTTCTGCAAGGCCTCCCGGAGTTGTCTCATCCTCTGCTCCCTCTGCGACGGTAACATAAGGTCCGCAACCTTACCCTTGTACCGTGGATCAAGGAGAGTGGCCAGCCAGTAATGGTCCCTCTCCTTGATCCGAAGAATACGAGGATCCTTCCGCAGACTTTGCAGGATCAGGGAGGCCATGCAGCGTAGGTTTGCTGAGGCATTCGCTCCGGAGTCCTCTGGGTCACTAAGGACGACATGATCCGCAGCCACCTCCTCCCAGCCACGTACAAGTCCACTGGTTTCTTGGGACTGTAAATCATCCCTAAAAGACTGCTGCTGATGATGCTGAGTGCCAGCCTCCACCTCCATGCTGACACAATCCTCCTCCTCCTCCTCCTCCTCCTCCTCCTCCTCTTCCTGTGCGATGGGTGGGACAGAAGGAACACTGTCTGGGTAAAGGGGGCCTTGAGAGGCAAGGAAGTCCTCCTCTTCCTGCCTCTGTTCTGCCTCAAGTGCCCTGTCCATTATTCCACGCAGCGTGTGCTCCAACAGGTGGACAAGAGGTACAGTGTCACTGATGCATGCACTGTCACTGCTCACCATCCTCGTGGCCTCCTCAAATGGTGCCAGGACAGTGCATGCATCCCTGATCATGCCCCACTGGCGTGGAGAAAAAAAACCAAGCTCCCCTGACCCTGTCCTGGTGCCGTAGTCGCACAGGTACTCATTGATGGCCCTCTGCTGCGTGTGCAGCCGCTGCAGCATGGCCAACGTTGAGTTCCACCTGGTGGGCATGTCACATATAAGGCGGTTCTTGGGCAGGTTCAACTCCTTTTGCAGCTCAGCCAGGCGAGCACTGGCATTATAAGATCTGCGGAAATGCACACAGACTTTCCTGGCCTGCCTCAGGACATCCTGTAAGCCCGGGTACCTGCCCAAGAAGCGCTGCACCACCAGGTTAAGGACGTGAGCCACACAGGGCACATGGGTCAGTTGTCCCTGTCGGAGGGCGGAGAGGAGGTTGGTGCCATTGTCGCAAACCACCATTCCTGGCTTAAGCTGGCGTGGCGTCAACCACCTCTCGGCCTGGCCCTGCAGAGCAGACAGGACCTCTGCCCCAGTGTGGCTTCTGTCCCCCAAACACACCAGCGCAAGCACGGCATGGCATCTTTTTGCCTGCGTACTTGCGTAGCCCCGTGAACGGCTACGGAGCACCGCTGGTTCATAGGACAAACCACAGGAAGAGGCCATGGAGGAAGAAGAAGAGGAGGGGGTGGAGGAGAGAGGTGTGTCACAACCAGTAGTAGCATTTTGGAGGCGTGGCGGTGGGACAACCTCCAACACTACTGCACCTTGTCCTGAATCCTTCCCAGCTGCCAAAAGAGTGACCCAATGGGCCGTGAAAGAAAGGTAACGTCCCTGTCCATGCCTGCTGGACCATGAGTCAGCGGTAATATGCACCTTACCGCTGACCGCCCTGTCCAGCGAGGCCAAGACATTGCCTTCCACATGCCGGTAGAGAGCCGGAATAGCCTTCCGTGAGAAAAAGTGGCGTTTGGGAACCTGCCACTGAGGAACCGCACATTGCACAAACTCACGGAAGGGGGCCGAGTCTACCAACTGAAAAGGCAGCAGTTGAAGCGCTAGCAATTTAGCCAAGCTAGCATTCAACCGCTGGGCATGTGGATGGCTGGGAGTGAACTTCTTTCGACGGTCCAGCAGCTGGGGCAGGGAAATTTGCCTGCTAGAATCGGACGTCGGTGTACTGCTAGCAGAGTGGGCGCAAGTACTTGGCTGTGACACACCTAATTCTACACCTTCATTCCTCTCAGTGCATGTTTCAGAGAGGACTGAAGTTATAGTGGGGTTGGAGATCCCAGCTGATGCGGTGCAAGGAGAGGTCCGCTTGGTTCTTTGGTGTGGGTCTTTGAGGTAGGCTTGCCAACGAGCTGCATGGCAGGTCAACATATGTCTGGTCAGGCATGTGGTACCCAAGCGGCTGATGTTTTGGCCACGCGATATACGCTTGAGACATATGTTGCAAACAGCAGCTGTGCGATCTGATGCACTAGCCTCAAAAAAGGCCCACACCAAAGAACTTTTTGAATGACGGGCAGAGGCAGCGCCCTGCACAGGCGGAGCTCTGCGGTGTGATTCCGTCGGTGTACTGCCCTTACGCTGGCCACCAAAGGGCATCCTGCCTCGTTGGAGATGTGCCTCCTCCTCATCCTCCTCCTCCTCCTCTCTCCTATTAGGCACCCACGTGGAGTCATTGACCTCATCATCCCCTCCCTCCTCATCACTGGAGCCAATCTGGCAGTATGCTGCAGCTGCTGGAACATGACTGCCAGATTGGTGTCCTTCTTGAGCATCCCCTCTGTCTGCTCTCACGCTACTGCCTTCCTCTAGCTGGGTTTCATCATCAGACCCTTCGAAACGCTGGGCATCCTCCTGGAGCATGTACCCAACACTGTGCTGAAACAGTTCGGGGGACTCCTCAGGAGGAGGACATGGTGGGTCTAGGGAAGGAGTGACTGATGATTTGTCTGACATTGATACCAGGGAAGACGACGCTTTGGCAGCTGCTTTTCCAGTACCCTGAGCCTGGGTGAGAGAGGATGAGGAGGAGGAGGAGGGCTTGGTCATCCACTCTACCAAGTCTTCGGCATGATGTGGCTCAACATGTCCAGCTGCCGAAAAGAAGGACAAGCGTGTCCCATGGCCATGTGCTGATGACAATGCACCGCGTCCACGACCAGCACTGTTGCCCCCAGACACAGAGCCTGCTTGCCCTCTTTTATTGCCTCCTGACTGTCTGCCTCTCCTTGTTTGCCTTCCAGACATTCTAATAGATGGCCTGCAGGGAGATGGGAAAAAAGCAATAAGGGCTACCTTCAGGTGTCCTTCTCTGTCCCTTGAAACAAGGACTTTCACAGTGAAAGAAACTGACACTGTCCCTACCTAGAGTTTTCTGTCCCTAGAATAAATGTTTTTTTTAATCACAATATAGCACAAGGACAATTCACTCAATGTCTCTCCAGGTCCCTGGAAACAAGGACTTGCAGAGTGAAAGAAACTGACACTGTCCCTACCTAGAGTTTTCTGTCCCTAGAATAAATGTTTTTTTTAAGCACAATATAGCACAAGGACAATTAACTCACTGTCCTTACAGGTCCCTGGAAACAAGGACTTGCAGAGTGAAAAAAAAAAAACACTCTCCCTACCTACAGTTTTCTGTCCCTAGAAAAAATGTTTTTTTTAAGCACAATATAGCACAAGGACAATTAACTCACTGTCCTTACAGGTCCCTGGAAACAAGGACTTGCAGAGTGAAAGAAAAAAAACACTCTCCCTACCTACAGTTTTCTGTCCCTAGAAAAAATGTTTTTTTTAATCACAATATAGCACAAGGAAAATTAACTCACTGTCCTTACAGGTCCCTGGAAACAAGGACTTGCAGAGTGAAAGAAACTGACACTGTCCCTACCTAGAGTTTTCTGTCCCTAGAATAAATGTTTTTTTTAAGCACAATATAGCACAAGGACAATTAACTCACTGTCCTTACAGGTCCCTGGAAACAAGGACTTGCAGAGTGAAAGAAACTGACACTGTCCCTACCTAGAGTTTTCTGTCCCTAGAATAAATGTTTTTTTTAAGCACAATATAGCACAAGGACAATTAACTCACTGTCCTTACAGGTCCCTGGAAACAAGGACTTGCAGAGTGAAAGAAAAAAAACACTCTCCCTACCTACAGTTTTCTGTCCCTAGAAAAAATGTTTTTTTTAATCACAATATAGCACAAGGAAAATTAACTCACTGTCCTTACAGGTCCCTGGAAACAAGGACTTGCAGAGTGAAAGAAACTGACACTGTCCCTACCTAGAGTTTTCTGTCCCTAGAATAAATGTTTTTTTTAAGCACAATATAGCACAAGGACAATTAACTCACTGTCCTTACAGGTCCCTGGAAACAAGGACTTGCAGAGTGAAAGAAACTGACACTGTCCCTACCTAGAGTTTTCTGTCCCTAGAATAAATGTTTTTTTTAAGCACAATATAGCACAAGGACAATTAACTCACTGTCCTTACAGGTCCCTGGAAACAAGGACTTGCAGAGTGAAAGAAACTGACACTGTCCCTACCTAGAGTTTTCTGTCCCTAGAATAAATGTTTTTTTTAAGCACAATATAGCACAAGGACAATTAACTCACTGTCCTTACAGGTCCCTGGAAACAAGGACTTGCAGAGTGAAAGAAACTGACACTGTCCCTACCTAGAGTTTTCTGTCCCTAGAATAAATGTTTTTTTTAAGCACACTATAGCAGAAGCACAAAACACACTGACACTCTCCCTACCTATCCTTCTCTTTCCCTAAACTAAAGGAATCCAGGTTAAGCAAGAAAGAAATAACAGTCACTGTCCCTGCCTATGCTACTCTATCCCTGCTCCGGAACACACTACACTAGGCCGCCGTGCTGGCGGCCTTTTATAGTGTGGGGCGTGTACTAAACACCCTCAGCAATAATTGGCCACAGGCATCCTGCCTGTGGCCAATCATTGCTCTCCTCGCTGCCGGCGCTGTGATTGGCCAAGCATGCGGGGTCACAGTGCATGCTTGGCCAATCACAGCGCCTGGATGACACTGCGATGGCGTAGTGCATTGTGGGCCGTTCGCGTCACTCGAATTTGGCGCGAACGGCCCAAATCGTTCGATCTTCGTCGAACGATCGAACAGCCAATGTTCGAGTCGAACGTATGTTCGACTCGAACACGAAGCTCATCCCTAGTCTGCAGTGTGTGAGGCTATGGAAGAGAACTGGGGACGGGATGGACTCCTTTTTGTAGATTCACACCCCTGGCAGAGAAGAAGAGTTTATTATAGGAAGTGTGAAGGGTAATGCTGAGAGCGTGGTAATTAACGCTCCTCAGGGGCTGTCCCAGCAACAGAACATCTCTCTTTACAGCATAACGGATTGTAAGCGACAAATTTTTATTTATTTTTTATTTCTTGCAGGAAAGATAATTTGCTGCTATTCATTTTTTAACTAACAAATCAAATTATCCAAAAATTTATAAGGAAAGATTAAATTTCTCTAATGCCCCGTACACACGAGCGGTTTTCCCGTCGGAAAAAAAAAAAAAAAAACGATGGTTTTCCCGACAGAATTCCTCTCAAGCCTGTCTTGCATTCACACAGTCACACAAAAGTCTGGTGAACTTTTGACTGCCAAGAACGCGGTGACGTAAAAGACTACGACGAGCCGACAAAATGAAGTTCTATGCTTCCGAGCATGCGCCAAATTGTTTCCCAGCATGCGTTTTTTTTTCCCGTCGGAAAAGCATACAGACGAACGGTTTTCCCGCTAGGATTCTTTCCTGACGGGAAAAAAGAGATCCTGCTCTCTTTTTTTTTTTCCCGGCAGTTTTCCTGTTGGAAAAAGTCTGAAAGAGCATACACACGGTCGGGATTCCCGACCAAAAGCTCTCGTCAGACTTTTTCCTCCAGGAAAACCGGTCGTGTGTACGGGGCGGGGTGGTCAAATGTACAGCTCTAGGTCACAGGTAAAGCTACCTGATCTGCTTAGGAACTTTGCTTAAAGTGGACCTTTTCAGAAACTTTAACCACTTCGATACAGGGCATTTTCACCCCCTTCCTGCCCAGGCCAATTTTCAGTTTTCAGCGCTGTCACTCTTTGAATGACAACTGCGCAGTTATGCAACGCTGTACCCCGCAAACAGAGCTTTCTTTTGGTGGTATTTGATCACCTCTGCCGTTTTTATTTCTTGAGCTATAAACAAAAGAAGAGTGACTCAGTTTAGGCCGATATGTATTCTTCTATATATTTTTGGTAAAAAATAAAATAAAAAAAACACAATAAGCGTATATTTATTGGTTTGCGCAAAAGTTATAGCGCCTACAAAATAGGGGATAGATTTACAGCATTTTTATTTATTTTACTAGTAATGGCGGCGATCTGCGATTTTTAACGTGACTGACATTTCGGCGGACATATCGGACACTTTTGACACTATTTTGGGACCATTCACATTTATACAGCGATCAGTGACGCCCGCCCAGGATGGGAGATCCCTCCTGCGGACGTGATTTGACTATGGGCGGGAAGGAAGTGGTTAAAATCTATATGATTATGTTCCCGACATGTCATAATTTACAGCGACCGTTTTATTTTTCCAAAAAGCTCTACCTTTTATCCTTTATATGTTATATTTATATTTTTTTATTTCATCTTTTAAAAAGTAGTCTCTATGTTCTAGGCCACTGACCTTGCCTAAGGCGAGATCATATCAATAGTCTACTGCAGGATTCCAGGATTTGCATATTGAGGTGCAAAGTGGATTTGCCTTTAGTAAATCAACCCCATTGTGTGATCACTGAGTGAGCATCTCAGTCCAGGAAGTAGATAGCGACCCTTTATCATAGTTGAATACAGATGGCTCTGTCATTCTGGAGAGAAAAATGGATGAAGACATTATAAGAGGGAGTACTGTGATCTCTGCGAGAGGTGAGAAATACCTGGAAGTTAGCCTGCATGCATTTAACATGGAAAAATATATCTGATGCCAGCTCGAGTTTAAAATGTTTCATTTAAGTCAGTGCAGCTTGTTCCATCAAGCTTTGCATGCTTCTTCTAAACAGGACTGCACCACCCTGTCACATGATCTTGTGCTGTGTAAACTTCCTCTCATGTTCCGATGTAGACGGGTAAGGTAAAGCTGGATACACATTATACAATTTTCTTAAGATTTTTTTTCCCTTTAGATTTACCAAACCATATAATATGAGGTCAAAACATAAACACGTTCAATTTGTATGCAAACAGGCAGGTCCTTGCACTACATAGTTGAAGGTAAATCTAAAGGAAATCTAACAACAAAAATTGTATATTGTGTATCCAGATTAAGAACCATGGAAGGTGCTAGAGTACAATTTCATAGGGTCAGTTTAAGACCATTAAGAAGATACTGGTAACATTAAAGAAAACCACGGACATTTATTGTCTCTGTGTAACATTTTTAGCCTTCTTTGCTTATAACCTTCCACCCAAAGCTGGTTCTTGGTTAAATTACTTTTTAGATGTTATGGTTAAAAAATAACTGTCCCATTTATAGTTTTCATTGAAACTTGTTCCTTTATACTTGAAAAAGTGTGTAATGGTAAATGTTGGAAATCAAGTTTTGGAATGCAGATTATCAATCTATTTTGGAAGATCCTCTGCTTTGCCAAGGGCAACAGCTGACAGCAGAAAGTCAGATGTGTAGCTGAAAGTAATGGCGTGTACACTAGGGTGACCATGTGTCCCGGATTGCCCGGGACAGTCCCGCATTTTGCAGGTCTGTCCCGGGCACCTTCATTCCAGGACAATACAGTGTCCCGGAATGAAACTGACACAGCCACCCCCCTGGCCAATCTGATGCCCCCAAAAAAGGCCGCCACATCACTGCTTTACTCACTGACAGTACTTGTCCTGGCCGGAAATGCCTGGAGGAGCACAATCCCCGCCCCCTGCTTGTGATTGGGGAAATCATAAATCCCGCCTCTTTTGTCCAATCACTGTGCTGTGATTCATTACAGCACAAGCTGATTTTTGGGAAGGGGGGGGGGTGTCCCTGAATGGTAGTTTGGAAATGTGGTCACCCTAGTGTACACACGATCGATTTTCTCGACGGTGAAAACACCGCCGAGAAAATCGACATGAAAAACGAGAACCGGCTTGGTCCCCTACACACGGCCGGTTTTTATTACATTTTTTCTTTTGGTCGAGAAAAACGACCGTGTGTAGGCTCCCTGGCAGTGTTTCCCTATGGGAAAACTGCCGCGGAAAAAAATGCCGTGAATCACGATGAGAAAAATTAGAGCATGTTCTAATTTTTCTCATCGTGATTCTTGCCATTTTTCTCGTCAGGAAAAATGCTGGAAAGCCCACACACGGGCGTTTTCTCGTCAAAGAGAAAAAATGTCATTTTTCCCGACGAGAAAAATGATCGTGTGTACGCGGCATTAGGTTCAAGAATTAAGGTTGGGTTCACACCGTTGCAAATTGGATGAGGGTTCCCCGCATCCAATTCGCAATAGCAGGAGATTTTGACCGGCTCTCTATGGAGCCGGTTTACATATCTCCGCAGCCGGTCCGGTGCGTTTTGCACAAATACGCTGCGAGTCTCTTGGTCCGTTTCAGATCCGAATTCAGCCGAAAATTCGGCCTGAAATCAGGCCTGAAACGGTGAACCAGGACGCACCGGACCCCTGCTGTGAACCGCATGTGGCTCATATGTGAACCCAGCCTCAGACAGGTAAAAGGAAGCAATGGCTGACAACAGCAGAGAAAACAGGCAGTAGATACATCCAAAGCATGGAAGTCAGGGACAGACAGACCATTATTCAGGTAATGATAAACCTAGTGACCAGATGCTCAAGTTTCTGGCCTTACTTTAGGCTCCCTTCACACTTGTGCGACTTGTCATCCAGCTGCTCTGTGTCAATAGATGCTTTCTATGGGGGGACTTGCCTTAGAGGAGGAGCCTGGAGCACCGGCGGGGGACCCCAGAAGAAGAGGATCGGAGCTGCTCTTAGGAAAACCATTGCACAAAGTATACTATATTTGTTATTTAATTTTTTTTTTTTAATGAAGCTTAAATTTCGCTTTAAATCTTGGTGTGCTTTTTGTATTCTTCTAGTTCTGTACAGTAATCCAATGTAAAACTTTTCCTCTGTGCAGGATCTTCCTGTAATATAGACCAGTCACTGCTGCTCTCACTTTTTGCAGGGTGACTGGTCTTGTATCCGCCCCCTCCTGTAAATTTCCTTCAGGCAGCCTGTAGTGGGCGGGCTACTGGGTAATATCTGGTTTTGCAAAGGGCATTTATTACACACAAAAGTGATATACAGTGGAACCTTGGTTTACGAGTAACGCGGTTAACGAGCATTTTGAAAGACGAGCAACTTTTTTTTTTTTTTATTCTGACTCGGTTTGCGAGTGTTGTCTCGCAAAACAAGCAGAATTCAAGCTAATGGGGCCTGCAGTACCGCATTTGGCCTGAGGTGGAGCCGAGCAGAGCTGTTTGGAAATATGCTCTCCGGCGCCCCCCCACCTCTGGCCACATGCGGTATTGCATGCCATTGAAGTCAATGTGGAACAAATTATTTTAGTTTCCATTGACTTCTATGAGGAAACTCGCTTTGATATGCAAGTGCTTTGGGTTAAGAGAATTCTCCTGGAACGGATTATGCTCGTAATCCAAGGTTTCACTGTATATCCTTCGTGGGAATTGATATATATTTCAATGAAAAATTTACTGCGAGATCCGCTTTAAATCGTCATCATAAGAAAGCACAGACCCATAGCACAACATGCCTGTGCTATATTTACGAAGCACACATTTCTCGATGACGTGTTGTGAAGGAAAGAGTTTAAAAAACTATCCATATCTACATAAGATAATATACTGAAGTGCAATGTAATTGGTCTTTGAGATGCATGCTGAGACGGTAGCACTTAGCAAGCGCGGTTCACGACAAGCCTCTACATAATCTCCGCCACTCACATAAAGTTAATATTCATAAAAGACACACAGCACAGAGCCCCATTACTGGCAGATGAAAGACCCCCTATTTCCACCAGATCTGCTGCCTTCATGCATTTTCTCTTAAGTGCCGCCGACATCAAAGCCGCCTCTTTAGCTGCCGAACGCAAAACTATGTCAAGTACATCCGTACACACAGGCGCCAAGCATTCTGGGTATCTTTAAAAAACAAGCACTATAAAGGCTGCCCTTCCTTTTTTTTTCCCAGTTGCTAATCACAGCAAAGTGCAGAAATCCTGAGGAGAGGGAAGACTAAGCATTTAGAAGGCTTTCTTTCAGTTGTACAATATTTACAATGCAAAGTGCTCAGAAATCATTGTGGATGTATAAACAGTTCTCTCTGACAACTATGTCAGGTTGTCAGATGTGAGAAATACATTTGTTTCAGCCAATTGTTGCTCACTGCTGCTACTCATAGGTTCAACTAGAAGCAGGCAGCAGGGGCAGCTGCCTAAGGCACAGAGATAGCAGGGTGCTTCAAAAGTACATGGTATAAGAAAATCAAAAAGGTATCTGAAAATGATTGCAAGGTCTATTCACCTGATTGACAAGGCCTATCATTTTTTAGAATTCTCTCAATTTTCACAATTTCTTCATTGTTACAATGGTCTAAAATATTAAAACATTTGTTATTGTCTTAAAGGGAACCTAGGAGGCAAAAATATTGTTTACCATTTTTTTACATTCTTTTTAGGTATAGAATCCGGGACTGGCATACCTAGCAAGACTGAGCACCGAGCGAGTAACTGCTTGCTTGTTCCAGGTCAGCTCTACCACAAAGCACAGCCAGTCAGGTAAGCTAACTATTCTCTCCTGCAGTTAAAGTGATATTAAAGTCATTTTTTCATCTTTCCATCTATTAAATCTTCTGCCCTTGTTGTTTTAACTTTGGATAGTAAAACATTTATTTTCTGCCAGTAAGTACCTTATACAGCCCACTTCCTGTTTCCTGGCTGGTCATTAGCCTAGGCTTATGACATCATGAACAGCTCTCTCTCTCTCTCACTCTTGTGAGAGTTTGCCAGGAAGGGAGGGGGGATGAGTCATAAAGGGGCCAATGAGAGCTGCGGGGCTGCAGAGCTGGAGGTGTGCCTCTGTGTATCTGTGTAAATCCAGGAAGTGAACAGGCAGCAGCTTCCGCTGCCCACAGGTAAAATGGTTGAAGCCAGACTCAGTGTAGGGAGATTTATGCAGCATATTTGGCAAGTACAGAATAACAGTAAATATAAAATAATATGCAAAGTGGTTGGAGGGAAGCTTCAGAATGGCATTTTTTATTTTATTTTTTTACAAATTATGTGAGCATACTGCAGTTCCTCTTTAAAGTCTTTTTTTTTTCTTAATATCAAACATGTTTTACTTACCTGCCCTGTGCAGTGGTTTTGCACAGAGCGGCCCCGGTCATTCTCAGGTCCCTCGCCAGCACTCCTCCTGCCACGTGCCCCCAGAGCAAGCAGCAAGAGCCGCGGCTCTGCGTGTAAAATCAGACAAAGAGCTGTGGCTCAGCCCCTCCTTCTCTCTCTCTACCTATAGTCTCCCGCTGCTGCCTCAGCCAATGAGGAGTGAGTCCCTGGAGAGCCGAGGCACTTTTGCACATCGCTGGATCAAGATGGGGCTCAGGTAAGTATTAGGGGGGGTTGCTGCACACAGAAGGTTTTTAAACTTTATGCGTAGAATGCATGAAGGTAAAAATCCTTAAGCCTTTAGAACCACTTTAAGCAACACAGCTAGGTCACACCTGCCCACCCCAACTGGGACTGGACAGAAGACTGATGAAGTCATCTCTTTGCTCTCTTCTCCCATCAGCAGGTTCTTGTAGGTACATGTGAATGCAAGACAGCTGACTGGCTCAAAGTACTGTCCATGCATCTTAGTCTGAGTGCAGATGTACAGGGGCATTTTAAGAGAGTGAAATCAAGTAAACTTGAGGTACCGTATATACTCGAGTATAAGCCGACCCGAGTATAAGCCGAGGTACCTAATGTTACCACAAAAAACTGGGAAAACTTACTGACTCGAGTATAAGCTGAGGGTCAACAATGCCTCAGTGTTCCCCCATCCTCACCGTTCCCCCATCCTCACCGTTCCCCCATCCTCACCGTTCCCCCATCCTCACCGTTCTCCCATCCTCACCGTTCTCCCATCCTCACCGTTCTCCCATCCTCACCGTTCTCCCATCCTCACCGTTCTCCCATCCTCACCGTTCTCCCATCCTCACCGTTCTCCCATCCTCACCGTTCTCCCATCCTCACCGTTCTCCCATCCTCACTGTTTAAATTTAACATTGTAAATAGTACCTGAAAAAAAGTTGAGAGGCTGCGGCGTCCATCGTTCAAATCCCGCGGTCTCTTCCTGGTCCCTTCCGTGATAGGCGATTCTCATCAGACACTCTCCGCCTATCACGAACGTTCTCTCATCCTCAGTTTCCCAGCAGACACTGTGTTCGGTGTTCCGCCAATCACAGACGTCTGCTGGGAAACTGAGGATGAGAGAACGTTCGTGATAGGCGGAGAGTGTCTGATGAGAATCGCCTATCACGGAAGGGACCAGGAAGAGACCGCGGGATTTGAACGATGGACGCCGCAGCCGCAACTTTTTTTCAGGTACTATTTCCAATGTAAAATTTGCTGACTCGGGTATAAGCCAAGGGGGGGACTTTCAGCCCAAAAAAAAGGGCTGAAAATCTCGGCTTATACTCGAGTATATACAGTATTTATACTATTTTTTTTAAAAATACATTTAATGATATTGTATTAACAGGAGATTAACCTCTTGTCAACAGTCACCCCATGTTCAACTCAGACTTCAGGATGCAGCGAAGTAAGCAACTGCCAATGCAGGGTTAATCTTGCACCTCTGAACGATTAAAAATGTCCTGTGTGGTTTGGACCTAACAGAACAGGAGTAAATGTCAGGCGCGCTTAGCAACAGCAAAAAAGTTTTATGGTGTGACATTATTTTCTATAATGTCAAGTGCCGGAATTTCATTTTTCAGAGCAGAGAGGAAGGTAAACAAGGTTTGCGGCTAGAACGAATGTAATAACAGTATGTGCAGTGTATATTTCCTGGACAAATTTATGCTAAACTTGAACTGTCGGAAATTGTAGGAATCAGTGGGACAAGACTCTACACCCAATCTCTTTATGGTGGGCAACATTTAAAAAAAAGGTCAAAAAAAAAAAAAAAAAAGTAATTTTTTTTCCCCCTTACAAAAACGATACATTTTAACAGTTTAGCTGCAGAAAAGCTGCACACTTACGTATGCCACACATTGGATAACATGGACATACATCTGTAGCACCCTTCTAGTTTTCTAGTTGTATGTAAATTTAGTTAGCTCCTCTGTAGGCAGAGGATCATGGGTAATGTGTTTAGGAGGCTGTGCAGTGCTTCGCAGGCTGTGGCTCTGTTACCTCCCACTGGCTTCTGGAACTCACTGGAAGTTTCCAGAACATAGTGGGTGGTGGGGACAAAGGCTGTAGTCTGAATATTTATGGAACTTCCACCAATCCCTTAGCAGGTGAGCTGTGTTGCTATGGATAGTTTTGGGTGATTTTATAGCATAGTTATACGTGAATAGTTAGATTTTTAAGACCACGTGCTGTTTTAGAAGCCAAGCCTCCTCTATTGATATGCTATCGAACCCGTTTGGTTCATTTTTGTGAAGTCAGGCTACAGGATATGATGTAACAGGAAATGTAGGAAGAGATTAAGATTTTTCAACAGGCCATGTGATCAGACAAAGAACAGAGTTTCTGGAAGACAAAGAAGAAGCAACAGAAGTTTTGTGCTGGATTCTAAGAAGGGAGCCATAAAGAAGATTCCATCAATGGAAGGCCCAAAAGTTAAGTAGCGGTTTTGTATGCTTATACTATACATTGTGCATGCTTATTTGTTAGGAAGAGTAGTTTGTACATTATAGGCATTTTTTTTATACTTTGCATGCTATGAATTGTTTATTCTGCAGTTGTATATGCAGCTTTTCTGTTTAGTAAAATAATACAATACTGTGTAATATGCGCAATTCAACAATTGTGAAACAATTAAAGAAAGAACATTAACAGCGCTTCAAAGGGAATCACAGTTCCTAATGAGATATGCATACATATCCTGCAGTACAGAATAAACTGAAAAACTTGGAATTGCAAAATTAAGGGCTGGTGAACCCCTCAAGTGTGATCCAAATTAAAAATCAGTATAATAAAAAATAGAAATAAAAATATAAAAATCAATGAGTCCAAATCTCCAAACAGTAGAATCGCAAAAAAAGTCCCAGTGAATCAGCAACTCTGTAAAAAAAAAAACACCCAAAGTTCTCACTAATAGTGAAGTTTTCAGCAGATAGTTCATGCACTGTGAAAATAAAATAGAAACCAAATTCAAGACACTGTTGCTTGCAAGGGAGATTTTCCTCAAACACTTCTCTGCTATGCTTTATACGGCTCCCTTAGGAGATCTACTCACCAAACGCTTGTTCATAAATAGCCTGATAGCTCCTCTATGGCAATGGCTGATGGCCCCTCTCGGGATATGTGACACATAGTGTAAAACCATTTATTGAAAAGGTAAAACCCCCCTAATACAAATATGCTTACAGGATCAAAAATACAATGTAGCGTGTCTCATGCTAGCGGTACGTCTAACTCACTGAACACCGGAGTCCTGAGGTACATAGGCTGCTGGAGTGAGTCCCGGGAAGACGATCACTAGCATGGATAGACGGGTCACGTGGTCATGCCCTGGAGCATTTCGTGATTGGTTCACGTCTTCAGAGGGCTGATCGGGAGTCAGTCGGCTGCTGGTTTTCCAGCATGCGCGTCCAAATGGGCTGCTTCTGTCTGACAGACCGACGTACACACGGGCAGAATGTCGGCCGGTATTTTTTGTACCAGCAAATGTCCCCTGACATTCTGCCCCTGTGTTTCTACAAAAGAGCACCCCCCTTCCCGATACTTGTCTTATCAGCTATCCTTTCTCCTCCACAACCAGCGCTGAAATAACTGGTATTGGAATGGTGATGTCAACCTGATCGTGAGTGCTTGGGCCTAGTGATAAGACCGCTAGACATAAGCATAGTCACATGATAGAGAAGTCAAATACTTCATACCATAAGCATTGGATTATGTTACCAACTACAATGAAAGAAGGAGCCAAAGGGGAGTGCATGTAGGGAGAGTACATTTCAGAGACACGATCACTTTTCTTTGAATTGGAGATAGAAACATAAAAAGGTGATGGCAGAAAAAAATGACCAAGTGGTCTATAAAGTCTGCATGTTTTTGTATTTTTTTTTTTTTTTGTTTTTGACTATACAGTGCCTCGAAAAAGTATTCACTCCCCTTGAAATGTACTGAATTTTGTCATGTTATAACCAAAAACATAATTGGATTTTATTGGGATTTTATGTGATAGATCAACACAAAGGGGCACATAATTGTAAAGTGGAAGGAAAATGATAAATTGTTTTCAAAATGTTTTACAAATAAATATCTGAAACGTGTGGCATGCATTTGTATTCAGCCCCCCTGAGTCAATACTTTGTAGAAACGCCTTTTGCTGCAATTACAGCTGCAAGTCTTTTTGGGAATGTCTCTACCAGCTTTGCACATCTAGAGAGTGGCATTTTTGCCCATTCTTCTTTGCAAAATGGCTCAAGCTCTGTCAGATTGGATAGAGAGCGTCTGTAAACAGCAATTTTTTTAAGTCTTGCCACAGATTTTCAATTGGATTTAGGTCTGGACTTTGACTGGGCCATCCTAAAACATGAATATCCTTTTGATCTAAACCTTTCCATTGTAGCTCTGGCTGTATGTTTAGGGTCATTGTCCTGCTGGAAGATGAACCTCCGCCCCAGTCTCAAGTCTTTTGCAGACTCTAACATGTTTTCTTTTAAGATTGCTCTGTATTTGGCTCCATCCACCTTCCCATAAACTCTGACCAGCTTCCCTGTTCCTGCTGAAGAAAAGCATCCCCACAACATGATGTTGCCACCACCATGTTTCACGATGGGGTACGGTGTGCGGTCCCCCCAAAATCCATACCAGACCCTTATCCGAGCACGCAGCACGGCCGGTCAGGAAAGGGGGTGGGGACGAGCGAGTGCCCCCCTCTGAACCGTGCCGGCCGCATGCCCTTAACATGGGGGTGGGTGCTTTGGGGCAGGGGGGCGCCCTGCGGCCCCCCACCCCAAAGCACCCTGTCCCCATGTTGATGAGGAAAAGGGCCTCTTCCCGACAACCCTGGCCGTTGGTTGCAAAAATAGTGAGAGACCTTGGACTGCCGCTCTCCAAAAAAATATTTGTTCTTTTATTTAAGATAAAAACAATGAATACATGGCACAGCAAAGGAAACGGCTAATGTAAGCTGACGCGTTTCGCGCTGAACTTCAGCGCTTAGTCATAGCACCTGAGTGGTAACCTCCCTGGCCGTTGGTTGTCGGGGTCTGCGGGCGGGGAGCTTATCGGAATCCGGGAGCCCTCTTTAATAAGGGGGTCCCAGATCCCGGCCCCCCCACCCTATGTTAATGAGTGTGGGGTACATCGTACCCCTACCCATTCACCTGGGGGGAAAAAATGTCAAGAAAAAAAAAAACACACTAGACAGGTTTTTAAAGTCATATTCGGCAGCTCCGGGGGTCTTCTTCCGACTTCGGGGGTCTTCTTCCAACTTCTGGGGTCTTCTTCCAACTTTGGGGGTCTCCGCAGCCTTCTCCGCACTCTCCGGTTCTTCCTGCCTTCTGCCGGGCACCTCCGCTATCTTCTGCCAGCCATTTTGCTAGCGGGGGCCCGGTTTTCCCCGTCGTCTTCCTCCCTCTTCTCTTGTCCAGATGTTGACACGCCGCTCTCTCCCGCTGTAATGACGTGTGCACGGCGCGCAACGACTTATATGGGCATGGGGCGTGATCACCGGGTGATGTCACCCAGTGACACCGCCCCTTTTGACGCCACAGTCCCATAATGCCCCGGGGCTGGCAGAAGATAGTGGAGGTGCCCAGCAGACGGCAGGAAGAACCGGAGAGCACGGAGAAGGCAGCGGAGATCGGGGGAAGAGGCCGGAGAGTCGGAAGAGACCCCCGAAGTCGGAAGAAGACCCCCGGAGCTGCCTAATAAATGACTTTAAAAACCTGTCTAGTGTGGGTTTTTTTCTTGACATTTTTCCTCCCAGATGAATGGGTAGGGGTACGATGTACCCCATAATCATTCACATAGGGTGGGGGGGCCGGGATCTGGGGGCCCCCCTTATTAAAGGGGGCTCCCGGATTCCGATAAGCCCCCCGCCCACTGACCCTGACAACCAACGGCCAGGGTTGATGGGAAGAGGCCCTTGTCCTCATCAACATGGGGACAGGGTGCTTTGGGGTGGGGGGGGGCCGCAGGGCGCCCCCCTGCCCCAAAGCACCCACCCCCATGTTGAGGGCATGCGGCTGGCACGGTTCAGGAGGGGGGGCGCTCGCTCGTCCCCACCCCCTTTCCTGACTGGCCGGGCTGCGTGCTCGGATAAGGGTCTGGTATGGATTTTGGGGGGACCCCCACGCCGTTTTTTTCGGCGTAGGAGGTTCCCCTTAAAATCCATACCAGACCCAAGGGCCTGGTATGCTCTTGGAGGGGGAACCAATGCCGGTTTTTTATTAAAAATTTGGCGTGGAGTTCCCCCTCAAGATCATCAGAGCACAAGTCGCATGCCAAAGTCAGATCATGCAAGACGGCGTTCCGACTTTGATCCGACTTCAATGATAGTCAATGGACTGAAGTAGGATCAAAGTCGGACCAAAGTAGTACGGGAGCATTTTCAAAGTCAGAAGGACATGTGTCGGACCAGTTAAGACGGCACCCATAGGGAAACATTGATTTTCACACGTCATGCGACATGAGCTCCCAATGTCGGAGCGTTTGTCGCACCAGTGTAAACCCGGCCTGATACGGAGATTAAAAATTGCACACAGATGGACTCTATTTACTAATTAGGTGACTTCTGAAGGTAATTGATTCCACTAGATTTTAGTTAGAGGTATCAGAGTAAAGGGGGCTGAATACAAATGCACGCCATACTTTTCAGATATTTGTAAAAAATTTGGAAAACCATTTATCATTTCCTTCCACTTCACAATTATGTGCCACTTTTTGTTGGTCTGTCACATAAAATCCCAATAAAATAAGTTTAAGTTTTTGGTTGTAACATGGCAAAATGTGGAAAATGTCAATATGAATACTTTTTCAAGGCACTGAAGATCTACATGAGAGCGTCTCTAAAGCCGGCAGGCCTATTTCTCTGTCTCTTTAACCATTGCTCTAAAAATCCTTTCTCGTGTTTAAAACAAAATAAAAATTTTAGCAAGACAATATCACCAAAAAATAAGTGTTTGTCCCAAAAAAACAAATATATTTATTACTTTGTTTTCTTAAGTAATGTCAAAGTTATTGCCAAATAAACAGGCCAATAGCAGAAATGTAAGAATTGCTGTGGTCCATAGGGGGTGTACAGGTGTGAGAGTTGAACTGGTTAAAGAGGTTCTTCAGTACAAGTACTGTAGTTGCTGAATTTTAATGAAAGGACACTTACCTGTCTTCAGGTTTCCGATGCCGGCATGTTTACTGTGGGAAGTTGGCTGCAACTTCCTGTGGCTTCACAGGTGGCTTTCCACTGCGCATTGCGAATGGTCCCACAGCCTCCTGGGATCTGTGATGTGTCTCAGGAGGTTCCAGGCAGGAAGAGTAGGTGGAGGAAAACTTCAGATGAAATCGCCCAGGTGGTTCCAGCAGAAGTGGGAGCGGTTACCTGACTAAACTAGGCACCCGCACCCCTCCAAAAACAATAAAAAAAGTTTCAAAATTGTTAAGGGGGAGGGTGGTTGAGGAAATAAAGTGGAACTTCCTTTATGAGGTCAAGTTCCGCTTTAAGGACATCTTGGCCAGGATTCTGAAATATTGCTGTGTCACAAGAGAAAAAAGACTAGATTACAATTATAGAAAAAATAATAAACACATACAGCCACGGCTGTCTGCTTTTTTATAATTCCAGCAATACTGTTCACGCTGGAGATATAGCTATCTGCAAACCATAAAAGGCTCCATTCTCATCATCGTCACCCCCCTCATGGAACATTCTGGGTTCCCCCAGGACCCCCCCAGGTGAGCCGCAGACATCTCCCCACTCTCATCTCCTTGCTGCCGATTTGGCTCGGTTCAGTCCCCAGAGGATGCTTCGCCCAGGTAACAGTTTTCTCCTCAACATCTGTGCCAGCTAAAGATTTACAGCTTCTCAGTTGCTGAAACAGATTTTATGACTAAAAGGCTGAAACTCATCGGAGGTGTCATACAATTTAAACCAGGATAGAAAGCCTGAGACTTTTTATGTTATCTTTTTTATGTTTAAGTGATTTTAGCACCAGGGAAAAGGTGTTGAGCTGACAGCACACAGAATTGATGCCTTCCATTTATCTCAGAGAAATGGAAATGGAACACGCACCAGTTGTGTTGCCCCCCTGCTCAACCACCAGAGGTGGAAGACCTGGAAGCAAAAGCTAATAACTAAGGCAGGTGCAAAAAAGCTGAAGAGTTGGGCCTCCTCTAATCCATGGAAGAAAACTTTATTTGAGTAAGTATATAATTAACAAGTTTTGTGACTGTGCATTAAAGTGGGCTCAGAAAAGTAAATGAAGTAATATCAATCATATTGTCTAAGGGAACACACTATAAGCTCAGTAAGTGAGTTATTAAACGAATGGTTGGAAAATGCTTTTTTTTATTTTATTATTATTTTAAAAAGTGTATCCAAGACCATTTTTTTTTTTAGTTTTGGATGGGGTTGGAAAGGGTTAGAACCTCTGATGTGTCTTTTATTGTTACAAAGATAGCTGCTGTAACCTGGTATAACAGAGAATGTATAAAAAAAATATTACATTTATTTGTTTCTAATCATAAGTCCTTGTGCTCCTTTTACTCCACCAACCAGAAGAACCCTGATGAAGTCGTCATAATATGGCAGCTGTGCTAGATTACACTATATGAAGAAATAAATATTCTCTTTTGAAAGCACAACAAAAGTTGTGGTGCATCATGTTTGTTTTAATTTCCTGCCTTTGTGATGCAAGCTTTCTATTTGTCCTGTAGACCATTGTCACCCGGACAAGAAGGGAAGGGGAATCCCTCAAGTGAGAGGAAACCCCAAAAAATGTTCCCTACTCTATTAAAACAAACAAACAGTTGATTACATTTTGAATAGAGTAAAGCCTCATACACACGATCGGACTTCCATCTGACTTTTCCGTGGATTTTTGTCCGAATGGGCGTTGGCCGTGAACTTGTTCTGCATACACACGGCAGAACATTTTCAGCCAACTTTCACCAAATCATGTGATTTTTCAGCTCTTTACCGCCACCCTTTGGGCAACTTTTGCTATTGTTGTCTGATCTTTAGCATTGGTTCTGAGCATGGGTGTTTGTAATTTGGACTTTAGACTGATGAACTTGTGTACACACGATAGGATTATCCTCCATCGGACATTTGTTGCCAGAAAGATTGTCCATTGAAAAACTGAAAACAATTGTCCGATGGAGCATACACACGGTCGGATTGTCCGATAAAACACGTTTGTCGGACCGTTGTTGTCAAAAAGTCTGATCGTGTGTATGGGCCTTAAGGGAGAGTAATAACACCTGTCAGTTTTTTCCTCCATCCATTTCCAATTAGGGAGATTTTCCTTCACTTCCTGTCCCATAGCCAAAACAGGAAGTGCGAAGAAATCCATCCAAAGTGAGGGAATCCCTGGTTGTCACCAAGGTCACCAGAACTTGACCTTGGAAGAAAAGTAAAAGTTAAATACTGTATATACTGTACTGTATATAGTAGTAACAGTGACTATACCAGTGTTTCTCAACTCCAGTCCTCAAGGCGCCCCAACAGGTCATGTTTTCAGGCTTCCCATTATTTTGCACAGGTGAGTTGATCAGTTTCACTGCCTTAGTAATTACCACAGCCGTTTCATCTGAGGGAAATCCTGAAAACATGACCTGTTGGGGCGCCTTGAGGACTGGAGTTGAGAAACACTGGACTATACTAGCAAAGGGATCCCTTTTCAGTTAACTCCGTTGCTGAGATCACTGGCAGGTACACTTCCTATTCACGCGCAATTTTAAGGCATACATATGCTCCAAAGTGGGCCAATAGGGGATTGTCTATTAGAAAATTATGGAGTGGCAGGTAACCCCAAAGATGTGCCTTTTCATCTCATTGTAAGTTTTGACATGTTGATGAAATTTCAAAAGAAATTTTAGAACCTCGTCACCTTGTGCCACACATGCAAAAGCAATTGCATGCGTAGGGTACGCACGTGCATGTAAACAATGATTGCACAACATGTGGAGTGTCACCGTGAATGCTAGAATGAGAAAAACCATCCTACATCCCTCATTTATGGTTGACTCTAAATTCATGAGCTGTAAAGGCATCTAAAGTGTTACCTATTAATAATTTGGGGCACCACGATTTAACTGGCAAACAGTTTTGTGGCTTGACATATTTGGCATCCATTTACTCAACAAAAGTACATTTTTGGTTTGTACAAAATATTGGATTGTATTGTGTTTACGTGCAATAAATTGAATGTTGGTGTATTTGTATATTGTAAAAATTTACTTGATAAATGGTTGGGCAAATATCATGCAACATAAAAAAAATTGCAACTACCATTTTTTAATTTACAGGGTTCTGCTTACTGAAAATATATAATACCCATTGGGAAGGAGGTTCTAAGACAAAAATGCAGATTTTAACACGTGTGTAAAAAAAATTAACAATCCCCCCCAGAGGCAAAGTGGTTAAGCTGATACTGTATTTACATATGTGTAAAAGAAACTTTAAAAGCCTAAAATATTCCAGTCAAAGTCACAGTTTCAGGCTTAATAGTTGTAGCTATAATGGCTGTGCATTACTCTGATCAAACATGCCCAGTTTGTGTCTTATTTCCCCTTACACTGGTTCAGGGGAGCCCAGATTAATTAGCTTGTGCATTTCGTATGTTTGCGATTGTTTTTCTTGCAATTAAGTAAAACTGAGTAATTGGGTCACACAATATCTCTTAGGGGCTAAAGAGTAAATTAGTTGTAATGTCAGTGGCTTTGAAGCGAACAAACTTGGTTTTAATCCAAGCTTCCACATTCACTTGCTGACCTTGGGCGAGATACTTTACTGAATGTTTGCAGGCTCCTAATTTTCGTGATCAAGCTTCTCCTGGCTTGGATGAGTCTTGTTTTCAAAGTGCTTTGAACGATCAAGGATCTCATTATAAGAGTACACCATATAAGAATTATTTACTTTTAAAACATCTCAACACTGAACCAACTGATGGGTGAATTTGACACATCAAAATCTCAGCCAATGCACACACTACACAGACAACATAGATACATAGATAGTCCATAAAGAGAATGTAATTGTGCTAAATTCTGCCGCTAATTAAAGAGCTTCTGGTATAAAAAATAAATAAAAAAAAGGATAACTAAATACATACAGTGCAGGTACCTTAAACTGCCTATATGTATATTTAAAACCCCGCAATATCTTTTAAAAATTATTAACAAATAAATGTGAAAATAAACGAAATAAAGTGACTATACTGCAATAAAAAAATCACTATATTCAAATTAGCATAATTAAATCACATCCACCTTATATTAAATGTAAATAAAGTGACAATAGTGCAATAAAGTGATATTCACGTGGAACAAAATACAATCACAATTTGCTTAATATTAAAAAATACTGTGACACATAAAAAAAATGTATATATAAAAAAGTACTGTAGTGCATGCATATATGTGATATCCCATTGGCATATCACATCAAGCAGTGCAAAAAATACATAAAGTCCATAAGTAGTTAATCCTTAATCCAGTGACTCAAACGTGTTGGTGTGTTCACACTCTAGTGCTCCCCCCTAGGTAATGAACGCTCACCTCAGAGCGTGTGACCTCACATTCATGTTTGATCAAAACACGCCTGTGAACCGCCTCTGAGTTCTGTATGTACTGTAGAATCCTGGGCTGCCCAATAGCATAATCTCCATATGAAAGTGGAATAACTGAAAAGGCTGGATAGAGTGATAACGTTTCGGTATAAAAACGTTTTATTCAAACACAAGCCCCAGTCAGAGGTACTCAAATGGACTTGGTGCGTCAGTGCACCGCTCTAGAACAAGTGAATAATGCCGGGATTAGTGATGAGCCGAACACCCCCGGGTTCGGTTCGCACCAGAACCCGCGAACGGACCGAAAGTTCGTACGAACATTAGAACCCTATTAAATACAATGGATGCGAACGTTCGAATTCTAAAGTGCTAATTATAACAACTATTATGCATGTTATTGTCCTAAAAAGGGTCTGGGAACCCGGGTTCTGCACCAGGGGACATGTATCAATGCAAAAAGAAGTTTTAAAAACGGTCGTTTTTCGGGAGCAGTCATTTTAATGATGCATAAAGTGAAAAAAAAAAAGTCAAATATTCCTTTAAATATCGTACCTGGGGGGTGTCTAAAGTATGCCTGTGAAGTGCCACGTGTTTCCCGTGTTTAGAACTGTCCCTGCACAAAATGACACTTCTAAAGGAAAAAAAAGCCATTTAAAACTGCTTGCGGCTTTAATGTAATGTCTGGTCCCGGTAATATGGATGAAAATCTTTAAGAAAAATGGCATAGCTACCCCATGACCCCCCCCCCCTACCCCAGCCCATTACCAGCCCCTTTGGGTCTTGTATGGATATTAAGGGGAACCCCGCACATAAAATAAAAAAGGCCCTATATACTCTGAACAGCCGTATACAGGCGGTGCATACAAGACAGGGACTGTAGGTTTGTTCTTATGTAGAATCTGTTTGTAATTTTGAACAGGTACATTGTTGAAGTGTAGCTCCAGCCCAAAAATCTATTTTTAAACTTTTTGGAAAACATAGGTAAGGGTTATCACCCCTGTAACATTTGTTTTGCTGTCTGTGCCCCTGTTCAGAACATTTCACCTCACTTTCCGTCCCAATGTCAACTGTTTTTGAAATGTGGTGTTTTTCTTGAAACAAGGATTGCTGATAAAGCATCAGTACAGAGGAGACACCTTTCTCCCATATTTATTCTTCCAGGAGAGAATTTTCCTTCCTAGGGGTAGATTTCCTCTCACTTCCTGTTGTCTTCTTGCGTTTGCAAGTAGGAGTCGTTTGTAAGTTGGATGTTTGAAAGTAGGGACCTGCCGTATATACTCTGCAGAAATAGGCCCCTTAGTTGTTGGTGTTGGCACAACACTGTAAGCACTCACAGTTACTCTTGGTTGGTGCTGAAACGCCCTGCTGTCAACTATTATATCAGGAATTTTAATTACATATAATTGTTGAACAGTGGTAGTAAAAATTGGGCCTTTGATGGTGGTGCTGGTGCCACAACACTGTAAGCCCTGACAGTTACTCTTGGTGGGTGCAGCAATGGGCCCTGCTGTGAATTATTAGATCAAGAATTGTAATTGCATGCCCCTGTTGAACAGGGGCTGAAAAATTGGGCCTTTCGTGGTGGTGGTGGTGGTGGTGGTGTTGCCACAACACTGTAAGCCCTCAGAGTTACTCTTGGTGGGTGCAGCAATGGGCCCTGCTGTGAATTATTAGATCAAGAATTGTAATTGCATGCCCCTGTTGAACAGGGGCTGAAAAATTGGGCCTTAGGCACTGGTGGCACAACACTACAACCCCTCACAGATACTGTACTTGGAGCACAGCAATGAGCCCTATGGCAAATTATTGCTAAAAAAATTGTAATTACACGCCCCTGTAAAACAGGGGCTGAAAAATTGGGCCTTAGCCACTGGTGGCGGCACCCATAAACAAAAATGATCTTCCAAGCTATCATCATCAATCGTATCATTGAGGACTCGGAGGAGGAGGATAGCCAGTCAACATAACAGCACAGGCACTCAGCATCAGCATCAGTCTTGAAGGGATGTGACATGTTAAAATCAATTAGTCTGTTATATCAGCATCAGGTGTGTGGTAGCTGGTGGTGATCCAAGACTGGTTCATCTTGATGAAAGTCAGTCGATCAACCGAGTCGGTGGACAGGCGCACCCTGTGATCCGTGACAAATCCTCCAGCAGCACTGAATGTGCGTTCCGAAAGAACGCTGGATGCAGGACAGGCCAGTAGCTCAATTGCATACTGTGCAAGCTCTGGCCAGTGATCCATCCTCAAGACCCAGTAAGCCAGAGGATTTTCGGTGGGGAAGGTGTCCAAGTCTGACCTTGCCCCTAGATATTCCTGCACCATGTTTATCAGACGCTGGCGATGGTTGCTGGAACCGATCATACTTTGGGGCTGCGGACTAAAGAATTGTCTGAACGCATCGGTCAGACGGCCACCTTCCCCACCGCTCCTTCTTTGACTGGCCGAAGCCTCAGCAACTCGTTGTCCAGGACCAGGAGTTTGTAACCTCCCAGTCTCTGGGAACGCGTTGCACAGACCTTTCTGCAAGGCCTCCCGGAGTTGTCTCATCCTCTGCTCCCTCTGCGACGGTAACATAAGGTCCGCAACCTTACCCTTGTACCGTGGATCAAGGAGAGTGGCCAGCCAGTAATGGTCCCTCTCCTTGATCCGAAGAATACGAGGATCCTTCCGCAGACTTTGCAGGATCAGGGAGGCCATGCAGCGTAGGTTTGCTGAGGCATTCGCTCCGGAGTCCTCTGGGTCACTAAGGACGACATGATCCGCAGCCACCTCCTCCCAGCCACGTACAAGTCCACTGGTTTCTTGGGACTGTAAATCATCCCTAAAAGACTGCTGCTGATGATGCTGAGTGCCAGCCTCCACCTCCATGCTGACACAATCCTCCTCCTCCTCCTCCTCCTCCTCCTCCTCCTCCTCCTCCTCCTGTGCGATGGGTGGGACAGAAGGAACACTGTCTGGGTAAAGGGGGCCTTGAGAGGCAAGGAAGTCCTCCTCTTCCTGCCTCTGTTCTGCCTCAAGTGCCCTGTCCATTATTCCACGCAGCGTGTGCTCCAACAGGTGGACAAGAGGTACAGTGTCACTGATGCATGCACTGTCACTGCTCACCATCCTCGTGGCCTCCTCAAATGGTGCCAGGACAGTGCATGCATCCCTGATCATGCCCCACTGGCGTGGAGAAAAAAAACCAAGCTCCCCTGACCCTGTCCTGGTGCCGTAGTCGCACAGGTACTCATTGATGGCCCTCTGCTGCGTGTGCAGCCGCTGCAGCATGGCCAACGTTGAGTTCCACCTGGTGGGCATGTCACATATAAGGCGGTTCTTGGGCAGGTTCAACTCCTTTTGCAGCTCAGCCAGGCGAGCACTGGCATTATAAGATCTGCGGAAATGCACACAGACTTTCCTGGCCTGCCTCAGGACATCCTGTAAGCCCGGGTACCTGCCCAAGAACCGCTGCACCACCAGGTTAAGGACGTGAGCCACACAGGGCACATGGGTCAGTTGTCCCTGTCGGAGGGCGGAGAGGAGGTTGGTGCCATTGTCGCAAACCACCATTCCTGGCTTAAGCTGGCGTGGCGTCAACCACCTCTCGGCCTGGCCCTGCAGAGCAGACAGGACCTCTGCCCCAGTGTGGCTTCTGTCCCCCAAACACACCAGCGCAAGCACGGCATGGCATCTTTTTGCCTGCGTACTTGCGTAGCCCCGTGAACGGCTACGGAGCACCGCTGGTTCATAGGACAAACCACAGGAAGAGGCCATGGAGGAAGAAGAAGAGGAGGGGGTGGAGGAGAGAGGTGTGTCACAACCAGTAGTAGCATTTTGGAGGCGTGGCGGTGGGACAACCTCCAACACTACTGCACCTTGTCCTGCATCCTTCCCAGCTGCCAAAAGAGTGACCCAATGGGCCGTGAAAGAAAGGTAACGTCCCTGTCCATGCCTGCTGGACCATGAGTCAGCGGTAATATGCACCTTACCGCTGACCGCCCTGTCCAGCGAGGCCAAGACATTGCCTTCCACATGCCGGTAGAGAGCCGGAATAGCCTTCCGTGAGAAAAAGTGGCGTTTGGGAACCTGCCACTGAGGAACCGCACATTGCACAAACTCACGGAAGGGGGCCGAGTCTACCAACTGAAAAGGCAGCAGTTGAAGCGCTAGCAATTTAGCCAAGCTAGCATTCAACCGCTGGGCATGTGGATGGCTGGGAGTGAACTTCTTTTGACGGTCCAGCAGCTGGGGCAGGGAAATTTGCCTGCTAGAATCGGACGTCGGTGTACTGCTAGCAGAGTGGCCGCAAGTACTTGGCTGTGACACACCTAATTCTACACCTTCATTCCTCTCAGTGCATGTTTCAGAGAGGACTGAAGTTATAGTGGGGTTGGAGATCCCAGCTGATGCGGTGCAAGGAGAGGTCTGCTTTGTTCTTTGATGTGGGTCTTTGAGGTAGGCTTGCCAACGAGCTGCATGGCAGGTCAACATATGTCTGGTCAGGCATGTGGTACCCAAGCGGCTGATGTTTTGGCCACGCGATATACGCTTGAGACATATGTTGCAAACAGCAGCTGTGCGATCTGATGCACTAGCCTCAAAAAAGGCCCACACCAAGGAACTTTTTGAATGACGGGCAGAGGCAGCGCCCTGCACAGGCGGAGCTCTGCGGTGTGATTCCGTCGGTGTACTGCCCTTACGCTGGCCACCAAAGGGCATCCTGCCTCGTTGGAGATGTGCCTCCTCCTCATCCTCCTCCTCCTCCTCTCTCCTATTAGGCACCCACGTGGAGTCAGTGACCTCATCATCCCCTCCCTCCTCATCACTGGAGCCAATCTGGCAGTATGCTGCAGCTGCTGGAACATGACTGCCAGATTGGTGTCCTTCTTGAGCATCCCCTCTGTCTGCTCTCACGCTACTGCCTTCCTGTAGCTGGGTTTCATCATCAGACCCTTCGAAACGCTGGGCATCCTCCTGGAGCATGTACCCAACACTGTGCTCAAACAGTTCGGGGGACTCCTCAGGAGGAGGACATGGTGGGTCTAGGGAAGGAGTGACTGATGATGAGTCTGACATTGATACCAGGGAAGAGGACGCTTTGGCAGCTGCTTTGCCAGTACCCTGAGCCTGGGTGAGAGAGGATGAGGAGGAGGAGGGCTTGGTCATCCACTCTACCAAGTCTTCGGCATGATGTGGCTCAACATGTCCAGCTGCCGAAAACAAGGACAAGCGTGTCCCATGGCCATGTGCTGATGACAATGCACCGCGTCCACGACCAGCACTGTTGCCCCCAGACACAGAGCCTGCTTGCCCTCTTTTATTGCCTCCTGACTGTCTGCCTCTCCTTGTTTGCCTTCCAGACATTCTAATAGATGGCCTGCAGGGAGATGGGAAAAAAGCAATAAGGGCTACCTTCAGGTGTCCTTCTCTGTCCCTTTACTTAAGGATTTCTAAATATGGTTGAGGATTATTGCTTTTGCACAGAATAGCACAACGACAATTTCCCTGACTGTCCAAAAAACAAGGATTTCAAAGATGGTTGATGAGGAATGCTTTGGCACACTATAGCACAAGGAGAATTCCCCTCACTTTCCTTCTTTGTTCCTAGAAACAAGGACTGGCACAGTGAAAGAAACTGACACTCTCCCTACCTACAGTTTTCTGTCCCTAGAAAAAATGTTTTTTTAAAGCACACTATAGCACAAGGAGAAATCCCCTCACTTTCCTTCTTTGTCCCTAGAAACAAGGACTGGCACAGTGAAAGAAACTGACACTCTCCCTACCTACAGTTTTCTGTCCCTAGAAAAAATGTTTTTTTAAAGCACACTATAGCACAAGGAGAAATCCCCTCACTTTCCTTCTTTGTCCCTAGAAACAAGGACTGGCACAGTGAAAGAAACTGACACTCTCCCTACCTAGAGTGTTCTGTCCCTAGAAAAAATGTTTTTTTAAAGCACACTATAGCACAAGGAGAAATCCCCTCACTTTCCTTCTTTGTCCCTAGAAACAAGGACTGGCACAGTAAAACACACTGACACTCTCCCTACCTATCCTTCTCTTTCCCTAAACTAAAGGAATCCAGGTTAAGCAAGAAAGAAAGAAATGTCACTGTCCCTGCCTATGCTTGTCTTTCCCTGCTCCGGAACACACTACACTAGGCCGCCGTGCTGGCGGCCTTTTATAGTGTGGGGCGTGTACTAAACACCCTCAGCAATAATTGGCCACAGGCATCCTGCCTGTGGCCAATCATTGCTCTCCTCGCTGCCGGCGCTGTGATTGGCCAAGCATGCGGGGTCACAGTGCATGCTTGGCCAATCACAGCGCCTGGATGACACTGCGATGGCGTAGTGCATTGTGGGCCGTTCGCGTCACTCGAATTTGGCGCGAACGGCCCAAATCGTTCGATCTTCGTCGAACGATCGAACAGCCGATGTTCGAGTCGAACGTATGTTCGACTCGAACACGAAGCTCATCCCTAGCCGGGATCGTATGAGATAATGTGCGTCTCCACCTTGGGCAGACCAGCTGCCTTCCGTACCGTCTTGTCCAGCGTGGGGTTTTAAATATACATATTGGTTTTTCACAATTTATGAGACGTAATCAACGCCAGCGGCTGTCCACACAATAGCTATTTTGACTAGGGCTGTGGAAATTAACTATTAATTCCTTGATTAAATCGATCAATTTTTTTGATTGATCAAAATTCTTTTGGTCGGTACTCGCCTCTCCGCCGGCTTCCGGGTCTTTAGCGAGTTCTGTCGGAGATCCGGTGATGTCACGGACACCGGCGGGGCTTGCCGTGTCCATCTGAAGGGCTCCTTTGCTGTGACTTCATATCTGCATGCCGGCGGGACCTTACTATCTGCCACACACAAGGGCTGTTACACTTCCCTCTATCAACCTGGGATTCTACAGCCATCCACTGGGAGTTGTGATAGTTCCCTTCACAGGACATCTACATGCCGACACTGATGTTAACCCCTCCTCATTTGGATTCAGCAGTGGTATCATTGTACACATTTTTATACCAGTATCATACTTAGCTACATGTTTTTATGACTGCTTTTGTTACCGTTTGGTATTACTCGCACCATTTTTACAGTTTATGTAGCTACATCGATTTTATCTTCAGTGCAATATTTCTTTTGTTACCTACTTGAAGACTATAAAAGTTTTAATGCTATTCCCATCGAGCGCTGCCTTTGTGTGTTTTTTGTATCCTGCTATCCATTTTTCCAGTGGTTGGTAGCTGCATTGGGAATCAGCCTGCAAGGAGTTCAGTTAAAAGTAGTTGGATCTGTATGTGCGTTATAATTATTGGAAATTAGTTGATTAATCGATTTAAAAAAAAAAAATATTTAAATCGAACATGAAAATTTTAATCAGTAACAGCCCTAATTTTTACATATGGAGGCTTGGGAGGCTTGGGAAGATCGACCACTGGCGAAAGTGTTAAAGGCTGGCTTACTGAACCCTTCTGACTAGTAGAAAGGAAGGCAGAAAGGGTGTAAAGATTAGATTATTATTTTAGGTATTCCTAGTGCAATTAAAAAAAAAAAATCCTAACAGAGAAGGAGACAATAATACAAACCTAATTGCAATTGTTCTTTAACCACTTAACGACCGCCCACCGCCGATTTACGTCGGCAGAATGGCACGGACAGGCAGAATCACGTAGATCTACGTGATCGCCTTTGTGCAGTTGGGGGGTCCATCCGGACCCCCCTTCACTGCAGTGAGCGGCCGTTAAGTGTTCGGGAGCGATCAGGCATGAGGGGGCGGCCGCTCGATTCCGCCCCCCCTCGCGATCGCTCCCGGCCAATGAAAATGCTTCCTCCGCCATGTGATGTAAACACAGGCTGGAGGAAGTGATGTCATCTCCCTCGCCGCGGTCTTTTCGTTCCCGGCGCCGAGGAGAGAAGACAGAGGTTAGTGCTCCAACAGTCCACTGACACGTAGGTACACATAGGCACACAAATCACCCCCCAGGTCACCCCAAAGCCCCCAATCACAGTGTCACTGATTGCAGTGATCATTTATTTTACTGATCACTGCATTTAGTGTCATCTGTGATTGTAAAAAGTTGCAGGGCAGTTAGGATTAGGCCCCTTTAGGTCCAGGGTAGCCCCCTAACCCCCCCCCCCCTAATAAAGGTTTAACCCCTTGATCACCCCCCAGGTAACCCTTTCACCCCCTAACTTCAGCGTCACTACGCGATTGTTTTTCCGATCGCTGTATTCGTGTCGCTGGTGTTTTAGATAGGCAGTTATTTTTTTTTTAGGTTCGCCGCAGGTTTTTATTAGTGTCAGGTACCCCCATATATTATTTTAACCCCCTGATTGCCCCTAGAGTTAACCCTTTCACCAGTGATCGCCGTATAAGCGTCACTGGTGTCACTGGTTAGCCAGTAAGTTATTTAGGTTACCCGTCAGGTTTTTATATAGTGTCAGGTACCCCCATATTTAACCTAATAAAGGTTTTAACCCCCTGATTGCCCCTAGTTAACCCTTTCACCAGTGATCACCATATAAAGGTTACAGGTGACGCTGGTTGATTAGTTTGCTTTTTATAGCATCAGGGCACCCGCCGTATATAACCCAATAAAGGTTTAACCCCCCTGATCGCCCGGCGGGTGAGATCAATTAGGTTTTAGCGCCAGAGAGGGTCTGCGTCGCCCCAGGCAGTGTTAGGTTAGTGCCAGTAACGCTAACACCCACGCGCAAAGCATACACCCCCCTTAGTGGTATAGTATCTGATCAGATCTATACTAGCATCCCCAGCGGTTTAGGGTTCCCAAAAACGCAGTGTTAGCGGGATCAGCCCAGATACCTGCTAGCGCCTGCGTTTAGCCCCTCCGCCCAGCCCAGCCCAGCCCACCCAAGTGCAGTATCGATCGATCACTGTCACTTACCAAACACAACACACATAACTGCAGCGTTCGCAGAGACAGGCCTGATCCCTGCGATCGCTAACAGTTTTTTTGTAGCGTTTGATATATTTGCTGACGACAGTCAGGTGCTTTTTTTCCTGTGAATCTTACTAGTGTACCCCTAAATTTAGAGCCCAAAATGGCAAGACGAAGGTACACGAGTAAAGAGGCCTACGAGATTCTGAGCATGACAGATAGTGAAGAGGAGGTCACGTATCTGTCAGATTCAGGCTCAGAATATCTTCCCGTAGAAGACAGTGACGTCAGCGGCCCCACGTCAGATAGCTCTGACGACGAAGTTGAGGTCCCTGCTAAGGTCAGGTGTACCCGATCCCGATCTTCTGAGGTTGTTGAGGAGCAAGAACCGCAGGTCTCTCGTATCATGGAGCAGAGTAGTACTAGCGCCGCTATTCCTTCTGGTGAACTGGCAAGCACCAGCGGCCTAGTACAGCCTGGACGTACATCCAGCACTGCAGTAACACTTGGTGACGTGGCGAGTCCCATAAGTGCAGTTCAAGCTGGCGAGGTGGCAAGCACAAGTAGTGTCCCGCTGCCACCAAGAAGACAAAGGCAGGCCCGTCGTGCCCATACTGCCCTTCCTGCAGAATTCGCCTATCCTGATTGGGTCCCCACCACTTCTGCAGAACCCGTACTTCCCCCATTCACTGCCCAACCCGGTATTCAGGTGGAAACAGCTGATTTTATTCCAATTGATTTTTATTCGCTGTTTTTCACAGAAGATCTCTATAGATCTATTGTGGACCAGAGTAATTTATATGCTGGTCAATTTATCGCCGCTAACCCCCAGTTGCCTAAAATTGCCAGAAATTGGAAACCAATTACGGTTTCCGAATTTAAGACCTTTCTGGGCCTTTCCCTCAACATGGGCACACATAAATTTCCGTCATTGCGTGCTTATTGGTCCACGCACCCAATTGACCACATGCCCGTGTTCTCTGCCTCCATGTCCAGGGCACGATACGAGCAGATTTTGCGGTTCATGCACTTCAACGACAATGAACTTTGTCGTCCACGTGGGGACCCTGAATACGACCGGCTCTATAAAATTCGGCCCCTCATAAACCACTTCAACGAACGTTTTGCAGCCTTGTTTACTCCCGATCAAGTTGTCTGCGTTGACGAGTCCCTGATTAAATTTTCTGGCCGCTTGTCTTTCAAGCAGTACCTTCCCAGCAAGCGTGCCAGATACGGGGTCAAGCTCTACAAGTTCTGTGACAGGGCAACAGGCTATGTAGTGAACTTTACGGTTTATGAGGGAAAAGACAGTCAGATTGAGTCGGTCAACTGCCCGGATTACATAGGGAGCGCTGGCAAGATAGTGTGGAACTTGGTGTCACCCTTATTCGGAAAGGGGTACCACTTGTATGTGGACAATTATTACACGAGCGTGCCACTGTTTAGTCACTTGTTTGATCATCAGATTGGAGCATGTGGCACCGTGCGACCTAATCGCCGGGGCTTTCCCCAGCGGCTTGTAGATGCCCGTCTTAGGCTGGGGGAGAGAGCCTGCTTGAAGTGTAATAACTTGCTCGCTATGAAGTGGAGGGACAATAAGAATGTTTTCCTTCTTACCTCCCTTCATGCAGACACGACAGTCCAAATTCGTACGGCGACTGGTGTTGTGGAGAAACCCCTCTGTGTCCACGAATATAACCAAAATATGGGAGGGGTGGACCTCAACGACCAGTTGATGGCGCCGTATCTAATTGACCGTAAGGCGAGACGCTGGTACAAAAAAGTGTCTCTATCATTATTCCAATTGGCTTTGCTGAACGCTCATGTGCTATACAGAGCTTCAGGCGGGACGTTATCTCTTCTAAAATTCCAGAATGAGATAGTCACAGAACTCCTGTATCCAGGCGGTTCTGCACCTCACCATCCCCAACCAAATGCAGTAAGCCGGCTGCATGAGAGGCATTATTCGTATGTCCTCCCGAGTACCCCTACCCAAAGCCACCCCCAAAAAAGATGTCGTGTCTGTAGCAAGCGCGGATTTAGGCGTGACACCCGTAGTTTTTGTCCACGCTGTCCTGACAAGCCTGGTCTTTGCCAAGGTGAATGTTTTGAACGCTACCACTCAAAAGTGAAGTTTTAGCGTAGGGTACAGCATTTCACAGACAAGGACACACTTACACAGGGTCTCCCAAGATGCCATTACATTTTGAGAGACCCGAACCATTACAGTTGTAAAGTTACAAAAAAAAGTGTAAAAAAGAAAAAAAAACGTAAAAAACAAAACACAAAAAAAAATAAAATAAAAAAACCAAAAATAGTTGTCGTTTTATTGTTCTCGCTCTCTCTATTTTCTCTCTATTGTTCTGCTCTTTTTTACTGTATTCTATTCTGCAATGTTTTCTCATGCTTGCTTTTCAGGTATGTAATTTTTTGTTTTCAGGTGCGCCATTCAACTGCAGCGCGGAATTATTTATCTTGACAGCAACAGCGTTTGCTCCCACGATACATAAAGCCGTGACTCCAGTGCTGTAGGAGGTGATTTCACCACCACAGTTAAAAAAAAGAGCATATATGCCGAAGCATGGGGGCAGCAGGGGCGGAGGAGCGATTTTGCTCCTAATGCCGCGTACATACGGTCGAAATTCCGACGGAGGCCTGCCCGTGGAAAATTCCGACCGTGTGTACGCGGCATAACTTTTTTGCGGGAGGATGCCCCCATGCTTCGGCATATATATATTTTAGGCACAGGTTGCGTTAAAACATTTTTTAATTTTTTACTAGGTTTTGTTTTGGTATTTGCTTTGCAGGTATGGCATGGTAAGGTCTTACTGTTGTACTGTAATGTTACTTTGTTTTAATGTTAACCACCATTTGCTTAGCAGGTACGCCATTCAGTTGCAGCGCGGATCTATTTATCTTGACAGCAACAGCGTTTGCTCCCACGATACATAAAGCCGTGACTCCAACGCTGTAGGAGGTGATTTCACCACCACAGTTAAAAAAAAGAGCATATATGCCGAAGCATGGGGGCAGCAGGGGCGGAGGAGCGATTTTGCTCCTAATGCCGCGTATATACGGTCGAAATTCCAACGGAGGCTTGCCCGTGGAAAAGTCCGACCGTGTGTACGCGGCATAACCTTTTATGCCGCGTACATACGGTCGAAATTCCGACGAAGGCTTGACCGTGTGTACACGGCATAACTTTTTTGCGGGAGGATGCCCCCATGCTTCGGCATATATGCCCATCATTAGAAGTGGGTGGATGAAGGGAGGTATTCTAATGGTGGGCATACCCACCAATCAATCTCTTTTTTTCGTTCAGCCAATAGGCTGTATGAAAAAAAAGATTACAATACATGTCCAACAAGGACCAGCAACGTACTGGTATGTTGCTGGACTTTGAATGTTTATACCAGAATGATGCCTGCGGGTTTAGGTATCATCTTGGTATCATTCTTTTCAGCCAGCAGCCGGCTTTCATGTAAAAGCAATTCTAGCAGATAATTAGCCTCTAGACTGCTTTTACAAGCAGTGGGAGGGAATGTCCCCCCCCCCCCGGATATAAAAAGCGCCATTGGGAAATTGGGAAAGCATTTTATCACACCGATCTTGGTGTGGTCAGATGCTTTGAGGGCAGAGGAAAGATCTAGGGTCTAACCCCCCAATTTTTTTCAAAAAAAGAGTACCTGTCACTACCTATTGCTATCATAGGGGATATTTACATTCCCTGAGATAACGATAAAAATGGTAAAAAAATAAAATATGGAAGGCACAGTTTAAAAATAAAATAAAAAAGCCAAATAAATAATAAAAAAAAAAAAGCACCGCTGTCCCCCCCTGCTCTTGCGCAAAGGCGAACGCAAGCGTCGGTCTAGCGTCATATGTAAACAGCAATTGCATCATGCATGTGAGGTATCACCGCGAAGGTCAGATCGAGGGCAGTCATTTTAGCAGTAGACCTCCTCTGTAAATCTAACGTGGTAACCTGTAAAGGCTTTTAAATGCTTTTAAAAATGAATGTAGTTTGTCGCCGCTGCGCGTTTGTGCGCAATTTTAAAGCATGTCGTGTTTAGTATCCATGTACTCGGCCTATGATCATCTTTTTTATTTCATCAAACATTTGGGCAATATAGTGTTTTTTAGTGCATTAAAAATAAAAAAAGTGTGTTTTTCCCCCAAAAAATGCGTTTGAAAAATCGCTGCGCAAATACTGTGTGGAAAAAAAAAATGCAACACCCACTATTTTAATCTGTAGGGCCTTTGCTTTAAAAAAATATATAATGTTTGGGGGTTCAACATAATTTTCTTGCAAAAAAATTTTTTTTTTCATGTAAACAAAAAGTGTCAGAAAGGGCTTTGTCTTCAAGTGGTTAGAAGAGTGGATGATGTGTGACATAAGCTTCCTAATGTTGTGCATAAAATGCCAGGACAGTTCAAAACCCCCCCCCCCAAATGACCCCATTTTGTAAAGTAGACACCTCAAGCTATTTGCTGAGAGGCATGTTGAGCCCATTGAATATTTTTTTTTTTGTCCCAAGTGATTGAATAATGACCAAAAAAAAAAAAATGTACAAAAAGTTGTCACTAAATTATATATTGCTCAAACATGCCATGGGCATATGTGGAATTACACCCCAAAATACATTCTGTTGCTTCTCCTGAGTACGGGGATACCACATGTGTGGGACTTTTTGGGAGCCTAGTCGCGTACGGGACCCCAAAAACCAATCACCGCCTTCAGGATTTCTATGGGTGTAAATTTTTGATTTCACTCCTCACTGCCTATCACAGTTTCGGAGACCATGGAATGCCCAGATGGCACAAAACCCCCCCAAATGACCCCATTTTGGAAAGTAGACACCCCAATCTATTTGCTGAGAGGTATGTTGAGTATTTTGCAGATCTCGCTTTTTGTCACAAAGTTTTGAAAATGTAAAAAAAGAAAAAAAAAAAGAAAAAAAAATGTCTTTCTTAATTTTCAAAAACAAATGAGAGCTGTAAAATACTCACCATGCCTCTCAGCAAATAGCTTGGGGTGTCTACTTTCCAAAATGGGGTCATTTGTGGGGGTTTTGGGCTATTTTGACATTTTATGGCCTTCAAAACTGTGATAGGTAGTGAGGAGTGAAATCAAAAATTTATGCCCTTAGAAACCTTGAAGGCGGTGCTTGGTTTTTGGGGTCCCGTACGCGGCTAGGCTCCCAAAAAGTCCCACACATGTGGTATCCCCGTACTCAGGAGAAGCAGCAGAATGTATTTTGGGGTGTAATTTCACATATAACCATGGCATGTGTGAGCAATATATCATTTAGTGACAACTTTTTGTACATTTTTTTTTTCTTTTTGTCATTCAATCATTTGGGACAAAAAAAAAATATTCAATGGGCTCAACATGCCTCTCAGCAAATAGCTTGGGGTGTCTACTTTCCAAAATGGGGTCATTTGGGGGGTTTTGTGCCATCTTGGCATTTTATGGCCTTCAAAACTGTGATAGGTAGTGATAGTGAGGAGCGAAATCAAAAATTTATGCCCTTAGAAACCTTGAAGGCGGTGCTTGGTTTTTGGGGTCCCGTACGCGGCTAGGCTCCCAAAAAGTCCCACACATGTGGTATCCCCGTACTCAGGAGAAGCAGCAGAATGTATTTTGGGGTGCAATTTCACATATGCCCATGGCATGTGTGAGCAATATATCATTTAGTGACAACTTTGTGCAAAAAAAAAAAAGTTTGTCATATTCCCGCAACCTGTGGCAAAATATAAAATATTCCATGGACTCAACATGCCTCTCAGCAAATAGCTTGGGGTGTCTACTTTCCAAAATGGGGTAATTTGGGGGGGTTTTGTGCTATTTTGGCATTTTATGGCCTTCGAAACTGTGATAGGTAGTGAGGAGTGAAATCAAAAATTTACGCCCTTAGAAATCCTGAAGGCGGTGCTTGGTTTTTGGGGCCCTGTACGCGGCTAGGCTCCCAAAAAGTCCCACACATGTGGTATCCCCGTACTCAGGAAAAGCAGCAGAATGTATTTTGGGGTGCAATTCCACATATAACCATGGCATGTGTGAGCAATATATCATTTAGTGACAACTTTTTGTACATTTTTCTTTTCTTTTTGTCATTATTCAATCATTTGGGACAAAAAAAAAATATTCAATGGGGTCAACATGCCTCTCAGCAAATAGCTTGGGGTGTCTACTTTCCAAAATGGGGTCATTTGGGGGGGGTTTGTACTGCCCTGCCATTTTAGCACCTCAAGAAATGAGATAGGCAGTCATAAATTTAAAGCTGTGTAAATTTCAGAAAATGTACCCTAGTTTGTAAACGCTATAACTTTTGCGCAAACCAATAAATATACGCTTATTGACATTTTTTTTACTAAAGACATGTGGCTGAATACATTTTGGCCTAAATGTATGACTAAAATTGAGTTTATTCGATTTTTCTTATAACAAAAAGTAGAAAATATCATTTTTTTTCAAAATTTTCGGTCTTTTTCTGTTTATATCGCAAAAAATAAAAATCGCAGAGGCAATCAAATACCATTAAAAGAAAGCTCTATTTGTGGGAAGAAAAGGACGCAAATTTCATTTGGGTACAACATTGCATGTCCGCACAATTTACAGTTAAAGCAGCGCAGTGCCGAATCCCAAAAACAGGCCTGGTCCTAATGGCCCGAAATGGTCCGGGGCTTAAGTGGTTAATATGCTCATGTAATTTTCTGGCTTGTGCCTAACCCCCACTAAAGGATCTATCTTCAGACCACAGTCCTATTGTCTAGGTAGCCCAAAGGCATCAAAACTTCTAGGCAAACATTTGTCCAAGAAATTTTGTGCCAGTTCTTGGTAAAGCCATCTTCTTACAAATTAATATCACCAATAAAATCTGATCTGTGAAATTTTTTTTTTTGCCCATGTTCTGTACAATCTCCCTTCATGCGTCATGCTTCCTTCATTAATTTATGAGTAGGCTACAAATATATTTTGTGTGAGTATATAAAAAAAAAAAAAAGAAGATCTCATTTGTCAGGACCAAAAAAATTACCATCAACCAGCACCATGAACAGTTCCACAAGCAGAAAAATAGGCAGGTCCATCAAGCAACACAATAGACAGTACCCCCAGCAAAACTCCATCAAGCAGCAAAATAAATAGACATTTCCCTCTACAGAAGAACAGTTTCATAAAGCAGCACCAATGTAATGTTCAGTCCATGTAAAGTAGCAGTATTAGAGTTCTGTACAGTGTTAACCATCAACTGCAGAAAGTTTACATTTTAGTGATACCATTTATTGGCTAACATGGGTATTAAGGATGCAAACTTCATGAACAACCACAATTGGGATCTACCCTGCTATTATACAGAAAAGCAGGAATGTTCATCAAGCAGCACCATGGACAGAGTTCACCGGAGAAGAACAGGCAAGTGCCATCATAAAGTACCATGGACAGCTCCTCAGTAGAAGAAGAAATAGGTCCACCAAGCACCATGGACAGTACCTCCAGCAGAACAGGAAGGTCTATAAGGCAGCACCATGCCATGGACAGTTCCCACTGCAGAAGAACAGACAGTTCTTTTTAGGAGCATTTAGGAGCACCATGGACAGTGAATAAATGTCCATCAAGCAGCACCATGGATAGTTCTTTTCCATTTTGGCATGTGCGGTTTGCAAAATAAAATAATCTCCTGCAAGTCTTTTGACCTGTTGCTTCTGTGAAATTTGGATGTTTACTTGCCAATCTACAAAAGGCAGCCCCAGCCAAGAGTGAATTCTCCCCCATCCTATCCTCAGCCTAAATTAGAAATCTGCACATCTGTTGAGATTGATCTTGAACTTGTAAGCTTCAGAACAAAATAAAGGAATTTGATTGTTCATTTGTAAACAGTAATACCCAAGATACAGACCAGCTGGGCACCCAGTAGGCTGTGAACTATGGTGTTGGGTATCTTTTTCTAGGTTAGCAGAAAGCCATAAAGTTTTGGCCCAGGATTTGAAATCAAAATTTATTTTCTTAGAAACTCCAGTCTCCCGTGGTTCCTTATGACAACTGTTCTTCAAGCACACATTGTCAGATTGGGCCTTATTGATCAACCTAAAAGAAGGAAGAACTCTCTGTATTATCCCACGGCTACAAATTAATTACATTCAAACCCAGTCTAGGAAATGCAAACCAATTAATGTTGTTGGTTGCTATAAGAAAATGCTGACTGCTTTGCTTTGAGAGACAATGGTACATAAGGCCTGTTGTTACAAAGCTGTGACAGAATTGTTCATATCATAATAATCTCTCTGTCCATGGGTACTTAATATACATGGGAGTGTAAACATCTTACTGTCATGTTTACCCCCTCTAAAGTGCCCACTTAGCTTTTCACCAGAAGTGTTTACCAAGGGGAATATAATGAATATTTCAAGCTCCTAACTTGAGAGACGAGAGATGGAGGCCAAGAAATGCGTATTTTAATTTTATTAATTATTTTCTTTGTGTCATGTTAGTTCCCCCCCACACTCCTTTCTTCTTTGGAACAAAGAGAATTTTCTTGTGGAACACAAAGCGCTCCCATATTGTTTCCTTTGATTAGCAGAGAATTAATTTTGTGCGTTTGTGTGTCAAGGATGCTCTGTTCGCTTTGTCACAAGACTAAAAAAGAAGGAATGGAGCTTCGTCATGTGCCCATTCTGTCAAACTCATCACAAAAGGCGATTTAAAGGAGCAGACATGTCACAGAGGGTGCAGCACAGTGAATAGGATGAATTTTATGGCTTAAAACAAAAGAAATGTATTGTGTCTACATTTATAATTAAATATATTATTTCATTATTTTCCATCTTAGCAGTAAAATGTATTCTGCTCGCTAACACATTTATGTGTTCAGAGTGATTATTCCTAAAAAGTGACTGCCAAGTTTCAAATATTTCAGCGAGGACCTGTCACTAGAGATTGAAGTCTTGGCAACCTGCAAAAGGGAGTAGTTATGGGAGAGAGAAGAGGCAGTAACTTTGGCTAGGAGGTTTTACAAAGAGGATCTTAAAAGATATAAGAGGCCATTGAGTTTACTCAATCTATCAACATTGAATTATAAATCAAAATATTCATATTAGTTGGAGTGACCCTCTAAATCTCTGACTCTATAGCAGAAATGTGCATGATGGCCAAATCTCTAGCTGCAAATCATTTAAAATAACTGTGAATTTAACACTGCGTTAATGGGAACAGGCTTAGTAGAAAACATTACTTTATCTGGTTAGTGAACCTCTAAATGTCCACACTCTTACCAATAGGTTCACATGAAAGCTCAACTCCAGGCAAAACTTTTTTATTTGGTTTGGTAGGGAAGTGTTGGAGCCTCTATTAAATTTTATTGCTGCATGTGGCCCTGTTGGGGAGAATCTACCTCACTTCCTATCAGGACAGGAAGTAATGTGAAATCTTTCCAAAGGGGACATAGACAAAAAAAAACACATTTTAATTAGGGCGGGGAAGGTTAACATTCACAACAGTGTATTTATTGCTGTACATGCCTTCAGGTGCTGATCATGGCAGCTCTCTCTATCCTTGTACAGTCAGCACAGTGATATAATGACACCTTTAGCAAGGGGCAGCACCAAACCCTAAAATTACCAAACTGATTTTTTTTTTCTTATTTTAACCACTTAAGCCCCGGACCATTTGGTAGCTAAAGGACCAGAGGTGAATTCAGAATTTTGCACTGCGCTGCTTTAACTGTAAATTGTGCGGACATGCAATGTTGTACCCAAACGAAATTTGCGTCCTTTTCTTCCCACAAATAGAGCTTTCTTTTAATGGTATTTGATTGCCTCTGCGATTTTTATTTTTTGCGATATAAACAGAAAAAGACCGAAAATTTTGAAAAAAAATGATATTTTCTACTTTTTGTTATAAGAAAAATCGAATAAACTCAATTTTAGTCATACATTTAGGCCAAAATGTATTCAGCCACATGTCTTTAGTAAAAGTCAATAAGCGTATATTTATCGGTTTGCGCAAAAGTTATAGCGTTTACAAACTAGGGTACATTTTCTGGAATTTACACAGCTTTTAATTTATGACTGCCTATCTCATTTCTTGAGGTGCTAAAATGACAGGGCAGTACAAAACCCCCCCAAATGACCCCATTTTAGAAAGTAGACACCCCAAGGAAATTGCTGAGAGGCATGTTGAGCCCATTGAATATTTTTTTTTTTGTCCCAAGTGATTGAATAATGACAAAAAAAAAAAAAAATTACAAAAAGTTGTCACTAAATGATATATTGCTCACACATGCCATGGTTATATGTGGAATTGCACCCCAAAATACATTCTGCTGCTTCTCCTGAGTACGGGGATACCACATGTGTGGGACTTTTTAGGAGCCTAGCCACGTACGGGACCCCGGAAACCAAGCACCGCCTTTAGGATTTCTAAGGGCGCAAAACCCCCCCAAATGACCCCATTTTGGAAAGTAGACACCCCAAGCTGTTTGCTGAGAGGCATGGTGAGTATTTTACAGCTCTCATTTGTTTTTGAAAATGAAGAAAGAACATTTTTTTTTCTTTTTTTTTTCAATTTTCAAAACTTTGTGACAAAAAGTGAGATCTGCAAAATACTCACAATACCTCTCAGCAAATAGCTTGGGGTGTCTACTTTCCAAAATGGGGTCATTTAGGGGGGTTTGTGCCATCTGGGCATTCCATGGCCTCCGAAACTGTGATAGGCAGTGAGAAGTGAAATCAAAAATTGACACCCTTAGAAAGCCTGAAGGCGGTGCTTGGTTTTTGGGGTCCCGTACGCGGCTTGGCTCCCAAAAAGTCTCACACATGTGGTATCCCCGTACTCAGGAGAAGCAACAGAATGTATTTTGGGGTGTAATTCCACATATGCCCATGGCATGTTTGAGCAATATATCATTTAGTGACAACTTTGTGCAAAAAAAAAAAAAATTGTATTTTTTCTGCAACTTGTGTCAACATATAAAATATTCCATGGACTCGACATGCCTCTCAGTATATAGCTTGGGGTGTCTACTTTCCAAAATGGGGTAATTTGGGGGGGTTTTGAACTGTTCTGGCATTTTATACACAACATTAGGAAGCTTACATCCACTCTTCTAACCACTTGAAGACAAAGCCCTTTTTGACACTTTTTGTTTACATGAAAACATATTTTTTTTTGCAAGAAAATTATGTTGAACCCCCAAACATTATATATATTTTTAAAGCAAAGGCCCTACAGAATAAAATGGTGGGTGTTGCATTTTTTTTTCTACACAGTATTTGCGCAGCGATTTTTCAAACGCATTTTTTTGGGAAAAAATACACTTTTTTTTATTTTAATGCACTAAAACACACTATATTGCCCAAATGTTTGATGAAATAAAAAAGATGATCTTAGGCCGAGTACATAGATACCAAACACGACATGCTTTAAAATTTCGCACAAACGCGCATTGGCGACAAACTACATACATTTTTAAAAGCATTTACAGGTTACCCCGTTAGATTTACAGAGGAGGTCTACTGCTAAAATTACTGCCCTCGATCTGACCTTCGCGGTGATACCTCACATGCATGGTGCAATTGCTGTTTACATATGACGCCAGACCGACGCTTGCGTTCGCCATTGGGCAAGAGCAGGGCAGGACAGGGGTGCTTTTTTTTTTTTATTTTTTTTTTTATTATTAATTTTGCTTTTTTATTTTATTTTTAAACTGTTGCTTCCATATTTATTTATTTTTATCACTTTTATTGTTATCTCAGGGAATGTAAATATCCCCTATGATAGCAATAGGTAATGACAGGTACTCTTTTTTGAAAAAACTGGGGTCTATTGGACCCTAGATCTTTCCTCTGCCCTCAAAGCATCTGACCACACCAAGATCGGTGTGATAAAATGCTTTCCCAATTTCCCAATGGCGCTTTTTATATCCGGGGGGGGACATTCCCTCCCACTGCTTGTAAAAGCAGTCCAGAGGCTAATTAGCCACTAGGATTGCTTTTACATGAAAGCCGGCCGCTGGCTGAAAAGAATGATACCTAAACCCGCAGGCATCATTCTGGTATAAACATTCAAAGTCCAGCAACATACCAGTACGTTGCTGGTCCTTGTTGGACATGTATTGTAATCTTTTTTTTCATGCAACCTGTTGGCTGAACGAAAAAAAAAGATTGATCGGTGGGTATGCCTACCATTAGAATACCGCCCTTCATCCACCCACTTCTAATGATGGGCATACATGCACCATTTATATATGCCGAAGCATGGGGGCATCTTCTCGCAAAAGTTATGCCGCGTACACATAGTCAGACTTTTCCACAGGCAAGCCTCCGTCGGAATTTCGACCGTATGTACGCGGCATTAGGAGCAAAATCGCTCCTCCGCTCCTGCTGCCCCAATGCTTCGGCATATATGCTTTTTTTTTTTTAACTGTGGTGGTGAAATCACCTCCTACAGCACTGGAGTCGCAGGGATCAGGCCTGTCTCTGCGAACGCTGCAGTTATGTGTGTTGTGTTTTGCAAGTGACAGTGATCGATCGATACTGCACTTGGGTGGCCTGGGCTGGACGGAGGGGCAAAACGCAGGTGCTAGCAGGTATCTGGGCTGATCCCACTAACACAGCTTTTTTGGGAACCCTAAACTGCTGGGGACGCTAGTATAGATCTGATCAGATCAGATATTGAGCTGATCAGATACTATACCACTAAGGGGGGTGTATGCTTCACGTGTGGGTGTTAGCGCTACTGGCACTAACCTGACGCTGCCTGGGGTGTGACGCAGACCCTCTCTGACGCTAAAACCTAACTGATATCACCCGCCGGGCGATCAGGGGGTTAAACCTTTATTGGGTTATATACGGCGGGTGCCCTGACACTATAAAAAGCAAACTAACTAACCAGCGTCACCCGTAACACTTATATGATGATCACTGGTGAAAGGGTTAACTAGGGGCAATTAGGGGGTTAAAACCTTTATTGGGTAATATATGGGGGTACCAGACGCTATATAAAAACCTGACGGCGAACCTAAAAAAAATTACTGGCTACCTATCGGCATCACCGACACTAAGACAACGATCATAAAAACGATTGCTTAGCGACAGTGGTGATAGGGGGTGAAAGGGTTACCTGGGGAGCGATCAGGGGGTTAAACCTTTATTAGATAATATATGGGGGTACCTGACGCTATAAAAACCTGCGGCGAACCTAAAAAAAATTACTGGCTACCGATCAGCATCACCGACGCTAAGACATCGATCAGAAAAATGATCGCATAGTGACGGCGGTGCTAGGGGGTGAAAGGGTTACCTGGGGGGTGATCAAGGGGGTTACACCTTTATTAGGTAATATATGGGGGTACCCGACGCTATAAAAACCTGCGGCGAACCTAAAAAAAATTACTGGCTACCGATCAGCATCGCCGACGCTAAGACATCGATCAGAAAAATTATCGCTTAGCGACAGTGGTGATAGGGGGTGAAAGGGTTACCTGGGGGGGCGATCAAGGGGGTTAAACCTTTATTAGGTAATATATGGGGGTACCCGACGCTATAAAAACCTGCGGCGAACCTAAAAAAAAATTACTGGCTACCGATCAGCATCACCGACGCTAAGACATCGATCAGAAAAATGATCGCATAGCGACGGCGGTGCTAGGGGGTGAAAGGGTTACCTGGGGGGTGATCAAGGGGGTTAAACCTTTATTAGGTAATATATGGGGGTACCCAACGCTATAAAAACCTGCGGCGAACCTAAAAAAAATTACTGGCTACCGATCAGCATCGCCGACGCTAAGACATCGATCAGAAAAATTATAACTTAGTGACAGTGGTGATAGGGGGTGAAAGGGTTACCTGGGGGGCGATCAAGGGGGTTAAACCTTCATTAGGTAATATATGGGGGTACCCGACGCTATAAAAACCTGCGGCGAACCTAAAAAAAATTACTGGCTACCGATCAGCATCACCGACGCTAAGACATCGATCAGAAAAATGATTGCTTAGTGACGGCGGTGCTAGGGTGTGAAAGGGTTATCTGGGGGGTGATCAGGGGGTTAAACCTTTATTAGGGGGGGTTAGGGGGCTACACTGGACCTAAAACTAAATGTAGTGACACTTTTACAGTCACAAATGTCACTGATTGCAGTGATCACTAAATAAATGGTCACTGCAATCAGTGACACTGTGACTGGGGGCTGGGGGGTGATCTGGGGGTGTCTGGGGGGGGGGCGATTTATGTGCCTATGTGTCCTGGTGTCAGTGTGCTGTTTTGTGTACTAACCTGCATCTTCTCCTGTACGGCGCTCGGTATATGTGAGCGCCCCAGGAGAGATGACATCACTTCCTCCTTCCTGGCAGGCAGGGGAAGCTCTCTTATTCGCCGGGAGCGATCGAGAGGGGGTGGCCGGAATCGAATGGCCGTCCCCTCATGCCGGATCGCTCCCGAAGGTAAAACGACCACCCACTGTAAAGAAGGGGGGTCCGATCGGACCCCCCAACTATACAAAGGCAATCACGTATATGTACATGATTCTGCCTGTCGGTGCCATTCTGCTGACGTATATTTACAGTGGGCGGTTTTTAAGTGGTTAATACATCTTCTGATCTCCTCTGTATATTTGTGGTTAAAGATACTCTGTCACTTTGCTCATTCAGGGCTCTGTTACCAAATAATCCCTTGATCCACGACTCCCAATTGCTAAGAATCAGCCGTGTACCCTTCATATTAGATGGTGTCAGAAATTAAACAGGGTTGATGTTCCCACCTGGCGATTAGCTACTTAGGTCCATCGGCATAGCGTGTGGGTTGGGGGCTGACAGGACACTCTCCCCGGGCGCAACATTTAGAGAGGCGCAGAAATAAGTCCTGCTCCTCTTACACTGAGTTTCTAATTGCATGTAGTTTGGATGTAATTTACATCCAAATTACAGCCAATCCAAGACTCCTGCTTAGTGGGTAAGGGGTCTAATACTGTGCTACTTACTTGCCTTGCCCTGGGCGAAGACAAACAATGCTATGTCACTACTCAGGTCTGAGTGCTGCATGATGGCAAGAAGTAACATGCTCCTCCATATCTGAAAAAACTGGGTATTTGTGATGGCTCCTACTGAACAATGCAGTATGAAGAAAAAAAGAGGTGATACAGTGAAGGTGAGTATATGTGGAATAGATACTTTACCCTGAATAGGCTAGGCTCGTTATTATTACCTATGAGAGCGGGATTGTGTGCAGAGGTTGTTAAAAGTAGTAGGAATCCAAGCTATATAGTTAAACATATGAAACTATCTCTCCTTTTCTTGTTGACTGGTCTGAATAGCCAGAAAGTATCTGAGAATATAAAGCACATGGCATGCATCCTTTGATAGCACATCCAAGCATTAGTTTTAACTAAAATAATTGCATGATGGTGGTGTTTCTACAAGATGATATTCTCATTCTGGTGTGCTTGGGCCATCCTGGAACAAGAATACAACCAGTCAAATCAGAACTCTTGATCTGCATACTGGTTCAGCGCAGATGTCAGAGGATAAGCATGACAGGCAGGAAAGTAGTATTTTTAGAAGTAGAGGTCAGTCAGTGAATGAGGCTCAGAACATAGTTACATAGTAGGTAAGGATGAATAAAGACAATAGTCCATCTAGTTCAACCTGTGTAGGTGTACATGGGTCAGTGTCGATAATTATTTCCTATATCATTCTTTAAGATGCATGTCCAAGAGTCTTTTAAAAATATCAATACTCCCTGCTGACACCACCAATTGTGGAAGAGAATTCCACATCCTTATTACCCTGACAGTAAAAAAAAACCTGCGCAGCTTAAGGTTAAACCACTTCTCCTCAAATCTCATTGTGTGGCCCCGTGTCCTCTTACACTCCCTGAGACTGAATAGTTTTTTCCTATTCTGGGATCACCATTGAGGTATTTGTAAATCGCTATCATGTCCCCTCCCAACCGTCTTGTCCAGCGAGAATAAATGTAATGCTTGTAGTCGTTCCTCATAATTAAGGTCCTCCAATCCCCTTATTAATTTTGTTGCCCTTCTTTGGACTCTCTCCAGCTCCAACACATCCCTTCTGAGGACTGGTGACAAGAACTAGACGCAATACTCCAGATGTGACCTAACAAGAGTTTTATAAAAGGGACAGGATTATAGTTTTTTTCTGGAGTATATCCCTTTTTTTATGCATTGCTAATATTACACAGTACACATTATTTATCACTACCCTTTGGACGTGCCCCTGTAACCAGTTTTCTATCCAAGAACAAACCTTGTGGTCCATGCCTGCAGACCTCAGCTTGTAGATTACCGTAAGTGTTTATGGTGAACTGTATTGAATGCTTTTGCAAAATCCAGATACACCACATCCACAGGCCTCCCTCTGGCCGGGTTCACACCTATGCGAATTGTTCGCGGCTTACACCGCATCCAATTCGCATGACATTAAAAAATATATTCTTTTCAATGAGGCTGGTTCACATATGTGCGATGCATTCGCAATGCTCATTACCAAAAAACCGCGTGCGTCTTCTAGACATTGCGGTGCGGCTCAGGTGTGAATTCAGGTCCATTATCTTCTATGACCACGCATCTGATTCGCAGATGTCTTCCGTTCTGAACAGGACTTTTTTCAATGCTCACTACACTCCCCCCCCCCCCCTTCTCCCAGGTCAGCAAGTTCACAAAACGCTGAACAGCTCTCTGATCTCCTTGCAGAGATAACAGAGCTGGAATTCTCACCGCACAAGTGTGAACCCAGCCTCTATCTAGATGGCAGCTCACTTCCTTGTAGAATGTTAACAGATTGGTCTGGCAAGTACGACCTTTTGTAAACCCATGCTGATTACTACTAATGATATCGTTTTCTTCAGCAAATTCATGGATATAGTCCCTTATCATCCCCTCCAATAATTTACCTACTATTGTATGTTAGGCTGACTGGCCAGTAGTTTCTAGGAATATGTCTTTGCCCTTTTTTGAATATTTGTACCACATTTGCTTTCCTCCAATCAGCTGGTACAATTTCTGTCAGTATGCTGTTCGCAAAGTTTAGGCATAATGGTCTGGCTATAACCTGACTGAGTTCTTTGAGGACTCTCAGGTGTAAGCCATCTGGTGCCGATTATTTATTTGTGTTAAGCTTATCTAGCCTTTCATTGACTCCGTCCTCAAGGGTGCATCCTGTGATGTGTTATTAACAATCTTGTCATGGTCAGTATACCCCTCCTTTTCCTGTGTAAATTTAGTACAATTTCCTTCTCTGTGTCTTCTGTAACCATCCTTCCATTATCGTCTTTTATGTGGGCAATGTGCTCTAATCTCGCTTTTTTACGGTTAATCTATCTAAAAAAAAAAATATTTTTACTTACCTCTGCTATGTGTCTCTCAGTCTTTTTTAGCTGCCCCGATTTTGTTCTTACACTTCTTATTGCATTCCCTGTAGTGTTAGAATGCTGACATTGCCCCCTCTGCTTTATATTTTTTAAAGGCCACTTTTTTCTCTCTAGCAAGAATTTTTACTTATAATTTAGCTACCCAGGTTTAACCTTCGCTCTTCTATATTTATTGCCCATTGGAATGCACTGCGTGATACCTTTGTTTAAATATGTTCCTAAAACATTCCCATTTTTCTTCTGTGTTCAATTGATGTCTTGTAGTATTAAGCACAGTGCATAAAAGCCTGCTCGTTTGAAATTTAGAATTCTTATGCTACCCTCATGCCTCCTTTTCCTGTGATTTACGCTAAATGTGATCATCCTGTGATCACTAGATCCCAAGTTGTCCTGTATTGCCACATCTGAGATAAGACCTGGATCATTCATAATTAAATCTAGCCATGAATTCTTTCTAGTCGGGGAATCCACCAATTGAGACATGAAGTTGTCCTGTAAGACATTCATAAAAATGATGGGCCTTTAATGAGTGAGCTGTCCCCTCTGCCCAGTCAGTATTGGGATAATTGAAGCCGCCTATTATGAAATTTCCTTGCCTCCCTGCCATTTCTAACTGTGATAGGAGGTCCAGCTCCTCCTCCTCCTCCTCCTTCAGGTTGGGGGGCCTGTAACATACCCCCACTGTTAATTTCCCACTTACTTCTTCTCTGTGGAGTTCCACCCACATGTATTCCACCTCCCCTTCGTCCCATTCACAATGTCACTCCTCTCTACCACCCTTACATAATTCTTGATATATAGACACCCCCCCCCCCCCAAGGAATACCCCTGAATATTTGCCAGCCAGTCGTGAAAGCTGTCAAACCAAGTTTCTGTTATTCCCACAAAGTCTACATCCTCCACGTGTAATACCAGCTCCAGTTCCTCCATTTTGTTAGCTAGACTCCTGGTATTTGTGTATACGCCCCTCAGTTTTGTATGAGTGCATATTACATTTTTCTCCTTATGTTTTTTCAGGCTTTGTTTCTTTGAAAGGTCACTCAACAGCAAATGGATTCCATAGTTATTTGATAATTCTATATTATGGGGAATGCAACAAGAGAGTGTAAACACATCATGGTTACATCATTATTAGGGCTGGGAATTCTATCACTTGTCCCAAGTGATACGAAAGCCAACATGTGATTTGGCTACCAGACAGAATTTAAATATCAGCTTTAGGTTAAGCTGAACTTTAGCAAGGCAGTCGAGTAACTAAAGTAACACCTAAAACCTGAAAAATAAACCCTCAAATTTTCCTTTCCAAGCCACACATCACTATGAAATATGGATTGTCAGTTAATACCACCTGAATCCCAGCATGAGGACATTTAAAAAAGATGACACTGCAGATATTGTTCCTACAGATCAATAGATGTGATATAAGGGAACGTGTAACAGTATATTACAGTCCAGCTAAATACGACTCAGCTACCGCAATAATAAATGCTTTATTGGGATAAAATGATCACTTATGATAAAAAAAATTGGATGTAAAAAAGGGCACATGTAATTACATTTCTCAGTGCTCTCTGTGCGATAACAGTGTTGTGTAACGCTAATGTGATTGTAAGTGAGAGCTGCAGATATGAATGGCATAATTTACTGAACATGCAAATAGGAAGAAAAAAAAAAAAAAAAGTCATGGCAGATCTTTAGAGGAATTAAGCTTTAATGAGCTAGCCTTTAACCTGCCGCATCACAGCGAATTAATGAAAAGCTATAGCGCATTTTCAGTGTGTATATTTGCGTTGTTATCATAACCTTTACTTGAAACATGCTTGCTGTACAATGCTTTAATTGGTATATTTATATACTCATTAGATCATATTGGTCATCTGTGTATCGCATATATCAGGTAATTTTATTATATTTTACTTAAAACTAAAACAATAGATCCATTCACTTGTTAGGCCCCATGCACACGAGACGCTGTTATTTGTTGTTAAACGCGCGTTCAGAGGCAGTTGGACACTTTTTTCAACTGCTCCTGAACCCATTCAATGTTATCCTATGTGTCCATGCACACAGTCTCGTTTATTGCCGTTTTTAGGCAGTTGCGTTTAACCTCGTTTTTCCAGAAGCAAAAAAATGGGTTCAGACGCAAAAGTTTTCCACGTTTCAGACGCAAAACGCGGCTAAACGCCGCTAAACGCGGCAAAACGCGGTACCGGCGTTTTGCCGCGATTTCGTTTATTAGCGTTTTTAAAGGTGACCTATTTTTTTACATTAGAAATCTCAAAAATGATGGCAAATGATGAAAAACCATCAAAAAAATATGAAAAAAAAACTGTAATTGCTTGCATTGCACTGTAGACAATCCACAACTTGTGGCAGGTGACGTGGCAAGTGGACAATCCACAACTTGTGGCAGGTGATGTTGCCAGGTGACGTGGCAGGTGGAAATCCACAAATTGTGGCAGGTGACGTGGCCAGGTGACGTGGCAAGTGGACAATCCACAACTTGTGGCAGGTAACGTGGCCAGGTGACGTGGCCAGGTGACATGGCAGGTGACGTGGCAGGTGGACAATCCACAAATTGTGGCAGGTGACGTGGCAGGTGACGTGGCAAGTGGACAATCCAAAACTTGTGGCAGGTGACGTGGCCAGGTGACGTGGCAGATGGACAATCCACAAATTGTGGCAGGTGACATGGCAGGTGACGTGGCAAGTGGACAATCCAAAACTTGTGGCAGGTGACGTGGCCAGGTGACGTGGCAGGTGGACAATCCACAAATTGTGGCAGGTGACGTGGCCAGGTGATGTGGCAAGTGGACAATCCACAACTTGTGGCCAGGTGACGTGGCAGGTGACGTGGCAAGTGGACAATTCACAACTTGTGGCAGGTGACGTGGCAGGTGACGTGGCCAGGTGACGTGGCAAGTGGACAATGCACAACTTGTGGCAGGTGACGTGGCCAGGTGACGTGGCAGGTGACGTGGCAAGTGAACATTCCACAACTTGTGGCAGGTGACGTGGCAGGTGACATGGCCAGGTGACGTGGCCAGGTGATGTGGCAAGTGGACAATCCACAACTTGTGGCCAGGTGACGTGGCAGGTGACGTGGCAAGTGGACAATTCACAACTTGTGGCAGGTGACGTGGCCAGGTGACGTGGCAGGTGACGTGGCAAGTGGACAATTCACAACTTGTGGCAGGTGACGTGGCCAGGTGACGTGGCAGGTGACGTGGCAAGTGGACAATTCACAACTTGTGGCAGGTGACGTGGCCAGGTGACGTATCAGGTGACGTGGCAAGTGGACAATCCACAGCTTGTGGCAGATGATGTGGCAAGTGATACGCTAAATACAAGTACACTGCTGCTCTCTCAGCTGCTGGTCTCCCAAAATGGCTGAAATGGTTAAATAATAATGTTTTTTGAGCTTAGGGAGGGTCTTATGATGTTTATTAACTAAACGCCTATAGACGCAAACGCGGTAAAACGCCGCTAAAATCGCGGCAAAACAGGCGTTTTTAAACGCCGGTTTTAGCCTTTAAAAACGTGTGTTCAGCAGAGTTTGCACCGGCGTCTCGTGTGCATGGGGCCTTACACTGCTAAAACTGCATCAGTAATAAAACCTTAATCATTTTTCCCTGTAGCTTTGTGCTCAGTTTTTGCTTACACATCCTCCACTGCTATAGGGATGTAACCTGGGTGCGTGCCTTGCTCTGACGCCCAACACATTCCATCACAGCAGGACTTTGTCAGCGGGATCCCATAGAAAGTCCTGCTGTGACAAGATGCATGTATTGTAGAGGAAATGGAGGGGGGGGGGGGTGGTGTGATACAAAATGGATGTGAGAGCACTACAAAAATTTTAAAATTAGAAAGTTCATATTAGTCTAGTGAGTTCTCTATGTGGACACAAGGCATCGCATGTCACGATAATTTAAACTGATAGTTGATCGTGGTGGAAGAAGGATTTTCACCTAAAAATATACAGTTTGTTTTCTTTTGAAAAAAGTAGGTTGTATTGGCCTCGTTCACAATTTGAAATCCTGCGTTCGGGGACCTGCATGCACCCGCAACCATACAGTTGTCAAGTTGGGAGCAACAACTGTGATCGTGCAGCCGCGGTGTCCCAATTAACATGAATGGGTCTGCCTTGCAAAAAACACCTGTGCATTCCTGTTCAAACAAACACAGCCCTCCCATAGGTGTATGCTTAACCACTTAAGGACCGCCTCACACCGATATACGTCAGCAGAATGGCACGGCTGGGCAAAAGCAGGTACAGGTACGTTGCCATTTAAGAGCCCAGCCGTGGGTCGCACTCCCGACCCGGTCCTGAGCTCCGTGACCTCGGCCGCGGGACCCACGGACCCGATCGCCGCTGGTGTCCCGCGATCGGGTCACAGAGCTGAAGAACGGGGAGAGGTAAGTGTAAACAAACCTCTCCCTGTGCTTCCTAGTGAGCCTGTCACTGATCGTCTGTTGCCTGTCATAGGGAACGATGATCAGTGATGTCACACGCCAAGCCACCCCTACAGAAAGAAAACACACATTAGGTCACACTTAACCCCTTTAGCATCCCCTACAGGTTAACCCCTTCACTATCAGTGTAATTTTCACAGTAATCAGTGCATTTTTATAGCACTGATCGCTGTAAAAATTACAATGGTCCCAAAATAGTGTCAAAAGTGTCCGATGTGTCCGCCATAATGTCGCAGTCATGATAAAAAAATAAAATAAAAAAAATGCTGATCGCCGCCATTAGTAGTAAAAAAAAAATATTAATAAAAATGCCTTAAAACTATCCCCTATTTTGTAGACGCTATAAATTTTGCGCAAACCAATCAATAAGCGCTTATTGCGATTTTTTTTACCAAAAATATGTAGAAGAATACGTATCGGCCTAAACTGAGGGAAAAAAAAACGTTTTTTTATATATTTTTTGGGGATATTTATTATAGGCAAAAGTAAAAAATATTGCATTTTTTTCAAAAATGTCGCTCAATTTTTGTTTATAGCGCAAAAAATAAAAACCGCAGAGGTGATCAAATACCACCAAAAGAAAGCTCTATTTGTGGGAAAAAAAAGACGCCAATTTTGTTTGGGAGCCACGTCACACGCGCAATTGTCAGTTAAAGCGATGCAGTGCTGAATCGCAAAAAGGGGCCTGGTCCTTTAGCTGCAAAATGGTCCGGGGCTGAAGTGGTTAAGGACACCTGTGTGAATGAGGCCTCATTGCTAAATTCTGTAGAATAAACTGATCTACAGTATAACAATTCAAAGGATATTTTTTTATTGTATGTTATAATGTTATAATAGGAAGTGGATTTCTCTTTAGATTAATTGCTGGTCATTATATTATGCTCATCCAAAGTCAGACCTTGTGTTCCTGGTCTCCTGAGGACATCAGTTTTGGTTTAACTCGTAGGAAGGGCATGTGGTCTGATGTCATACACAGACACACCAACTTATGTGTCATTTTGTACATGCCTGTACACATTTACCTTTGTAAGTATATACAGTTTATATAATAAATCTGTGATTGTGTTTAGCAATATTATGCTATGTGTAGTTTATTTTCCCTTGGATTTGGTTATGTGCCATATTGTATGTAGCAGAGAGCCTTTTTATGGGATTCCACTGCCTATTTATATTTACCCTGTGGTTTGGGGCAAGCACATCTGACCTCATTTAATTAAGGGGTCGCAACTTTTGGTAAGAGGCACAAGATTTGTGGTGGTGAAAAGAAGTGTTGCCTAGCTGCATATTACATGGCGTTTGTGGAAGAGGCTGTGCACTTTGCTCACCTTTATATTGGACAATTTTCACACTAATGTAGCGGGTGGTTACATTTAGGGGGAAGCATCTGAGTGGTAACTAGGCTCAGATGCACTAATTGTTTGGTTTCATGGACCATTTCTGTCCCTGGGAGATGGTACTGGTGTGTAGTTCCCTGGGGCCTATAGGTGGCGCTGTTGCCATGGGTCCGGGTTGAACCGTAGTACAATGTTGTGCCTTTTTTTGTCCTCTCTTGGCAGCAGTACGGCAGGGTGGGGAACCTGCTGTGCCTTGTCGGGAGAGGATATAAAAGGGGGCGGCCATTTTCCAGCGGGGTCGTCTGTTCCGCGCTCAGGCACCTTAGGCCTGGGTGTGTGTGTGTGTGTGTCACCTCCGGGTGCCCTAGGCCCGGAGACCTGGTCGGGTTGTCTCTGGGTGCCCTAGGCCCGGAGACGGAGCTGCTGTTCCATCTCAGACACCTTCAGTCTGGGGTGAGGTACTTTGGAGAAAGGCCCAGAGCCCAGCGGCCTTCGGCTGGGATCCACCAGGAACCGAGACTCCCAGGGATCTGCCTTGCGAGGGGACCCATATCCAGGACGAGGAGGCCAGGGAGGTGACCCTTTCTGAAGACCCAGCGCAGAGTCGTGGTGGCAGGTGGGGCCTCTGGTAACTCTCCGGAGGGATGTTCTTGTCCTATAAAGGGCCAGTTTACTAACGGAAGGAAGTGCGTGTTTTTTTTAAGTCACAGTGGCAGTGACACTACTCACCCAGGGTCAGTGGCAGTGGCTTTCATCTTTTTTTTCACCCGGTCAGTGGCAGTGACCGGCTTCATGGTCTGTGGCGGAGACCGTGCGCCAAGCCTGTTCGTGCTGATCAGAACTGGGAGAAAACCCAAATTCAAGCTTGTGCCTGGACCTCCTCCCACCTTATCTGACCTGTGTCTTGTCCCAACCTGTCTGCTCTCAAAGAGACTGTTTATTGTGCTAAAAGGAATAAATAAGAGTTGGACCTTTCAGTTGGTGTGGACAGTTGCTTACTGGGGAGAACTAAGGCTTGTTTCTGACTACCGCAGAAACGAGGTCAGCACTGGAGGTTTTTGAACACTGGCTGCAAGAAGGCCCGAGAAACTAACACCGCTCAACCTCCCCATTCAGGAGGGGTACGGGCTTGTGGTGCGGTGTGCCTCATTCTTTCCTGCGGAGGAGCCAAGCAGAAGAAAAGCAGGTAAAGTCTGGGGTTGGTGCGCTACACTAATTTGTACCGATTTTTTGCCATTTCGTATTGGACTTTTTATTTATTCGTTCCACGCTTGTTTTCTATTGATTATTTGCAGCTATTGTGGTGTTAGCACTACATGTTTTTTTATACATCTTGTACATAATACCTTTTATAAGGGTGCAGTTTTAGAACCCATTCGCACCAGGTTCAACAGTCCCACCACAAGTCAAGGTATAATGTCTCATCTTGTACCAGACTAGTTAGCCTGCATTGTGGTGCTGTGTTAAAAAAAGTATGGCATGCAGTTATTTTTTTGCATATCGCAGTGTAACGCAATTCGCTACCTCTCACCACAATGCAGCCAATAAATCCTCATTGAGCTTCTTGAAAAAAAAAGTGTGATGTGCTGTGGTCATCCTACTGCACACCAGCGGCTTTGTTCTAGTGCAGCTTCTGGTGTGAATGAGCCCCCTTGAGGTGTGACAGGCTGTGCAATACAGTATTAATTGCAGCATGTCTAAAACCTATCACACTAGCACCTATATAGTAAAACTTGTACTGTATTTTTAGTTTAGATCTGCAGGGAAAAAAAATTTGTTTTCCCTATGTAGCGACCTCACCTCTCGCTCCCTCCTTCTCTGTCAATGTCAATGGCTCTCGTCTAGGGGACCAGGGAGGAGAGTGTGACGCACCACCAGCTCGTATCCTCTAGTGTGTAGAGGTGTGAGCTATACCCAATTACCTTTGGGTCTGTGCCCTTGTCCAGAGCCAAAGCTCCCCTTGAGAATGATCCTTTAACTCCCAGAAAGCCAAGTTCCACACCATAGAAAGTCCAACACTTATTTATTCTTTTAGAGCAATAAATAGTCCTTTGAGAGCAGACTGGTTAGACAACGAACAGACAAGGTGGTGAGGAAGGTCCAGGCACAAACATGAACTTGTTACTCTCCTGTTTCGGTATGCGCAAACAGGCTTGGCGCACGATCGCTGCCACAGACCGTGAGGGTGGTCTCTGCCACCGACCGGGTGAAATAGAATTTATGGTCTCTGCCACCGACCTGGGTTTCAGTTGGGTCGCTGCCACCGACCATGAGAATGTGGAATACCTTCTTGAGATGCGGCCCCTGTCAGGGGAGTCATCCATCTGGACGGTTACCAGAGGCCTCCGCCGTCACTAGCCAATGCTGCGCTGGATCTCCGGGAAGGTCACTTCTCTGGTCCCCCTCGCCCGAGATTCGGGTGTCCAATACCGGAGGACACCCTAGGAATCCTCCATCCTTTGCGGGACCCAGTCAAAGGTACTGGGCCCCAGGCCTCCAGAGAGTAACTCACCCCAGACTAAAGGTGTCTGGGGTGGAATCGCAGCTCCAACCCCGGGCTGAGGGCACCCGGAGACCACCAGCACGCACACCCAGGCTGAAGGTGCCTGGGCGTGGACCCCGAGCGGAAGAGATCTGCCCCTTTTATCCCCTCTCCCAGCATGCACAGCAGGTTCCCTGCCCCGCTGTACTACCGCTGCGAGAGGACAAAAAGGGTACAGACTTACAATGGTGGTTCAACCCCGGCCTATTGCGACAGCACCACCTACAGGCCGCAGGGAACTGGACACCCTTGCACCCTCCACTGGCATAAATTGGTCCATGAACCCTAACAATTGCTGCATCTGAGCCATTTATCACTCAGATGACTCCCTTAAATGTAACCACCCGCTACACCTACAATGCAAAATTTGCCTCAGTTATCACCAAGTCATGTTTGTTTCTGAAACACTTGGGTATACCCCGTCCTACACCCCCCCCCCCCCTCCCTCCCCCCTCTACAAAAATATAAAAAAAAAAAATCAAAAAAAAAAAACCCTTCCAAAAACAACTTGATAATTAATTGTCATTAAAAATTAGGGTACTTTTATTTTCCCAGCGCAGTTTTGGGATGGAAGGCTGAAATCAGATGGGCATAGGTGGGTAACCACTTTCATTTTTATCTGCCCCACTATTCACATACCATCCCCATTCTGCTCTCCTATAGCATCTCCTGCATTGCCCGCATTATGCATTCAGCAGAAGTCTTGCACAGGCTTAAAATCCTCCCGGGGAACATATCAATACTGAACTGCAGTTTTACGGAGAGTGAAAAATCCTCTGAATTTGTCAATGAAAATATTAAATTTTTTAAGAAGTCTAAGCAAATGCAAAATGGTGAGAGTACAGCAGCTGAAGTGTCACGTCTTCCCGAAATAGCGCTTGAGCTCGCCCAAAACTCAATGTCTTATCTCCCCAAAGTGTCCCTCTGGCCCTACTCATACTCCTATCTGATTGGCTCCCGCTGCCGACTGCATTTCAAATTCGCTCCATTTCTCATATTGAGTTATTTCTCTTTATTCCCTTTAAAGTCATAACCACTGTTATCAAAACCCTGCCTGAATGTGCAGCCTTGCCTTCCACCAGAAAATATATATTATTTTTTCCTTTGGAGAAAAATGCTTTTCACAACCTTCCTCTTAAGAAATGCCCTTTTAGCGACTTGTGCTGCCTACATACAGGTTTAGAAATATTTTTACATTTAAAAACTTAGCATTCAAGAATTGAAATTTCAACACGAAGAAAATGAAAGGGGGCAGTTGGAATGCTTTTAAGTTGGTGAAAAAAATCTGATATTTTTCTCTAATGTAAGATACATTTATTTTATCTATGTACATAAACATACTGCCCTCATCAACTTCTAGAGCAAACTTGGGGATTCAGCTATTATTCCATAAAAGCCTTTACAGTTTCTGATTTATTGATGCTTTATGTAAAAACATCATCAGAAACAAAACTCTGAGAATCACTTTACTAAAATCAGCCTCTGCAGTATATACTGTATTATTGTTGAATGACATGCAAAATATATTGGTGCTTTGTATGGCATACGGTCTTGCTGACCTGGAACTGACATGCAAGCAATAAAGTCTCAAGCCTCGTACACACGGGCAGGAATCCCGTTGAACAAAAAACGTTGGTTTTCTTGACGAGATTCCTGGCAAGCTTGTCTTGCCAAGCCCTGTGTACACACGCGCCATTCAAAAGAACCGCTGTTCTTTTGAATGGCAAGAACGCGGTGACTTCATCGACTACGACGAGCCTGCGCTCGTCACATTCGATGCCGTCGCCGCCATCTTGCTACACCCTACACTACCCTTGTATGCTACCGCGCATGCGTCAAAGTCTTTTCGAGCATGCGCAGGTTTACCATGGACAGGTAAGCATACACACTCACGGTTTTCTCGTCGGGAAACAGGCCGACGAGAATCCCGATGAGAAAATAGAAAACAGGTTCTCTATTTTTCTCGTCGAGATTCCCAGCAGTTTTTTCCCGACGAGAAACCATACACACGACCGGTTTTCTTGCTGAGAAAACCGGTCGTGTGTACGGGGCTTCAAAGTTGGAACTCCAGGCTTATATACTTGTTACAATCTTTTGACTCATTGGGTAATAAATCAGGATAAATGGGACAGCCCTAATACCTGCTTCTATAATACTGTAGTTATGTTATCACCATTTCTCCTAATAAACCTGAACAAACAGCAATGGTGACGTGCAAGGTACAGTAACCCACAGCAACCAGTCAGATCAGTGAATTCCTACTATTTGCATACTGCTTTTTTACCGTTTCATATGGGCCTGTATTCAATGTAAATTTTTAAAAAGTGAGTGGAGATTTCAGTAACAAGTCTGCATGAAAAAATTCCTGGAGACCCAATACACAGCAAGAGGATAATTTTTAAAATAAGCTGTACTTGATACAACTTAACAGCAGTCCTTGCACTCCAGTCAGTGACTTTGCCTGGGCTTTGCAGGCAAAATTAAGCATTTCCTCAGTCTTTTCTACCCCAGTGATCAGACTGCAACATTGAAACGTGCAGCAAAGCGGCTGCTTCTAAATCTTGGTTATCCTCTACAACAGGGGTAGGCAACCTTGGCCCTCCAGCCCATCATGCCTCTGCCTTTAGGAGTCATGCCTGTGATTGTCAGGGTCTTGCAATGCCTCATGGGACTTGTAGTTTCAAAACAGCTGGAGAGTCGAGGTTGCCTACCCCTGCTCTACAAGACCTTGGCTAAAGACCTGAAAGAGAGATGAAAAGGAGCACCAAAAAAGGACAAAGTGGTCAGGTGCAAATGATCTGAATCGAGACATTAATAATAGAAACTTGCACTTAGTGCCAGTGCTGTAGTATACAGTATATTGTATTGTAAACCACTCTCCTACACACTCAAGCCCTGAGGAAGGGATTATGTTACTTCTGAAATGCGTTGGTATACACTTAACATAAACAAACATGCATCTAGCCATCCCAACAATTTTTCATTTTTGATGTTCCTTTACTTCTAAAAATCAGGAAATAATTGGTGGCTCTGGATGATGTCTGAACAAAGATGGCACAGCTATTTTGGAGAGAAAAACAGATGAAGGCATTTCAGAAGGAGAACTGTGATGTCTGTGAGAGATAATAAATATCTGGAAGGATATTGTGTAAATAATAGTTTTTTTGCACCGGAGTTCAGCTTTAATTCAAATCTCTAGGTACTGGAAAAGGCAAAAATAATAAAACATTTCTTCAGCGACATTAACTATGAGATGACAGGTGGGAAAATTAATTTATAAAAGAAAAAAGATTAAAATCTGAAAACAGAGACATCTGCAAAGACTATCCCGGATGCTTTATAGTTTTCCCTCGCTCTACAGTTCTTTTCTACAAAGTCCGCCATTGACCAAATCCTCAGAATGAGAAATATGAATCTTGCAGGCACAGAAAGGATAAATTCAGAATAGGGAGATAATAGTCATTATTTACCTGTCAAAAGAGAACCCCCCAAAAAAAACTGATTATCCCACATAAAGACAGACTTTGATAGTCGTGACAAATGGCGCCCTGGTTGCGTTTTTCATTCTTCAGATCAAAAGATACTCTGTGCCTTGGCTATGAATCTCGGAGACCTGCGACAGCTTCAAGCTGAGGAGCCTTAAAATGATGTACGTAGTTATATCCCGCTGTGAATGGATGTGAATCAAACTGTATTTCAAGGTTCAGCCGCGTCCTCCTCGCTCAGGAATCAGCGGGGTTAGCTTGGTACACGTTCTGTTTTAAAGTGATTTACCCCAAAGCGACCACCACACACAACGATAGAGGGCAAAATAAAAAACCCATAAAAATTCTACGAGGGAAGAGGGCAGGAAGTGAGAGAACTCAAAAAGACTTAGGCAATGTAATGTCATAGTCTAGCTCTGAGGAAGGGGGTGCGTCCCCGAAACAAGTCAGTTCTAAACCCTTTTTGAGGTTGATGTCCATGGCGTCCTTGTCTGAACTGCATGCCATTATGTGGTTTTATTGCTTTTTCTAGTTGCTATTTTGTGAGTATTCACTTTTATCTGTTTATATATTGAATAAATGTCTTTCGGGACCAATTGGATCTGCGGAGGGCTGCATCTGCCTAGAATCCAGAATCGTTGCTGTCCTTTCTGCTTTCCACCATAGAGGTCCTCATAGCACTTTAAGGGATCACTAGCTTCCATGTCAGGCTGTGTTTGACTGCATGGGTTTTACAGGTGTTTTCCGTGCTTCCCCGTGCAGGCAGTCCTATTCACGTCAATTGGGATGCAGTGGCGGCTGCATGGACACAGCCACTGCTCCCTATTTGGCATCCATGTGGTGGGTGCATGCTGGTCCCAAAATGCAGATAGTGTGCGTTCGGATAACTGTACCTGCAGCAATTTTTAATTAGAAACAGCAGCTGTGTCCACGCAGCCATTGGTTCCCAATTGACATGAATTGAACTGCCTGCACGGGGATGTACAGAACACCTGTACATCCCGTAAAGTCATACACAGCCTGGCATGGCCTAAGTCTTTATGCATTGTCTCCCTACCTGTAATCTTCCCACGTAGACTTTAGACACAGACACATGGCTTTGGATGAAGCTGGCTGGGGCCACTTTCGCCTGTTTACTAATTGATTTAGTAGGCGTGTTTTGACCTCTCTCTATGCATATCCACAGTATTTGGGGACTCCTGCTCAGCCAGCACCCATTGCAGGAAACACCGGATATACTTACAGGAGCAAAGACTTAACGTTTTATGAGGTTACAGCCAGACAAGGATGTATGCTTAAGTACACCTGTGTGAACGAGGCCTTAGGGCTCACACCAGCTTCATAGATTATAATCGTTTTCACATGCGCTTAGTGAGCTGTGATCATGCGTCAGTCTGCTAGTTTGGAGAAAGGAGGAGTAAGGCCATACACGGGGCAAATTTCACAAGAATTTTCTTTTGAAAATCTTATCTAAGAATTTCCGTACGAATTTCGAACCATTAGTGGGCTGCAGCAACAGCCGATTTTTCGTGCGGCCATCGAATTTAAGTAATTTTTAAATTTTTGGGGGAAAAAAAATATTTTCTAATGATGGGAGAATCGTGCGAGAGATGTAATCGAAAAAGAAATGCGCAGGTGCAAGAAAAGAAAACCCCCGGCCACGAAAAATATTTTTTGTAACAACATGAGGTGAAATTGAAGGCTTGATTGGCCGAATTTCGAAATCAATGGTGGCACCATTGGATCACAAAACGCACAAAATTTCTGATTTTCAAAAGAAAATTCTTTCGATATTCCACCATGTATGGCCAGCCTTAGACTGGGATGACAAGGCACACCCTATGTGGCTGTGTGTTTCCATTGATGCACACAGTGTAGGGAAACACAACTCTAGTCCCTGCATGCAAGGGTGGCTCCATAGGATGCTGCAAGAGAAAGGAGCCACAATGAAACAGGAAACCTTGGATGGTTGGTCAGGGAGTCAGCCTACACTAGAACACAGGTAAGAATGAAAAGATGAAGAAACTGCATATTCAGTAAGTGGTTAGGTCAGCTGCTGAAAGTGCTTAAAAAAAACTTATATCCCTGGTTTAATATCACTTCCACCCTTGCCTGACTTCTCTAAGATCATGGAAAAGGAAATCTGTTTGACTGCAGTGGCTACAGTACACTCTGAAAATCCTCTGTACACCTCACCATGCTTCACAGAAAAAATCCTAAAAAAATATTTATTTGAGCCTCACGTTGATACAAATCCCCAATAACACACAATTCATGTTTGTTTTTACTAGTGTGAGAGGACATACCGATATAGCACATCTGAAGTGGAAATTAATTTGAACAGCATATAAAGCCACTGTCTGACATCAGAATTTATCAAAGCCTTTGTGTTCTCTGTAAAAAGCTGTGGAATTTGTTTGCTCTCCATCCTATAAAAGTTGTAAAATAAATATAACAAGCCGGAATCACAGGCATGAAATTATTACAAGGCTTGCACTAAATTACAGAGGGAGCAAATGTTACCCCAAATATTTAAATCTATTGCTCAACAGCCACAAAGGATATACATGCACTTTGTGTGCATGGCCGGGACAAGGGGAGGGCTGGAGGGGAAGCTGCCCTGGGCACTGTAGTGTCATGTGAGGTGGGAGGGAGTGCCACAAAAGAGATGGAGGGGATTTGTGTTGGAAGGGGGAATGTAGGGGGTAAGTATTGTTCCAGGGGGAGAAATTTGGGGGGGGGTTGATGTGTTGGGAGGGGGGGTGGGGGGAAAGAAGATTTGTGCTGGGGGGGTATTTGGGGGGAATTTGTGCTGGGGAGGGAGAAGATGTGTGCTAGGAGCGGAAATGTTATGGTTATAGGATTTGCGCTAAGAGGGGTGAATTTTTTTTGGGGTGGGGGGGATATGTGAGGGGTGGGGGGGGTCAAAGCTTGTGTTGAGAGCAACGATTTCAGCAGGGGGGTGGAGGGGGGATATATACTTAGAGGGTAAGCATGCAGATTAGTGCTCAGTATTTTTGTGGGGAGATTTTTGTTGACACATAATGCTCATACATCTTGGGGTGGTTGCAGTTTGGCATGTTTGCCTTGGGCTCTAGATAACCTTGTCCCGGTACGATTTGTGTGCACCAAATGCCTTTGCAAACCCAAATATATATGTGATGACATCACTGTGCTGTGCATAGACTGCGTTGTGGGAGGGGCCCAGCAGGCTCCACCCTCTACTAGCTGCCTGCAAAAAACTACAGGAGGGGGCGGAGACAAGACCAGTCACCCTGCATAAGGAGGAAGTGCATCAGTGACCGGTCTTTATTACAGTTTCACACTGGATTACTGCACAGATCTGAAAGGAATACACAAAGCACACCGAAGAATACACATGAAAATTAAGTGGGTTTTTTTTACCCTTTTTTGATATTTATTCTTACATCTCCCACAGCCTCTTGACAACTACATCCTGTCTACATGCACTCATTTGATGACTGCATGCCATTTTTCATGGTGGGTTTCATGCAGGTGACAACCATTGCCATGCCTGGATCCTACAGCAGGACATATGCAGGCACCTCGCACAGCTCCATTCTTAAACATTTAGAGCATTTAAAACATTTAAAACTCCTAAACTGTGAATCATGCAGATTCCTCATTGTCAGGGATGCAAGGGACTGTCTGCTCACTGCCTTATTATTTTGCATATGTTAGGAAATAGAAATTAGCCTTGTTTCATTTACATAAACAGACTGGCAATTCTTATGAAGCAAACAGGTTCACTGGTAGTTCAAAAGGACCAATCTACTGCAAGAATCAATAGGATTGAGTGTTACACAAGAGAACATTTTATTCCAATCAATGGCATCCTGTATATCCAACCTCAGGTGGACTTGTGATGAAATACTGTCAGGTCAATACCGCTCTCAGAATACAAAGTATCCGCCTGACATTTAGGGAAAACCACGGGAGAAAAAAATCTCTGGGCTGAGATGAATGAAACGGTGCTTTTACCCTTGCCCTGGCCCCTGCCCTGATCCAGATCTTCAGCTGCAAAGTTCTGGTGTGGTTTAATTTTCAGCAACTCTGATGTCTAGAAGGATTTTGCTCACAAAAAAGCAGTTGCTGGAACAATTTCGGTATCAATGCATTATAACTACATGCCTCAGAATCCAAGCCTATCTTCCCCATTAGCAGTCAAAGAGCCTGATGAAGTGGGGTCCTTCATAACCACAGAAGCGTGTTGGATAATTATCACGGATTGATTTAATTGATTTCATTAATTTTTTCATGGATTGTTTTAATAAAATAAACAAACAGTCTTTGACTTTAAAGCAGTAGTTAAAGCGTTCAACAAATAAAATAAAAGATCCTCTGTAAGGCAATGTAATAATGTGCTAGTATGCATCGCATACTTGCACATTATGTGAAACTTACCTTAAAACTAAGCCCTCCAACGATGATCTGTCACCGCTGACAGGGCTTCCATCTTCACCCGGTCTTCCTTCCAGGTTCCCAGGCTCCGGTCCTTTGAATGGAGGAGCCGCAATGACATCACTCCTGTACATGTGTGCGAGAGTCGCTATCTCGGCACAGGACTCTGATGCCTTATACACACGATCGGATTTCCGATGGAATAAAATCCGATGGACTTGTTTCATCGGAAATTCCGATCGTGTGTGGGCCCCATCAGACTTTTTTCCATCGGAATAAAAAAATAGAACATGTTTTACATTTTTCCGATGGGAAATTCCGATCGTCTGTGTGGAATTCCATCGGAGAAAAATCCACGTGTGGTCCGAATCAAGTCGACTCATGCTCGGAAGCATTGAACTTAATTTTTCTCGGCTCGTCATAGTGTTTTATGTCACCGCGTTTTACAGCTGCATGTATTGTGAAGTAATTCATCCTCAAAGATCACATCAAAGTCAGGTTTCCGTTTCTAACAAATTAAAAACATCTGCCCTCTGCTTACCATAGAATGTAAGTGGAGAGGACCTGTGCTTTTTTATTTTGCTGCTATTGTGAACTTTGAAGATTAATTTCTCCACAATGCCTGCAGTTACTAAGGAATCTTCTAAAGTGATTTACCCTCGTTAATTAAATAATGTGTATGGTCTGGGCACAGGTGAACTTTAAGTCATTGACCTGGTACTTCATCTTTTCAATGGTAACATTTGCCCAACTTGACACTGCCAGTAAACCAACAAACCCTTTGGAGTAGACCCCACCTCTAGGACTTGGAGTGCCAGAGGATGAAAATGTTGTACTGGCCCTGTAAGAGCTTCACAATGCTAATGCCGCGTACACACGGCCGTTTTTCTCGTCGAGAAAAACAATTTTTTTTCCTTTCGACGAGAAAAACGATCGTCTGTGGGCTTTCTGCCATTTTTTTCGACGAGAAAAACGGCATTAAAAACTACGAGAAAAATTAGAACATGTTCTAATTTTTCTCGTCGTTTTTTTCGACATGTTTTCCGCGGCAGTGTTTCCCATAGGGAAACACTGCCGCGGAGCCCACACACGGTCGTTTTTTTCGACCAAAAAAAAATGACATTTAAAACGGCCGGGTGTAGGGGGAACAAGCTGTTCCTCGTTTTTAACGTCGAATTTCTCGACGGTGTTTTCACCGTCGAAAAAAAATCGATCGTGTGTACGCGGCATAAGAAGTGTTTCAGCAGAGATATTACATCAATGCTTTTTTTTATGCACCATATGTTATTTCTATCCTAAAATTGCATTTAAATGCCAAGATATTCCTTAAAGTTTATGTTATCCCAATCACTAAAATCTCATAAAAGTTTTACATATTAACCTTTTTTCAAAAGAAATTTGCAATCTTTTTAAATCAGCAACTTTTGTTAAATCCCTGGGGATCTTGTCACTGAGATCGCTGTTCAGGCATTTCCTGTTAAAGGGTGACCATGCTCTGTTCCTGTCTGACAACTGTGTTCCTGTGTTGTCATAAGGACTTGCAATAGAGATAAACAACACCACATTACACAGGCATGGTCCACTTGTCACCATCAGGAAACCCACTCTGGGAAAAGTCAATGCAGCCACCACTAGAGTGCATGTAGACATGAAGTGGTTGCAAAGAGGCTGCAGGAGATAAGCAACTCTGATGTGCAACAAAGGATAAAAAAGGACTTAAAAAAAAAAAAGGGAAATTGTTTATAATGCACAGAAAAAACTAAATGTGCAGTCAGTGTTTATATCTACTTTAAATAATGTGAAAACCAACTACTGTTGGAAAAAAACAGTCATAGCAGATTAATCTGAGCACACCCCTCCTCCAACGCGCCCCCCCCCCCCCCGTCAATGTGTCATCTGGGCACTAGAGGGAGCCACACTCCCCCCACTCTGTGAGTTAGGCTTGGTGATCGTGCCGCTGACGTAATATATTGCATATGCTTTCTTATAATGCTGGATGCTATTCAGCCATCTGTTACATCCATATGGATTAAATAAATTGTGTTTAATGTATTTTGAGTGCTATTTTCAAAGAAATCACTTGTCGCCTTGCTGGTTTTTATAGCTCCAAGGCAAGCGTATACGTAATGCGCTGTAAAAATTGTCGGCAGAGAGCGCTCACTCTGTGTATTGCGGACTTTCTGTTCTGAAAATAATCTTTGTGCTTCAACATGACAAGCGCAAGTCTATGTCTTTACTTTAAACAGAGATTATTATAATAAGAGTATGGATACTGAAAAGGGGTATTTGGGGTCACTTGATGCTCCTGCTTTTTTGGAGGGCCAAAGGGAACAGTCAAGAGGTCATATAATCAGTTTACCTAGGCCTACAGTTTCAAGCTGGCCATGCGCTATACAATCCGATTGTACAAAATCCTATAGCCTTGCTGAGGTCACGCTGTGCGGGGTGGCTTCAGAGTCGGACGACTTTGAAGCCGCCCCTGTTTGAACTGCCACTAAAGCCCCATACACACAGGCCAAATGTTGGACGGCATTAGCCGGTTCAATAGAAACCGTTTGACATTCAATCCGTGCGTACTGCAGCCAGGATGGCTTCTGTTGAAGGAGTATGACCGAAAAAAGTCTGCTCTCAGCCAAAAGCCCCCTGTCAGAGCACAATAGAACAGCAGGGGGGATCACTGTACTAACATCAAGTTGTTAGTACAGCGGCTCCGACCTGAGCTGTCAGGTTTATTTATTTTTTTCGTTCAGCCCACTGGGTTGACCAAAAAAAAAAAATGCACCAGACTCACCTGCACTTGTTCATATACCTTAGGTTTAACAGGTACTTGTGTTGAAAAAATAAAAGGCCAACACATCTGGTGTGAATAGACCCTTATCTCCAATGCAATAAAAAAAAAAGAAAGGAAAAATACTCAGGTGATAAGTACTGTTTATCTAGGACATTTTCATAGACTATCAAATCTGACATTTTAATGCATTGCTGCCAGTATAACATGTTGAGTTACTAGAGGTTGGAACAGGTAAGGCCTCATGTACACTGCTGCTGGTAAACTGACTTTTGGAGCAGTTGGGCATTTTTTTTCAACTGCTCCTGAACTCTCCTCTGTTATCTTATCAGTACATGTACACTGGGTCATTCATAGTATTTTCTAGGCAGTTGAGTTTAGAGGCTTTTTTTGGAAAGCAAAAAAATGAGTTCAGACGCTGATCTTAGAGGCATTTTAAGCGCCAAGCGCTTCTAAACGCAAACGCGGCAAAACTCTGCTAAACGCGGCATGTAAACGCAGCAAAAAGGACGTTTTAAACATGGGTTACTATCTGTCAAGTTAAATCGTTCAGGAGAGGTTGTAAAAACATTCCGTGTACATTTAAAAGCCTTACTGTTTAGGTAGCGAATAGGAGGTGGGGACATGCGCAAGATCCCAACAGTAAGATAAGGTTCACGTTATGGTCCAATCAGCAGCCAAGAAGCACAGAAAGCTGTACAATAGGAAATAATAGGGGCGATCTCTGGCTAAATGTGTGAATTGCAGGATTTGCTGAACAAAATTACAGATAATTCGTCAGTTTATATCTAAGCATTTCCATCAAGTCCGTAGCGGTTTTTCTGGGACTGGATTTGGATTTGGAGAGCCGTACGGTACACTTAAATCCCCAATAATATGATTATGAAAATGATTACTGATTACGGTTACCACCAGTGAAAGCTTACACTTGTGGCTTGTTTAGAAGTCAATACTTTGTTGGAAGCCTCCTGCTAATAACAGGAGGATTCCGGAGTCCAATTTTGTGGCAACTCAAGTGAACCCTAATTGCCTTCCTCTGGGTTCTAAAATCATTTTAATTCTGAGCGATAGGGCCCAGTCAAGCATTATCAAGATGTTTATCCCACGCACGAGGCGTGAGGAGCGGAGAAAGGCCCTTTTCCTTCCAGCTTATGCCTTCATGGCAAGAAGCAGCGTAAGTCACTAAATCAACATCACTTTTATTTTTGGAGACTGTAGACTTTTTGTATTTCCTGTAAAAGTCTTAACACTGAACTCCAGGCAGACAGGGGAGCCGGATCATGTGACCAGACCAAGGAGAGATGAATATAGGTAAGTATATACATCTTTCTTACACAGGTTAGTCAGCATAGGTGTTAGCAAGTAGGAGAGGATATTTTTAAGGCTAGTTATGTTTAACCTGGAATTCTGCTCTAACCACTTCCCATCCCGGCTATTGTAAAATGACAGCCACAAGGTGGCTTTACAATGCCGGGAGGCCATCATATGACGTCCTTGGGCCTCCCGGCCGCTGTGGGGCCGCGTCACTAAGGTTCCGATGTGCGTGCTTGGCGGCCGCGATGTCCGCCAGGTACCCACGACCGGCAGTTACAGAGCCAGGGACGTGGACCTGTGTGTGTAAACACACAGATCCACATCCTGTCAGGGAGAGGAGACCGATGGTGTGTCCCTTGTACATAGGGGATGTCTGGTCACCCTACCCTATTTCAGGGGACAGTCCCCGGATTGAGGACACTGTCCCCGGACCAAGTCTGTCCCCAGATTGGATTTTAACAGGGGCTGGGGCAAAGACAGTCAGTGCAGAATTAAAAAAAAAAAAAAATCTGAATTACACCCCCCGCTCCGCCGCTCCTTCTAGCTTAGGGGGGTGTATTTTTTCCATTATCTGTGCCCCTTTCTGATGATCATGTGCTGGTCGGAGCGGAGGGAATATTTCTTCAGTTTCGGGTGCCCATTCAGCTCCGCTCGCATGTTCTTCTGCCGTGGCTCAAGTCCCGGCCAGCCGCCTGCCTGCTTATCTCCTTGCCTTCCCTGGCGGAGTGATTTTCCTCCGATCCCCACCCAGTAGCAGCCGGGGCCCGGAGAGTAAGACTTGACAGGCTGTGAGGCGGGCGGCGACGGGCAGAGAGTCGCTGATTGCCGCCATAACTATTAAAAAAAAAAAAAATATGTTCCCGGATTTCATTTTAAAAATCTGGTCACCTTAACATAGGGACACCGATCGGTCACCTCCCCCAGTCAGTCCCCTCTCCCCACAGTAAGAATCACCTAGCAGGTGACACATTTAACCCCTTGATCGCTCCCTAGTGTTAACCCCTTCCCTGACAGTCACATTTATACAGTAATCAGTGCATATTTATAGCACTGTTCGCTGTATAAATGTGAATGGTCCCAAAAATGTGTCAATAGTGTCCGATGTGTCTGCCGCAATATCGCAGTGCTGACAAAAAACGCAGATAACCGCCATTACTAGTAAAAAAAAAAAAAATGTCATAATTCTATCCCCTATTTTGTAGGCGCTATAACGTTTGCGCAAACCAATAACTATACGCTTATTGCGATTTTTTTTTTTTACCAAAAATATGTAGAAGAATACGTATCAGCCTAAACTGAGAAAAATATATATATTTTAAAAAAAAAATTGGGATATTTGTTAGGGCAAAAAGTAAAAAATATTTGTGTTTTTTTCAAAATTGGCAGTCTATTTTTGTTTATACAGTAGCAAAAAAAAAAAAAAGGCAGAGATGATCAAATACCACCAAAAGAAAGCTCTATTTGTGGGGGAAAAAAGGACGTCAATTTTGTTTGGAAGCCATGTCGCACGACCGCGCAATTATTCAAAGCGTGAGTGCTGAAAGCTGAAATTTCGCCTGGGCAGGAAGGGGGTATATGTGCCCAGTAAGCAAGTGGTTAAAGTGGTTGGAAACATGAAATATGAACAAAGCATATCCCTCTATTACACTGATAGGTGAAAAGAGCAGTGTGACAGAGATGGTCTCACTGGTCTGCTGCTTTTCCTCCATTGTCTATTCACGTGCTGGGGGTGGGACAAGACCAATTGTGGAACCGCAATGCAACCAGATCAGTTGTACTTTTTTACCATGTGATCTGGTGTGATCCAATGCCAGCCAACGGACTGCATGTGGGGTGTCAAAGATTGCACTGACTGCTGTTGCAGATCGCAAGGGCAGTGCGATTTGAATGCGGTATGGGAAACACACACGGATCGTGGGGTTTCCCGCACTGCCTTTGTACGAACCCAGGCTTAAAGGGGTTGTAAAGGCAGAAGGTTTCTTATCTTAATGCATTAAGATAAAACAAAACCTGTGTAGAGCAGCCCCCTCAGCCCCCTAATACTTACCTGAGCCCCATCTAGATCCAGCAAATGACATAATTCCCACAAAACTCCTGAAAGAATGTACCGACATTTTAGCTCCTACCATTACACACATCGTAAATCTATCATTCAAAGAAGGTTTGGTTCCGAACTCCCTCAAGCAAGGTATAATCAAACCCCTCCTAAAGAAACCCAATCTTGACCCTAAGGACCCAAATTACCGCAGACCGGTAACAAGCCTCAACACCATTTCCAAGATCATGGAGAAAGCGGTAGTACAACAGCTACAAGGCCATTTGGACACTTACAAACTCTTGGATCCACTACAATCAGGCTTCCGCCCAGGCCATGGCACAGAAACGGCACTTCTCAAAATATGGGATGACGTCCTCGAAGCCGCAGATGACGGAGAGTCATGTCTCCTGGTGCTGCTGGACCTCAGTGCAGCGTTCGACACAGTAGACCACAAAACGCTACTTATTCGGCTTAAAGAAGTAGCAGGAGTCGCAGACCCTGACCTTCCTTGGTTCGCTTCCTTTCTTGAGAATCGTTCTCAGACAGTGAAATTAGGTGCCTTCACCTCTGAAACTCGTGCAATTTCTTGCGGAGTCCCTCAAGGATCACCACTGTCACCCCTTCTCTTTAACATCTACCTCCGCCCACTCCTAAAAATCATTAGCAAACAGGACTTATGCTACCACTCATACGCGGACGACACCCAACTCTACTTTCGTATCACTGGAAAAAAAGACCAATATCACGGATTGGAAAAGTGCCTCACATTGATCGATGATTGGATGACTGAGAGTTCCCTCAAACTCAACGGATCCAAAACAGAACTGCTTCTCCTCCACGCTAACTGAAAGACAAAAACTAAAACCTCTTGGACACCACCCACCATTCTCGGACAGACCATCACCCCGAGCACCAAAGTCAAAAGTCTCGGAGTCATCTTTGACTCGGAGATGTCGATGGACGCTCAAATAGGATCAGTAATCAGCGGATCTCATTATCTCCTCCGCCTGCTGCGTAGACTCATTCTCTTCATCCCAGAAGAGGACACAGCAGTAGTAGTTGGATCAATTATCAACTCCCGACTCGACTACGCAAACTCCCTCTACCTCGGACTACCCAAATACCAAATGTCACGCCTACAAGTCGTCCAGAACACGGCAGCCAGACTGATAACAGGAAAAAAAAACTGGGAATCCATCACCCCTGCACTGAGGACCCTTCATTGGTTAGCCGTAAAAGATCGGGTCACATTCAAGACCCTCTGCCTCACCCACAAGTGCACACAAGGAATCGCTCCGCAATATTTATGCGAGAAGATAAAGCATTACAACCCCAAACGCAGTCTCCGATCAACAAACCAAAACCTCCTTCACATCCCCAAATTTCGTTACAAATCAAAGGGAGAGCGAAGATTTGCAGTCCAAGGACCACGGCTATGGAACGCACTACCCACGGATATCCGTATGGAAGAAAACCATCGGGCCTTTAGGAAAAAACTTAAGACCCACCTCTTCTGATGGATCAGGAAGCTACTGGATGCAAAGCGCCTTGAGGTTTTTCACTCACTCACTCACTCGTGTTTTCGGCTGCCCGGGACTCTCCTCCTCATTGGCTGAGACAGCAGCGCGGCGCCCTTGGCACCCGCTGCTGTCAAAGTCAGTCAGCCAATGAGAGAAAGGGGGTAGGCATACCTCCCAACTGGCACGGATTGGGCGGGACTTACCCGCAATTACAACTTCTTCCCGCACTCCCGCACATGATGTTATTTTCCCGCATAATGATGTGAGGAGGAGGAGGTCCGGGGGAGAAGGAAGGATGACCGGTCCGGCGGCTGCAACCCACCCCCCTGCTCACAAATGTAAGTAGACACCTTTTTTCTCCGTCCCCCGCCCCCCCCCCCCCTTCACTGAGCAACTGACAGAAGAAATGAAAGATGCTTACGGCTGCCCGCGCCCCCCCCCCCCTCAACAGCTGAAGTGTGATGTATCAAAACATACATCGGGCGTCCCGCGGTAGCAACCCCCCCCCTCAACAACTATTCAGTGCGATGTAGGCAAAATTAAAACTTCAGTGATTCAGTGACAGAAGTTGTCCCGCATTGAAATATTTGAAAGTTGGGGAGGTATGGGTAGGGCCGGGCAGCGGCTCCATGTCTGAATGGACACAGGGAACTGTGGCTTGGCTCAGGTGCCCCTATAGCAAGCTGCATGGCAGGAGGGAGGGACCAGGAGCATCGAAGAGGAAGATCCATGCTGCTCTGTGCAAAACCACTGCACAGAGCAGGGAAGTATGTTTGTTATTTTTAACAAAAAAAAAAGAGACTTTAGTATCACTTTAAAGCGGAGTTCCACCTAAAAATGGAACTTGCACTTTTGTGTATCCAGGTATTTACTCTCACTTCCGGGCATAGGTCGCCATGTCCGGCGCCTCCTCTGCCCCCCCCCAGTAGACAGCAGGGACCAGTGGGATTGCGCAGCGCGACTGGCGCATACGCAGTAGGGAACCAGGTAGTGAAGCTGCAAGGCTTCACTTCCTGATTCCCTTACAGAAGATGGCAGCCCCTCCACCCGAGAGACAGATCGGCTTCAGGTGCTGACATCGTGGGCGCCCAGGACAGGTAAGTGTCCTAATATTAAAAGCCAACAGCTGCAGTATTTGTAGCTGCTGACTTTTAATATATTTTTTTTTGCCGGAACTCCGCTTTAAACCAGCTCCTATATACCGGTATGTATTATTCTGTCTATTTAGCTGTTTGCCTGGAGTTCAAATTTAAAGCATCAAAACAACCACTTAAACGTTCACAAGTGTGGGCTGCAAAGCACACTGCTACAAACTTCAGAGAATGGCGATGGGACGCAGGAAAAAATGGTGTTTAAACCTGAAAGACACAGGATGGTATTGTGTTGTCGTGATGCATGATCTCAATCAGGAATCACAGGCAAAGAGCCAGCAACATTGGGGAACCTGATGTGGGAGAAATAGAAGCAGATTTGCGGTGTGATAAACCGCCAAAGGCATCTATTATTCATTAATAAAACCAGGGATGCTGTATATGGGAGCGAGGGAACACTTGCTTCCACTGAGAACAATAACAGAGCATTCACAAATGCCATTTTTCTTTTCAGCTGCTGGGATTTGCCTTCCCTGACTAGGACTGTACTGTCTGCCTGCCTACTGATAGTTTATACCTACAACCAGAAAAGAAGCAGAGCGAATCTCAGAGCGATGATTCAAGTCATTTTTCTCCACTTTAGTAATTCATAGCCCTCTGCAACTTCCACGGGAGAAGGCTGGCTTATGTCTGGGGCCCTTATTCACCCATGTGTTTTTACCACTCCCCGATTGCAAGTATAAACAAGACCATAGATACACAGTATATTCAGCTCTATGAGAATCTTTGGCTTCTCATTAATGTGGATGTAACTGAACGGCATTTAGTTTTCTATGTGTATAGATGCCAACTGTTCCAGATTTGCTGGGAAAGTCTCACATCTTGGCCCACTGTCCCTGATGCTGTGTCCTCAGTCATGTCCTGAGATCACATCATCATGTTTGTTTGAGATAATGCACATTCACAGTAACTCAAAAAGACAATATTTGCAGGGATAAGAGCTGTGAGTGGGTGGTCTATATTTAGAGGCGGGATCTGGATGATATCAACCTGTGAAGTGGGCATGATTTGGGCACGCCTGAAATACTCTGTAGGTGGATGAAATGCAGACCATGGACGGGATCAACTGTGTTTTGGGATTCAAGACTATACTAGTGGTGAGCATGTCTGTGGAATGTATTGTCATTTATTTATTTTTATAAAATATATGTAGCGTACCCACCCAAGCCTTTACCTGCTTTTCTTCTATTTGGCTCCTTTGCAGGAAAAGACTGAGGCACACCGCACCACAAGCCCGTACCCTCCTGGATGGGGAGGTTGAGCGGTGTTAGTTTCTCGGGCCTGCCTGCAGCCAGTGTTTAAAAACCTCCAGTGCTGACCTCGTTTCAGGGGGTAGCCAGAAACAAGTCCTTAGTTCTCCCCAGTAAGGCCCCTTTCACACTGCAGGTGCTATTGTGCTAAAAATAGCGCCTGCAAACCGAGCCTAAACAGCGGTTGCTGTTTCTCCAATGTGAAAGCCCCGAGGGCTTTCACACTGGAGCGGTGCGCTAAAAAGGACGTGTAAAAAAGTCCTGCTAGCCGCATCTTTGGAGCGGTGAGAGGAGCGTGTTTACCGCTCCTTCCCATTGAAATGAATGGGACACCGCGGTAATACCGCCTGCAAACCGCGGCTGTAGCCGCAGTTTGCGGGTGGTATTAACCCTTTTTCGGCCGCTAGCGGGGGTTAAAACCGCACCGCTAGCGGCCGAATAACTCAGCAATCCCGACGGTATAGCGCCGGTAAAAAAAGCAGCGCTATACCGCCACCACACCCACCGCCCCAGTGTGAAACCAGCCTAAGAAACTGTCCACACAAACTGAAAAGTCCAACTAATTATTTATTCTTAAGGGCATTAAGGGCAATAAATAGTCTCTTTGAGAGCAGACAGGTTGAGACAAACACAGGTCAGAAAAGGTGGGAGGAGGTCCAGGCACAAACTTAATTCAGGGTTTCTCCTATTCTGATTTGCACGAACAGGCTTGGCGCACCGTCCCTGCCACGGACCATGAGGTTGGTCACTGCCACTGACCTGGTGAATAGTTGCAAGTCACTGCCACTGACCTGGTGTGCGTAGAGTCACTGCCACTGTGACAGAAAGAACCCACACTTCCTTCTTTGAGTAACTTGGCCCCCTTTTAGGATAAGAACATCCCTCCGGAGAGTTACCAGAGGTCCCCTCTGTCACCACGACTCTGCGCTGGGTCTTCAGAAAGGGTCACCTCCCTGGCCTCCTCGTCCTGGATACGGGTCCCCTCGCAAGGCAGATCCCTGGGAGCCTCGATCCTTAGCGGACCCCAGCCGAAGGTTGCTGGGTTCCAGGCCCTCGCCAAAGTACCTCACCCCAGACTGAAGGTGTCTGGGATGGAAACCGCAGCTCCGTCTCCGGGCCTAGGACACCCGGAGACAACACGCTCGCCCAGGCCTCCGGGCCTAGGGCACCCGGAGGCGACACAAGGTGCCTGGGCGCGGAACCAACCCCTCTGGAAGATAGCCGCCCCCTTTTATATCCTCTCCCGACAGGCACAGCAGGTTCCCCGCCCCGCCGTACTGCTGCAGAGAGGGGACAAGAAAAGGCACAACCCTGTACCCCGGTTCAACCCGGGCCTATGGCAACAGCACCACCTATAGGCCCCAGGGAACTGCACATCAGTACTATCTCACAGGGACAGAAATGGTCCATGAAACCTAACAATTAGTACATCTGAGCCTAGTTACCACTCAGATGCTCCCCCTAAATGCAGCTTTTTCCTGTCTATGTGCACTCCAGCATGGCTACAAACCATTTCTCAAGGTGGGTTTCCTATTGGTGACAACAGTGGACCATGTCCATGTAATGTGTGTAGAAAAAGTCACTTTATCAGAAGAGTGACAGGTGTGATAAGATGACAATGCAGGAGCACAATTGGGAGACAGGGACCCTATAATGGCAGGATCACTGTGTATTATAATAAAGCAGCTTATATATACAGATTGAATATTACTTTTGAAATGACATTAGGATTTTAAAGCTTTTATGAGATTTTAGTGATTGGATCTATTTTAATGACCGGACGAACCTACCAATGGCTGATTTCAAATGAGGGCTCAAGCTTTTTTTCTACCCCTCTGCTCCACTGATTTCCTAAACCCTCACCCACAAACTAGGGTTAGAACAAGGCCTTTAAAATTGTTGAAAACCCTTACATATACCCAGTGAGGTGACAGGTCTTAGGTGATACACAGAGATAAACAAATCCTCCTACATAAGTTGTACCTGTTTATCTGAGTGTATCTAGTCTCCTACTCCCTTCTGTAGGTGGCACTTGGCTCTAGCCAACTATCCTCTGCTTGAAGTAACCTCCCAGTTAGGTGTGGACCAGCCAGGATGCATTCCTGCTCCTTGTTGCAGAAACTGTGAGCATCATCCAAAATGAACAGATATTTGCTACAGTTTCTGTAGGTGTCTCCAGATGGCTGTGCCTGATTGTATCTTGTTGGAACTTTCTGTGAATATACGGTTATCATCAACGTCGAACTCAGTGTAATCTCTGCTCGTGGACACACCACGCTGCTCCCTGCTCACATGCAACCCTCTCTTCTCTACAGCAGTTCAAATAATTTACACAGCTTGTCTGAGCTGTCAGAATGCAGAGGGTAGAGAGCTGAAGTTATACTCTGCAGAGCTCAGCGAGGAGAGCTGATTAAAGGGAAGGGACCACCCCCTTCAAACAGCACACAGTAACATAGCTATGGCTGTCAGTCACAGGCTGTGTGCTGGAGCTCCCTCCCCTGCCACCTGCTTTTATCTTGGTGTCAGGAAAGCTTGTCAGAAGTGACTCATGCAGATAGCAGAGGAAGAAATTACACTTAGTGCTCTGAACTGAGACAAGTACACATTATAGAGGGATATGCTTCGTTCATATTTCATGTCTGAGGTTTACAACCACTTTAGGTTTCCCCCGGGCAATCCAGATATAGAAGAACCCCCCCCCCCCCAAAAGGACTATAGCCAGCCACATAACTCCCTTATGATTCTAGAAATGCCACAAACACTGTTATCACAAAAGATGTGCAGTTTTTGTGGAATCTTCAAGCCTCTAAATGCTGGATAACTATGCAGAAATGTACTTTGTTTTCAGGGGCGGATCCAGAGTCTTTTCTCGGGAGGGGCACTGCCAAAAAATATGTTTTTTTTGTGGGAAATTTATCGGGGAAATGGCTGGTCGGCGCTTCAATCATCCCGGCACCATGGTTGTTATGGTATCAGGATGATTGAAGCGCATTATTTCTATTATTACATTGTAATATAAAATGAAATGGTTCAATGCAGAATCAGTGGGAGCCCCGAGTGTGTCACTTGCCACCGTCGCCTGCAATTAGTGGGAGCCCTGAGCGCGTCCTTTGCCACACCTTGTGGATTGTCACTTGCCACACCTTGTGGATTGTCACTTGCCTGCCACCAGATGCAGATTGTCACTTGCCTGCCACCAGATGCAGATTGTCATTTGCCACGTCACCTGACACAATTTGCGGATTGTCACTTGCCACACCTTGCGGATTGTCACTAACTTGCCTGCTAAGGTGTAGTTTTGGTTGTCTCTTGCTGTGTCCCAGACTCCCAGAGTCAGGCAGCAGAGAGATAATGTAATCTCTCTGCTGCCTGCACAGTGAGGGCGGAAGTCACTGCAGGAATGCAGGGCAGGCAAGGGCGGTGAGAGATGATCTCATCTCTCTGCTCCCCAGCTAGCTGATTGGCCAGCTGTCACACTGAGCCTGCTCTCACTCTCACCTGCGGTGCCAACACACTGAGCAGCATGGTCTGCCCACAAACCACGCCGCCTGCCCACAAACCATGCCAAAAGCGGAGCCGCCCACTTTCTTACCCGTCTGTGGAGCCGCACGCTATCGCACCTGCCCGCAGACTGGCCCGACGTGACTCACTGACGTCACTCGTTGCTAGATGCCAAGCGGCCCAGGCGTTAGCAACGAGTGCAGGGAAGAGGCTCCACCCACCTCCTCCTCCGCTCCTAGTATCGTGTCAGTGCACCGCGTAACTACATTAGACGAGTCTCTCTCTCGGCGCCGCTGATTGGCTGATGTGAGAAACAGAGAGAGACTCAGAGAGGCAGCGGCAGCCGCAACCGCAGAACAAGTACAGTATATACTCGAGTATAAGCCGACCCGAATATAAGCTGAGGCACCTAATTTTACCCCCAAAAAAACTGGGAAAACGTATTGACTCGAGTATAAGCCTAGGGTGTCCATCTGCATGCCTCACTGTGCCCATGCCTCACTGTGCCCATGACTAGACTGATGTTTAACATGGGAGTCTATGGAAGGGGTGCCCGGCTTTAAACAATCAGTGCTCCCCGGCCGTAGGTCCCCCGACACCAAACTTTGCACACTTGTAGAGGAGACATGGGGCTACATGTGTGCCACGATTGGGGTCCAGGAGACCTACGGCCGGCCGGTACCGGGTCCCCAAAGTCCGGGAGATCAGGCGCAAAAAAAAAAAAAAAAAAACAGGAGCAAGCAAGTGAGTGTGACAGATGGTCTCGGGGGGGGGGGGGCTAATTGCCCTGTTGCCCCCCCCCCTGGATCCGCCCCTGTTTGTTTTATGGTGTGTGGCCTCTCCTCCTCAGCACACCAATGCACAGCCATGCAGCTAGTGAACTGAACAAAAAAAATAAAGTGAGGTGCTGATCAACAAAAGTTTTCCAGCTTGTCTATTTGACAGAAGGATTTCTGTTGAATGCGGTCGGCCACATATGGATTGAAATACGACCAGTCCCTGCTGAACCAGCCAAATTGTCATCTTTCGAAGGTCAACTTTGGTCTGCACCTTAAATTGGAAAAAATAAAATAAAAAATGTAGCTACACATATAGATTATTCCAATTCAGAACTGTAAGGTGAACACAGCCGCATCATTTATAAGAGAGAGTGTCACGAGATGGAGCCGACTGGCATCTCAGTTCCTCTCCCATTGCAGAGAAAATGAGGCTGATGGGAATTTCAGGAGATCTATATTTTAAAACAGTATTTTCCTTTCTGCTAGGCTAAAGTATGAAGGCAAGCCAAATCCTGCTCTTACATGGAGACGCACGCCGCCAGTGTTCCACCCAGTGAGCACACAGCCTACAACTGTATCGCTGGAGATTCACCTTCCTCCACTCTAAATCTCTGCAGGATTACAAACAGACCTGCACATGAAAATGAATCCACAACCTGCATTTATTCATGTGTAGGCAGAGCTGCAAACAGAGAAATGTGTGTGCAAATCTGGCCCAGGATCCTGCTACTTCAGGGGAAAATACTCAACACTTTTCCTTTTGTTTTGCATGGAGTGGGGCTGGAACGTATCTCCATTTTTGTTGACTGTATCCCAATGAGATTTTCTAATATTTCCTGTTCTTGTGAACCATCTTCAGGGCATGGGAACTCTCTCCAACGGAAACTGAGATAAACACAGTTTGAGTGCATCTAAAGCCAAAACGTCTTCCTTATGCCGCGTACACACGACCATTTTTAATGTCATTGAAAAAAACTGCATTTTTCTCAATGTGATTTTTCCTGTTTCCTCTCAAGCCTGCCTTGCCTACACACTATCGTGGAAAAAAATGTTCGAGTAAAGCGCGGTGACATACAACACGTACGACGGCACTATAAAGGGGACGTTCCAATCGGGTGGCGCCACCCTTCATGTTAGTAAAGTTTGTTGAGCGACGATTCGCGCTTTTCAGTCTGTTACAGCGTGACGAATGTGCTATCTCCATTACGAACGCTAGTTTTACCAGAACGAGCGCTCCCGTCTCATACTTAATTCTGAGCATGCGCATTGTTTTTCATGTCGTTAAAGCCTACACACGGCCGTTTTTCATGACGAGAAAAACGACGATGTAAAAAACGACGTGAAAAATTAGAGCATGTTCCAATTTTTCTTAGCGTTTTTCTCGTCGGGAAAAATGCTGGAAAGCCCACACACGATCATTTTTAATGACCATTTTAAAAAATTTGATTTTTCTCGTCATTAAAAATGGTCGTGTGTACGCGGCATCAGATTAGTAGGGAATAAATAAAGCTGAACTCCAGCCTTCCCTTCAGTCTTGCACAGTTGTACAGGCTCCTCTCCTGTACTGAAAATTGCTTATTCTGATTTCACTGAACACTGCGCTTCTTACATTGTGCATTAGATGCTGCAGCACATCAGGTAGAGCCTCATTTCCTGGCTGGAGGACATCCAGCATCATCTAGCTCTTTTCCAGCATCACCTAGCCCTTCTGTCCCCAGCCTTAGGCTCCATTCACACTTGTGCGACTTGTCATGCAACTTTGGACACCAAAGTCGCATGACAAGTCGTTCCCCATGTTTTCCAACGATAACCATTCATATATGTGTGACTTAAAGTTGCTGCAACTTCAAAGTAGTTCATGCACTACTTTGGTCCACCTTGAGGGCCATAGACTTCAATGTTCACCCTCAGAAGTTGCATGAAAGTTGTACCTGAATGTTATACAATGCAACAGTTGTCCATTATCACTGGACAAACCAAAAACACCATCCAGCACTCAAAACAGAACTATGGTAGTCAATGGTTTCAGCGATGCAGCCTTCTTTGGACTGGGTGGCCCTTCCAAACACTGCAAAAATATACACAAGAGGGTGCAATCGCCTAGTGCATTACCAAAAAAAAGCATTTATTGATAGCACATAACGGTGTTATACTCACAAATTAGGAATAAAACCAAGCTTGTCATATGCAACACTCCAACTGGTGAAGCGGGTGACTCTACGGCCACATGGTGGAAAAACATATGCGTTTCGGGGGACAGACCCCCTTTCTCAAATCTATTTCTATCTCCTACCTCTTCTAGCTCTGAGGAAGGAGGTCCATCCCCCAAAACGCGTAACATTTTCCCCTGTGTGGTCATAGTCACCCGCCTTACCAGTTGGATCGTTGCATATGACAAGCTTGATTTTATTCCTACTTTTTAAGTATAACACGGTTATGTGCTTTCAATAAAAAAAAAAATTGTGGTAATGCACTAGGCGATTGTGCCCTCTTGTGTATATTTTTGCAGTCCATTATCACTGGTTAAAGCCAAAGTCGTATCCAAGTTTTACCCATCCAAAGATGCGTCAAAGTTGCAACCAAAATTGCACTCAAGTTGGAGCAACTTTGGAGTCGTACAAATGTGAATGGAGCCTTACTGCCCCTGGCCCACCCTTTTCATACATTGAATTACAGTTCTTTCAATCATGATGACTCATCGTTACATGTTGGCTTTACCTATGGTGGTATGCATGCAAATACAGCCTGCCCAAGAAGTCCCATTGCTCCAGACTGACATCCACCCAATAAGGTATTTTGATATTTACATACCACCTCCAAGGCACATTATTTCCAATCGGCTAATAGCTTTTAGAGCTGTGAAAAGAATATAGACTCCCTTTGGCGGGATTGTGTACAGACATTACCAGAAAGCCGCAACGCTGTTCGTCAACACATATAAAACAAACGTCTGCTTGTGAGTATTATACAAATCCCTTTACGTGGCGCTTGCTCTCCCCCTGCTCGCCAACCCTATGTTTGATTACTAATGGCACTTTAAAATTAAGTGTTTGCATTATGTCCTCTAATGGGATTGATTAGCGGAATATTTATTGTTTTAAGCGTCGTCTCCTAATGAATGTACCCAAGTTTTGTGTATTAGTTGGTATTAATCCCCCCCCCCCATAATCCACGGTTCGTTTACACTGTGCCCCCCCCCTGATTGGTCCTAAGCTTATTAATGCAAATGATTTTTGTCTGAACACGGCTTTGTGATTAGCATAAGAAATAATTACCTTATTATTACCGCCCAGAAAAAGACGGTAACACTCAGGGATTAATAAGACTCCACGGTCACAATCCGATTCACATTGTATCACACGCAGGGAAGAAACACATGGGGGCCGCGAGAGAGTCACTGCGCATAGACGTCAATCTTGGCCTTGCTGCAATGTCTGCTATGCAAGACAAACGGCAGCTTCTGGCTTTCTGAGGGGGAAGGGGGTGAATTCTAATCTTCATTTATATTAATTTCTCAATATGAGATAAGGCGAGGCAATATTAGGAGAATATTCCAAATTCATGAAGTTCATATATATATACACTTGAGGCATTCACATGTCTACTAAGGGTTACCCAAAGGGACACCTTCAAATGTGCCTTCTTACTATACACACCATGAGTCACCCAGAAATGTACCTACCATTCACCCTGTAGTCATTAGTGACACACTCACCAGTGGTTACGTTTGTACTTCTGTCCCTATGTCGGAAGAGCTTCTGACATTGACATGTGGGATGGGGAGTGAGGAGTCTATTTTTCATATAAAGAGGTCTTGATAACATGATGTGTGGGGGGGCATGCCAGATGTAGATTTGGTGCCCATGCTCCAGATCAAAAAGTCCCTGTCATTGTGTGGGATGGAGAGGGTATTGGTTTGAGTGACCCCCAGGGGGCACTGCAGCAGGAATCTGAGCATTCGGGGGATGTGGCGGCCCCACTCTGGGGATAGTTTAGAAAGGTCATGACAGGGTTGCTTGTAAATCTGTTATTAAAAGAGCACTTACCACAGCCAGGGACATACTCTTATAATAAGGTAATATACAGTATAAAATATAATAATAATATATTGAGACTCCAGAGTTCAGTAACCACATTGTGCTGACAGAAAAGCCAAAGAAGAACCCTATCCATAGTCTAATACTTGCTTTCACTGCTCTCATATTATTATTATGACATCATTGGTATTATAAGGAAGAATAGTGTCCCATTACTGGTGTCATTGAGAGGAATAGTGTCCCATTACTGGTGTTAGTGGGAGGAATAGTGATCATTCATGTCAGAGGAGGGAATAGTGTCCCATCATTCGTGTCAGTGTAAGGAATGGTGCCCCATCACTGGTGTCAGCAGGCAGAATAGTGCCCCATCCTTGGTGCCAGCGGGAGGAATAGTGCCCCATCCTTGGTGCCAGCGGGAGGAATAGTGCCCCATCCTTGGTGCCAGCGGGAGGAATAGTGCCCCATCCTTGGTGCCAGCGGGAGGAATAGTGCCCCATCCTTGGTGCCAGCGGGAGGAATAGTGCCCCATCCTTGGTGCCAGCGGGAGGAATAGTGCCCCATCCTTGGTGCCAGCGGGAGGAATAGTGCCCCATCCTTGGTGCCAGCGGGAGGAATAGTGCCCCATCCTTGGTGCCAGCGGGAGGAATAGTGCCCCATCCTTGGTGCCAGCGGGAGGAATAGTGCCCCATCCTTGGTGCCAGCGGGAGGAATAGTGCCCCATCCTTGGTGCCAGCGGGAGGAATAGTGCCCCATCCTTGGTGCCAGCGGGAGGAATAGTGCCCCATCCTTGGTGCCAGCGGGAGGAATAGTGCCCCATCCTTGGTGCCAGCGGGAGGAATAGTGCCCCATCCTTGGTGCCAGCGGGAGGAATAGTGCCCCATCCTTGGTGCCAGCGGGAGGAATAGTGCCCCATCCTTGGTGCCAGCGGGAGGAATAGTGCCCCATCCTTGGTGCCAGCGGGAGGAATAGTGCCCCATCCTTGGTGCCAGCGGGAGGAATAGTGCCCCATCCTTGGTGCCAGCGGGAGGAATAGTGCCCCATCCTTGGTGCCAGCGGGAGGAATAGTGCCCCATCCTTGGTGCCAGCGGGAGGAATAGTGTCTCATTGTTGGTGTTAGTGGGAGGAATAGTGATCATTCGTGTCAGAGGAGGGAATAGTGTCCCATCATTCGTGTCAGTGTAAGGAATGGTGCCCCATCACTGGTGCCAGCGGGAGGAATAGTGCCCCATCCTTGGCGCCAGCGGGAGGAATAGTGCCCCATCCTTGGCGCCAGCGGGAGGAATAGTGCCCCATCCTTGGCGCCAGCGGGAGGAATAGTGCCCCATCCTTGGCGCCAGCGGGAGGAATAGTGCCCCATCCTTGGCGCCAGCGGGAGGAATAGTGCCCCATCCTTGGCGCCAGCGGGAGGAGAAGTGCCCCATCCTTGGCGCCAGCGGGAGGAATAGTGCCCCATCCTTGGCGCCAGCGGGAGGAATAGTGCCCCATCCTTGGCGCCAGCGGGAGGAATTAATACAAAAGGAGAGGGGGGGGCATGGGAATGAGTCAATCCACCTGTATGACCTCAGAAATGAGGGAGGGGGAAGAGACATAAAATATATCCCCTGGAAGGAGGGAGTGCAATACAGAAGTTATTTCAGGGACGGAGGAGGCGCAGACACACCTATACAATGTATGTCCATAGGGTGTGAATGGGGGGGACTCCAACACTCTGTACTGCCTCTGGGAAAGGAGTCATTCTGATACTCTGCATCACCTCAGAAGGGGAGGGGGGAGGAGCCACTCCCATACTCCGTATCACCTCAGAAGGGGAGGGGGGAGGAGCCACTCCCATACTCTGTATTACCTCAGGTGAAGCAGTCATTCTGATACATTGAATCACCTCAGAAGTGAAGGAGAGGACTGCCTTACAATGTATCACCTCAGAAGTGAATGACCTGAAGAAGGAAAGGTGGGGGTCACTCCATTACACACTATCCCCTCAGGAGAGGGAAGGTGTCCTCTGTGGCAGGAAGGTGCACAGTTCCTTGGCTGTAGGGGGCTGTCATGGCAGCACTGAGGTGAGGGCTGTGTGTGAGGCTTGTATTTATAGAAAATCCGTGTTGTGAGGTAACTAGGCAATGGTGGTCAGTATACTAAGCCTTGTTATTATTACTTTAGCTGTATTCATTGTCACTTTTTTGTAGACATACATTTTTCCAGTGTGTAGTGTCCCCTTTTTTTGGCAAACACTGCAGTTTAACCCGTGCAGGGCTGTGTACATCATTATATAGTATGGGGGGGGGGGGGTCAGTGGTTCTCCTCGCTAGGTGCTTTTCTAGGCCTGAAACTGGCGGGAATTTAAGGAGTGAAAAGCCATGAGGTAATTTTACATACAAAGTACTGCAATATTAGTTCAAATGCTGTGCAAGTGTTACATTCAGTCAGGTCCATCTGATAAACCCTTTAAGAGCTCATTAAAAGTATAGTAAAAAAAAAAATGCAAAATACAAGAACAGGAAGATTTCCTTCAGATTTTACCCGCTGCACCGCCATCCTTTCTAATGTTTCCTGAACCCCCCCACCAAGTACAAACATTTATTTAGACTGAGAGTCGTCCTTGTGGCGAGGAATCACTGAATGAAATCATCTGACTGCGGCCTCCACCGCTGGGAAGGATATAAATACATGGTAATAGGAACACTAAGTAACCCACGGAACCAAAACATTTATCTTTTCACGGCTCAGATATTTTGGTTCTTCAAAACACTGGATTACGGGAATGTGTCTCCATAATCTCCCCAAATAACCTGCTATTGGCCTAATATATGTGCTTATAAATGCTATTTTGATAAGTACTTTTTAAGTAGTCGGATCAAGTGAATATATAAATATAAATGGGATGTCTGCAATGTTTGACTTTGTTCGTTGTTGAGGTGTATCTGTTTAAAGTACCTAAAGTGATATTAAATTCCGGCGTTTTTTGATCAATCATATTAAAAGCTTTTCTGGCAAAGGCAAAATCATTTTTATTTTACTTTGTTTCCTTTTTTTCCCCCCATTCAAGGAGAATTGTGGTTATGCGCTTTTTGTTTTGGAAAGTTTTTTTAGAACGACTCTGTTTTCTGTCCATTTAGCCACACCCATTTTCACCATCCCGAGGTGTCCATTTTTTATCGAGTTTTAGCCCCCGCTCACATTGGAGCGACTTGTGATGTGATTCAAATCGCATGACTAGGGGCTTCTTGTTGCCAGCAATGGCACTGCTCAAATCTGTGTGACGCCAACTTTGTGGTGCTGCACCGATTTGAAAAAGTAGTACATGCACTACTTTTGGCGATTTCGGGTGCAACTTTAATAGATATCTATGCGCAAAGCCAGATGTCTTCATGTCGGATATCACACTGAGATGTGGCTATGAAATCATGCAATTTCAGAGAAAGTTGCACTATTTCAAAGCCACAGTCAATGTGAATGGGGGCTTAAACATAGCTCCCAACTGTCCCTGATTTGGAACAATTTCCCACTGTCCCTCCTTCCTCTTCATTCCGGTCTGATCTATATAGTTGTATATAATATGCACTATTCATCTTTCAAAAAGTGTTTCCCAGTGCTAAACCTTTCATCCAATTTCTAAATTGCTGGAATAGTAGTGGTAAAAAAAAGCACTTGTGGGTTTAACTAACTAATCCTTTATTTTTTTTTATTTTTTTGTATAATTCTCCTTTAATGGGGCGTGGCAGGGGGTGTGTCCTATGCCTACATTCTTTTGCTAATACGGTAGGGGCCCCTCGTTTCCACCTCAAAAAGTTGTGAAGTATGTTCAAAGAGTAACTTTTGTTGAGAAAGAAACATGCCCCCCTGGGTTATCTATGTACATTGCAAGGATTTTAAACTTTGTTGCAGATTCCAACATTTTGTCATTCTGAAGGAATAGCTGTTCTGGAATAGTGAATCTGTATGGGAGTGATTATTGTAATTATCAATCAGCTGTTGCACTTGCAGTGCTCTAATGAGAAAAGTGGCAAGGTTTGCATCCCTTTAGACCCCTTTCACACTGAGGCGGTTTTCAGGCGTTTTAGCGCTGGAAAAAGTAATTCCAATAATTTCAGTGTGACTTTTCACACTGGGGCGATGCACTTGCGGGACGTTAGTAAAAGTCCTGCAATCAGCATTTTTGGGGCGGTTTGGGAGCGCTGTATACAGCGCTTCCAAAACTCCCTGCTCATTAAAATGAATGGGCAGCGCCTGAAAAGCGCTTCGGAAAGCACCGTAACACGGGTGTTTTTAACCCCTTCTTTGGGGTTAAAAGCGCCCCACTAGTGGCCGAAAAGCACCGCTAAACAGCGCTGTGCAAAGGGGTCTAAGATGTGATTTCCCTTTGGGAGTATCTCACCGAAAATTACATTTTTGTTGCAGGGAATGGCCAAAATCTGACTTGTATCTTAGTGCAGACTTCTGGGGAAAATCAGTAAGCCAATCACACAAGCAGGAAATTACTTTTCTGGGTGGCGTTCTGTACTGCATCTGTGCATTGTATGTGTACAGAATGCCTCCAGGTAGCCTTTTATTTTACAGAAAATTGTGGCGCTACAAATTGAAAATTACATTTTTAATAACATTCAACTACATTATGATGTGTAGTAATTGTATACGATATATACACTATAAATATACATTATATGTATATATTTAATTTTTTTCATTCAATATTTTTTTCCCCCCCTTTAGACCCGGTTCACACAGGGGCGGCATGACTTGTCCCGCGATTCTGCCGGGCGATCTCCACACGACTTCAGAGGTGACTTGCAAAATGACTTCTGTATTGAAGGCAATGCAAGTCGCCCTGAAGTCGTCCCAAAGTAGTACAGGAACAAAGTTCTGCTCACCCACGCTCCCTGCTGTCAAATTGGGACTAGCGGCTGTGTCCATGCAGCTGATGCGTTACCATAGACATAATTGGGCTGCCTACACACAGCACCTGGCGGCTCCAGCCACTTAAAAACACAGCCCATTCATAGACTACAGGTGGAAGCGCCTGAAGTGGACTGATTAAGGCCTTACACAAAATATAGTTGCAATGAAATTTAAGGTTCGTGTCACATTTGTACTCCTATCTCTGGCAGCAGCTGACCAATGACAGGATTGCTAGGCAAAGTCAGGGGAGTAAGATGAGGTGTATAATAAAGGCCTTCAATACACCGCTCAGCGCCTCGGACTCGCACAATTGCAAAAAAATCTTGTAGTAGGTGACCGACACTAGAAATAGATACCACACAGATATTAGAGGGAGAAAGAACCTGGAGGACAGCGACGCGTGGCTGCATATGCACTGCACACAGAGTCCCCACTGATCAGACATCTCCTTGGCTGATGCTGAATAGGTTCCGATTTACTCCCCTGTTCAAGGCATTGTTTGAGCTTTGCTCTGGTGAGTTTAAACCCCTGAGGGGGAGTGTGTTCCCACTGGGTGGATCAGATTTTACGGTGAAGGTGCATGCTGTTTGTATCTAGGACCACCAATGAACATTATTGGACACTCTGCATTCTTGTTTCATCTGCCATAAACTGTTTAATACTTTGGAGGTGGAGTTGGCCACCTGAATCATACCAACATCAGCGCTGTTTCTAGTATATTTCTGACACAGATTCACTGTTTTATGTTTATACTATCTTTTTAAAGTCAGGGGAGTATTCACTTTATTTTTACTTTTTGTGCATGGAAGCATTTTGAAAATTTAGGGCTTGTTCACACTCGACCTAAATTTCTAACGCTCAACAAACGCTCCTATTGGAGCTATTGATACATTTCAATAAAAGTTTTTGTGCCTGTACTTAAACTTTAAATCCCAACTGAAGCCAGAAATGACACATAAGCATTTACTAGGGTGGCAAAAGCTTACACAGCCAAGTCTTCACAGATTCTGATGAAAGAGGAAGTAGGCTGGAACGAGGGACTGCTGCTTTCTGTGTTAGCAGCGGTGCAACATACCACCTCGCCATCGCCTTGTTAGTGTTTCAGATTGCATGGCTGTAGTACTTTCTCTCCTTTAAATTCAATTTAAGATTTTATTTTTCAGCTCAGCATGGCCAGTTAGGCCAAAAAGCGTAGTTAGTGGTTTCTTGGATCGGGGGATATTGTATTCTCTGCTCTAGTGTGTGATGACTAGGGATGAGCTCCGGCGTATTCGCACACTCCATGTGCAAAGCCCGCCAGGAAGTCGGCACGGCGCTGCGCTAATCACAGGCAGGGAGACATGTCCCGATGCGTGGCTGCAGAGATCATGACATGTCTCTCTGCCTGTGATTAGCGCAGCGCTGTGCCGACTTCCTGGCGGGCTCTGCACATGGAGTGTGCGAACACGCCGGAGCTCATCCCTAGTGATGACTCATGCAATGTGACAAAAGCAAAAAAACAAAGACAAGACAAATGCATCCTGTGTGTGTCATAGGGTAATGCACAAAGTACACTCATTGACGCGGTCACCATGTTTTGAGGCACATCTGAATTCAGAGATCGCAGCAAAAAGACAAGTGCTCTTGCTTTTGTTGTATTATTTGTTTGCTCTAGTAATGCGATTTATTTCACAAAGAGAAAGTAGAACAGAGCTTAAACTTTGCAATATTCCTTCAAATATTCACAAAGAGAATGGCCTGCCAATGTTAATTTAGCCCAGAGAAAGGGAAAAGTCTGCTGCAAGAGTTTACCAATTCTCTCCGTAAATAATTCCTTTGAAACGCCTCTCCGTGGTTCAGATACATACATGCTTTGACTTAAATTGCTGTCATGTATATGCGTTTGCTCACATCCTCTCCAATTTTTATACTGCGAGTAGAGACAAAGCGCTATTGAGATGCATCAGTTTGGGGGAATGTTTGTAAACCTGGGGCAGCCTGAAATTCCAGATTTTCTGCATTTTGTTAAAAAAAAAAAAAAATACTGGTTTGCTAATTGTTTACAAATTAGTAAAAAAGTGGCGACTGTGTAACAATGTGCACTTTACAGAAAGATACACTCTTTGGAAGCCAAACTAAGGCTAGCCATACATGGAAGTTCTTTTGAAAATTCGTGCATTTTGTGATCCGATGATGCCATCGTTAGTTTTTCAAAACATTTCCATGTTCGATTTTTAAAATTCGATGGCCGCACGGAAATCGGCTGTTGCTGCAGCCCACTAATGGTGCGAAATACGAATGAAAATTCTTAGATAAGATTTTCAAAAATTCGACCCATGTATGCCAAATAGCGTGGCTTACATTTACATGTGGTAGAAGCTACAACATTGATTCCAAGCTGCATATAGCAATTTCCTGCTCTGAAAGTAAGGGGGCACAGAGCAGTTCATATACGGGGCCTAAATTAATACAATTAAATCCATAAGGGATGGGAATATTTGGTTAGCTTGCAATGCAGGATCTCATGAGTCGGTACGTTTTTATATATTTGTGCAATCAGCGATCCCCTATCAAATTTGATAAAAAAAGTACACTCGTGTTTAATATATATAGGTTCCAAACATCCAAATAATGCTGCTTTCATGTCTTACTAGAAGGTGCACTAAATAACCTTTATGTTAAGATTCCAATTTCAAGAGACCCTGTCTTTTAAAAAAAAAAAAAACCCCTACCTGAAGTACCTTGCAAGAGAAGAGCACTTGTACTCACCTCTCCCGCGGTCTCCAAACGCCCCTCCATTGCAGCTCTGTAGAAATGTTTTCCATTCAACACTTCTAGGTGCGTTAGAAGCTTATGTCCTTTACTGTGCGCTATGGCTCTTTGCCCTGACCCCTATGTCACTACTGTGTCCTAAAGTGATGAAGGGGTCATAGGATGTAACTCAACTTGTGATTTGCTGCTATCCAGAGACTGGAGGAAATACTTCCTGGCTGCAAAAAAAACTAATGACATCATCTCAGCCTAATTAAAGTCACTGTATTGGAACTTTTAGACTGCTTAAAGCTAACTTTTCAATAAAATCCAAGACCAGCTTATTTGTTACAACACCTTCCAAGCATGCAAAAACACTGCATAAAGAAAATGACACATTGGACAAAAAAAAAAAGAGATAAATATTCTCACCTTCTGCCCAGCCAGGAGGACTGTATAGATAGGTCTTCCAACAAAATCCTTAAAAAGTGGGGATCTGAATTCTCACAGGAAGCAGGCGCGTCTTCCCATGAGCTTTTTCAGGGTCTTAGTGAAATCACCTTCACCCAGGTGCTGTGGGCAGAAGCTGGAATATAAGGCACTTTCTATATTTACTTTTCTTTCCTAATGTGTGATTTTTCACTTGGAGGGGCGGAGGTCTGATTGCATTTTTATGCAAGGTTTTCTTTTATGATACAATTTCTTTGAAGAATATATTGTTGCTCCATAGTGTGAAATGTTAAGAACGTATTCATGTAGAGTTGAGAGGGTCACTTTAAAACTAGAGATAGTAGGTAATTTTCTCAACCATTTTGTACTAGAGGCTACCAGAACACACCTTGTTTCCTAATCACATGTGAAATTAATTCTAATTATTGCACCTGTGCTGTGCTTCCCTGACACCTGTAATTGTGGAAAACATGCTGTGTATTGTAGAATGAGAAGAGTTATGGTGGTCCTGGGGTTTTCTTGCAGTTTCCATGCACTTAATAGCATTGATAAATTACAGATATTTTAAAAACGTTGTGAGCTGATCAGAAATTAAAGCATTTAGCCCTGGTTCACACTGGTGTGATTTGACATGTCAAATCGGCGATATTTGCCGCAAATTGCGGGCAATGGCACCGTCCTAATCGGTGCGACGCCGCATCTGCGGCGCTGCACCGATTTCAAAAAGTAGTTTCTGTACTACTTTTTGCGATTTCGGGCCGCGATTTACATTGACATCTGTGCAGAAACCTGCACAGATGTCCCTGTAATCGCGGCCGAAATCGGGACTGACAGGCAGGAGTGAAATCGTGCGAGTAAAGCACTCGCTTCACTCCCGCAGCCCAGTGTGAACCTGGGCTTAAAGTATTTTTTTTCAGAGGGAATATATTGCAGTGGAAAGTATTTTGAATGGCATCCCAGTGCACTGCATGGTTGTCCAACAAACAAGGCGCTGCAGTTCACCAATACACTTTATGTTGCAATAACAAAATAGTCCATGTCTGATTTTTTTGGGGGTCAAGTTTCACTGCCAGCCCATTTATTTGTTTTTAATGGCACCCCCCACATACTTATAATTAATGCCAATAATCTTGAAGGGCACTCCTGTGCACATCCACAATGCACCTGTGTTACCAAAAACGAACCAGCTACTGTTTTATATCCATTTGTGATGTATTGGGCAGCCCAATAAAATGAAATGTTTAACCGCATGGAAAATGCTGATCACCTTGGTGTGAATAAGTCCTTATGCTGGCCATACACTATACGAAAAATCGGGCGAAAATCGATCGTTCAGACAGTTCTTTCATTTTTCGAACAGTTAATGGGCACAAAATTGATAATCTTTGGGACGTTTTTGAGCCGAAAAAACGAAGGACAAGTTTGGAAATTTTCTGCAGAACGAACGATAAATCGGAAGGTGAATGTGTTTCCCGTCCGAACTTTCTGCACTAGGTATATGTAAAAAAAAAAAAAAATGTTTTATTTATGTCCACTGAACGATTTATCGGTCATTACATGATGGCACTATCGTTTGCGCTCACGAACGAACTTTTGTTTTTCGAAAGTTCGTTCGGACGATTTTTCGTATAGTGTATGGCCAGCATTAGAGAATCATTTTTGTACTTGTTGGACTGGGCTCAGCAAAGGCTTGAGATGGAACATACAGCACTTGCAAATTTTGTGGCAAAGATTTATTTGATTATTTAGGAACAACATTTCTTCATTAGTATCTATCGGGGTAAAGTATTTTCTGCCACACTCCTGAACTGAAACGGCATCTTGGCACACAGGAGACGGAGTGACGCATCTGCCATGGAGCAGCGTGTGCCATATGTCTCAGCGATAAAGTAACACCGCCTTAACATGTTAGCACCACATGTACCAAGAATAAATCTCACTAGCTCCTCATCTTCATCTGTTTTCAATATAGTGATTCGGTAGGAACCTCAGCTGTCCATTAAGTTAATTAATAAAGTCCTCTGTATAGTATGGTAATTTATACTTTTACCATTTATTTCCATGGTAAATGTCAATTCTGAGTTATTTCAAATGCTCCAGGCAATTTCTACACTAGGTTATGATACATGTCGAGTTGTCGACACTAATAAGAGTAATTTAGCAAAATCTATAATGCATATATTTATTTTACAGTGGAGATTTACTGGGAAAAATATAAATAATTGCAACAGGTTCTTGTTTTTTATTTAAAGTGAACACATACATTACTCATGCAGTGTAAGGCTGGGTTCACACTTGTGCAGTGCGATTTCCAGCTCTCTTATCTCTGCAAAAAGATAAAGAGAGCTGTTCAGCAGATCATCTCTGTTTTAGCTGCAAATTAGGTGACCTGGGAGAGAGGAGGGGGAGGGGGGAAGTGTAGTGAGGAGAAGGAGAAATCCTGATGAGAACTGAACACATCTGCGAATCAGATGCGTGCCCATAGAAGATAATGGCCCTGAATTCACACCTGAGCCGCACCGCAATGCCTAGAAAACGCACACATTTTTTGGGCAATGCGCAGTGCGAATGCATCCCACATATGTGAACCAGCCTCATTAAAATCAATGTATTTTATAATGTTATGCGAATTGGATGCGGTTTAAGCCGCAACCAATTCACATAGGTGGGAACGGGGCCTGAAACTAGGTTTCATTTGTATAGCCTTCCCACATTCACATCTATTTTTTATTTTTTTTTAACCTGAGACTGCTGGTAAGTGTTATCTTGTAACTGGCTACTTTGACACCCAATGCTATTACACAGGAGAGAGGCTTTAGAGCTACGTAGACTCCAAGTTGTCAGTGGCGTCACAATGGGGGTGTGGGCTGCATCTGGGTGACACCCGCCAGAAGAATGTCCAACCGCAATGGTGTCACCCCCCATCTGTGCCGGCCCACAACTAGCCTGCCCAGTGCCCTGCAGGGCACTGTGGCAGGATAGAGCCCAATGGGGATGGGAGCTAGAAAGGAGAGACCCCGATGGTGGGGGGGGTGACACCATGTTTTACCTCACCAGGTGACACCAACCCTAGTGACGTCACTGCAAGTTGTGACACAGGATCTTCTCTTTTCACTCCAGGCATATAGAGCTTTGAAAGACTAACGGCTCATTCAAACTATTGCATTGCAGTAACAATACAGCGCACCTTTTCATTGTGTGTTACCACAGTGTTCAGGAGCTAAGACGCTAAGGGATGTGTTGTGTTGGGACCCCAATGGACCTAGCCAGCACAAAATTGCAATATGCAGATGTGAACCATTTTTATGTTTTAAAAAAAGTGCATGTACATGAAAATACGCATTGTCGCACGGCGAGACCCCGTTCAAATCTTCACCTTTATCCTAAGAAGTAGTGTTAATCGGTGAAGCTGTTAAAATCCTTGCAGTTTGAAAAATAAGGCATGTCCATTTTTTCTGTGCATTTTCATGTGCTGTGATTCCCAGTAGAATAGTGAAAACGCTTGTAGATTACAACGCATGTTAAGAAACGCATCAACAGTGGACAAAAGAGCACATAACAATGCATTGGAACAGTGTGAATGGATCCTTAGTCCTCATTCACATAGCCACTGAGACCTGTAGACCGTAAATGGGCCATGTGTTTATGTGGTTTATGTTCTACGTGCAGGTAACCCATGTAAGTGTATGGGCATGCAGAGGCTGCACAGAACACAGCTGCTCATAAATTTTATTGGCGTGTGGGTGAACGGCGCTGGAAACACACTGTGGCATTGATTTACTAAAACTAGAGAGTGCAAAATCTGGTGCAGCTGTGCATGGTAGCCAATCAGCTTCTAAGACCCCTTTCACACTGGGGTGGTTTGCAGGCGCTATTGCGCTACAAATAGTGCCTGCAAACCGACCCTAAACAGCTGCTGCTGTGTCTCCAGTGTGAAAGCCCGAAGGCTTTCACATTGGAACGGTGCGCTAGCAGGACGGTAAAGTCCTGCTAGCCGCATCTTTGGAGCGGTGAAGGAGCGGTGTGTATACCGACCCTCCACCGCTCCTTCCCATTGAAATCAATGGGACACTGCAGCTATACCGCCCGCAATGTGCCTCTGCAGAGGCGCTTTGCGGCAGTTTTTAACCCTTTTTTCGGCCGCTAGAGGGTGGTAAAACCGCACCGCTAGTGGCTGAATAGTGAATTAGAGGTAAAGCGCCGCTAAAAATAGTGTCGCTTTACCGCCACCCCGCCGTTCCTGCCCCAGTGTGAAAGGGGCCTTAGTTCAACTTATTAAATTAGGCTTTGACTAATAAAGCCGGGAGGTGATTGGTCTCTACACAGAGCTGCAGCAGATTTTGCACTCTCCAGTTTCAGTAAATCAACCTCACTCTCTGCTTTTGGGGCTGCTCACATGCACCCACACACCTGTCAAATTGGGACAATGGGCTGCGTCCAGACAGCCATTGCATACCCATGGGCTGGCTGCATGCAACACCTGGCGTCTCAAACTGAATAAACATGTAGACCTCAAACACAACTATCCGCCTCAGTGCTTAGTTCTCTGGCTATCATGATGATACAGTGCTTCCAGTACCATCTGAGCCATTGCCCTGTAACAAATTTGCAGATTGAGGCTGGGTTTACACCTATGCAAATTGGTTGCGGCTTACACCTAATTCACATACATCTAATTGGCAGGACATTTTAAAATACATTAATTTGAATAAGACTGGTTCACATATCTGCGGTGCATTCACACTCCGCATTGCCCAAAAACGTGTACGTTTTCTAGGCAGTGCGGTCCGGCTCAGGTGCGAATTCAGGCCCATTATCTTCTATGGGAATGCATCTGATTCGCAGATGTGTTCCGTTGTGAACATGAATTCTCCCCCCCCCCCCCTCCTCACTACACCTCCCCCCCCCCCCTCTCCCAGCTCAGCTGATCCGCAGCTACAACGGACAGGAACCGCTGAACAGCTGCTTTTTCTCTTCGCAGGGAAAACGTAGCTGGAATTCGCACCGGACTGGTGTGAACCCAGCCTAAAGCCTCGTACACACGGCCGAGATTCTCGTCGAAAAAAAACATGTCGTTTTTTTCGACGAGATTCTTGGACAAGAAACTTGTCCCGGCCGAGTGTACACACGCTCGATTCAAAGAACCCGCGGTTCTTTGAATGGAGCGAACGCGGTGACGTCATCGAATACGACGAGCATGCGCTCGTCACATTCGATGCCGTCGCCGCCATCTTGGTATACCCTACCTATGCCTAGGAAGCTACCGCGCATGCGTCGAATTCATTTCGAACATGCGCGGGCTTCCCGGAGGACAGGTAAGTGTACACACAGTCACTTTTCTCGTCGAGAAACAGGCTGACGAGAATCTCGACGAGAAAATAGAGAGCAGGTTCTCTATTTTCTCGTTGAGATTACTTGTCGGTTTTCTTGACGAGAAACCATACACACGAACGAATTTCTCGGCAAGACATCTCTGCCAGCAAGTTTCTTGCTGGTTCTTGCCGAGAAACTCGGTCGTGTGTACGAGGCCTAAGACTTTTGACTTCCCTCACTTTCTGATCTGCATTCTTGTTTGCAGTGAACAGCATAAAGTACTGAAGCCAGAGACAGCCAGGAAACTGGCATTTTCAGAACCAATCAGCCATGGATGCCTGCATGTTTCTCTCACTAGGGCTTTCCAAAAGGTAGAAGAATATTTGCACAGCGCTGGTTTAATTACCATGCTGCAAATACTATTACATATCATTTTTTGAAATGGCCTGTCGTAGTTGTGAAAGCAAAAAATGCTTTGTCTGTATAATTCACTGAGTCAAATTACAGTTCTAGTATCCATGTTCAATAAATACTTTAAAACATTTTAAGAGGCCAGAGGTCCATGCGGCTCAATTAATCACAAGTGTTGTCGTTTTCAAGTCATTCGGGAAATGTCAAGATGTTAAAAAGCAGTTTTCTGAAGGGTGGCATCTCTGTACACAGGCAGGCTGGGAAAACGCGCTTGTAATGAGATACAAATGATATGCAAATCAATACATATCTGATCTGCTTAGATCTTCCGCTTGGTATTAAACATGTTGTTTCTATCACTTAAATTATGTACTGGAAGTAAGAAGTATCAGCACAGAACTGAACTCGCATTTTAGTATAGCTCACAGTGGTTGTAGTTGATTAATTCACTGTATGTATAAGCAGAATTATTGGCATGGTTTAACTCCTAATTCTCGATATTAAATCTAGATGATTGTAATTTATATTTCTTGCTTGTATGGTTGTCTTTACGTCATAATTACCCACAAACTGGCTTATTGAACAATTGCAAAGTGCAATAGCCCATGACAGGCAAACAGAGAATTTCTTGAACCCCTTTAAAAAAAAAAAACGATTTTCTCAGACTACATATTCTTAAAGTGACTTGGGGGAGGGGGGTGTTTATTTACGAAAAGCAAATCCACTTTGCACTACAAGTGCACTTGTAAGTGCAGTCGCTGTAGATCTGAGGGGAAGCTTTGAAATTAGGGGAAGCTCTGCTGATGTTATCATCCAATCATGTGCAAGCAAAAATGCTGTTTCTCTTACCATCCATGGACTGACACGGTGTCTCTTTACACTTTACACGTGGGTTATGTCCCTGCTTGCAGGAGAAGACCTAGGCAGAATGTGAAATGTTATACATACATTCTAAAAGCCAGAGCTGAACAGCCCCACCCAGGGGGCGGTCCCTCCGGACATAACCCTCCCACTACAGTCAGCAGACTTCAGTTTTTTTCTGCCTAGCAGAAGGAGAAGACGTGGCGCTCTCTCAGGAGCCAGTCTCCTGACCTATTTTTATTCCTTTTCTGAAATTCTTTTTTATTTTATTTTTGAGAATCTTCTATCAACTGTCGGCTGGGCAACAGGTTGGGTACAAGATATCCTCGTAGTCTTCCCTGTCCGACCATCGAGCGTGCTGATCCTCGCCTTGTGTGCGTGAGACTTAGTTCACGACAGGCCCCATGACTCCAGGGGTGGCCGGGTTTGCTTTCATGCTCCCACGGTCCTCTCAAGACTGAACAGTTTCTGACTGACTGTATCTTTCACGGTGGACCGGGCCGACAGCTACTCAGTACTGCACTGTGATAGTCCTGTCAGAAACACACCAGTGGGTCCCTCAGGGGACGGGTAAGTAGCCTCTCCTGCCTGCAGGTGAGTACAAAAGGCTGTGTTTCTCTGTGGGGGATTTTCCCTGTCTCCCCCTGTATTTCATTGACACTCTCTGTCACCATTGCTGGCGCTGTGCTGTGTGAGGTGCCTGGGAGTCACACTGTTCTTGGAGGGGCTAATGCTGGTCTGCAGATATGCTTGGGGCCTTTTTTTGTGTGTTTTGGGGCCTAAGCGCCGAGTGGCGCTGTGTGTGTGCTATTTTTTTCACTTTTGCTGAGTCATGGCATCCATCTTGCCGCGGATCGCCTCAGTGAAGTGCGGCGGCCATTTTCTTGTAGCCCGCACGCTCTTCAGCACTAGTTTTGGTCTCTAGCGCTGCTGTAACAGCGCAAATCTCCTCACAATCTCCTCACAGCTCACCAGCGCTGACACAGCGCGGTACAGACAGCGGAACTGAACGGTCCCTGGTCCGGTTTGGTGAGTCCCCTGGGCGCCCCCTCCTCAGTCAGCACAGCCTGTGGGTGGACTTTTTATCTGAGGAGTCTCAGAGGGGGGCAATATGGAGTCTCTGTCACCAGCTTCCCCTAAATGTCAGTGGACAACAGGCAGTGCTTCAGCACCTGCGGTCCCTAGGGACCAGTTGTGGGCAGTCCTGGAATCATTTCTGACCAGGATGGGAGCTGTGTGCAAGCGCAAGGGAGCAAAAAAGCGCCCTCTCCCCACTTTACTTCATGAGGGCAGTGCGCTGATTCAGATATGGGCCTAGCCACTACCGCTCAGGACCCTAGTTCTGAATGTATTGGATGGTTTTGAACAGGACATTCCTTATGAGGAAAACTCCGGTTCTGAGTCAGTAAATGACAGGGCGCTTGTTAGTGTACTCATGACTGCGGTGAGGGACACTCTCAAGCTAAAATGCTGCGGATGCAGAACCTCAGGCGGATACAGTCTCCTTTGGTTCTTTTAAGGCCAGGCCTTCTAAAGAGGTTTTTCCATATGTACTTTCTTTGACCAGCTCATTGATAAGGTCTGGGAAAAGCCGCAGAAGAATTTTTTTATGGTCCCGCGGCGTTTGTCTATCAGATACCCCCTTGAAGATGCCCTACTTAAAAAGTGGGCTTCTCCCCCAGGGTCGACCCTCCAGTCGCCTGGTTGAACAAGGCCATCACTCTCCCGATGGAGGGGACTCCTGCATTTGAGGACCCCACTGACAGGAGGTCAGAATTTGGTGAGCAGAGCCATGTTTGCCTTGTTGGGATCCGCCCTACGGCCTGTGGTATCGGCGACCCTTGTGTCTTAAACACTTACAGGTTGGGCAAAAATGTTGCACCTAGCTGTACAGGAGCATAATCTTCCTCCAGACACAGTTGCTTTGGCCCACCAACTGGTTCAGGGCCTGGTTTATGTGTGCGACGCCACGTTGGACGCGGCCCCTTTAATATCCAGGGCCTCTGTCTCGGCGGTGGTATTGCGTCGTCTTATCTGGTTGAAGTGCTGGTCTGCTGACCTAGCCTTAGGAAGCTCCTGACGGATCTACCATTTAAAGGTGGTAGACCTTTCGGTGCTGCTCTGGATGACATCGTCATGGATGTCATGGGAGGTAAAAGCACTCTTCTTCCTTAGACTAGCAAGGGTGAGGAGGCCCGCCGCAAACAGGGGCCTTCCTTTCCAGCAAAACGTTTTTTTTTTCCGTCCGTCAGAGTCCACGGGTAGGCCCTCTCAGACTGACGGCAGTGCGGCTGGTGGGCACAAGTGCCCCTGGGTGCGTAAGCCGAACAAGCGGCTCCCAAGCCCGCCTCTGCGTGAAGTCTTGCCTCCGCCCGACTCTGGGGTGGGGGGACGACTTCGCAGGTCACGAATCGGTGGTCCTCCCGAATCTCCGACTGGTGGGTGTGCGAGGTGGTCACCTCAGGATACAGGATAGTATTCCGATCCTGGCCCCCAGACAGATTCTTTCCCTCAAATCTTCCTCTCCTTCCTACCTGTCGGGCAGCCCTCTTGGGGGCTGTACAGGATTTGATCAGGTCCGGAGTGATTGTGCCGGTTCCGTCACAGGAGAGTTTTCAGGGATTCTACTCGAATCTGTTTGTCGTCCCAAAAATAGGACGTGGTTCGACCTATCCTGGACCTCAAGGCCCTGAATGCCTTCGAGAAGGTGCAGAAATTCCGCATGGAATCCATTCGCACGGTGATCGCTACACTCCACCAAAGGGATTTTCTTCTGGCGTCCTTGGACTTCAAGGACGCCTACTTGCATGTTCCGATCTGCGCAAGTCACCAGAAGTTTCTGCGCTTTGCGATCAGCGAAGTCCACTATCGATTGTGGCTCTTCCTTTCGGGCCTAGCCTCGGCACCAAGGGTGTTCACCAAGGTGCTTGCTCCGGTTCTAGCCTTCTGTTACAGCGAGGTATTGCTGTCGTGGGCTATCTGGACGATCTTCTGCTAAGAGCAGAAAGTGGATCAGACTTAGAGGAAAGGTGACTCTCGTCAATTAGACCCTCAGGGACTCGGGTGGTTCCTGAACATTCAGGAGTCAGTCCTGGTCCCGACTCAGTGTCTGGAGTGTCTAGTTCTGATTCTGGACTCCTTGGAGGCAAAGGTATCCTACCTCTGGAGAAGTTGCTGACACTTCAGTCTGCGGTGCGGGTGCTGACATCCCAAAAATGGTTGTCAATCCGTTTTTTGCATGAGAGTCCCGAGACTCGTGGTGGCCTTCTTCGCGGCCGTTCCGTATGCCCAATCACACACCAGGGCATTGCAGAAGGAGATCTTGTCCTCCTGGGACAAATCCCCGTTTGTCCTTGGATCTTCAGATCCAGGTGATTCACCTGGTCAGGGCGCCCCTTACATGGTGGTTGAGATCCTCGGCTCTTCGGTCCGGAAAGTCGTTCCCCTCCCATCCAATGGACGGTACTCACGACGGACACCAGCCTGACGGGCTGGGGTGGAGTCTGGGGAGTCCTATCGGCTCAGGCCTTGGACTCCGGACGAGCCCGTTTACCAATCACTGTTCTGGAAATACGGGCCATCGGACTGTGTCTCTCCTCAGGTCGGAGAGAGTACGTGGTCGCTCCATCAGGAGCCAGTCGGACACCGCCACGGCGGTGGCGTATGTAAACCATCAAGGGGGGAACTCGGAGCTCAGCTGCGGCTTCCGAGGTAGTCCGTATCCTGAAGTGGGCCGGAAGAAACGTGCCGGCTCTGTAGGCCATTTTACATTCTGGGCATAGACAATGGGCAGGCGGACTATCTGAGTTGCCAATCGCCAGACACCGGACCAAGAAGAGTGGTCCTTGCATATTTCAACTCCTTTACCGATGGTGGGGCACGCCGGATGTGGACCTGATGGCCTCTCGACTCAATCGCAAGGGTCGAGGTTGTGGCCAGATCCAGGGATCCTTGGGCGATGCCTCGGATGTGTTGGTGGCCCCATAGGGTCCTTATCGCCTGATATAAACTCCGGCGATCCTAATCGTTCCGGATTGGCCTCAGCATCACTGGTACGCTGATCTGGTACGTCTCGTCGCGGACGTTCCCTGGCGGTTGCCGATGAGGGAGGACCTTCAGTCTCGAGGTCCTATGTTTCATCCGGCTTATAGTCTCTGGCTTTAACGGCAGGGCTGTTAAAAGCCAGGTGTTGAGGGACTGAGGTCTCTCGGACTCGGTCATTTTGACCATGTTAAGGACACGGAAGTCTTCCTCCAGGCAGATCTATCACCGTGTCGGGAAAGCTTATATCGCCATGTGCGAAGCGCTGGACTGGCGTCCTCAGACGTATTCCGTCCCCAGAATCCTGCGTCCTCTGCAGTGTGGAGTGACCCAAAAGCTTGCTTTGAGTACCATCAAGGATCAGATTTCGGCCTTGGCCATCTTCTTTCAGCGACCTCTAGCGGGTCATTTTCTTGGTTAGCACCTTGTGTTGGGGGTTCGCCATGTGCTCCCTTCTGTCAAGCCTCCTCTCCCACCGTGGGACCTGAATTTGGTGCTCTCGGTCCTCCAGGAACTTCCTTTTGGGAATATCCAGGATATTCCCCTCTTGTCTTGTCTCAGAAGGTGGCCTTTTTAGTGGCAATCACTTCTGTTTGACGAGTGTCTGAGTTGGCAGCTTTGTCCTGCAAGTCGCCATATTTAGTCATCCATAAGGATAAGGCGGTGTTGCATCCGCGACCTTCCTTTTTTGCCAAAGGTGGTGTCGACCTTTCACCTACATGAGGACATTGCCCTCCCGTCCTTGTGTCCTCACCCATCGCATCCCAGAGAGTTTTTGCGCTGCACATATTGGAGGTGGTACGAGCCTTACGGGTGTACCTGTCTGCTACTGCTTCTATTTGGAAGTCCGACTCACTGTTTGTGACTGTCTCTGGTCCATAACAGGGCCAAGCGGTTTCGTCTGTCATCATTTTTAGGGGAATCGGACAAACCGTCATTCAAGCCTATGCTCTCAAAGGGCGGGCGCCTCCCTTTCCGGTTACGGTGCATTCCACCAGGGCAATTGGTGCTTCCTGGGTTTCCCGACATCAAGCGTCGGTTGTACAAGTGTGCAAGGCGGCGACCTGGTCGTCTGTTCATGCCTTATAAACTTAAAAGGTTAATGTGGCTGCATCTTCGGATGCTTCCTTCGGCCGCAGGGTGCTGCAGGCCGCTGTTTAAAGTTGCGACTCCTCCGTTGAGGAGCTCTGCCTTATTGGAGTGAAGTTTTGGTTTTTCCATTTATACTGCTCCCATCCCTCTTGACACTTCTTTGGGACATCCCACGTGTAAAGTGTAAAGAGACACCGTGTCAGTCCATGGATGGTAAGAGAAAATAGGATTTTTTTTGTACTCACCGAAAAATCCTTTTCTCTGACATCCATGGACTGACACGGCACCCACCCTTCCTTTTTAAGTTTGTACTGCTTTGTTAACGAACTGAAGTCTGCTGACTGTAGTGGGAGGGTTATGTCCGGAGGGACCGCCCCCTGGATGGGGCTGTTCAGCTCTGGCTTTTAGAATGTATGTATAACATTTCACATTCTGCCTAGGTCTTCTCCTGCAAGCAGGGACATAACCCACGTGTAAAGTGTAAAGAGACACCGTGTCAGTCCATGGATGTCAGAGAGTACAAAAAATCCTATTTTTTTATTTTCCTTTCATGTCCCCCTCAGATCTACAGCGACTGCACTTGGAAGTGCACTTGTAGTGCAAAGTGGATTTGCCTTTCGTAAAAAAAAAACCATTGGTCTCCAAAAATGGAATTTCAAATAAAGGAAGCACCTGTAGAATAGGTCAAATCTGCTGAACCTAGCTCTAGGGAAGGACTGTACCCCATAGATTCTGCAGACACCTCTGGGAATGTGGGTTTCTTGTACTGCACGCTGCCCCCTGCTGGTTCCCCCTGCCGAACCCCTACGTCACTACAGGACACAGCAGGGTTTTAGGGTTTGGTTGGAGGAACCATGCTGTTGGGGACAACAGAAGAGGGAAGTATTTGCATCTTTCTCTAAAGGTACAGCTTTTATTTTAACTTTCATTTTTTTCGGGACAGAATCACTTTACAAAAAGCAGAATGTAGATTTAAATGCAGCTAAGTGTAAGCGCCTCAGTGTTCCTTTTATATTAGCTTCCTGTATTCCCCTGTATGATAGATCTCAGAGGGGTTCCAATCGGGGTGTACTACATTACACAGTGCTCAGTTTCAGAGGAGAAACATGAGCTCAGTCACTGGCTGAACAGAATTCCAAAACTTTTAGCAGAAAAAAAACTGTTAAAGCGTTTGTTACCCCAACACTTCATATTCCTGATATGTGTCTGTTGTACCATGACCTTGCATAAAAAGTATCCTGTTCTGTTTGCATTGCTTCCTTTGTGTGATATACCTGGTGATCCTGCCAAACCCCCTGCTTTCCTATTTCAAACTGACTACGCTAGGCATGAAAGCTCATCCATTCCATTGTAGTCAGTTTTCTGGCTGTACTGGGAGCTTGTTCTGCCTGTTCTCCAATGGCCAAGACTTGTGCTAACAAGTGCTCTTTACTGTGAAGATCAATGTGCTGCTGTTTCTCTGCCTCTTGCTGACACGCCCCCTGTAGTCTCCACTGCCACCTCACCAAGCCCCTTATTCAGCTGAATATGTGATCACTTTGGCTGCTTCACACTAAAAGCCCCGGCCATTAGCAGCACTTTAACGCTGTTTAAGCGGCGCTTTTGCGCCATTTTTTGGCCGCTAGCGGGGCGCTTTTATCTCAAAGAAGGGGTGAAAGGCGCCCGTGTTGCGGCGCTTCCGAAGCGCTGCCAATCCTTTTTTTAATGGGCAGGGTGTTTTGGGAGCGCTAAATACAGCCCTCCCAAACTGCTCCAAAGATGCTGCTTGCAGGACTTTTCCTAACGCCCCGCAGGTGCACCGCCCCAGTGTGAAAGGTCACACTAAAAATTAATAGGAGGCGGTTTTCAGGTGCTTTACCAGCGCTATTTATAGCGTTAAAACACCTGAAAACCACCTCAGTGTAAAAGGGGTCTTAAAAAATAAAAAAATTTATATACACAAACATTTTCATATCATTTCTATTTTTAATCTGAATTGGTCATTTTACAAGATGTACTTTTATTTTTAGATGTTTTCTTGGTAATTCAGCTTTTATAAGATTTTTTATGGAAGGACAAAAGAATGTACGTGTGTGTAATGGTAAATTTAGTGATAAGGATTTCCACCTTGCCACATCCATCATAAAGCTAAATGATTGGTGCCTCATCTGTATTGGATTGTCTATAATGTTGGTTCATTGGGGAGTCCAGTTCTGACAGAGCAACTCCTTTTTTATGAGCCTATGAAAGGCATTAAGATACAGTTTACCACTGAGAAATCTCACCATTGGAGCGCAAGAAGGAAAATCAGTTGTTACACGTTGGTTCAGCAATGCTTACCCAGCGTTAAAATAGCACTTTTGGGTGGAGCTAATGCGATTTTCTAAACTCTATGGAAAAATAGAAATCCAGGACTTTTTTTTTCCCGATCCTTCTTCTCTTTATACACAAGGCCCATTAGTGAGATGAGTCAGTGCAAGGCCGACACTGCAAACATGCTTAGTGTTCTGTGCGTCATTAAGCCAGGAAAATGGTTATTTGAACCATTTGACTCTCCACCGGACCGCAAGGCTTTTTAACTTCACGCATTCCCTCCTTATTAGACTTTAAAGTGTCCTAAACATTCCTGGAAAGAATGGAAATTTTAATGAAAACTTTGATTAGATTTCTCGCTCAAAGCCTTGCCAATGAATTCCCCCAACATTCACTTTACTTCTAATTTCCCTTGTGACCCAGACGCAAAAAAATGTCATTTACATAAAGATGCTGATTCTTAGACAAACTCCCAGAATCCCCTTTGATCGCAAAGCATTCAGCTTTTGTAGAGCCACCACGTTTGCATTCTGCTGATTGATTTAGTGCAGAATATACATGTATAGATGGCGTGAAACATTGTGATATTTATTGCCATAAACTCTGACAATTTATTAATTTGAGTAGTGGATTTGTAAAACCTCATATATTTTGTCTTTATTCATTAAAGTATTGCTGGCCCTTCGCATGAATGGGAAGTTGACAAATCAGAAAAGGAGAATGCAACTTAAGACAGAGAGTGGTAAAGGGAACTGCTGACCCCAGAGGTTTTGAAACCCGACAGGTATGATTTAGTCTTGTATCTGTAATATAAAGGTAAAATGCTCTGAATCCAAGCTGCAATTTTTCATGTTGTCATTATTTTCTAAAATATGTAAGTTGTAAGATTTGTTCTGTCACTTGCCACGTCTGTCCTAACAAAATACAAGTGTACTCTACGATTCGTTAAAATGCCCGGCCTGCCAAAGTTCTTCCTCTACGGTCCCAGATATTTTCACAGCGTTTTGCTTTAAAGTGGTTGTAATTCCACTTTCAACTTGCACCTACAGGTAAGCCTAGATTAAGGCTTACCTGTAGGTGCAAGAAATATCTCCTAAACCTACACGGTTTAGGAGATATTTAGTTAAATGACAGGCGCCGCTGTCTACGGCGCATGCGCACCGTAGACAACGGCGCATTCATGGGGTTAATCCCATTCACAAATTTGGCTACTTCCCAGCAATCGCTGGGCGTAGCCGAATGTGAAGGCTCCCGCGCGCATGCGCAGAGTGACGTCTCCGCCGCTCCGGCCAATCACAGCGCCGGAGCGGCGATACCCGGAAGTAACCTTCCGGCTATCGCCGCAGAGATGGCTGCGGCTGAAGAGGGAGACGAGGACGGCTTCGGGGGCCCCGATCTAAGGTAAGTGATGCATAATGAGCTATTATGCTAGTCATATTATCTCATTATTCCTTTCTCTTACAGGTAGTTTAAAAAAAAATAAAAAATTTATAAGGGTTTACAACCACTTTAACTGTCAGCTGTAGATCAAGTCTTTCCTAGAGATGTAAAATTTCCGGAAATTTTGAAGCTCGGGGAAAAACAGTTTTTTTGGGGGGGAAAAAATGAAATTTTCGTAAAAAATGCTACATTAGCACTTTTTTGTCTCTTTAAGATTGAAAGTCATTCTGTTACGAGAACGCTAAGAAAAACGATGTGCATTGTCATCGATGTTGTCCTCTTCACTTCGATCCATCAAGGATTTTTTAATATCTACAGGACACTTGTTACATACAAGAATGTGTTTTGTCATCCTGGTAGCATTTGGAAATGCATATTTCATCTGACAATATTTGCAAATCACATTTCTCTTACCATCCATGGACTGACACGGTGTCTCTTTACACTTTACACGTGGGTTATGTCCCTGCTTGCAGGAGAAGACCTAGGCAGAATGTGAGATGTTATACATACATTCTAAAAGCCAGAGCTGAACAGCCCCACCCAGGGGGCGGTCCCTCCGGACATAACCCTCCCACTACAGTCAGCAGACTTCAGTTTTTTTCTGCCTAGCAGAAGGAGAAGACGTGGCTCTCTCAGGAGCCAGTCTCCTGACCTATTTTTATTCCTTTTCTGGAATTCTTTTTTATTTTATTTTTGAGAATCTTCTATCAACTGTCGGCTGGGCAACAGGTTGGGTACAAGATATCCTCGTAGTCTTCCCTGTCCGACCATCGAGCGTGCTGTTCCTCGCCTTGTGTGCGTGAGACTCAGTTCACGACAGGCCCCATGACTCCAGGGGTGGCCGGGTTTGCTTTCATGCTCCCACGGTCCTCTCAAGACTGAACAGTTCCTGACTGACTGTATCTTTCGCGGTGGACCGGGCCGACAGCTACTCAGTACTGCACTGTGATAGTCCTGTCAGAAACACACCAGTGGGTCCCTCAGGGACGGGTAAGTAGTCTCTCCTGCCTGCAGGTGAGTACAAAAAGCTGTGTGTTTCTCTGTGGGGGATTTTCCCTGTCTCCCCCTGTATTTCATTGTCACTCTCTGTCACCATTGCTGGCGCTGTGCTGTGTGGAGTGCCTGGGGGTCACACTGTTCTTGGAGGGGCTAATGCTGGTCTGCAGATATGCTTGGGGCCTTTTTTTGTGTGTTTTGGGGCCTGAGCGCCGAGTGGCGCTGTGTGTGTGCTGTTTTTTTCACTTTTGCTGAGTCATGGCGGCCATCTTGCCGTGGATCGCCTCAGTGAAGTGCGGCGGCCATTTTCTTGTAGCCCGCGCGCTCTTCAGCACTAGTTTTGGCCTCTAGCGCTGCTGTAACAGCGCAAATCTCCTCACAGCTCACCAGCGGTGACACAGCGCGGTACAGACAGCGGAACTGAGCGGTCCCTGGTCCGGTTTGGTGAGTCCCCTGGGCGCCCCCTCAGTCAGCACAGCCTGTGGGTGGACTTTTTATCTGAGGAGTCTCAGAGGGGGGCAATATGGAGTCTCTGTCACCAGCTTCCCCTAAATGTCAGTGGACAACAGGCAGTGCTTCAGCACCTGCGGTCCCTAGGGACCAGTTGTGGGCAGTCCTGGAATCATTTCTGACCAGGATGGGAGCTGTGTGCAAGCGCAAGGGAGCAAAAAAGCGCCCTCCCCCCACTTTACTTCATGAGGGCAGTGCGCTGATTCAGATATGGGCCTAGCCACTACCGCTCAGGACCCTAGTTCTGAATGTATTGGATGGTTTTGAACAGGACATTCCTTATGAGGAAAACTCCAGTTCTGAGTCAGTAAATGACAGGGCGCTTGTTAGTGTACTCATGACTGCAGTGAGGGACACTCTCAAGCTAAAATGCTGCGGATGCAGAACCTCAGGCGGATACAGTCTCCTTTGGTTCTTTTAAGGCCAGGCTTTCTAAAGAGGTTTTTCCATATGTACTTTCTTTGACCAGCTCATTGATAAGGTCTGGGAAAAGCCGCAGAAGAATTTTTTTATGGTCCCGCGGCGTTTGTCTATCAGATACCCCTTGAAGATGCCCTACTTAAAAAGTGGGCTTCTCCCCCAGGGTCGACCCTCCAGTCGCCCGGTTGAACAAGGCCATCACTCTCCCGATGGGGGGGACTCCTGCATTTGAGGACCCCACTGACAGGAGGTCAGAAGTGGTGAGCAGAGCCATGTTTGCCTTGTTGGGATCCGCCCTACGGCCGGTGGTAGCGGCGACCCTTGTGTCTTAAACACTTACAGGTTGGGCAAAAATGTTGCACCTAGCTGTACAGGAGCATAATCTTCCTCCAGACACAGTTGCTCTGGCCCACCAACTGGTTCAGGGCCTGGTTTATGTGTGCGACGCCACGTTGGACGCGGCCCCTTTAATATCCAGGGCCTCTGTCTCGGCGGTGGTATTGCGTCGTCTTATCTGGTTGAAGTGCTGGTCTGCTGACCTAGCCTTAGGAAGCTCCTGACAGATCTACCATTTAAAGGTGGTAGACCTTTCGGTGCTGCTCTGGATGACATCGTCATGGATGTCATGGGAGGTAAAAGCACTCTTCTTCCTTAGACTAGCAAGAGTGAGGAGGCCCGCCGAAAACGGGGGCCTTCCTTTCCAGCAAAACGGGGTTTTTTCGTCAGTCAGAGTCCACGGGTAGGTCCTCTCAGACTGACGGCAGTGCGGCTGGTGGGCACAAGTGCCCCTGGGTGCGTAAGCCGAACAAGCGGCTCCCAAGCCCGCCTCCGCGTGAAGTCTTGCCTCTGCCCGACTCTGGGGTGGGGGGACGACTTCGCAGGTCACGAATCGGTGGTCCTCCCGAATCTCCGACTGGTGGGTGTGCGAGGTGGTCACCTCAGGATACAGGATAGTATTCCGATCCTGGCCCCCAGACAGATTCTTTCCCTCGAATCTTCCTCTCCTTCCTACCTGTCGGGCAGCCCTCTTGGGGGCTGTACAGGATTTGATCAGGTCCGGAGTGATTGTGCCGGTTCCGTCACAGGAGAGTTTTCAGGGATTCTACTCGAATCTGTTTGTCGTCCCAAAAATAGGACGTGGTTCGACCTATCCTGGACCTCAAGGCCCTGAATGCCTTCGAGAAGGTGCAGAAATTCCGCATGGAATCCATTCGCATGGTGATCGCTACACTCCACCAAAGGGATTTTCTTCTGGCGTCCTTGGACTTCAAGGATGCCTACTTGCATGTTCCGATCTGCGCAAGTCACCAGAAGTTTCTGCGCTTGCGATCAGCGAAGTCCACTATCGATTGTGGCTCTTCCTTTCGGCCTAGCCTTGGCACCAAGGGTGTTCACCAAGGTGCTTGCTCCGGTTCTAGCCTTCTGTTACAGTAAGGTATTGCTGTCGTGGGCTATCTGCACGATCTTCTGCTAAGAGCAGAAAGTGGCTCAGACTTAGAGGAAAGGTGATTATCGTCAATTAGACCCTCAGGGACTTCGGGTGGTTCCTGAACATTCAGGAGTCAGTCCTGGTCCAGACTCAGTGTCTGGAGTATCTAGTTCTGATTCTAGACTCCTTGGAGGCAAAGGTATCCTACCTCTGGAGAAGTTGCTGACACTTCAGTCTGCGGTGCGGGTGCTGACATCCCGAAAATGGTTGTCAATCAGTTTTTTTGCATGAGAGTCCCGGGACTCGTGGTGGCCTCCTTTGTGGCCGTTCCGTATGCCCAATCACACACCAGGGCATTGCAGAAGGAGATCTTGTCCACCTGGGACAAATCCCCGTTGTCCTTGGATCTTTAGATCCAGGTGATTCACCTGGTCAGGGCGCCCCTGACATGGTGGTTGAGATCCTCGGCTCTTCGGTCCGGAAAGTCGTTCCCCTCCCATCCACTGGACAGTACTCACGACGGACACCAGCCTGACGGGCTGGGGTGGAGTCTGGGGAGTCCTGTCGGCTCAAGGCCTTGGACTCCGGACGAGCCCGTTTACCAATCACTGTTCTGGAAATACGGGCCATCGGACTGTGTCTCTCCTCAGGTCGGAGAGAGTACGGGGTCGCTCCATCAGGAGCCAGTCGGACAACGCCACGGCGGTGGCGTATGTAAACCATCAAGGGGGGACTCGGAGCTCAGCTGCGGCTTCCGAGGTAGTCCGTATCCTGAAGTGGGCCGGAAGAAACGTGCCGGCTCTGTAGGCCATTTACATTCTGGGCATAGACAATGGGCAGGCGGACTATCTGAGTCGCCAATCGCCGGACCAAGAAGAGTGGCCCTTGCATATTTCAACTCCTTTTGCCGACGGTGGGGCACGCCGGATGTGGACCTGATGGCCTCTCGACTCAATCGCAAGGGTCGAGGTTGTGGCCAGAGCCAGGGATCCTTGGGCGATGCCTCGGATGCGTTGGTGGCCCCATAGGGTCCTTATCGCCTGATATAAACTCTGGTGATCCTAATTGTTCCTGATTGGCCTCAGCATCACTGGTACGCTGATCTGGTACGTCTCGTCGCGGACGTTCCCTGGCGGTTGCCGATGAGGGAGGACCTTCAGTCTCAAGGTCCTATGTTTCATCCGGCTTACAGTCTCTGGCTTTAACGGCAGGGCTGTTGAAAGCCAGGTGTTGAGGGTCCGAAGGTCTCTCGGACTCGGTCATTTTGACCATGTTAAGGACACGGAAGTCTTCCTCCAAGCAGATCTATCACCGTGCCTGGAAAGCTTATATCGCCATATGCGAAGCGCTGGACTGGCGTCCTCGGACGTATTCCGTCCCCAGAATCCTGCGTCCTCTGCAGTGTGGAGTGACCCAAAAGCTTGCTTTGAGTACCATCAAGGATCAGATTTCGGCCTTGGCCGTCTTCTTTCAGCGACCTCTAGCGGGTCATTTCTTGGTTAGCACCTTGTGTTGGGGGTTCGCCATGTGCTCCCTCCTGTCAAGCCTCCTCTCCCACCGTGGGATCTGAATTTGGTGCTCTCGGTCCTCCAGGAACCTCCTTTTGGGAATATCCGGGATATTCCCCTCTTGTCTTGTCTCAGAAGGTGGCCTTTTAGTGGCAATCACTTCTGTTTGACGGGTGTCTGAGTTGGCGGCTTTGTCCTGCAAGTCGCCATATTTAGTCATCCATAAGGATAAGGCGGTGTTGCATCCGTGACCTTCCTTTTTGCCAAAGGTGGTGTCGACCTTTCACCTACATGAGGACATTGTCCTCCCGTCCTTGTGTCCTCACCCATCGCATCCCAGAGAGTTTGCGCTGCACATATTGGATGTGGTACAAGCCTTATGGGTGTACCTGTCTGCTACTGCTTCTATTCGAAAGTCCGACTCACTGTTTGTGACTGTCTCTGGTCCATAACAGGGCCAAGCGGTTTCGTCTGCCATCATTTCTAGGGGAATCAGACAAACCGTCATTCAAGCCTATGCTCTCAAAGGGCGGGCGCCTCCCTTTCCGGTTACGGCGCATTCCACCAGGGCAATTGGTGCTTCCTGGGTTTTCCGACATCAAGCGTCGGTTGCACAAGTGTGCAAGGCGGCGACCTGGTCGTCTGTTCATGCCTTTTAAGTTTTATAAGGTTAATGTGGCTGCATCTCCGGATGCTTCCTTCGGCCGCAGAGTGCTGCAGGCCGCTGTTTAAAGTTGCGACTCCTCCGTTGAGGAGCTCTGCCTGCTTGGAGTGAAGTTTTTGGTTTTTCCATTTATACTGCTCCCATCCCTCTTGACACTGCTTTGGGACATCCCACGTGTAAAGTGTAAAGAGACACCGTGTCAGTCCATGGATGGTAAGAGAAAATAGGATTTTTTTGTACTCACCGTAAAATCCTTTTCTCTGACATCCATGGACTGACACGGCACCCACCCCTCCTTTTTAAGTTTGTACTGCTTTGTTACGAACTGAAGTCTGCTGACTGTAGTGGGAGGGTTATGTCCGGAGGGACCGCCCCCTGGGTGGGGCTGTTCAGCTCTGGCTTTTAGAATGTATGTATAACATCTCACATTCTGCCTAGGTCTTCTCCTGCAAGCAGGGACATAACCCACGTGTAAAGTGTAAAGAGACACCGTGTCAGTCCATGGATGTCAGAGAAAAGGATTTTACGGTGAGTACAAAAAATCCTATTTTTTCTTTTCAGAAGAACTTGTAATGTGAAAATGCCTCCATATGCTAGATGTTGGTCTCCCCATTTTTCTGAGGGGAGTAGGAAATAAAAACAAGAAAAAATGACTACTTTGCAAGAAGACACTAATCTATGGTTGTGTGTGGGGGTGGGGGAAGAACCGAATTACTAGTAATTAAATTATTATTTACACAAATGTTTATGAATCATTTAGCTACATTCGTTTATCTTTAGTTTTCTGGATTCAGAATCAGATAAATGTAAACTCTTACCTTTTTTAATTAAAGTGGTTGTAAACCCACTTAGACAACTTGCACCTACAGGTAAGCCTAGATTAAGGCTTACCTGTAGGTGCAAGAAATATCTCCTTAACCTACATGGTTAAGGAGATATTTACTATAAAGCGGTGCACCAATGACGTCCCGCGCATGCGCACTAGCGGGCCTGCTTTATTGCCGGGTTTCTGAATGGGCTCTTGCCGGCCCGAGCGTGCATGTGTGTGACGTCATCGCCGCTCCGGCCAATCACAGCGCCGGAGCGGTGATGCAGTGACGGGACATCGAGTCAAGATGGCAGTGGCGGCAGAGGTGACCAAGGACCGCTGCGGGGGCTTCGATCTCAGGTAAGTCATTCATAATGAGCTAGTATGCTATGCATACTAGCTCCATTATGCCTTTCTTTTGCAGGGGTTTTTTTTTTTTTTTTAAATGGCTTTACTTCCTCTTTAAGTATTGTGACAGCAGGAAGGTAAAGTCACCTGGTTGCATCCAGGGGGGGTAGATATATTTCGCCCAGATTCAGGCTTTATGCCGACTTATACAACTAGGTGGAGAGTTGTATAAGCCCAGCTGAGGCTAGTAGGCTCATGGATGACTCATACCTCTAGGGAGAGTGCTGGGCGTCGTGCAGACAGGGAGTTGATGAGACCAGCTGAAGCTTGTCAGCTCATTTAGGCCTCTATAAGAACTCCCAGCTTCATTAGATGTTAGCTTATGCCTGGACCCAGACCTGTGTGGACTGTCTAGGGAGAGTGAACCCCTGTGCGGTGAGACAAAGCCTGTGTGGCTATTTGCTTGGACATTTAAAACCAGGGACTTAGGGACTAGGACAGCACTAGGCTGATCCCAGTTGTTAGTTAGGAAACCTGTATGTTTAGTCAGAGGTCAAGTTGACCAGGATTTATTTTGTTTATGTTTCTTTTGCTTTGCTGTGTTTTGTCACTGTAAATAGAAAATAAACCGCACCTTTTTGATTTTGAAAACCACAACCTCCGTTTGCTGGGCCTGTTTTTGTGTGGGGAGCCCATCTCGGGGGTCACACACACCCGCTGCCGAGCTAACCCCCTCACAGTTGGTGGAGAACCAGTGGCAGTTTTTTTTTAAGCCAGCATGGAGGAGATACTGAAGCAGCTGGCTCTAGCAAATGCCAATCAACAGCAGACAAATGCAGGTTTGCAAAAGAGCCTTGCAGCTCAACAGAACTTCGCAGCCCAGCAGCAAGCTCATCAACAGAGCCTTGCAGCCCAGCAGCAGACAAACGCAACTTTGCAACAGAGTCTGGAGGCTCAGCAACAAGCCCAGCAGCAATCTGAGGCCCGCTTCATAGACCTGTTGCAGAAGCAAGAGCAGAGACTACAACAACAGATGGAAGCAGCAATGCAGCAACGTCCGCAGACCAGTGAGGAAAGCCGTCCCACTAATACCGCGTCCTTTGGGGTGAGTCGTTTATTGACAAAAATGACTGGAGAGGATGATCCAGAGGTATTTTTGACCACATTTGAAAGGACCGCTGAAAGAGAAAAGTGGCCTGAGGAGCAGTGGGCTGGACTGGTGGCTCCTCTGTTAACTGGTGAATCGCAGAAAGCTTACTATGACCTAGAGCCTAACCAAGCAAAAGACTATGTGATGCTAAAAGCTGAAATATTGGCAAGGCTGGGTGTCACCCAGGCTGTCCGGGCCCAGCGTGTGCATAACTGGACTTTCCAGCTTGGAAAACCCCCCAGGTCTCAAATGTATGATCTCATTCACCTGAGCAGAAAGTGGCTACAGCCAGAGACTTTGTCCGCACCAAAGATTGTGGAACGTGTTGTAATGGATCGGTTTTTGAGAGCTCTTCCTACTGCCATCCAAAAGTGGGTAAGCCATGGAGACCCAGAGACGGCCGATGGTCTTGTGGATCGTGTGGAGAAATACTTGGCTACCGAGAACCTGGCGGCCTCTTCCAGAGACACTCGGACTTTCCACCCTAAGACCAGACCATCCCCAGGGGCGGATAAGAGGATTCCAAGGGGTGAGGGTGGAGAGAGTGAGAGGGTGGGAGCTCTACCCCAAGTTTGGCGAGAACAGCCTGGGAAATCAGCGGCTCAAGAGGCCACAAGAAGGATCGTTTGCTACCGGTGCCGGCAAGCGGGACATATTGCAGCCAATTGCCCGGTTGTGGAGGAACCCATGCAGTGTGACTTTCTGACGGGCAGACGTCAGTCGCTGTGTGCGACAGTCGCATGCACTGCCATTCGAGGAACTGAGAAACATTTATGCAAAATGTGTGTTAATGGTAGAAATGTTGTGGTATTGCTGGATTCAGGTAGCCTTGTGACCCTGATAAAGGCTGAGTTAGTTAAAACAGAGGTCTCTGGGAATAGCAAGGTAGCTGTTATTTGTGTGCATGGGGACACCCGAGAGTATCCAGTGACTACAGTGTGTTTCGAGACCCCCAAAGGTACCCTCTCTCATCCAGTGGGCTTAGTATCTCAGTTACCGCATGACGCCATTGTGGGAAGGGATTTTCCGAAGTTCTGGGAACTGTGGGATGATCCTGAGCCCCCCACTGGTGCCCCTATGTACCAGGAATGTGATAGCCAGAACTCCCCTGAGAGTGGCGAGGACTCTCCGGAATTTCCCTTATCAGTATTGGCAGGGGAGACTCAAGAAACTGGAGAGGAGCCCACCTCCTCAGACGAAAACCTACCGTCTGTGGAGTTTTCTGATCTGGAGGTTCACAGGGAAAATTTTGCCACAGAACAGTTAAAAGACCCCGCCCTAATAAAGGCACGGGAAAACGTAGTGGAAATAGATGGCGAGTTAGTGAACCCAGATAATACCTGCACTTACCCATACTTCAGCGTAGAGAAGGACCTACTGTATCGGGTGGCAAAAAGGGCAGAAGAGACCGTTGAGCAGCTTGTGGTGCCCAAACCTTACAGGAAGTTGGTGTTGGAGTTGGCCCATGGGCACATTCTTGGAGGTCATCTGGGGACAGAGAAAACCCGAGAGAGGGTATTACAGAGATTCTATTGGCCGGGGGTGATGAAGGACATAGAAAATTATTGTTCCTCCTGCCCTGTGTGTCAGAGGTCGGCCCCGATGCCACATTTCCGTAGCCCGCTGGTCCCTCTACCCATCATTGAGGTCCCGTTTGAGAGGATCGCCATGGATTTGGTAGGTCCTATAATCAAATCCGCTAGGGGGCACCAGTACATATTAGTTCTAATGGACTATGCCACCCGTTATCCAGAAGCGATCCCTCTCCGAAATACCTCGGCCAAAACCATAGCCAAAGAGCTATCTCTTGTGTTTAGCCGGGTGGGTATTTGTAAAGAACTGCTTACGGACCAAGGTACACCCTTTATGTCCCGGGTTATGAAGGAGCTGTGTAAATTGTTCAAAGTGACGCAATTACGTACATCTGTGTATCACCCCCAAACCGATGGGCTGGTTGAAAGGTTCAACAAAACCCTAAAACAAATGTTGAAGAAAGTGGTGGATAGAGATGGAAAGGATTGGGACTGTCTACTTCCTTATCTGATGTTTGCTATTAGGGAGGTGCCCCAATCCTCTACGGGATTCTCCCCCTTTGAGTTACTGTATGGGAGACACCCAAGAGGGCTGTTGGATATTGCCAAGGAAACTTGGGAAAGTGAGAGTTCTCCCCACAGGAGTGTGATTGAGCATGTCGCCCTGATGCAAGACCGAATTGCACAGGTAATGCCCATCGTGAAGGAACATTTGGCCCAAGCGCAGTTAGCACAGCAGAGAGTCTACAACCGTGGAGCCAAGACCCGTACCTTTTCCCCGGGGGATAGGATACTGATACTTGTCCCTACGGTTGAAAGTAAATTCCTTGCCAAATGGCAAGGCCCCTACGAGATAATGGAAAAAGTGAGCGAAGTGAATTACAAGGTCAGACAACCAGGAAGGCGAAAGCCCGAACAGATCTATCACGTTAATCTGTTGAAAGCCTGGAGGGATAGAGAGTCCCTAGTCGCAGACACTTGGTCACCAGCTCAAACTGGTTGCGTGATTCCTGAGGTTGGAATAGCAGCCACCTTGTCACAACCCCAACAACAGGAGGTTAAGGAGTTTGTGCTTCGCAACAAGGAGGTATTCTCTGAGCTGCCGGGACAAACATCTGGGGTAGAGCATGACATCATTACCCCGCCCGGTGAAAGGGTGAAGTTAAAACCCTATCGGATCCCAGAGGCCCGACGGGAGGCAATACGGGAGGAAGTACAGAAAATGCTGAACTTAGGGGTGATAGAGGAGTCCCAAAGTGATTGGTCTAGTCCCATTGTGTTGGTGCCTAAACCGGATGGGAGCTGGCGATTTTGTAACGATTTTCGTCAGTTGAACAAAGTTACAAAATTTGACACCTACCCCATGCCACGTATAGATGAGTTGATCGACCGGCTGGGAACAGCCCGATACATGACGACTCTTGACCTCACAAAAGGGTATTGGCAAATCCCCCTGGCCAAGTCGGCCAAAGAGAAAACCGCATTTGTAACCCCAGACGGGGCGTTCCAATACAAAAGAATGCCGTTCGGGTTACAGAATGCGCCGGCCACATTCCAGCGGAAAATGGACCAGATGCTGAGGCCCCATCGGAAGTATGCTGCGGCTTACCTGGATGACGTAATTGTCCATAGCACAGATTGGGCCTCACATCTGCCAAAAGTGCAAGCAGTCCTGGACTCTGTTCGGGAAGCGGGGTTTACGGCTAACCCCAAGAAGTGTACCATTGGGCAGGAGGAGGCCAAATATCTTGGGTACACCATTGGGAGGGGAGTAATAAAACCCCAACTCAACAAAGTCTAGGCCATCCAGAGTTGGCCACGTCCCAACAGCAAGAAGCAGGTACGGGCCTTTCTGGGAATCGCTGGGTATTATCGCCGATTCATTCCCCACTTTGCTTCTAAGGCTGTGCCCCTAACCAACCTGACGAAGGGGAAAGGGTCGGTCATGATTAAATGGACCCCCGAGGCTGAGGCAGCATTCCAATTCTTGAAACAAGCCTTATGTAGCCAGCCAGTGTTGTACTCACCCGACTTCTCTAAAGACTTTGTCGTACAAAGTGATGCGTCAGATGTGGGGTTAGGAGCAGTATTGTCCCAGGTCTGGAACGGGGAAGAGCACCCAGTCATTTACCTCAGCAGGAAGTTGAAGTCCCATGAGGTAAATTACGCCACCGTTGAAAAGGAGTGTTTAGCGGTGAAGTGGGCTCTAGATTCCCTTCGGTACTACCTGCTAGGTAGGCACTTTGACATGGTTACGGATCACGCTCCGTTAAAGTGGATGGCTCAAAACAAGGAAACAAATAGAAGAGTGAATAGGTGGTTCCTGGCCCTCCAGGAATTCAACTTCACAGTAAAGCATCGCCCTGGCGTTCAAATGGGGAATGTGGATGCTTTGTCTCGAGTACATGAATGCCTGATTGCTGGTGTTCCAACCCCGAGGTTAAAACAAGAGGGGGGGGTATGTGACAGCAGGAAGGTAAAGTCACCTGGTTGCATCCAGGGGGGTAGATATATTTCGCCCAGATTCAGGCTTTACGCCGACTTATACAACTAGGTGGAGAGTTGTATAAGCCCAGCTGAGGCTAGTAGGCTCATGGATGACTCATACCTCTAGGGAGAGTGCTGGGCGTCGTGCAGACAGGGAGTTGATGAGACCAGCTGAAGCTTGTCAGCTCATTTAGGCCTCTATAAGAACTCCCAGCTTCATTAGATGTTAGCTCATGCCTGGAACCAGACCTGTGTGGACTGTCTAGGGAGAGTGAAGCCCTGTGCGGTGAGACAAAGCCTGTGTGGCTATTTGCTTGGACATTTAAAACCAGGGACTTAGGGACTAGGACGGCACTAGGCTGATCCCAGTTGTTAGTTAGGAAACCTGTATGTTTAGTCAGAGGTCAAGTTGACCAGGATTTATTTTGTTTATGTTTCTTTTGCTTTGCTGTGTTTTGTCACTGTAAATAGAAAATAAACCGCACCTTTTTGATTTTGAAAACCACAACCTCCGTTTGCTGGGCCTGTTTTTGTGTGGGGAGCCCATCTCGGGGGTCACACACACCCGCTGCCGAGCTAACCCCCTCACAGTATATACTTTCAGGTCCTTTTTGTTGCTCTGTATTTTCTTCCAATGCTTTTGAGGCCTAGTGAAGAGGACAGAAGAAACCAAACACACCCACTAACATGCAAAAGCAAAACTGAAACCTTTTTCTTGTTACAATAGCAGCACAGCACCTCCTAAAGGAAAAAAATGCATACTCTTCTTGCATTGGAGGGTTCCGTTTGTTACCTAGGACTTGCTTGTCCTCAATCTGATAGCATACATTTTTTTTTAGAAATGATTTGAAAAGTATTTGAACACCCTGTCCTAAAATATTTTATTCATCATGTTGAAAAAGTGGAATATTTTATTTTATTTTTTTTCCAATTTTTTGGAAAAAAAAAAGACAAAAAGCCTTCAGGAATTTTTTTTTTTTTTTTTTTTTCCGGGCCTTCACATCTCTAGTCTTTCCATATTCTTTTCTTTATGTCAACAGATAAGACAAAATATATGCTGACCTCCTGTAGACAGACTTAAATTTTAATGCCTTCAAACTTTCCTTAACATAAGGATATCCAAGGAGTCTGGTCACCTCATAATCTGTAAATATTCTACTAATCTTGACCTGCATTAAAGATCTTTTATTTTATTTTTATTTTTTTATGTGAATTTGAATGCCTAGTACACACGACAGTTTTTTCAGATGGGAAAACTGCGATGAGAGCTTTTGGCCGGGAATCCCGGCCGTGTGTATGCTCCATCGCAGTTTTTCCGACGGGAAAACTGCCGAAAAAAAGAGCAGGATCTCCTTTTTCCCGTCAGGAAAAAATCCTTCATCTGTATGCTTTTCCGACGGGGAAAAAAAATGCGCATGCTCGGAAACAATTTGACGCATGCTCTGAAGCATAGAACTTAATTTTGTTGGCTCGTCGTAGTCTTTTACATTACCGCGTTCTTGGCAGACAAAAGTTCACCGGACTTTTGTGTGACCGTGTGTATGCAAGGCAGGCTTGAGAGGAATCCCGTCGGGAAAACTATAGTTTTTTTTTCTGACGGGAAAACTGGTCGTGTGTACGGGGCATTACACTTAAAGGAATATATATCCCTCTATGTCACCATCTATTTCCTGGACGGAGGTGCAGGCCCCTGCTGCAACCTCTCTCCTTGTGACTTGCTACAAAGGTAAAATGTACAGTCTGATTACTGGGGGAGAGGACAATGCTTCTTCCTGCCGGTAACAGACTGATGACGACATCTCAGCCTAGACAAAGCCACTGCCTGGAGCTTTTCTGAAAAAAATATTGCTGTTTATTTTAAGTTATTGAAAGGTCCGTGTACATATTTTTATGTATACATACTAGAAGCAAAATGCAAGGTTGGATGGTTTTATAGCATAATAAACTATTAATGCGACAAAGGCAGTTTTTTTCTATCTTAAAGCGATGTTCTGGCCCAAAGAAAAAAAATTAAAAGCTACACATATTGCAGCTGCTGTCTTTTAATATTAGGAGTGCCTCGATGTCAGCACCGCAGCTGATGTTTCTATCAGCTGTTGGGTGCTGCCGCCGCCATTGTGGGTAAGGGAACCCAGCAGTGTAGCCTTTCGGCTTCACGCTGGGAACCCTACTGCGCATGCGCAAGGCCCCGCTTCTCTCTCCTATTGGCCCGGGGGCTGGGGGAGGAGGAGGGAGCCCCATGGTGACGTTACGGAAATGGGAAAGGATACCTGTCAAAGACAGGTATCCTGTCCCCCCCTCAACCCGAAAGGTGCCAATTGTGGCACCGGAGGGGAGGGGGAGGAATCGGATGAGCAGAAGTTCCACTTTAGGGTGGAACTCGGCTTTAAAGTGGATGTAAACCTGATTCATGAAATTTGAGCTGGGCACATATCTGCAGTGTTTACTTATCTTTCTTCAAAGCACTATGTCCCATAGCTTTCTCCTGCTCCGTTCTTTTGTTGTCAGCCTGATAACTTCTAATAAGTTCTCCGTCACATATGATAAAAGCAGCCTGAGTTTTGTGTTGGGGAGGAGGCTATAAATAGATTAGCAGAGCCCTAAACTATTCATAGATCAGCTCTTCAAGTCTCTACCTATGATGCCTTTCCTCCAATCAGCTTTCTTGGCTGTATGCCCAGACTTCACTACAGTGTTGAACAGGAAGAGAAAATCTCCTAACACGATCTAAGCTTTCTAAACAGTATATAAAGCTGTTTAGAAGACAACAGATATACATGTAAAACTTATGTAGGGAGATTTGTTTCATTCCTGTGTATCATCTGAGGCTGTTCACTTCACTGGGTATATGTGAGGGTCACAATCCACTTTAATATATTCTATGCATTCAGCCTAAGTTTCACACTGAATACAGGTTTGAAATCCCGTAAGTTCAGCTGAACTCGCATGATTTCATACTGGCATTTCAGTCCGACTTCAGGGGCGATTTGAGAGAAAACTGATAGCATGTCTATTGCACAGATGTCTATTTATTTAAATCGCCCCTGAAGTCGGCAAAAGTAGTGCAGGAACTACTTTTGGGAATTGGTGCGGCGTTGCAAAGTCAGCGTCGCACCGATTTGGACGGTGCCATTGCCGGCAAAAGGCTCTGATTTGACATGTCAAATCTGCTCGGTGTAAACGAGCGCTAAAGGAGAAGTACAGCAAGAGCTTGTTTGTTTGGACTTCTCCTGTGCAGTTCGTTTGCACTCCTGTGACCCATTTTCAGCAGAGAGCTGAGAGGCTGAGCCGACTGCTCCCGCCCCCTTCACAGCTCTGTGCTCCCCTGAGCTAAGCGGGGGCAGAGCAGAGTGCTGTGACTGACAGTCACCAGCTCTCTGCTCGGGGAGCTGTGAGAACCGAGTGATTAGCGATGTTCAATCGCTCTATTCTCAGTGTAGAGGTGCTGTGGGACAGATGCAGCATCGGACTGATGCTGCACTCACCTAGGTAAGTATGGATAAACTAAAATAAAAAAAACATACTTCTCAAGATAAAAAAATATCCAGAGATGTGCACTCAGCTGTCCGGGACTCTCCCTCCTGATTGGCTGAGACACAGCAGCAGCGCCTGTCAGGACCTGGGCTTGAACCTGGCACCTCCATGTCTGGCATTGACTCTTCCCACTGAGCTATCTAGGATGCTGGACAGCTCCCTGCCTGATCTGCTGGACAAACCTATCTGATCCAATGGACAACCCTGCCTTAAGTCTTGATTACTGTTGAGCCTTGAACTTCTTGCTCCTCCCATGAACTTCCTATATAAGCCTTGTCTCAGCACTTCCTCTTTGCCAGGTTATTGTGCCTTCCCTGCCGGAGCCTTGCTGTTGTCTTTCCTGCTGCCATCTGTACCTACAACCACTCGTGATTGACCCTTGGCTTGTTCCTGGACTTCTCTACTGCCTGATCCCAATCTGCAACCACCCGTGTTTGACTCTCGGCCTGTTCTTTGACTACTCTACTGTTTGATCCCAACCTGCAGCCACTCGTGATTGATCCCTTAGCTTGTTTTCCGACCACGCTGCTGTTTCATCCTTGTCTGTTATCCTCTATTGGACCCTGGCTTGCTCACACCCTGGTGGGGCAAACTTGAGGACCGTGACCTGGTACTAGCTTGCAGCTAAATCCATCTCCACCATCCGGAGCTCTGGGGAAAACCAGCTAGTACTTAGACTCCGCACCTCAGGTGAGCCTGTGTCATCTGCCAGAAGTGACTGCCTGTATGCCTGTCCTGCCACTACTATTGCAATTGGTCTTCAACCCAGACGCCTAATCGTGACAGCGCGATTGGCTCCAGCTGTTGTCAATCAAAGTCAGTTAGCCAATCAGGAGAGAGAGGGGGTGGGGCTGAACCGCTGCTATGTCTGAAAGGACACAGGGAGCTGCAGCTTGACTCAGGTGCCCCCAAAGCAAGCTGCTTGCTGTGGGGGCACTCGACAGGAGGGAGGGGCCAGGAGCACCAAAGAGGGACCCGAGAAGAGGAGGATCTGGGCTGCTCTGTGCAAAACCATTTCACAGAGCAGGTAAGTATAACATGTTTGTTATGTTTAAAGAAAAAAAGATGAGACTTTAGTATCACTTTAAGCAGAAAAGGGGGGAGTGTAAAAACACTTTGGGACTTTAGATGAGGCGTATATATCATGTGCCTCCATCCCTGGTATCAGTATGTAGAAAAAAGGGGGGACGTTTGGGACTTTAAATGAGGTTCTCGACACAGTGGGGGGTATGTAAAAGGAAAAACATGTTTATTAACATAGAGGACATATAAATCGATCTCAATAATGTAGAACAAGTAAAAACATTTGGATCATAAGGTTACACATAAAAATACATATATAGCATGGACATCAAGGATACATAATGATATCAACTTGCAAACCCATGATAATATGGCAATTGCATATATAACATGGACATCAAGGATACAAAATAATTTTGACTTGGGAACACATGACAATATGAAAAATTGATGAGCATTCCCATGAATTCATGTGTGTGTGTGTATATATGTGTGTGTATATATGTGTGTGTGTATATATATATATATATATATATATGTGTGTGTGTGTGTGTGTGTGTGTGTGTGTGTGTGTGTGTATATATATATATGTGTATATATATATATATATATATATACACACATACACATACACATACAGATACACACACACACACACACGTCCTTAGGGCGGCACAATGCAATAAAGTGGCATGATGTAAGAAATAAAAACACGATTGCTAGATAGACAGTAGACTGGGTTGATTACTGATATGGGTATGTGTTGGCATCCTAAATTGCCCGGCGCGTTTCATCAGGGGCGGATGCTCCCGAATATCTAGAAAGATTGAAGTATAGTTAGTCTAGTGTGATACTAAGCATAACAGGAAAGGGCGGATATGCCAGTCCTGGATACTTGCATGCAAAGAGTAGATGATGGGGGTATGTTGAATGTGGGACCAGGGTCACAGGAGGATGTCCGTCCCGGAAGCTGAAGTAATGTGGGGCCGCATGCAACTGGGGCGCAACCACAGAGCTCCACAAAACAAAGGTTGCCAGTCTTAATACTGCGCCAAGATATTTGGGGGGTAAAAACGGCCATAAGATCTATGTTAGATAGACAGAGTATATGTTAAGTATTATAGTCACAATAGACAGAGTCTAGTGGCGTATTAGGTGACATGAAAATTCCCTTACTTGTGTGCAAGAGAAACAAAAGGATCCCTGTGCGGTGTAGCGTTTTCCAAAATGTGACAAGGGTAGCTGTGTGCAAGCGGCGTAATATATACACCCCGCACAACCACACGCTGGCTCCTACCAACGTCACGCCAGCTCGACACGTGCAGGGAGGGGCTCAAGGCGGTGAGCGGTTAGTATCACTTGAAGGTCCACCTCCAGGATGACTGTAACCTCCACCATCTCTCCCTCCCACCTCCATCTATCTGGTCACTAAGCTGACAAAAATAAATCTGTAAAGCCTGGTACATACGGGCTGAATTACAGCCAGTATCGACCAGTTCAACAGAAACTGGCCAACATTCGGCCCACGTGGACACCAGCCTGTCTGCTGAATGGCTGGCTTCTGTCAAGCGGTCATGCTGGAAAACCAGCATCCGATCGGCATCCAATCAGTGCTGGCACACAATGGCTGAGAGCACTGACCGGAGTGTTCTGGGCCGGGGGGCTGTCCGAACACAATAGCTCAGCGGGAAGCTCGCTGTACTAACATCAGATAGTTAGTACAACAAGCGCCTCTGTTTTTTTTTATCCAGCCTGCAGGGTTGAATGGGGAAAAAAAAACTGATACCATATACTAGGCTTTTAAACCCCATTTTCACTTACCTGGACCCGTGTTCACATGATCATCCAGCACCAGGTCCTTCTCCTTATGCCGCGTACACTCGACCGTTTTTCATGGTGTGAAAAATGCAATTTTTTAAATTGGTCATTAAAAACGATCATGTGTGGGCTCCAGAGCATTTTTAACAATGTGAAAAATGGCCTAAAAAAATTAGAACCTGCTCTATTTTTTCACGTCGTTTTTCACGTCGTTCTTTTTAAAGTCGTGAAAAACTGTAGTGTGTATGCTTTTACGAGGATAAAAAAAATGTGCATGCTCAGAATCAAGTATGAGACGGGAGCGCTCCTTCTGGTAAAACTAGCGTTCGGAATGGAGATAGCACATTCGTCATGCTGTAACGGACTGAAGGGCATGAGGCTGAAAAGCGCGAATCGGCTCTCACCAAACTTTACTAATACGAGGATCAGCAAAAGCAGCCCAAAGGGTGGCACCATCCGAATAGAACTTCCCCTTTATAGTGCCGTCGTACGTGTTGTACGTCACGACGCTTTGCGCGAGCATTTTTTTTCACGATAGTGTGTAGGCAAGGCAGGCTTGAGAGGAAACGCGAAAAATCCCGTAGAGAAAAACGTTTTTTTTTCAATGACATTAAAAACGTCCGTGTGTACGCGGCATAACTATTTACTTCCAGGAGGGGTCCTTTGTCCAGGTATTTACAACACTGCCTATGTGGTGTGGACAATTCCCTTTGGCTGGACAGCAGAAGGGTTCTTTTAGGATCCTGAAGAGAGATGATGTCGGACTCTTGGGAGGGAAGGGGACGCTTCACTCCTATTACCATTTACAAACAGTGCTGGATTAGCGGTCCCTGCAGGAGGAAACAATAATCAACAAAGGACCTGAGTGGGGAGACTCAGGTGAGTATAACTGACTTCACCAGGTAAGAAAAACTTTACTCTGGGAAGAATAGGTTAGAGGGGGTTCGGAGGGAGAGATGGGCAAATAATGTAACGACTGCAGAAATCAACCTTTTCTAAGTTAACATTAGATAGCTGTTGAATCTGGCTTTTTTTTTTTTTATTTCTGTGGATCAAAAAACTTGCCATTCCGTTTAATGACTTTTTATTTGCTACTGGGAATCTCTTAATGGTGTTTATCAAATTTCCTTGTGTTGGGTCATATCGCTAAGACAGGGGACCACTAATATTTTCTCTTCAAGTCCCTTTGGGGTACTTGGGTCTAGCACGGATTAAAGCTTTAACCGTATGTCTTTATTATGACAATCCGTCCGCCAAGCGCGATCCATAAAAAGGCGAGGAAAAGCGTCGGGTTATTATTTTATGGTTGCTCTCCCCTGTGTCACATTTGGGCTTAACGACTGTTTAAGTTCCCTCTCTGCTTGGCCATGTTGGCTGAATGCTGAGCAGTTGTTCCTCCTTTTTCTGTAATAACACTCCATCTATCTACCAAGAATAGCACATTGTCTGCCAATTTCTGGATTAGGCGCCCCGTCTGAGAAACTTCTCACTTCAGTAATTAGACAAGAGAGAGAAAACAGCCTTTTTCTGAGAACAAGTGTACTGTACTCTTTATTTAATTGCCAGCCTCCATCCCAGCAAAACAAAACATTGCGACATTGGTTTCCAATAATGGACCACTATTCTTATTTATCTGTAGGCTTGATAGACATTATCAGAGTCTAAGGGCCCCCTTGGACTTGTGTGTTGTGGTAATGCACTGCAATGCACGTTACATGGGTTGCGGTGCCGTCATTTGGACAGGCACCCTAATGCACTAAGGCAACATGCATACGTTGTAGGGTACCACAGTGCAAGGTTGCTCATGCTCACCATAGTGGCACGTCCAATATTTGGTATGTTTAGGTACATTGGCGGCTCTTTGACTTCAATCGACTGACTTAATGCAGCACACATTAATGTGCAACGTAAGCAGGTTAATGCACTGCACAAAAGTAAATCAGCCATTATAGAAACCTAAATAATTTTGTTGTAACCAGTTGTTACATCTTTCCAAGAATCAGTGTCTTCCTGTAGTACTTGATTATTAAGTTTGTAGACTTCCACAATCCTAAGCCTTGCATGTATACTGTCACAGGAAGACTCTTATCCTTAAACTAGTTAGGGTGTATGTAAGACCTTGTCAATGAACTTCTCTCCTATTGGAGCTGACCATTATAGTAAATAAGTATCAATTTCCTACAATAACCAGCTCCATCTAGTGGCCAACGTGTGCTATTTTCTTGGTTCGTGCTATTCTTATGAATGAAGAACACCTGACTGGGAGAGAAAATAACCTAGTAACACTAGGTTGTAGCATGTGCACAGAAATAATATAAGTAACAACAAGCTCCCACCCCTAGAAACCTCTACTTTATTTGACTTTCATTGGCCAGGCCAAAAAACTGAGAATACTTGAAAATAAACTAAAACACACATAAAAATTAGCTAATTATTGCAGGAAAATTCAGATGCAAGTTGTTTTGAGTATCAAGTGTTATGTCTTTTAATATGTATGAGTGTATTTGTTGTGTTTTATATTAATATTTAATCCTTTCCATTTATACCTATATTTTTTATACTTGTATAAATATTCTTTGTAGCTCTAATGAAGGGGTCGTGGTTTGTCCCATGGAACGTGTTGGTTATTTTATATGATCCTACTGTAAATCAGTAATGCAATTTGGACACTTTTACCATTTGGTTTTGCTCTCCTGTTGTACTGTTTTATGCTTTGAGTCAATCTTGGTACTTTATTGGAGGGAAGTCTTGTTTTAAGAGAGCAGCCTCACCAGAGACAGCGAGCTTGCTGAATGACTGAGGTCCCAATGCCTCCTGTATATGTTCTAATGGTGACACAAACAGTGTTATATTCCTGACAGAGGTTCTAACCTTTTCCTCATTTCAAATTTAAAAAAAAATAGCTTGAGTTGGGCTTTAAAGCATTGCAAAAACCCCTCCTTTTTTGGCAGTTTGCTGCTGCTGATCCTATACATTCTCTTTGTAGCCACTTTCTGTCTACATGTACTCCAGCAATGGCTGGCTTTTTCAGGGAGGATTTTCTGATGATGTCAACAGTGGACCATGCCTGCCTACTGTATACATTTTTTTTTTTTTTATTGGACGCGCTGCATGTTTATGCCATAATATGCTTGTATGCACTGCATATGAGCACATTATTATTATTATTCACGATTTTATATAGCGCCAACAGTTTACGCAGCACTTTACAATGTATAGGGGGGACAACAAAATTACAGTACAGTTCTATACAAAAGGTACAGGGGGGCCCTGCTCGTAGAGCTTACATTCTAAAGGAAGGGGGTGATGGTACAAGAGGTAATAGCTGCAGAGAATGATTTGATGGCGGTGGCTCAGGGACAGTTAGGTGGGTGTGAGATAGGCTTCTGACAGACTTCCCTTTAGAAATTAAGCCCTCCAGCACTAAGCTGTCACTGCTCCTGGTGCTCCCATCCTCCCACGATCTTTTGATTGGGTTCACGATTTCCAGCTGTTTAAATGGCCAGGCCACAATGACATCATGCGCACAGGAGTCACCATCATGGCACAGCACTCTCTCACACTGAATGTGCAATGAATGCAGAGCTACTGTGCATGCAGTGGTGACATCATCAGCTACAGCCAGTTTGAAAATCTCCTAAATGGACTATGTTTAGAAGATATTCACAATACCTACAGGTAAGGCTTATTGTAAGCTTACCTGTAGGTAAAAGTTTAAACTAAGAGTTAACTACTGCTTTAACTACTTGCTGAACCCGCTATAGCTGAATGACGGCTACAGGGCAGCCATCTAGTTCTGAGATGCCACCATATGATGGCATGCCATGATCGCACCCGCCGCGCAGCTGGCAAGATCTGTGATCGCAGTGTCCGGTGGACACTGCTGATCACAGATTGAGGTAAAGAGCCAATCAGTGGCTCTTTACCACTTGATCAACTGTGTCCAATCACAGCTGATCATGGATGTAAATAGAAGCAGGTCATCGGCACTCCTTTCCTCACGCTGATAGCGCGAGGAGAGGAGAAGAGAGCTGATAACCGGCTTTTGTAAAAGGGACATGTACACTGATAATCAGGGCACTGATTATTAGTGTCCTGATTATTAGTGCAGTCCCAACATTGCCCACCAGTGCTGACAATGAGTGCCTTCTCCTCAGTGTCACCTATCAGTGCTGCCCATCAGTGCCTCTTCATCAGTGCAGTCTATCGGTGCCCATCAATACCCATTAGTGCAGCCTATCAGCACAGTCCATTAGTGCAGCCTCATCAGCGCACATCCGTAAAGGAGAAAAATTACCTGTTTGCAAAATTTTATAACAAACTATGAAAGTTTTTTTTTTTTTTTTTTTTTTTTTTTTATCCAAAATAAAAAAACTCAGTGATGATTAAATGCCACCAAAAGAAAGCTCTATTTGTGTGAAAAAAAAAAAATGATAAAAATGTTGTTTGGGTACAGTGTTGCATGACCGCGCAATTGTCATTCAAAGTGTGACAGTGCTGAAAGCTGAAAATTGGCTTGGGCAGGAAGGGGGTAAAAGTGAAACATAAAAAGAGGAAAGGAGGGCGCACCGACCTTGTGCATTACCAATGGTAAAATTTATTATAAAACTGTATAAACCGAGCATATACAAAAAAGCTTGTCAGTCTGCCAGCAAATAGAACTGCGTCTCTGGACACCTGCAACCCAGACCGGATATTGGAGGGGCCAGATGGCATCACAAACGGCTAAAGCGTTTCAAGGGCGTACCCTCTTCCTCAGAGCCAAAGCGGTGAACAACTTGCCTCCTCTGGTTACCTCTATACATGTCCACGCCCAGGCCGACATGCCACTCCCATCTGAGTGGACAACGTCCACCTAGTGAATCGATCCAAGCTATAGGCATATATATCAGACTAATCCCATACCCATCCCCTGCCAGGGGCTAAAAGTGCCCATTAGGCAAGTGTTTAAAACAGGCTCTTGTAATATTCATTATAAGGTTGTGTCAGTGACAACACAGGAGCACACTTGGGAGACAGGGACAGAACATTGTCACCCTATAACACAGGAAGTGTCTGAACAAGGACCTCCATGGTAGGATTTAAAGGGGTTATTTTAATGACAACTGCAGATTAAAAATGCCAAAAATAACTTTTTAAATTACATTAACATGTTAAAGCCTCTATTAGATTTTTATGACTGGAATCAAATCTACTTCAACAGTGCATTCAGTGGCAGCATGATCCCAAGTTTGAATGGGTGTCAAGGAATGGGCAGTTCAGGCCAAGACTCCTTTTGGCTTGTGCCAATTTCTGGTTATTTTGATCTGCTGCTCTGGCTGACCTCCCTACCTTTTGTTAGCAGCCTATTTCTAAAGAAAACTTTAGTGTGAAAAAGGAATCTTGACAACTTTGTGGACCGCAGAAACATTACAAGGATGGCGAGAAAGATGTGACATAAGGGTCATGTATCTGTGATATCACACATACCTAGCAACCACCATGGCCTCAAATGATATATTCATTGTGCTTTATAATTCCGAGCCCTAGCATTATGGAAAAAATGAAGACGCTCTTTCATCAGTGTCAGTTTTCAGATTTATGGGATTCGGTAAACTTTTTTTGGTCAAGTGTGGTGTTTAGGTAACTTTTAGGATCCAGTCAGTATAGTTCTCGGTAATCAAAGTGACAGCCCATCAAAATATTCCTTTTAGTTAGTAAAACTTTTCTCACAACATTCTCCCTCCTGTCAAAGAAGTTTTGTCTTTCAAAGAAAAGAGATGCTTGCTTTGTTTTAGTTACCAGGAAACAGACATAAGGAAAGGCAGCTGTTATGTAACATATTTATAAATGGGATCAATGACTTAATTTTTTTCTATGGCCCCATCAATATACTATTTCAATCCATGTTGCAGATAAGTTGTGTCTGTTGTTAAAAAGGAAATAAAGTTCATACAGAACAGTGTTTCTCAAATAAAATATGTACCTCTTTAGAAAAGCCAATATATATCTCTGTGTGTGTGTGTGTGTATATATATATATATATATATATATATATATATATATATATATATATATATATATGTATGTGTGTGTGTGTGTGTATAAAAAAAAAATATATATATATATATATATATTTTAGGGCTGTTACTGATTACAATTTTCATGTTCAATTAATCACTTTTTTAAAATCGATTAATTGACTAATTTCGATTAATTATAACGCACATACAGTTTTTCCAATTTTCCACATCTCCCCCCATACCGTAAAATCCAGGCAGAACCGTCCGCAGACTCGCAGAGTAGACGGCACAAGCAGGCGGCTGATGATGACATCAGCGTGCTGCTACTAGGCCGCCGCCGGGTGGACCAAGATGGCCGCGGCTCCGGAGCTAGGCCGAAGCCGCGGCCTTTCCTATGGACGAGACCGCGGAGCTCACTCAGTGGATCGTCCTCGATCAAAATTATTTTGATCGATCAAAGAAATTAACGATTAATCGAACAATTAATCGTTAATTTCCGCAGCCCTAATAAATATATATATATACACACACACACACTATATATAACTAATATATATATATATATATATATATATATATATATATATATATATATATATATATATATATATATACACACTGAAGTCTGTCTGAAACCCGGACACATTATTCAGACTGGGCTGTGGCTCCCCAAGTTGCTGAGATAGTTGGACAAAACTTTGTTCCCATCTAGGAGCTGCATGCTGCTGTCTGGGGGCAGGTCCAGCATTTCTGGGGGGGCAAGGGAGTTGAGCAGTTTGGCCACACAGTGGGTTCCAGGTGTCCCAGGTCTTTTTATAATTGTAAAGTGTATACTACAGAGAAAAAAAAATGTGCCCTGTGCCGATGAAACCCTGTGTTCGGGTTTGGCTTGAAGAAAAGGTGGCAACCCGAGGGGACCCACTGTGGAAATTTATTGTCTCTGTCCTTGCTGGGGAGATTCTTCTCCTATCTGTCCTGGTGGCCATTGTCACAAAGGATCAAAAGTGAGGAATTTACTAAGAATAGAGCAGCCAAAATCTGGAGCAGCTGCGCGTGTCAAAAAAATCTGTTTCTATCTTTCATTTTCACAGCTAAGCTGAAGATAGAAGCTGATTTGGTAACTAAGCACAGCTTCTCCAGTTTTAGTAACCCCCCCCCCCCCAAGTGTAGTCAACATCATTAAAAACAAAACAAAAAACAGCACAATGGACATTATACTTAGTCAGTAGATGAGCCCCTTGTGCTGATGTCTCTTCTGCTACCTGAAATCCTCCAATATCCCCCCTACCCCTGCAATCTTCTGGTGAAATGGAGGTTAACAAAACTGAGGGGGATTGTGAGGTAATTCTGGCCGCCCTTTCTGCTAAGCGCCTCTATTTATAGAAGCCGTAACTGCAGATCCTATGTATGAAACCTGATCTATGAATGGAGGAGGTGGACTTGACAATCATCTGCTCTTCCTCCATTCATCATTTTTTCTTTCATGGAAACTATAGTTACAGCTTCTATGAATAAAGGAGGGTGGGGGGTTGGAAAGGGCAGACATAGTCAGACACTCTTTATGAGTGCCTGTAATTGTGCCCTCAGTTCTATTACCCCCTGCTGTACCAGAAGATTAGTTTGGCGGGAGATATCATTGGAGCGGGATTTCAGCTAACAGTAGAGACAGCAAAAGTGACACATCCTACTGGCTGTAGGTAATGTCTCTTGAGTTGATTTGTGGGTGTTTTATGTTTTATGTTTAGCGGCTTCACCCCATCTCTTTTGTCTAGGGGTATCCCATACGACAGGGTGAGATGCGCTACGGCCCATGTCCTCCCCATAGCTGTGGGTGAGGTGAAGGCCAGTACCAGATATTTTCCTCGGGCCTGTGTGTTTTAATCAAGGATCAAGTCCTGTCGTGCCAACACTTCCCCTTGCTCCCATTAACCAGAGTTCCACACACCGATCACAGTCCAACTCTTGTTTTATTGCATAACTCACAAAAAACAGTGCTTCAGTAGCCAACTGGTTGAGACCCAATAACAGTTTGATACGGTGGAATGAGCAGGTCGAGGCACTATCCTAATTGTACACTAAACCACTGTGATTTCACCAGCGGTTACTATAGCCTTGGCTAGAGAGAACTTAGAACTTGAGAGTCTCTACCAGCAACTCCAGAGAACGTAGATAGGAGTACCTTCGCTGCGTTGCGGCCCCTATCAGGGGAAGATGTCCCTCCAAGGGAGTTACCGGAGGCCCATCCGTCACCGGGTTGATGCTGCTCCAGACTCTCCGAATGGGTAACCTCCTCGCCTCAGACATGGGCCCCATCCACTTCAGGGACCCTCGGACTTCTCCACCCTCGCAGGACCCAGTCGAAGTCACTGAGCCCCAGGCCTCCTGGTTTAGTACCTCACCCCAGGCTGAAGGTGCCTGGGATGGACTCCAACTCCATTCCGGTCAGGCTTAGGGTACCTGGGCCGGAACTCAGAACCGCCCGCACCCAGGCCTAAGGTGCCTGGGCGCGTGATGAAGAAAACTCCAGAAGAGGAAGACCTTGTGGCAAGGGCGTCTCCCCCTTTTATCCCCTCCATTGACGCCACGGCAGGTTCCCCGCCCTCGCCGTACCATCTCCGAGAAGGGACAAAAAGGACAGCACTATGGCAGCAAATCTACCTCGAGCCTGCGGGCACCCCGCCACCCACAGGCCAAGGAGATTATTACACCGCCCAATCCTCCACGAATACAAATGGTCCAATTACTCTCATAATTTACACACCTGGATCATACTACCACCCAGGTGTACCTCACCTAGATTTAGAGACCTCGCTACATATGTTTTTTTTTTTTTTCTTTGGCAGATGCTAAAGAGCCAATCATGCAACCATTTCTTATATATCACATGGCTTTGGCTGTAGCATTTTGGCATTTAAGCTCTCAGGCCTGCTCATCTGCCTAAGCTTTCTAAAAAATAGGTGTCACCATCTCCCAATTATGAAAGGAACGATATGATTATCCTAATTTTCAAGACCGAATTATAGTTGGGGATTGCAACTAAAAATCTATTCAATAGGTGACTTTTAAACCCTCACCTATAAATAGGGTGGGCCTATGCTTTTTGTTTTTTGTTTTTCTCAAATGCTAGAAACCAACTTGATATTTTCACAACAACCTCTGTTTTCAAAAGCCCCAAGCACCCTCTTTTTTTTTTCTCATTGTTCAGGCACCCGATGACAAGGATCATTTATTGTTGCAGAAGATGCCTGGCCTGTCGGTCACGCTTTCCTTTCCAAGTGTTATTTTCTGCGTTGACTCCTCTATCTGTTTATTCTTTGGATCTTTCTTTCAGGTTGAGATAACCTTTATTAAGCTAACATGAGAATAATATTTAGCTGATCCAGCAGTGCACGCGGAGGGAATATTCCTCACAGGTTTGACATTAAGCTTCTGAAGAGACAGCATAATATGCCCAAGAGGTGAGACAGAGATGAGATAAAAGCAGGGAGATAAGTAGCTGACGTACACAGGTAGCAGTCTCGCATGTAGCCTTGTTCACCACAAACGTTAAGTTACGCCAAATTTATGGGACATTTACATGTAGCAATGTTTGCTGTGCTCTAACAATAGATTGCTGTGTTTTTGACCTTTTTTGTTTTCTTTTAAAAGGTTATTTTTAAAGCAAACCTGCTATGCACAGTAATTTGTTTTTACTATCGCAGCCCTTGATAAAAGGTGCTCCCTCACACCAGAAACAGTAGCTGTCCTATTCCAGATGCAAGACCAACCTCTGGTATCCTTAGTGCAATGTGAATACAGATTAGGGTTGCCACCTTTTTCTTCAAGTCAAACCCAGAACACTTTCGCAGTACACAGCAAGTTTGTTTTTTATAGTATATAGTACTATACATTTTGCTCTTAAATAACATTTCTAATCATATGAAGTTAATAACAAGAGTTCCCCTTTTACATCTGAATCCGCAGGCTTCCCCTTTTACATCTGAATCCGCAGGCTTCCCCTTTTACATCTGAATCCGCAGGGTTCCCTTTCACTGTAAGGGAGGACTCTGCAGACTCTAACATAATGGATGCTCTGGGAACCCTGATTTAAGGGGAAACACTGACTACTCTCATGTACAGAGAGGACTCTGATGTAAGGGGGAACACTGTAGCTTCTGGTGTAAAGGGGAACTCTGATGTAAGGGGTGCTCTGAGAACCCTGATTTACCTTAGTGTACTCACTCAGAGGCAGGAGAGAGAAGGGGGAGACTTCAGTCAGACAGGGGTGGATGGTGAGCTCACTCATCCCTTGGCAGTCAGCACCTCTCATCCAAATGAATCCGAGGCTGCTAGACTTTAAATTTCCTGCCCCCACTTTCCTTTTCTAAGGCACAGCATCGGGGATTGGAGTGTGGGTAGACACAGAGGGGTAGGGGCGTAAAGAAGTGGTGCAGATTGAGCCCCCTCTTCTCTCCCGTGTGTGTTTGGGGGGGGGGATTGTTAGTGTTGGCTTCGAGCAGTGTGAAAGAAAGTGTAACAGCCACCCTCAGCTTGGACAACTGCAGCCAGCAACCCTGCTGGGAAGCCATAGTCCAGTCTAAATAATGTGTCCGGGTTTCAGGCAATCTGAAACCCAGACAAATTATTCCAAACCAGAACTGTCCGTGTGATACCCGGACAGGTGGCAACCCTAATACAGATGACCTGGCCAGAGCTTGAATGGATGATTGCAGGCTAGGGCATTCCATGGATAGTTTGGAAGTATACAGGTTGGCGGACAGCAGTCTGGGAATAACTGTGTTGGGATGGGTGGGCACCAGGCCAAGAACATTGTCAAGAAAAATTTCAGTCAGCCAACCACATTAGAAATCCAATAAAGATAGCTAGCTGCTTTTATTTTAAAACATTTTTTATAGAAAATAATTTGTAAACATGCCACGGTGCAACAAGATGAAGTCTGCTGTGCAATCTTTTCAGCTACTAAAATCTCATATAAGCCTTAACATATGCAATTTCAAAAGTAATTTTAAGTATTTTAAAATCGCAAGCTTTCAAAACATCCCTGGTTATCCTGCCATGCCAAATGTCCTGTTATGTTAATGCTCTGTCCATGTCTCTCGATTGTGCTGCAACACTTCTGAGGCTGGATTCACAATAGAACACGCAGCGGCTCACAGCAGGAGTCTGGTGCGTCTCCATTCACTGTTTCAGGTCCGATTTCAGCCCGAATTTTGGCCGGAATTCGGACCTGAAACAGACCAAATGATGCACAGGGTCGATGCGGTGATGTGTGAACCGACTCCATAGAAAGCTGGTCACAATCTCCTGCTATGCGAATTGGTTGTGGGGGGGAAACCTGCATCAAATTTGCATAAGTGTGAACCCAGCCTGATGCCCCATACACACGATCGTTTTTCATGCCGTTAAAAATGCCATTAAAAAAAATGGCCATTAAAAATGATCGTGTGTAGGCTCCAGAGCATTTTTAACGACGTGAAAAACGGCCATTAAAAATTTCGAACATGCTCTCTTTTTTCACGTTGTTTTTCATGTCGTTTTTTTTAACGACGTGAAAAACGATAGTGTGTATGCTTTAACGACGTGAAAAAAACGCGCATGCTCAGAATCAAGTATGAGACAGGAGCGCTCGTTCTGGTAAAACTAGCGTTCGTAATGGAGATAGCACATTCGTCACGCAGTCACGGACTGAAAAGCACGAGACTGAAAAGAGCGAATCGTCGCTCAACAAACTTTACTAACATGAAGGGTGGCGCCATTTGAACGGAACTTCCCCTTTATAGTGCCGTCATACGTGTTGTACGTCACTGCGCTTTGCTTGATCGTTTTTTTAAATGATCGTGTGTACGCAAGACAGGCTTGAGAGGAAACATGAAAAAAAACGACGTGAAAAACGGCAAGAAAAAAAATGTCAAGAAAAACGATCGTGTGTATGGGGCATTAGACTTTGCAATGCAACTGTAGACAGAAGCTGGCAGCAGCCATGCTGGGCAATCAGAGTGTCAGGACCCCAGGCATGTGCACCACATCTCTTACATGGTACCCCAGGCGCCTGGAGCCAGCTACACCAGTGCACTGTGCTCAGAGCAATTTAATTGTAATTCAGTTACAGCCTACATCCACACCTCTCCTTCAGACCACCCAAAATATGTCAAACAGGCTCGGGTTCTCACCCTGTGTAATAATTCTAATGAAGGTGTTGTTCCACCAGAACCTATTCTCAGCAAACCTCTACAACTACTATAGGTGTGCACAGTGGGTGTGCCTGGGCACACCCTAATCACTTTGTACTGTGCCAATTCTCCCTACTCCCTGGGCTTCCCCTGTGTTGCGCCCCCTGCAGTGCAGCTGGCTTCCCCCCTTTCCTCTCCCCCCTGCAACACTTCTGAGGCTGGGTTCACACTAGAACACACAGCGGCTCACAGCAGGAGTCCCGTGCGTCTCCATTCACCATTTCAGGTCCGAAGGGGCAGGGGTTGTTTCAGGATGGAGAGCGAAGTAAGGGGCTAGTTACTATTTTATTTACCGACCCCCTTCCTTTTCCAGATGAACAAAGTGAACACGCTCACTCAGTGTGTCTATTCATAACTGAAGCATAGTAAACGGCGTTTATTATGCTTCAGTTTGTGAATAAACAGGAAGAGGCGCTCAGCACAGAGCACTTCCCATTCATTGGTTGAACTTTTGTCTTTTCTTGACCAGATTAAATATGTAACTATGTGGCTTCACAGAGCCTGGGGACCTGTAATTCACAGCTTAGGCTGCAGAGAAAGGCATGTGTGATTGAGCTTTGGGGGGCACACCCTAATGCAATGGGCTGTGCATATCTATGTCAACTAGTGTTTGTTTATCAATTGAACATTTGCACTGGAGAGAAATGTTAAAACCCCTAGAAAGGGGCAAGCAAAGTGGCTGGGGGTATATTCCTGTAGTGCAGAATATCTTAATGAAGGTTTACTAAAATGTTAAAATATTTGATACAAGGAAGCTGAATACGCAAGTCCTGACGCCCTGCAACATCGCAGACTCCTCCCACCCTCTCCATTGGTCTGTGCGGGGCCAATAATGGATCATGGAGGTGTGACTGAGGTGAAGGGAGTGCAATTTAGGGAGTCATGAGGGTCAGCATGCAGGTAGTATCCAGTGTTTGCAGGTAGGTGGACAAAAGCCTAAGAGTGAGTCAGCCTTTGGGCCAGGATACCATATGTATGCCATGCATCCTTGGTGTAAGCAGAGTGGGAATAGACATATAGGTTATTATAGGGACAGCTGTCATGCGCCAATATCAAACACTTCTGCAGAGTTTTATTCCCTCTAAATTGCCTGATGGAATGTGACAATTCCCGGCAATGTGTGACGGGTCCCTCACTCCTTGCTGTCAAGTGAGAGTAGACGGGTTTTGTGACCAAGGGATCGTTTGATGCACTTTGCACACAGCTGTCTGTGGCATGGATCAACTTAATTGGTAAATCTGTCAACACAGCCTAACAAGAGTGCGGTAAAAGGAGCAGCCTGTGTACAGAGCGGAGGGTTTGTGGTAAATGTTACAAGAGACAATGATGGCTGCTTAGGATCAACAGAGAAAGATGTCACAATAACTATTTACTCTTTAAAGGAGAATGCCCAGCTCAATGCAAAACCTGGTAATTGATACAGTATGTAAAGCAAAAACCCGTTCCCCTGCGAAGGATTTTCATTTTCTCTGATATAGAAAATGCAAAGGTAAGAGGTTCTGTTTACAAATTTACTGGATATTTAAAGAGTTAGGCCTTGTGGTCGGGGGCAGGGCCGCCATCAGGAATTTTGGGGCCCCTTACACAACTTCAGGCATGGGCCCCCTGGAGCAGAGGAGAACCGGGAACAGGGGGGGTGCTGCCGCCGCAAATTGAGAAGCAGGGGGTGGCAGCCGCGAATTGCGAAGCGGGGGGGTGCCACGAATTGAGAAGCGGGGGGGGTGCCACGAATTGAGAAGCGGGGGGGTGCTCCCGCCACAAATTCTTGAGGTTGGGGGGGGCTTTGGGTGCTGACGAACAAAGAAAGAACAAAAAAAAAGGGGGGATTGCCATCCGGGGCCCTCCGGGCCTCTGGGGACCTCTGGGCCCCTTACAAAAAAAATTAAATATTTGTATTAAAAAAAAGGAAAAGGGGGTTGCCATCTGGGGCCCTGGGGACCTCTGGGCCCCTTACAAAATTTTTTTTTTTTTATAAAAAATACATAATAAAGGGGGTTACCATCCGGGGCCCCGGGGACCTCTGGGCCCCTTAAATTTATTTATTTTTTCATAAAAAAAATAATCTTTTTATTAAAAAAAGGGGGGTTGCCATCCGGGGCCCCGGGGACCTCCAGGCCCCTTACAGGTGTACTGCCTGTACCCCCTGATCGCGGCCCTGGTCGGGGGGGGGGGGGGTTTGATCTAAAAAAACATGTGGTTAAACTGCAGTTTTACCAACCCCCAACTGCTTCCCCTGGGTGTAAATATACGGCAGCCCAGCAATAATTATCCCCGCTGTCGCGTTCAGTACCACTTATCAAATGTAACCTATTTAGAGCAGAGTTCCGCCTAAAAAACAAATACTGCAGCTGTTGTCTTTTAAAATAAGGATACTTGCCTGTCCAGAACGCCCGCAATGTCCTCACCCGAAGCCGACCCGTCTAAGCTCCAGGTGGAGGCTCCGGCATTGCTAGTAAGGGAATCAGGAAGTGAAGCCTCGCGGCTTCACAGCCTGGTCCCTACTACGCATGTGTGAGTCGCGCTGCGCGTTCTTAGTGGTCCCTGCTGTCTTCTGGGACCTGTGTGTCTTCCAGAAGACAGCGATGGGGGTGGAGGAGGGACCGGACGTGGCGTAGATCGCTGTGGATACTCCTGGAAGTGAGAGTGAATACCTTGATTAGACAGGTATCTGCTCCCCCCTGAAAGGTGCCAAATGTGACACCGGAGGAGGGGGGGGTGGAATGCTGCTTTAACTGCTTTAACTGAATGGAGGCACCCAGCAACCCCGTGCAGTGCAGTACAGGGGCTAAGGGGTAAAACAGGCAGTGAGGAGGCAATATAACACCTCCTCAACACCAAATGCCCTCTGAAGAGTGATCCAACATGGAGGGCAACAAAAGTGTAAACCAGGCCTTAATGTGTTTTTAAAATACAATTATCCTTTCAATGTCAGCCATTACCTGTATATTGTCTGGGCTAGGCTAAGTAACAGGTTAGCTGGGCATTATGCACCTGAAGGAGAAGATTCTAACCTTTCCCACACCCGATGCCTTACTACAGCATTGCAGCACCAGAAAACGTTATGTAATGTGAACATTAAGTTTTGACTTTTAAAACTTGCCCAGGCTGTACAGTCTTTGCCTTATCCCCATGCATGATAGTGCATAAACCTGGCAATTGGCTCCAGTGTAGGACATTTATGTGTGTGGGAAGTGTCCTTTGTTCCCCAATACATAGAAATAGAGTATTTTTCTATACTTCTAGATCCTGAAAAAGTAAATAAATGTGATTATATGCAGCTGATGTGGCCAATATTAGAGTGAACCTGCTGTGACAAAGCAGAGGATCATTAAACACTTTTGTGACTAGAGGTCATTGATGCTTGGACTTAAAGTGATACTAAAGTCTTGTTTTTTCTTTGTAGTGGTTTTGCAAAGAGCAGCTCAGATCCTTCTCTTCTCGGCCCCCGCTAGTGCTCCTGGCCCCTTCCTCCTGTTGAGTGCCCCCACAGCAAGCAGCTTGACATGAAGCCACAGCCAGACCCCTCTCTCTCCTCGTTGGCTCACTGACTTTGGCAGCAGCGGGAGCCAATGCCGCTTCGCTGCTGTCTCAGGGAAAGACCCGGACAGCCGAGTCTCTTGTGTAACATCACTGGATCGAGATGGGGCTGAGGTAAATATAAGTATATTCTGCACACATAAGGATTTGGATAAAAAAGCTTATGCCTTTACAACCACTTTAATAAAAAAACCTGCCTTTTTTTTTTTTTTTCCTAGAGCCTGACAAATATGCAAAAATGTACAAATATGTTTTGTCAATTTTTGTTTTTTAGTACTGTGATTGTATCTGACAATTACAATATTAAATAGATAAATACTTCATGCTGGGTTCACCACTGTTTTTGCCTGAATTCGGACCTGAAACGGAGCCAAAGACACACAGGATCCTTGTGCAATCCACTCTGCGGCCGCATTAATGTGAACCCTGCATCAGGGTCCAGCTGAAAGTGTATTCTGGCAACATGATTACTATTTCATAGATAACATAGGAAACCCCTCTAATTGTGTTCTCAATTGTCACCAAAGCTGTCAATGACAGTCAGAATTGAAAGCAATCAATCAGCCATGCAAAATGTCATGTGGTGGCTCTAAATGGGAAGGATGTTTATTAGGATATCCTCAGCATAGGACATCATGCAGGGATAATTTATGTTGCAATATAAAAATTGTGAATGGAAAAGGGTTACATGCAATATCAGTGCATTAACCACTTCAATATCCAGCCATTGTAATATGACGTCCACAGATGGGATCTCTCATCCTGGGTGGACGTCATATGACGTCCTGGGTTTGAGGTGGGATATCTGAATGATGCCTGCAGCTAGAGGCATCATTCAGATATCCTTTTGTTGTGCTGGCGATTCTGTGCACCATAAGAATGATTATAGCGGCAGTTCCGCCGCTTGATCGTTCTTATAGGCGGCGGGAGGGGACACCCCTCCCGCCGCCATCTGGTGCTTCTCCGGGCTCTCCCGTGCGATCGGGGACCCGGAGAGAATCGTCCGGCGCCGGTGGTGGGTCACGTGACAAGCATAGAGATGACTGGTGACCAGATGGTCACCAGTCATCTCTATGATCGTCGGAAGCCCGGGCACGATGTGATGACGTCACGCCCGGGTCCTCAAATGTAAACAAAGCCGCCATTGCGGCTAGTAAGTATGAGATCAGTGAAAAATGTTTCACAATCTCATGCTTTCCAGCCTGGAGGAGAGATGTGGGGGTCTTATTGAACCCGTATCTCTCAATAAAGAGGACCTGTCACACACATTCCTATTACAAGGGATGTTTACATTCCTTGTAATAGGAATAAAAGTGATCAAAAAAAAAAAAAAAATTAAAATAAGTGTAAAAAAATAAATAAATAGGTAAAAAAATAAATAAATAATAATAAAAAAAAAAAATGAAAACGCCCCTGTCCCCGGTAGCTCGCGATCAGAAGCGAATGTACACGTAAGTCGCCCACATATGTAAACACCATTCAAACCACATATGTGAGGTATCACCGCGTGCGTTGGAGCGCGTGCAACAATTCTAGCACTAGACCTCCCCTGTAATTCTAACCTGGTAACCTGTAAAAAAAAAATTAAACATCGCCTATGGGCTAACTTTACAGTTTTGTTGTTTTTTAATTCATGAAACCATTTTTTTTTTAAAAAGGCGTTTGAAAAATTATTGCGCAAATACCGTGCAAGAAGAAAAGTTGCAATGAACGTCATTTTATTCCCCAGGGTGTCTGCTAAAAAAAACATATATAATGTTTCGGGGTGCTGAGTAATTTTCTAGCAAAATAATGATGATTTGTACATGTAGGAGAGAAGTGCTAGAATAGGCCCGGTATGGAAGTGGTATAAAAAGCCCTTTTATTGAAGTGGTTAAGTAACTATTTGCCTGGAATTGCTGCTCAACTCTGGTGCATGCGTTCTTCATGCAGTACGTATGTCAATACTGTGAGCGCAGTGTACAACCTGATCCACCAACAGGTGGGCTATTGGCTCTGTTGTGTAAAAGTGGGAATTTATCACCTAATTACCAGGAAAATGGTGGAGTTTTTTTCCAGTAGAGCTTCAGGAGGTAATGAAGCTGGCAGAACGCTCGCCTTTTTCGCTATCAGAGCTGAAAAATTGTTTACGTTAATAGTCTATTTATTACATTTATTCCCTTAGCTTACCTGATTAATATCTTCCGTCCTGTCGCCTGCTATACAATTAGAACCAATAAGAATATACACGGGAGGGATGGTTGGAGATGGGATTTGCTGAGGCAGAAGGAATGAGACAGAGCAGACAATTTATTGTGAGTTTTATCTTTGTAACGACAACGCAAATAAAACGTTTCTGGAGTTTCCTCTTTTTTAGGCTTTCTTGAAGGCAGCATTAAAATAGATCTAAAGCCTCACAGGAAAACATTTAGTTTGCTAAAACACTGTGTATAGCAAACAACTATCATTTTTTTCCAATAAAATACCTATTTTCCAAATTTTCTCTGAATCTCAGGGCTGTCGATTTTAATAGTCTCTTTCAAACATTTCCTTTCTACCTGTACTTGCTCCCATGACAGATGCACATACAGTATTTATTGGCATATAACACTCACTTTTTTACCCTGAAAATGGAGGGTAAACTGTGCCTGCGTGTTCTATGCAGGGGGCTGTGGATTTTTTTTTTTTTTTTACTGAAACTTCCCTCTTAAAGTTAGGGTGCGTGTTATACGCCGATAAATACGGTAATTGCTGGACCAGCTTTTTGATAGTGTCAATGGAGGACCATGCCTGTGCATGGTCTAGTCTCCACCAGGGGGAAATCTGAAGATTATAAAGATTGAAAGCTACTTTTATTGTTTACATGATAAAACTTACCGTATATAATTTTGTTTTAGTGATTCGATTTGCGTATATTAAGTGGCCTATATAAGTTTTTGCGATACATAATGCATGCTATGTCATATGTTTCTGTGTGTTGTGCTCAGGTAGCCCATTAAATATAACTGGCTGCCAATGCACCAAAACATCCTGAAAATCGGACATGTCACAAAATTAGTAACAGGGCACCTCACACACATGTGTGTTGCCTGTAGTGCATTGGAGTGCCCTTCAAAATGAATGGCACCATAATTAATGCAATGTATGTTGCCACTCGTTACTGTCATGCGCACATTAATGCATTGTTATCATAATTCAGTAGTGTAAATGGGCCCCCAAGGTTTTGTTTCATAGAAATGCTTAGTGACTCCTAAAGCAAGAAGCCATTTATGTATGTTCAGTATTGGATATGAAACTTTGCAATGCATCTTACTAGTGGTACTATAGTGTTCTAGGGAACACCATTTGCTGAGCCACCAGAATGTGCAATCCTTGTTTTCCATATTATGCTTTATTACTGACACTTTCTGACTCTGAGGCCTCGTACACACGACCGATTTTCTCGGCAAGAACCAGCAAGAAACTTGCTGGCAGAGAGGTCTTGCCGAGTAAATCGGTCGTGTGTACGCTGCTAGCGTGTTTCTCGTCGAGAAAACCGACAAGAAACCTCGACGAGAAAATAGAGAACCTGCTCTCTATTTTCTCATCGAGATTCTCCTCGGCGTGTTTCTCGACGAGAAAAGTGAGTGTGTGTACACTTACCTGTCCGCCCGGAAGCCCGCGCATGTTCGAAATGAATTTGACGCATGCGCGGTAGCTTCCTAGGCATACGTAGGGTGTACCAAGATGGCGGCGACGGCATCGAATGTGACGAGCGCATGCTCGACGTAGTCGATGACGTCACCGCGTACACTCCTTTCAAAGAACCGCGGGTTCTTTGAAACGAGCGTGTGTACACTCGGCCGGGACAAGTTTCTTGTCCAAGAATCTCGTCGAAAAAAACGACATGTTTTTCTCAACGAGAATCTCGGCCGTGTGTACGAGGCCTCAAGCCTCGTACACACGACCGAGTTTCTCGGCAAGAACCAGCAAGAAACTTGCTGGCAGAGCTTTCTTTCCGAGTAAATCGCGGCTATCGTGTTTCTCGTCAAGAAAACCGACAAGAATCTCGACGAGAAAAATAGAGAACCTGCTCTCTTTTTTCTCGTCGAGATTCTTGTCAGCATGTTTCTCGACGAGAAAAGTGTGTGTGTGTGTGTGTACACTTACCTGTCCTCCGGGAAGCCCGCGCATGCTCGAAATTACTTTGTCGCATGCGCGGTAGCTTCCTAGGCTTAGGTAGGGTGTAGCAAGATGGCGGCGACGGCATTGAATGTGATGAGCGCACGCTCGTCGTAGTCGATTACGTCACCGCGTTCGCTCCATTTGAAGAACCGCGGGTATTTTGAAAGGAGCGTGTGTACACTCGGCCGGGACAAGTTTCTTGTCCAAGAATCTCGTCAAGAAAAACTACGTGTTTTTTTCTTGACGAGATTCTCGGTCGTGTGTACGAGGCTTTAGAGATGGACAGATAGAGAATGCATAACACAGAATGATGGGACAAGAAAGTACAAATCTTCCTCGAAGACCTGTAGAAATCCTGCTGAAACTGGCAGCACTTCTGTGCAAAACGGAGTATGATAAAAAAACAAAACATGAGCGGAGGTCACCTTCAGTAAACTCACATGTCAACCTGATCAGTACATCCAGAAATTCAGGCAGCTAAAGTTAGGTTGCTGTGAATGTTAGTTCTGGCCCCACCCCTCCTTCCTCCCTATTGGTCAGTCACTACAGCCAGCTATCACAATAAAGGGCCAATAGGAAGGCTTCAGTGGAGAAGTGTGAAATTCAAGATTTGCTTATAACTTCAGTTGCCTAAAACTGTGAATCTACTGAATGTTTACAGATAGATTTTGAACAGACAAGATATGCGATAGGCCTACTTTATTTTGTATTATGGAGCATTTAATTGAAAGAAGGGGAAGACTAGGATCCCCTCTTATAGCAGGAGTCACCAAGACAGGTGCAACAGAGTCCTTTAGAGATAGGAGAAAAAAACAATGGATGACTCGTCCTGCCCAACTCCACCTATAATTAAAATATTACTTCAGAGTGGAGTCCTCTTTTAGAAGTTCATTTACACTGTTAAGTGTGCTAATGTACATAGCATAAGACAGCCCATATATTTGAACGTGTTATCTATGGCACCAGACCGCTCCAAAAAAGTTGCACTTAGCATTTCTGGCATTTCACCACTGCAATGCAATTCATTGACAGGTTGCATTGGGGTGAATAGTACCTCGTTGCTCCAATGCATGTAATGTGCATTGCTGAGCATTACCGCAACATAGTAGTGTAGCGGGTGGTTACATTTAGGGGGAAGCATCTGAGTGGTAACTAGGCTCAGATGCACAAATTGTTATGTTTCATGGACCATTTCTGTTCCTGAGAGGATGGTACTGGTGTGTAGTTCCCTGGGGCCTATAGGTGGCGCTGTTGCCATAGGCCCGGGTTTAACCGCAGTGCAGTGTTGTGCCTTTTTTTGTCCCCTCTTGGCAGTAGTGGGGCGGGGAACCTGCTGTGCCTGTTGGGAGAGGATCTAAAAGGGGGCAGCCATCTTCCAGAGGGGTCGTTTTCCGCGTTTAGGCACCTTAGGCTTGGGTGCGGGTTTGTCGCCTCCGGGTGCCCTAGGCCCGGAGGCCTGGTCGGGTTGTCCCTGGGTGCCCTAGGCCCGGAGACGGAGCTGCCGTTCCATCTCAGACACCTTCAGTCTGGGGTGAGGTACTTTGGAGAAAGGCCCGGAGCCCAGCAGCCTTCGGCTGGGATCCGCCGGGGACCGAGACTCCCAGGGATCTGCCTTGCGAGGGGACCCGTATCCAGGACGAGGAGGCCAGGGAGGTGACCCTTTCTGAAGACCCATCGCAGAGTCGTGGTGACAGATGGGGCCTCTGGTAACTCTCCGGAGGGATGTCCTTGTCCTATAAAGGGCCAGTTCACTAACAGAAGGAAGTGCGTGTTCTTTAAGTCACAGTGGCAGTGACACTATGCACCCAAGGTCAGTGGCTTTCATCTTCTTTTTCACCCGGTCAGTGGCAGTGACCAACTTCATGGTCTGTGGCAGAGACTGTGCACCAAGCCTGTTCGTGCTGATCAGAACAGGAGAAAACCCAAATTCAAGTTTGTGCCTGGACCTCCTCCCACCTTATCTGACCTGTGTCTTGTCCCAACCTGTCTGCTCTCAAAGAGACTGTTTATTGTGCTAAAAAGAATAAATAAGAGTTGGACCTTTCAGTTGGTGTGGACAGTTACTTACTGGGGAGAACTAAGGCTTGTTTCTGACTACCACAGAAACAAGGTCAGCACTGGAGGTTTTTAAACACTGGCTGCAAGCAGGCCCGAGAAACTAACACCGCTCAACCTCCCCATTCAGGAGGGCACGGGCTTGTGGTGCGGTGTGCCTCATTCTTTCCTGCGGAGGAGCCAAGCAGAAGAAAAGCAGGTAAAGTCTGGGGTTGGTGCGCTACAGTAGTATCAATAGGCCCCAAGACTGTGGTAGAATGCCCACCACAGAGAGATTAGCCTCAGGGGCCAATTACACCCATCTCATCCAGCTTATTCTTCACAGCTCTAGCCATGAAGTTCTCCGATGATTAACATCTCCTGGCTGTCAGACTTTAACCAGAGAAATTTTTTACAATTTGTAACACATGAAGCGGTGAGAAAGCTCCTGCGAAGAACAAGCTCCAATTGTTAGGACAGGCCCACCTGCTGAGTAAAAGATTCAGCCCTTGCTAAATCTACAGAGAGAGGAGAATAGGAAAAATAAAATCCTGAGCTATTTTTTTTCCTCTCATGCACTGATTCAGGCAAATTTAATACAAGGGATAATTTGTATAATTAACTATTCATCAAAGTCACTTGTGTTAAATGGAACGGCAGCAGTATTACTTGTAGCAGCAGCCGGCAAAGTACATAGAAGGGATGGCGTAGCACAATATTGAATCAGGCCTTTCAGTCAAATGCTGCTGCTTGCCTATGATACTGATTTCTAATTCCCAAAGTTGTTGCCTTATTGGGTTTCCAGGTTTGCCTGGTTAACATAAGGATACAACTTTGAAAGACACAGAGAATATGTCTGATATATCTATTCGGCTATGTTCACATTGCTGCAATCCATTTTTAATCAGATTTTCAGTGCGATTATGTAGTATAACTTGGATTCAGTTTGCATATTCTATGGGACCAAAATCAAGCTGGAATCGCACCAAAGTAGTACAGGAATCTCTTCCAAAATCAAGTCATGCCGAGTTGCATTGATCTGAACAGGCACCTTTGGGGAAAAAAAATGTGATTTTTCATTGTCATGCGATTATGTGCGACTCAAGTCTCATCTGAGATTGCAGTAGTGTGAACGGAGCCCTAAACACGGCATAAGCCTGAATCCATCACTACTGAAAACAGTCTACTCCTCTGCCAGTTAGCCTTTGGATGCACAAAGTGAGCAAAAGCAGAACTATGGAAGATCTCATGGCAGCACCAAATCACATACAAGAACAATTCCGTAACATATGGTTCTACTGGTTTATTTTACACCTGAATTCCACACTCTAATGGCAAGCCCTATAGACCTATTTACATTTCTATTTGATGGACTTCCAGTCCTTACAACACTTAGTCTTTCATGGAGATATACTTTTTGGATTTCAGATGACTACTGACATATTTACTAGCCCTGTCTCACATACATACTTAATTTTAGGCAGGCGCCAATTGCACTACCAGCATGTTTTTAAAGCGGAGTTCCGCCTGCAAAACAAAAATAAGTCAGCAGCTACAAATACTGCAGCTGCTGTCTTTAAAAATAAGTACACTTACCTGTCCAGGGTGCCTGTGATGTCCTCACTCGAAGCCGACCCCTCCCTTGGCTCTGGGTGAAGGCGCTGGCATTACTACTAGTAAGGGAACCAGGAAGTGAAGCCTTGTGGCTTCACAGCCTGTTTCCTACTACGCATGCGCGAGTCTCACTGCGTGTTCTGAATGGTCCCTGCTGTCTTCTGGGACCTGTGTGTGCCTCTCAGAAGACTGCAGGGGGGGGGAGCGGAGGAAGGGTCGAACATGGCGTAGTTCGTCGTGGATTCTGGGAGCAAATGCCTGGATTAGACAGGTATCTGCTCCCCACCCCTCCCCTTGAAAGGTGACATCGGAGGGGGGGTGGAAACAGGTCAGCGGAAGTTCCATTTTTGGGTGGAACTCCGCTTTAAAGAGTGGGAGGAAATGTCACACAAGCCCTGGGAGAACATGCAAACTGCATGCAGATAGTGTTCTAGTCAAAATTCTAACCGAGCACCCCAGTGCTGCAAGGCATAAGTGCCAACTACTAAGCCACTGTGCTATCACAAGTTCTTGGCTCTGCTCAAAATGTCTCACAGATCAGGCTCTGCTGCAGTCTCTCACCTGGTGACTTAGGTCTGGTTCACACCTATGCATTTTTTAGTGCGTTTTCAGTTTTGCAGAAACACACTACGGTCCATTTAACATGGTTTCCTATGGATGTAGTTCACATCTATGCATTTTATGGAAAGGGCCAGGGATTTTTTTCTGGTTTTTGGTTCCATAGACTTCAATGGATCAGAGGTGTGTATTGAAAAATGCACCTGGAATATGGAAACTGCAACCTGCATAGGTGTGAATTAAGCCTTAGTACAAAGTTGTAGTGTTGCACGCTGATTTTTGGCTGAGAGGAGACTAAGGAACTACTTACTCCTGCCTGCAGCAGACTGGTGACATCATCTCAGTCTAGTCAAAGTCACTGGTGCTCAAGTATGGCTTTTTAAAGTTAAAAGGTGGAGTTTTTTTTTTTATATAAAATAATACTGTTGCTGCATAATGAGACCTATCAGGGATTTATTTATGCAGAGTTCTTAAGCTACTGAACATTGCACTTTAAAGTATATTTAAAGCAAAAAATTAAAAGGGAAGAGTCCTTCATGTGGGGAGGTTTCATTCCCCCTCCTGTCACAGAAATACAACAGGAAGTGAGAGAAACTCTCAGAAAGAGAGGAGAAATCCACTCCTAGTTGCCACTATGGGATGATTTCCTCTCTATTCTACTTCTATTTGAGTTCCAGTGAAAACTACAAATTTGGATTTCCTATCATATTCTATTCTGCTGACTACAAAAGGTTCTAAACTTTTCATGCTCTATAAAAAAACAAAACCAAAGTAAGTTTGGCTTTAACCACTTCCCTACCCACCCATAGTAATATGACGTCTACAGATGGGATCTCCCATCCTGGGTGGGCGTCATATGACATCCTGGGCTTTGTGGGGGATATCTGAATGATGCCTGCAGCTAGAGGCATCATTCAGATATCCTTCTCTTCTGCCGGCGATTCTGCGCACCATAAGAACAATCATAGCGGCGGTTCCACCACTTGATCGTTCTTATAGGCGGCGGGAGGGGACACCCCCCCTCACGCCGCCAACCGGTGCTTCTCCGGGCTCTCCCGTGCCATCGGGGGCCAGGAGAATGAATCGTCTGGCGCCGGAGGTGAAGCATAGAGATGACTGGTGACCAGATGGTCACCAGTCATCTCTATGACGGTCGGAGGCCCGGGCGCGATGTGATGACGTCACGCCCGGGTCCTCAGAAGTAAACAAAGCCGCCATTGCGGCTAGTAAGCATGAGATTGTGAAAAAAAATTCACGGTCTCATGCTTTCCAGCCTGGAGGAGAGATGTGGGGTCTTATTGACCCCGCATCTCTCCATAAAGAGGACCTGTCACACACATTCCTATTACAAGGGATGTTTACATTCCTTGTAATAGGAATAAAAGTGATAAAAAAAATGTAAAAAATAAATAAATAATTAAGTAAAAAAATTTAAACGCCCCTGTCCCCGGTAGCTCGCGATCAGAAGCGAACGCACACGTAAGTCTCGCCCACATATATAAACACTATTCAAACCACATATGTGAGGTAGAGCACATGGAATAATTCTAGTACTAGACCTCCTCTGTAACTCTAACCTGGTAACCTGTAAACAAATTTCAAAGCGTCGCCTATGGAGATTTTTAAGTACCGAAGTTTGGCGCCATTCCATGAGTGTGCGCAATTTTAAAGCGTGACATGTTAGGTATCTATTTACTCGGCGTAACATAATCTTTCATATTTTTCCCAAAAATTGAGCTAACTTTACTGTTTTGTTATTTTTTTTAATTCATGAAACCATTTTTTTTCAAAAAAAAAGGCGTTTGAAAAATTATTGCGCAAATACCGTGCAAGAAAAAATTTTGCAATGACCGTCATTTTATTCCCTAGGGTGTCTGCTAAAAAACATATATAATGTTTGGGGGTTCTGAGTAAGTTTCTAGCAAAAGAATGATGATTTGTACATGTAGGAGAGAAGTGCCAGAATAGGCCCGGTATGGAAGTGGTATAAAAAGCCCAGTGTTGAAGTGGTTAAGGCTGGGTTCACACTATTGCGAATTGAAACAGTGTAACAATTGATGTAACAATTGAAATTCCCGCATCCAATTCGCATTTCAGGAGACTATCTATGGAGCCGGTTCACACATCCCTGGAGCGGCTCAAGAGCGAATTGCACAGGAGTCCTGTGTGTCTTCTGGTCCGAATTCAGCCAAAAGTTTGGACAGAAAACGCCCCTGATACTGTAAACAGGGAAGCACCGGACCCCTGCTGTGAGCCACTCCGGCGGCAGTGTGAACCCAGCCTCAAGCAGTTGTATACCATAGCAGAAGGATGTGACTGGCTCTCTATGGAGAAGGTTCACATATCTCTGCAGCAGGTCCGGTGTGATTTGCTCGAAAAACGTGTGCCTTTTTGGACCGTTTTCAGGTCCGAATTCAGCCCAAAATTCGGGCTGAAATCGGACCTGAACGGTGAACCAGCACGCACCGGACCCCTGCTGTGTGACATATCCAGTGATGGTGTGGACCCAGCCTTAAGGGTAGCCCGAACTCATTAACATTTATACACAATCAAGTTGCAGAAAGTCCTACTTGCAAAATATGCTTGGTTTTTCCCTAATGACATCCAGACAAAAACTGAGCAGGTGAAGGGTACTACTACCTGCAATAGGTTATGTCATAACAATGTGTTTCATGAAAAATACAATGACAGCATCAATTTCATCCTGTTAGACAGGCCCCTGTATGGATTGGATGGGAAGGTAGCGGATAGTTTATCAGAAGCAGAGGAGTCATAGTGTGTCCAAGTACAGGCTGCTATTGAGCAGAAATTGTGATGTAACAATGTAAAAAAGTTATTGTAGAAAACATAATGAAGCTGCAGCTCACAGTTGGCATCACAGGGGTTTAAGTTACATGCCATTACTTCAGACTTGCGGTTAATATATTCTTAGTTAAGATGCCAGGTATGCAACTGAGGATGGGCTTAAGCAAAGCTTGCTTGCATCAAAGGAAGTCTTTCATAGGCAAAACAGCCGCAGCTTGTTTGCCGCTGGAAGCTTATTCTGTGAACATGAACGCAGGTTTTTTCTTTTACTGTCCTTTGTGGTGGTAAATGATGGTGGAGGTTTATGAATGCAATCTTGCTGTAGGGGCTCAATTTCCCCCGGAGCAATAGGTGACAGTTTCAGTTTACCGAGAAGACAGGAATCGCTTTTGCTCTTGTTGTCCTATCAACAGTAATTACACAGTGCTGTGGGAAAGGTTGCCACTTTGTAAACGGCGTGTAATAATTATGACAATAACGCAGTTATGTTGCTGCCATCTTCATGGAAATGCTTCAATAGTGCTCTTTTTCTAGACCAGACAACAAGATGGTGTTATGGTAAAGGCTTCTCTCTGATGTGTAAGATGTTCCAATGAAGTGATTTTCTTTGTACTAGGCGGGCCAATGGTGCAGTGTATGAAAGCATGCGGGTGCTAAATCTGAAACCAACCAAGGACTCTTATCTGCCTGTAGTGTGTGCGCGCTCTCCCCATGACTGCTTATCCTACATACTGGCAGGTATGGTACTTAAAATATATGCAAACCCAAATACTAAACACATATAAGGTTTAAAGTATATCTAAAATAAATCCAAATCCAGTTACTATGGAATGCACAAGCCTCATAAGGAAAAACAAAAAACTTCCCTGACTGAGCCAAATCCACCCTTACATGCTCCCCCTGCCAAACACTGCAGCTCACAGTGGGACTGTTTCAGCAGCAGAGGCAGTGCTGTCAATCCAGAACACAGTGGGTAGGACTAGGCGTGTCCAGGTACTGATTGGTGATTACAGCTATAGGCTCGTAAATCGGTAATGATAATGCTGGTAGTTAACCCCCCCCCCCCCCCAGAAACATCTTCTCCTCCAACTGTGGTGCAAGCAGGCACAACCTACATGAGGGTAGACAACTCTGTTATGAACTCAGGAGCTGTGCAGCATTGTTGGCACACCATCACAGGAAACTGCACTAGGTGGATTTCAAAAGCAGGATCAACAGGTATTTGTAGGACTTTCCAAAAAAGTGGCAGCCACCCCAACCTATAACTGGCTTTTGCAGTAAGGTGCACATGGAAGTGCAACGCACATCACAAACAGACAAAAGATTTCCCAGCACACTTACCAGCCAGCCTACAAAACAACCAAATTGTCCTGTGTAGCGGTCTTCCCCCACCTTCTCCCCTCTCTCTGTGGCTGGTTTTACTCGTCTAGGGGTATCTGGGAGAAGGGAGGAAGATAAACACCACCAGCTTGGCTCGCTGATGTAGGATGCAGAGATATGAGCTAAACCATTTACCTTTTGGGTCTGCATTTTAGGCCGGAGCCTCAGCTTCTCCTGTGGAGAATGATTGCCACTGTCACTGACAGGGACATTTAGCTTCCAGTAACACGAGTTCCACACCATGAAAAGTCCAACTCTGTTTTATTTGCTTTGATCAATGGGTAGGCTGGTTGAACTTTAAAAGAACAGACAAGGTGTAGGGAAGAGTAGGTCCAGGCACAACTAGTGAATAAGTTTCTCCTGTTCCGTTTAGTGCAAACAGGCTTGGCGCACAGTCGCTGCCACCGACTGTGAATTTGGTCCCTGCCACAGACCTGGGCGAACGTTGAGGCCTCTGCCACAGGCCTTGGATGAGGCCTGCCACTGACCTGATGAAGATGGGTCTCTGCCACAGACCATGAGAACATGAAGTACCTTCTTTAGAACGAACGACCCCTGTCAGAGGAAGATATCCATCCGGACGGTCACCAGAGGCCTCCACCGGCACCAGCAAATGCTGCGCTGGCTCTTCAGGGAGGTCACGTCTCCAGTACCTTACGCCCAGGATTCAGGCACCCAATACCGGGGGCACCTTAGGAATGCTTCGCCCTCGTGGGACCCAGTCGAAGGTACTGGGCCCCAGGCCTCCCTGTAAAGTACCTCACCCCAGGCTGAAGGTGCCTGGGATGGAACTCGACTCCACGCGCCCAGGCCAAGGGCGCCTGGGCACAGACGAACCGCAGCAGCCCCCAGGCCGAAAGGTGCCTGGGGAATGGACCTCGTGTGCAAGATGTCCGCCCCCTTTTATATCCTCTCCCAGCAGGCACAGCGGGTTCCCCGCCCCGCTGCACTACTGCCGCGAGAGGACAAAAAGGGCACGGCTCTAGAATGGCAGCTCAACCCCGGTCCCAGGTGACAGCGCCACCTAGGGACCACAGGGACATGACTCCATTCATACCTCCCACACTCCAAAGTGTCCATAAATCCCTAAAATCAATGTATCTGGGCTATCTATTGCCCAGATACACCCCACTAAATTTGACACCTGCTACACCTATTTAACAGTTTATGTGTAAGGCGCAGTGCCCACTGTTATACAGGGCCAATTTTGTTGTTTTGCAGGCTGACTGGTAAGTGTGCTGGGAAACATTTTGTCTGTTTGTGATTTGTAGGACTTTGCAGGGGGACTAAGAGAAACTGTAAATTAAGATATAGTGCAGTATATAGTAGTTGTACTCTAACACGTCCTTCTGAAAATACCACTTGGCTTACTCTTATATGGGTCCACTGGCATTAATACTTTCAGTTACTCGTCTTTTGCAATCCCCTCTACAGCAGAATTCAGACTGGGTGGGGAAGAAGCAGTGCAAGGAGCCAGTCAGCTGTGCTGCAGTGCCGATGTGCTAGCACAGAAAAGGAGAGAGCAGAGTGACAAAGAGATGAGCTCATCAATCTGCTGCTTCTTCTTTGTACAGTGAAAGTCTAGGGGAGGCACAAGATCTGTAGGTGTTACAAAACTGCATTAGACAAAAATCAGGTGTTCTGCCCTGCCAGTGAAAACAAAGTATATTGGTGCACACTGATTACATCAGCTAGAGTAAACTTTATTGTTCCAAACAAAACATGCAAAGGGTCCACCAAGCTGATGCTTTTAAGCCCAAAAAAAGCTTAGACGTCAAGATCTGGCAAGATTGTGCTGTGTGACAGAACTGTGTAAATCTCAGGGCTTGATGGACAGAAATACAAAGTTTTCAGTAGGTAAAATATCTCCCCTATATCTACTTCATCCGTGTATTTCGCTCTAAAATGTCATTTATATTGTATTTATAAAATGCTAAAATAATCCTAGCCCATGAAATCTTACACCATAATTTGTGTATTGTATCTGTTTTCCTCTCTTCATCCTCTTTGACTTCATTTTTAGTAATGAAACTCAATGAACTTATAATCAGGAGTTCGGTGCAGGTTTGTGTCAGTCGCTGACAGCTGCGATATCGGTTTAGTAATACACAGCCACTCTATGAGAAGGTTCTCATGGATAAAGTCTTATATCCTCACCGTCGGCTCAGTGTTTCAGTAAAGCCGGGACTATCAGATATTAATACCATTTTGATGACATGTGCACTATTCTCCCGGTTCAGCTCTCAGTTCTCGCCTTAAGTCGAGGAATTAAATTTTTGCTCATTATCTTTATTTTTTTCCTTGATCATCAAGATTCTAAACTTCATTATGAAATTGACCCGCGAGTTGCTATACTAGAAGAGATCGATGGGGCTTCATATTTGCTGAACTTATGAAAATGGGTTTTAATGAGGTAGGAGGCTCCGTAAAATCTGCCTTGTTTCGAAGTCATATATATATTTTGTAAAAATAAAATACAATTTTAGATTAGGGGCAGTAGATACTGTGCATTTAATGTGTTTATGTCATAAAATATTTCTGTGTCTTTGGCTAAATAGGAACCGGCCAAAGCAAAGCAAAATATACTGTATAATGTGGATCTGTCATCACAATTCTATTAGAGTGGCTCTTTCTGCAACTTTACTACTCTCTATAAACCGATTCCTGACATGTCATAATATATAGTAACCATATCCTTGTTCAGAAAAGCTCCAACTTTCTTGAGCTCCAGTCAATGTGAGCTTCTCACAACGTGCTTTAGAAGCTGCAGCAAATCAAATACAGCCACCTCCTTTCCTGGATGGAAGACGTTGAGCATCATCTAGCGCTTTCATCCACAGCCTGACTGTTTCTGGCCCGTCCTTTTCATTTATCGGATTTCAGTTCCTAACCACAAAGACTCAGCATCACATGTAGGGTTGCCACCTTTTCTTTAAGCCAAACCCGAACACTTTAGCGGCCTGGGACACCTTTTGGGTGCCCCAAGGAGAGTAGAAATGCGGTGCGCATAGCGTGTAGCAGTGAACAGTGGGTGTAGCCAAATTGCTCTTGCTGACATCATCGCCCTGCCCCCCCAGTGATGCCGAATCCGCCTCCAGACAGCCGACCGCAGCTCCCAGATGGCAACAGATTTTTGTGTGACTATTTTGTTTACTTGGGGAGCCACAGCCGGTCTGAATAATGTGTCCGGTTTTCAGTCTGCCTGAAACCCGGACACAAGATTCAAAACCCAGACTGTCCGGGTGAATCCCGGACAGGTGACAACCCTAATCACATGTGGGTCTTACCTACGGTGGTCTGCATGCAAATGGAGCTCGTCTAGAAATGCCCACTCCAGATTGACATCCACCTGTCAACACATTTTGATATTTGCATTACTCCTCCCAGGAGCCAGCCCACTGCTTGAGACTCCTAAAAGGCAGACTAAGGCTAAGTGCTGTGATGTATTCAGGAAGCTAGGTACAGCACTCTGCTAGCCCCTCCCACCAGCAATCTGCCTACATTGCATAGAGAAACATGGAGAACCAGTCATGTCATCACTGGAGTCTAATATATGGTATGTAATGAAAATCTAAATGGTTTTATTTAAAAATGTCAAAAAGTAATTCCATAGCTCCCAACTGTCCCTGATTTCCAGGGACTGTCCCTAATTTGGAACAAAGTAACTCTGTCCCTCTTTCCTCCTCATTTGTCCCTCATTTTGGTCGGATCTATATAGTTGTATATAAAATGCACTTTTTATCTATCAAAAAGTGTTTCCCATCGCTAAACCTTTCATCCAATTTCTAAATTGTTGCATTTGTAAATTTCAAAAGCCAATATAAAGGAATAGTAGTGGTAAAAAAAAAAAACACCTGTGGGTTTAACTAATCTTATTTATTTTTTGTATAATTCTCCTTTAACCACTTCAATACCGGGCACTTTCCCCCCTTCCTGCCCAGGACAATTTTCAGCTTTCAGTGCTGTCGCATGTTGAATGACAATTGCGCGGTCAAAAAGACCTGTACACAAACTAAATGTTTATCATTTTCTTCCCACAAATAGAGATTTCTTTTGGCGCCATTTGATCACCTCTGTGGTTTTTATTTTTTGCTAAACAAACTAAAAAAGACTGACATTTTTGAAAAATTATGGGGCACTGATTGGCACTTTGGGCACTGACAGACGTTGCTGAAGAAGCACAGACTGGCAGCTGATGGGCACTGATTGGCAGATGATGGGCACCTCTCATGGGGACTGCGCTCATAATCAATGTGCTTATTATCAGCGCAGACCCCCCTCTGACAGGGAGAGATGCCGATCGGCTCTCCCTGTCAGCGTGAACCGAGGAAAGCACTTCCTGGTTCACGCTGTGATCAGCTGTGATTTTTTTCATGGCTGATCACGTGGTAAGGAGCCTCCCCGCAGGCACGCGCCGGCATGTTATCCTGGGAGAATTCATATGACGTTATTCTGCTATAGGCCGGGCGGGAAGTGGTTAAGGGGGGGTGGAAGTGGGTGTGTCCTATACCTACATACTTTTCTAATAGGTGTCCCTCGTTCCCATCTCAAAAATCTGTAAGGTATGGAATGTTGATAAGTGAATGAACCGTGAACGTTTGGTGAAAGTCACATTTCCTCTGTTTATAAAAAGGTGCCTAAATGACATACTATATAAATCAAGACATATCATCATACTAAGAAATGGTTAAAATAATTCAACAAAACAAGGGCCTTTGTCAATGGGCTTTTGGCTTGTGTGGAAGAGTAAATGCAGTGTGCTTACAGCTGCATTCACTTTGCATTTGACATTAATTTATAACTCTTCTGAGATCACAGTTCATTGACGGGTGGACTTGATCTGCAGTTGACCTCTTCTAAGCTGCATCAACTTGCTTTTGGGGAGAGAAGCAGTTCTAATGCAATCAAAGCCCATCAACACTCTGTTAAAGTGGTTGTAAACCTCAGACGTGATATATGATCAAAGCATATCCGTCTATAGTGTGTACTTGTACTTGTCTCAATACAAATGTGATTTTTGTCTGCTGCTTCTTTCCTCTATCTACATGCATCACTTCTGACAATTTTTCCTGACACCAAGAGAAAAATGGTGACAGGGGAGGGAGCTCCAGCTGATTGACAGCCTCAGATCTGGCCCTGTGTGCTGTGTAAAAGGGGGGGGGTCTCCTCCCTCCAATCAGCACTCAGAGCTCTGCAGAGTGTAACCTCAGCTCTCCACTCCCTTTTTTTTTCTGAACTCTCAGGCATGCTTATAAATTCTGCACTTTGAACGGATGAAGAGAAGACTGCATATAGACAGATACACAAAGATAAAACAAATCCTCCTACATAAGTTGTATCACCTGAGGATAGTCCTTTCACTGGGTATAGGTAAGGGTTTACAACCATTTTAAGTAAGAAGCCAGTTGCTCCAGGTCATCAGATGCCAACAGATATTATACTTGGCATAGCTGTAGTGCACATTGGTTCCCAAAAAGCCAGGTACAGATGGTGGCAAATGGGTACAAATTAAAAAAAAAAAAAAAGTGCAAAATGAAAATAATTTTCAGGCTGTGCAGCACTGAATGGCAAATATGGAATATTTAAAAAAAATATATATATGGCGCTTTTCTACACATCAGTCTAATCAAATTGGAGCTTGTTGTCAGTCTGTGTGCCTCGTATGCAGCAGTTCTGTACAGCGGTGAGCATAGCTCCATCTACCCAGCCATTACAGTGAAGGACAAGCGCGTACCTTAAATAGAGGCAAGGGCTAAGTAAGTCCCTTTATGAGAGTGATGAGGCGAAATAGTGTGACTCAGTCTAATGGAAGAGTAATAAAACATCTCAATTATAATAACTTCAGCCTTTCGGTACAGGAGAAGTGATGTTTAATAATATCATAGTATGCGGAAAAAGCAGATATTGTAGCTGACGCTTTCATATAATTCCTATTCTGTGGTGTTCCTTTTATTTACCTTTTTTAAATATCAGCAACAACATTCAACATTAATTCTAACACAATTTTAAAGTAGAAGGCCAGCAATATCTCTTTATTTTGAAAAGCATGGTGAATGGTTAGGTTATTATTGATCGGATGAGTGAAAACACAAATCCAACGGGGCTCTGCTCCAACAAGAGGAACATTGCCTGTATCCAAGGGAGATATAGAAAAGCAAGAGAACAGCCTATCTGTGTGACAATCTAACATATTTATTGAAGATTCAACAAGGGGGCTTTTTGTTTGTGTATTAGGTTTTTATTGCTTTTTGTACTCTTCCTGGGGAAATTTGTCCTCGGTCTTGGCTTGACGCCCATGTTGCTGCAAAAGAGTTAAAAGAAAAAATGTCCCCACAGAGACACAGATGGAAATAGAAACCGAATAGCACTCAAACCTGATCCCAACTCTAATAAATAAATAAATAAAAAAATTGGTTCTTATCATGTCTCTATCAGGGGAGATCTTCACTTACATCCCATTTCAGTGATACAACAGGAAGTAAAGGAAGATGTCCCTGATACAAATACATCTACAAAAAAAAAACTTTAACACATATTTAGTAATACATTTTAGGCTTTTTCAGGAGTTCTGCTTTAGAGCATTTTTTTTTTTTTGCTTTAATTAATTTATTCGGCCCCCTCTCAGACTTTTATGGTGAAAAAATGTGCAAGAAGTGTCACACTGGGGGTTATTTACTAAAACTGGAGAGTGCAAAATCTGGTGCAGCTCTGCATAGAAACCAATCAGCTTCCAGATTTTATTGCCAAAGATTAATTAAACAAGCTGAAGTTAGAAGCTGATTGGCTACCATGCACAGTTACACCAGATTCTGAGTGCTCCAATTTTAGTAAATCTGCCTCACTGTCTTGATCTTCTTGTGAATTGTTCCTCTGAAACATGCCACCCACTTTTTGTTTGCATTTCAGAATTACAGTTATCCTTTCATTGTTTCTGCTTATATCTTGTCTATCATCTCTCAAAGATCTGTGATAAAAAAAAAAATGAAGGGCCCCATATCAATGAAGTCATTCAGGGTAGGAAACTTTATTGAACCAAATGAGTACGTTAAGAAATAATGTATTAGGGCACTCTTGGTCAAATCATGAAGCACCACATCCCATTTTAACTGAAAATTGAAAAAGGGGGGACAATGGGTATACTCAATACCCTGGGATTTTTAGAAAAAACGGTGCTTGGTAGAGATAAACACAAAAATTAAATCTTTAAAAGATTATATTTTATTACATAACATTGAAAAACAATACATAAAAGTAACCATCCTCATAGATGTGTAGTTCAGTTGTCAAGAGATGTAATTCGCTGCTTAGTTTCCACTCAACTAGTTTCGCTCCTAGCGGAGCTTCCTCAGGAGTAATTGGAACAATAGCAGATTAAACTGAAAATACAGGGTATATATAATTAGCACATAGAATGGTTAAAGATTAATACTGTAGCACTGGACATTAATGAAGCTTATTGACGTGTGTCACCACGTTATTAATCACATTATTTATAAGGACGAAACATTTAAACATTAAACAATCATATAAGATCATGGCCCATGCTGAGCATCATGCATACGTGAAACATACACATGCACTCACCAATTTGCAACAAAACCACAGATTTAAAGGAAAAATGGCATTTTCCACTGGTCTGCTCAACCGGTTGACACAATCCGATGACCCAACCATTAGTATTTGCAACCATAGGGATAAAGAAAAATACCTGTTGAAACATGAAATATAGAATATATATAATAAATATATTCACATATTTACACAACTGTGATGGGAACTTAATAGAATTCAGTGAATAGGTAAGGATGCAGCCTCTTACCTTGAAAGGTTTTTCTACGTATCACAATTCAAAATAATACTATGCCAATAGGAGATGGTAAACATGTTGAAAAACAAAACGTTGCTCAAAAAGAGAAGACACTTGAGCTAGAATGTTCCAAAATAAGGAATGGGGAGGCTTGAATAAATGAGCTTTACCCTGAATGGCTGGATAAGGTCAATAACACTCTGTCAACTGTAGGCAAAAGAAATGACAAAAAAGGAAATGTAGCCGCCGACAGTCTGCCGGGTTCCCTCGCCGCTCTGATGGGACGTGTCCGCTCCAGCCGGATCTCTTCCGCTTTTGTACACTTACTAAGGTAGGATGTCATATGGACAACTTTCCCCTCGCTGAGATGATTTTTGTCCTCGCAAGGGTCGTGGTTGCTCATTATATTTCCTTTTTTGTCATTTCTTTTGCCTACAGTTGACAGAGTGTTATTGACCTTATCCAGCCATTCAGGGTGAAGCTCATTTATTCAAGCCTCCCCATTCCTTATTTTGGAACATTCTAGCTCAAGTGTCTTCTCTTTTTGAGCAACGTTTTGTTTTTCAACATGTTTACCATCTCCTATTGGCATAGTATTTTGAATTGTGATACGTAGAAAAACCTTTCAAGGTAAGAGGCTGCATCCTTACCTATTCACTGAATTCTATTAAGTTCCCATCACAGTTGTGTAAATATGTGAATATATTTATTATATATATTCTATATTTCATGTTTCAACAGGTATTTTTCTTTATCCCTATGGTTGCAAATACTAATGGTTGGGTCATCGGATTGTGTCAACCGGTTGAGCAGACCAGTGGAAAATGCCATTTTTTCCTTTAAATCTGTGGTTTTGTTGCAAATTGGTGAGTGCATGTGTATGTTTCACGTATGCATGATGCTCAGCATGGGCCATGATCTTATATGATTGTTTAATGTTTAAATGTTTCGCCCTGGGGGCGTGGTTTCGGCATGCTGTAGAGCGGTCGCACTTCTCCTGAGCTCCGGCGCCGACCCAGCTAAAAGCACCTGAACCGACACTGCGACATCGTTAACACCCGAAACAAGGATGCGGAGGAAACTGGGCAAGCCCACACCCAAAAAAGGCACCTCGGCGGGCTCGATAAAGCGCTATTTAGCATCCGACCCGGACGCCATGGAAGACCTGGATGGCCTGGGCCGATCACCGCATGGCGCGCACTCGGGAGCAAGCTCTGCCTCCCGCAACAGGCCTGAACTCAGACGTTGTTCCCCTGACTCGCTGGCCGGATCGGAGGGTGAAGAGAGCTCCCCCAGACACTCGGGAGTTGCCGCTCTGGTAAGCGATCTCCCCACTAAGACGGACCTGGCCTCCCTGCTACTGAGCATAGAGAAGGTCATTAAAAAGGAGGTCTCCGCTGTGCGCGCGGACCTCTCCCATGTACTTGAACGGGTGGAGGAGACTGAGCAACGCTTAGACCGCCACGCGACCGCCATTAGGGCCTTACAGGCTTCCTCCCGCCAACTCGCCATAGCCCACAGACTGGCTCTATACAAGATGGAGGACCAGGAAAACCGCAGCAGACGCCATAACATTAGAATCAGAGGTCTCCCCGAGGCTACCGGGGATGATGACCTTCTGCCCTCCGTCCGCGGCATCTTTAATAGTCTCCTGGGCCTACCGCCGGATAACCCGCTGAAAATCGATAGAGTGCACAGGGCCTTGAGGCCTCGCAACTTAGCCACCGACACCCCACGGGACGTAATCTGCAGGGTCCACCACTACCCGGAAAAAGAGCTGATTATGAAAAAGGCTAGAGCGGCCACCCCAATAGACTTTGATGGCGCCATGCTCTCCCTCTACCCGGACCTTGCCAGGGAAACACTGGAGAGGCGCAGGGCCCTCCGGCCACTAACGGAAATCCTCAGGGCTGCAAACATCAAATATAGATGGGGCTTTCCTGCTGCTCTAATAGCCAACAAGCAAGGTAAAACGGCGGTGCTTCGTTTCCCAGAGGATCTGGAAAAGTTTTGTGCGGACATGACCATCCCTCCCCCAGAGCTTCCTGGATGGCAGGATGTCATTCCCCCTTTAACTGGCAACGCGGGGCCAATGTGGCAGAAGGCGGACCGCAAGCTTCGCTCGTCTGTTCCGGGCTCCTCACCACACACTGGCTGAGCCCTGTGCTGAGTGCTTCTCGATCGTGTCCACACTCTCGTATGAGAATGGTTTGCCTCGTTTTGGCTGTTCACCCACCTGTTTGTTTTTACCTTCAAAAAAAAAAAAGGAACAGTTCGTTCAGACCTACCTAACGTATAGCCTCTAGGTGGACGGGCAGGGTGAGGCAATGAGGGGACCTGGTTTTCTCTTCTCGGGCTATAGTCTGATGATGCAGTTCGGTTCTATTTTATTTTATTGTACTTTATACTACTTTTTGATTTTTCATTTTCATTAGGATATATTGGATATTTTACATGTTTGCTGGGGTTGGCGCCGGGGCATCGGGACACTGCTAAGACCCCTATTGGGACCGGTGTCCGGATGCCCGGGCCCCTCCGCCCCCTCCTTGGCGGGAGCTGTGGTGCCCTGCGCCTCCGCGCGCCTGTCCCCTTGTGGGGCGGGTGGGCGGGTGTGTTGGGCCTCATGCGCGGCCTGCTTGAGCACGGCAGTTCTATGCGTGCATCTTTAACCAGCCTGATGGGTTGGTCTTTCTTATGTCTGTTTTGTGTTACTAACTTCTCTTCTTTTCTTCCTTTTTCGTTTCTCACCTTTTCTCGTACCTATCTATCCCCACCCCTCCCCGGTACTCGATATCTCCTGCCTCGGATCCGAACACCTGTGAGGAATGTGATCGCGGCTCCCCTCTTCAGCTCTCCATGGCTACGGTAAACCTACTCTCATTTAATGTACGGGGCTTACATTCCCCCGGTAAGAGACACGACCTTTATAGGGAGCTTGGTCGCCTGCGGGGAGACGTGATCTTCCTGCAGGAGACCCACCTTACTCATACGACCTCGGTAAAGTTATTTTCACAACAATACCCCACGTGGTATTATAGCCTCTCGGATATACACAAAGCCAAGGGGGTGGCCATTGGGTTCCGCAGGGGAGCCGCATTTACATTAGATTCCATGTTAAGTGACCCGTTGGGACGTTTTCTGTTTCTGAGGGGCACCCTGGGCAGTATGCCATGCACTCTGGCGACCCTATATGCTCCTAATCGCAACCAGGCGAGCTTTATTGCTTCCACACTCGGGAAATTACAAGACTTCTCGCGAGGCTGCATCCTCCTAGCGGGTGATTTCAACATTCCCCTGGAACCAGTCATTGACACTTCCAGGGGGAGCTCTAGTATTCCACATAAACAATTGCATTATGTTCGCAAGAAGCTTCACGAAGCGCAACTTATTGACACCTGGAGGACCATGCACCCGCGAGAACGGGACTTTACCCACTTTTCACAGGTTCACCTAACCTATTCTAGAATTGACCTTTGGTTTATTGATCATCGACACCTACCGTTACTGGTGAGGTCGTCCATTGAGTCTTCGCCTATCTCCGACCATATGCCCATTACACTTACTATCAAGGTCTTATCCCTCCCCCTCAAATCCACCAACTGGAAGTTGAACGAGGAACTCATTGCAGATGAGATTGATAGAAAAGCGATGGAGGAGGCTATCTCCTTATATTTTAAAGAAAACTCTCACCCAGACATTTCCCTGGGTACATTGTGGGAAGCCCATAAGGCTTACATACGTGGCAGGCTGATGGAATTAGGATCCAGAAAGAAAAGGGAACGCACATTCCAGCAAACTAAATTGCTCACTGAAATTAAACACCTCGAACAGAGCCACAAAATCAGACACTCACAAGACTTATTCCATGCCTTAACGGAAAAAAGAGAGGAGTTGAAGTCCGTTATGCACTTAGAGCAAAAACAACAAGCTCGTTTAGTTGCCCGAGGTTACTATGAATGGGGAAACAAACCGAGTAAATTATTAGCCCGCTCCTTGCAGCAGAGGAAATCTGCTTCCTTCATTGCAAAAATCAAAACCCCTTCAAATATTATGATACACGATACTCCCTCCATTGCCAAAGAGTTTCGGGAGTTTTACCAGCAATTATATAATGTACCACATTCTATTACAGACTTGGATAGGAAAAGGGACCTTATCAAGGAGTACCTGGGGCGGGCAAACCTCCCCAAGTTAGCGCCTGAGGTCTTGGCTTCCTTGGAGGGTGAGCTTACCACCGGAGAGCTGCACTCAGCTTTAAAAAGCATGACAGGTGGCAAGGCTCCGGGACCGGACGGATTCACGGTAGCATATTACCGCGCCTATGCAGGTTTACTCATGCCTCGCTTAGCCGCCTATGCCAATGTGACTTCTACCGGTGGTGAGCTCCGACCCGAGACTATCCATGCCCACATTAGTTATCCCAAAGCCTGAAAAGGACCCTAGTTTATGTGGTAGCTACCGCCCCATTTCCCTGTTGAATATTGACGTGAAAATTTATGCCAAAGCCATTGCGAACAGACTTTTCTCCCCCTGATCCCGAAGTGGATATCCAGAGACCAGACGGGCTTTATCCCCGGTAGGGAGGCGAGGGATAACTCCCTTCGCACCCTCTCTCTGATCGCGCACGCACGGGGAACCTCCCGGCCCACCCTTCTGCTGTCCACGGATGCTGAGAAGGCGTTTGATAGGGTGGACTGGGAGTTTCTAATGGCAACTTTGGCCTATTTGGGTATTAACACTCCCCTTTTGTCTCAAATTTCAGCGCTGTACAACAACCCCACGGCTCAATTACGCATTAATGGCACATTGGGCGACCCTTTCACCTTACACAATGGCACACGCCAGGGCTGCCCCCTTTCTCCTATTCTATTTGCCCTTTCCTTGGAGCCATTCCTCTCTATTGTAAGACATAACCCGAACATACATGGAATAGTCACAGGTCCCGTAGAACATAAATACGCTGCTTATGCGGATGATATCTTATTTTATATTCAGCAACCCCTGATTTCCCTCCCGAACCTTTTGTCGGAGTTCTCCCAATATAGTGTCATCTCCAATTTCAAGATTAACATGACAAAGTCTGAAATACTGAATATATCCGTCCCGACACATACAGCCTCGCACCTCTCACAAGCGTTCCCCTTTAATTGGCAACCGAAGAAAATGAAATATTTAGGTATCTATCTAACGCCAAATCTGACAGCCTTATTCAGAGTAAACTACATCCCATTGCTAAACACCATTAGAACTGACATACAGAGATGGTCACAACTCGCTCATTCCTGGATGGGGAGAATAGGGGTGATCAAGATGAATATACTGCCCAGGGTGCTATTCATGTTTCAGATGATTCCATTTGGCATTCCGGTCGGCTTCTTTGCTAAACTTACCTCCATTGTCGGTAGATATGTGTGGAACAGGAGGCGGCCCAGACTTGCTAGATCTCTTATGGTTAGGCAAAAGGGAAGGGGTGGTTTAGCCCTACCAGACTTCAGATTATATTTTCGTGCGATAATCCTGACCAGGCTCTCGGATCTGAAATACCACAAATCTACTAAACTTTGGGCAGCCCTGGAGACAGAGCTCAGTGGCTCGGATATCTCCTCACAAATGTGGATCCCGAGGAAGTTTAGAAGCCTCTCGGCTACTACATCTCCACTGACTCACTCTTCTCTAATGGCTTGGGACTATATATGTAAAGCTCACAAATGGGAATACAACTCACCCTTACTTCCTTTGAGCGGACACAATTATTTTCCCCCTGGAAACATTACACCGGGGGTTTACCCCTGGAACCTAGGAATTGGGACTCTCCTACACCAGGTCACTTTCTCCGGGAACATCTTACCCTTGTCTACACTTCTCCCTAATACACTCGTTACCAACATGGATCATTGGAGGTATCGTCAACTAACAGCATTTGTTCATTCTCTACCGAAACCCCTGAGATCATTTACTGAGCTGACCCCTCTGGAATTAGCATTCTCCGAGGACCGGCCGGTGGAGAAACCTACTTCCTACTTTTACCGTACTCTAGTGGATCTGTCCTCCACCAAAGACCCTTCGTTTATCCATAACTGGGAGCTAGACCTACAAAAAGACTTAACCAGCTCCCAAAAGAGCGACATCCTAGCACTAGCCCACATCTCCTCTGGAGCTTCACATATGGCAGAGGTGAATTACAAGCTCCTTACGAGATGGCATTACTCACCCGTAATTTTACACAAGACCTTCTCTCACATGTCCTCCCTGTGTTGGAGGGACTGCGGGGAGAGGGCGACTCATGCCCATATCTGGTGGCTATGCCCTCGCATACGCCCATTCTGGTTGGCGGTACTTCACTGGATCGGAGAGATCCAGGGATGGGAGACCCCTAATGATCCTTGGGTTGTTTTGTTCCACTGTACAGGCGGGCCAGTGGGACCATATAAAAGATCAATAACGCCACACCTTCTTAACGCTGCAAAGGCTCTTATTCCACGCTTTTGGAAGAAAAAAAACATCCCCTCACTACGCCTCTGGCTGGTGAAAGTAGACGAAATCTATCACATGGAGGACATGACCCTCTCTCTCAGGGGTAAATCTGATCTCGCAAAAAAGATATGGTCCTGCTGGATTGCTTTTAAATATACCGCCGCATATGCGGAAATTATGTCTCAGCCGGTATAACGGCGCTTTGTACATTGTACTAACTATATCAGATACTATATTTGTTAGGATGTGTTTGGACCGGGGCAGGTCCCCCCCTATCCCCACCCCTCCCTCTTTTCCTTCCACACCTTTCATTTCTTTTACCCCCCCTGTGTTCTTTCTTTCTCTGTTCTTCCTTTATCTTATTATGTTATATTGTTAAGGGGATACGCTTTGACCGTTGAATTTTATGATGAAGAAGCCACTCTCTTCCAATCCGCGATGTAGCATCCCTACACAGGAATGTGTGGGTTTGTGATTTATATGTATGTTAATGCCCAACGATGTTACTGGAGGCGATTGGCTGTATTGTATAATGATGTACCGCCTTTTCTCAATAAAAACGAATTAAACAAAAAAAAAAAAATGTTTCGCCCTTATAAATAATGTGATTAATAACGTGGTGACACACATCAATAAGCTTCATTAATGTCCAGTGCTACAGTATTAATCTTTAACCATTCTATGTGCTAATTATATATACCCTGTATTTTCAGTTTAACCACCTCGCGCCCGCCGTACGAGTATATACGGCCGCAAGGTGGTTGTCAAATGCCGGGAGGCCGTTATTATACGGCCTCCTCTAATTTGGCCACTGGGGGGGCGCGCGAGCGCGGCGCGTCACTGCAATGCCGATGCGCGTGCCTGGCGGCCGCGATGTCCGCCAGGTACATGCGATCGGCAGTTACAGAGGCAGGACGTGGATCTCTGTGTGTAAACACAGAGATCCATGTCCTGTCAGGGAGAGAGGAGACTGATGCTGTGTCCCTTGTACATAGGGACACAGATCGGTCTCCTCCCCCAGTCACTCCCCTCCCCCCCCCACAGTAACAGTCACTCCAGGGAACACATTTAACCCCTTCCTTGCCCCTAGTGTTAACCCCTTCCCTGCCAGTCACATTTATACAGTAATCAGTGCATATTTATAGCACTGTTCGCTGTATAAATGTGAATGGTCCCAAAATAGTGTCAAAAGTGTCCGATGTGTCCGCCATAATGTCGCAGTCACAAAAAAAATCACTGATCGCCGCCATTACTAATAAAAAAAATATATAAAAATGCCATAAAACAGTCCCCTATTTTGTAAACGCTATAACTTTTGCGCAAACCAATCAATAAACGCTGATTGCGATTTTTTTTTTTTTTAACAAAAATATGTAGAATACGTATTGGCCTAAACTGAGGAAAAAAAATCAAAAAAAATAAAATAAAAATTGGGATATTTATTATAGCAAAAATCAAAAAATATTGCTTTTTTTTCAAAATTGTCGCTCTATTTTTGTTTATAGCGCAAAAAATAAAAACCGCCGAGGTGATCAAATACCACCAAAAGAAAGCTCTATTTGTGGGAAAAAAAGGACGTCAATTTTTTTTGGGAGCCACGTCGCACGACCGCGCAATTGTCATTCAAAGCGTGACAGTGCTGAAAGCTGAAATTTCGCCTGGGCAGGAAGGGGGTATATGTGCCCAGTAAGGAAGTGGTTAATCTGCTATTGTTCCAATTACTCCTGAGGAAGCTCCGCTAGGAGCGAAACTAGTTGAGTGGAAACTAAGCAGCGAATTGCATCTCTTGACAACTGAACTACACATCTATGAGGATGGTTACTTTTATGTATTGTTTTTCAATGTTATGTAATAAAATATAATCTTTTTTAAAGATTTCATTTTTGTGTTTATCTCTACCAAGCACCGTTTTTTCTAAAAATCCCAGGGTATTGAGTATACCCATTGTCCCCCCTTTTTCAATTTTCAAATGAGTACGTTGTGAGTGTCCATCTGTGTACCACCATTTTAAAGACAGATTTCACTCTTACAGGCTTGATATAGCAGATAAGGTTGAAATGTGTCAGTGGGCTGTTTCAGGCAGGGACTCACAGCATACCTACATACTGTAAGTCGATAAAGTTTTCTACTCTGAGTGACTTCATTGGTGTGTGTCCCTTCTATTTTTATGAAATTTCTTGTCACAGAGCAAGGGCAGGTTCCAGAGGCCCACACCCGGGTTCACTTGCAATGAAGAGAAGTGAGGTTTTCTTGCAAGTCAAGTATATCAAATTTAAAGTTTTTTTTCTCTTGTCATCCATGGACTGACACAGCGTGTCTTATACACCTTTACACGTGGGTTATGTCCCTGCTTGCAGGAGAAGACCTAGGCAGAATGTGAGATGTTATACATACATTCTAAACAGCCAGAGCTGAACAGCCCCGCCCAGGGGGGCGGTCCCTCCGGGCATAACCCTCCCACTGCAGTCAGCAGACCTCAGTTTTTTTCTGCCTAGCAGAAGGAGAAGACGTGGCTCTCTCAGGAGCCAGTCTCCTGACCTATTTTTATTCTTTTGGGAATTTTTTTCCTATTTTATTTTTTTATTTTTTTTTGAGATCTTCTATCAACTGTCGGCTGGGCAACAGGTTGGGTACAAGATATCCTCGTAGTCTTCCCTGTCCGACCATCGAGCGTGCTGATCCTCGCCTTGTGTGCGTGAGACTCAGTTCACGACATGCCCCACGACTCCAGGGGTGGCCGGTGGGCTTCCAGCTCCGCGGTCCTCTCAAGATAGAACAGTCCGGCTGTATCTTTCGCGGTGGACCGGGCCGACAGCTACTCAGTACCGCACTGTGATAGTTCTGTCAGAAACACACCAGCGGGTCCCTCAGGGGACGGGTAAGTAGTCTCTCCTGGCTGCAGGTGAGTACATGCTGTGTGTTTCTTGTGTGGGGGGATTTCCCTGTCTCCCCCTGTGTTTTTAATGTCACTCTCTGTTCACTAGTGCTGGCGCTGTACTATGGGGGGTGCCTGGGGGCCATACTGTCCTGTTTTTGGAGGTGAGGGGCCTGGGCGCCGTTCGGCGCCATGTTTTGTGTGTGTGCTGATTTTTACATCGGCGGCCATCTTGCCGGGGCCCGCCGGAGCACATTGCGGCGGCCATTTTCTTGTAGCCGCACGTCTTTTCTGGCACTAGTTTGGCCTCTAGCGCCGCTGGAAACGGCGCGAATCTCCTCACACTCTCTCCTCTCAGCTCACTCACGCTGAGCAGCGCGGCGCAGTGAGACAGAGCGGCGGAACCGAGCGGTCCTGGTCAGGTTAGTGGGTTCCCTGGGCATTCCCCTACTTCAGTCTGCACGGCCTGTGGGTGGTCTGAGAGGGACATCATGGAGTCAGAGTCACCAGCTTCCCCTAACATGCCAGAGGCAGCAGCCAGTGCTCCAGCACCTGCGGTCCCTATGGACCAGTTGTCGGCAGTCCTGGAATCATTTCTGACCAGGATGGAAGCTGTGTGTGAGCACAAGGGAGCAAAAAAGCGCCCTCTCCCCACTTTATCTCCACAAGGGGAGTGCTCTGCTTCAGATATGGGCCTAGTTATTGCTGCTCAGGACCCTAGCTCTGAATATTTGGATGGTTTTGAACAGGACATTCCTTGTGAGGAAGACTCCAGTTCTGAGTCAGTAAATGACAGGGCGCTTGTTAGTGAACTCATTGATGCTGTGAGGGACACTCTCAAGCTAAATGCTGCGACCGCAGAACCTCAGGCGGATACAGTCTCCTTTGGTTCTTTTAAGACCAAGCCTTCTAAAAAGGTTTTTCCATATGTACCTTTCTTTGACCAGCTCATTGACCAGGTCTGGGAAAAGCCGCAGAAGACTTTTATGGTCCCGCGGCGTTTGTCTATTAGATACCCCTTTGAAGACGCCCTGCTTAAAAACTGGGCTTCTCCCCCGGTGGTCGACCCTCCAGTCGCCCGTTTAAACAAGGCCACCACTCTCCCGATGGAGGGGACTCCTGCGTTTAAGGACCCCACTGACAGGAGGTCAGAAGTGGTGAGTAGAGCCATGTTCGCCTTGTTGGGATCCGCCCTACGGCCCGTAGTAGCGGCGACCCTTGTGTCTCAGACACTCACGGAATGGGCAAAAATTTTGCACCAAACTGTGCAGGAGTATAACCTTCCTCCAGACACTATTGCTCTGGCCCACCAGATGGTGCAGGGTCTGATATATGTGTGCGACGCCACGTTGGACGCGGCCCCTTTAATATCCAGGGCCTCTGTCTCGGCGGTGGTATTGCGTCGTCTCATCTGGTTGAAATGCTGGTCTGCTGACCTAGCCTCTAAGAAGCTCCTGACGGATCTACCTTTTAAGGGTGGTAGACTTTTTGGTGCTGCTCTGGATGACATCATCAAGGATGTCACGGGAGGTAAAAGCACTCTCCTTCCTCAAACTATCAAGGGTAAGGAGGCCCGTCGTAAACCGGGTCCTTCCTTTCCAGCAAAAAAGGGTTTTTTTCGTCCGTCAGAGTCCACGGGTAAGCCATCCCAGACTGACAACAGTGTGGCTGGCGGGCACAAGCGCCCCTGGGTGCGTAAGCCGAACAAGCCGGCTCCCAAGCCCGCCTCCGCGTGAAGTATTGCCCCCGCCCGTCTCTGGGGTGGGGGGACGACTTCGCAGGTTCACGGATCGGTGGACCACCCGGATCTCCGACCGGTGGGTGTGCGAGGTGGTCACCTCAGGATACAGAATAGAGTTCCGCTCCTGGCCCCCAGACAGATTCTTTCCCTCAAATCTCCCTCTCCTTCCTGCCCGTCGGGCAGCCCTCTTGGGGGCTGTACAGGATTTGATCGGGTCCGGAGTAATTGTGCCGGTTCCGTCCCAGGAGAGGTTTCAGGGGTTCTACTCGAATCTGTTTGTTGTTCCAAAAAAGGACGGGGTTCGGCCGATCCTGGACCTCAAGGCCCTGAATGCCTTCGTGAAGGTGCAAAAATTCCGCATGGAATCCATTCGCACGGTGGTCGCTACACTCCGTCAAGGGGATTTTCTGGCATCCTTGGACATCAAGGACGCCTACTTGCATGTTCCGATCTGCGCAAGCCACCAGAAGTTTCTGCGCTTTGCGGTCGGCGAAGTCCACTATCAATTTGTGGCTCTTCCCTTCGGCCTGGCCTCGGCACCGAGGGTGTTCACCAAGGTGCTTGCTCCGGTCCTAGCTTTGCTGAGACAGCGAGGCATTGCTATCGTGGGCTATCTGGACGATTTCCTTCTAAGAGCAGACAGTGGCTCAGAATTGGAAGAAAGTGTGACTATCGTCAGTCAGACCCTCAGGGAGTTTGGGTGGCTCCTGAACGTTCAGAAGTCGGTTCTAGTCCCTACTCAGCGTCTGGAGTATCTAGGTCTGATTCTGGACTCCTTGGAAGCAAGAGTCTTCCTACCTCCAGACAAACTACTGACTCTTCAGTCTGCAGTACGGGTGCTGACGTCCCGAAAATGGTCGTCAATCCGCTTTTGCATGAGAGTCCTGGGACTCATGGTGGCCTCCTTCGAGGCCGTTCCTTATGCCCAAGCGCACACCAGGGCCTTACAGAAAGAGATCTTGTCCACTTGGGACAAATCCCAGTTGTCCTTGGATCTTCAGATCCAGGTGAGTCACCTGGTCAGGGCGTCCCTGACGTGGTGGTTGAGGTCCCCGGCTCTTCGGTCCGGGAAGTCGTTCCTCCCCATCCACTGGACGGTGATCACGACGGACGCCAGCCTGACGGGCTGGGGGGGAGTCTGGGGAGTCCTGTCGGCCCAAGGGCTTTGGACTCCGGACGAAGCCCTCTTACCGATCAATGTGCTGGAGATACGGGCAATCAGACTTTGCCTCTCCTCATGGTCGGAGAAACTACAGGGTCACTCCATCAGGATACAATCGGACAACGCCACAGCAGTGGCGTATGTCAACCATCAAGGGGGGACTCGGAGCTCAGCTGCGGGTTCCGAGGTCGCCCGCATCCTGAGGTGGGCCGAAAGAAGCGTGCCGGCTCTGTCGGCCGTCTACATTCCGGGCGTAGACAATTGGCAGGCGGACTATCTAAGTCGCCAGACGCTGGACCAGGGGGAGTGGTCCTTGCACCCGGAGGTCTTTCAACTCCTTTGCAGACGGTGGGGCACGCCGGATGTGGACCTGATGGCTTCTCGACTCAATCGCAAGGTGTCGAGGTTTGTGGCCAGATCCAGGGATCCCTGGGCGGATGCCTCGGAGGCGTTGGTGGCCCCATGGGGTCAGTATCGCCTGATATACGTTTATCCTCCGCTGCAGTTGCTCCCTCGCCTGCTCCGCAGGGTAGCGACCGAGGGAATTCCGGTGATCCTCATTGCTCCGGATTGGCCTCGGCGTCACTGGTACGCCGATCTGGTACGTCTCGTCGCAGACGTTCCCTGGCGGTTACCGATACGGGGGGACCTTCTGTCTCAAGGTCCTATATTTCATCCTGCTTTACAGTCTCTGGTTTTAACGGCATGGTTATTGAAAGCCAGGTGCTGAGAGACCGAGGTCTCTCGGATTCGGTCATTTCGACCATGTTAAGGGCACGGAAGTCTTCCTCCAGAAGGATCTATCACCGTACTTGGAAAGCTTACATCGCCATGTGCGAAGAGCTGGACTGGCGCCCACGAACGTATTCCGTTCCCAGAATCCTGCATTTTCTGCAGCGTGGCGTGACCCAAAAGCTCGCTTTGAGTACCATTAAGGGTCAGATTTCGGCCTTGGCCATCTTCTTTCAGCGACCGCTGGCGGGTCATCCCTTGGTTAGCACCTTTGTGCAGGGGGTTCGCCATGTGCTCCCCCCTGTCAAGCCTCCTCTCCCCCCGTGGGATCTGAATTTGGTGCTCTCGGTCCTCCAGGAACCTCCCTTTGAAAATATTAGAGATATTCCCCTCTTGACTTTGTCTCAGAAGGTGGCCTTCTTGGTGGCCATTACTTCCATTAGACGAGTGTCTGAGTTGGCGGCCTTGTCCTGCAAGTCGCCCTTTTTGATCATCCATAAGGATAAGGCGGTGTTACGTCCGCGACCTTCCTTTCTGCCAAAGGTGGTCTCGGCCTTCCACTTAAACGAGGACATTGTCCTCCCGTCCTTGTGTCCTCACCCATCGCATCCCAGAGAGTTTGCGCTACACACTTTGGATGTGGTACGAGCCTTGCGGGTGTACCTGTCTGCTACTGCTTCTATTCGGAAGTCTGACTCACTATTTGTGGCTGTCTCTGGGCCAAAACAGGGCCAAGCGGTTTCGTCTGCCACCATTTCTAGGTGGATCAGACAAACCGTCATTCAAGCTTATGCTCTCAAGGGGCGGGCGCCTCCCTTTCCGGTTACGGCACATTCCACCAGGGCAATTGGTGCTTCCTGGGCTTTCCGACATCAAGCGTCGGTTGCACAAGTGTGCAAGGCGGCGACCTGGTCGTCTGTTCATACCTTTTCTAAGTTTTATAAGGTTGATGTGGCTGCATCTTCGGATGCTTCCTTCGGCCGCAAGGTGTTGCAGGCCGCTGTTTGATGTTGCAACTCCTCCGTTGAGGAGCTCTGCCTTGTTTGGAGTGAAGTTTTTGGTTTTCCATTTATACTGCTCCCATCCCTCTTGACACTGCTTTGGGACATCCCACGTGTAAAGGTGTATAAGACACGCTGTGTCAGTCCATGGATGACAAGAGAAAATAGGATTTTTGTACTCACCGTAAAATCCGTTTCTCTGGCATCCATGGACTGACACAGCACCCACCCTTCTTTTTAAGTTTGTACTGCTTTGTTACGAACTGAGGTCTGCTGACTGCAGTGGGAGGGTTATGCCCGGAGGGACTGCCCCCCTGGGCGGGGCTGTTCAGCTCTGGCTGTTTAGAATGTATGTATAACATCTCACATTCTGCCTAGGTCTTCTCCTGCAAGCAGGGACATAACCCACGTGTAAAGGTGTATAAGACACGCTGTGTCAGTCCATGGATGCCAGAGAAACGGATTTTACGGTGAGTACAAAAATCCTATTTTTTTTTTTTATTTGATGAACAGCAGTGTCCAAGTGGCTAGCGCTCTTTCGTGCAGCACTTCCATTCCCACCAACCACACTTTTGCGTGTATGTCCTCTTTGGGTTTAGTTGGTTTCCATCTACAATCATAAGCCCTGACCTCTGTTATGTGTTTGGAGTAAAGACATAAGAATGTGAGCTTCTTTGGGGACAAAGTTAATATAAATTTCTGTAAAAGCAACAATACTATATAGACACAAAATACATACAACTCCTAATGCTTAGAGGAAAAGGTGGGCTGCCCAGTGCCTAAGTGGTCAGCGTTAGAGTTGTCTGTTTGAATCCCAACCACGGCACTACTTCCTGAAATTTGCATGTTCTCCCTGTGCCAAAGACCTGCCGGTAGGGTAATTGGCTCCTGTCTAAATTGGCCCTAGTATGTGTATGAATTTAAGTTGGGGACCTTATATTTTAAGCTCCTTTTTAAAGGGGAGCTTCAGGCTCCCCCCAAAAAAAAATTAAAGGCAGCAGCTACAAATACGGTAGCTGCGGACTTTTAATATTAGGGCACTTACCTGTCCAGGAATACAGCATTTTCCTTATCTGAGACTATTTTTCTATCGGTTGCTGGCACCGCCATCTTGACTAAGGGAAACCCGCAGTGAAGCTTTGTGGCTTCACAGACGGTTGCCTATAGCGCTGCTTTTTGTGAATAAGGGGGAGGGGGGTGGCAATGTCCACAACGAATTGAGCCGGAAGAGGGAGTGGAAACCAGTCAAAAATCAGGTACGCGCTCTCCCCAAAAATGTACCAAATGTGGCAGCGGAGGGGAGGCGGAGGCAGACAAGCAAAGCTTCCCCTTTTTGGGCAGAACTCCGCTTTAAGGAAAATTAACTGATGTGAATGTACAATATTTATCTAAAGCACTGTGTAGATTGTCAGTGCTATACAAATACCTGTAATAAATAAATGAGGCCGAATTGGTTACTTCTCATGGCTGCAGATAACAAACAGGTCCATTCGGGATCGTTTTATGAAGTCGTCGTATTCCTGGTTCTAAAGGATTAATTTGCAAATTGAACAGAAACATTTAAGGACAAATAAGAACATTTATATATTTTTTTTCCCCCTTTTATTGGCTGAACTAGATGAACTTGTGTCCTTTTTTCAACCAGACTAACTATGTAACAATGATATTACAAAATTTCTACATGTGCTTTTGATGGGTTACATTTGTCTAGTGAGAAAACCATTTTTATTATTTTATTTTTTTCCATTCACCATTGACAGATGTGGAGAAGAGCTGCATATTTATTTGTAGTCTAAACTGTTCACTCACTATTAAAGAGAAGAACAGAAGCTTGCAGCACTTAAAAAAAAAAGCAAAAAAAAGCAAGATAACAGAACTGTCTTCTCTCCCTGCATGGGGCCAAGTTGAAAGAATGCCATACAGGCAGCCATGAAAAGGCTGAAAATTGTGGTCGGACCGCAGGAGTACCGGGGGATCTGTGATCTTCATTTACCCTGGGAAAGCCTCCTGTGTTCTCCATGATGCTGCGTAAGGCAGAACAGGGAGGACGCAGACATCGCTATTCCACAGCAGCTAATAGCTTCTCACCCAGCCCGGAGCAATATCCATCTCATTGTGTTTGTCAGCGTCTGAAAGAAAGAGAAAAAAAATCATGTCTGCCTGTCCATCTCTGCAGGTTTGATCACAGCCACATGAGGCTTGTTTGTTCCTGTCTGTCTGATTTGCAGAAGGTCTGAGGATTGACCCCCTTCTAACACCATCGGCAGCACTTCAGTAACGGCTGCAGAAGGAAACTGACTACAGTTTGCAATCCCCGGTGTGAATGTTTCCAACAAGCTGAGTTACATAGAAATAAGAGTGCAGACTATACAAGCATAAAACCCCAAATCATTGAAGTATATGTAAACCCAACCACTAAAACCTTTCGTAAGCTTGGTTACGTTCATTTCAAAAGTCCTCCTTTTTATTTTTATTTTTTTAAATGGGTATCTTTTATTAAAATAATCCCTGGTGATCCTGCCATGAAGGTGTTTGTTTGTGCTGTCTCCCAATTATTCTCTAGTTGTCAGTGTCACCCTTAAACACTAGGGTTTCCACCTGTCCAGGATTCACCCGGTCGGTCCGGGCCTTACTGGAGGGTAATGGAACACTATGCGCGATGGATTACTATTCTCTTTGGAGCACCCAAAGGCGTGCCAGGTCAGTTAGATCCTATAGTGTATACTAAAAAAGTGTTCGGGTTTGGCTTGAAGAAAAAGTGGCAACCCCTATTTTACACAGGCTTCAAAGGAGAGTGCAAGTTTCAGCACACATTACAGGTGCATGGTCTGCTGTTGTTGCCATCCGAAAACCCACCCTGAAATCCATGCCAAGCGGCCATTACTGGAGTGCATGTAGGCAGGAAGTGGCTGCAGGAGACCAGCAACACTAAAACGGCAATTTTTATGCTACATGTGACTTGGCACAGTGTCATCCGTTTAGGATTTACTATCACTTTGAAGGTCAAATTTAGAGACGGAAACACCTACACTGGGGACAGAAAGGTGTCGCAAAGTATGGCATATTTACCTCCCATGTTCTTGATACAGAGATGTTCAGATTTCCCTCTCTGCACATGCCCAAAATGAGTCTTTATTCTAATAGAAGTCTGTGAGCATTCGTCTGGCAACAGACTAAGCTGTCCAGTAAAAGTGGCAGGTATACCATTTAACACTGACAGGAACGCTTATAATGGTCAGCTGTTATTCTCGTAGTTAAATCCTTTATTCCAAAAGGGGAAAAAAAAATTAAAATCTGTAACTGCTTAAAAAGTGTTAGCTGGGGTTCAGCTTTAATTTGTTAATCTTTTGTAAAGTTCATCTAAATCTACCAGTTTCTGCAGGGTGACAATACTGCGGTCCAAGTGTGGCTTTGTTGTTCATAGATACAGCGGAGAAACAGGGCCAGGACATGGGGTGGGCAGAAGGGACAGTTGCCCTGGGAGCAGTGAAGCAAAGGGGCAAAAAATGGACACAGGGTGGTACACCCATTCTAGGGCATGTATTAATAGTGGGGGCGCAATTCTGCATCCTTGCCCTGGGCACTGGATGACCCTGTCCCGGTACAGTGGAGGAGTGAGTGTAGCCACCCTAAGACAGGAATTGTTACTGGAAAGAGCACCAGATGAAAATAAAGAAAAAAATTGCCTAAAAAGTAATGCCACCACATCTAAAAATTGGTAAACTGCAATATATAATATTTTCGGTCCTGGGATTAGATATGCTTTAACATATCATCAACTGTTGTATAAGCTCTGCTGCAGTTGGTTTTCACCAGATTGGTAGTGATGGCAATTGGGCCTTTGAAAGGCACAGGTGCTCATGCTCCTAGTGGCCCTGCTCCATACACAGGTAGGTGCATGGTACTGAAGAGAATACCTGACTGGTCAGATGGCTGACCAATGATAACTTTGTTGCTACCCGAGTACCAGCTGCAACTTTAGCACAAAACATTTGGTTAAAAACCTAACCCACACCTTTAACACTATAACTATAACTATCTAATGAGCCATCCCATGGGGCACCTTGTTAAACACCAAGTGCCTTTCCAGTGGCACAGAGCTCGGTCATAAAACTCTTATCTTTGCCCAATAATGATCAAGGGGCAGAGAGAGCAAAAAAGAGGGAAGAAAGACCATTCATTGCATTGTGCCGAGGGATTTTGCTTTGGACAGAGATAAAAATGGTTGAAAGTCAGCGCCAATAGTCACACAGAGGTTAAAACAGGGCGGATAGCGCTGCAGGTTTAATCTTGACAAATCTGCCAAATATAAGCGGGAAGCAGCACGCAGCTCACCAAGCATCTATAAGAGAAGCAGGTTACAGGTGAAATGTGAGTCTGAGACCCAGACAAATCCCACCTCATGGGAACCTTATCAAAATGAACTTTATAAATAATTCTCTCATCTTCCATTTTATTATGAACAGCTTAGCCATTCCCACCACGTACAGCCTCCTCTGCCTGGCTGTTTGATGTTAAAACAAAGTCTTGTCTAGTGCAAGTATTTTATTTTTTCTCTTCTTTAAAGCTATCTGCGTAAACTTAAATATTTAACCTGTTCTGTGCATAGAGCTTTCAGTTACCTCTTCATCATCACTTTATGAGTAGACCGGTTTTTTGAGGGTTTTGTAGATGTGACGATTCTGAAATGACGCACAAAGGCAAATCACAACGTGCAAATTAAGCAAAATATCTTCTTTTGAAGGTGTGCAGATTTAAGGCATGATCTATCCTCGACCAATGTAACTATGTATAAACCCTACCTGGCCGATGCCCCCAGAAGCTGGAAATCACTGAAGTAGAACCAGTCATCTCCACTTGCTGCCAGGTCCCGTGCTAAGCGGCCAGCCTGATCCATGTGAATACAGGAGGTTGGCTGTTTGGCCCATGCACCATTCAGAGAATGCTTTGCATTTTCTAAAAGTGTTCTCTGGATGAGGTGGGGCAGTGATGTCACACTTTCCACCTCGTCAAACCAATCAGGAAAGGCATGGAATTGGACAGCGTAGGTGAACTCCTGAAGCTGGTGGTTCCATGGCTCCAAGTGCTCCAAATCAATCTCAACAACCATCATTTGGAATTTTTGTGACACAAGCCATTGATTGACTGCATTTATTTTTTTCTAGTAAAAAGTAGTAAAAAAAATGCTGTTGAGAGTGAATTTGTAGCAGTTACACAATTCTCAGTCTGGCAAGGGCCTTGGAAACACAAATCTGAAAAACAGCAGGGACTTCAGCTAACAGCAGGGACTTCAGCTAATGAGAGAATGTGATATTGGTCCTACACACTGACACAATCAAATCTCCAGTCTTTCCTTCAGCATGCATGTTTGCATTAACTGACTGCATGTTTATATGATGTAAGTCAATGGGTACAGCTCAGGCTGGCATTCTTATCTTGGTGAAATGTATGTGTTTTTTTTTTTTTCTTTTGGAACATACAGCTATTGAAAGCTCTTCTTTAATACAGCACCTCTTTATAATTGTCTAGTTCTAATATGGCGTCCTGGCACAGGAAACTTCTCAGTAGCAACCCTGACCTGACCTTACTCATTTTCTGGAAGGAGTATTGGTGTGACAAGAATGACACCATCACAGGTGAGGTGATGGATAACCTTTGTCTATGCTGCTTCACAAAGGAATTTTAATGCATTCTTCCCAATCGCTGCACTACCTCCTAGGTGGCTAAAAAAAAATGTTTTAAAAAGTGGTTGGATTGGATGACAAACTCCTACCAAAGGTCACTGGTGGTGGATATCGCCTGGGAGATGTCCTGTCTTGTGTTTGCCCTGATGTAAGCCACTGATATCTGACAACACCTCTTCTTCTGCCTGTTCAAGAGATCAAAAAGTGGCCAGAATGATAGGAGATGGTCTGATTGTCTGTCTATACAAATTGCAGAACTAAGAGGTGCTTGCATTTACTCAATTAAAGGAGCCTTTTGGAAGTTCCAGAACTTTTCTTATTCGAACTTCAAATCCTTTTTGGTAGATCTAAGCCTGACTCCTCCCTCTCCCTGTCTCACAACTGGCCCGTCAGTGATGGACAACTACACATACTACCTGCAGAATGAAGCACCTTGGCTCTTGGGGTCCCCGAGTGTTCATGAAAATGTTTGAAGGTGACCTACGGCCAGCTGTATTTTATTCACATTACTAATAGATATGTTTACTTGTGATCTGGGCTCCAAGAAGATATAAAAGACACAAATTAATGCAGCTTTGTAATCATTATCATCAAGTATCGGAATTTGACATGGTATCAGTCTCTTGCAATCAGTGAGGTAGCATGGGTGGGGCCTCAGGGGAAGTTGCTCTGGGAACAAAATTAGTAAGAATTTGTGATAAGAAGCAGGAAATCCCATTCTGTGCACACTCCTGTTCTGGTCCTGTCAGCTGCATTCTCTCTCTCTCTCTCTCTCTCTCTCTCTCTCTCTCTCTCTCTCTTTTTTCCTTGGCCGTGTAAGCGGGTCTATCTGGGTGATTGTAGATCGGAGTGGGTGGAGCTGATGAGAGTGAAATGTGCACAGTCACTGGGTGTGTGGAGGTGCACTAATGCTGGTGCAGTTGATGATGGCTCTGATCTCTCTTCTCCTTCCTCTCCTCCCTTCTCCCCGGGACCACCGCCAACTAGCATCCTGGGCACTTGAACTTCTCCAACTACCAGTGAAGCTGGGGGGAAGGGAGGTTATATGGAGTTGGGGTGCACAGTAAAGGTGTGGCAGGTCATGGGATGTACAATAGGACGGAAGGTGTATGGGGTTGGTGGGCACAATAGAGGGATGTAGGGAGTAGGAGTGCATATTAAAGAGGTGGGGGTATAGAGTGGGGAATGCTCATATAGGTTGCATAGAATGGATGAGAAAGCTGGGCACACAGGGGAACTCGGGTAAGGCACAGATTTTACTACTATGCAATATATACTTTTTTTGGTGGAAGGGACTTGGGGAGTGCTAACAGTCCATGGGCTAGGGGCCCAATACTTTCCTGGAAACCCATGCTACACCACTGCTTTCAGTCCCTGTACAGAGGATCTCAGACTGAGAGAGGGAGAAGCAGCATAAAGGGTGAATTAGTTGGGCTTCAGTGCTTATGTGGTAACAAGGAACATGAAGATAGAAGAAGAGAGCAGAGACCCAGAGATGAGTGCATCAGTCTGCTTCTTTTTCACTATCCAGTTACAGTCTGGCGGAGTAAGGAGACCTGTAATGCCACGTACACACGGCCGGATTTTTGACCGGGCAAAACACCTGTCGGAATTCCGACGGAAAAATAGAGAACCTGCTCTCTATCTAAGTCCGTCGGAAATTCAGACGGGAAAAGTATGATGGGGCATACACACGGTCAGTAAATCCGATGAAAAGCTCCCATCTGACTTTTTCCATCAGAAATTCCGACCGTGTGTACGCAGCATAAGTGTTAGTGAACAACATCAGATAGAAATCAAGTCTACTGCCCTGCCAGACAGGTATGTGCCATATAGCAGATCTGTGTAAATCTAAGGACTAGATAAATAGAAATGCAAACCATTTAGCAGGTAAAACAGCCCCAAGATATGTATTTTATCTACAGTATGTGTTTACCTCTTTGCCTGAAATTCAGCTTTCAGAACAAATCACTAATCTACAGTAACAACGTGGTTATTAAACAAAACTACTTTTGTCTACAGCCCTCTCAAGCAAATATGTTATCGACAGACATCTGTGTAGTGCTTTTGTGGATTGGGGTGTTCATCACGACGCATTTTTGTATTAGTTAAGAAGCATACAATCCGGGCTCATCGAAAGACAGGCTGTTTGATGACAATTATAGTGCTTTGCCTTTTTTTTGTGGGGGGGGGGGGTTAGTGCTGGTAATTATACGGACTAGTGCTTCTCATGTAGTCATTGAGGTGCTGTCTCTGCTCTGTGTCATCTCGTCGCTGCCACTGTTCGGTCTCACCGGAGAAGGCAGCTTGTCACCTCTCCCTTTAAATTATAACGGTAATTTGCATTTACACCGCTCCTTTCATTCAAACAGCGTCGCAAAACACTTTCCAATTACACTTCAGGTGTATACAAGCGGACACCCTGGCAGCGCATGGCGGATGCAATCGTATGCATGACAGCCTTCCAGGGTGGGGAGCGAGGAGACGTGAATAATACAGCTGATATTATTTTCCAATTATGTTCACACAAGAGGAGGCTCAGGGATATAAACAGATTTTCCCCAATCAAATAAATAGACAAGATCAGGACCCTATTCTGCAGCCTAGCAGTACAAGTCGTGTCTTCTCTCCTTTGCTAAGCAATCTTCCAGCTCCAGTGTTAAAACTTCTATTTTTCCAGCAATATTAATAAAACAAATCGGACCAGAAAATGCATCTGTTAACTTGAAGGGACCCTGTGAGAATTGAAATACTAGAGGCGCTTTCGCTGTCTTGTTTTTAAAGCTGCAGAGATGTTATGCTTATCCTTACTTCACATCCTACCGAGTCATTGACAAGTCCAATACAGAATCCAAAGACAGCCCCTGACCTTTTAAAAAAAAAAAAAAAAAAAAAAGAGGAACCTTGCATTCTATATTCACAACCTAACAGGGGAACTACACTAAGCAGCCATCACTTTAGTTGTTTATTTTTAAGTTTTGTATAAGGCCTTTTGCTTGTGCAGCATGACTGTGCCATAACCAGTGTTAATTTTGTCGACTAAAATCCGACTAAAACTAAAATAATTGAGATGACTAAAATACGACTAAAACTAAAATGTAATTTTAGTCAAAAGACTTATGCCGCGTACACACGACCGTTTTTAATGTCATTGAAAAAAACAACGTTTTTCTCGACGTGATTCTTCTCAAGTCTGCCTTGCCTACACACTATCGTGAAAAAAAATGCTTGAGCAAAGCGCGGTGACGTACAACACGTACGACGGCACTATAAAGGGGAAGTTCCATTCGGATGGCGCCACCCTTTCGGCTGCTTTTGGTGATCCTTGTGTTAGTAAAGTTTGGTGAGAGACGATTCGTGCTTTTTACCAGAACGAGCGCTCCCGTCTCATAACTTCTGAGCATGCGCGTTTTTTTCACAACGAGAAAAACGACGACGTCATAAACAACGAGAAAAAATAGAGCATGTTCCAAATTTGTAATGCCCATTTTTCACGTCGCGAAAAATGCTCTGGAGCCCACACACGACCGTTTTTAATGACCAAATAAAAAAATGGCATTTTTCTCATCCTGAAAAACGGTTGTGTACGCGGCGTAAGACTAAAACTAAATTGAAATTTAACGTCAAAATTAACACTGATCTGTAATTCATGTTCATACCTCAATAACATAAATAATAACATATTAGATTTTTCACTCCAGCAGTATATAATGAGTTTGGAAATTTGTAGAGAAATGTTTAAATAATGAATTACAAGTTAACTACACCCATTTGATTCATAAAATGAGTTTTAGTCGACTAAAATAATTTTAGTTGACTAAAATGTCCTGGAGATTTAGTCGACTAAATACGACTAAAACTAAAACAATTGCAGAAGACTAAAATGGGACTAAAACTAAAATGCCATTTTAGTCCTAAGCCTAGGACTAAAACAAAATCGAAATTTGCTGCCAAAATTAACACTGGCCATAGCCTTCAAAGTCAGCTCCATAAAGATGTGGATTGACCAGCTTGGTTTGGAGGAGGATGACTGAGAGCCAGATCTTTTCATCCAACATCAGTATCTGACCTCACAAATGGGCAATAATTCCCACAGACACCCTCCAAAATCTTGTGGTAAGCCCTTTCAAAAGAGTGAAGGCTGTTTTTAGCCACAGAGGAAGGGGATACTTCATAATAATGGGCATGGTTTTGAAATGTCCAACAAGTTCATATTGGTGTGATGGTCAGATGTCCATAAGTATATGGGCCACAGTCCATATTCCCATTGCACACATTCCTGGAATAAGCTCTTAAGGTACTAGTAGGGTTGCCACCTTTTCTTCAAGTCAAACCCGAACACTTAAGCGGCGCACAACAATTTTTTTTTTTATAGTATAAACTATACATATATTTTGCTATTAAATAACATTTCTAATCATATGAAGTTAATAACAAGAGTTCCCCTTTACATCACCAGATGTCCACAGAGTTCCTCTTTTACATTTGAACTCGCAGATTTCCCTTTCATTGTAAGGGGGACTCTGATGTAAGGGAGAACTCTGGGGACTCTGACCTAGGGGATGCTTTGGGAACCCTGATTTAAGGGGGAACACTGAGAATTCTGATGTACAGAGAGAACTCTGATTTACCTTAGTGTACTCACTCAGAGGCAGGAGAGAGAAGGGGGAGACTTCAGTCACAGACAGGGATGGATGGTGAGGTCACTCACCCCTTGGCAGTCAGCACCTCCCATCCAGATGTATCTGAGGCTGCCTGACTTCAAATTTCAGGCCCCCACTTTCCTTTTTTGAGGCACAGCGCCGGAGATTGGAGTGTGGGCAGACACAGAGGGGTGGGGTGGGAGGGGTGGAAGAGGTGCAGATCGAGCTGTCTCTCCTCTCCCGTCTGTGTGTGTTTGGGGGGAGGGATTGTTAGTTTTTGGCTTTGGGCAGTGTGAAAGAGAGTGTAACAGACACTCCCAGCTTAGACAACTGCAGCCAGCAACCCTACTGGGAAGCCATAGTCCGGTCTGAATAATGTGTCCGGGTTTCAGGCAGGCTGAAACCCGGATGCATGATTCCAAACCCGAAGTGTCCGGGTGAATCCCGGACAGGTGGCAACCCTAGGTACTAGGTGCTGTAGCGACCACCAGCTGGATAGTGGAACCTGTACAATATGTAGATAATTACCAGCACACCGAGGATCATCAGTTTAGTCCAAATGGTTTTTATTAAAGAGATCACATTACAAAACAGTGTAGTGCAAAATTTCGGAGCCACGCAGGACCCCTTTGTCAGGCATGTGATGTGACGAAGGGGTCCTGCATGGCTCCAAAATGTTGCACTACACCATTTTGTGATGTGATCTTTCTTTATTAAAAACCGTTTGAACGAAATTGATGATCCTTGGTGTGCTGGCGAATATCATAAGTACATACCTCCCAACTTTTTGAGATGGGAATGAGGGACACCTATCGGCAAAAGTATGCAGGCATAGGACACACACACTCTGTCACGCCCCCTTAAAGGAGAATTGTACAAAAAAAATAAAAGATTGGTTCAACCCACAAGTGCTTTTTTTTACCACTACTATTCCTTTATAATTGCTTTTGGAATTTACAAATGCAGCAATTTATAAATCCGATGAAAGGTTTAACACTGGGAAACACTTTTTGATAGATAAAAAGTGCATTTTATATACATCTATATAGATCCGACCAAAATGAGGGACGAATGAGGGACAGAGGGACATTGCTCCAAATCAGGGACAGTTGGGAGCTATGTAAGTGTATAGGGATGCAGGACACAGCTGTTCATGCTTTGATAGGGGTGCGGGTGAGCGGCCCTGAAGACAGATGGTGTGCACTGGGGGCCGCTCGCCCACATGCCTGTCAAATTAGGACACGCGGTTGTGTTTGTACAGCCGATGCATCCACATACACTTCCATGGGCTGTCTGTTGGCTCAAGCTGCATAAACAAATGGCCCATTCATGGTCTATGTGTCTAATGCCCCATACACACGATCGTTTTTCATGCCGTTAAAAATGCCATTTTTAAAAATGGGCATTAAAACCGATCATGTGTATGCTCCAGAGCATTTTTAACAACGCGAAAAACGGCCATTAAAAATTTCGAACATGCTCTATTTTTTCACGTCGTTTTTCATGTCGTTTTTTTTAACGACGTGAAAAACGATGGTGTGTATGCTTTGACGAGGTGAAAAAAAACGTGCATGCTCAGAATCAAGTATGAGACGGGAGCGCACGTTCTGGTAAAACTAGCATTTGTAATGGAGATAGCACATTTGTCACGCTGTAACGGACTGAAAAGCAGGAGGCTGAAAAGCGCGAATCGTCGCTCAACAAACTTTACTAACATGAAGGGTGGCGCCATCCGAACGGAACTTCCCCTTTTTATAGTGCCGTCGTACGTGTTGTACGTCACTGCGCTTTGCTTGAATGTTTTTTTAAAATGATCATGTGTACGCAAGACAGGCTTGAGAGGAAACATGAAAAAAAACGACGAGAAAAACGTCGGTTTAAAAAATGGCATGAAAAACGATCGTGTGTACGCCGCATTAGAGCCTGCTTTAAATGAGGCCTTACATATCCTTTTAAGTAGACATATGGAAGATATCTAATAATGTGGAATTTAAAGCATGCAGTTGATAAGAAGAGTATGCTTAACCTTCCGGCGTTATTTTCTGTTCCCTAGCGGAGTGATAGCTAACTTAGAAGCTCAGGAGTGCTGTGTGTTTGCTGGTTATGTGTACACAGTATCCCTCTGACTAAATCCGTGCTGACTATTTGCTCTGGGAGAAATGCAGTGTAATGTTTTAGCCACTGGAGCCGCGCCAGATCTGACAAATGTTAGAACAGAACAGAATGATACAGATCTCTTACCGCTAACAGGGTCATTTAGTCCTAAGCAACTGCCTGGGCACTATCAGCAGAAACATCCGCTGCTTTCACTCTTGATCAAGCTTCTAACAATAATGTTTAGCTTAAAAACCTAAGAGGCCGTAAAACATCTCATAGATAAGAGATTCCTGAACTCAGCTGGGAAGAGAAATACATTATAGTGTGAAATATTAGCAAGGGGTTACTGATGTTATATTACACATACATGAATAATGGTCATATTTTTGTGAGGTGTTACCAAGGAGCGAGGTAGCCATCACCTCTGTACACTTACCCACTTTCCATTAGGCTTTTCACAACATTTTAGATTTTTTTAAAGCTGAAGTTTGGGATAAACAAATATTGCCTAAATTAGTGTGTGTTCTTATTTGTATTTTGAGGTGATTTGTGATTTTCTTCCAGATCTGTACAGTTCCTCTGTGTAGGATATTTCTTTAACCACTTGCCGACTGTGTCACGCAGATATACTGCGGCACAATGGCTCTCCTGGGCGAAGCCCTGTACGTGTTTGTCCTACCCGTTTTCGGCCACCAGAGGGGGACCCAAAGCACATGGCCAGTGGGCATGATCGCTGCCGGCCACGCGCGATCCCGTGCACGAGCGCCAGCACGGGGATTTGTGTGTTTGTGTGTGTAAACACACAAATCCCTGTGCTGTCAGAGGAGAGGAGCCATATAGTTTATCCTATGAAGTAGGAAAAATGATATGGCTTCTCTCCTAGTCACTCGCATCCCCACACAGTTAGAACATGCTGAGGGAACACACAATTAACCCCTTGACTGCCCCCTAGTGTTAACTCCTTCCCTGCCAGTGACATTTACACAGTAATCAGTGCATTTTTTTATAGCACTGATTGCTGTATAAATGCCAATGGTCCCAAAAAAGTGTCAAAAGTCTCCGATCTGAAAAAAATAAAAAAGTCTCCGATCTGTCCGTCGCATTACCGCTAAAAATCGTAGATCACCGCCTTTACTAGTAAAAAATTATAAAAATGCCATAAAAATTACAAAAACCTTACCATAGTTTGCAGACGCTATAGCTTTTGTGCAAACCAATCAATATACGCTTATTGCGATTTTTATTTTACCACAAATATGTAGAATAATATATATTGGCCTAAACTGGGGAAAAAAATTTGTTTGTTTTTTTTTTAAACTTTTGGGGATATTTATTTTTCCAAAATTGTCGCTCTTTTTTTTATAGCGCAAAAAATAAAAACAGCAGAGGTGATCAAAGGCCACCAAAAGAAAGCTCTATTTGTGGGAAAAAAAAGGATGCACATGTATTTTGGGTACAACGTCGACTGACCGCGCAATTGTCAGTTAAAGTGATGCAGTGGCAAATTGTAAAAAGGGCTCTGGTCAGGAAGGGGGTAAAATCTTCCGGGGCTGAAGCGGTTAATAAAGACCGATAACTGATGGTCTCTTTCCTTGTGCAGGGTGATGGGTCTTGTCTCCACAGCACATTGCTTTGAATGTATGGCACAATCCAGATTGCCATCTATTCAGGACACAGGTTTTATGAAGCGGTGAAATATATTCACTGCTTCATTCGCAGGCATTCACAGTGGAGATCTTTCTCCTCTGTGTGCCTGTTTATGAAGCAGAGTAGATTGCTTGACCCTTGGAGGAGTGAAGCGATCTACCAACGCTTCCAACACTGGAAAACGGCCCCTGATACTGGAATCTCGTGAGACTTTACAAGATTACAGTACCAGAAATTCACAGAAACAACGAGATGTCAGTTTAGTAAGCAGTGATAAATATTCACCGCTCAGTACACGGACAGACGGCGTGGTTAATGTTAATAAAATAACAAGTCCCCCTTCATAATAAATAAATATATATATATATGTATGTATGTATGTATGTATGTATGTATGTATGTGTGTGTGTGGCGGGTATATACTTTTAAATTCTGGTGAAGACACCAGTGATGTCTAGTTCCCTGCGGCCCAGCAGGTGGCGCTGTCACTTTGGGCCAGGGTTGAACCATCGCTGCAGTGCCGTACCCTTTGTGGCCTATCGCAGCGGTTGTGGGGCGGGGAACTCACTGTGCATCCTGGGAGAGGGTATAAAGGGGGCGGACATCTTCGCCACGAGGTTTGAGTCCCAGGCACCTTCAACCTGAGGGCTGCTGTTCGCGGTCGGGGTCCAGGCGGCCTAGGCCTGGACACCGGGAGTTCGTGTTCCATCCCAGACACCTTCAGTCTGGGGTGAGGTACTCAGCCGGAGGCCTGGGGCCCAGTACCTTCCGCTGGGTCCCGCAAGGGAGGGATTGTCCTAGGGGGCCCCAGGAGTGGGGCACCCGAATCCAGCGGCGTAAGGGACCGGAGGAGGAACTCATCCGAAGACCTGGTGCAGCAGATTGCCAGTGCCGGATGAACCTCTGGAGACCGCCCGGAGGGATACCTTCCCAAACAGGGGCCAAGTTCAGAGAGGAAGGTGGTTCATGTTCTATGACCGGTGGCAGCGGTCCAGCTATTCAACTCAGGTCAGTGGCAGAGACCTGCTATTAGGCCTGTGGCAGGGGCCTCAACGGTTCATCCGGTCGGTGGCAACGACCAAAACTCACGGTCGGTGGCAGAGACCGTGCGCCAGGCCTATTCGCTAGCAAAGGAATAGGAGAGTTCAGTTGTGCCTGGGCCTACTCGTATCCACACTCCTGTTTGTTCATTACTGAAAGTTCAACTGATTGTGTTCACCCTGCAAGAAAAGAAATAAAGGAGTGTTGGACTTTCGATTGGTGTGGGGCTCTATGTTATTGGCAGACACATCTCCATAGAACAACTAAGGCTTCGTATGCAGTGAACAGACCCGGAGGTAATTCAAGTAACTCTGCTCAACCCTCATACACATACGAGGGGAGAGCTTGGCGTAGTGTTCCTGCACTCTTCTCTCTCAGGTACCCCTAGACACAAGCCATTCACAATAGGCGAGAGGGGGAGTGAGGCTCCGCTACATATATAGATATATTATACACACATACATATGTAGCGGCCTCACCCCGACCTCTTTAGCTAGGGGTATGTCGAGCGACAGAGTGAGGTGCGCTACGGCCCATGTCCTCCCCATGGCTGTGGGTGAGGTGAAGGCCAGTACCAATCTTTTCCTCGGGCCAAATGTGTGCTGGTTATGAGGGTCAGTCCTTCCGTGCCAGAATCTCCCTTTGTTCCCATCAACAGAGTCCATACACCCATCAAAGTCCAAACTCAGGTTTATTGCGTATCTCCACATACAGTCAAATGCAACGGCATGATACGATGGGGAAGCAGGTCGAGGCACTGTACAGGTTCCTAGTCCCTACACTCCCTGTGCTATGACCAGGGGTTGCAGGAGTCTTGATGAAAGCTCCTCCGCTGCGCTGTAGCCCCTATCAGGGGAAGATGTCCTCCAAGGGAGTTACCGAAGGCCCATCCGTCACCGGGTTGACACTGCACCGGGTCTTCGGACGGGTGACCTCCCCAGCCTCCTCACCTCAGATGCGGGTCCCCTCGCAAGGGGCGCCCTGGAGCAACTTCACCCTCGCGGGACCCAGTCGGAGTCACCGGGTCCCAGGCCTCCTCAATAGTACCTCACCCCAGGCTGAAGGTGCCTGGGATGGACTCCATCTTCATTCCGGCCAGGCCTAGGGCGCCTAGGCCGGAACCTTGAACCGCCCGCACCCAGGCCTAAGGTGCCTGGGTGCGTGAAGAGATGATCCCCCAAAAGACCTCGTGGCGAGGGCGTCTCCCCCTTTTATCTCCTCCCATCGATACCACGGCGAGTTCCCCGCCCCAGCCGTACCATCTCCAGGAAGGGACAAAAAGGGTAGCACTGTGGTAGTGATTCTACCTCGAGCCTGTAGGTACGTCGCCACCCACAGGCCAAGGAGAATATTGCACCACCCAATCCTCCACGAATAACAAAAAGGGTCTAATCCCTGACATAATTACACACCTGGGTCTCCCTACCCCCAGGTGTATCCCACTAACTTTGAAGACCCCGCTACACATACACACACACACACACACACACGTACACATTATATATGTAGCCCCCATCCCAAATGGTTGGGACACTGTTTAAATTTAAAGGGATGTCTGAGCCAGTAGTTGGGCTCAGACGGTTGAATTACAACTTGTTTTGCCTCTGCTTTAGCTGTGGTTTGCCCGATAGTAGTTTTCCCTTATTGCCTAGTAGGCCCAGCTAACCTGGCTGGGGCCTACATCCATAAAAAGGGATCCCAAGCTGTCCATTCAGATGGGGAGGAAGCATCTTAGTGAAGGAGACCAGGGGAGTATCTACCCGGAGGAGACCTGCAAATTACCGAGAGAGAGGCGTGGAAACTTCATTAAGGAGGGATTCACTATATTACAAGCCCTGCAGTTTGCCGATACGGCTTAAAGGCTCATTGACTGTACGGCTGGAAGTCTGGGGTGGGGAAATCCTGTGTCATAGGGTTCCAGGACTATCCTTTCATTTAATCCTTCATCTAATTCTAAAGGTCTGAGGCGGAGGTTGTCCCGCTGTTGATTCATGTGTCATCCCGGCTGCTAGGCCCTGTGAGAGAGGACTATCCGGGTGATTAATACCCACTCTAAGCCCTGGTTCACACTGGTGCGTTTTGACATGCGATTTGGCATGTCAAATCGCATGTCAAAACTGCGATATTTGCCGCAAATTGCCGGCAATGACACCGTCCTAATCGGTGCGACGCCGCATCTGCGGCGCTGCACCGATTTCAAAAAGTAGTTTCTGTACTACTTTTTGCGATTTCGGCCGCGATTTACATTGACATCTGTGTCAGATGTCTTTGTAATCGTGGCTGAAATCGGGACTGACCAGCGGGAGTGAAATCGTGCGAGTTCAGCTGAACTCGCACGGCTTCACTCCCGCAGCCCAGTGTGAACCTGGGCTTACATTGAGACTGGTGAGTGATTTTGCACTGACACTGTGACGTTTCGTGACGAGTGCCTGAACCTTCCCCTGCTCTTCTATACCTTCTGCTTTCTCAACGTTAATTGCAAAAGAAAATAAATCCTAACTGTTTGAAGTTTTACATCTGTGTGGACATTGCCATTACTACAGACTTTCCTACCCGGACAACGCAGGTGTAGCGGGTATGTACTTTCCCGGGTGTAATTTGAACTTGGCAGAGACATCAGTGATGTGTAATTCCCTGCAGCCCAGCAGGTGGCGCTGTCGCCCTGGGCTGGGGTTGAATCATTGCTGTGTGCCGTGCCTCCTTTTTGTCCTTCCTCAGCAGCGGTATGGTGGGGTGGGGAACCCGCCATGCTTGCTGGGAGAGGGTATAAAGGGGCAGGCCATCTTGGTCACGGGGTCGAGTCCCAGGCACCTTCAGCCTGCGGGCGGTGGTTCGTGTCGGTCCTCTACGCGGCCTAGGCCTAGAGGACATCCAGAGGTCGTGTTCCATCCCAGGCACCTTTAGCCTGGGGTGAGGTACTCGGATTGAGGTCTGGAGCTCAGTGCCCAACACTGAGTTCCATGAGGGAAGGAGATCCTAGGGTACCCAGGGATTGGGTACCCGAATCTGGAAGGCGTAATGGACCGGGGGGAGCTCCTCACTTGAAGACCTGGTGCCCGCAACTCACTTTCCGCGAGGAAAGTGGAGAACACATTGTGTCTGGGCCTACTCGCATCCACACCTCCTTTCCTGTTCTGTTTCTACAAGGGAGTTCAACTGATTGTGTTCATTCGGGAGGAATAAAGGAGTGTTGAACTTTAATGGTGTGGGGCTCATTTCCTGACAGACATTGTTCAATGTAACTCTCGGTGGAGGCTCCAGGTGCACAGCACTGACCCGAAGGTAAAAGAACTTTGCTTACACCACACTGACACCTGTGGTGAAGGCCAGGCGTGGTGTCCCCGCTCCCTTCCCCTCTGAAAGTACCCCTAGACAAGAGACAGATGAGCTGAAGAAAAAGAGGGGAGTGAGGAGGACGCTACAGAGGTAACGTGCAAAACCCAAAACGAATTGCTATATATATGACCGGGGGACATGGATACAGTGTTGGGGGGGGTCTGAACGAGGTAGAAGGAAGTTAAAAATCTTCCTCCTTCCTCCTCAGATCCCCCGGGATTCCCTCTTCACTCCCTGATTCACCACCTCTGAGCTGGTGAATCGGGGGGGGTGAATTCTGACACAGATCACCAGTGAAGCGCTGAAATCGGAGCTTTATAAACTGGCCGTTACTGTGTCATTCAATGAGAGTTCTCACTGTGCAGAGATCATCGGCGGGAGAACATGTTCACACACTTCTCCCCCCGATTATCTCCGTGTCATAAACTGTTTATGGACTGTGATCAGTGGCTATCCTTGGGATCACCGCTGATCACTGCTTCATAAACGGACACCACAGTGTGCCAGTGACCTCACCGGCTGCTACAGATGTGAATATCTCCTAAACCATGCATGTTTAGGAGATATTCGCTGTATATACAGGTAAACCATACTATAGGCTTACCTACAGGTACAACTGAAAAAAATGACTTTACTACAGGTTTATATGAACTTTTTTGTGCTCGGAGGCAGGGCTGGTGCAAGGATCTTTGACACCCTAGGCGAAACCTAATTTTGCCGCCCCCCCCCCCCAGCTGCGCCCCTGACTCCACTTTACTCTGCCCTTGCAACACATGTGACCTATCTGACCCCTACACTGACCCCCTGACACATACACTGACCCCCTGTCCCCTACACTAACCCACCTGACAATTACACTGACCTGACACATACACTGACTCCCCCTTACCTGAAAAATACACTGACCCCCCCTTACCTGAAACATACATTAACCCCCTGACCTGACACATACACTGACCCCCCCTTACCTGACACATACACTGACCCCCCTTACCTGACACATACACTGACCCCCCCTTACATGAAACATACACTGACCCCCCCTTACATGAAACATACACTGACCCCCCCTTACATGAAACATACACTGACCCCCCCTTACCTGACACATACACTGACCCCCTTTACCTGACACATACACTGACCCCCCCTTACATGAAACATACACTGACCCCCCCTTACATGAAACATACACTGACCCCCCTTACATGAAATATACACTGACCCCCCTTACCTAACACATACACTGACCCCCCCTTACCTGACACATACACTGACCCCCCTTACCTGACACATACACTGACTCCCCTTACATGAAACATACACTGACCCCCCCCTTACATGAAACATACACTGACCCCCCCTTACATGAAATATACAGTGACCCCCCCTTACCTGACACATACACTGACCCACCTTACTTGACACATACACTGACCCCCCCTTACATGAAACATACACTGACCCCCCCCTTACCTGACACATACACTGACCCCCCTTACATGAAACATACACTGACCCCCCCTTACATGAAACATACAGTGACCCCCCTTACATGAAACATACAGTGACCCCCCCTTACATGAAACATACAGTGACCCCCCCTTACATGAAACATACAGTGACCCCCCCTTACATGAAACATACAGTGACCCCCCCCTTACATGAAATATACAGTGACCCCTCCTTACCTGACACATACACTGACCCCCCCTTACATGAAACATACAGTGACCCCGCTTTACATGAAATATACACTGACCCCCCCTTACATGATACATACAGTGACCCCCCTGACTCCTACTTCCTGCACTACTCAAACACACCCCCCCCCCCCCTCACACAGCATGTAGATCGATCAGTCCTCCTCCTTACCTCTGCTCTTTGGTGCTTCGTCAACCATCATCAGGGCTCTGCTCAGGGGCCAGGCCAGAGCCATCCATCCGCTCCACGGAGTCCCCGCCAGGGCCAGGCCAGCGCCGCCAATGCCATCCACCCGCTCCATGGAGTCCTCGCTGGGCGGGAGGTCAGCTACTCCTCTCAATGCTCCCTTCTTCGTCAAAACCCCACCCCTCTGCTGCACACACAAGACACACAGCGCCGCACCAGAGGGACAGGCTGGAGCAAAGGAGTCCCGGAGCGGCACTGTGTGATTATACCTGTCTGAGGACTGAGGAGATGTGACAGCGCAGCGGGGCGCTCTGCGCTACACATGGGGGGATTGGTGGCGCCGTGGCGGCACACTGAATGGGGCCATCGATCAGGAGAGGAGAGCCTAGCTCACAGAGGCTGTGGTTGCGCCCTAGGTGGTAGTGCGCCCCTGGGCGGCTGCCTACTACGCCTAGTGGTAGCGCCGGCCCTGCTCAGAGGTCCGCTTTTAGCCTTGGACAATTAAGAGGCTACTCCACATTCTCTGACTTTGTCTTGTTCATCTCTAAAACACTTCTATAGATAACTATTAGCATTTCAATGAAAAAACGTAACTTTCACAAAATATCTCCCTCATAATAAATTAGTAGATTGTAAGCTCTCCTATTGCCGCGTACACACGGCCGTTTTTAATGTCATTGAAAAAAACTAAGTTTTTCTCGACGTGATTTTTCGTGTTTCCTCTCAAGCCTGCCTTGCCTACACACTTTCGTGAAAAAAAATGCTTGAGCAAAGCGTGGTGACGTACAACACGTACGACGGCACTATAAAGGGGAAGTTCTATTCGGATGGCGCCACCCTTTGGGACGCTTTTGCTGATCCTCGTGTTATTAAAGTTTTTGGTGAGAGACGATTCGCGCTTTTCAGCCTCGTGCTCTTCAGTCCGTTACAGCGTGACGAATGTGCTATCTCCATTACGAACGTTAGTTTTACCAGAAGGAGTGCTCCCGTCTCATACTTGATTCTGAGCATGCGCATTTTTTTCCCCCCTCGTAAAAGCATACACACGTCTGTTTTCCACGACGTGAAAAACTACGTGAAAAAATAGAGCAGGTTCTAATTTTTTTTTAGGCCATTTTTCACATCGTTAAAAATGCTCCTGGAGCCTACACACGATCGTTTCTAATGACCAATTTAAAAAATGGCATTTTTCACGCCATGAAAAACAGTCGTGTGTACGCGGCATTTGTCTGTATACTTCCTATGCTCTTATAGACTTTAAACTCTTCCATTTTCTGTATCCTCACATATACCCTCATGGATTGTAAGCTTGTCTACCTTCTGTATCTTCCTTATACTCCAATAGACAATAAGCCCTTCAACCATCTTTATCCTCTCTTAAACTGTAGTAGACTGTAAGCTCTTCAACCTTCTTTATCTTGCTTTATACCCTAATAGATTGTAAGCTCTTCCACCTTGGGTTTCCTCCCTCCCAACCTTGAAACGCGTCAGCCACACTCTGTCCCAGTTTATCTATCAGGACAGAGTCAAGTGGTTGTTTGTATATTTGTCTTTCTGATACCTTACCTGTATAACATGTATGCATCCAATTTTGACTTTTTATCAAAGTTTATATCACAATTTTTTTAACTTGTTCAAATAAAATCTATTTTTGATACATTTTTGATCGTTTAAAAGGATTCCTGCCTCTCCAAAGTCCCATAGAGGAAAAAACGTCCCATTTTTGTATATAGGTTTCCTCCCTAAGCCCACGTTCACACTGGGCTGCGGGAGTGAAGCCTGCGAGTTCAGCTGAACTCGCACGATTTCACTCCCGCTGGCAGTCCCGATTTTGGCCGCGATTTCAAAGACATCTGAAACAGATGTCAATGTAAATCGCGGCTGAAATCGCAAAAAGTAGTACAAAAACTACTTTTTGTAATCGGTGCAGCGCCGCAGATGCGGCATCGCACCGATTAGGACAGTGCCATTGGCCGCAATTTGCGGCAAATTTCGCCGATTTGACATGCGATTTGACATGTCAAATCGCATGTCAAATCGCACCAGTGTGAACCAGGGCTTAGACATTAATTGACTGTATATTCTTTCCATTTCTGTATTATCCCTTATACCTGAAAAGATTGTAAGCTCCTCTACCTTTTGTATCTGTCCCTTATACATGATTAGATTGTATTGTATTTTAATATCATCATGTTTACCGACTTTTATGGCGTTGAGCAGCATGTTGACGTTTTTTATAAATAAATCTTAATGACGGAATGTTATTTCTGGGTGTCGGGGCCCACTTTCTTAAGATGGTGTTCCCTGATATGGGCTAAATAAACTCTTCAAAACTTCTTGATGAAGCACAGATGGGAGGGAGAAGGGTAATCTTGTGGAAAAGATTTTAATTGTCTACCCACATTCGTAATTCAAGAAAACGCTTCAGCTCCTGTGTGTAATTACACTATTCCATCTGTCTATCAGAGGATTCTCAATGCTGCATCTCTCTTCTTTTTCTCAGAGCCGGGCAAAGAAAGAGGGGGAGGCAGGCAAGGGAAGGGGAGGAAGGAGAAGAGGTGTTTGCAAGATTTAAGAATCTTTTATGACATGGATCATGGATAAAAGAATGCTCAGGGAAGACAAATCCTCCTCTCAGGCCTACTAAGGCTCTATTTAAAAAGTCATCTAAGCACTGTGTTCTCCATTAGGATGTCAGCTTGGGATATATGGGAAGCCTCTCCTTGTTGCTTGAACTTGCTAGAATATATATTGTTCTCCTGGTGGATAAGTTACTGTTTCTGCAGCATGTAGATCACTGATCCGTTTGATCTCGGTCAGACATCAACCTGTCCTCTTTATAGAATCTGTACGGCTGAACATGTCCTGACTCCTTCTGCTCACGCTACTTTTATTTTGACCCACATGCAGTGAAAGGTTTGTTAATGCTGCTTAGTGATTTATAACTTTCAGCTCATTACCGTCCCATAGAAGAGCTGTAGGCAGTGACAGACTAGTGGGGAGACTTTTTTACCTTTTATAACGGGTATTGGGAAGGGAATATCACCGCTCTAGGTAGGTCCAACGAAGGTGAAGACCTCTCCTCCAGTTTAGAAGCCCAGGTGCTGGCAATGCATATAGCAATAAAATAGGAAGAAGAAGTTCTGGACAGCCGCACTCCAAAAAAGTTTTTGCCTTTTTATTCAAAAAATTAAATCAAAAATACATGCCACAGCAGAACGGACTGAAGAACTGACGCGTTTCACACTAACAAACAGTGCTTAGTCATAGCTATTATAACAGGTATTGCCATAAATATGAACTTGTTCTAGGGCTGATCGTTGGTAGTGCCGCCTTCACACAGCAGCACCATTTTGACACCGCTGATTGTGAATAGGTGATTATACTTCATACGGCAATCTTCTTCTCTGTAGAAATGAATGTGCTGAGAGTTGTAATGGAAGGGGTTGTAAACCTTTGTGTTTTTTTCACCTTAATGCATCCTATGCATTAAGGTGAAAAAACACCTTGCAGTTTCCGCCCCCCCCCGTTTTACTTACCTGAGCCCTGAATTTCCGTGGGCGTGATCCCGCGTCGTTCTCTTCTCGGGGCCGAGTCATGCACTCAGTGGCTATGTACGGCGAACGTATGACACGGGAGCGCGCCTGCAATTGTGGGGAGGAGCCGTGAGAGCTGCCCTGGGACCCCAGAAGAGGAGGATCCGGGCCACTCTGTGCAAAATGAACTGCACAGTATATGTAAGTATGACATGTTTGTTATTTAAAAAAAAAAAAGAAGCTGAACCTTTTAGTGTCACTTTAAGGAGCTGTGGTCTATAAATCATTGAACACCTACCCACCCTGTGTATAGGTGTGAGGGGTATTATCTTTCCTGGACAACCTATGCATTTCTGATTCTCTTATTCATTTTGCTTCTGTATTTTTATTCTCATTTTCTGTAGTTCTTTGGCCTTTAGCACCCATTCCCCTCATTTGAAGTGTAGGTAGGTGATTTGGACTACAAACATTTCCCCATCTACTCTTTGCAACTACATAGAGGGGCATTTCTTTGTAGTTTACAGAAGTTGGCTAGGAAGGCTGATAACATTGGGGTTTATTAACTAAAGGCAAATCTACTTTGCACTACAAGTGCACTTGGAAATGCAGTCGCTGTAGATCTGAGGGGGACATGCAAGGAAAATAAAAAACAGCATTTTTGCTTGCACATGATTGGATGGTAAAATCAGCAGAGCTTCCCCTCAGATTTACAGCGACTGCACTTCCAAGTGCACGTTTAAGTGCACTTGCAGTGCAGAATGGATTTGCCCTTAGTAAATCAACCCCATTGTTTTAGCTATTGGTTAAATGCACAGGAGGTTACAATGACTTCTGGCAGGATCAACAGGTAATTTTTTTTCTACTAGCTGGAAATATACTTGGCCTGAACAAAAAAAGAAGACTAATACAGCTACCACATTCTAAGGGCTGGTAAACTGCAATATATTACATTTTTATTCTTGGGTTTAGATACACTTTTTAAAGTAGAATTATAGGCAAAACTTTTTTTTTCCTTCATTTTGGATAGAGCAAGGGACTGTTATAGCCCCTGACAGATTTGTTTTAGCCATCTGTGTCCCACTGTGGAGATTTCCCTTCCTGTCCCATACCCATAGCCAAACAGGAAGTGAGAGGAAATCCCTGAAAATTAAGGGAATTTCTTGGGGACCCCCAGGTCACCAGAACTAGTGTCCCCATTGGAAGATTTTCCCTATATTACTTTTCTGGGGACAACCCAAAATGTAGGCTTTTCTTTTACTTTCACTTTTAATAATAGCGGTAAACAGGACAAATCGAGAATGTGAATCTCCTTAAGGCCCCTTTCACACTGGGGCGAGGAGGTGCGCTGGTGGTATAGCGGCGCTATTTTTAGCGCCGCTATACTGTCGGATTTGCTGCGATATTCGGCCGCTAGCGGTTTGCGGGCGGTATAGCCGCAGTGTCCCATTGATTTCAATGGGAAGGAGCAGTATACACACCGCTCCATAGATGCTGCTTGCAGGAGATTTTTTTTCCTCCCGCCAGCGCATCGCCTCAGTGTGAAAGCCCTCAGGCTTTAAGAATGCTGGGGCAGGATTATTTCAGGCGTTATTTATGCGCTATTTTTAGTGCTAAAACGCCTGAAATACGCCTTAGTGTGAAAGGGGCATTACAGGGACATTGACTGCAATAAGAACTGACAGGTGTTCTAACTTCTAACCCCACTCCCTTCCATCAAAAAAAACTAAAAGTTTTGCCTTTAGTTATCTCACTTGCAATAATAAAAAATAAAATAGTACAGGTGTGTGTGTGTGTGTGTCAGGGCCAAAACACAGGGTGAGCAGAAAGGGGGGGCTGCCCCGGTCACTGTGGTGTCATGTGAGGTGGGGGGGCACCTTGAGGAGAATGTGGTGGTGATTTGTGTTGGGAGGGGGAATTTGGGGAGTGGCAGGGGATAAGAATTGTTCTAGGAGGGGAAATTAGGGATTTGGGGGAATTTGCGTTAGGGGGAATTTGGGGCATTTGTGCTAGAAGAGGTGATATGGTAGAGAGGGGAGGGAATTTGTACTAGGAGAGGAACTTTTTTTTTTTTTTGGGGGGGGGGGGATTTGTGCTAGTAGGGATGACTGGGGAATATTTATCCTAGAATGGGAAATTTGGTGGGGGGGAATTGTGCTGGCAGGAGAGGTTTGAGGCGTACAGGATTTATGCTGGGGGGGGTGATTTTTTTTTGGGTGGCGATCAGGAGAGAGAGAAGATTTGAGCTTGGAGGGTGGATTGGGGGAGGGGGGATTTCAGCAGGGGAGTAGATTTGTACTGGGGGGGGGGGTTATGTTAAGGGGGTAAGCATGAAGATTAGTGCTAAAAAAAAATTGTGGGGGGGGGGGAGAAATTTACTGACATATAACGCTTGTGCATGTTAGCCCTGGGCTCTAGATGACCTTGCCCCAGCACTGGTGTGTGTATATGTGTGTGTATACATACATTTATTGCATACGTGTGTGTGTATATTTACATATGTGATGATCTATTTTGTCCTACTCCTAAAACAAAAAAAAAAAAGAGAAAAGGATTATCTCCAGATGGGCTTTAAAATATAATGATGAAATCTTTTATTTGTAACAGTGGTGGTGCCGCAGTCAGTCTATGACAGGGATTCATTTATGGCTGAAAGCAGCCCTAGTAATAGTGGTGCTTAGTTGTAGAAGGGTGAATGAACCATGGAAGTACAGTAAACCCCCCTCCATCGCGGGGGTTACGTTCCGGACCCACCCGCGAAAAGTGAAAATCCGCGAAATAGAAACCCTATCTAAATACACACTAGGCATGTTTTTATAACTTTCACTATACTTTTAAAAGCATTTTAAGGTCTTTTAACACACTTTTAAAACCATAGAAACACATTTAAACACATAAAAGATACTGAGAGACATAGCAAGAGCAATGAAAAACACAAAAATATTTAATTAACAATGATTTTATCAATAAAATAATGTTAATAGGTCTTACAGAAAAAAACGCAATATACCGGGACCGCAAAAACTGAACCGCGATATAACGGGGGTTTACTGTAGTTTGACTGCAGATTACAGGCCTGGCTTGGGATCTCAGCGCTCTGACATTTCAGCACTCCTGGGGTGGACAGCTCCTCTCCATCTCCCACTGTAGACAATGTCTATGAAACAGTTGCTGGAGGTTCCTGCGCAAGGCCCAGGCTGGGATGTATTTCTTCTCACACTGGTGGAGAGGAAAATATATGAAGCAAATTTGTTTTTGCTAGCAAGAAATGTTTATTTTGACAGTCTGGCAGCACTATTGTGGTAAACAGGTTTTTTTTTTTTTTCTTTATCCTTTCATCGATGAATAGTCTCAAAATATTACTAGAATAGTAACAAAAGTGAATCCAAAGCAATTCTATATCAAGAAAATATCAGGGAACAATATATAAGGGAAATGCTGAGCATTCTTCTGAAAATGCTAGTCACCTGGCTGACTCAGAGTTCTGTATTTTTTTTTCTTCTGTAATATGAAACAAGCAGTCACATCAGTATTTGCATTGCAGCGTTTTTGAAAGAAAACTGGATCAAACTCATGCAGCACTCAGAGAGAATAGACAAACTCCTCCATGCAGACAGTGGCTTGCTAGAACTTAAACCCAAGACCCAAGGTTATTTTAGCAGACTAGTAAGGCTGCTTTCACACTGATCTGCTGCAAAAAAGCAGTAAAAACACATATGCATTTGTGGCGTGGTTTTAATAGGACATGTGACTCAAAAACCGCACCAAAAACGCATTGTGGGTGCATTTTTTGCCCCGTTCAATGTAAAGGTGCACTTTTGGTGGGTTTTTTTAATTTTTTTTTTTTTTTTTAACTCCCCAAGCATGATTCAAAATTGCTGCAAGCAGGATTTTTTTCACCACAACGGAAGCCCACCGCCCCAGTGTAAACACATTCATTGATTTTAAAGGGAAGCATTTTTCTTGAGCTTTTCAGATGCTTTTTTTTTTTTTTTTTTACTGCAAAAACACTTGAAAAACTCCTCAGTGTGAAAGCAGCCTGAGCCACAACATGTCCGGATGGAAGTCTGGGAGCTGCTATTGCCAGTTTATTTTTCAAGTGAACATGCTCTGAGTCCTCACTAGGGGTGCAACGGATCAAAAAACTCACGGATCGGATCGATCCTCGGATCAGAGTCACAGATCGGATAATTTTTCGGATCGGCAAAAAAAAAAAAAAAAAATCTTGTTACACTCACCAGAGTTTTAGATTTCACAGTTATTTTCAACAGAAAACTGAGCTTATAAGCTTAAATACAGTATTTGTAAAGCTGACGGACTCTTTACATGTTCAATTTTAAAAGCAGCAGCAAACCTGCTGACCTTACATGGTTGCTAATGTGACAGAACCCCTCTGATTTTCACATTTAACTAAATGTTAAATGTGAAAATCAGAGGTGTTCCGTCACATTAGCAAGCATGTAAGATTTGCTGCTGCTCTTAAAATTTAACATGTAAACAGTCCGTTGGATTTCCAAATAATGTATTTAAGCATATAAAACTCCATTGGGTGTAACAAGATGTCAGCTTGGCCCCTTCTCACCATCATTACTGTGCAGGAGTGTGGGGTGGAGCAACATGGCGGAGGCGAAACGTCACTACAGCGGCCGCCGCCGGGTGTACAAAGATGGCCGCCGCTCCGGAGATAGGCCGAAGCCGCGGCCTTTCCTATGGCCGAGGCTCCGGAGCGCTCCGCATATCGCGTGGTGTGCCGATCCGAACAGGGTGACCCGTTCGGATCACGGATCGCCACCGATCCATTGCACCACTAGTTCTCACCCTCATTCTTTCTTTACTACATAAAGTATAACTTTTTTTTTCTTTTTTTTTCATTTTGGATATAATAAGGGATGATTTTGCCATCTGTGTCCCATTGGGGAGATTTCCCATCACTTCCTTTCCCATAAATAACACAGGAAGTGAGGAAATCCATCCAAAGTGAGGGAATCCCTGGTTATCACCAGGGTTGCAAGAACTGTCCCCTTTGGAAGATTTTCCCCCTATTCCTGTTCTGATGACAACCCAAAATGTGGGATTTTCTATCACTTTTAGTGATAGTGGTACACATGACAAGCAGTGAGGGTAAGTTGCTTTAATGGGGTACAGACAGTGATAAAAACCTGACAGATGTTCCAATTCCTGTCTGCTCTATCCATAACTAAAAAAAAGTTTTGCCTTTAGTTAAAGTTTTTTGAGTTACTGACCTGAAACCAGTATTCATCCAATGAAGTCGGGACTCCCAACCAGCATACTTGGGTCAGAGACTCGTAAACCAAAGATGACAGGTTCCCTTTTATATATCACTTGTGGTTGTTCTAATACGCCACATAAGCCCTCCATATGAATATCGGATGCATTCCTCTTCACAATATGTAAATGCTTGTCATCTTCTGCATTGATATAAAGTGCTCTGCGGTTCTCCACATCAATATTTTATATGTTTACGTTTCTGCATCTATATAGATATATAGTTAGAGCTTTGTTTAGGCAGGTGCTGTGGTGACTGCATTATACAGACCCGGCTTTTACAGTAAAGGAGTGTCAGCGAGCGCCTCGCAATGTGAAATTGACGAGGCGTGTTTAAGCGACTCTTCTATAACATTCCCAGCAATTACAGGTAATTTCAGTGCTGGAATCCATGGACAAAGCACCTGGTCATAGCCGTACCAGAGACCCCTTTCCTCCCTTGAAATGCCACGTTGACACTGACAGGTGCTCATTAACGCTTTGTCTGCCAGCCACCTTTACACAGTATATTGGGAGGCAGTGAGCGGACGTAAATCTTGACAGGCACACGATTTTTGCACTTGCATTTTAGTTCTTGGGGTCATAGAGCATTTTATCTCTGGATCGATGCCCGGTGCTTGCGGTGTAATGGCAGGGTGCTATCAAGGGGCATTCGCCCTGCCTGGATGTGTGACTCATGCCGGCATAATGAGTTTCCAAAGCAGAATTAATGTTCTCAGCAGATAAAATCTGTTACTTTGTATCACACAAAATACATGTGAAAGAACATTGCCAAGCACCCTTTGCATCTAAACTGACCACTCAAAATATTCTCCAGTGTTATAACATCCCTTTCATGTGGAATCAAGAAACAATTAGTTGACGTTCCCCCTTCATCCTATGCAGGGTATAACTCAACTGGTCTAAATATAGAACAAAAACAGCTATTGGGAAATGTTCTGCCTGGGTTTCATGTCCATCATGATGATTCAGTGATGAGGGCCTACACATGGGTGGCTCCTATTGACTCTCAATGATCATAAATTTGCACTCTGGAGAGATATATACAAGATACTGTTTATTCCAACCCTGATGTCCAACCTTTGGCCCAAGGGTCACATGCATACCTTTTTGGTTCATGCTTTGTGGACCTTGTGGAGACAGTAACAGTCAACAGAAGACTAAACATTTTATTTTCAAAAGAGCTTAAAGCGGTAGTAAACAATTTATTTATTTTTTCCCTTTAAAAAAAACTGAAAGGCATCGCATACTAGCACATTATGTCAAACTTACCGGTACCTGAAAACGAAGCCTTCCAGTGGTGTGCTGTCACCGCTGAAAGCACTCCCATCTTCACCCAGTCTTTCTTCCGTGTTCACAGACTCCGACTTGGTGAAAGATGAGATATTTACAGTACCTAAAGGTGAGCCTGTCAGAGGTAGGAGATGAGCTAATTTGCATATTACCAGGCATCAGCTTTAAAATCTGAGACAGATTTCTGTACATGGCCCTCCATACATAGTTGTGCATACAGTGATGATTTTAACGTGTTAGAACATTCTCAGTTTCTTTAGTAAATCATCATCATAGAGTACTCAATGGGTTTTTATTCCCTGAAGGGTCATCTCAAGCATAATTTTCTACAACGCTATTCCCAGCATGCTAGCTTGCAGCCTCTCTCCCAGCAACCTCATTCACAAGAACATACAAGTATTGCTCTGCTGAGTTGGGAATTCCCAGAGTTGGGAGAGGACTCTTCATTACATCTAATGCAGCTCCCTGCCACAACAAACCCCACTGGTAGCATGTGGGCGGGGCCAGGAGGTTGGTACCCAAGTTAGAAGAACGACACACAGAGTCCAAAGGAAGGTTGAAAAACGTATTTTGTTGAGTTGCAGATAAATAGATAACAAATTAAGCAACAATCAGCAATCAGCTAGTAGGTTCTATGGAGTAGTACTGGAGCCCAAAGGATAGCAGAACAGACAGCAGTGTCCTTATTCCCTCCCTCCTCGAACAGGAACCTTTCCCTAAGTTTAATTCACTGGCCCTATCAAGTGGGGCTGCTCTCCCCACTTTAGTCACTCACAACTGGGCGCCAAATACAGCAGAGGAACTGCTATTTTATAGCATTACCCACAATAAAGATGGTCGCCAAGGTCACCCAGTGTTGCAGGGTCCATTTAGGCTATGGCTCCCCTGGTGACACCTACAGAATCTGCAGAGGAACAAAATTCCTTGTATCTTCCATTCCATCTCTACAGCAACACAGCGCCACCTACAGAATGGAGGATAAGCCGCACTTGCCCACAAGCACCCATAGCTGAATGGAGCGAATTGGTAACTTGTTACCTCCATCAGATGCCTCAGTGTAATTTACACCTAGAAATAAATCACCACAAAGTGCCTATAACCTGATACAATGTAAGTTAACGGAGTTTCATCCTGTCTGGAAGACCCCTTAATAAACTGCCTGCATTAAAAAACACAGTCTATTTGGTAAACAGCTGCCGCTAAATGTAAAAGTAGGTTGTCAACCTGAGAATAAACTAGATTTACATTTGAATGCCTACTTTATTGGTTAAAAAAATGAGACGCCCTGCTCGCCAAGCACATGCTATTTTCTGCAGCAATCAGGCGCATATTATGTGGACATTTAAGATGATGCATGGCGTACAGTCTATAATCATGAACATTTTAAATAGGAATCCGTTCCGGATTGCAATGAAACCACTACACTTCTGTGGCCAACATGTCTAATTATCTTGAATTTATTTTATTTTATTTTCTAACGCATTGAAATGACATTCACGTTGAATCATACACACAGCATTTGCATAATTTTTTTTTTTAACATACACCGCCGGAGCCACAAAGATACAGAAGCACTTATGTTATCATTACAGTTTAACACCACGTACGCGTTAGGTGTAATTAGTGTTCACATTTCTTAATAAGGCCTAATTTTACTAATACATTATCTCTTCTCTATACACAGAGTGATTGAAGATCTTGACTCTCTCCATTATGAAAGCGTGCATTAATTGGTGCTGGGATTTAAAGGGACAAGAATATGCTACAAATGGATAATGACCCCCTTTTAAAGGGTGAGTAAATTGGAAAACAAAAGCAGCAGGGTGTGCTAAGTGATTAGTACTCCTGCCTCGCAGCGCTGGGGTCCTGGGTTTGATTGCCACCGAGGGCACGTTGTATGGGAGGTTGAGTGTCCTCCCTGTGGTTTTATGGCCACAATGCCAATTATAATAACAGGTTAAAGGAAACACACATGCTGACAGAATTGTGTAGGGTACTATTACTAATCGCTATAGGAGAATGCCAGTTGCTTGGCTGCCATTCTGATCCAGGTATTTAAATACTAAATCACTCACCCAAAACAGATCTGCTAAATTTGGCTACTATTGCTGTTGCTTGTTGGGGGTCATTAACTCAGAAAATATTGGAAGCTGCACGATCCAGACGGTTTCATGTCAGCAATAGAGAGGAATAAAAATTGACAGTTTTTACTTTGCCAAAATTTCACCAAAATGTAGAGTCAACTGAGAAGGTGAATTTGAAATGCCTTAAAGGATAACTACACTCAAGAACAAATATCTCCCTATTCCCCATGTAATGGAGACAAAACAAAAGCTGATATATTTAGAGTTCAGACTGGGTGACAACCATTGTTCCCTCTGTAGATACAATGGAGGAGTGAATGTAGCCAACCAAAGACAGGAATTGTGTTATTCACAGGATCACCAGGTAAGAAGAAACACCTGAAAAAAAAGGCAAATGTAGCCATCACATCCAATAGCAGGCTACAATACATCATAATTTGTTATGTTTTTTTTTTTAGATATACTTAAGGGGTCATTCACACCACCAGCTGCATTAGAAAGCAGCCGCTGGTGTGCACTGTGTTGAGAACTGTGACATTACATTCACTTCTATTAACCGCAGCAGCGTTTCTGTGGTGAAAAAAAGTACTGCATGGTGTACTTCTTTACGGTGCATACCACTGCAGCACAGTGGTGTAAACTGACCTAATTTTAAACAGATAAATTGCCTTTTCTATGCATTGGGACTTTCTTGGGGAAAGCTACCCAGTGCAGCCCAAGGCTCCTGGTGTAAATGGGTCCTTAAGGTGGTTTTTAAGGCTACAATGTATTTTTCCTTTATGGTTTGAAACCCTTTATCTATTATAGTTTTTTTTTTTTTTTGTTATACATTAAGAGTGCAAAAATATTAACTTAAAATGAAAGGTAACGGTATAGAAGAATGTTTTTTTATCGCAACTGTTTGATAAAATAAAGCTAAATGATTTTGATCATGGGACTTTGTTGTGTGATGTATCATTAGTTATCAACAAAGTCTTGTCCCACACCAGTTTTAGCTTTAACAGTTTTTTGTATGATAAATTTACCACTTGGTGAAATAAGAAGTTATTTTAACCACTTCAATGCTGGACACTTTCAACCCCTTCCTGCCCAGGCCAAATGTAATCTTTCAACGCTGTCACACGTTGCTTGACAATTGCGCGGTCATGCAACACTGTACCCAAATTACATTTTTATCTTTTTTTCCCACACAAATAGAGCTTTATTTTAGTGGTATTATCCACTTGCCTACAGTACACCTTCACCCCCTTCCTGCCCAGGCCAATTTTCAGCTTTCGGTGCTGTCGCACTTCGAATGACAATTGCGGGGTCATGCAACGCTGTACCCAAATGACATTTCTATAATTTTTTGGAGACAGATATTGGTTATAGCAGTGAATTTCACTGCTATAAGCAAACATTTTTACTGAATAAAAGTGTATTTTCACTGTGTATTGTTGTGATTAGCTGTGATTGACCACAGCTAATCACATGCTACAGATGGGCTGTGATTGGCACTGTCTGGTCACAGTGATCACATGGTACAATCACAGCTTTCAACACAATTTTACATAATAAATGGCATGAAAGGAAGCCATCCATTGCTTACAACTGTCATCGTGTCATGTAATCTGCTGTGATTGGTCACAGCAATCACATGGTACCGGCAATGGGCCAGTACCAGTACACTGATCAGTCATCCCCTGTATCTGGTGAACATAGCGGGTGACAGATCGCGCCCATTCTAGGGAGGACGTCCTATAACGTCCACCCAGAACAATAGGGTTCCTGCCTGGCCATCATTTTACAATGGCCCGGGCGGGAAGCAGTTTAAGTATACCTAAGAGCCCTTTCACACTGCTAGCGCCCGAAAAACGCTGGTATAGCCCTGCTAAAACTATTGGCGCGTTACCTGCATTTTTCGGGCGCTAGCGGGGCGTTTTTAACCCCCGCTAGTGGCCAAATAAAGGGTTAAACGTGTCCACAAAGCACCGCTGCCAAGGTGCTTTGCAGGCGCTTCCCATTGATTTCAATGGGAAGGGGCGCTTTAGGAGCGGTGAAGAGGTATTAGAACCCCTGTCAGTTTTTATTGTCTGTGCCCCTGTTAAGGAGATTCACCCTCTTTATTTGTCCTGTTTATTGTTATAATTGAAAGTAAAAGAAAATCCCAAATTGTGAGTTGTCCCCAGAAATGTAAAAGAAGGGAAATCTTCCAATGGGAACACTCGTTCTGGTTTCCTCTCACTTCCTGTTTGGCTATGGGACAGGAACTGAAGGAAAATCTCTGCACAGATGGTGAAAGAAAAAATTTGACTGGGGTTTTTACCCTCCCTTGTTCTATCCAAAATGAAAAAAAAAAGAGAAGCTTTGCCTATAGTTCTACTTCAACGAACATAAAATTGCTAATTTTCACCACAAAATAAAGTTTGGCAATAAACACTTTGCACATCCTTGGTCAGTGACCAGAATTGGGGCACCAGGAAACATAACTGCCAAAGAACTATTACCCATAATACCTTGCTGCCTGTTCTGTGCTACAAAGCAGTATCCATACTGTAATCTATATTTCTATATTTACATAATAAATTATATTTTATGATCTATTTGTTGCCGTTTATGCCCACCAACAGGAATTTGTTATGAATTGAGAGTTCGTTTACCAGTAGATGTGATTCTTGTATACCGCAAAGAAAAATATGCCAGTATATTGCAAACTGAAGTCTGAGCAAAACTAATGCTATTCATAGACGCTGCTATAAAGGCTGAACTAATAGTCAAAACCCGACTTAATTACTCCTTTACACCCCAAACTGGTATTAAATAGTCGTCATGCTGTATGTTTGATTGTTCCTCCAGTGAGTGATATAGAATGTTTTTTACAGGGTGAAAATGTACTGATTTTTGTATGTATAATACTTGCCACCTTTTTGTGTATTATGCAATTTGTTATCTATTATTGTGTTGATGGACCTTTCAGGACCACAGATAACCATCCTATGTATGAAGAGACTACGAAAATGATTGATCCTTTGTTCTATAGCAATCAAAATTGTCTATTTGGTCTAAATACCAGCATATCAATTTTTTTTTTTTTTCCTTTGTAAGCAGGGATATCGATTGTGTGTTCTGCACAAAATCATTTGGGTAAAGTGTGGTAATATATACAGGTATTTCTGTTTGATGATATAATATGTGTGTTGGAAGTGGGGCAGTCCTCCCAGGATCTGTCACTTAACCTGATGTCTTCTCATCTGGGATAACCATATCTCTTTCCTTCCTGCCTGCCAGATCAGTGTTCCTTGTGTGACCTCAGCAAATCTACCTTGGTTAGCCTGACACTGTGTACACGCTTTTATCTTTGCCGTTATTGAATGCATATGAATAAAGTCTCCTCATCGTGCCTGGGCTGGGATGATAATGTGTCTCTGCTGTATTCTTTGATGCACTAATAGTACGTTTCAAGGGCTTGTCTTGCGTTTTATACTGATATTGCATTTATTTTGCTTTGTGTTTGATTGGCTCTTGTGGGATCAAAGCGCAAACAACGTATGTGATATTGCAGAGGTCATATAAACATTTTTAATTGGCATGTCAATAAACATTTTTTGTTTGTCTACTGTTTCGAGTACAAAAATACAGCATTCCACGTCTCGACGGCACAGCCCAAATCAAGCACGCAAAAAATAAATAAATAATTATAAACATTAAAATGGCAAGTGATATCCAGCCGCAGAGAAAATATTTAAAGCTAAACTTCAGGCAAGCAACTAATTACAGAGCTGAAATACCCATATGGGCACTGTTTTACTTGCTGATAGATTTTGTATTCCATTCAGCCAGTCTTGTTATCCTGGCACCCCCAGCCAGCTAAGACCACCGTCACACTGCTTGTCAGTGTTCACAGATGGAACATGTGCAATGCAGCTCTGACTGGCACCCCCTGCGGGCCCTTATACTTCTAGTCTGACTGCTGCTGAGCTGTAAATTTCAGGAGGAAGATACCAAGATAAATTCAGATACTAATCAAACGGAAGTGGACCTAGCATAAGATATATTTTTTTGCAGCATGCTCATGTGGAGCATGCCCAATAATAGAGTGGGGAATGGGCACACCATGGTTTAATTTACTGTCTGTTTTCCATTGGGGAGATTTTCTTCACTTACTTTCTCTAGACACAACAGGAAGTAGGATAATCTCTTCAAATGAAAAGAAGCCTCAAATTTCGATAATTAAAAATTTTGGATATTCCCATCACTCTCTGTACCAGTAACAAAGGTCACCAGTACAAATACGGAGCAGAGGTTGAATCACCCCGGCGAGGGGGGGGGGGGGGCGTAGGTCACTAAAAGAAATACAAATCTGACAGGCCTTCCAAACTCAATCTAAATCAAACAAAAAATTTACAACATATATTCTTTCTTTTTTTTTTTTACTTATATATTATTCCTAGTTGGAGACATACTAGGGAATAATTTTCATTTATTTCTGGTTTATTTATTTTCTTGTTCCTTTATACCTGTGCACTCTCTCTGGAAATACCCACTTAGCCTAAAACTGAACTCCAGCTAACAAATATTGCCTAAATCAGTGTTTCTCAACCTTCTTTTTTCAGTCAAGGCACCCTTTAAAATTATCCACAATCTTGAGGATCCACATTCTAAAATGTCAAAAAACTAAAGTACGTTTTATATAACGCAGCAACAGCCATACACATAGAACACTCAATGTTAAAAGTGATATTTGAACGCTCCTGATCACTGCACTCTGTTCACTGCATGTTCCCGATCACCATACTCTGTACACCGCACGTTCCTGATCACAGCACCCTGAATGGACCGGTTGGTGGGCAGGCCGCTCACCCCAGCTCTGCTCTCAATGCTGCTGTCTCCTGTCCAGTTGGCGTGGCCGGCCGCTGGCGCCACTAATTAAACAGTGCAGCAGAGCACAACTGGCACCCGCCCAGGATTGGCCCTGCAGGTGGGAAATCCAGTGGTACTTGTGGGTGTCAGGGAGCCACAGCTGAAATACAGGAGACTTGGGATGTCTGCCTTTAAGGAATATGTTTCAAAGAAAATTGTTGTGCCTGGATTTCAACTTTTAAAGGAGTTCTATGGTCACAGCATGAACTTTATTTTATAACACCAGCATTGTACTTTGTAAAAGAAATACAAACAATACTTATTTCTGACTTTCCAATATATAAGCATACTTGAAAAATCTCCTTTCATAATGTAAGTGATGCCTGTCTGCTGACTGTCTCTTCCTGGATTCCCTGCATGCTTTGCAGCCTCCCTTCTGCTGTTAACTTTAAATCTCTTAGAACTACATATACCATGGTACCTTACTGCTTGCAGCGACCTCCTGAAAAATCTCTTCTGTAGTCCAGAAGGCAGGTGTTTCATCAGATTAGGCGACCCGTCAGAATGTGTAACGGAAGTGACGTTTCGTCGCCGCCATCTTGCTACACCCTGCACTCCTCCATAGTAAGGATACACTAAGAAGGGGGTAAGCGGACATCTTGTTACACCCACCAGAGTTTTGCAATTTACACGTTTTTAGAACAGTAAAATGAGGTTATATAGTGAAATGCAGTGCTTAGAACTCTGTGTGACTGTTTACATGTTGAATTTTAAAAGCAGTGAGCTTCTGTGAGATTGACAAACCTGTGAGATGAGCACGCTTGCCGCAGCTTTTATAATTCAACATCTAAACAGTAAAACGGAGTTCTAAGTACTGTATTTCACTATATAAGCAAATTTTACTGTTAATAAAACGTTTAAAATACAACACTCCGGTGGGTGTAACAAGATATCCGCTTACCCATTTCTTACTGTATCCTTACTATGGATGAGTGCAGGGTGTAGCAAGATGGCGGCGACGAAACGTCACTTCATTACACTTTCTGACGGGTTTCCATATCTGACGTAACACAGGCTCTGTGAAATGTGTGACACAGCAGTGCCTACTCACAGGTCATAGTGAATACATATCAGAGAATTTAAGGAAGTAAATGTGTCGGGATCTTCACAGAATAAGTTTGCAAAATTCAACATCATTCAGATTAAAAGGAGTAGGCTAGAAATAATTGAAATACAACGTATATATGATTTCATATTTTGACCATAGATACAGTATGCTGTATGAAGAATTGTTCATACACAGCTTGCTGTGGGGATACAAAGCCACGTCTGCAAAATGCAAAAACATAAGATGGCATTTCACAGACCCGGGACCTTTTATGATTCTCCCTTCATGCAAAAACTACAGCTGGCCATAGCACATACAGTACTTGAGGAGCCTGTAGAGACCTGAGAGAATGATTTAGTTAATTCATGCACCCCTCCAGTCCTGTGTAAACCCTTGTAAAGTTTGAGGCTCTTTGCATAAGCGGCAGCGGTTTCCTCTTTTGGTTTCTTGCGGCCGCGCATCTTGTTCTGACGACGGCAGTCGGTTTGAGCGTATGATTTATGGGGAAGTCATTTGTCATTTGAGCTGCTTATGATCTTGTTCTTTATTGTTGGTGCTTAACGCGGCTCTCTGTGTCAGCACTGTTACCGGGGGATGTGTGATGCTTTCTAATTAGACTTTGGAAGATAAAAGATCCCATTTCAAAGCCACTCTGCACCACTGTGCCTGCCAATCCCACCTTGGGGACAGTTTTAGTAAATGTCAGACGTTAACCCTTTCTCCACTTGTACCAGGCAGGTTGAGGCGCTCAACGTACAGTCTGTGCTGTGCTTCTCAAAGGGGAATTGTATAAAAACTGGAGTAGAGGAAAAGTGGAGGGGATGCTGTACATATCCCTGCTGTCTTTATCCTGTAGACAGTTTGCAAACATGAGCAGAGATCTGATTGGTGAGGGTGTCTATAGGTGCGATAAAGAACCAGTGGTAAGGCATTTGCTGGTCACAAGCACACACTGCTCATGGAACTCAGTCATGGCTTAAAGCAGCATTAAACCCTAAATCAAGTATTTGTTATTAGAGATGGGCCAAATAACCCCCCCGGTTCAATTCGCACCAAAACTCCGTAACACAGAAAAAGTTTGAACCTAGACTCCGAACCCCATTTTAGTCTATGGGACCCAGACTTGAAAAATCAAAATTCCCCATTTTGAAGGTTTATATGCAAGTTATTGGCCATCAAAAAGGGTATGGAGGCCCGGCTACTGCCCTGGGGGACATGTACCAATGCAAAGAAAACTTTTTAAAAATATTGTTTTTAAAGGAGCAGTGATTTTAATGATGCTTAAAGTGAAACAATAAAAATTAAAAATTCCTTTTAATATAGTGCCTGGGGGGCCCTTAGTTAGAGGGAGTAGTGCATGTGCTGTCCCCCACCTGATGATAAATCTCTGTGTGTAATAACATGCATTTGTAATGTCAAAAATCACTCCCCATCACCCTCTGAGTTGGTCCCAAGTGGTCCAGCCCATTAGTATTGATATAGTAGGTAAGGGTTAGAACCAATGGAGGGCATTGCATCAAGGAGGCCCTGTGCAAGATAAATTTTTGGGGCCTCCATTCAACTTTACCCAAGTGGAAACACTTATTTACTTTGTATACAGAGAATAATAGATGTAAAAAAGCAAAAAATACTTTTGCATATCATGAACTGTCTCTAGAATTGTCTAATATGCAACTGAAGTCAGACAGTGAGCACCACCGAGATCAGCACCCAACTGGCCAAAATTCGAGCTCTGGCACTGCCGTCACCACTGAACTTGACAAACTTTGTTTAAAAATGGTCGGATGAACAGTGACTGCATCCTATCAGATTCAGTCACTGTTTGGGTATTTTGACAGCCATGGGTGTCGGAGGCTCTTGGAATACAATAGCCAATAGGGATGATACTTCCATCAATGCTGTTTAGCTTGGATGGAGGATCTATTGATTTCACTTGTTCATCCTGTGGGGCTGAATGAGAGAAATCAAAGTGTGTATGGCTAACTTTAGTTTCTGTTGTGTCTACAGGACTATGCTGTACGTTTTTTTTTTTTTTTTTTCTTGTATACATCTTTTTTTATCTAAACTGTAGTTAAAGGGTATCTATGGCCAAAATCTAAAATTATTATATACATTTCCACATTGTATTTCAGTTATTTTTACCATAATCCTAATAATCTGAATGATTTTGAAGTTTGTAAATGTACTTTGTAAACAAACAAACAAAATTCAGTCAGCGCAAGTCCCACAATGACTTCATAGAAAAGTACTAGTCTGTGTTTAAAAGTTCTCTTGGTATAGGTGTTGCAGCTCCCTTGTAAATCCACTGGGTGGTGGACTGGAATCTGTAACCTATATATAAAGAGAGCAAGCGTGTTTATTCAATTAAATTCATGAATTAAAAAAGATTGCACTCACAAACAGAGATGATTTCTCACAATTACACCAACAAGTGCCTCCTCTCCCGGCCTGTGGGGGTGACTGGGCTCCAAGAGCCGATTAGCTGTGATGGTCTTGGCTGCAGCATCCGGATGAATGGTACAGGGAGCCGCGCATGCTCCCTAAACGTTATCACACTAGGGCAGCCGTGCGCGCTCTCTCTCTCTCTCTCTCTTATATTCATATGTGTGTGTGTGTATGTATATATATATATATATATATATATATATATATATATATATATGTATGTATGTAGCGGGTGTCACATTTAGTGGGGTGTATCTGGGCTATAGATGGCCCAGATACATTGATTTTAGGGATTTATGGACACTTTGGAATGTGGGAGGTATGAATGGTGGCATGTTCCCTGCGGTCTATAGGTGGCGCTGTCGCCTGGGACCGGGGTTGAACTGCCATTCTAGAGCCGTGACCTTTTTGTCCTCTCGCAGCGGTGGTACGGCGGGGCGGGGAACCCGCTGTGCCTGCTGGGAGAGGATATAAAAGGGGCGGACATCTTGCGCACAAAGTCCTTTCCCCAGGCACCTTCAGCCTGGGGGCTGCTGCGGTTCGTCTGTGCCCAGGCGCCCTTGGCCTGGGCGCGTGGAGTCGAGTTCCATCCCAGGCACCTTCAGCCTGGGGTGAGGTACTTTACCAGGAGGCCTGGGGCCCAGTACCTTCGACTGGGTCCCGCGAGGGCGAAGCATTCCTAAGGTGCCCCCGGTATTGGGTGCCTGAATCCTGGACGTAAGGGACCGGAGACGTGACCTCCCCGAAGAGCCAGAGCAGCATTTGCTGGTGCTGGTGGAGGCCTCTGGTGACGTCCGGATGGATGTCTTCCTCTGACAGGGGTCGTTTGTTCTAAAGAAGGTACTTCATGTTCTCATGGTCTGTGGCAGAGACCCATCTTTCTCAGGTTAGTGGCAGGCCTCATCCAAGGCCTGTGGCAGGGGCCTAAACGTTCACCCAGGTCGGTGGCAGGGACTGTGCGCCAAGCCTGTTTGCACTAAACGGAACAGGAGAAACGTATTCATTAGTTGTGCCTGGACCTACTCCTTCCCTACACCTTGTCTGTTCTTTTAAAGTTCAACCAGCCTACCCATTGATCAAAGCAAATAAAACAGAGTTGGACTTTTCATGGTGTGGAACTCGTGTTACTGGAAGCTAAGTGTCCCTGTCAGTGACAGTGGCAATCATTCTACACAGGAGAAGCTGAGGCTCCGGCCTAAAACGCAGACCCAAAAGGTAAATGGTTTAGCTCATATCTCTGCATACTATATCAGAGAGCCAAGCTGGTGGTGTGCATCTTCCTCCCTTCTCCCAGATACCCCTAGACAAGTAAAACCAGCCACAGAGATAGGGGAGAAGGTGGGGGAAGACCGCTACATTATATATATATATATATATATATATATATATATATATATATATATATATTGTGACAGCAGGAAGGTAAAGTCACCTGGTTGCATCCAGGGGGGTAGATATATTTCGCCCAGATTCAGGCTTTACGCCGACTTATACAACTAGGTGGAGAGTTGTATAAGGCTAGTGGGCTCATGGATGACTCATACCTCTAGGGAGAGTGTGGGGCGTCGTGCAGACAGAGATGAGGAGACCAGCTGAACCTTGTCAGCTCATTTAGGCCTCTATAAGAACTCCCAGCTTCATTAGATGTCAGCTCATGCCTGGAACCAGACCTGTGTGGACTGTCTAGGGAGAGTGAACCCCTGTGCGGTGAGACAAAGCCTGTGTGGCTATTTGCTTGGACATTTAAAACCAGGGACTTAGGGACTAGGACAGCACTAGGCTGATCCCAGTTGTTAGTTAGGAAACCTGTATGTTTAGTCAGAGGTCAAGTTGACCAGGATTTATTTTGTTTATGTTTCTTTTGCTTTGCTGTGTTTTGTCACTGTAAATAGAAAATAAACCGCACCTTTTTGATTTTGAAAACCACAACCTCCGTTTGCTGGGCCTGTTTTTGTGTGGGGAGCCCATCTCGGGGGTCACACACACCCGCTGCCGAGCTAACCCCCTCACAGTTGGTGGAGAATGCAGGCAGTTTTTTTTTTTAAGCCAGCATGGAGGAGATACTGAAGCAGCTGGCTCTAGCAAATGCCAATCAACAGCAGACAAATGCAGGTTTGCAAAAGAACTTCGCAGCCCAGCAGCAAGCTCATCAACAGAGCCTTGCAGCCCAGCAGCAGACAAACGCAACTTTGCAACAGAGTCTGGAGGCTCAGCAACAAGCCCAGCAGCAATCTGAGGCCCGCTTCATAGACCTGTTGCAGAAGCAAGAGCAGAGACTACAACAACAGATGGAAGCAGTAATGCAGCAACGTCCGCAGACCAGTGAGGAAAGCCGTCCCACTAATACCGCGTCCTTTGGGGTGAGTCGTTTATTGACAAAAATGACTGGAGAGGATGATCCAGAGGTATTTTTGACCACATTTGAAAGGACCGCTGAAAGAGAAAAGTGGCCTGAGGAGCAGTGGGCTGGACTGGTGGCTCCTCTGTTAACTGGTGAATCGCAGAAAGCTTACTATGACCTAGAGCCTAACCAAGCAAAAGACTATGTGATGCTAAAAGCTGAAATATTGGCAAGGCTGGGTGTCACCCAGGCTGTCTGGGCTCAGCGTGTGCATAACTGGACTTTCCAGCTTGGAAAACCCCCCAGGTCTCAAATGTATGATCTCATTCACCTGAGCAGAAAGTGGCTACAGCCAGAGACTTTGTCCGCACCAAAGATTGTGGAACGTGTTGTAATGGATCGGTTTTTGAGAGCTCTTCCTACTGCCATCCAAAAGTGGGTAAGCCATGGAGACCCAGAGACGGCCGATGGTCTTGTGGATCGTGTGGAGAAATACTTGGCTACAGAGAACCTGACGGCCTCTTCCAGAGACACTCGGACTTTCCACCCTAAGACCAGACCATCCCCAGGGGCGGATAAGAGGATTCCAAGGGGTGAGGGTGGAGAGAGTGAGAGGGTGGGAGCTCTACCCCAAGTTTGGCGAGAACAGCCTGGGAAATCAGCGGCTCAAGAGGCCGCAAGAAGGATCGTTTGCTACCGCTGCCGGCAAGCGGGACATATTGCAGCCAATTGCCCGGTTGTGGAGGAACCCATGCAGTGTGACTTTCTGACGGGCAGACGTCAGTCGCTGTGTGCGACAGTCGCATGCACTGCCATTCGAGGAACTGAGAAACATTTATGCAAAATGTGTGTTAATGGTAGAAATGTTGTGGTATTGTTGGATTCAGGTAGCCTTGTGACCCTGATAAAGGCTGAGTTAGTTAAAACAGAGGTCTCTGGGAATAGCAAGGTAGCTGTTATTTGTGTGCATGGGGACACCCGAGAGTATCCAGTGACTACAGTGTGTTTCGAGACCCCCAAAGGTACCCTCTCTCATCCAGTGGGCTTAGTATCTCAGTTACCGCATGACGCCATTGTGGGAAGGGATTTTCCGAAGTTCTGGGAACTGTGGGATGATCCTGAGCCCCCCACTGGTGCCCCTATGTACCAGGAATGTGATAGCCAGAACTCCCCTGAGAGTGGTGAGGACTCTCTGGAATTTCCTTTATCAGTATTGGCAGGGGAGACTCAAGAAACTGGAGAGGAGCCCACCTCCTCAGACGAAAACCTACCGTCTGTGGAGTTTTCTGATCTTGAGGTTCACAGGGAAAACTTTGCCACAGAACAGTTGAAAGACCCCGCCCTAATAAAGGCACGGGAAAACGTAGTGAAAATAGATGGCGAGTTAGTGAACCCAGATAATACCTGCACTTACCCATACTTCAGCGTAGAGAAGGACCTACTGTATCGGGTGGCAAAAAGGGCAGAAGAAACCGTTGAGCAGCTTGTGGTGCCCAAACCTTACAGGAAGTTGGTGTTGGAGTTGGCACATGGGCACATTCTTGGAGGTCATCTGGGGACAGAGAAAACCCGAGAGAGGGTATTACAGAGATTCTATTGGCCGGGGGTGATGAAGGACATAGAAAATTATTGTTCCTCCTGCCCTGTGTGTCAGAGGTCGGCCCCGATGCCACATTTCCGTAGCCCGCTGGTCCCTCTACCCATCATTGAGGTCCCGTTTGAGAGGATCGCCATGGATTTGGTAGGTCCTATAATCAAGTCCGCTAGGGGGCACCAGTACATATTAGTTATAATGGACTATGCCACCCGTTATCCAGAAGCGATCCCTCTCCGAAATACCTCGGCCAAAACCATAGCCAAAGAGCTATCTCTTGTGTTTAGCCGGGTGGGTATTTGTAAAGAACTGCTTACGGACCAAGGTACACCCTTTATGTCCCGGGTTATGAAGGAGCTGTGTAAATTGTTCAAAGTGACGCAATTACGTACATCTGTGTATCACCCCCAAACCGATGGGCTGGTTGAAAGATTCAACAAAACCCTAAAACAAATGTTGAAGAAAGTGGTGGATAGAGATGGAAAGGATTGGGACTGTCTACTTCCTTATCTGATGTTTGCTATTAGGGAGGTGCCCCAATCCTCTACGGGATTCTCCCCCTTTGAGTTACTGTATGGGAGACACCCAAGAGGGCTGTTGGATATTGCCAAGGAAACTTGGGAAAGTGAGAGTTCTCCCCACAGGAGTGTGATTGAGCATGTCGCCCTGATGCAAGACCGAATTGCACAGGTAATGCCCATCGTGAAGGAACATTTGGCCCAAGCGCAGTTAGCACAGCAGAGAGTGTACAACCGTGGAGCCAAGACCCGTACCTTTTCCCCGGGGGATAGGATACTGGTACTTGTCCCTACGGTTGAAAGTAAATTCCTTGCCAAATGGCAAGGCCCCTACGAGATAATGGAAAAAGTGAGCGAAGTGAATTACAAGGTCAGACAACCAGGAAGGCGAAAGCCCGAACAGATCTATCACGTTAATCTGTTGAAAGCCTGGAGGGATAGAGAGTCCCTAGTCGCAGACACTTGGTCACCAGCTCAAACTGGTTGCGTGATTCCTGAGGTTGGAATAGCAGCCACCTTGTCACAACCCCAACAACAGGAGGTTAAGGAGTTTGTGCTTCGCAACAAGGAGGTATTCTCTGAGCTGCCGGGACAAACATCTGGGGTAGAGCATGACATCATTACCCCGCCCGGTGAAAGGGTGAAGTTAAAACCCTATCGGATCCCAGAGGCCCGACGGGAGGCAATACGGGAGGAAGTACAGAAAATGCTGAACTTAGGGGTGATAGAGGAGTCCCAAAGTGATTGGTCTAGTCCCATTGTGTTGGTGCCTAAACCGGATGGGAGCTGGCGATTTTGTAACGATTTTCGTCAGTTGAACAAAGTTACAAAATTTGACACCTACCCCATGCCACGTATAGATGAGTTGATCGACCGGCTCGGAACAGCCCGATACATGACGACTCTTGACCTCACAAAAGGGTATTGGCAAATCCCCCTGGCCAAGTCGGCCAAAGAGAAAACCGCATTTGTAACCCCAGACGGGGCGTTCCAATATAAAAGAATGCCGTTCGGGTTACAGAATGCGCCGGCCACATTCCAGCGGAAAATGGACCAGATGCTGAGGCCCCATCGGAAGTATGCTGCGGCTTACCTGGATGACATAATTGTCCATAGCACAGATTGGGCCTCACATCTGCCAAAAGTGCAAGCAGTCCTGGACTCTGTTCGGGAAGCGGGGTTTACGGCTAACCCCAAGAAGTGTACCATTGGGCAGGAGGAGGCCAAATATCTTGGGTACACCATTGGGAGGGGAGTAATAAAACCCCAACTCAACAAAGTCGAGGCCATCCAGAGTTGGCCACGTCCCAACAGCAAGAAGCAGGTACGAGCCTTTCTGGGAATCGCTGGGTATTATCGGCGATTCATTCCCCACTTTGCTTCTAAGGCTGTGCCCCTAACCAACCTGACGAAGGGGAAAGGGTCGGTCATGATTAAATGGACCCCCGAGGCTGAGGCAGCATTCCAATTCTTGAAACAAGCCTTATGTAGCCAGCCAGTGTTGTACTCACCCGACTTCTCTAAAGACTTTGTCGTACAAAGTGATGCGTCAGATGTGGGGTTAGGAGCAGTATTGTCCCAGGTCTGGAACGGGGAAGAGCACCCAGTCATTTACCTCAGCAGGAAGTTGAAGTCCCATGAGGTAAATTACGCCACCGTTGAAAAGGAGTGTTTAGCGGTGAAGTGGGCTCTAGATTCCCTTCGGTACTACCTGCTAGGTAGGCACTTTGACATGGTTACGGATCACGCTCCGTTAAAGTGGATGGCTCAAAACAAGGAAACAAATAGAAGAGTGAATAGGTGGTTCCTGGCCCTCCAGGAATTCAACTTCACAGTAAAGCATCGCCCTGGCGTTCAAATGGGGAATGTGGATGCTTTGTCTCGAGTACATGAATGCCTGATTGCTGGTGTTCCAACCCCGAGGTTAAAACAAGAGGGGGGGGGGTATGTGACAGCAGGAAGGTAAAGTCACCTGGTTGCATCCAGGGGGGTAGATATATTTCGCCCAGATTCAGGCTTTACGCCGACTTATACAACTAGGTGGAGAGTTGTATAAGGCTAGTGGGCTCATGGATGACTCATACCTCTAGGGAGAGTGTGGGGCGTCGTGCAGACAGAGATGAGGAGACCAGCTGAAGCTTGTCAGCTCATTTAGGCCTCTATAAGAACTCCCAGCTTCATTAGATGTTAGCTCATGCCTGGACCCAGACCTGTGTGGACTGTCTAGGGAGAGTGAACCCCTGTGCGGTGAGACAAAGCCTGTGTGGCTATTTGCTTGGACATTTAAAACCAGGGACTTAGGGACTAGGACAGCACTAGGCTGATCCCAGTTGTTAGTTAGGAAACCTGTATGTTTAGTCAGAGGTCAAGTTGACCAGGATTTATTTTGTTTATGTTTCTTTTGCTTTGCTGTGTTTTGTCACTGTAAATAGAAAATAAACCGCACCTTTTTGATTTTGAAAACCACAACCTCCGTTTGCTGGGCCTGTTTTTGTGTGGGGAGCCCATCTCGGGGGTCACACACACCCGCTGCCGAGCTAACCCCCTCACAATATATATATATTAGGGTTGTCCCGATACCACTTTTTTAAGACTGAGTACAAGTACCGATACTTTTTTTCAAGTACTCGCCGATACCGAATACCGATACTTTTTTTTAATCTCATGTGTCAGTATTTTTTTATTTTTTTTTTACTATTTATTTTATTTATTTATTTTTTACAATGCTTTATTTTTTTAAGGGGGGGGGGGGTGGACAGTGTCAGTGTGTGTGTTTTTCTTTTCTTTTCTTTTTTTTACAATTCATTTTTATTTTATTCTTTTTTTTTTTATCAGCCCTGTTGTGGGGGGCTTTGGTGAGATATCAGGGGTCTTAACAGACCTCTGACATCTCCCCTTTGAGACAGAGAAAGGGACTAGGGACACATATTCCCCAGTCCCTTTCTCAGCAGCCTCTGCTGCGCTGAAAATGAATGGAGAGAAGACAGCGGCTCCTCTCCATTCATAAACTGAAACATTGTAAACACAGTTTACGATGTTTCAGTTATGTGAATGGACAGAATCAGTGATGACTCGGTACATTCCGACAAGTAAGGAGCCGGATTTATCGGCTCCTACCTCCGCTCTCCATCCTGAGATACCAAGGGGGTGGAGGAGGAGCACGGAGGGGGCGGCAGCACGGAGGGGGCGGCGGCATGGAGGTGAAGGGGGAACAGGTTGCATTTGAGCAGCAGACAGGCAAGGCAATTGGATCAGATTAATTTTACTTACCCGCCTGAAGACCCGCTCTGCTCTCCGCTCTGGTCTCTGCCCCGCTCTCCGTCTTGGTCTCCGCCCCCCGCCCCGCTCTCCGCCCTGGTCTCCGCCCCCGCCACGCTCTCCGCCCTGCTCTCCGTCCCGCGCCGCACACTCTCCGCCCCCCGCCGCACACTCTCCGCCCCGGTCTCCGCCCTGCTCTCCACCCCCCGCTCTGAGAAAAAAAAAAAAAAAGTATCGGACTGGGCATCGGGAGCATTTGCGCGAGTACAAGTACTCGCGCAAATGCTTGGTATCGGTCCCGATACCGATACTAGTATCGGTATCGGGACAACCCTAATATATATAATGTTGTAAATGTACTTTGTGAAGACCCCATACATTTTACTGCTCAGGTACATTTTACTGCTCAGGAGGTGTTTTAGGAGGCGGAGTAGTACAGGAATCACTGCTTCCAGCAAGGTACAATGGAATGGTAGTCCTTGGAAATAAACCGCAGAGGAGAAGTTGTAAAGCAGGAATTAGGAAGTAGTGGCAGAACAGAGGACCCATCATCACCAGCAGCTCCTGCTGGTGTAAGCTCTACAAATGAATGTATTAAACTGGCAATTCCTGAAAGAAAATTCAGAAATGTGAATGTACAATCCTTTCAGTGTTATTTTTTAGATATACATGTAAGAATCCATTCACATTTGTGCAACTTAAAAATTGTGTGATTTCCATTGCGACTTTACAGTGCGAAAATTGATCGACCGATTAAAATTCGGCGTGAAGAATAGCTGGTTGTTAAGCAGTGGGTCAGGAAGCCGGTCACCGTGTCCTGACTCATCAGCTGTCAGCGGGTTTCCCCACTGAGAGCTGAATGTAAACAAAAGAATGCTGGCAATGAAAAGTAAATGAAAAAAACTGTGTGACGTTCCCCCCAAAATTCAGACCAGACCCTTATCCGAGCATGCAGCCTGGCAGGTAAGGAAATGGGGGGGATGTAAATGGGGGGGTATGAGATAGGCCCCCCTCCCTCCTGAACCATACCAGGCCACATGCCATCAACATGAGCGGGTGCTTTGCGGCAGGGGGGCCACCCAGTGATGTCACCAGATGGCATGCCCCCTCGTGACGTCACAGACCAAAAGTTCCCTCGGTTCATGATGTCACAAGGGGGCGCCCCCCCCCCCAGTTGTTTAAGAGCTTTATTTGTTCGGGTCAGGGTTGGCAGCGAGCTCCGTGATTGACGATGGATCTACACCAGGGGACTTTCTTTTTTTTTTAAGGCCCCTTTCACACTGGGACGAGAGGTGCGTTGGTGGTAAAGCGCCGCTATTTTTAGCGGCGATTTACTGCCAATTTCACGGCGCTATTCGGCCACTAGCGGAGCGGTTTTACCCCCCGCTAGCGGCCGAGAATGGGTTAAAAACCACAGCAAAGTGCCTCTGCAGAGGCGTATAGCCGCGGTGTCCCATTGATTTCAATGGGCAGCAGCGGTGAAGGAGCGGTACACACACCGTTCCAAAGATGCGGCTAGCAGGACTTTTTTTAACCATCCAGCCCTCTGGCTTTCACACTGGAGACACAGCAGCGGCTGTTTCAGGTCGGTTTGCAGGCGCTGCAAACCGCTCCAGTGTGAAAGGGGTCTAAGGGGAATTGTCAAAAATTTGTGTTGTGTTTTTATTTACTTTTCACACTTTACACTTGCCCCCCCTCCTCCTTTCCTGACCTGCTGTGCTGCATGCTCGGATAAGCACCTGGTATGGATTTTGGGGGGTACCCCACAGCGTTTAAAAAAAAAATTGGTGTGGTATGGACAGGGGGGACCCCACATTGTTTTTTTCATTTTTATTGCCTGCATTCTTTTCACAATTTGCACAAAAGTCACGCGTATATCATGCAGGTGTGACTTTTGAGGGTTTACATTGAAGTCTATGGCCGTCAAGTTGCATGAAAGTCAGACCAATGTAGTGCAGGAACTATTTTATCGCTGCGACTTTAAGTCACACAGATATGAACGATTCTCATTGGAAACATGGGGTGCAACTTGTCATGCGACTTTGGGGTCCAAAGTCACATGACAAGTCACACAAGTGTGATCGGGGCCTAAGGGCACCATGAGTGCAAACAAGCCCTAAAGGAGATCAGATTGATCATACACCTATCAGTGTGTGTATACTTTTATACCTGTATATGCTCATAGAGAGAGTTTTATAGTTCCTCATTACAAACAAAGGCTTTTCTTTGCATCCCTACACAGTGGTTGTGCCTTACTTCTCCATGCTTGACTGTGGCCAATAAGAGTGGAAGTTCCTCTGATGCGATTGTTTTCTGTACAGCACAGTGGAATATGTCAGAGCTACAGTATATAAATGTATAATAATAATAATAGTGACCAGACATTAGAGTGTAAGCTCCTCTGGAGCAAAGATTAATGCAAATGACTTGGGCCCCTTTCACACTGAGGCGCTTTGCAGGAGCTATTGCGCTAAAAATAGCACCTGCAAAGCGCTCTGAAAAAGCCGCTACTTTGTATTCAGTGTGAAAGCCCGAGGGCTTTCACACTGGAGCGGTGCGCTGGCAGGAGGGTAAAAAAACTTCTGCAAGCCGCATCTTTGAGGCGCGATAGGAGCAGTAAAAATACCGCTCCTATAGCGCCCCTGCCCATTGAAATGGGGTAGCGCCTCCAAAACGCCGCAAAGAGGCGTTATTGCGGGCGTTTTTAAACCCTTTTTCGCCCACTAGCGGGGGTTTAAATCACCCCACTATCGCCCGCAAATCGCGGCAAAAACAACGGTATACCGCCAGCGCTTCAGTGTGAAAGTAGCCTTATGCCCCATACACACGATCATTTTTAATGTCATTTTTAAAACTGACGTTTTTCTCGTCATTTTTTTTCTTGTTTCCTCTCAAGCCTGTCTTGCGTACACACCATCATTTTAAAAAATGTTCAAGAAAAGCGCAGTGACGTACACCACGTACGACGGCACTATAAAGGGGAAGTTCCATTCGAATGGCGCCACCCTTCATGTTAGTAAAGTTTGTTGAGAGACGATTCGCTCTTTTCAGTCTAGTGCTTTTCAGTCCGTTACAGCATGACGAATGTGCTATCTCCATTACGAACGCTAGTTTTACCAGAACGAGCGCTCCCGTCTCATACTTGATTCTGAGCATGCGCATTTTTTTTCACGTCGTTAAAGCCCACACACGGCCGTTTTTCACGTCGTTAAAAAAAACGACATGAAAAACGACGTGAAAAAAGAGAGCATGTTCGAAATTTTTAATGCCCGTTTTTCACGTCGTTAAAAATGCTCTGGAGCATACACACGATCGGTTTTAATGGCCATTTTTTTTAATGGCATTTTTAACGGCATGAAAAATGATCGTGTGTATGGGGCATAAGGGTTCTCCATACAAAACTGTTGAATGTGTTATATCAATGAGTAAAAAATAATGAAATGAAAATGAAGCATTAAATTCCTGCTGCAATCTGACTGAAAATGGTTTATTATAGTGTTTAGAGTGTCATTTTTCTGTGCTTCTGCACAGCGCAGACCCCCGGCAGCAGCGAGCTCTGTGTGAGTCCTGCAAAGACTGGAGCGTACGCCAGAGGAGGACCTGCCTGCTAATTATTTCACCGGCTAGTGAACCTGCTCTGCAGCTCCCAACCCGCTATAAAATAGAGATGTTGCAAAGACAAGGAGCTGTATTTCAGAGTGCTTACAGAGCTGTAATATGGAGTTTTCCATTCTCCAAGGCCTTGCTTCCCGCAGGCAGGAGGCAACAAGATTCCTGGAAGAATATCCCACGTTCTCCCTCTCTCTAAACGGCTCTTTCTTCTCCACCTGGGGAGAGCGACAATTGCTAATTTCAGAACCAGGGGACATGCTGACAAAATTTTTCTCCGGATGCTTCTGCATAAGAATTTGCACATTATATGTATAACCCGTCCATCTGTTGAATCTTGGTTATAAAACCTGATATTTTTTTCCATAAAAATGGTGAATGGGGAATTTGGTGAATTTTGTGAGAAAGTGGTGTGAAGCCCCGCTGTATTTCCTATGCACAGCCCTAGCTTCTGCTAAAAAAATCAACTGTACAAACCGTCTGCGGAGACTGCTGGGGAAGCTATGGATTTCAAAAGAGGCTAAAGGCCTTAAAAACATGACCCAGTGCCGTCAAAAAACCATAGGTACGCAATGTACTGAAAGGGGCCTGTCTTTATTAATGATAGTGGCCTGTGGTAATTCTTAAAAATATAAAAAAAAGTAAGGCTGGGTAAAAAAAACTTGGTGTGAGTGAAATGTGGCAGATTGCACAGTTATAATGACCTCCAGCTTGTGTGAGTGGCTCTTCCCAGAAAGCTCTGGGTTTCTTTTTATAAGGCAAAAATAAATGTGCAAAGTGCAGGAAACAATAGCCGCTCGTTAGCAGTCATCTTTCATTGCTGTGAGTGCTTTCAGTGGACAAAAAGCAGAATCTGGTTGCTATGAGTTACTGAGCCTTTTTACCTTATCATTGCTTTTGGGCCAGTGCCTCATCCCCTCCCACAATGGGATGATTTCCCTGCAGTAGTTTGTGTCTCTGCCCCTCCCACAATGATGAGAATTTCTTGCAGTAGTTTGTATCTCTTCCCCTTCCACAATGGTGAGAATTCTCACAATAAAGAGATTTCTCTGCAGTAGTTTGTGTATTTGCCCCTCCCACAATAAATAGATTTCTCTGTGGTAGTTTGTGTCTCTGCCGCTCCCACAATCATGAGATTTCCCTGCAGTAGTTTGTGTCTCTGCCCATCCCACAATGTTGAGATTTCCCTGCCTTAGTTTGTGTCTCTGCCCATTCCACAATGTTGAGATTTCCCTGCCTTAGTGTCAGGTCACCTACGGCCAGGTGACAGATGCACACCGTAGGGGGACAGGAGTGCACCGCAAGGTAGTGAACCCTATGGCTGACTGCTGCAGATAGGAAACTGGGTGGTTGTGGAAAGCGGGACCAGAGGAGCACAACCGGGATCCTATAGGAAGCTAGAGCCAAGATTCCCCAGGGCGCGGAGTCTAAGACCCAGCAGGTCTTCTCCAGAGCCTCTAGTGGTGAGGATGTTATGCTGCAGGCTGGGTCCAGGTCGCGGCCCCTAGAGTCTCCTAGCTCACGCCCCGTAGGATAAGGGGACAAGAGGGGAAGCAGCAGCACAAGATATAAGAGTAACGAATAACAAGCTGAAGGTCAAGGGCCACAAGCAGACAGGGATAACGAAAGACAAGCCGAAGGTCAAGGGTCACGAGCAGACAGGGATAGTCGGGGACAAGCCAATAACGGAACAGAGATACAGACGTAGCACACGGCAGGCAGGAACCCAAACACACAATGCCTAACAAACACGTTGATCAGCAAAGCAGGCTTGCAGTGCACAGGTTAATATAGTGTTCTGTGATAGGGCCTGGGGTGGAGTCTGGCTGGGAGGAGATTATAAAGGAAGCCAGGTGAAAGGGTTCTGGCCTCTAAGATGAACACATGGGAAGGAAGGTAAGCTGACAGACAAACACTACTGCATATCCATGACACTTAGTTTGTGTCTCTGCCCATTCCACAATGTTGAGATTTCCCTGCCTTAGTTTGTGTCTCTGCCCATCCAACAATAGAGAGATTTCCCCTCAGTAGTTTGTGTCACTGCCCCTCCCACAATAGATTTATCTGCAGTCGTTTGTGTCTGCCCCTCCCCGAATTTTGAGATTTCCCTGCAGTAGTTTGTGTCTCTGCCCCTTCCACAATATCGAGCCACTGGGGTATGTAATAAAGGATGCTGGTCTGTGGCATATCTAGAATAAGGTGACCAGATTTTTAAAATAAAATCCGGGGACATATTTTTTTTTTACTAGTAATGACGGCAATCAGCAACTTATAGCGGGACTGCGATATTGCGGCGGACAATTCGGACACTAAGTTACACTTTGTGAGAACCAGTGACACTAATACAGGGATCAGTGCAAAGAATATGCACTGTCACTGTACTAATGACACTGGTTGGGAAGCGGATAACATCTAGGGCAGTGTTTCTCAACTCCAGTCCTCAAGGCGCCCCAACAGGTCATGTTTTCAGGCTTACCATTATTTTGCACAGGTGATTTGATCAGTTTCACTGCCTTAGTAATTACCACAGCCATTTCATCTGAGGGAAATCCTGAAAACATGACCTGTTGGGGTGCCTTGAGGACTGGAGTTGAGAAACACTGATCTAGGGCAATCAAAAGGCTAAATGTGTGCTTAACCAGTGTTTTCTCACTCACTGTGCGGGATCAGGATCAATGTCTTCCATACTGACAGAACGGCGATCTACCTTGTTTACATAGGCAGATCACTGTTCTGCCTGTGTACATAACGATCAGTGGGTACCGGTGGACCCAGAAATGCAGGATCGCGTATATACGTGATCCTTCACAGCGTGACTGCTCTGTAGCAGTAAATCTGCTATCGGGCGATCGGCAACTGGTTAAGATCATCAGCATTATAATAACTCACAGGCAGCAGGCACTCTATCATGACTCTGTCTGGCTTTGTCACAGTGTGTCACATAACATGGCTGCTGGGTGCTGATTTTGTTAACTTATGACCAATATGCCAGAGAGACAGACAAAGTGTAATGTAGTCTATTCACAGACACCCCCAAAGTACACCTGTGTTGAAGCCTTGAAGGCACTGGCAACCCCACCATCGGATCCACTTCCCCTCTGTTCCTGCTGCTTGACACCGTCAGCTGAGCTCAGCTGCCTCTCTCTGCCCGTCGCCGCAGCCTTACAAGGTCTCACTCAGGTCTCACTCTCCAGGCCCCCGGCTACTACTGGGTGGGGAGCGGCGGAAGATCACTCCACCAGGGAAGGCAAGAAGATAAGTGGGCAGGCGGCAAGCGGGGACTTGAGCCAAGGCAAAAGAACATGCAATCGGAGCTGAATGGGCATGTGCCAGAAACTGAGGAAATATTCCTTTCGATCCAACCAGCACATGATCATCAGAAAGGGGCACAGATAATGGAGCGGGGGGGTGTAATTCAGATTGTTTTTGTTTTATTCTGCACTGACTGTCTTTGAAATTGCCCCAGCCCCTGTTCAAATCCAATCCGGGGACAAAACCGGGGACAGACTTGGTCCGGGGACAGTGTCCTCAATCCGGGGACTGTCCCTGGAAACCGGGGATGTCTGGTCACCCTAATCTAGAATGGGGAAAAGGTCTGAACGTGAACCACTGCCAAACCAGCTGTTGACAAGGCCCGTGCTTGTAATCACAATGGAAGAAATATTAAAGTGGTTCTAAAGTCTTTTTTTTTATCTTAAAGGAGAAGTCCAGCCTGAACTTTTTAGGCTGGGCTTCTCCTAAGGGTCACAGGAGTGCAATTCGTTTTGCACTCCTGTGTCCCGTTTTCAGCGGAGAGCGGTCTGAAGTCCGCTCTCCGCTGATGTCACTGCCATCAGTCGGGGCAGCGCGTCATCACGACTTAGAAAGTCGGGATCCGCCAGCTGTCCTGATTGATGGCAGTCTCAGCGTATCAGCGAGCCGCTGAGACAGCCTCTCCCCGCCCCTCCACGGCTCAGCGCTCCAATGAGTGTGGAGAAGCAGAGAGGAAAGCCGCTGACTGACAGTCAGCGGCTTTCCTCTTGGAGATCTGTGAGAACCAAGCCAGCGGCGGTGTTCGGTGGCTTGGTTCTCAGTGCACAGACGCCGTGGGACAGACGGAGCATCGGTCTGATGCTCCATCCACTGAGGTAAGTATGAATCCCAAAAAAAAACAACATACTTCTCTTTTTAATGCAGCAGCCCCCCTAATACCTCCCTGAGCCCCATCTGGATCCAGTGATGTTGCACAAGAGCCTGGGCTGTTGGGTACTCTCCCTTCTCATTGGCTGAGACAGCAGCTGGTCGCCATTGGCTCCTGCTGCTGTCAATTAAAGTCAGTGAGCCAATGAGGAGAGAGAGTGGGCGGGGCCGAACCACAGCTCTGTGTCTGACTGGACACACAGAGCTGTGATTCGGCTCGGGTGCCTCCATAGCAAGCTGCTTGCTGTGGGGGCACTCGGCAAGAGGGAGGGGCCAGAAGCACAAAAGAGGGACCAGAGAAGAGGAGGATCAAGGCTGTTCTGTGCAAATCCACTGCACAGAGTAGGTTAGTATAACATGTTTGTTATTTTGAAATAAAAAAAAAAGAGACTTTAGTATCACTTTAACCACTTCAGCCCAGGACCATTTTGCTGGTCAATGACCAGGCCACTTTTTGCGATTCAGGACTGCGACGCTTTAACTGATAATTGCACAGTCATGCGATGTGGCTCCCAAACAAAATTGACGTCCTTTTTTTCCCCACAAATAGAGCTTTCTTTTGGTGGTATTTGATCACCTCTGCGGTTTTTATTTTTTGCACTATGAACAAAAATAGAGCGACAATTTTGAAAAAAAATCAATATTTTTTACTTTTTGCTATAATAAATATCCCCAAAAAATATATAATTTTTTTTTTTCCTCAGTTTAGGCCGATACGTATTCTTCTACATATTTTTGGTAAAAAAAAAAAAAACGCAATAAGCGTTTATTGATTGGTTTGCGCAAAAGTTATAGCATCTACAAAATAGGGGATAGTTTTATGGCATTTTTATTAATTTTTTAACTAGTAATGGCGGCGATCAGCAATTTTTATCATGACTGCGACAATATGGCGGACACATTGGACACTTTTGGCCCATTTTTGGGACCATTGTCATTTTTACAGCGATCAGTGCTATAAAAATGCACTGATTACTGTGAAAATGACACTGGCGGTGAATGGGGTTAACCACTAGGTGGCGCTGTAGGAGTTAAGTGTTCCCTATTGAGTGTTTCTTACTGTAGGGTGGATAGGCTGTCTGTCACATGACACTGATCTTCGCTCCGAGTACACGGAGCGGAGATCCGTGTCATTGTCACTAGGCAGAGTGGGGAGATGAGATGCTTGTTTACACAAGCATCTCCCCGCTCTATACCTCCATGAGACGATCGCGGGAATCCTTGCGGCGATCGAGTCCGCGGGACCCGCGGTCCGACTCATGGGTAAGGCGACAGGGTCGCAAGCGCGCCACCACATGGCAGGCATTTAAAGGGGACGTACAGGTACGTGATTATGCCTGTCCGTGCCATTCTGCTGACGTAAATCTACATGGGCCAGTCCTTAAGTGGTTAAAGCTCTAGTTCATTTCTACACCATTCATATTGTTTTCAATCATACTGTGATGAAGGGGGCATTTTTGGACATATTGTATTGTTTTTGGATTTTTTGATTGTTTTCCTGACCTTTATTGGAATAAAGCTGTATCTGGACATGTAAAGCCTCGTACACACGGTGAGGAAACCGGACGAAAAATTCAGCTTTCAACGCGATCGTACGATAATCTGATCGTTACTACACAGCTTTCGTCCGAAATCTTCTTAAGGGACAAACGCGAACATTTTTCTCGTACGATACCAGATCGTAAGATTGTTGTTTAATTAGTACAGTTTTCGTCTAAAATGACAATACAAATACATGACATCACTTCCGAACTTTTTTTATCGTACTTCAGTAAACTATTAGCATTTGATATGGAGACTAGCATGCAAAAAAAAAAACAGACAATCATTCGTCCGATCATCTCATCATGGGTACTAGGCTTTAGCAGTGTGTGGCCCCTCAGCTACCATGAATCCTTGTCACTATCTGGGTACTTTGTTTACCAAAAGATAGCAGGATTAGTGGGAGTAGTGTTGCCAGAATAGCTAGAGGAATGAAAAATAACGAACTTGTAATGTGTGCTGTGTGGTGGGCGAGCTCATTGCTCCTCAGGAATCCGACCGCATGTGCACTGAGCCCTATATGTGTGCGGCGCGCACAGTGTCCACTCTTTGCACTGCCTTGTTCGATAAGACAGCTGTGTCAGTCTCCCTATATATCCTGGCAGCGATTTACCGCTGTTTGATGCGAGCGCCGTCTCTCTCTGTAACGTCGTTTTTCTGCTAAAATAGCTCAGGAACCATAAAGAAGATAAAGAGTAAATTATTAATATGTATTCCCTTGCATATGCCACAGGTGAAACAAACACAGATGGCGTTAAAGTGCACTTATTAATAGCATAACCTGACAGAAAGCAGCGCATTAACATTCAGCAACCGGTTTCCCGAGGCCTACAAATTTATATTGTAAAAGATTTCCTTTTAATTACAATCTACCCTCATTATGAGTTATAAGGCTCAGCCTGTGCGCGGCTTGTCGCTGCGCTCACCAGATATTCATGTCTCGTCTCCTGCCCCCTCTTGTTCTTATCTGCCGTGATTTGAGTTTCATGGTTCCCTTTCTTCTTTTGTGTCTTTCATCATCAGAGCTGTCCCTCCTAACCAATCAAATAAAGACATTAAGGATTAAAAAATTGCCTTCTCATCGCCGCTTTTATCCAGATAAATCAGTCCATTGTGAAATGATCCCGGAGTCTGCTGATACGGGATGCGACTTTAAGAGAGGAAAATTAAGGCCGAAAATTGCATATTTCATGGGCATTGTTTTGCTCAAGTGCCACAATTACATTTTTTTTTCTCCGATAACAAGTTGGGCGGCAGTTTTAATAACCGAAATGCTCTTCTGTTTTATGTACAACTGACACCTCCAGCTTTCGCTCTTATGTTGGATATCTGACCAAAAACAAAATAATAGGCTTGGTATATGGGAGCATCTGCTCACGATTGCCTTATTTTTAAAGTTCAGTTGAACTCCGGGATAAGCAAATGTTATCTAAATATAAGTGTCCTGTGTATTCTTCCTTAAAGTGGAGTTCCACCCAAAAGTGGAACTTCCGCTTTAAGCACTCCACGCCCCCTGACATGCCACATTTGGCAAGTCATTTTTTTGAGGGGGGGGGGTGTTTACCTTATTTTTAGTGGGCCTTCCTGTCCCACTTCCTGCTTCCTTTTTTTTTGGCCGCCTTGGCGACTCCTCCTCTCGCCCTAGGCGGCACCTCCCTGCCAGCGATCTTCTGGGACACAAAACAGAGGTCCAAGAAGATCGGCTGGGGCAATAGCGACTCGCGCATGCGCAGTGCGCAGCTGGGTGCCCACAGTTGCTATGACGGCGCCGAGGAGAGAAGGGGGAGAGGAGCGATCCTCCGCGAGGCCGCATCGCTGGACCGTGGGGCAGGTAAGTGTCAGTTGATTAAAAGTCAGCAGCTATGCTTTTTGTAGCTGCTGACTCTTAATAAAATAAAAAACAGGTGGAACTCCGCTTTAAATCTTAGTGTGCTTTGTGTATTTCTTCCAGATCTATGCAGTAAAAAATGTTCCTCTGTGGAGGAGCTTCCTGTAGTAAAGACCGGTCACTACTGTTCTTCCTCCTTGTGCAGGGTGACTGGTCTTGTCTCTGCCCCCTCCTGTAGTTTTCTGCCAGACAGCATGTAGTGGGTGGGGCCTGCTGGGCCCCTCCCACAGCTCTACTCTCTGCACAGGTTGTGTACAGTGTGGTGATGATGTCACTGCTACTTTTACACAAAGTGGATTTATATCCTCTTTCCTAAAAAGGAATATATTTACATGACAGTTTTTGTGACCGAGTGAACCTGTGGTTTCCTGTGCTGAGAAGAGCAACGGGATCCCTTTTTCTGCCCCCCCTTCACCACAGCATTACATAGCTTCCTTCATTTTTATCCCCCACTCTGTCTAGAATGCTTGGAGCAAAGGAAAGTCATGTGTAAGTTAGGAGTTTCTCCAATGCTCAGTCACATTGCTGCTGCTGCTTACCTGGAAGTACCAGTTACTCCCTTCTGCTGCAGGTATTAAACAGAAGATGGAAAAGTTAGGGTAGACCTGAAATCACATATATCATTCATTGTTTAGTGCAGCGCTTAGTAATATGTCAGTGTAACACTTCCAGGTATTTATTACCTCTCACAGAGATCATAGTACTCCCCCTGAGATTGTTTTTAATGCATTTTTCTCTCCAAAAGGACAGCGCTGACTTTGTTCAGGCATCATTCAGAGATGACACAATTATGTAAATCCTAGTGCCTGTGCAGTTATTGGATAAGGATATGCTCACAAATGTCTGACACAGATCAGCCTCTGCTGCAGCCTTTCCTTTTGTAACTTATTACAATGTATAGTCTGAGTGATCACTGGGAGGGGGTGACAAGAATTGCTTCCTTGTGCCTGATGGCATCAACTCGGCCCAGGTTCTCTGGTGAGAGCTTGAGGACAGCTTTTTATTGATACTGTTTGCTGTATGTTGTGACATTTCAGGAATTTATTAATGCAGCCTTGTAAAATGGTAGACAAGTCCCCTATAAGGTTTCATGCACACCCTTCTAAACATTTATCTCCTGGCAGGAGAAAAGCAGCTGCAAAAACACTTCTAAGCTGCATTTTTTCAAACGTGTTCAAGCATGTTTAGGTTGCGTGAAGTGCTTGGTCGTTTTATTCTTTTTCATTGGCCAGAATTCTATTGGCCAGATTGGCGTTTGAGCATTTTTGAGCCATAAGCTTTTGTGGGAATATAGTTTTGCTAAATAAAAACACTGAAAAACGCAACTAAACTCCTTCTACAGCTACAGCTAAAGCTTCTGAAAATTTTTATAGTGTCCAGTGTGCATGAGTCCTAAAAGCAGTGTTTTTGATCTTAAGGTCTTATGCACACTGGACGTTTTTACAGCTGCTGTTTTTGGCTTCAGACGTTTTTTATTCTACAGTCAATAACCACTAACCGACCAGCCGCCGTCATTATACTGCGGCAGGTCGGCTCTCTCCCGCAAATCGCCTTAGCTGTACATCGGCCCTTTAAACAGCTAGAACAGGCGCGTGCGATCGTGGGCTCGAGAGACAGAATGGGCATTTGTGTGTGTAAACACAAAAATGCGGTTCTGTTAGGAGAGGAGAGACAGATTGTCTGTCTGTTCCTACTAGCTAGGAACAACGATCTGGCTTCTCCTCTAGTCAGTCTCCTCCCCCCACAGTAAGAAACACACTGAGGGAACACATTTAACCCCTTCCTCGCCCCCTGGTGTTAACCCCTTCCCTACCAGTGACATTTACACAGTAATCTCAGTGCATTTTTATAGTTCTGATCGCTGTTTACATGTCAATGGTCCCAAAAATGTGTCAAAAGTGTCCGATTTGTCTTTCGGAATGTTGCCGTAAAAATCGCTGATCACCGCTTTTTTTACTAGTAAAATATCCCCTATTTTGTAGACGCTATAACTTTTGCGCAAACCAATCAATATACGCTTATTGCGTTTTTTTTTTTTTTTTACCAAAAATATGTAGAAGAATACGTATCGGCCTAAACTGAGGAAAATGTAAAAAAAAAAAAATAAAAAAAAAAAATGGATATTTATTATAGCAAAAAGTAAAAAATATTGTGTTTTTTTTTTCAAACTTGACGCTCTTCTTTTGTTTATGGCGCAAAAAATAAAACCCGCAGAGGTGATCAAATAGCACCAAAAGAAAGCTCTATTTGTGGGAAAAAAGGACATCAATTTTGTTTGGGTTCAACGTCGCACGACCGTGCAATTGTCAGTTAAAGCGACGCAGAGCCGTATCGCAAAAAATGGCCTGGTCATTAAGGGGGCAAATCCTTCCTGGACAGTTAAACTCTCCATCATGTTATTTTATGTGTCCATGCACATATAGGCTGTTATCAACTGTTTTTGGCTGGGGTGTTATTTGGATGTAAAAAACCCCCAAAACGAGGGGTTCTGAGAGGAGTTTATAAGCTGTTTTCAGCTGTAAAAACGCTCAAATGTCAAAAACCGCAGATAAACGCTCAAAAACACTATTGCAAAAACTTTGAAAAACTCACTGCAAAGCTACTGGTGTTTTTATAACGTCCAGTGTGCATGAGGCCTAATGCCGCGTACACACGACCATTTTCACGTCGTTAAAAATGCCATTTTTTAAATTGGGCATTAAAAACGATCGTGTGTAGGCTCCAGAGCATTTTTAACGACGTGAAAAATGGCCTAAAAAAAATGAGAACCTGCTCTATTTTTTCACGTCGTTTTTCACGTCGTTCTTTTTAACGTTGTGAAAACGGTAATGTGTATGGTTGTACGAGGGGAAAAAAAACGCGCATGCTCAGAATCAAGTATGAGACGGGAGCGCTCGTTCTGGTAAAACTAGCGTTCGTAATGGAGATAGCACATTCATCACGCTGTAACGGACTGAAAAGCACGAGGCTGAAAAGAGCGAATTGCCGCTCAACAAACTTTACTAACATGAAGGGTGGCGCCATCCGAACGGAACTTCCCCTTTATAGTGCCGTCGTACGTGTTGTACGTCACTGCGCTTTGCTTGAGCGGTTTTTTTAATGAACGTGTGTATGCAAGACAGGCTTGAGAGGAAACAAGAAAAATCACGTCGAGAAAAACGTCGGTTTTTAAAATGACATTAAAAATGGTCGCGTGTACGCGGCATAAAGGTTTGTTTTTAATCCAGTTCAGTATCATTGCCTGAAATCTGTATAGAATTTCTGCAAACCAGTTAATCATTGAGATCAGGCTTGCAATGGGAGTGCCTGCGGAAAGCTGATGGGTGAAACATGGAGGCACGCAGACGGTGTTACAGGAAGGATAGAGCTTAGGTTGGTGATGCCCCAAGGTGGCGCAGCAGCATGGAGCTTGCAAAACAACAAGTTTGGAAAATTGTCGTCACCCTCCCTCTACCATGAAGTATACCTGAAATCTATGACTTCCTTTTTAAAACCATATCTTTCTCCTTTTCAATTGTTTTTTGTATGTTTTTTTTTTTCCCCCATAAGTAGGAAACTTTCAACCCCACATTCTGAGCTGTGATGACTGTCGCCGACTCATTTACAGCGACCTCCTGTGACTTCTGTCAGAGAAATGAGACGCTTTGGTATCACGCAGCTCTTTATCCGGTAAAGGCTGATCAGCCCCAGTCCTGCAGCTGGGATTTCTTAGTAAATAAGCCTGAAAGAACTTGGTGGAAGAAGTAGTGGGGTAGGGGGGGGGGGGGGGGGGAGAAGGCAGCAGGCGCACAGAGAGTGATGTGATACAAATTCCTGGGGAAGGCATAAGGAAGTGTTTCTGCAGATGAGATGGGGAAGGTGGGCAGATGGGACCCCTCAGGGCAGCGCTCGCTGTCACTGAAGATAAGGCATATTACAGCGTGTGCCCAGTCATTCCAGCCGTACACGACGCACAGCACATGAGACCCAAGATCTGCGCTGGCCTCTGAGTCACTGACAGTGACAGCTCTTGTGTTCTTGTCCCCATCCTGCAATACTTGGAAGGGGGCACTAGAGGGCCAATGGCCAGCTGAGCTCTCAAAATAATAATACTCTCTCTCTCTCCCTCTCTATATCTATATCTATATATAATTTATATTTATCTTTCTTTTTACAGCGACCAAAAAGTTATACATTATTGCCACACCATTCACTCTGTAAATACGTTTTAATAACATTTTCTTTACATTGCAGTCCACAGTAAGCCATTAATTTTCTGTAACTGCAAAGAGAAGTTCAGGTGTTCATTTCTTTCACATATGTGCCCTTTAAAGTGTTTTCCGCTTTTGCAGTCAAATTTGAGAAATGTTTGATTAGAAAGGTTTTCCATCCGCACAACATGCTCAAAATGAAATAATAATAATAAAAAATTTATATTCTTACCTTTCTAGGTGTTTGTTTGGAGCAAGCCTCAGGCAGACTGCAAACTACTCTGGACAGTTTTAAAAGAGAGGGAACACAGTTTATCCCCAATGACAAGGAGGGACACACTCGGCTTCCTCCTCAGTCACATGCAATGATGAAGCCCATCTTAAAGATCTTTAAAGTTATACTAAAGGTGCTGTCAGCTTCTCCCTCCCCCGATGCCCCGATTCAAACCATTAACCCTAGTGGTGCTAGGTGGAAGTGCTAACCGCTTTGCCACTAGCTTGTGGGAATGTTAGTTCCCTGGCTATCATGCCAATCCCTTGGCTTCAACACTTTCTTCGTTTCTGACCTGGATGAAACAATGAAAATAAGGAATCCTGACACAGGCAGCTAGCACTGTTGAGGAGGCGGCAGCAGCAGCAATGGCAGACCCCACACTTTTCTCATTACGGTCACTTTAAAGAACAAAATAGAAGGTGTGTTTTTTTAACAAAAGTGGAAATTTCCTTTAAACTGTAACAATCCCACCATTTAATCACCCCCCCCCCCCCCCCCATCGTAGTGCTGGCAGACGAAGAGAGCAGATTGCACAGTGCCGCCTCTGGCTCAGAAGGTTTTCTTGCTGCGCCAGCGTGAACTTTTCGAGGCGGTATGGGATAGCAGCAGACATGACAGGCCTGATGTATAGGTTAGGACAGCTCGGTGCTGAGAATGCCAGGGAGTATTAATCTCTCCATGGTGCGATTGAACTCAAGACAGACTTAACATCAGCAAGGAGAGATCAGAGATATGATGGTTCCGGCACAGAGAGCTATCAGCGCACATCGGAACAGAAAACACGGAGGTCGTTTCAGTGCCTGGTGCATCATTAGAATGACTGGTTGCTCAAGGCGGGAAGGAAATTTTTCATGAGATGAGCCAAAGGCCCTCCTGGGAAGATTTTAATGTCCACATTCTTTTTACGCAGATTATTTGTGGTCTGCCAATAAATGAACAGATGGCCGAGCCGTGCTAAATTTGTCTGTTAAAGTGGATATCCACCTTTTGGGCAAACAAACCCACGCACTCGGATTCACAGCTGGGACGTGGCTAAATTGCCAATATACTTATTTACCGCCTCTAGAGTGTTTCTGTGTCGCTCTGTGTCAAATATGAATTGCAGCCTTAAACAACAGCACTTATTTCCTTCGAAAAAAAGCAGCACCTGATGTCTTTATTCACTCACCGAATATACACCTTAGGCCCCTTTCACACGGGCGCCTCCGCTAAGCAGAATCCACTTGCTCAGCGGGGGATCTCAACGAGGCCCTATCCGTGAAGTGAGTTTCAGCTAGTTCAAGAAATGAAGTTTTGGCATTTTGGATAGAGTAAAGGGGCCTCTGTACTCCATTTGGTGAGATTTACCTTCACTTCCTGTTCTATGTTTCAAATCAGTCTGTGAGACCAAATTCATACAAATTATTGTAAACCCTTGGTGACCCCCAGGCCACCAGAACTAGTGTCCCCATTGGAAGATTTCCCATTACTTTTCTGGAGACAACCCAAAATTTGGAAGGGGGGGGGGGGTTTTGCTTACACTTTCAATGCTAATGGTAAACAGGACAAATTGAGAGGGTGACTCTCCCTTATGGGGCACAGACAGCAATAAAAACTGCAGGTGTTCTAATCCCTCTCCACTCTTTCCAAAACTAAAGAAATTGTTTTGGCTTTAGTTATACTTTAAGAATCATGGGAGTTCTGCTCACAAATGGCAATGCAGAGGTTGTCCACCAGGGTGGCAGAACACTGACATGTAGGCCTCTCTCACATTTGCAATACCTACTTTTTAGTTTTGGAATATCCATCTAGTACATGCAGAGTGAGGAGATATCTCCAGGTAGTTGGAAAGTGTTTTTTTTTTTTTTAAGCTTCCATTCCGAAAATTGGAATCCAACCTAAAACAGCCCAAAAATATTCCAAGTTAAGTGTTCTAATTATATGAGAATAAGACTTTAATTGTTTAATTTTAGAACTGAAGTAGTCTAGCTGAAAAGTACTTACTTTGAGCCAGTACACTTTATTACATCACTGTCCATATTTCCCACTGAGAGACTCAGACAGGCAAGTATGGCCTGGGTACATTGGCAAGCACTGTGTGTGTATATGTGTGTGTGTGTGTGTGTGTGTGCGTGTGCGTGTGTGTGTGTGTGTGTGTGTGTATATATATATATATATCACTGTTATGATAGCCAGTCTTTGTCATATGAGTGCCACAGGCCTCCTCACCTTGTCTACACAAATGCTTTTCTACAAGCTTATTGAGACAGTCTGAATCTTTCTGCGGCAGAAGACATCTAATGGAGTCAGTCACTGGGATCTTTTGTTGAAGGAGACCTAAACCACACTGGCTTATGGGAAAATGGACAATATCTAGGCATATAGCTTCATCATATTAGGCCATTGGCAGATGCTATTGATTCATTGGAGCTGATTCTGCTTGTTAGGAATGACTCATTGATTACATCAAAGAAGTGATAAAAATATTATAAAAAGTAGATAAGAGTTGGTAACAATCTATGTATAGGAATATATTGTAATACAGAATGCAACAACTGGGAATTCTATTGCAGGTTTTCCAATTGTCTTTCCCCGTGTCTCCGTGTCTCCTGTAGTATGTGGTATACTGGGGGAATGTGGGACCCACCACAGGCTTGTAATAGACATGTATACATTTGATTAAACAAAATTAAAAAATGCATATAATGTTTGTTTTTTTTGTTCTACTTGCATCAAACAAATTATTTAAAGAGTCTTCTATTGAGGGGTCAGTAATCAGTCCAACACATTCGATTCGTACCGCATTTAATACGTACAGAATTGCATACCAAAAATGTACTGCCTACTAAACATAACCTTAAAGTAGACGATATTGCTAACTATAACTATTCTCAAAACAATCCCTGCCCCCTCCTCCTACCTATACTGCATACCCTTCATAAAAAAAAAAGTTCTGTGTACCTACCCGTTTTTAATTCTTTCTGGTCTGGTCACCTGGTCCAGCAGATCGTGCTTCCTTGAGAGCGCCTGCTGCTGCAGGGGAGAGGAGGTGGCACCAATAATGGATGGGCAATGGGAGTGAATTCACAGCTGGACCAGATTAAAAAAGTTGAGTACACAGATACTATCTCTATATTATATATTGTGACAGCAGGAAGGTAAAGTCACCTGGTTGCATCCAGGGGGGTAGATATATTTCGCCCAGATTCAGGCTTTACGCTGACTTATACAGCTAGGTGGAGAGTTGTATAAGCCCAGCTGAGACTAGTGGGCTCATTGATGACTCATACCTCTAGGGAGAGGGCTGGGCGTCGTGCAGACAGGGAGTTGATGAGGCCAGCTGAAGCTTGTCAGCTCATTTAGGCCTCTATAAAAAACTCCCAGATTCATTAGATGTTAGCTCATGCCTGGAACCAGACCTGTGTGGACTGTCTAGGGAGAGTGAACCCCTGTGCGGTGAGGCAAAGCCTGTGTGGCTATTTGTTTGGACTTTTACTAAACCAGGGACTTAGGGACTAGGACAGCACCAGGCTGATCCCAGTTGTTAGTTTAGGAAACCTGCATGTTTAGTCAGAGGTCAAACTGACCAGGATTTATTTTGTTTGTTTCTTTTTGGCTTTGCTGTGTTTTTGTCACTGTACATAGAGAAATAAACCGCACCTTTTGATTTTGAAAACCACAACCTCCGTCTGCTGGCCCTGTTTTTGTGTGGGGAGCCCAACCAGGGGGTCACACACACCCGCTACCGAGTTAACCCCCTCACAGTTGGTGGAGAACCAGTGGCAGTTTTTTTTAAGCCAGCATGGAGGAGATACTAAAACAGCTGGCTCTAGCAAATGCCAATCAACAGCAGACAAATGCAGGTTTGCAAAGGAGCCTTGCAGCCCAGCAGCAAGCTCATCAACAAGCCCAGCAGCAATCTGAGGCCCGCTTCATAGACCTGTTACAGAAGCAAGAGCAGAGACTACAACAAATGGAAGCAGTAATGCAGCAACGTCCGCAGACCAGTGAGGAAAGCCGTCCCACTAATACCGCGTCCTTTGGGGTGAGTCGTTTATTGACAAAAATGACTGGAGAGGATGATCCAGAGGTATTTTTGACCACATTTGAAAGGACCGCTGAAAGAGAAAAGTGGCCTGAGGAGCAGTGGGCTGGACTGGTGGCTCCTCTGTTAACTGGTGAATCGCAGAAGGCTTACTATGACCTAGAGCCTGACCAAGCAAAAGACTATGTGATGCTAAAAGCTGAAATATTGGCAAGGCTGGGTGTCACCCTGGCTGTCCGGGCTCAGCGTGTGCATAACTGGACTTTCCAGCTTGGAAAACCCCCCAGGTCTCAAATGTATGATCTCATTCACCTGAGCAGGAAGTGGCTACAGCCAGAGACTTTGTCCGCACCAGAGATTGTGGAACGTGTTGTAATGGATCGGTTTTTGAGAGCTCTTCCTACTGCCATCCAAAAGTGGGTAAGCCATGGAGACCCAGAGACGGCCGGTGGTCTTGTGGATCGTGTAGAGAAATACTTGGCTACAGAGAACCTGACGGCCTCTTCCAGAAACACTCGGACTTTCCACCCTAAGACCAGACCATCCCCAGGGGCGGATAAGAGGATTCCAAGGGGTAAGGGTGGAGAGAGTGAGAGGGTGGGAGCTCTACCCCAAGTTTGGCGAGAACAGCCTGGGAAATCAGCGGCTCAAGAGGCGGCAAGAAGGATCGTTTGCTACCGCTGCCGGCAAGCGGGACATATTGCAGCCAATTGCCCGGTTGTGGAGGAACCCATGCAGTGTGACTTTCTGACGGACAGACATCAGTCGCTGTGTGCGACAGTCGCATGCACTGCCATTCGGGGAACTGAGAAACATTTATGCAAAATGTGTATTAATGGTAGAAATGTTGTGGTATTGCTGGATTCAGGTAGCCTTGTGACCCTGATAAAGGCTGAATTAGTTAAAACAGAGGTCTCTGGGAATAGCAAGGTAGCTGTTATTTGTGTGCATGGGGACACCCGAGAGTATCCAGTGACTACAGTGTGTTTCGAGACCCCCAAAGGTACCCTCTCTCATCCAGTGGGGTTAGTATCTCAATTACCGCATGATGCCATTGTGGGAAGGGATTTTCCGAAGTTCTGGGAACTGTGGGATGATCCTGAGCCCCCCACTGGTGCCCCTATGTACCAGGAATGTGATAGCCAGAACTCCTCTGAGAGTGGGGAGGACTCTCCAGAATTTCCCTTGTCAGTATTGGCAGGGGAGACTCAAGAAACTGGAGAGGAGCCCACCTCCTCAGACGAAAACCTACCGTCTGTGGAGTTTTCTGATCTGGAGGTTCACAGGGAAAATTTTGCCACAGAACAGTTAAAAGACCCCGCCCTAATAAAGGCACGGGAAAACGTAGTGGAAATAGATGGCGAGTTAGTGAACCCAGATAATACCTGCACTTACCCATACTTCAGCGTAGAGAAGGACCTACTGTATCGGGTGGCAAAAAGGGCAGAAGAAACCGTTGAGCAGCTGGTGGTGCCCAAACCTTACAGGAAGTTGGTGTTGGAGTTGGCCCATGGGCACATTCTTGGAGGTCATCTGGGGACAGAGAAAACCCGAGAGAGGGTATTACAGAGATTCTATTGGCCTGGGGTGATGAAGGACATAGAAAATTATTGTTCCTCCTGCCCTGTGTGTCAGAGGTCGGCCCCGATGCCACATTTCCGTAGCCCGCTGGTCCCTCTACCCATCATTGAGGTCCCGTTTGAGAGAATCGCAATGGATTTGGTAGGTCCTATAATCAAGTCCGCTAGGGGGCACCAGTACATATTGGTTATAATGGACTATGCCACCCGTTATCCAGAAGCGATCCCTCTCAGAAATACCTCGGCCAAAACCATAGCCAAAGAGCTATCTCTTGTTTTTAGCCGGGTGGGTATTTGTAAAGAACTGCTTACGGACCAAGGTACACCCTTTATGTCCCGGGTTATGAAAGAGCTGTGTAAATTGTTCAAAGTGACGCAATTGCGTACATCTGTGTATCACCCCCAAACCGATGGGCTGGTTGAAAGATTCAACAAAACCCTAAAACAAATGTTGAAGAAAGTGGTGGATAGAGATGGAAAGGATTGGGACTGTCTACTTCCTTATTTGATGTTTGCTATTAGGGAGGTGCCCCAATCCTCTACGGGATTCTCCCCCTTTGAGTTACTGTATGGGAGACACCCAAGAGGGCTGTTGGATATTGCCAAGGAAACTTGGGAAAGTGAGAGTTCTCCCCACAGGAGTGTGATTGAGCATGTCGCCCTGATGCAAGATCGAATTGCACAGGTAATGCCCATCGTGAAGGAACATTTGGCCCAAGCGCAGTTGGCACAGCAGAGAGTGTACAACCGTGGAGCAAAGACCCGTACCTTTTCCCCGGGGGATAGGATATTGGTACTTGTCCCTACGGTTGAAAGTAAATTCCTTGCCAAATGGCAAGGCCCCTACGAGATAATGGAAAAAGTGAGCGAAGTGAATTACAAGGTCAGACAACCAGGAAGGCGAAAGCCCGAACAGATATATCACGTTAATCTGTTGAAAGCCTGGAGGGATAGAGAGTCCCTAGTCGCAGAAACTTGGTCACCAGCTCAAACTGGTTGCGTGATTCCGGAGGTTGGAATAGCAGCCACCTTGTCACAACCCCAACAACAGGAGGTTAAGGAGTTTGTGCTTCGCAACAAGGAGGTGTTCTCTGAGCTGCCGGGACAAACATCTGGGGTAGAGCATGATATTATTACCCCGCCCGGTGAAAGGGTGAAGTTAAAACCCTATCGGATCCCAGAGGCCCGACGGGAGGCAATACGGGAGGAAGTACAGAAAATGCTGAACTTAGGGGTGATAGAGGAGTCCCAAAGTGATTGGTCTAGTCCCATTGTGTTGGTGCCTAAACCGGATGGGAGCTGGCGATTTTGTAACGATTTTCGTCAGTTGAACAAAGTTACAAAATTTGACACCTACCCCATGCCACGTATAGATGAGTTGATCGACCGGCTGGGAACAGCCCGATACATGACGACTCTTGACCTCACAAAAGGGTATTGGCAAATTCCCCTGGCCAAGTCGGCCAAAGAGAAAACCGCATTTGTAACCCCAGACGGGGCGTTCCAATATAAGAGAATGCCGTTCGGGTTACAGAATGCGCCGGCCACATTCCAGCGGAAAATGGACCAGATACTGAGGCCCCATCGGAAGTATGCTGCGGCTTACCTGGATGACGTAATTGTCCATAGCACAGATTGGGCCTCACATCTGCCAAAAGTGCAAGCAGTCCTAGACTCTATCCGGGAAGCGGGGTTTACGGCTAACCCCAAGAAGTGTACCATTGGGCAGGAGGAGGCCAAATATCTTGGGTACACCATTGGCAGGGGAGTGATAAAACCCCAACTCAACAAAGTCGAGGCCATCCAGAGTTGGCCACGTCCCAACAGCAAGAAGCAGGTACGGGCCTTTCTGGGAATCGCGGGTTATTATCGGCGCTTCATTCCCCACTTTGCTTCTAAGGCTGTGCCCCTAACCAACCTGACGAAAGGGAAAGGGTCGGTCATGATTAAATGGACCCCCGAGGCTGAGGCAGCATTCCAATTCTTGAAACAAGCCTTATGTAGCCAGCCAGTGTTGTACTCACCCGACTTCTCTAAAGACTTTGTCGTACAAAGTGATGCGTCAGATGTGGGGTTAGGAGCAGTATTGTCCCAGGTCTGGAACGGGGAAGAGCACCCAGTCATTTACCTCAGCAGGAAGTTGAAGTCCCATGAGGTAAATTACGCCACCGTTGAAAAGGAGTGTTTAGCGGTGAAGTGGGCTCTAGATTCCCTTCGGTACTACCTGCTAGGTAGGCACTTTGACATGGTTACGGATCACGCTCCGTTAAAGTGGATGGCTCAAAACAAGGAAACAAATAGAAGAGTGAATAGGTGGTTCCTGGCCCTCCAGGAATTCAACTTCACAGTAAAGCATCGCCCTGGCGTTCAAATGGGGAATGTGGATGCTTTGTCTCGAGTACATGAATGCCTGATTGCTGGTGTTCCAACCCCGAGGTTAAAACAAGAGGGGGGGGTATGTGACAGCAGGAAGGTAAAGTCACCTGGTTGCATCCAGGGGGGTAGATATATTTCGCCCAGATTCAGGCTTTACGCTGACTTATACAGCTAGGTGGAGAGTTGTATAAGCCCAGCTGAGACTAGTGGGCTCATTGATGACTCATACCTCTAGGGAGAGGGCTGGGCGTCGTGCAGACAGGGAGTTGATGAGGCCAGCTGAAGCTTGTCAGCTCATTTAGGCCTCTATAAAAAACTCCCAGATTCATTAGATGTTAGCTCATGCCTGGAACCAGACCTGTGTGGACTGTCTAGGGAGAGTGAACCCCTGTGCGGTGAGGCAAAGCCTGTGTGGCTATTTGTTTGGACTTTTACTAAACCAGGGACTTAGGGACTAGGACAGCACCAGGCTGATCCCAGTTGTTAGTTTAGGAAACCTGCATGTTTAGTCAGAGGTCAAACTGACCAGGATTTATTTTGTTTGTTTCTTTTTGGCTTTGCTGTGTTTTTGTCACTGTACATAGAGAAATAAACCGCACCTTTTGATTTTGAAAACCACAACCTCCGTCTGCTGGCCCTGTTTTTGTGTGGGGAGCCCAACCAGGGGGTCACACACACCCGCTACCGAGTTAACCCCCTCACAATATATATATATATTGTGAGGGGGTTAGCTCGGCAGCGGGTGTGTGTGACCCCCGAGATGGGCTCCCCACACAAAAACAGGCCCAGCAAACGGAGGTTGTGGTTTTCAAAATCAAAAAGGTGCGGTTTATTTTCTATTTACAGTGACAAAACACAGCAAAGCAAAAGAAACATAAACAAAATAAATCCTGGTCAACTTGACCTCTGACTAAACATACAGGTTTCCTAACTAACAACTGGGATCAGCCTAGTGCTGTCCTAGTCCCTAAGTCCCTGGTTTTAAATGTCCAAGCAAATAGCCACACAGGCTTTGTCTCACCGCACAGGGGTTCACTCTCCCTAGACAGTCCACACAGGTCTGGGTCCAGGCATGAGCTAACATCTAATGAAGCTGGGAGTTCTTATAGAGGCCTAAATGAGCTGACAAGCTTCAGCTGGTCTCATCAACTCCCTGTCTGCACGACGCCCCACACTCTCCCTAGAGGTATGAGTCATCCATGAGCCCACTAGCCTTATACAACTCTCCACCTAGTTGTATAAGTCGGCGTAAAGCCTGAATCTGGGCGAAATATATCTACCCCCCTGGATGCAACCAGGTGACTTTACCTTCCTGCTGTCACATACCCCCCCCCCCTCTTGTTTTAACCTCGGGGTTGGAACACCAGCAATCAGGCATTCATGTACTCGAGACAAAGCATCCACATTCCCCATTTGAACGCCAGGGCGATGCTTTACTGTGAAGTTGAATTCCTGGAGGGCCAGGAACCACCTATTCACTCTTCTATTTGTTTCCTTGTTTTGAGCCATCCACTTTAACGGAGCGTGATCCGTAACCATGTCAAAGTGCCTACCTAGCAGGTAGTACCGAAGGGAATCTAGAGCCCACTTCACCGCTAAACACTCCTTTTCAACGGTGGCGTAATTTACCTCATGGGACTTCAACTTCCTGCTGAGGTAAATGACTGGGTGCTCTTCCCCGTTCCAGACCTGGGACAATACTGCTCCTAACCCCACATCTGACGCATCACTTTGTACGACAAAGTCTTTAGAGAAGTCGGGTGAGTACAACACTGGCTGGCTACATAAGGCTTGTTTCAAGAATTGGAATGCTGCCTCAGCCTCGGGGGTCCATTTAATCATGACCGACCCTTTCCCCTTCGTCAGGTTGGTTAGGGGCACAGCCTTAGAAGCAAAGTGGGGAATGAATCGCCGATAATACCCAGCGATTCCCAGAAAGGCTCGTACCTGCTTCTTGCTGTTGGGACGTGGCCAACTCTGGATGGCCTCGACTTTGTTGAGTTGGGGTTTTATTACTCCCCTCCCAATGGTGTACCCAAGATATTTGGCCTCCTCCTGCCCAATGGTACACTTCTTGGGGTTAGCCGTAAACCCCGCTTCCCGAACAGAGTCCAGGACTGCTTGCACTTTTGGCAGATGTGAGGCCCAATCTGTGCTATGGACAATTATGTCATCCAGGTAAGCCGCAGCATACTTCCGATGGGGCCTCAGCATCTGGTCCATTTTCCGCTGGAATGTGGCCGGCGCATTCTGTAACCCGAACGGCATTCTTTTATATTGGAACGCCCCGTCTGGGGTTACAAATGCGGTTTTCTCTTTGGCCGACTTGGCCAGGGGGATTTGCCAATACCCTTTTGGGAGGTCAAGAGTCGTCATGTATCGGGCTGTTCCCAGCCGGTCGATCAACTCATCTATACGTGGCATGGGGTAGGTGTCAAATTTTGTAACTTTGTTCAACTGACGAAAATCGTTACAAAATCGCCAGCTCCCATCCGGTTTAGGCACCAACACAATGGGACTAGACCAATCACTTTGGGACTCCTCTATCACCCCTAAGTTCAGCATTTTCTGTACTTCCTCCCGTATTGCCTCCCGTCGGGCCTCTGGGATCCGATAGGGTTTTAACTTCACCCTTTCACCGGGCGGGGTAATGATGTCATGCTCTACCCCAGATGTTTGTCCCGGCAGCTCAGAGAATACCTCCTTGTTGCGAAGCACAAACTCCTTAACCTCCTGTTGTTGGGGTTGTGACAAGGTGGCTGCTATTCCAACCTCAGGAATCACGCAACCAGTTTGAGCTGGTGACCAAGTGTCTGCGACTAGGGACTCTCTATCCCTCCAGGCTTTCAACAGATTAACGTGATAGATCTGTTCGGGCTTTCGCCTTCCTGGTTGTCTGACCTTGTAATTCACTTCGCTCACTTTTTCCATTATCTCGTAGGGGCCTTGCCATTTGGCAAGGAATTTACTTTCAACCGTAGGGACAAGTACCAGTATCCTATCCCCCGGGGAAAAGGTACGGGTCTTGGCTCCACGGTTGTACACTCTCTGCTGTGCTAACTGCGCTTGGGCCAAATGTTCCTTCACGATGGGCATTACCTGTGCAATTCGGTCTTGCATCAGGGCGACATGCTCAATCACACTCCTGTGGGGAGAACTCTCACTTTCCCAAGTTTCCTTGGCAATATCCAACAGCCCTCTTGGGTGTCTCCCATACAGTAACTCAAAGGGGGAGAATCCCGTAGAGGATTGGGGCACCTCCCTAATAGCAAACATCAGATAAGGAAGTAGACAGTCCCAATCCTTTCCATCTCTATCCACCACTTTCTTCAACATTTGTTTTAGGGTTTTGTTGAACCTTTCAACCAGCCCATCGGTTTGGGGGTGATACACAGATGTACGTAATTGCGTCACTTTGAACAATTTACACAGCTCCTTCATAACCCGGGACATAAAGGGTGTACCTTGGTCCGTAAGCAGTTCTTTACAAATACCCACCCGGCTAAACACAAGAGATAGCTCTTTGGCTATGGTTTTGGCCGAGGTATTTCGGAGAGGGATCGCTTCTGGATAACGGGTGGCATAGTCCATTATAACTAATATGTACTGGTGCCCCCTAGCGGACTTGATTATAGGACCTACCAAATCCATGGCGATCCTCTCAAACGGGACCTCAATGATGGGTAGAGGGACCAGCGGGCTACGGAAATGTGGCATCGGGGCCGACCTCTGACACACAGGGCAGGAGGAACAATAATTTTCTATGTCCTTCATCACCCCCGGCCAATAGAATCTCTGTAATACCCTCTCTCGGGTTTTCTCTGTCCCCAGATGACCTCCAAGAATGTGCCCATGGGCCAACTCCAACACCAACTTCCTGTAAGGTTTGGGCACCACAAGCTGCTCAACGGTTTCTTCTGCCCTTTTTGCCACCCGATACAGTAGGTCCTTCTCTACGCTGAAGTATGGGTAAGTGCAGGTATTATCTGGGTTCACTAACTCGCCATCTATTTTCACTACGTTTTCCCGTGCCTTTATTAGGGCGGGGTCTTTCAACTGTTCTGTGGCAAAGTTTTCCCTGTGAACCTCAAGATCAGAAAACTCCACAGACGGTAGGTTTTCGTCTGAGGAGGTGGGCTCCTCTCCAGTTTCTTGAGTCTCCCCTGCCAATACTGATAAGGGAAATTCCGGAGAGTCCTCACCACTCTCAGGGGAGTTCTGGCTATCACATTCCTGGTACATAGGGGCACCAGTGGGGGGCTCAGGATCATCCCACAGTTCCCAGAACTTCGGAAAATCCCTTCCCACAATGGCGTCATGCGGTAACTGAGATACTAAGCCCACTGGATGAGAGAGGGTACCTTTGGGGGTCTCGAAACACACTGTAGTCACTGGATACTCTCGGGTGTCCCCATGCACACAAATAACAGCTACCTTGCTATTCCCAAAGACCTCTGTTTTAACTAACTCAGCCTTTATCAGGGTCACAAGGCTACCTGAATCCAACAATACCACAACATTTCTACCATTAACACACATTTTGCATAAATGTTTCTCAGTTCCTCGAATGGCAGTGCATGCGACTGTCGCACACAGCGACTGACGTCTGCCCGTCAGAAAGTCACACTGCATGGGTTCCTCCACAACCGGGCAATTGGCTGCAATATGTCCCGCTTGCCGGCAGCGGTAGCAAACGATCCTTCTTGCGGCCTCTTGAGCCGCTGATTTCCCAGGCTGTTCTCGCCAAACTTGGGGTAGAGCTCCCACCCTCTCACTCTCTCCACCCTCACCCCTTGGAATCCTCTTATCCGCCCCTGGGGATGGTCTGGTCTTAGGGTGGAAAGTCCGAGAGTCTCTGGAAGAGGCCGTCAGGTTCTCTGTAGCCAAGTATTTCTCCACACGATCCACAAGACCATCGGCCGTCTCTGGGTCTCCATGGCTTACCCACTTTTGGATGGCAGTAGGAAGAGCTCTCAAAAACCGATCCATTACAACACGTTCCACAATCTTTGGTGCGGACAAAGTCTCTGGCTGTAGCCACTTTCTGCTCAGGTGAATGAGATCATACATTTGAGACCTGGGGGGTTTTCCAAGCTGGAAAGTCCAGTTATGCACACGCTGAGCCCGGACAGCCTGGGTGACACCCAGCCTTGCCAATATTTCAGCTTTTAGCATCACATAGTCTTTTGCTTGGTTAGGCTCTAGGTCATAGTAAGCTTTCTGCGATTCACCAGTTAACAGAGGAGCCACCAGTCCAGCCCACTGCTCCTCAGGCCACTTTTCTCTTTCAGCGGTCCTTTCAAATGTGGTCAAAAATACCTCTGGATCATCCTCTCCAGTCATTTTTGTCAAACGACTCACCCCAAAGGACGCGGTATTAGTGGGACGGCTTTCCTCACTGGTCTGCGGACGTTGCTGCTAGGGATGAGCTTCGTGTTCGAGTCGAACATACGTTCGACTCGAACATTGGCTGTTCGATCGTTCGACGAAGATCGAACGATTTGGGCCGTTCGCGCCAAATTCGAGTGACGCGAACGGCCCACAATGCACTACGCCATCGCAGTGTCATCCAGGCGCTGTGATTGGCCAAGCATGCACTGTGACCCCGCATGCTTGGCCAATCACAGCGCCGGCAGCGAGGAGAGCAATGATTGGCCACAGGCAGGATGCCTGTGGCCAATTATTGCTGAGGGTGTTTAGTACACGCCCCACACTATAAAAGGCCGCCAGCACGGCGGCCTAGTGTAGTGTGTTCCGGAGCAGGGATAGAGTAGCATAGGCAGGGACAGTGACTGTTATTTCTTTCTTGCTTAACCTGGATTCCTTTAGTTTAGGGAAAGAGAAGGATAGGTAGGGAGAGTGTCAGTGTGTTTTGTGCTTCTGCTATAGTGTGCTTAAAAAAAACCATTTATTCTAGGGACAGAAAACTCTAGGTAGGGACAGTGTCAGTTTCTTTCACTCTGCAAGTCCTTGTTTCCAGGGACCTGGAAGGACAGTGAGTGAATTGTCCTTTTGCTATATTGTGATTAAAAAAAACATTTATTCTAGGGACAGAAAACTCTAGGTAGGGACAGTGTCAGTTTCTTTCACTCTGCAAGTCCTTGTTTCCAGGGACCTGGAAGGACAGTGAGTGAATTGTCCTTTTGCTATATTGTGATTAAAAAAAACATTTATTCTAGGGACAGAAAACTCTAGGTAGGGACAGTGTCAGTTTCTTTCACTCTGCAAGTCCTTGTTTCCAGGGACCTGGAAGGACAGTGAGTGAATTGTCCTTTTGCTATATTGTGATTAAAAAAAACATTTATTCTAGGGACAGAAAACTCTAGGTAGGGACAGTGTCAGTTTCTTTCACTCTGCAAGTCCTTGTTTCCAGGGACCTGGAAGGACAGTGAGTGAATTGTCCTTTTGCTATATTGTGATTAAAAAAAACATTTATTCTAGGGACAGAAAACTCTAGGTAGGGACAGTGTCAGTTTCTTTCACTCTGCAAGTCCTTGTTTCCAGGGACCTGGAAGGACAGTGAGTGAATTGTCCTTTTGCTATATTGTGATTAAAAAAAACATTTTTTTCTAGGGACAGAAAACTGTAGGTAGGGAGAGTGTTTTTTTTCTTTCACTCTGCAAGTCCTTGTTTCCAGGGACCTGTAAGGACAGTGAGTTAATTTTCCTTGTGCTATATTGTGATTAAAAAAAACATTTATTCTAGGGACAGAAAACTCTAGGTAGGGACAGTGTCAGTTTCTTTCACTCTGCAAGTCCTTGTTTCCAGGGACCTGGAAGGACAGTGAGTGAATTGTCCTTTTGCTATATTGTGATTAAAAAAAACATTTATTCTAGGGACAGAAAACTCTAGGTAGGGACAGTGTCAGTTTCTTTCACTCTGCAAGTCCTTGTTTCCAGGGACCTGGAAGGACAGTGAGTGAATTGTCCTTTTGCTATATTGTGATTAAAAAAAACATTTTTTTCTAGGGACAGAAAACTGTAGGTAGGGAGAGTATTTTTTTTCTTTCACTCTGCAAGTCCTTGTTTCCAGGGACCTGTAAGGACAGTGAGTTAATTGTCCTTGTGCTATATTGTGCTGAAAAAAACATTTATTCCAGGGACAGAAAACTCTAGGTAGGGACAGTGTCAGTTTCTTTCACTCTGCAAGTCCTTGTTTCCAGGGACCTGGAAGGACAGTGAGTGAATTGTCCTTTTGCTATATTGTGATTAAAAAAAACATTTTTTTCTAGGGACAGAAAACTGTAGGTAGGGAGAGTATTTTTTTTCTTTCACTCTGCAAGTCCTTGTTTCCAGGGACCTGTAAGGACAGTGAGTTAATTGTCCTTGTGCTATATTGTGCTGAAAAAAACATTTATTCCAGGGACAGAAAACTCTAGGTAGGGACAGTGTCAGTTTCTTTCACTCTGCAAGTCCTTGTTTCCAGGGACCTGGAAGGACAGTGAGTGAATTGTCCTTTTGCTATATTGTGATTAAAAAAAACATTTTTTTCTAGGGACAGAAAACTGTAGGTAGGGAGAGTGTTTTTTTTCTTTCACTCTGCAAGTCCTTGTTTCCAGGGACCTGTAAGGACAGTGAGTTAATTTTCCTTGTGCTATATTGTGATTAAAAAAAACATTTATTCTAGGGACAGAAAACTCTAGGTAGGGACAGTGTCAGTTTCTTTCACTCTGCAAGTCCTTGTTTCCAGGGACCTGGAAGGACAGTGAGTGAATTGTCCTTTTGCTATATTGTGATTAAAAAAAACATTTTTTTCTAGGGACAGAAAACTGTAGGTAGGGAGAGTATTTTTTTTCTTTCACTCTGCAAGTCCTTGTTTCCAGGGACCTGTAAGGACAGTGAGTTAATTGTCCTTGTGCTATATTGTGCTGAAAAAAACATTTATTCCAGGGACAGAAAACTCTAGGTAGGGACAGTGTCAGTTTCTTTCACTCTGCAAGTCCTTGTTTCCAGGGACCTGGAAGGACAGTGAGTGAATTGTCCTTTTGCTATATTGTGATAAAAAAAAACATTTTTTTCTAGGGACAGAAAACTGTAGGTAGGGAGAGTGTTTTTTTTCTTTCACTCTGCAAGTCCTTGTTTCCAGGGACCTGTAAGGACAGTGAGTTAATTTTCCTTGTGCTATATTGTGATTAAAAAAAACATTTATTCTAGGGACAGAAAACTCTAGGTAGGGACAGTGTCAGTTTCTTTCACTCTGCAAGTCCTTGTTTCCAGGGACCTGGAAGGACAGTGAGTGAATTGTCCTTTTGCTATATTGTGATTAAAAAAAACATTTTTTTCTAGGGACAGAAAACTGTAGGTAGGGAGAGTGTTTTTTTTCTTTCACTCTGCAAGTCCTTGTTTCCAGGGACCTGTAAGGACAGTGAGTTAATTTTCCTTGTGCTATATTGTGATTAAAAAAAACATTTATTCTAGGGACAGAAAACTCTAGGTAGGGACAGTGTCAGTTTCTTTCACTCTGCAAGTCCTTGTTTCCAGGGACCTGGAAGGACAGTGAGTGAATTGTCCTTTTGCTATATTGTGATTAAAAAAAACATTTATTCTAGGGACAGAAAACTCTAGGTAGGGACAGTGTCAGTTTCTTTCACTCTGCAAGTCCTTGTTTCCAGGGACCTGGAAGGACAGTGAGTGAATTGTCCTTTTGCTATATTGTGATTAAAAAAAACATTTATTCTAGGGACAGAAAACTCTAGGTAGGGACAGTGTCAGTTTCTTTCACTCTGCAAGTCCTTGTTTCCAGGGACCTGGAAGGACAGTGAGTGAATTGTCCTTTTGCTATATTGTGATTAAAAAAAACATTTATTCTAGGGACAGAAAACTCTAGGTAGGGACAGTGTCAGTTTCTTTCACTCTGCAAGTCCTTGTTTCCAGGGACCTGGAAGGACAGTGAGTGAATTGTCCTTTTGCTATATTGTGATTAAAAAAAACATTTATTCTAGGGACAGAAAACTCTAGGTAGGGACAGTGTCAGTTTCTTTCACTCTGCAAGTCCTTGTTTCCAGGGACCTGGAAGGACAGTGAGTGAATTGTCCTTTTGCTATATTGTGATTAAAAAAAACATTTATTCTAGGGACAGAAAACTCTAGGTAGGGACAGTGTCAGTTTCTTTCACTCTGCAAGTCCTTGTTTCCAGGGACCTGGAAGGACAGTGAGTGAATTGTCCTTTTGCTATATTGTGATTAAAAAAAACATTTATTCTAGGGACAGAAAACTCTAGGTAGGGACAGTGTCAGTTTCTTTCACTCTGCAAGTCCTTGTTTCCAGGGACCTGGAAGGACAGTGAGTGAATTGTCCTTTTGCTATATTGTGATTAAAAAAAACATTTTTTTCTAGGGACAGAAAACTGTAGGTAGGGAGAGTGTTTTTTTTCTTTCACTCTGCAAGTCCTTGTTTCCAGGGACCTGTAAGGACAGTGAGTTAATTTTCCTTGTGCTATATTGTGATTAAAAAAAACATTTATTCTAGGGACAGAAAACTCTAGGTAGGGACAGTGTCAGTTTCTTTCACTCTGCAAGTCCTTGTTTCCAGGGACCTGGAAGGACAGTGAGTGAATTGTCCTTTTGCTATATTGTGATTAAAAAAAACATTTTTTTCTAGGGACAGAAAACTGTAGGTAGGGAGAGTATTTTTTTTCTTTCACTCTGCAAGTCCTTGTTTCCAGGGACCTGTAAGGACAGTGAGTTAATTGTCCTTGTGCTATATTGTGCTGAAAAAAACATTTATTCCAGGGACAGAAAACTCTAGGTAGGGACAGTGTCAGTTTCTTTCACTCTGCAAGTCCTTGTTTCCAGGGACCTGGAAGGACAGTGAGTGAATTGTCCTTTTGCTATATTGTGATTAAAAAAAACATTTTTTTCTAGGGACAGAAAACTGTAGGTAGGGAGAGTGTTTTTTTTCTTTCACTCTGCAAGTCCTTGTTTCCAGGGACCTGGAAGGACAGTGAGTGAATTGTCCTTTTGCTATATTGTGATTAAAAAAAACATTTTTTTCTAGGGACAGAAAACTGTAGGTAGGGAGAGTGTTTTTTTTCTTTCACTCTGCAAGTCCTTGTTTCCAGGGACCTGTAAGGACAGTGAGTTAATTTTCCTTGTGCTATATTGTGATTAAAAAAAACATTTTTTCTAGGGACAGAAAACTGTAGGTAGGGAGAGTGTTTTTTTTCTTTCACTCTGCAAGTCCTTGTTTCCAGGGACAGAGAAGGACACCTGAAGGTAGCCCTTATTGCTTTTTTCCCATCTCCCTGCAGGCCATCTATTAGAATGTCTGGAAGGCAAACAAGGAGAGGCAGACAGTCAGGAGGCAATAAAAGAGGGCAAGCAGGCTCTGTGTCTGGGGGCAACAGTGCTGGTCGTGGACGCGGTGCATTGTCATCAGCACATGGCCATGGGACACGCTTGTCCTTCTTTTCGGCAGCTGGACATGTTGAGCCACATCATGCCGAAGACTTGGTAGAGTGGATGACCAAGCCCTCCTCCTCCTCCTCATCCTCTCTCACCCAGGCTCAGGGTACTGGAAAAGCAGCTGCCAAAGCGTCGTCTTCCCTGGTATCAATGTCAGACAAATCATCAGTCACTCCTTCCCTAGACCCACCATGTCCTCCTCCTGAGGAGTCCCCCGAACTGTTTCAGCACAGTGTTGGGTACATGCTCCAGGAGGATGCCCAGCGTTTCGAAGGGTCTGATGATGAAACCCAGCTAGAGGAAGGCAGTAGCGTGAGAGCAGACAGAGGGGATGCTCAAGAAGGACACCAATCTGGCAGTCATGTTCCAGCAGCTGCAGCATACTGCCAGATTGGCTCCAGTGATGAGGAGGGAGGGGATGATGAGGTCAATGACTCCACGTGGGTGCCTAATAGGAGAGAGGAGGAGGAGGAGGATGAGGAGGAGGCACATCTCCAACGAGGCAGGATGCCCTTTGGTGGCCAGCGTAAGGGCAGTACACCGACGGAATCACACCGCAGAGCTCCGCCTGTGCAGGGCGCTGCCTCTGCCCGTCATTCAAAAAGTTCTTTGGTGTGGGCCTTTTTTGAGGCTAGTGCATCAGATCGCACAGCTGCTGTTTGCAACATATGTCTCAAGCGTATATCGCGTGGCCAAAACATCAGCCGCTTGGGTACCACATGCCTGACCAGACATATGTTGACCTGCCATGCAGCTCGTTGGCAAGCCTACCTCAAAGACCCACACCAAAGAACAAAGCGGACCTCTCCTTGCACCGCATCAGCTGGGATCTCCAACCCCACTATAACTTCAGTCCTCTCTGAAACATGCACTGAGAGGAATGAAGGTGTAGAATTAGGTGTGTCACAGCCAAGTACTTGCGCCCACTCTGCTAGCAGTACACCGACGTCCGATTCTAGCAGGCAAATTTCCCTGCCCCAGCTGCTGGACCGTCGAAAGAAGTTCACTCCCAGCCATCCACATGCCCAGCGGTTGAATGCTAGCTTGGCTAAATTGCTAGCGCTTCAACTGCTGCCTTTTCAGTTGGTAGACTCGGCCCCCTTCCGTGAGTTTGTGCAATGTGCGGTTCCTCAGTGGCAGGTTCCCAAACGCCACTTTTTCTCACGGAAGGCTATTCCGGCTCTCTACCGGCATGTGGAAGGCAATGTCTTGGCCTCGCTGGACAGGGCGGTCAGCGGTAAGGTGCATATTACCGCTGACTCATGGTCCAGCAGGCATGGACAGGGACGTTACCTTTCTTTCACGGCCCATTGGGTCACTCTTTTGGCAGCTGGGAAGGATTCAGGACAAGGTGCAGTAGTGTTGGAGGTTGTCCCACCGCCACGCCTCCAAAATGCTACTACTGGTTGTGACACACCTCTCTCCTCCACCCCCTCCTCTTCTTCTTCCTCCATGGCCTCTTCCTGTGGTTTGTCCTATGAACCAGCGGTGCTCCGTAGCCGTTCACGGGGCTACGCAAGTACGCAGGCAAAAAGATGCCATGCCGTGCTTGCGCTGGTGTGTTTGGGGGACAGAAGCCACACTGGGGCAGAGGTCCTGTCTGCTCTGCAGGGCCAGGCCGAGAGGTGGTTGACGCCACGCCAGCTTAAGCCAGGAATGGTGGTTTGCGACAATGGCACCAACCTCCTCTCCGCCCTCCGACAGGGACAACTGACCCATGTGCCCTGTGTGGCTCACGTCCTTAACCTGGTGGTGCAGCGGTTCTTGGGCAGGTACCCGGGCTTACAGGATGTCCTGAGGCAGGCCAGGAAAGTCTGTGTGCATTTCCGCAGATCTTATAATGCCAGTGCTCGCCTGGCTGAGCTGCAAAAGGAGTTGAACCTGCCCAAGAACCGCCTTATATGTGACATGCCCACCAGGTGGAACTCAACGTTGGCCATGCTGCAGCGGCTGCACACGCAGCAGAGGGCCATCAATGAGTACCTGTGCGACTACGGCACCAGGACAGGGTCAGGGGAGCTTGGTTTTTTTTCTCCACGCCAGTGGGGCATGATCAGGGATGCATGCACTGTCCTGGCACCATTTGAGGAGGCCACGAGGATGGTGAGCAGTGACAGTGCATGCATCAGTGACACTGTACCTCTTGTCCACCTGTTGGAGCACACGCTGCGTGGAATAATGGACAGGGCACTTGAGGCAGAACAGAGGCAGGAAGAGGAGGACTTCCTTGCCTCTCAAGGCCCCCTTTACCCAGACAGTGTTCCTTCTGTCCCACCCATCGCACAGGAAGAGGAGGAGGAGGAGGAGGAGGAGGAGGATTGTGTCAGCATGGAGGTGGAGGCTGGCACTCAGCATCATCAGCAGCAGTCTTTTAGGGATGATTTACAGTCCCAAGAAACCAGTGGACTTGTACGTGGCTGGGAGGAGGTGGCTGCGGATCATGTCGTCCTTAGTGACCCAGAGGACTCCGGAGCGAATGCCTCAGCAAACCTACGCTGCATGGCCTCCCTGATCCTGCAAAGTCTGCGGAAGGATCCTCGTATTCTTCGGATCAAGGAGAGGGACCATTACTGGCTGGCCACTCTCCTTGATCCACGGTACAAGGGTAAGGTTGCGGACCTTATGTTACCGTCGCAGAGGGAGCAGAGGATGAGACAACTCCGGGAGGCCTTGCAGAAAGGTCTGTGCAACGCGTTCCCAGAGACTGGGAGGTTGCAAACTCCTGGTCCTGGACAACGAGTTGCTGAGGCTTCGGCCAGTCAAAGAAGGAGCGGTGGGGAAGGTGGCCGTCTGACCGATGCGTTCAGACAATTCTTTAGTCCGCAGCCCCAAAGTATGATTGGTTCCAGCAACCATCGCCAGCGTCTGATAAACATGGTGCAGGAATATCTAGGGGCAAGGTCAGACTTGGACACCTTCCCCACCGAAAATCCTCTGGCTTACTGGGTCTTGAGGATGGATCACTGGCCAGAGCTTGCACAGTATGCAATTGAGCTACTGGCCTGTCCTGCATCCAGCGTTCTTTCGGAACGCACATTCAGTGCTGCTGGAGGATTTGTCACGGATCACAGGGTGCGCCTGTCCACCGACTCGGTTGATCGACTGACTTTCATCAAGATGAACCAGTCTTGGATCACCACCAGCTACCACACACCTGATGCTGATATAACAGACTAATTGATTTTAAAATGTCACATCCCTTCAAGACTGATGCTGATGCTGAGTGCCTGTGCTGTTATGTTGACTGGCTATCCTCCTCCTCCGAGTCCTCAATGATACGATTGATGATGATAGCTTGGAAGATCATTTTTGTTTATGGGTGCCGCCACCAGTGCCTAACGCCCAATTTTTCAGCCCCTGTTTAACAGGGGCGTGTAATTACAATTTTTGAAGCAATACTTTGCAACAGGGCTCATTGCTGTGCTCCAAGTACAGTATCTGTGAGGAGTTGCAGTGTTGTGCCACCAGTGCCTAAGGCCCAATTTTTCAGCCCCTGTTTAACAGGGGCGTGTCATTACAATTTTTGAAGCAATACTTTGCAACAGGGCTCATTGCTGTGCTCCAAGTACAGTATCTGTGAGGGGTTGCAGTGTTGTGCCACCAGTGCCTAAGGCCCAATTTTTCAGCCCCTGTTCAACAGGGGCATGTAATTACAATTCTTGATCTAATAATTCACAGCAGGGCCCATTGCTGCACCCACCAAGAGTAACTGTCAGGGCTTACAGTGTTGTGGCACCAGCACCACCATCAAAGGCCCAATTTTTACTACCACTGTTCAACAATTATATGTAATTAAAATTCCTGATATAATAGTTGACAGCAGGGCGTTCCAGCACCAACCAAGAGTAACTGTGAGTGCTTACAGTGTTGTGCCAACACCAACAACTAAGGGGCCTATTTCTGCAGAGTATATACGGCAGGTCCCTACTTTCAAACATCCAACTTACAAACGACTCCTACTTGCAAACGCAAGAAGACAACAGGAAGTGAGAGGAAATCTACCACTAGGAAGGAAAATTCTCTCCTGTAAGAATAAATATGGGAGAAAGGTGTCTCCTCTGTACTGATGCTTTATCAGCAATCCTTGTTTCAAGAAAAACACCACATTTCAAAAACAGTTGTCATTGGGACGGAAAGTGAGGTGAAATGTTCTGAACAGGGGCACAGACAGCAAAACAAATGTTACAGGGGTGATAACCCTTACCTATGTTTTCCAAAAAGTTTAAAAATAGATTTTTGGGCTGGAGCTACACTTCAACAATGTACCTGTTCAAAATTACAAACAGATTCTACATAAGAACAAACCTACAGTCCCTGTCTTGTATGCACCGCCTGTATACGGCTGTTCAGAGTATATAGGGCCTTTTTTATTTTATGTGCGGGGTTCCCCTTAATATCCATACAAGACCCAAAGGGGCTGGTAATGGGCTGGGGTAGGGGGGGGGGGGGGGGGTCATGGGGTAGCTATGCCATTTTTCTTAAAGAATTTCATCCATATTACCGGGACCAGACATTACATTAAAGCCGCAAGCAGTTTTAAATGGCTTTTTTTTCCTTTAGAAGTGTCATTTTGTGCAGGGACAGTTCTAAACACGGGAAACACGTGGCACTTCACAGGCATACTTTAGACACCCCCCAGGTACGATATTTAAAGGAATATTTGACTTTTTTTTTTTCACTTTATGCATCATTAAAATGACTGCTCCCGAAAAACGACCGTTTTTAAAACTTCTTTTTGCATTGATACATGTCCCCTGGTGCAGAACCCGGGTTCCCAAACCCTTTTTAGGACAATAACATGCATAATAGTTGTTATAATTAGCACTTTAGAATTCGAACGTTCGCATCCATTGTATTTAATAGGGTTCTAATGTTCGTTCGAACTTCCGGTCCGTTCGCGGGTTCTGGTGCGAACCGAACCCGGGGGTGTTCGGCTCATCACTAGTTGCTGCATTACTGCTTCCATCTGTTGTTGTAGTCTCTGCTCTTGCTTCTGCAACAGGTCTATGAAGCGGGCCTCAGATTGCTGCTGGGCTTGTTGCTGAGCCTCCAGACTCTGTTGCAAAGTTGCGTTTGTCTGCTGCTGGGCTGCAAGGCTCTGTTGATGAGCTTGCTGCTGGGCTGCGAAGTTCTTTTGCAAACCTGCATTTGTCTGCTGTTGATTGGCATTTGCTAGAGCCAGCTGCTTCAGTATCTCCTCCATGCTGGCTTAAAAAAAAAAAAACTGCCACTGGTTCTCCACCAACTGTGAGGGGGTTAGCTCGGCAGCGGGTGTGTGTGACCCCCGAGATGGGCTCCCCACACAAAAACAGGCCCAGCAAACGGAGGTTGTGGTTTTCAAAATCAAAAAGGTGCGGTTTATTTTCTATTTACAGTGACAAAACACAGCAAAGCAAAAGAAACATAAACAAAATAAATCCTGGTCAACTTGACCTCTGACTAAACATACAGGTTTCCTAACTAACAACTGGGATCAGCCTAGTGCTGTCCTAGTCCCTAAGTCCCTGGTTTTAAATGTCCAAGCAAATAGCCACACAGGCTTTGTCTCACCGCACAGGGGTTCACTCTCCCTAGACAGTCCACACAGGTCTGGTTCCAGGCATGAGCTGACATCTAATGAAGCTGGGAGTTCTTATAGAGGCCTAAATGAGCTGACAAGCATCAGCTGGTCTCATCAACTCCCTGTCTGCACGACGCCCCACACTCTCCCTAGAGGTATGAGTCATCCATGAGCCCACTAGCCTTATACAACTCTCCACCTAGTTGTATAAGTCGGCGTAAAGCCTGAATCTGGGCGAAATATATCTACCCCCCTGGATGCAACCAGGTGACTTTACCTTCCTGCTGTCACAATATATATATATATATAGAGAGAGAGAGAGATAGTATCTATATCTATATATATATATATATATATATATATCTATCTATCTATCTATATATATATATACACACAGGGTATGCAGGATAGGTAGTGGAGGGGGAAGGGAACGTTTTTAGGAATAGTTATAGTTTGCATTTACTGACACTTAAATTTCCTCTGCTTCATAAAATCAGTAATTGTAGTGTTTTATGGTATACACAGATGTGGTATAAGCAAAACCCTTTGTATGGTACAGCCATCTCGCGTCGATGATACTTGCAAGGAGCCTCAGAGGAACATTTTAAAAGCTCTTACAATGGCTATTGCTCATTGCCTATAAAGTAGTGCTCTGTGCCAGTCTTCCTCCTCCTATCTCAATGAATGCTCATAGACAATAATAGGGCAACCTGAAAAACTGAAGGCAGTTTAGTCATACAGACACAATCCAACTGCACTCAGTCACTGCTCTTGGCTGACTGTAGTATACACATGAAGGCTCAGCTTAACTGAGTTCTTATAGTGTATAAGTGGAGGAAAGAGGGCACCAACCTTCTAGGTAAAAAATAATAATAAACAGTAATGGCAAACTCAATAAAGGGATGAAGAAAATGATGGAAAAAAACTATGAGAAAAAAACACTCACTTTCGGGAGTGAAAATCTGAGGAACGGTGGATCTCACTTGACTACGTGGAGAGTGGCTGATATCGGTGAGAAGAAGTCTATGGTGCGATGATATGGAGTCTGCAGATGGGATGTCTGGCTGCTCGGGTGGATGTCAGCGGCTCCAGGTGGGTTATCATGCTGCCTAGGTAGTTTCTCTACCCATTACTGTCTATTATCTTTTACCTAAAGGGTTGGCACCCTCTTTCTTTCCACTCTTGCCTCATATAGGTATTCAGGGCCTATTTATCAGAGGTGCTGCCTCCACTTGTGTCCCACCTATTGTCCAACAGACCCTTTTTTTGATTTGAACTCTCTGCCCCCCCCCCCCATCCACTAGGATTACAGTAGCGCCATAGTTCCTTTGTATTATCTTCTTACAGTTTATATCTAACCAGATGAAGGCTCTAACAGACATTATGGCGAATGGATTGTGGTCAGTGGCCTACCTGTAAATGCTGGAAGTTTCTCTCACATTAGATGAACCCTTTCAATAATAAGCAGCAGTTCTAGTTATGTTTGATTTACTACCAGTAAATATGCCATAACCTGGGTGACTAAGAACCTCTACAGACATGTGGTATAATGTTTACCTTACATTTCATTGGGTTTGCTCAATGCAAATGAATGCACAAATATTTCACCTGTTCAAAAAAAATGCACTTAACTGCAGAACTTGGGTGCGTGCACCAGCCTAAAGCCTCGTACACACGATTGGATTTCCATCGGACAAATCTGTGGATTTTTGTCCGAAGAGCATTGACCGTGAACATGTTCTGCATACAGACCGCAGAACCTTTTCAGCCAACATTCACGAAACAATGTGGTTTTTCTGCTCTTTAGCGTCACCCTTTGGGCAACTTCTACTAATGTTGTCTGATAGTTAGCAATGGTTCAGAGAATGCGTGTTTGTACTTTGGATTTTAGTCCGACGGACTTGTGTACACACGACCGGATAATCCGACGGAACACATTTGTTGTCGGACAATTTGAGAGCATGGCCAGCCAACATTTGTTGTCGGAAATTCCAACAACAATTGTCCAATGGAGCATACAGGCGGTCGGATTATCCGACAAAACACGTCCATCACACAATTGTTGTCGGAATATCCGATCGTGTGTACGGGCCTTTTATAGTGTCACCACCACCACCACTAGTAGAACTGGCACAAGGGATTTGCAGTTTATCAAAAAAAATAAAATCTTTTTATTTCATCCAAAACCTTCACTCCATCAAAAGATTGCTATGTTTTGGGTCTAAACCAAACATTTGTCATGCAGGTGTTGAAACCGTATGGCATTGCTTGAAAAAGGGTTGGTTTAGGCCTAATATGTAGCAATCCTCTGATGAGGTGATGTTATAAAAAGTTTATTGGATGAAATAAAGAAAACGTTTTTTGATAAATTGCCAGTTCCTTGTGCCAATTCTAATAATGTGGTGACATTCTTGTCCTCCAGGGTATTGACTGGGGTGACCGTTATGGGACGGTATGTGGTCTTACCCTTTTTCATTTGCACCAGCCACATAGTAGTATTTGGATTCCTAGGTGGTATGCATTCTCGTGCCATAAATCACATGCACTTTACTGCAGGCAGACAGAAAATGTAACTCCCGTGCTTTTTCGTTTCAACTTGGGCAAAATTTCAAAAGGAGCACAGCCACATTAAACAAAGCAATTCTACTTTCTAACTCAAACACCTGACCAAAATTTCTGATATTTATCAGATGTGCTCATTTGCACAGTTGTTAGCTGCAAATGGATTATAGACAGTGCAAGAAAACATTGGAGTAATATATCCAGAGTAGCTTCTGCTATCCAAGTGAAGTAGGCTATCTGTCAATAAACACTTCTGTGATACAGTGCATGGATGAAAGTGATTAGCATTAATCTGCCTGAAGCTTTATTAATTAACTGAAAGTATTTAACTCTATGGACTGAACTGCTGTGAGAAGGTCCATTTTACTGCTACTAATGGTAGTTTTCTGTAATTACCCCTGGACAGTTTCAGTAAACTGGCTCACGTCTGGTGATGAGGTGATTCTGTTTGTGCTGCCATCCATATTACATGTTTTTTTTATCTTGGAAATAGATCAGAGAGATTCTCAAGAAGACGTGTCATAATAGCTCAAGGTTGAATTATATGGGCTATATGGGCATTCATATCAGGATCGTAGTACATTAGCTATCTCCCCAGTGAGGACCCCTAACAAGTGTCCTCATTTTAACTAATGATATTGTTAGAAAATGTTTGAGAGGTGTTCAGGTAAGCTTTTTTTATATTATCTTAAAGAGCATGTATAGCCATATATTTTTTTTTGACTTTCCGGTAGAGTAGAAAAAGGTTGGAGCCTGCTTGACCACTGTCACTAAGACAGTCCCAGGGGGTGTAAGAAGACACACAATGAGACTGGAAGAGAAGCGGTTTAACCCTAAAGTGGAAGTAAACTTGCATGCATGACTTTTACCAAGGCTTACCTATAGGTTATGTAAATATCTCCTAAACATGCACTGTTTAGGAGATATTTACTGTACATGCAGCCAGTGACATCACTGGCGCCTGCGCTCTGAAGGAACGTGTCGGCCACTCCCGCAGGCATGTCACCGCGGCTCTGGCCAGTCACAGAGCCAGAGTCCGCGAACCCGGAAGCAAGATGGGGGAAGATGGAAGCGGCCTCCAGATCTGACACCTCGGCGTGGGAGAGTTTTGATTTATGCGATGCAAAAAAAAAAGTCCAGCGATTCTCAACCGCTTTAAACTGCGTAGGGGGTTTTTCACTGTCAGAGTGGTAAGGATGTGGAACTCTCTTCCACAATCGGTGGTGTCGGCAGAAAGTATGGTTCATTTTAAAAGACTCTTGGACATGCATCTTAGCAAAAACAATATACAGAGATATAAGAAATGATTTTCTACACACACACACACACACACACCAACACAGTTTGAACTGGATAGACTGTTGTCTTAATTCAACCTTACCAACCATGTAACTACAGTGGGTGACCGCAAGATTGTATTTCCAGCGCGATGGAATCACGCTGGAAATCGGCACTGCAAGGCTGTACTTCTCGTGCTCGCCGCCCCCACGAGATGCAGCGTATCCATAGGAATCCATGGGGGGCGGCGAGCGGTAGGAGCGACAGAGCTCGGCGCTGGCTCGCGCGACGAGGGTCGCGGAGGGCCAATATCGCCGATGAAAATCCACAACCACCATAAAGCCCCTTTCACACTGAGGCGCTTTTCAGGTGCTTTCATGCTAAAAAAGTGCCTTAAAAGCTCACGAAAACCTATTTCCATTAAAATCAATGAATGCTTTCACACTGAGGCAGTGCACTGGCAGGGCAGTGAAAGAACTCCCCTCTCCATTGAAATTATTGGAAAGCTCTTCAAAAGCGCCTGAAAAGCTCTTCAAAAGCGCTCAGTGTTTTTACTGGCAGTTTAGAAGTGCCTCAGTGTGAAAGAGGCCTTAGAATAGGTGCAGGTAAATTTTTGAATGAGGACACATGTTTGGAGACAAGTGAAGAATGTGAAGAAAGAAAATCCCCTCACTTTGTAGAGATTTCCTTTTGTGTCTCCTTTTGTGTCTCACTACCAGGACACTACTCTGGCCCAGCTGAAAAAAATTAGGCTTGAAGCCCAAACTCCGGGCAAAATTTTTTTAATGTTCCCGCAGTGCCCGCATGCCTCGTTTTGTCCAGGGGAGAGGCGAAAGCTGTAGTCCTCCGCTCCACCAGCAAATGGCACTCCCCCACGATCCTGCGGTGGACTGTTCCTGATATCCTCCAGAGCAGGTCTATGGGTTCGGTGATGTCAGTAACAGTCTACAGCGCTAGCCGGCATGGGCGCAGGAGCCACAGGGACCAGTGCTGTGTGGGGGTAATCAGAGGATTAGGTAAGTATATCTCCGTTCTCCATACCCCTATACAAAAATGATCAGTTAACCCGTGCAGAGCGGACACAGCCCCACTGCAGGAGAAAAACTTTTTTTCCCCCCGGAGATGGGCTTTAAAATAAATTAATTGCCTTTTACTTATTTAACTTAGGATAACGATTTTGATCGTTAGAACTGTGTCAGTTTTCTGTTACGCTATATGGATGGGAAAGTCAGAACTTTAAGAAGCAGGAGAAAAAAACATTTTTGTGAATTATGGTGTTGGCTGAAATGGTTATGAATACAATGGGTAGCCAAGAAAACAATTCATTGGTGTAGACTTGACTTGACCTAAACTTGTTTTGAGCACCCTTGGAGACAACCAGATTCCATTGTGTTGATGGCAGTTGATAAAAAGATCAAAGGGAAAATGGATTGATCCAACTGTAGTCACTATGACTGACATCATAGTAGTGAATCCAACATGATGCAAGGAGTCAGATCTGTATCCAGCTACTACATACATAGCTACTCTCCATCAAAAGGGGAAGTGTGGTAGACTTTCATTATGCCTAAAGAAATGTATAAACTCCCTAAAGCTGGAAATGGCATCTAACAAGAATTACAAGCTAAAAAATACTGTCTTTGTGTAAGTTACCATCATAGTTGATGGTTGGATCCAAATAATATCACCTTAATTCTGTGTATATATTGTATATATATTTTGATATACCTTACTAGTCACAAAAATTGGCTTGATTACCATATGCCGTTACAATGATTGATTGACATGTCTCCATAAACACAGTTTGTGTCGGCAGGCATCCTAAAGTGTATCTCTGGATGTAATAAAGAAAAAAACACGTTCAGTGCATCTCTCCAAATGAACACATTTCTCCATGTTTCGTCTCTTAACATGTTGCAAGTATAGGAAAAAAAACTGTTGGTCCCGACAGAAATACAGTAAGCTCTGAATCTCCTGTGCTGCACTGACTAAACAAACTGAAAAAAAAAAAAAAAACACAGCCGCCACTGTAAATAACTGGGTTTAGAATTACAAGAAAGAACAATGAGCAAATGATTGCAGCAAAGCTCTCAAAGGTCAGAAAGACAAAAGAAAAAGGGTTGCTTTGCAAATTTGTTTGATCCACCTGTGTATATAAAAGGAGCTAAAGCGCCTTAGAGGTGCAATAATTCTTTAATTCTTTCCTACAGAAACAATATTACTTAGATATTTCAATGCACCTTAAGAATGGAATCTTTAATGCCAGTCTGATGGATTCTATGGAAATATATATGCATATAAATAAATCTAAGATTAACTGTAGCGTTCCTGACACCATGGAGGCCTGGGAGTTGTCCGTTAAGCCCATGTATTCCTCGGAGCTGAGCTAGTTACATGATGCAGGACCATTGTGTAAATATCAGATATAACCGCTAACCAGGCAAAATACATTTTGTTTGCTAGAATCTACTTGAAAGGTTAAAAATGGGTTCATTTCTCATCAATAAAGAAGTCATTAATATTCTAGCGAATGCTGTGTAAGCGTGAACGCTCTGATTGGTTGTCTTCTGGTAAAGGCATTAATACCAGATCAGCTGCCGCTTAACCCTGTCAGCGAGACATACAGTTTGACAATAAATTGCAGAGAGGAGAAACCTCTCTCCGTCAGCATATAGGTTTCCTTGGGCCGCCTCTGGCGCTGTGGACAGGCCAGGCTGAAGGATATGCCTGTCTAAATTCAAGTAGGATAATTACAGGTTCATTCAATTACACCAATTCATCAGAGTGCCGGGATAATATATCACTTAGCACTTGTCCCAAATGTAAACAAGAGGTTAATGCACAAATGGAGTGCCGTATAATGGCGGCTACAGTGCAAAGCAGTCTGTATCACAGATATTTGTCTGCATATCATTTATCTTTCAATATCTCTTTAATTTCGCAAATCAGAATTCTATTATTGGTCTGATAAAAGCAAAACCTTTTCACCTTGACTTAGAATGAATGACTTGTATAGCGCTCACATGCGAACTGAATCGCCTCTAGGCGCTTTTTGCAGCCAGTGTCTGCTTGGCTGGTGCGGTCATTTTTACCCTGTAGGATCTCGACGCACTTGGGACACACAGTCGTACACACATATATACTGGGCCAATTTGGACAAGATCCAATTAACCTACCAGCATGTCTTTGGAGTGTGGGAGGAAACCCACGCAGACACAGGGGGAACATGCAAACTCCAGGCAGATGGTGTTGTGGTCTGGATTCGAACCAGTGACCCTTTTGCTGCTTGGTGAAAGTGCTAACCACTACACCACTGTGCTGCCCTTACTTACTTAGGGCAAGTAAGGAGGACCTGTTAGAATAGCTTTTACCTGTTGCTGCAAGGGTTATCACCCAGAGGGGGGAGTAGTAGCTGTAATGGTACACATGACCGATGGTGAAGAACAAACAATCACAAACACATTTAAAAGGCATGCAAACCCTAGCAATCAAACATCTCTTTTTTTCTCCCTCCTGGTCCGTTAAATATACTATTGAAAGCATCTTGTGAGTTGATGGCTACATGTGCTCTCTGCCTGTGCTGAATTAATTGTTCCTTGTCCTCACTGTAGACTACAGAACACCCCAAAGCTATTGAAGAGAGAGGAGGGGGATTTTTGTAGCACTAACACACTGTTTATCCTAGGATGACAACTCGGCTCCTCCATTCATACAGAACAATCAGTAAGACTGGTCATCCTAGTGTGATACTGGCAGGATCACGGGGTGAAAAAATAATCCCGAAAATGATAGCAGACATCACATCAAATGACTTGTAAACTTTAATCTAGTACATTTTTGTTCTTGAGTTAAGATATGCCTGTAGGTATTACATACATACCTTCTGTCAACAAGAGGTTATACCAATCTAGGTGTCATTGCATTGGCAGGCTGACAACGCTGCTGTTTATTTTGAGGCAGCTGCTTAGCATTGTTAGACTACAAAAGGAATTGTTGTTACTGTCAGGATCTCCGGCATGAAACTTTGCAACATATTCACAAAAACATTTCGATTTTGGCTTTACCTAAAATGTTCAAGCAACATTGTAGAAAGTGTGAATTCTCATAGGATAACACTATTTAGTTTCTAGGAGCAAAAAAAAAAATCATAATTACCACTTTCTTGGAGCTTAAAAAAACACTAGTGTGCATGGAGCCATACAGTCTCTTGGAGAGTTTTCTACTAATATGTTTTTTTGAGGCTTTTTTCACTTTTTTTAACCACTTCCCGCCCGCCATATAGCAGAATGACGGCTGGAAAGTAGTTTCATTATCCTGACTGGGTGTCATATGACATCCAGCAGGATAAGCCGAGATCACGCGCCCGATCGTTGGTGTGTCAGTCTGACACATAGCATCTCCGATCTAGGTAAAGAGCCTCTGACATAGGCGCTTTACCATGTGATCAGCTGTGTCCAATCCCACTGACAGACGCGAGTAGAGGAGAGCTGATTGGCTGTTCTCCTGACAGGGGGGGGCCAGTGCTGATTGATCAGTGCAGCCCCCCCCCGAGGATGCCCACCAGGTATGCCAATCGGTGCCCATTAGAGGTGCAAATCAGTGGCCATTATAGATACCAATCAGTAATGCCTGCCAGTGCCTCCTCATCAGTGCCATGTATCAATGTCTATAAGTGCCATCTATCAGTGCCGCCTATAAGTGCTCATCAGTGCCACCTATTAGTACCCATCAGTGCGGCCTTTCAGTGCAACCTATCAGTGCCCATTAGTGCCACCTCATCAGTGCCGCCTTATCGGTGCCCATCAGTGCAGCCTCATCAGTGCCCAACAGTTAACAATGAAAACTTAATTATTTAAAAAAACTTATAACAGAAACAATAAAAAAGTTTTTATTTTTTTCATTATCTGTCTTTTTTCATTTGTTTAGCAAAAATAAAAACCCCAGTCATGATCGAATACCACCATAAGAAAGCTCAACTTGTGGGAACAAAATTATACAAATTTTGTTTGGATACAGTGTTACATGATCATGCAATGGTCATTTAAAATGCGACACTGCTAAAAGCTGAAAACTGGCCTGGGCAGGAAGTGATTAAGGGAACTGCAAAAACTAAAAAAAGCTATTAGCAGCGTTTTTTTATCCAGCATTTTTTTAGCTTTGCTAGCATGCATGGAGCCTTGCACTTTCTAAACTGAAAAATGATCTTTTGAATGAATATTGAAGTGAACTACTAAAGCATGTTTTATATGTTTGGCTGGATTTTGTTGCTGTACTTTTCCTACAGAAAGCTGAACTTTTGCTGCTTTTGGTCATTGAGTGCAGAATAGGCAGCGGGAATCATTACCTATTTGAGATTTTTGTTATCTTGTAACTGTTACATACATCCTGTATCTAATACCTTGATTCTATCATATTGAAAAACGCTGCTCCCTTCCCTTTCTTGTGCCAACTTTGTAGTCTCTGAAATCCTTATCTGTAAAAGTGGCGCTTAAAAGGAATCTATAATGGGAAATAATTCCTGTTTTCTGTAAGAGGCGCGCAGCTGCATAGGTCGTCGAGGCCTTCTAAACAGCGGGTCTGCCGCGCTTTGCTAATTCTACAGAGCGCCGTTCCATGGAGCATCGCTTGGCAGAGAACACTTTGTTAAATTAAAATGACTACAAAATGTGCAATTGTAGTCACTTCTTCTCAGTATGAAAGAGGTGTTTTCCCCCCGAATTCCCCGCTCAACCATCAAGGTAATGCGAGCAGATCAAAACATTTCTGCATCTGCACCGGTTATTAATACAGCTTCTTTATTGCAAGTGGCTCCTTTCAGGTGTCATCTTGAAGGTTCTGCCACGTGACACAACAGATAAAAGGGAGAACTGATGAGTTGGGACATGAAAGAGAAATTCTGAAGTTTTGATTTATTTTAAATAAAGTATTTTAGATATTTTGACGATTTGGGGATTTGTCTGAGTGCAAATAACAGGTATGAAAAGGTCTCGTGGACATAAGAAATTGGAATAGAGGAACAGAATCTGTGCTAGCTCACAAATTGTGCTGCACTCAACTGCAAGGCTTCAAACTTACAGCTGCTGGAGTAATCCTTCCAAGCAGTGATTCACAATCATTTGTCTTTAGAAAACATGAGCTAGACAGAGTCCTATTTTTTCATCCTAAACCCTGATGGAGAGGGATCAACTTGACCCCTAGAACACATTGTTTTATCTTTCTTTGGAATAAAACTTTTTGGACCCTAAATTTTATAGTGTGACCCTTTCACCCTTTGGTCCTTGAGTCCAGGTTCACACAGCTGCCTGAATGAAGCCAATTTCACTCCCACGTGTCAGTCCCAATTTTGGCGGCGATTTCACAGACATCCCAGTTACCGACTGGGAAGCAGCGGAAGGGGGCACCTCTCCTGCCGCCTATAAAAGTGATCTTGCAGCAAATTCGCTGCTGGTATAACTTTTATCTGAAAGCCGGCCGCCTAAGGGAAAAAATTGATACCGGGGTTATGACAGCTACCTGCTGCCATAACAATGGTCTTTAACATCAAAATCATGATGTACATTCCCAGTTAGGCGGTCAGCAAGTGGTTAAATTATAAAATAATATTTTTATTTATCTACACACAATAAAAAATGTATATAAATTAAAAATGACAAATTTTTAAATGTAAAAGATTTAAAAGCATCAACAAATAATATCAACTATTATACCCCGTTTCCTTATAGATCTAGTAAAGTCCAGTTTATGGTACTAGAGATCCCTTTTTAGTATATTGATTTATTAAGTAGGTGCTCTTGAATGCACATCTTGCATTCAAAGTTCCACACGCCCAAATAATGTGAAGTAACTCCCAATTTGTATTGTTCCATTACTCAATTGTACTTGGAGGAAACACCCAATCCCCTTCCGTGGACTGTCTGTGTTAGAACTGAGGTGTGTCCGCCAGTCAGCAAAGTCTGCTTCTGAGCTGAACCTAGTTGGCATGTCCCTCTTCCAGAAACACTCTGCCATGTACAGTGGTTATGCTGATTAAATTTTGATTACATATAAATCTGCATTTTCCCAGTAAGTAAAGGGCCAAACAGTAAAGAACAAATGTCCAATAATTCAGAAAGCAATGTGCAAGTGTCACCAGAGGGGTTACAGCCACAAGGATGAATATTTCCAACATATGACCTGTAATCCCGGCTTTCTCAAGAGGACCCAGTTTGAGAAAGCCGGGATTACTGGCAAAATGTTGGGGATATTCACCGCAGAAGCCAAAAACCCTGTTGACATGGGCTGTAAATCTTTGTAAATCACAAAATTAGCTGTACAGAATTATATACGGTACATTTTTTTATCGTATATATGTTGTTTTAGTTCAATGGTGTATGTTGTAGTTTTCCCTCAACAGGTTCCTAGAGCCATAAAGGCTGCCACTCGCCGCTCCTCCTGCCTGTGGGCACACTAACGATCACGTAGGCGCTGTGAACCAATGCCTCTTACTTCACAGTTAAATGAATTCAGAAAATTGCTTGTAAGAGAATCAATTCTACTCGTCCACCTTGACCCCACCGTGTCAAATGTCAGATGTTTTCTTTCAAGAGTTCTGACACAACAGCAATATCCTGTGTGTCGATATAATAATATATTTATACTCGGTTTATGAAACCATAGTATTTGCTGAAATAATACATCTATTTCCACTACAAGGTTCACCCTGGTATGTGACCTATGCTCTGATAGAGCTTCGGTCTACATGAAGTGCTCAGCATAGAATGACGCGATTGCCTATGAAGAGTATATTGCTCATAGTCCGTTTATATTGTTGTTCCATTTTTCCATTAATGGTCAGCTCTTATTCTTAAGGAATAAACCCGCAAACATGGCTTTCTATTATTCAACAATCTTAGCCGAATTATTATTATTTTTTTAATGCGTGGCCTTGTTTATAAAAATGTCCAAAACAAGACCTTTGTATTGTCTGTAGCAGCCAATCAGCACAGTTTTTTACAAAAATAAGAGCATTAGTGTTGCAGTGTTTCCTCGATAGGGTAGCGGGTCACTGATTTTATATGTTGCTTAAAATTGCTTTTTTTTTACTGTAGTCCCGAGACGCCTGAACTGGCCTGGTGATTGTTCAGAACCTCTAAACCTAATACAGAAAAAGTTACTGTACATGAAAGAGGAACTGGTAAAAGTCATAACAGCAATTATCTGATCTGTTTATCAAATTGTAATTGGGAGGCAATGGATTCAAACATTATGTTAAGTTTTTCTTTAGTGCTAATTCAAACTATGTTGTAATGCTGCGGCTTCAGTGTGGTGCGGTCCAGCGGCACCACTGCAGTGCCAATGCACTAAACTCAAGATGTCACACTGTTTCTTTTTTTTTTTTAAAAACCTTTATTGGAAACAAGTAAATATAACAGTCGGTACATACAATGTTAATATAGGTCAAGTCAGAAACAAAAACCAAGCAAAGATTTAGTATGGGTGCAATATGTTATTTCCAGATGCAAGTGGTACAGTCAAACATAAACTCTTATTGAAGGATCATACTAGGTTAGTCAAAGACTTCCCATTGAACAGACTCGAGTCTCATACTAAGTATGAAGAACACCCGAACAAATATGGTAGGGATCTTAAGTATAGAACAGAATATAACATGATCAACCTATAGCTGATACAATTGGTCTATTCGGTCACTGGGAACCTTTAACCTCCAATATGATGGGGGTTAAAATATTCTGAGTTAACAGGGTATGGGGACATTTAAAATCGAGGAAAAGATATAAAGGAAAAGTTAGTAGTGTTCCAGAGTGGGGAATGGGGGGGGGGGGGGACACAGGAACCCTACCCTCCTTCTTCAGTGTATAACGAGCGAAATGTGCCTTGACAGGGCTAGTTCAAGACAAAATGATGCCAACAGTGTTTATTTTTTTATTTTTATTTTTATAAACAAACTTTGCTTTAAGGTCATACAGTGAAATTTCATTAAGTTAAGTTTCATTAAGTTCACTGGTGCGAGGTGGTGGATTGCCTTGCAGTGCGCTTTTTTTCTCACTGCACAGCGCCTGTGCACCACCACAATGCAGTGGTGTGAACCGGGCACACAGAAGACCAGGCACTTTGCCTTGTCTCATGGTTGGACTGCACTGAAATAGCCACCCAACGCAGTCCCATCATACCCGATGTGAATGGGTCCTTAAGCCTCATACACACGCTCGGACTTCCATCGGAAAAATCTGTGGATTTTTGTCCGAAGGGCGTTGTCCGTGAACTTGTTCTGCATACTGACGGCAGAACATTTTCAGCCAACATACACCAAACTATGTGTTTTTTCAGCTCTTTGCCGCCACCCTTTGGGCAACTTCTGCTATTGTTGTCTGATGTTTAGCATTGGTTCAGAGCATGCGTGTTTGTACTTTGGATTTTAGTCCGACTGATTTGTGTATTGTTGTCGGACAATTTGAGAGCATGGCTATCCAACATTTGTTGTCGGAAATTCTGACAATTGTCCGATGGAGCATACAGACAGTCGGATTATCTGTCCAAACACGTCCGTCGGACAATTGTTGTCGGAATATCTGATCGTGTGTACAGGCCTTTAGGCCCCTTTCACACTGGGGCGGGAGGTGTGGTGGCGGTAAAGCGCTGCTAAAAATACTGTTGGATTTGCGGCGGTATTCGGCCGCTAGTGGTGCGGTTTTACCCCCGCTAGCGGCTGAAAAAGGGTTAATACCGCCCGCAATTGCCGGTGCTATAGCCGCGGTGTCCCATTGCTTTCAATGGGCAGGAGCGGTGGAGAAGCGGTAAACACACCGCTCCTTCACCGCTCCAAAGATGCTGCTAGCAGGACTTTTGGAGTGGTCCTGCTAGCGCACCACTCCAGCGTGAAAGCCTTCTGGCTTTCACACTGGAATAACAGCAGCTGTTTCAGGTCGCTTTGCAGGCGCTATTTTTAGCGCAATAGTGCCTGCAAACCACCCCAGTGTGGAAGGGATCTAAGTGTTGACAGCTTATTGGGAGTCATGTATTATATCTGGCTAGGCACCTCCAGATGAGATGAGGGGCCAGTAGTGGGTGTTTTGGGTCAAGATTCACTTAAGAATAATCAGGTGCCACACCGATTGTTGAGAGTTAATACAGAATACCTATTTTCTTAACTAATAAAAGCCAACACAATCTAGAATTTCTCAAATGCTCTTTTTTTTAGTAATTTAAAATTTGTTGGAGAAGAACAAAGGAGTACTGGTAGTTATAAAATAAAAAAGTTTCTGTTGCAAGTTTCAGCAACATTCTAAAGTTATAAGTCCTCCTGTACCCTCCTCCTCCAAGAAAATTTTAATCTCTGAAGAGATCATTTGGAAGCCTTTTGAAAGCATGTTGGCTTTTATTATGTGAGGAATTAATTATTCCATTTGGACTCTCAACAGTTAGTGTGGTGCTCATATATTCTTTTATTTCTAAAATCACGCTTAAGGGGTTTACTAATGTTTGAGAAACTGTGGTCTTATGCCCCGTACACACGATTGGAAATTTCGACAAGAAAAGACCGATGTGAGATGGACAGTGAGTATGCTCCATCGGACTTTTGCTGTCGGAATTTCCGCCAACAAAAGATTGAGAGCAGGTTCTCTATTTTTCCGATTGTCTGTAGCAATCCCGACGCGCAAAATTCCGGCGCATGCTCGGAAGCATTGAACTTAGTTTTCTCGGCTCGTCATAGTGTTGTACGTCACCGCGTTCTTGATGGTGGAAAAGTTAAGAGAACTTGTGTATGCAAGCCAAGCTTGAGCGGAATTCCGTCTGAAAAACCATCCAAGGTTTTTCCGATGAAAATTCCGATCGTGTGTACGCGGCATAAGGCAACTGTCTTATTGGCCTTGCTTTTTTTCGAAAAATGCTGTCTGACAATGACATTGTTTTCTATATGACTACTGAGAGGATATCTAAATATATATGTATGGCACAGAAGGTGAGTTATAATCTACACAACACAGCCAGCAGAAGTTCTGACCCTTACCCACTCTATTTAAAGATAACCCATCATGACTGGATGTGATATGAAGTCATATATGTATTGTAGGCTTATCTATGAATTATTCATATTCAGCCCCTTATTTAGCTTTATTTATCGTCTTTAGGGTTGTTGGATCAGGAGTCAGAGACAAGAGGTCTCCTGAGGTCTGACAAATGCTGCCCTTTCTACTGCCTGAACACATGCTAATGATATATGCTGTCTTGCAGCTCCATAACAGTAACCGAAACAGCATCAAACACAGTTGTTTACATTCCTTTTAACTTCAAGGCGCTGTTATGTGATCCTGCTATGCACACTCAGGAGACTGCATTTATTACCAGAATGAGGTCAGGCAGCTGCTGGAACAGCCAATATCAGACTTCAGGTGATTTCTGACCTCTGCCTCCCAGAGTTGTCCTCAGGCAGAGAGAATAAAGTTAAAGTGTAATGCTAAGAACAATAAAAAAAAAAAAGATTATTATTATTATTATACAGGATTTATATAGCAAAATTACAAAATGGAGGGAGAGAATACAAATACAATACAATTCAATACAAGCTCATTAGAGCTTACAATATATATATATATATATATATATATATATATATATATATATATATAAGTGTAAATCCCCACGCTCCTAAAATACCAAATGTGAAACATAACAATGTATTGCAATAACGCAATTGTGTGCTGCTACTTTAAAAATAATAATATCTATCAAACAAGTGAAAATACAAAAAAATCATGAATAGCATATAAATGTAAGTTCACAGTAGCGCACAATCTTCGAATAGAAAAACAAATTGATAATCCAAAAAATCAATAATTAAACAAACTCCAATAAAGTCCTTTCAAGGAAATTCCATGCAAGTGTATAAACAGCCGTGATATCCTATTGAAGGTTAGTCACCAAAAGTTGCACCACCGCTGTTTGTCAAATCCGACCCACACCCATAGGACAGCAACTCACCGCTCACCCCCAACTCACCCCCATTCTCATGGGTGGCAAATACGCTTAATAATAAATGTTGTTCTTCTCCTTTGTAAACCACTCCATTTCTCCACCCCTCTTGCAGTATGAATTCAGAAATTAGATAAATATGCGCCCTAATAGTCTCTTTTAGGGTGGCGTCCCTCCCGGTTCCTCTTGTCATACAGATGAGGAGGTCAGTCAGAGAAATGTTAACTGCATAAAATAGCTCACAATAACAAAAAAGTGCTGCTCCTGAACATACTTACATTTATATACTATTTATGATTTTTTGTATTTTCACTTGTTTGATAGAATCTAAAATATATGAGGCAGTCTTTCACTCGCATTAACACAGCAGCTTTTGTTTTTCTAAAACCTTTCTTAAAGTGGATGTAAAGAACAGCCTCAGATGATACACAGAGATGAACCAAATCTACCTACATAGGTTTTACATGTATATCTGCTGTCTTCACATTTATATACTCTTTAGAAAGTTCAGCTCGTGTTAGGAGATTTTCTCTTCCTGTTTAACACAGAGTGTGATGTCTGGGCATACAGCCAAGATAGCTAAAATTGCTGATTGGAGGAAAGGCACACACCCCCTCTCATCATAGGCAGAGACTCTCAGAGGTGTTTTGTAACAAGGCTAGCTCCCTGTTAATCTATTTATAGCAACCTCCCCTGACAGAAATGTCAGGCTACTTTTAGCTGATGTGTCTGAGAATTTGTCAGGAGTTATCAGGTTGATAACAGAGGAACGGGTCAGGAGAGAGCTACGGGACAAAACACTGCAGATATACCTGTATGTGCCCAGCTCAAATTTCATGAATTGGGGTTACATCCAATTAAAGTGGAACTAAACTCCAAAATACTTACCTTCGGTCTGACTCCTGTAAGGTCTGCCGCCGGCATCTTCTCTCATGTTTATCTTCGAGACATTTTGAAAAAAACATTAAAATGGTTTGTTGATCCTGCTAGTAGAACCATTGTTGTATACTTCCTGTAGTAGGCTAAGCTGTCTAGTAGAAGTGACAGCTGGGGCTCTTTCACACAGGCATTGAATTCTACAGCAGCCTTAAAGCGGAGGTTCACCGAAAATATAAACTATGTACATCATTAAAAGGCAGGTCACTGTTTTAATAAATACATACATACCGTAGTATTTAGATTCAAATGGAGACTTCCGGGATTCATCTCCCGCGGGAGGAGTCGTGTCTAAGCCTTTTCCCTGAGCAGCAATGTATTCTGGGAGCACAGTGTCGTGCTTCCCAAGATACATTGTGTATCGCCGAGGAGCGAAATCTCGAGAGATTTCACATACTAAGTGACGCTGGTCACGTGACGAGCGTGTCTCTACATTCTCCATTTTAAAAAAGGGCATGCAGGTAAATCTTGCTATTATCTACCTGCACACACGAGGCAAAGGAGGCGATACTAGCGCGATTGTAAAAACACTACCTATGCAGCTGCAGCTCTATCCCCGTACTGAGCCGTGTCAGTTTTTTTTTTTTTTTTGGGCAAACCATCATAACGGGGCGTGAACTATCATTGACGCCACCCGTTGTGATGGCAACCAGTTTGTTTACGGCGCTACAGCGGTGAACGCTGGGATGGCATTCACCGCTTCCAGGAAATACTTGTGTAGCGATACCCTCAACTTAAGAGAGCCGCAAGTTTTGATTTGGGCCCTGAGTACAGCTTCCCCAACCCCCCGGCAATCTGCTCTCTCACTCTGGCACAGTTAACCCACAGCAATTTCACATAAACAATCACTTATGCTTTAAATGTGGGTGTGTGGATTGATAACTCAGACTCATAGACAATGTTGTAAATAATAACTGACTTTACTGCTAGTGGTAAGATAAAAGGGAATAGCATGCATGTAACATTTGGTTCACAACACATAAGCAGGTCCCTGCAGTTATAAATCACAATACTGTGTGCGTGTGTACCAGCAATGGAAAGGGGACGGAACGCCACGTGGGGCGACCGTTACCTAAACACCCTGTGGTGTGATAACTAACTTATAACTATCTAACGGATCAGGCCTGATCCCTAACCATGAAACTCAGTCTTAGAAGAAACACGAATCTTCACCGGCACAGGATCTGTAAAGGTGGTGCACTTGAAGTATTTAAAACCATGTATTTGTAATCCAATAGGGGGGGGTAATTCTCCCACACCGGAGGTGTTAGGCCTCGGAAGTCTAGTAGGCACAAAGTATAAAAGTAACAGTTTAAAGATGAGCTTTCGCTCGCTCACCACTCCGGAACACTTCCCTCAGTCCGGAACTTCCACCGGCTGTGTCGGTTCTCGTCCACAGCGGCTTCTACGATCGGATCCCCGATCCAGATAACTTCAGAAGAGATGAGTCTGGATGCCACCCAGGCTCGCAAAGGGGGGTGGAAGGCTCTTTGGTTCGCTCCACAGGCCCCAGGCTTCAGGCCTGGAACAGCACAGATCCGCACAGGTGTATCTCTCTCTGCCTCCACGTGTCCAAAGAGAAAGAGCTAGGCCTCGCCCCCTCCTTATATTCCTTCCCCCCGACTCCTCTCTCTCTGGAATTTCCTGTCTCTGAATAAAGGGGAACACCCCGCTACACTTGCTTGTGGGCTTCACAATGCCCACAAGCAAAATGGAAATACGCAGTAAAGGATTTTATAACTCTGTTTTTCTTACGAAAACGGACACAGGATAATTGAGGAGACCAAAAAAGTGAGTGTACATTTCAAGTGCTAAACCACATGAAATCATCCAAAAAAAAACAAAAAACGATCTGCCGTGGAACCTCCGCTTTAATGCATATTAACATACCTATAGCATTAATAAGTGATTTGGTTGCGTTGCATTCATGTTACATCAAGCAAGGCTCCTCAAACACCCCCTGAGATGTGTTTTTTTTTTTTTTTAATTTGTACAAGGCTAAAATGGGAAATGATCACTTTGAAATCACACCTCAAATGCACTGAAAATGCCATAGGTGTGTTTCCTTCCTGGTCCTGGCCTAGGAAAAAATTGTGTCATACATCAGTGGATTCTTTAGGGCCATTTTTTTTTCTTTGATCTATTCTAGAGGAAGGGAGGAGGGGTTTTCTAAGATAAGCACCCTCTCCTGTCTGCATGCCTGAGCTAGGGGCAGATGGATGCCAGGATGTAAAAAAAAAAAGAATAATTTGCCCTTACTCAAGATGGCTGCAGCTAGAAATGCTAAGGAGGTGTTTTTCAAAGTGATTTCTCCACAAAATAAAGCATGGAGACATGGATGGATGGAAGAGTTTGCTTTGAATATTAAAAATGAAATAAATAGTGTTTTTTAGTTTGTGGTGCATAGATACAGTTAACTTCCACTTGAAGGAGTCCAAATGGTAGTCAATAGAAAGAAAGCTAATGCATTTCAGGGATTTAGACACTACATCCTCATCGGGGCTACAACACAAGAACATTTTATTTTTATTTTTATACTTTCTTAGCCCGCTGTACCGTCTTATGCATTTACTGTACCTGCATTTCTACAGAATACCAAAGAACACTAGTACTGTATGTGACCTGTGTTACCCACACATATCCAAATAATTATCAGAACATTCGGCCTTACTGTAGTTAAGGGCAGCACTTCTCGCTTTTTTTTTTTTTTCTAGCAGTAAGTGCTTATAATTGTGCATGTAGTGGTCTTGTCTGTTGTTTAGTGTTTAGGTCAGAAGGTTTTATTTTATTTCTGTAGAGGGTTCATCACAGATTAGATTCTGTGGGAGGAAGCTTCGAGTCACAGAGAATTCACACAGTTCATCATATTTATCTGCAAGATGGTTACAACTAATTTTTTTCCCCTTCCCTCAATGCTTTGCTTTCAGAGGTAAAGACTAAGTGTACAAGGCAAAGTGTTCCCAGAGCTTCAGTGTATTCTGAGATGATGGATTATGTAAGAGGCACATCAGAAGAGACACATTTGCTGTACAAGTGGGAGAGAAACTGAAAAACAAATGATCTAACGAGACGTTAGACATTGTGAAGCCGTTCATCTGGTTGGAAAATGGGGCAAAACAAAAAAGTTAAACACTGACTTTGCTGATAATTAAAAACAGGCTGAACTCTGCCTCGGACTCTCTGAAAACATTATTGACATCTCTGGGTCAACCCAGTCATCCACCCTGAATCCATCATGCAGGTTTGCTACGCAGAGGTCTGCTCAGCCCCCCCCTTTCTCATTGTCTTCTCTATCCTCTTTTCTTTCTCCCTCTATCTTCTATCGTTCTCTTTCCCTCTCTCTCTTTTTGTGTTGACAACGCCATTTTGATATTCAAATGTCATGCTAACTACTTTTACTGGCCCTCACCTCCCCTAATTTGGAGTGACGCCGTCCGCTCCTAGAGGACGGCGGTGTGTTAGTGTTTATGTTGAGCATGTCTCCTGTGGTGAGCGGACAGTGTGATTTGTATGATAATACCCTGAATTGTGGAAATTTGACAGTTGTCTGTATTATTTCTCTCTGTGAAATGCAATAAAAATATATTTGACTCTAAAAACAGGCTGAAAAACTATAAGCCAATCACAGAGTAGGAAAATGTGATAAGAACTATACACAGGCAGTGTTAACAATAAGTACAGTTATTCATGTAGGAAGTAATTACCGGTATTTCACGTTTTTGGCTGTTTTAGGAAGCTATAATTAAGTTAAAAGTGGAGTTTTCATTTGGGTATTTACAACCCCAATTCCCCAAAAATGGGGGTACTGTGTAGAATCTACATAAAAAGTGAATGCAATGATTTGAAAACCTTGTAAACCAATATTTTATTCACAGTAGAAAACATCTCAAATGTTTAAACCTGAGGAAATGTAAAATTTTAAGAAAAACTAAGGTCATTTTTAATTTGATGGCAGCAACGCTTTTTAAAAACAAGACAGGGCAACAAAAAGTTGTTAAAGTAAGCAGTACTGACAAGGAAGAACTGTCAGAACATTTTGCATGTCATCCAAAAATGCAAGGCAAATGTAGCAGACCCCCAAAACTGGGGTCGCTATGCCTAAATTTAGGGGTTGGCCTGAGAAAATAGTTAGGCTCAGGCTGTTGAAATTCTTTCAATAGGCCTTTGCTTTGTTGTGATGTTGTCTGGCAGTACAGTTCTTTGTGACCTGTAGGTGGCGCTATCGCCCAGGTCTCGGGTCGAACCACAGGTGGAATTGTGGCGCCATTGGGTGTCCTCTCTCGGCAGCCGTGCAGTGGGCGTGGTCTGCCCACTGTGCATGCTGGGAGAGGGTACATAAGGGGCAGACGCTATTATTCGGGGAGCAGTTCGCACCCTTTGGCCCTCCAGGCCAGGGGTGCGTGTGTGTGTTCAGTCCTGGGTACCTTTAGCCCGAGGCTACTTCGTTCCAGGTAGGCCCAGCACCTTTAGCTGAGGCCTACACCAGAAGAAAAATAGCGGAGTCCCAGGGTACCCGTGGGACGGTGACCCGCTCTTAAAGAGAGGAAACTAGGGGAGGACCTATCCGGAGATCGGTGAAGGAAGTCGCTGTCTCGGGAGAGGCCTGGTTACCTGACAGAGGGAAGGATTCCATTATCCGCCAAAAGCCTTGTAACGTGCCCCATTGGCACCTAAGGTCTTAAGTGTGACAAGTGCTGGGAAGTTTGGGACTTAGAGGCCAACGTCCTGATCGTATCCTTAGGAAAAGAACTTAAAAGTGCTCCACACCGGCTGCTAGGACCGTGAGAGGGGACTATCTGGGTGAGCAAAACCCACTCAGGCTTGAGTGGCGACGAGGGTAATTAAGTGCTGCATGCCTGAACCTGCCTTCCTGTTCAACTCTCTCTATCTCCAATCTTTCCTGTCAAGTTGTGAGCAAGCAAAATAAACTCTTTTATTGGGTTTAATACTGTTTGGACAATGGCCTTCTTAAAAGAGAGAGAGAATAGACTTTTCCCTACACTCTAGGGACGAGAACCAATGGAAAGAGGTAACTCGCTGCAGGACCCAACACTATTAACACCGCTCACCCTCTACAAGATGGAGGATACTGGGCATGTGGCATGGTGTGTCCCACTCTGCAGGTGGAGGTAAGCAGAAGAGAGGGATTTGTGTGCTACACAAAGATCTATCGTGCAAAGTAGAAGCCACATCTAAACATTATCCAGAAAAGCCGCTGTCTTCTGTAGGCCAAAGATAATTTAAAATGGTCTGTTGCAAAGTGGAAAATTGTTCTGTGGTTAGACAAATAAAAAGTTGACATTCTTTTTGGCAACCATGGGCTCAGGACTAAAGAGGAGAGGGACCTATTGGCTGGTTATCAGCGCTCAAAAACCTGCATCTCTGATGATATGGGGGGTGCATTAGTGCAAATTTAATTGGCAGCTTGCACATCTGGAAAGGAACCATCAATGTGGAAAGATATATCCATGTTTTAGAGCAGCATCTGCTACCATCCAGATTTCATATTTTTCAGGGTAGGTCTTGCATATTTCAGCAGGAAAATGCTAAACTGCATACTGCATCTATGACAACAGCATGACTTCAAAGTAGAAGCGTCCTGGTGCTTAACTGGCCTGCCTGCAGTCTAGACCTTTCATTAATTGAAAATATTTGGCACATCTTGAAACAAAAAATACGACAAAGGAGATCCAGGACTTTTAAGCAGTTATAATCCTATATCAGGCAAGAATGGGACAACATTACTCTCCCAAACCTCCAACAATTGGCCTCCCCAGTTCCCAGACGCTTACAGAGTGTTGTTAAAAGAAGAGGAGATGCTACACCCTGGTAAACATGGCCCTGTACCAACTTTTTTGAGACATGTTGCTGCCATTAATTTCAAAAAAGTTTTTTCCAGAATTGTACATTTTCTCAGTTTAAACATTTGATATGTTTTCTATTTTCTACTGTGGCTAAAATATGGGTTTATGAGATTTGCAAATCATTGCATTCCGTTTTTATGTACATTTTACACAGCGTCCCAACTATTTTGGAAATGGAAGTTGTAGAAGAGAACACATGATGGAGTTACAGTATGCCATGGAGTAGTACCGGGTGTGAGGGGGGCAAAGTATATTTACAATTGACAACCTCATTAATACTGGAAGTCCGTGAGTTTGCATTCAAAGATAAATAAAACCTTTCTTCCAAGCAGCATATGCAAGAACACACAAGCAGCTCTTAATGTTGATGAACTTTAAGACCTCTTGCACACTGCAGCTTGAAAATGCTCAGTACAGCTTTTAATTTTTACTGAGCTAAGATACAGCCCAGTAATTGTAATGTGCCTATGCACACAGGTGTGTAAACAGGCTGCGTGTATTCTTCAGTAAAAAAAATAAATGGAAAAATCTGCATTTTTGGTCAGTAATTTACGCCTCATTTGCACGCAAATTCACAGATTGTCCACTGACAACATGAGAACTATCTTCTGCGCATGCATTGACAAAAAATTGTGCGAACGCATATGCGTGAGAATGCGCAAAAATGCATAAAAAAAAATCTCAAACAGGAGTATCATGTGCAAGAGGCCTAAGGCTTCATGTACACTGCTGCTGGTAAACGGACGTTTAGGAGAAGTTGGACGTTTTTTTTTCAACTGCCCCTGAACTCTCCTCAATGTTATCCTATCAGTACATGTACACAGGGTCATTTATAGTCTTTTCTAGGCAGTTGAGTTTAGAAGCATTTTTTGGAAAGCAAAAAAATGCATTCATGACGGATGTTCAGAGGCATTTGAAATGCCAAATGTAAACGCTTGTAAACGCAGTAACTCGCATTTAGCTGTGTTTCATTTACAGGCATTTTTAATAGAGATACACAGCGGCGTTGCTAGCCAGGTGCGGGTGACACCCACCAGAGGGTTGACACCCGTGGGTAGCCGCACACCAACCCCACACTAACACCGCCCGCCCACTGCCTGTGCCTCGCGCCGCGGCTGTGTCCCTCAGCAGAGCGGAAGGAAGCCGCCGCCCCCTCCTGCCTCCTCTCTGTTTACATCCACAGAGGAGGAGGAGCCTGCGCTCAAGGGACACACCGCTGTATCTGCTGCTCTGTCAGGTAAGGGGGGGGCGTCTATACTGATGGGGGGAGGGGGTGTCTGTGCTGCTGGGGTCTGCACTAGGGGGTTTGCACCTGGGGGGGTGTCTGTAACTGAGAGGGGTGTCTGTACTGAGGGAGGTTTGGTACTGGGGGGGTCTGTAACTGATGGGGGGTCTGGTACTGAGGGGTCTGGTACTGAGGGGGTCTGTAACTGAGGGGGGGTGTCTGTACTGAGGGGGGTGTCTGTACTGAGGGGGGTGTCTGTACCTGAGGGGGGGTCTGGTACTGAGGGGGGGTCTGGTACTGAGGGGGGTGTCTGGTACGGGGGGGTCAGTAACTGAGGGGGTCTGTAACTGAGGGGGGGTCTGGTACTGGGGTGTGTCTGGTACTGGGGGTGGTCTGGTACTGGGGGGTCTGTAACTGAGGGGGGGTCTGGAACTGGGGGTGGGGGTCTGATACTGGGGGTGGGGGTCTGGTACTGGGGGGGTCTGTAACTGAGGGGGGGTGTCTGTACTGAGGGGGGTGTCTGTACCTGAGGGGGGGTCTGGTACTGAGGGGGGTGTCTGGTACGGGGGGGTCAGTAACTGAGGGGGTCTGTAACTGAGGGGGGGTCTGGTACTGGGGTGTGTCTGGTACTGGGGGTGGTCTGGTACTGGGGGGTCTGTAACTGAGGGGGGGTCTGGAACTGGGGGTGGGGGTCTGATACTGGGGGTGGGGGTCTGATACTGGGGGGGTCTGTAACTGAGGGGGTGTCTGTACTGAGGGGGGTCTGGTACTGGGGGGGGTCTGTACTGAGGGGGGTGTCTGGTACTGGGGGGTCTGTAACTGAGGGGGGTGTCTGGTACTGAGGGGGTCTGGTACTGGGGGGGGTCTGGTACCGAGGGGGTCTGTAACTGAGGGGGGTGTCTGTACTGGGGGGGTCTGGTACTGGGGGCGGTCTGGTACTGGGGGGGGTCTGTAAATGACGGTGGGTCTGGTACTGGGGGTGGGTCTGTAACTGAGGGGGGGTCTGGTACTGGGGGTGGGGGTCTGGTACTGGGGGGGGTCTGGTACTGAGGGGGGTGTCTGTATATGAGGAAGGTCTGCACTGGGAGGGTCTGTAACTGAGGGTGGTGTCTTTAACTGAGGGGGTGTCTCTACTGCTGGGGGGTCTTCACTGAGGGGGTCTGTAAAGAGGGGGGAGGTTTATACTGAGGGAGGGGGTCTATATTGATGGAGGGGGGTCTGTACTTAGTGGGGGGGTCTGTACTGAGAGGAGACTATAGTTGGTGGGGGGTGACACCATTTTTTTTTTCGCACCGGGTGACACCAACCCTAGTAACGCCACTGGAGATACATTTTTGACTATTTGAGAAAAAAAACGCTTCTAAACACAAATGCGGCATGTAAACACGGCAAAACTGACATTTTTAAACATTGGTTACTATCTGTCAAGTTAAATCGTTCAGGAGAGGTTTTAAAACGTCCCGACTTTCTTCTCCTGGGTTCGTCTTGAGTATAACAGATTGTCTCACCCTAAAGACTTCATCACAGTAAATTAAGTTAGAGGTAGATGTTGTAACTTTCTCTCATTCTAATCAAAACTTAAAGTGGACATGATGGTAATTTTACAATTCAATATACAATAGAATACACAGCAACAGTGTTATTTTCCAGAAAAGCTCCACCCTTTATCATTAAAAATGTATCCTTGAGCTCCAATCAGTGACTCTGCCTTGTCTGAGATTAAATCATCCGTTTTCTGCAGGCAGGAGGAAGAATTTCCTGTCTACTCTCCCCCTCAGTGGTCAGACTGCAACATTGTAACTTTGTAGCAAGTCACAAAGTTAGTGCCGGTTCACACTGGGGCAACACGACTTCCAGCGCGACTTTTCAAGGCAACTTGGAGACGACTTGAGCGCGACTTGAGCGCTACTTGGAGCAACTTACAACGCGACTTCAAGTCGCCTCCAAGACAGGCGACTTTGCCAGTGGCCAATCACATAATAATCTGCTCTGTGGGAGGGAGGGGTTTGCCTTAGAAAACAATTTTCACTTCCTGGAAAGTTGCTTCAGTTAAGACGGGGGATCCGACTTGGAGGCGACTTCCATTGAAATTAATGGATACAAGTCGCCTTGAAGTAGTACAGGAACCTTTTCTGAAGTCGGAGCGACTTCAGTAGTGTACATTAAGACGGCTCTCATTGACTAACATGTAATTTCTCATGTTGGGCGACACAAGTCGGATCCCAAGTCGCGGTAGTGTGAACCGGCACTAAGAGGCTGCAGGGGGAAGGGGGGTTTCTGTGAGCTTTGAGAGGTAATAAATATCTGTAAGTGTTACAATGGTGTATTACTTATCATGCTGCATTTAAGATGAAAATAAGACATTTGATGCTAGGTCCACTTGGAAAAAAAAAAAATGGAGTTGGAGTTCTGTATTCTGGCGAATGTTAATGCACAGAAAATTGTGTTTGTGGAGCGTTGGACCCCAGGGTAAGCGAAAGTCAGGACGAGCGTCCAATTTGTAGACGCAACTCTCTATCAACTGCAGTTTTCCTGAGGGTTCCTGGAGCAGTCTAAAGAATATTTAAAAGATGAAAGCACTTCAAAGCTTGAATGAAAAGTTTTATTTTTCAAGAAGCCAAAAGCCAACAAGTTTTGGTAGTTCAGAACTCCCCCCTTCATCAGGGCTTGGAAGCTGGCGGTGATCTGTAAAACAAAATAGACAAATATACCAATAGAGATTTGGGCCATCAGGCTGATGAAGGGGGAGTGTTGAAACGCGTTGGTTTTTGACCTTGTTGTCATGGGAAAAAAAATACGTATTTTACTAGGCTTGTTCAGCTTTATGGTGCTCTCATCTTTGAAACCTTGTTCAGGCAAGTATTATTGTGTCCTATGTACGGTTCTTACTATAACAGCGTAAGGATATCAGAGCGGCATTGTAGTGCTCAACAAAGTTTCATCAACAGAGCAGTACCGGAAAGTCAGAAGCTCAACGCCTCAGGGACCCCAGAGACAAATACAGTATTTTTAAGTTTTACTTCTATTATTAGAGTAAGAAAAGACTCTTTTGCCTCATAAGAAATCTAAAACCTATTTATTCTGAGGAGCGTGGAAATGTGTTTTTCATTGAGCTCCACAAGAGCGAGACACTTCATTTTAAAGGTTCCCCGCAAAGAATTAGCACTGTGAGCTAAATTGAAAAAAAGGCCTTGGTTCAACTTAACGGTCCATTTGGAGACCTGCTGAGCCCCCCTTTTTTTTTTTTTCTCCCCTTTACCGGTAACTCGGCTGCACGGGCGAAATGAAGATGAATACTCGCAGTAGCTGCCATTGTTCTGTAGAAGTGCTATTAACCGTATTGATTGATTTGGGGATGCGTTTGAATCAGTGAGCAGACGGGCTAAGGTTGCTACGCTACCAAGGCTGAACTGCTGCATCTATACTGCTTTTAAAGAACGCACATGAGGGAGCCCTTCAAGGGATTAAGTATATATATCTTTATATTTCTTTACACTTTGTTACTTTTGTGCTGCTACGTGCTAAATCAATTGTTACCCTTCCTACACTAAAATCTTTTTTTCTGCTGCTGATCCTAATGAATCTATTCACGGAGGAGCTTGCAATCTAAGCCATCTCCTCTGGCACTTGGCGGAAATGGGGAGGGGGTGGGATGCAACAAATAGATTGAGTTGAAGCTGAAGTCACGCCAAAACGGGCAAACAATTATTCAGTGCTCTCCTCTCCTGCAGAGCCTGCTTTCCGCCACAGATTCTATTTAACTTTAATGTGTTAAAGCGGAGAGTGTGGGCAGGTTAATGCTAGCCCAGACCTCAGCGTACAAATGATATTTTAAGCCAGTGTTCCATAGTCTAATACTCAATATTGCAGTCGCTCTAAATCATTATTAGGCTTGTGAGGTATAAACTAGTCCCTACTCTGATTGGTCAGCCATTACCTGGGGCTTAAGTTAGCTTTTCATCATATGTCTCAAAAAGCTGAGCTTTCTGTATCAGAAGAACTCAGTAACTAAAATCTCACAAAGGTATAATATGTTCATGTTATTTCCAAAGTGTTTTCAACATTCTTGAATCTGCAGCTTTTTTTTAAAATAATTCTTAGTGATCCTGTCAGTGTTATTAAAGTGTTATTAAAGGCTCAATTGTTTTAAATTAAAATAATAAACATGTCATACTGACCTGCTCTGTGCAATGGTTTTGCACAGAGCAGCCCTGATCCTCGGGACCTGTGCCGGCACTGCTGGCTCCTATTCTTCAGCAAGTGCCCCCATAAAAACATAAAAAGCTGCTTTCAATGGGAGCATTTGTGCAGGCTCGCTCCCGAGCCACCCTGTCTGTGTCCATTTACACCGACAGGGAAGCTTGGCCCCACCCCCCGCTCCCTTGTCACTGGATTTGATTGACAGCAGTGGGAGCCAATGGCTCCCGCTGTATTTAATCTGCCTAATGAGGAGGGAGAGAAGGGGGAGAGCCTTGGCTCTCGTGCACATTGCTGGATCCAGATCAGGCTCAAGTAAGTATAAGCTCTTTATCTTAATGCACAGAATGCATTAAGGTAAAAAAAAAATAGCTTAATGTGGAAGTAAACCCTACTATCATTTTCAGCCAAGGAAGCTGCCATCTTGGCCTCCATTTAATCTTTAGCTGCCACGATGCTGCACATGTGATTAGTTATGACACCAGCCATTGGATGGTTTGACATTTTGGTTGAGAGCACAACCAATTTGACAGTTGGCATTCCCGGCAATGGATTTACTTCTGCTTTAAGGCATTAGAACCACTTTAACGTGATTGTAAAGTCTTGTTTTTTTTTTGTTTTTTTTAAAATAACGAAGATGTTATACTTTCCTGCCCTGTGCAGTGGATTTGCACAGAGCAGTCTGGATCCTCCTTCTGGTTCTTCTTCGGTGCTCCTGGCCCCTCCCTCCTGTTAAGTGCCACCACAACAAGCAGCTTGCTATGGGGACACCCAAGCCGAGCTGTAGCTTCATGTGTCCATTCAGACACGGAGCTGTGGTTCAAACCAGTCATCTCTCTTCTGATTGGCTAACTGACTTTGACAGCAGCAGGAGCCAATGGCGCCACTGCTGTGTCTCAGCCAATCAGGAGGGAGAGTCCCGGATGGCCGAAGGACTCGTGGACATCGATGGATCGAGATGGGGCTCAGGTAAGTATTAGGGAGGCTGAGGGGGACTGCTGCACACAGAAGGCTTTTTATCTTATCATAGAATGCACGAAGTTAAAAAAACATCTGTCTTTACAACTCCTTTAACAGAGAAACATAGAAGAGTGATGGCAGAAAAAAAGACCAAGTGATCTATTATTGAGTGTGTCACATTTTTTTTGTTTTATTTATATATATTTATATGCAGGTTTTTGTTTGAGTATGGATCTATCTTTGTTCAAAGCATGTTTGAATTCACTTACTGTTGACTGACTCCCTGCCTCTGCTGGAAGTCTGTCTCAGGCATCAAAAGCTTATTCAGTAAAATAATACTTTCTAGGATTAGTTTTGAACTTTCCTCATGCTAGTTTGTGGTCATGTACCAGTGTTCTTGATCTTTAATGGATTGATACTGAAAATACCACCCTCCTAAACTTTATTCACCCCCTTGATGTATTTAAAGGTTTTATCCCTCTGACCTTTCACCATCTGTGTTGCCATCTCTTTACTCATTCTATCTTATTAATATCTTTTTTTTAAGTGGGGGCTCCAGAACTGGACACAGTATTTTAAATGATAACTAACTAAAGATCCATATGGGAGAATCAGGACCTCTTTCCTCCTGCTGCACACATGTTACAATCTGATGCCCTTTAGATCTGCCAACCAACTTAAATCACATGCTCTGGTATTGGAATATATGAATGACACTGTACACATATTGTACAATGTAATTGTAATGTATATGGCCAGCTTAAAGCCAAAGTAAACCGTGACCATGACAAAAAAAAATCCCCTGCAAGGCAGTTGCATAATGTGTTAGTATGCATCTCATACTAGCACATTATGACATACTTACCTTAGAACAAAGCCCTCCAGCAGTGCGATATACAAAAACATATTTGGGGGGCACACCCTAAAATGCGTTTAAATTCAAGATGGTGCTGCTATAAGACCAACAAACAGTACAAAACAGATTACAGCGCACACATTCAAGAATGACATTGATCCTGCAAGACTAGTTAAAAACACCTGAACATATTAAAAAATATATACGGGGGTTTGGTCACACTATATGGTCATATAGTGTTAAGCCCACAAACTGCAACAGATTATATATATTTTTGAATATGTTCAGGTGTTTTTAACTAGCCTTGCAGGATAAGCCCAGGTTCACACTGGGCTGCGGGAGTGAAGCCGTGCGAGTTCAGCTGAACTCGCACGATTTCACTCTCGCTGGCAGTCCTGATTTCAGCCGCGAATACAAAGACATCTGTGTGGGTTTCTGCACAGATGTCAATGTAAATCGCGGCCGAAAATCACAAAAAGTAGTACAGAAACGAGTTTTTGAAATCGGTGCAGCGCCGCAGGTGCGGCGTCGCACCGATTAGGACGGTGCCATTGCCGGCAATTTGCGGCAAATATCGCCGTTCTGACATGCGATTTGACATGCCAAATCGCATGTCAAAACGCACCAGTGTGAACCAGGGCTAAATGTCATTCTTGAATGTGTGCGCTGTAATCTGTTTTCTACTGTTTGTTGGTCTTCTAGCAGCACTATCTTGAATTTAAACGTATTTTAGGGTGTGCCCCCCAATATGTTTTTGTATATTGTAGTGACCCTGACCAGGTTTTTTTGGGCTGGAGCACCCCTCCCCCTCCTTATTACCTCTTATTATTGGCCACCAGTGCAGATAGGAGTAATCCCTTCAGTTCTCCCACATAGAGGAGTTTGGCTCCCATGGTTGAGACGCAGAATCTTTCATTCTATTACTAGGCTAGGACCCACTAAATTCTGGGTACTTTTTCGCAGTTTGTGGGCTTAGCACTATATGACCATATAGTGTGACCAAACCCCCGTATATTTTTTTTAATATGTTCAGGTGTTTTTAACTAGCCTTGCAGGATAAATGTCATTCTTGAATGTATGCGCTATAATCTGTTTTGTAAAGCTGACAGCGATTCCATCTTCACCCAGTCTTCCTTCCAGGTTCGTGGGCTCTGGCAGCTTGATGGAGCCGAGATGATGTTACTGGCCATGGCACAGCTGAAGAAATGTCGCGGGTATGCCGTTCCTTCAGAGCGCATACGCTGGTTATGTCACCAGCTGCCAAAAGAGTGAATATCTCCAAAACGGTGCACTTATAGGAGATATTCATTTTACCTACAGATAAGCTTTATTATGAGCTTATCTGTAGGCAGAAATCACAAAGAAGACTTTACTACCGCTTTAAAGATAGAATTAGCATTTTACAGAAACTGGCTGATGCACACAAGGGGCCCATTGGTGTCTTTTTAAAAAAAAGTTGTTTAGAAAAAATCCTATACCTATCTATAGGCCTTTTCTGTCCTCTTTGAAACCTGGATGAAAAGCTCCCAATGTTGACATTTCAACTTCCTGGCTTATTTGCCAAACACGGCAGTTGTTGGGCACCCATCTCCAACATCACAGGAGCGAGTATACTTTCTCATTCAAAAGCTGCGCATACGCAATGTGATCACTCGTCATAGCAGTCTCTTCAGTTGCAAATCCCTACCAGGATTCTCACACTACCATAGCCCCTTTCCATCTCTTGCTCAGGACTACAACAAAATGTCCACGGGGTCTCCTTCTTTGAGGACAACTAAAAAAAAGATTATCACTAGATATGAGCTTGGGTGTTCTCCAAACTCATCTCTAACCTGAACTCCGAACTCCAGTCATTCCCTGCAGCTTCCGTAAGCTGTGGGGACCGAATTAATTTGCCCAAAGCTCATTGGAGTACAAAAAAGAAAGAGTTCAGTTTGGAGATGAGTTTGGAGGATCAAATCGCTAATTATTATCACATTACTTGAACTCAAAGAAGAAAGCTTAGCAGTACTTTTATTGTAGCCCATGTCCTTAAAATAAGCCAGGCTTCATGAGGGACAGTATACTACAGGTATGGCATTTGCAATAAACAATATTTGCACAAATGGCTCAGTATTCTAATCTACTAGGGCTCCTTCTCTGCGTGGGCCAGTTTATGTAAAAAAAAATAGATTTTAAGAGCAGTAGTTGTTTCAAAAGATGATTGACACTGAAGATATTTAAAACTTAAGTTGGCACAGTGCAGGCCATTACTTCACAATGTTCACTGGCTTCCTGCCCAATAATCCCAGAGGAGGAAAATGCCAACTGTCATTTGGCCAGGTCTCTGGGCTTGTAATAGCAGCTGACATAGAGCACTTGGCTGTTCAGCAAGGTAAATATGCCAGGTGTATCTGTTCTGGATTTGTTACATACATAGTTGTAATAAGTAAAATCAGGGCTTTTTTTAGCGGGAACGCGGGGAAAAGCAGTTCCCGAACCTCTCCCAGTGAATTATGTAATATCAAGGGGTGCTGGGGTGTGCTGCAGGGTCTGTTGATGCTAGCTGCTGGGGGATCTATTGATCTAATTTTTGCAAGTGGGTACATTGTTGCTGGGAAAGTCTGTTGATGCAGGTGGGGGATCTATTGTTGCTAGGGGTGGGTCTTATGTTGCTGGTGGTCCATTATGGCTGGGGAGGTCTATTGTTGCTGGCTGCAGGGGATCTATTTTACTGCTTTTCTTGTTACGATTAACAAATTCCATACAAGTTACTTAGCACAAGTTACTTAGCACTATAAATGATACTTGGTTCTGTATTCTCTAAAAAGGGTAGTACTGGGAGGTGGGTAGGTGGTGGAACCAAGGTGGTGATCCCTCTCCCACGCGCCGGAGATGGCCGGGAAGGCAGTGATCAGAGGCCTCTTTACCTTAGGAGGTAGATGACAAGGATCCGGGGTAGGGCTGCTGCTCCTCGCTCCAGCTACTCCTCACTCCCGGCCGACAGGAAGTGGGTCCTGTGTGCCCCCAGCCCACCCTTTTTTAAAGCCAATTAGAGCCTCAGGCTATAATCATGTGCTTAAAAAAAAAAAATTGAAATCCATGCATCTCGCATGTAGATTAGGGGCCGGGCACATGGATTAGAGGGGTGGTGCCCCTGTGCCCCATATGGACAGGCCACCACTTCAAGGAACGGTGCTAGAAGCGGGGTAGGTGCAGAGACAAGGGGTGACTTGGATAGGGGGAGTTCCTGCACCTATTCTCTGAGAAAAAAAGCCCTGAGTAAAATACAAATAACATTTCTGCTACAAAAAAAAGTTCAAAAGTTCTGGGTGCATGGCCAACATAACTAACAACTTTTAGAGACTTCATGGCCATTGGCTATAGACACAGTAAGGACTGGAATGCGGAGCAACATACTGTACACTGCTTCAAGTTCTAAGCATGCACCCTATTCAGAATGCAGCGCAAGGATCAAAGTGTAAAGTGCAAGATACACTAATGCTGCGTACACACGATCGGAAATTCCAACAACAAAACCGTGGATTTTTTTCCAACGGAATGTTGGCTCAAACTTGTGTTGCAAACACTCGGTCACACAAATCTTGACGGAAATTCTGAACGTCAAGAACGCGGTGACGTACAAGACGTACGACGAGCCGAGATCAATGAAGTTCAATAGGCAGTTAGGCTCTTCTGCTTGATTCTGAGCATGCATGTTTTTTTGTGTGTGGGAATTGCATACAGACGATCGGAATTTCCGACAAGAATTTTTTTTGTCGGAAAATTTGAGAACCAGCTCTCAAATTTTTGTGGTCGGAAATTCCAACAGCAAATGTCCCCTGGAGCCTACACACGGTCGGAATTTCCGCCAAAAAGCTCACATCGGACATTTGTTGTCGGAATTTCCGATCGTGTGTATGTGGCATAAGAACCCAGATGAAGTAATGATATTACTATATGCATTCTGATTGGTTCCTGTCATTACTACAGTTTGTGCTTTTGCTTCTGTTCTACTGGATAAACCTGCCAATGGAAATGTCATACATTTCCAATTTCTAGTTTATGTTATAGCCACTGTGGACCACAAATAAGCTTATAAAAACGAATAGGAAATCATGACAAAAAAATGACCCCAAACTGGACCTTTCATGGTGCTGTGTATAAAGTGGGGAAGGGGTAAAGGCTCTGTTAAGTTTTTAATTGCTGTGTCCTCATTTGGGGAGTTTAAAGCAAAACCTAAACCTAACTGGGTGACATTTAGACTCCATTCACACAGGGGCAACACGACTTCCAGCGCGACTTTGGGAGGCAACTTGGACACGACTTGAGTAGGAATCACAGCGCGACCTGGAGCTACTTACAAGGCAACTTCAAGTTGCCTCCAGGACAGGAGACATTCCAGTGGCCAATCAAACAAGAATCAGCTCTGTGGGAGGGAGGGGGGGGGGGAGAGGTTTGCCTGAGAAATGTATGTTCTCTTCCTGGAAAGTTGCTTCTATTAAGACAGGGGATCCGACTTCTGAGCGACGTCCATTGAAATCAATGCCTAGAAGTCGGATTGAAGTAGTACAGGAACCTTTTTTGAAGTCGGAGCGACTGCAGTAGTGTGCATTAAGACAGCTCCATTCACTTACATTGATTTTCTCATGCAGCACGACTTGAGGCGACTAGGGGCGACCTGGGGCGACTTGAAGTCAGATCCAAAGTTGCCCCTGTGTGAATGGGCTCCTAAGCAGGCCATAAACGGTTGAATTTCGAACAAATTTTCTTTTCAAAATCAGAAAGTTTTTTTTTTTGTGATCTGATGATGCCACCATTGATTTTCGAAATTCGGCATGAATATTATTTTCTCTCCGGGAATATCCTTTTCTCTCCGGGAATATTCTTTTCTTGCACATGCGCATTTTTTTTTCTATTACATTTCTCGCACGATTCTCCCATCATTGATTAGAAAATAGTTTGTTTTTCTAAAATTTTCCAACATGTCCGATTCCTCAAATTTGATTGCCGCACGAAAATCGGCTGTTGCTGCAGCCCACTAACGGTGCGAAATTCGTACGAAAATTCTTTGATACGATTTTCTAAAGAAAATTATTTCGAAATTTGAACCGTGTATGGCCGGCTTAAAAGGGTTGTAAAGGTTCGTTTTTTATTTTCTAAATAGGTTCCTTTAAGCTAGTGCATTGTTGGTTCACTTACCTTTTCCTTTGATTTACCTTCTAAATGTTTTTTTCTTTGTCTGAATTTCTCACTTACTGTTTCTCCTCAGTAAACTTCTCACCATCATCCGAGTGGTGTGGAGTCAGCCAGAACAGCTTACTGAACAGCTTACTGAGGAGGAACAGGAAGTGAGAAATTCAGACAAAGAAAAAAAATATTTAGAAGGTAAATCAAAGGAAAAGGTAAGTGAACCAACAATGCACTAGCTTAAAGGAACCTATTTAGAAAATAAAAAACGAACCTTTACAACCCCTTGTGCACTGTGTAGCCAAAACAATTGCCTTTTTAAAAATAAAAAAAAACAAACAAAAAATAATAATTTTCACCCTCTTAAACATCTCAATGCAGCCTCTTTCAGCCACTTGCACATCATTGCTCTGGCCCGGCTTCCTGACAGTGTGACAAAGGTGGACTATAAAAAGGGCAAAAATATTGCGCCAACCTCGCAAAAAACTTATATGTTAGCAGCCAACATAACAATCTGACAGAAAAAGTAAAAATTATATGAATATATAAATGTAGGCGCTACGTGAGATTCAAAAGTGAATTCAAATGTGTGTTGGGACTCAATGGAGAACCGAATGGCCTAATGAAGACCAAATAATAAACGTTGTAACAAACACGTGTGACGTGTATACTTAAAATAAAAAGTATGATGAATCTATTCAAACAGTGGTGCGGTGATGTGTCACTGTGATCTAAGAGAACTACTGATACCCCTAGAAATGGATCAAAAATAAAAGATGTAGTGACTCTTTGCAGTGAACACTTATAAACAATCATAAAGAATCTGTAACACCTGTTGGTGTCTAAATCATATACAAAACTGTAAATCACCTATAAGGAACAGAACTATGTGACATATGAAATATCCACAAAGTTCAGTGCAAACAAAATTTCTAAATGTCTCTGAGTACAGGTAGGAAAACAATATCCAAAAGTAGTCGTCTGTGGATATGCAAGTCCTGTTTCAAATGGTTCCTTGAAATAGATGGTTTGTATGCCAATATGATGTAACACCCGGGAGTGCCTTCACCATTGGGTCAGGGACAATAAGTAAGAAATAAATACTCTTACCAAGTGTTGTAGATCCAGCTCACCATATAGCGGTGGATCTATCAGGCTTATGTCCACGTCAGGGACCAGCGAATAGAAACCAAAGTTGTCCTCTCCTGTTGGTGGCGTCTTTCAATGTCTCCAAATGTGACTCGCTCCAGGTGTGGGTAATCAGCATATAGACCCGAAGCCCTCCATATGGATGGTGTCACCAAAAAAACAGGAAAGAGCACTTCCACATAGTGTAAATCCAAAAATGGGAATTTATTTAAAAGCAACCATAAAATTCCAGTAAAAAACAGCAGCAAACAAGCAGTTCAATCTCAAAAAAGAAGGCAATCCACTCAAAAATTACAAACAAACCCAAAGATGAACTTCAGAAGTGGTAAGCTTCAAATATGCGTGAGATGGGCAGTAAGGACTGGCATGTAAAACCCGACGCGTTTCGTCTGATAAGACATCAACTGGGGTACACGCCGTCCTGATGCCCCCCACGCTATATATAGGAAGAGATTTGTACCTTAATTGCATGCCCGTATGTCCCAATGTTTCACTTCCGGGATTGGTGAGTCACATGGCTGGTTCCGCGTCACATGACCTCCGTCATGTGACGGGTCAGGCCAATCAGGATAACCGGAGAGGCATACTACGCCACCAACGTGACTAACACCGTCCGCGTATCCTCGGCATACACTGGGCCAATCAGGACAAAGCGAAGAAGCGTGTTACGCCATCGACGTGACTTACAATGTCTACGTGTCATCGGCGTACATTAAATTGGATCCCTCATAGACGGCGTGACCGTACGCAAAGCACAGTGGGATATGTAGTCGGAACGCAATAAAGCGTGGCGGCTATTTCCATGTATTGTGTTCTCACTGTGTGCTTGCGGGCCATACGTCGTGTAAAGAGGGCAGATCACCACGTATTAGGATATGGAACTCCGAAATATGTCTCCCAGACTCAATCTCAAAGGACCAATTCCCCAATATGATGTAGTAAACATCCCGCTGATGATCAAAAGACCAAATGGTGCAAGTTAGATTAAACAATATATTGGTATGTAAAATATATGTATATATAGAAATTACCCATATATACCGGAGGGTAAAAACATTGTACACAATAGGGCCACACATGGCTATATGTTAATGAGACCTGTGGTCTCATCCATACATATAGAATATATAATGACACATATAGAACCATATACAAATACAGAACATCCGGGCAAATGTGTGACTAATTGCCACAGTGCCAATGTAAACCCACACGTGAACAATGTATCAATAGGAAAGATTTATGAATAAAATAAAAATAAAAATAAAAATTGTAATAAAAATTGCATAGGACATGAATGATTTGGAGCAGATGGCGAAATGTGTAACCCCGAATGGGAAAATATCAGGATTGATTAATAAAGGCATTAATATCCCAATCGATGTTAAGTCCATAGGGCCTGTAACTCTTTAGCTGGTATATCCAGTAGGTCTCTAGTCTCGAGACCCCTCTTACACAGGACTCCCCCCTCCAATGGGGAACAAATTTGTCTATGATCACAAATCTAGTGCCCCTTGGATCTTTATTGTGAGACTCCAAATAGTGTCTTGGAACACTATGGTTGGTTTTTCCTTTACGAATGCTAGTAAGATGTTCACCCACCCTAATGGCAAACGTGCGAATGGTACGTCCTACGTACTGTTTCCCGCATGGGCAGGTAAGTAGGTAGACAATAAATCTAGTTGCACAGGTGGTAAAATGCTTCATTTTATAATTTGTTCCCGTGGATGTAGAGCAAAAAGTATCCGTTTTCCGTTTCCCACATAAATTAACCTGGCATACCTTGCATTTTCTGCATGGATAGTATGCTTTAAGGTGTGGAAAAAAGACGGGAATGATGGGTGGATTACTTATATTTGGAGCTATCTGACTTTTGAGTGAGGAAGCCCCTCTGTAGGTCACTCCAGCTCTATCTGGGAGTGAAGGACCAAGGACCTGATCATTTTTAAGGACATTCCAATGCCTCTGAAAAATGTCTCTTATTTGTTTATGTTGGGTGGAAAATGTGGTGTAAAAAGACCATTTAAATTTAGAATCCTGAATTGTTTTACTTCTTTCTGTTAATAATGAGTCCCTACTTATAGTGGAAATACGTTGAATTTCTTCATCTATCTGAGAAGGATTGTAGCCCTTATCAACAAACCTAGATTTCAAAATGTTTGCTTGGTATTGAAAATCTGAGAAATGGGAACAGTTGCGCCGAATCCTCAACAGTTGACTCCGTGGGACCGATTTCAGCCATGCTGAGTGGTGACAACTATCAACCGGAATGTATCCATTCCGGTCGGTGGATTTGAAAAACGTTTTAGTATGTAACTGGCCCCCACTTGAAAATATCTCTAAGTCTAAGAAATGAATCTGAGTGTAACTCATTTCATATGACAAACTAATGCCAATATTGTTGTCATTAAGAATAGACATGAAACTCTTAAGGGAATCCTGATCTCCTCTCCATAGGAGGAGGATGTCGTCGATGTATCGTACCCAGAGTACAATCTCGGGACGATTTAAAGCATAGACGACATCCTCCTCCCATTGGGCCATAAAGATATTAGCCAGGCTGGGAGCAAATTTTGCTCCCATTGCAACTCCCTTTTGTTGCAGGAAAAAATCTCCATTGTGCCAAAAATAGTTATGAGTTGTGGCAAAATGTAGGAGATCCATGCCTGGGCAATGTGTGTTGGCACAGCCAATTACAGTCTCCACTAGGGGTGCATGTGACATGGTGACAATGCAGACAGACAGTTGTCTAAACTCGGTTCTAAAGCAAGGTGTGCCTGAACAAGGACCTTCACAGCAAAATATCCAGTAGTTAGCAGTTTAAAAAACGCAAAAACACCTTTTGAAATGACATTACCATTTTAAAGCTTACATAAGAGTTTAGCGATTTGGCTTAGATTTACTTACAATAAAGTCCAAAGTATTGGTTTTGTGTTTAGTTTCTCCCTCCTCATCCCACTGGGCTGAACATATGTTACTCATGTTCACAGATGGCTCCATAGGTCAGTGGAATGTAGAAGGAGATTGGGAAGAAAGTGATGCATTTTACTCATCGCTTGCTGGCTGAATGGTAAGAGTTTGTTGACAAGATTAATCTGAGTACAAGACGTCTCAAGCATCCTCTGCACAATGCTTGTCTGCTCAGCTAATATCTGAAGGCACAAAAGCAAGCAGGAGACCTGTGGAAGTGGGTTGACGCTGATGCTGTGATCAAAGGTTACTCTGAATTTTTCACAGCGGAGAAATTTTGCTTATACAACTTATCTACTCTTCCTCTTCCAGAACTTTCTTATTTCATAGGGAGCAGAAAATGCATTATGTCATTTTCCTATGATATGTGTCTGGATTAGTGATGAGCCGAACACCCCCGGGTTCGGTTCGCACCAGAACCCGCGAACGGACCGAAAGTTCGAACGAACATTAGAACCCTATTAAATACAATGGATGCGAACGTTCGAATTCTAAAGTGCTAATTATAACAACTATTATGCATGTTATTGTCCTAAAAAGGGTTTGGGAACCCGGGTTCTGCACCAGGGGACATGTATCAATGCAAAAATAAGTTTTAAAAACGGTCGTTTTCCGGGAGCAGTCATTTTAATGATGCATAAAGTGAAAAAAAAAAAGTCAAATATTCCTTTAAATATCGTACCTGGGGGGTGTCTAAAGTATGCCTGTGAAGTGCCACGTGTTTCCCGTGTTTAGAACTGTCCCTGCACAAAATGACACTTCTAAAGGAAAAAAAAGCCATTTAAAACTGCTTGCGGCTTTAATGTAATGTCTGGTCCCGGTAATATGGATGAAAATCTTTAAGAAAAATGGCATAGCTACCCCATGACCCCCCCCCCCTACCCCAGCCCATTACCAGCCCCTTTGGGTCTTGTATGGATATTAAGGGGAACCCCGCACATAAAATAAAAAAGGCCCTATATACTCTGAACAGCCGTATACAGGCGGTGCATACAAGACAGGGACTGTAGGTTTGTTCTTATGTAGAATCTGTTTGTAATTTTGAACAGGTACATTGTTGAAGTGTAGCTCCAGACCAAAAATCTATTTTTAAACTTTTTGGAAAACATAGGTAAGGGTTATCACCCCTGTAACATTTGTTTTGCTGTCTGTGCCCCTGTTCAGAACATTTCACCTCACTTTCCGTCCTAATGACAACTGTTTTTGAAATGTGGTGTTTTTCTTGAAACAAGGATTGCTGATAAAGCATCAGTACAGAGGAGACACCTTTCTCCCATATTTATTCTTACAGGAGAGAATTTTCCTTCCTAGTGGTAGATTTCCTCTCACTTCCTGTTGTCTTCTTGCGTTTGCAAGTAGGAGTCGTTTGTAAGTTGGATGTTTGAAAGTAGGGACCTGCCGTATATACTCTGCAGAAATAGGCCCCTTAGTTGTTGGTGTTGGCACAACACTGTAAGCACTCACAGTTACTCTTGGTTGGTGCTGGAACGCCCTGCTGTCAACTATTATATCAGGAATTTTAATTACATATAATTGTTGAACAGTGGTAGTAAAAATTGGGCCTTTGATGGTGGTGCTGGTGCCACAACACTGTAAGCCCTGACAGTTACTCTTGGTGGGTGCAGCAATGGGCCCTGCTGTGAATTATTAGATCAAGAATTGTAATTACATGCCCCTGTTGAACAGGGGCTGAAAAATTGGGCCTTAGGCACTGGTGGCACAACACTGCAACCCTTCACAGATACTGTACTTGGAGCACAGCAATGAGCCCTGTTGCAAAGTATTGCTTCAAAAATTGTAATGACACGCCCCTGTTAAACAGGGGCTGAAAAATTGGGCCTTAGGCACTGGTGGCACAACACTGCAACTCCTCACAGATACTGTACTTGGAGCACAGCAATGAGCCCTGTTGCAAAGTATTGCTTCAAAAATTGTAATTACACGCCACTGTTAAACAGGGGCTGAAAAATTGGGCGTTAGGCACTGGTGGCGGCACCCATAAACAAAAATGATCTTCCAAGCTATCATCATCAATCGTATCATTGAGGACTCGGAGGAGGAGGATAGGCAGTCAACATAACAGCACAGGCACTCAGCATCAGCATCAGTCTTGAAGGGATGTGACATTTTAAAATCAATTAGTCTGTTATATCAGCATCAGGTGTGTGGTAGCTGGTGGTGATCCAAGACTGGTTCATCTTGATGAAAGTCAGTCGATCAACCGAGTCGGTGGACAGGCGCACCCTGTGATCCGTGACAAATCCTCCAGCAGCACTGAATGTGCGTTCCGAAAGAACGCTGGATGCAGGACAGGCCAGTAGCTCAATTGCATACTGTGCAAGCTCTGGCCAGTGATCCATCCTCAAGACCCAGTAAGCCAGAGGATTTTCGGTGGGGAAGGTGTCCAAGTCTGACCTTGCCCCTAGATATTCCTGCACCATGTTTATCAGACGCTGGCGATGGTTGCTGGAACCGATCATACTTTGGGGCTGCGGACTAAAGAATTGTCTGAACGCATCGGTCAGACGGCCACCTTCCCCACCGCTCCTTCTTTGACTGGCCGAAGCCTCAGCAACTCGTTGTCCAGGACCAGGAGTTTGCAACCTCCCAGTCTCTGGGAACGCGTTGCACAGACCTTTCTGCAAGGCCTCCCGGAGTTGTCTCATCCTCTGCTCCCTCTGCGACGGTAACATAAGGTCCGCAACCTTACCCTTGTACCGTGGATCAAGGAGAGTGGCCAGCCAGTAATGGTCCCTCTCCTTGATCCGAAGAATACGAGGATCCTTCCGCAGACTTTGCAGGATCAGGGAGGCCATGCAGCGTAGGTTTGCTGAGGCATTCGCTCCGGAGTCCTCTGGGTCACTAAGGACGACATGATCCGCAGCCACCTCCTCCCAGCCACGTACAAGTCCACTGGTTTCTTGGGACTGTAAATCATCCCTAAAAGACTGCTGCTGATGATGCTGAGTGCCAGCCTCCACCTCCATGCTGACACAATCCTCCTCCTCCTCCTCCTCCTCCTCCTCCTCCTCTTCCTGTGCGATGGGTGGGACAGAAGGAACACTGTCTGGGTAAAGGGGGCCTTGAGAGGCAAGGAAGTCCTCCTCTTCCTGCCTCTGTTCTGCCTCAAGTGCCCTGTCCATTATTCCACGCAGCGTGTGCTCCAACAGGTGGACAAGAGGTACAGTGTCACTGATGCATGCACTGTCACTGCTCACCATCCTCGTGGCCTCCTCAAATGGTGCCAGGACAGTGCATGCATCCCTGATCATGCCCCACTGGCGTGGAGAAAAAAAACCAAGCTCCCCTGACCCTGTCCTGGTGCCGTAGTCGCACAGGTACTCATTGATGGCCCTCTGCTGCGTGTGCAGCCGCTGCAGCATGGCCAACGTTGAGTTCCACCTGGTGGGCATGTCACATATAAGGCGGTTCTTGGGCAGGTTCAACTCCTTTTGCAGCTCAGCCAGGCGAGCACTGGCATTATAAGATCTGCGGAAATGCACACAGACTTTCCTGGCCTGCCTCAGGACATCCTGTAAGCCCGGGTACCTGCCCAAGAACCGCTGCACCACCAGGTTAAGGACGTGAGCCACACAGGGCACATGGGTCAGTTGTCCCTGTCGGAGGGCGGAGAGGAGGTTGGTGCCATTGTCGCAAACCACCATTCCTGGCTTAAGCTGGCGTGGCGTCAACCACCTCTCGGCCTGGCCCTGCAGAGCAGACAGGACCTCTGCCCCAGTGTGGCTTCTGTCCCCCAAACACACCAGCGCAAGCACGGCATGGCATCTTTTTGCCTGCGTACTTGCGTAGCCCCGTGAACGGCTACGGAGCACCGCTGGTTCATAGGACAAACCACAGGAAGAGGCCATGGAGGAAGAAGAAGAGGAGGGGGTGGAGGAGAGAGGTGTGTCACAACCAGTAGTAGCATTTTGGAGGCGTGGCGGTGGGACAACCTCCAACACTACTGCACCTTGTCCTGAATCCTTCCCAGCTGCCAAAAGAGTGACCCAATGGGCCGTGAAAGAAAGGTAACGTCCCTGTCCATGCCTGCTGGACCATGAGTCAGCGGTAATATGCACCTTACCGCTGACCGCCCTGTCCAGCGAGGCCAAGACATTGCCTTCCACATGCCGGTAGAGAGCCGGAATAGCCTTCCGTGAGAAAAAGTGGCGTTTGGGAACCTGCCACTGAGGAACCGCACATTGCACAAACTCACGGAAGGGGGCCGAGTCTACCAACTGAAAAGGCAGCAGTTGAAGCGCTAGCAATTTAGCCAAGCTAGCATTCAACCGCTGGGCATGTGGATGGCTGGGAGTGAACTTCTTTCGACGGTCCAGCAGCTGGGGCAGGGAAATTTGCCTGCTAGAATCGGACGTCGGTGTACTGCTAGCAGAGTGGGCGCAAGTACTTGGCTGTGACACACCTAATTCTACACCTTCATTCCTCTCAGTGCATGTTTCAGAGAGGACTGAAGTTATAGTGGGGTTGGAGATCCCAGCTGATGCGGTGCAAGGAGAGGTCCGCTTTGTTCTTTGGTGTGGGTCTTTCAGGTAGGCTTGCCAACGAGCTGCATGGCAGGTCAACATATGTCTGGTCAGGCATGTGGTACCCAAGCGGCTGATGTTTTGGCCACGCGATATACGCTTGAGACATATGTTGCAAACAGCAGCTGTGCGATCTGATGCACTAGCCTCAAAAAAGGCCCACACCAAAGAACTTTTTGAATGACGGGCAGAGGCAGCGCCCTGCACAGGCGGAGCTCTGCGGTGTGATTCCGTCGGTGTACTGCCCTTACGCTGGCCACCAAAGGGCATCCTGCCTCGTTGGAGATGTGCCTCCTCCTCATCCTCCTCCTCCTCCTCTCTCCTATTAGGCACCCACGTGGAGTCATTGACCTCATCATCCCCTCCCTCCTCATCACTGGAGCCAATCTGGCAGTATGCTGCAGCTGCTGGAACATGACTGCCAGATTGGTGTCCTTCTTGAGCATCCCCTCTGTCTGCTCTCACGCTACTGCCTTCCTCTAGCTGGGTTTCATCATCAGACCCTTCGAAACGCTGGGCATCCTCCTGGAGCATGTACCCAACACTGTGCTGAAACAGTTCGGGGGACTCCTCAGGAGGAGGACATGGTGGGTCTAGGGAAGGAGTGACTGATGATTTGTCTGACATTGATACCAGGGAAGACGACGCTTTGGCAGCTGCTTTTCCAGTACCCTGAGCCTGGGTGAGAGAGGATGAGGAGGAGGAGGAGGGCTTGGTCATCCACTCTACCAAGTCTTCGGCATGATGTGGCTCAACATGTCCAGCTGCCGAAAAGAAGGACAAGCGTGTCCCATGGCCATGTGCTGATGACAATGCACCGCGTCCACGACCAGCACTGTTGCCCCCAGACACAGAGCCTGCTTGCCCTCTTTTATTGCCTCCTGACTGTCTGCCTCTCCTTGTTTGCCTTCCAGACATTCTAATAGATGGCCTGCAGGGAGATGGGAAAAAAGCAATAAGGGCTACCTTCAGGTGTCCTTCTCTGTCCCTTGAAACAAGGACTTTCACAGTGAAAGAAACTGACACTGTCCCTACCTAGAGTTTTCTATCCCTAGAATAAATGTTTTTTTTAATCACAATATAGCACAAGGACAATTCACTCAATGTCTCTCCAGGTCCCTGGAAACAAGGACTTGCAGAGTGAAAGAAACTGACACTGTCCCTACCTAGAGTTTTCTGTCCCTAGAATAAATGTTTTTTTTAAGCACAATATAGCACAAGGAAAATTAACTCACTGTCCTTACAGGTCCCTGGAAACAAGGACTTGCAGAGTGAAAGAAACTGACACTGTCCCTACCTAGAGTTTTCTGTCCCTAGAATAAATGTTTTTTTTAAGCACAATATAGCACAAGGACAATTAACTCACTGTCCTTACAGGTCCCTGGAAACAAGGACTTGCAGAGTGAAAAAAAAAAAACACTCTCCCTACCTAGAGTTTTCTGTCCCTAGAAAAAATGTTTTTTTTAAGCACAATATAGCACAAGGACAATTAACTCACTGTCCTTACAGGTCCCTGGAAACAAGGACTTGCAGAGTGAAAGAAAAAAAACACTCTCCCTACCTACAGTTTTCTGTCCCTAGAAAAAATGTTTTTTTTAATCACAATATAGCACAAGGAAAATTAACTCACTGTCCTTACAGGTCCCTGGAAACAAGGACTTGCAGAGTGAAAGAAAAAAAACACTCTCCCTACCTACAGTTTTCTGTCCCTAGAAAAAATGTTTTTTTTAATCACAATATAGCACAAGGAAAATTAACTCACTGTCCTTACAGGTCCCTGGAAACAAGGACTTGCAGAGTGAAAGAAACTGACACTGTCCCTACCTAGAGTTTTCTGTCCCTAGAATAAATGTTTTTTTTAAGCACAATATAGCACAAGGACAATTAACTCACTGTCCTTACAGGTCCCTGGAAACAAGGACTTGCAGAGTGAAAAAAAAAAAAAACTCTCCCTACCTAGAGTTTTCTGTCCCTAGAAAAAATGTTTTTTTTAATCACAATATAGCACAAGGACAATTAACTCACTGTCCTTACAGGTCCCTGGAAACAAGGACTTGCAGAGTGAAAGAAAAAAAACACTCTCCCTACCTACAGTTTTCTGTCCCTAGAAAAAATGTTTTTTTTAATCACAATATAGCACAAGGAAAATTAACTCACTGTCCTTACAGGTCCCTGGAAACAAGGACTTGCAGAGTGAAAGAAACTGACACTGTCCCTACCTAGAGTTTTCTGTCCCTAGAATAAATGTTTTTTTTAATCACAATATAGCACAAGGAAAATTAACTCACTGTCCTTACAGGTCCCTGGAAACAAGGACTTGCAGAGTGAAAGAAACTGACACTGTCCCTACCTAGAGTTTTCTGTCCCTAGAATAAATGTTTTTTTTAAGCACAATATAGCACAAGGACAATTAACTCACTGTCCTTACAGGTCCCTGGAAACAAGGACTTGCAGAGTGAAAGAAACTGACACTGTCCCTACCTAGAGTTTTCTGTCCCTAGAATAAATGTTTTTTTTAATCACAATATAGCACAAGGAAAATTAACTCACTGTCCTTACAGGTCCCTGGAAACAAGGACTTGCAGAGTGAAAGAAACTGACACTGTCCCTACCTAGAGTTTTCTGTCCCTAGAATAAATGTTTTTTTTAATCACAATATAGCACAAGGACAATTAACTCACTGTCCTTACAGGTCCCTGGAAACAAGGACTTGCAGAGTGAAAGAAACTGACACTGTCCCTACCTAGAGTTTTCTGTCCCTAGAATAAATGTTTTTTTTAAGCACAATATAGCACAAGGACAATTAACTCACTGTCCTTACAGGTCCCTGGAAACAAGGACTTGCAGAGTGAAAGAAACTGACACTGTCCCTACCTAGAGTTTTCTGTCCCTAGAATAAATGTTTTTTTTAATCACAATATAGCACAAGGAAAATTAACTCACTGTCCTTACAGGTCCCTGGAAACAAGGACTTGCAGAGTGAAAGAAACTGACACTGTCCCTACCTAGAGTTTTCTGTCCCTAGAATAAATGTTTTTTTTAAGCACAATATAGCACAAGGACAATTAACTCACTGTCCTTACAGGTCCCTGGAAACAAGGACTTGCAGAGTGAAAGAAACTGACACTGTCCCTACCTAGAGTTTTCTGTCCCTAGAATAAATGTTTTTTTTAATCACAATATAGCACAAGGAAAATTAACTCACTGTCCTTACAGGTCCCTGGAAACAAGGACTTGCAGAGTGAAAGAAACTGACACTGTCCCTACCTAGAGTTTTCTGTCCCTAGAATAAATGTTTTTTTTAATCACAATATAGCACAAGGACAATTAACTCACTGTCCTTACAGGTCCCTGGAAACAAGGACTTGCAGAGTGAAAGAAACTGACACTGTCCCTACCTAGAGTTTTCTGTCCCTAGAATAAATGTTTTTTTTAAGCACAATATAGCACAAGGACAATTAACTCACTGTCCTTACAGGTCCCTGGAAACAAGGACTTGCAGAGTGAAAGAAACTGACACTGTCCCTACCTAGAGTTTTCTGTCCCTAGAATAAATGTTTTTTTTAAGCACACTATAGCAGAAGCACAAAACACACTGACACTCTCCCTACCTATCCTTCTCTTTCCCTAAACTAAAGGAATCCAGGTTAAGCAAGAAAGAAATAACAGTCACTGTCCCTGCCTATGCTACTCTATCCCTGCTCCGGAACACACTACACTAGGCCGCCGTGCTGGCGGCCTTTTATAGTGTGGGGCGTGTACTAAACACCCTCAGCAATAATTGGCCACAGGCATCCTGCCTGTGGCCAATCATTGCTCTCCTCGCTGCCGGCGCTGTGATTGGCCAAGCATGCGGGGTCACAGTGCATGCTTGGCCAATCACAGCGCCTGGATGACACTGCGATGGCGTAGTGCATTGTGGGCCGTTCGCGTCACTCGAATTTGGCGCGAACGGCCCAAATCGTTCGATCTTCGTCGAACGATCGAACAGCCAATGTTCGAGTCGAACGTATGTTCGACTCGAACACGAAGCTCATCCCTAGTCTGGATCACCCGGCAAGCATCATAAACATATATGCTCAGCAGACACTTATATTAGGTACACCTGCTCAATCAGGCAAATAGCCAAAGAATGAGTCTTCTGGCTGCAAACCAATATATTAAAGCTGAAGTTTATTCTGCTTATATTTTGCCATTCCTAGTTCCACTATTCCCCCTCATCAACTGGAATACTCAATTAAACCTTTTCATTTTGACTACATTCCATATTTTAGTATCAGTGATGTGATCACTGGGTCTCCATGCTTCTTTGTTACTATTCAAGCAGATGATGGCTTGTGGGAGGGGCCAGCAGGGTGCTGTAAATAACTTCCTGAAAACATCACAGGGTCCTGCCTCAGTACTCATCTAAAGAGCCCACAGTCCTGACTTAATACAGGAGAAGAGTCTGTAAAACTGCAAGACTGAAAAGGGACAGCCTTAGTTCAGCTTTAAAGTGATTCTGAACATAAATATATTTTTTCCTTAAAATATCAAGCATGTTATACTTACCTGCTCTGTACAATGGCACAGAGAAGTCCCCATCCTCCTGTTATTGGGTCTTCCGGCACCTCCCCTCTGCTGAGTGCCCCTATAGCAAGCCACTTGCTATGGGGTCACTTGTAAGGGCTTGCTCCCGAGCCTTGCTGTCGGCCCCTGCTCCTTCTTCACTGGCTGTGGTTGACAGCAGCAGGAGCTAATTGCTTAAACTTCTGTGTCTGAGAAGGGAGAGACCTGGGAGAGCTTCTGCTCACATGCACATCGCTAAATCGAGATTGGGCTCAGGCTTTGCCTATGTGGAGTGAGGGGGTGTGCCTTTCCACCAATCAGTGTTTGCCAAGAATCCACACCCAGTTCTGAACAGGAAGAAAAATCTATAACGTGGTGTTAACTTTCTAAAGAATATAGCAAACTGAAGACCGCAGATATACATGTAAAACTTATGTAGGGAGATTTGTTTAATCTCTGTGTATCATCTGAGGCTGCTCACTTCACTGGGTATATGTGATGGTTTACATCCACTTTAAGGCGGAGTTCCACCCAAAAGTGGAACTTCCGCTCATTTGTCTTCTCCCCCCCCCCCCCCCCGGTGCCACATTTGGCACCTCTCGGGGGGAGGGGGGAGTGGATACTTGTCTTTTACAGGTTTCCTGTCCCCACTTGCAAGAGTCCGGGCCATGGCGAATTACATCAGCGGCTCGGCTCCCTCCTCCTCCCTCCACCGCTGGGCCAGAAGGAGAGCGCAGCAGTGCCTTGCGCATTCGCAGTAGTGACGCGACGTGAAGCCGTAATGCTCCAATGCTGGGTTCCCTTACTGGCATTAGCGACGGCAGCACCAGACAGCTGATGGAAACATTGCTGGACTCCAGGACAGGTAAGTGTCCTAATATTAAAAGTCATCAGCTACAGTATGTGTAGCTGCTGGCTTTTAATTTTTGCAGGGTGGGCGGACTTCCTCTTTAGAGTTGTTGTAAACCTTAGACATGAAATATAAACAGAGCATATCCCTCTATAGTGTGTACTTGTCTCAATTAAGAGCACTTAAGCCCCATACACACGGTCTGACTTTTGGCCAACAAACTTCATTTTGAGCAAGTTGGACCAACAATCCGACCGTGTGTACGCTCCATTGGACAATTTTTTTTTGCTTTTTTCTTGTTTTCATCGGACAAAAGTTGGGTCTGCAAACAGACAAACTTTTGCCCAACAAAAGTCCGATGGAGCAAAGTCCGACCGTGTGTACAGAAAACCATCGGACTTTTGTCCGATAGACAAAACAACTAATGTTAAAATCAACCAACAATAGCAGAAGTTGACCTAAGGGTGGCGGTAAAGAGCAGAAAAGAGCAGAAAAACCACGTGATGTTGTAAAAGTTTTGGGAAAGTTTGCAGAAAAGTCAGAGCGTGTGTATGCTATGGGTGTTCCCGACCAACTCCGTTCGGACAAAAAACCACGGAAAAGTCCGATGGAAGTCCGACCGTGTGTATGGGGCTTAAGTGTCATTTCTGTGTGCTGCTTCATTCCTCTGTTATCAGCATGAATCACTTCTGACAAGTTTTCCTGACACCAAGAGAAAAATGATGACAGAGGAGGGAGCTCCAGCTGATTTACAGTTCCTGGGTGCTGTGTGGAGGAGGGTGTGTCCCTTCCCTCCAATCAGCTGTCAGAGTTCGCCTTACTGAGCTCTGCAGAGTGTAGCTTCAGCTCTCTTTCCACTTTTTTCTTAACTCTCAGACAGACTTTAAAATTCAGCACCGTGAACGGATGTAGAGAAGAAAAAGGGCAGGAGATACACAGATACAGCTTACGTAAGAGGTTTTGTTTAATCTCTGTGTATGGCCTGAGGCCAGTAACTTCACTGGGCATATGTAAAGGTGTACAACTGCTTTAATGCATAGAATGCATTGCGGTAAAAAAACAACATTCTGCCTTCATAACTACTTTAAACTTTGTCTGCTAGGACTTTGTGAGAGTGAGACGGGAACGTGTACCCTTCACACGCCGTCTCCTGCTGTCAAAGTCGGCCTACCTAAGCTGTGGCAGCCTTGGCCGTGTCTCACCTGAGTTCACCCTCCCCCTCATCTCGCCGCATAGAGGATAAGTAAATCAGGTGTGATTGAATGAACCGCCACTTCAACCCAACGCAATTCATCACACACCTTTATCCAGCCGCATCCGCGCCACTTCGCCGCGACTCATCCATCATTCATCGCTAGAATTACAGGCACATTAATGAGAATGATTCAGTATTCACATTCCCCTCCCCCTTTCCTGTATGCACAGTAGATTTTCACAAGTGAGCTACTGTCGTTGGCACCTTATGAGGACATTCATTAAGGTCGCTAGAAGAATCCATTTCTCAAAGTCTGTGGCACGTGGACTTCCTGCATTCCTTCTTCACTTCCTGTGCTATAGATCGAGCAAAGCTGTGCAGGTCTGTTGTGTGGCTGGGAATAATTCAATGCTCAATGTACCCGCAGTCCTTTCTCCGCATGCAGAACACAGCAAGTGTCTCTGTTGGAAGATATATTGGTCAGCTGCGCTCTGTTGAGCTGCTGCCTTTCTCATTCTGTGGTTTTTGTCATTTTTTTTTTGTGAAATTACATATCTCAGACTCAGCTCATCTTCAAACTCGACTGCAACCTCTTCGGAGACCTTGTATCTGTTGCTCTTTTTTTTCCTGTTTTGGTTTAAGTGAATAAATTCCTGAGAACATACAGCAACAGTATCTTTTTTTTTTTTTTTTTTTTTTTAATAAAAGCTCTACTTTTTGATTGAATAAAAAAACTTTGAGTTCCAGTCATTGACTTTGCTTAAGCTGAGATGATGTCATCTGTCTGTTGCAGAAAGGAGGAAGCATTTCCTCAGTTTCCTCTCCACAAGTGATCAGACTGCTACATTTTAGCGAGTTGCAAGATGACAGACTGCAGCAGGGGCTGATCTGTGTCAGACATTTCTGAACACAGTCAAGAGTGGCACAGGCACCAAAAGGTATCTCAGTCGAGGAAGAAGATGGGGACCCTGGTTAGCATTCGGAGAGAAAAGCAGATGAAGGCAGCAACAGTGGAAGTACTGTACTATGATCTCTGTGATTATTAAATACCTTGAAGTGTGTTACAAGGACACATTATTTAGCATGCACACTAATATTAAAGTGGTAGTAAACTCTTTTTTTCTAAATTGCATCTACAAGTAAGCCTATAATAAGGCTGACCTGTAGTTACAGTAAATATCTCCTAAACATGCATTGTTAAGAAAATATTCAAACTGGGTGCAGCCAGTGACGCCACTGATACGTGCGATCTGAAGGTTCGGCGTAAACCATGCCGGACCTTCAAAGCACTGTGCCGATACCGAGGGCTCCTGCGCGCATGTGCGGGAGTGACGTCATTGCGGCTCACACAGCCAGAGTCCGCGAACCCGGTAGGTAGACCGAGGGAAGATGGAAGCGGCCTCCAGCAGTGACAGCGCGCCGCTGGAGCGCTTCATTCCAAGGTACGTTTTTCATAATGTGCTAGTTTGCGATGTATATTAGCACATTATGCCATTGCCTTGCAGGGGATTTTTTATTTTTTTTTACTTGCCGTGGTTTACTACCACTTTAAATATATCTGATTACAGGTCTACTTTACTGCCTGCAGTCTGCTCAAGCTTCACTTGCAAAATCACAATTGCATGCACATGCTCCTGTACATTAAAGCGGTTGTAAAGTCACAAACGTTTTTTTTTTTTTGTCACCTCCAAGGGAAAGGCATTATGAAATACTTACCTTAGAACGAGGCATCGTTAACTCACCTGGTCCACGCCGAGGGAGATGACATGTTGCCTCGGCGTGTCTTCCGGGTATCGCGGCTCCAGCGCTGAGTGGCTGGAGCCGCGATGTCTCACTCCCGCGCATGCACGCGGGAGACTTCGTTCCGGCGAGGTCCGGCGTCTGCCGAGCCTTCAGCCCGAGAATCCCCTGTGCGCATGCGCTGCTGCTGTCAGCGGCGCATTGCGAGGGGAATATCTCCTAAACCGTAAAGGTTTAGGAGATATTTTTTTACCTACAGGTAAGCCTTATTATAGGCTTACCTGTAGGTAAAAGTTAAAAAAATGACTTTACAACCGCTTTAATATTCCATCCCAGACTGACCATCGGGAAGGGCTGGACCCAGGTCACCTCACCTACACATTACCTGCATATTGTCTCTCAAGTCAAATGTCACCACTTATTGCCAGGTGTCACTTTAAGGGGTTGATTTACTAAAATTGGAGAGTACAAAATCTGGTGCAGCTCTGCATGGGTAGCCAATCAGCTTCTAACTTCAGTTTGTTCAATGTTACCAAAAAATCTGGAAGCTAATTGGCTTCTATGGCGAGCTGCACCACATTTTGCACTCTCCAGTTGTAGTAAATCAAATCTAAGTGTCTTTTATATATCTGTCAGTTGCAGTGTGTTATAACATACGTGTGGACATGACATGCATTGTTGTATGAATGGGCACTTAAAGGATATTTAAGCCCAAGGACAAAATGTAATCTATGTAAGCTTGCCAATTTTTAGATGTGGCATCTGCATTACTTTTCTTTGTCCACGCTTATTCATTTTCTGCAAGTACTTGTGTATTTTGCCAGAATTCCAGTGTCGTTGTAACTTCCTATACACTAGAAAACATCCCCCCTAGACATGTGCGGTTAGGTTCGTTCCGAATTTAAATTTGGACGAATTTTCGTTATTGGGAAATTCGGATGTATCCGATTTTCTGAATTGGAACAGTACCGAATTTAAACGAATCAGGAATAATGACACTCAAATTCGGACAAAATTTGAATCGTTTTCAAATTGTTTTCGAATACTTTTCGAATTTAAATAGTTTTCCAATTTCCAGAAAATAATAAAATAGAATGGAAAATAAAGCAATAGAATAGAAAAAAAATCTATTCTATTCCTTTATTTTCTATTCTATTTTATTATTTTTGGAAATTGGAAAACCTATTCGAATTCGAAAACTTTTCAAATTCGAAAACTATTCGAAATTGATTCGAATGAACATGTCTAATCTCCCCCCATGTAGAGGTGAGAAGAGGTGTCTGTAGTTTATATCCAGAGAACACACTAGGGTGACAACACTGCCCCTCTATAGATCCTGAGCAGTGAGATTGTGTTGTCACCCTAGGATGGTAAATGTGTTACTGGCAGACTCATCAGGTGAAAATAAAGGAAAAAAGAAAGTAAATGCAGCCAACTCATCCAATGACTGGTGGTAAGCTGCAATAAATTACATTTTTAATATTGGTTATAGATACATTTTAAGGAGTGAAAATCCATTAGATATTTACTCTACATGTACATTTTGTAGAATGTTACATGGTCCCCCTTCATTTCTGTCAATCGACCCTCATGTGACCACCACCTCCGCTACATTCACATTCCGACAGAAGTCCTATTTGTCTCCCTAATCTCAGAAATAACACACACAAGTGATCAGGGCACAGCTTTTATTACAGCTCATCGCTGACAGACACCTTATAGTCTCAGCTGTGATTTCCAGGATTTTGTATGTAATGTGCGCGCTTGTCCTGCCCCGGGGCCCTGTCCTGCCTCTCCAATATGTTGCGTTGGCAGTATATTCATGTTTTGTTTTTTTTTTGATACAAGGATCTGTTTTATTGTGCATTAGACTATACGGTATAATAAATATATCACAGAAGGTGACATTACAATATGTGTAAACCCCCTGATGATATTAACTTTGTAGAAGATGGCACATAGAATCCCAATGTGTGGAAATACATTGCAGTATTGTGCAGCAGACACAGTATTGCTCAGTTTGTGATGAAATTCTGTTACATAGATCATTTTGTTTGCACATATTTATTTTAGGCCTCATTTACATGTCTGCACAGGGTGGGGAGCCTGTGTATTGACATTCCCAGGATGTACAGCCACCCATTGAGATGCATTTGAAGTGGCAGCTGTATGGGGTTGTGTAAAGCATGCACACCGATGTATGGTCCGATAATATGAAAGTGGAGTGTATGTCAGTGCGCATACAGGTATGTTACGAAACCCCCATAACACAACCGCGCTGCACAATTCGCTCCCAGTACAGTGAGCAAGGTGTCACTGACTGCTCGGGGCCTCATACCAACAATTGCTGTGATTGGCTATCACAGGCATCAGTCACTGTACAGCCCCCCTCTGTGTTGTTTTCTCCTCTTGAATGGAGAAAGAGACATATTATCTTTTTCTCCTTGCTAGAGGAAAACACTGTAGAAAAAAAGTGTGAAAAAAATTCATAAAAAGTTAAGTTAAAGCGGAAGTAAACCCATTGATTTAACAGTTTCAAAAAGCAGTTACATTCCCGGCATGCCGGGAATGCCAACTGTCACATTGGTTGTGCTCTCAACCAAACTGTCAAACCATCCAATGGCTGGTGTCATAACTGATCACATGTACAGCATCATGGCAGTTGAAGATTAAACAGAGGCCAAGATGGCAGCTTCCTTGCCTGAAAATTATAGAAGGGTTTACTTCCACTTTAAAATAGCTAGAGCAGGGTTTGATCTAGGTCAGGGTCAAAGGTCAGGCTCAGTATGTTTTTAGCACTTTCTAATTTATTATCAGTGTCAGTGTGTTTTAGGTAGGATAAAAAAAAAAGCAAAATGTGCACTATTGTTTCTCAGCCCTACTATTGATACAAACAACAAATAATATACACATATGTGTATAGCTTCCAACTGTCCCTAAACTGGGGGGACTGTCCCTGATTCAGAACAATGTCCCTCTGTCTCTCCTTTCTCCTCTTTTTGTCCCTCATTTTGGTCTGAATAATTTAGTTGTATATAAAATGCACTTTTTATCTTTCAAAAAGTGTTTCCCAGTGCTAAACCTTTCATCCAACTTCTAAAATGCTGCATTTGTAAATTCCAAAAGCCAATATAAAGGAATCGTAGTGGTAAAAAAGCACTTGTGGGTTTAACCAATCTTTTTTTTTTTTGTACAATTCTTCTTTAAGGGGGCGTGTCCTATGCCTATATACGTTTGCTAATAGATGTCCCTCATTCCCATCTCAGAAAGCTGGGAGGTATGTATGTGGTATTGCTGCAATCGTAAATTCCAGCATATTTTTTACCCAGAAATCCCAGGTGCTGTATACAGCCTCTCATAGACAAGAATGGCTGTGCAAGGGTACTATTCAGGTATAAGCTTGTGCTGCTGTAAACACAAGTATGGCATAGCCGCATATGCAAAATAGAGAACACTAGCACACACCCAAATAAAGCAGGGCCGTCTTAATAGCATCATGGGCCCCTGGGCAAAGTAATGCACTGGGGCCCCTACCAGCTTGCCCCAATTTACGCACCTACTTTCAAGAAATAAAGTATAAATAGTTGATAGAATTAAACATAGATTCATTAGTACTTTTAATAAAATGTATTTTACAAAAGGAAAACATTCCATAAATCAAAGACTAATCAACTCAAAGGGCACAGTACAGGGGGGAATGCAGAAGGGCACTGTACAGGAGGGGTCAGGAAGGACACAATACTGGGATCAGGAGGGCACAGTATAGGTTCTGGGACGCTTTCCGAGACACGGTCCCAGACAGTTGGCAAATATGATGTAAAGCAAGATTATTGTGGGGCCCCATGCACCTGGGGCCCCTGGGCAGTGCCCAGGAGTGCCCTTGCATTAAGATGGCCCTGAAATACAGCTGTGCACACCCATTCAAATCTATGGGTGGCTGTATGCAGCACCTGGGTGTTTACATTGCGTGGGCTCAGACACCAGTATATAACAAGCCATATATAGGGGCTGGCAGTAGAGAACATTACGAAATTCTTGCATAAGGGAACATTTGGATTAGGACAGAAATTACATCACCTGCGAAGCTCATTCCAGCCCGCTCCTGGCTCTGGTTTTACTGTCACTCACTACACATTTTAATAGCCTTGAATTGACCCCTCCCACATTTGGGGAACACCACTGGTGGCGGGACGGCGGCAAAGGCAGGGACGACTCTCATTTTGCAGCACACTGGAGGTTAAGCAGAGAAATCTTGCTTGATTGGCAAAATATAAAGCTTTTTCTAGAAAAGCTCCAATCTTGAGCAGAGAGGAACTCGCAGTCCATGTAATGAGGCGGATTTGACACATCCAGTCGGAGAAATTTGACAGCTGTAATTTGATGCAGTTATTTTTTTTTTTATATAAAATCTCCCGGCGTTCTCGTTACATACTGATTTGGCTGCCACAAGGTTTCTTATTTATTTATTTTTGTTTTTGTTTCTTTTTTCATGCCCACTGCTGAGATTCCGTCTCATTACTTTCGTTCTCTTTTAGACTGTCAGTTGGCGTTTTTGTTTCGCCCGCTGTTTACTTTCTCTCATGTTTCCCCTGCTATTGGTTATTGTTTGGGCTGACTAGACCTTTCCCTGTGCAAAATTGGGCCTGTCGTCATGATTGAGCTCTTACAAGAATCCAAATTGTATACCTTACATGTTTAGAACTGTGCAGGCGGACTTATAAAATAATAATTTTTAGTCATTTTTTAAAATGCATTTCACTTACATTGTACTTAGTATAAGAGGTGTGAAAAGGTCACCTAAAGTCTGAGAGTTGCCACCATATCAACTGGCAGAGCTCACACAGAGCAGTGTGACTTCCTGTGACATGCCTTGTCTTTTGCACAGCTAGACTCTTCCCAGTGTCATGTGACTACATCACATGTTACCAAGTCGAGCTTCTGCAATATGGCCACACCGAGTCGCTGCAACAGTCCCAGCATCTTTTGAAGTGAGATTGGTGGGGTCATGTGACCTGATATTAGTGTAACAATATTTTTTTTTAACAATGTATTAGGTGCAGTTTTTTAATGCACCTGATGGGGGAACTGTCTATGTATTCTGGTGCCTTAAAGTGGGTGTAAATCTCTAACATGAAAAATGAGCCAAGCATATCCTTTTATAGTGTGTATTTGCCTTAATTCAAAGCACTGAGTGTGATTTTTGTCTGCTGCCTTGTTCTGCTATCTGCATTAGTCACTTCTGACAGGTTGTGCCAACTTCAAGAGATTGCGGGGGGCTGGGGAGAGAGTCCCAGCATGCAGCCTGCGATTGACAGTCTCAGCTGGGCATGAGTATGTGTAGAGGGGGGGGGTGTCCATTCCCTCCACTTAGGTCTCAGATTACACTCAGCTCTCCTCTCCTCAGAGTTGGACATCTGGTCCTCAGCCCCTGCCTTCTGGAGCTCATATATGTTGTGTTTTAGAAAGATGTAGAGACAAGAAGGCTGCAGAAAAAGAGGTAAAACCTCATGTTGGAGGATTTGTTTCATCTCTGTGCATCACCTGAGGCTACTCACTTCATTGGGTATATGTAAAGGTTTACAACCACTTTATAAGAAATAGGGGAATTATGAAGGATACTGTTGCTCACTAGTTATCTGGCCATCATACAAACATAGCTAGGTATGTACTGTTCATGGCCTGGAACAAGCATGCAGATAAGAACTTCTCACGCTTATCTATATGTATATGGTTTGTTCGCTTTTTCACCAGTAGAATATTAAAGGACATTGTTCATCAGCAGCTGGTTCAGCCAATGCCATTTTAGTCTCCAAATCATCTCAACAAAAGTGCATCTGTGACCAAGCTGTACTGCTGTAACCACAGTGGAGAAAAGTAAGGTCAGATGGCAGGGGTGTCTGAATTGGATAACTAGTTCAACATAATTGCCCATTCTTTGACAGTTAACAAGTTTAAATATACAGTATATACAACATTACAAGTAAACATATACAAACAGAAATCTTAGGATTCTCTTTGCAACATTGCCTAGAACAGTGGCAGCAGCACCACAGAGTACAGTCCCTTTAATTTCCTCCATCTGATCAGGATGTGCCAATCTAAGAATGAGAGAATGCCGCTGTCCTGTGTGTCTCTTTTTTAATATCCTCAGCAAATGAAAACCCAAGGCTGCCTCTCTCTGCCCCCCGTCCTCCCATCTTCTACTAATCTCCCTCTCTTGCCTCCCCTTCCCTGTTGGTGTCCTGAGGCCCCAGCACTCCGCTCCATCTTCCGCTTTCCTCATTACCCAGCCGAGAACATTAAAAAGAGGACCATAAATAAATCACCAAATGGTCATCACAGCGGCAGATAAAGCGATAAAGACTTATGAAGGTTTGTGTCTCCTAGGCCTTGCTGCGCCGGTGCTGCTAATTTATTTATGCTAATATCTCTGGAGCATGAGAAATATATAATGAAATGAGCACACCCAGAAACAGTACTATGCAAAACTACTATATCTGATAAATAATGCCCATGTCTGTACTCATGATGTATTTTGAAGTATGCATTAGAAATGCCTGATGCATATGTTTATATACAACGTTGTATTCACTTGATACCCACATGCTTTTGATATACTCACTTTGACATACTTGGGCATTATTTATTATAAAATAACAAACTTTTGCATGATATTCTTCCTGGATGTGCTCATTTCATTATAGGTTGTATGTTTGCATCATTGGTGTGCGCAGCCTATTGCATGAGGGTGTGCACCCCAGAGCAAAAACACACATGTCAATCAGCAGAGCAGTGGACGGTGTCAGTAAAGCAGAGATTGGTGTCAGTAGTTTTTTTTATTTTTTATATCTTTTTTTATCATTTTTTTAAATTTTATTTTGAAAACGTTTTTTGCAATATTATTATTATTATTATACAGGATTTATATTGCGCCAACAGTTTGCGCAGCACAATTTTTTTAGGAGCCCTGTTGTGGGGGGGTGGGGCTTTGGTGAAATATCAAAGGTCTAAACAGACCAATGATGCCTCACTTTTGAGAAAGGGTGTGAGGACAGAGATTCCCCAGGCCCTTTCTGTGCAGCCTCAGCTGCAATGGACAGTGAACCAATGGGAAGGGCTTTGTGCTGATTGGCTTCATGTTCATTCACAAACTGAAGCGCAGTAAACATAGTTTACTAAGCTTCAGATAAGAATGAACACAGGAGCGATCGGTGCAGATCACTTACTGTGTTCATTCATCTGCTCTCCATCCTGAAACATCCCTCACAATAACTTATCCAAAGGCAAAGCTTTGAAAGCCTTTGCAGATTACCAGTTTGAGTTACACAGGAGGTCTGGCCCTAGATATATTGCTTCCACTCTGACGTTGGTGACGATACCTCATACGTGTCGTGCGATCACTTTTCACATATGGGATCTAGTGTGTGTTCGCATTTGTGCGTGAGCATGGAGGGATGGGAATGCTTTACTTTTTCTTTTTTTTTTTTTTTTTTTTAGATGTATATTTTTGACACTGTACCTTTCATTTTTATTAAACTCTATTGGTATCACAAGGGATGACCAGCATCCCTTGTGATAGCATGGTCAGGTTCAGGTACTCTTTACAGAGAGATCTGAGGCTTGTGAACAACAAACCAATATCGGAAGTGACAAAATCTTTGTCGTTTCCGGTTTCATTAGTCACAGAGGAGGTGAGGGTATGGATGTTCCTTCCCTTTCTCTGTACTAAGCCAGCTGCACAGCAGGACGCAGCATTCCCAGGCTCCCCGATGGCACCAGAGATCCTGGGAATGGTGTCGGAGGGGGGCTCCAGCCCTGTATAACATCATAGGGAGGCTGCAGAGCCCCTCAGATCACTTCCACAGGAAAGCTCATCACCGGCTGCAAATTTTGATACCAGGATCATGTCTACAGCTGCAGCCATGATCCTGGTATCACTGCTTCCCAATGAGGGAACGTATATACAGTATATATGTATGGCAGTTGGGAAGCGGTTATTTTTCTGGGGCAGGATCTGCTGGAGAATGCATTCATTAGGGCCCATGGATACCAAGCAAGACAGGTGTCACTCACGTCGTGTTAATAGGCAGAGAAATTAGTTTTGGGTGCGGTGGCATCTAGCCTTCGGAAGATCAGAAAGGATATTACAGCTCCTGGGCCGGTATCTTGTACTGACACAAACATTGCTTTGCAGAGGAACTAATGATTGTATCACCCGGCATCAAGAATTTGCTTTTCCACGATAATAAACTGCCAGCAGTTGCAGATCATAAAATTAAGAGTGAGGCTATAATCTGAATTATGATAAAGGGCCAGTCTTACATCAGAATTTAAAGGTAAGGTATGCTAAAACCAGGGTTCATTCAGAATGACACCCCAACACTCATATACCGTAAAACCAAGCACACGTGTGTAATGTGGTTGCCAAAAATAGCGCAAGTCCATGTTTTCATCTGTTAAAGCATATGTAAACTCCAAAACAAAAATGGAATACATTGCAGCTTACCAGCCCCAAGATGTAGAAGCTGCATTCCATTTTTTTTTATTTTTTATAACTTTTTTCTGATCTGGTGATTCTGCCTTTAACACACTTCCGGTCTAAAGGTGAGGACACTCATTCACTGTACAGTATCAGGTTAGGACTACCAAACCCCTCCTATTCTACATAACAGAGCGGTGTCATTCTGTAGTCATCAGAGATAAGTCTGAGCAATATAAGTCATAGGAATGCAGAGACACAGGAAGTTATCAGTGCACAGGATTTCTGGTAGGATCAACAGGCATTTTTTGAACTTTTCAAATAGATATAACAAAACATTTTCAAAAGACTAGAAGGGACAAAATCAAACTTGGTAATATTTGCATAGGTATGAGTCAGCTTTCAGTCCCCATAAGCACTAGGTCCTTCCCCCCCACTGAGTCCTAGACATCAATTCCTATCTAAAGATGGAACTGTCAAGGCCATGCACACCACACACAGAGGCTGCTGTTGGATGTATTTGCAGTAATGTGATCACTGCTTGTACCTTCCCTCTATGTACCCCCATACGTGTGCGCAGCCTATTGCATTAGGGTGTGCACCCAAAAGCTCAAACACACATGCGTATGTGTGTTTGTGGGTGTGTGTGTGTGTATATATATAAATAGCTACATACACACACACTTTTACCAATAGATGTAAACAAACATTTTAAAATGTATTAAAACTTGGACTGTGTCAGTAGGGCAGTGGGGGGTGTCAGTAGAGCTGAGGATGTGACAGTAGGACAGTGGACAGTGTAAATCAGTAGAGCAGTGAACATGGTCAGTACAACAGTGGACATGGTCAGTAGAGCAGTGGGCATAATCAGTAGAACAGAGGACGTGGTCAATGGAACAGAGGACATGGTCAGTAGAGCAGTGGGCATGGTCAGTAGAGCAGTGGGCATGGTCAGTAGAGCAGTAGGCATGGTCAGTAGAGCAGTAGGCATGGTCAGTAGAGCAGTAGGCATGGTCAGTAGAGCAGAGGACATGGTCAGTAGAGCAGAGGACATGGTCAGTAGAGCAGAGGACATGGTCAGTAGAGCAGAGGACATGGTCAGTAGAGCAGAGGACATGGTCAGTAGAGCAGAGGACATGGTCAGTAGAGCAGAGGACATGGTCAGTAGAGCAGAGGACATGGTCAGTAGAGCAGAGGACATGGTCAGTAAAACAGAGGACATGGTCAGTAAAACAGAGGACATGGTCAGTAAAACAGAGGACATGGTCAGTAAAACAGAGGACATGGTCAGTAAAACAGAGGACATGGTCAGTAAAACAGAGGACATGGTCAGTAAAACAGAGGACATGGTCAGTAAAACAGAGGACATGGTCAGTAAAACAGAGGACATGGTCAGTAAAACAGAGGACATGGTCAGTAAAACAGAGGACATGGTCAGTAAAACAGAGGACATGGTCAGTAAAACAGAGGACATGTTTAGTAGGGTAGTGGATGATGTCAGTAGTGCAGAGAATGGTGTCAATAGGGTGGAAGGGGGAATATGCACCACACGGAGTGATTAAGGTGTGCCAAGGCACATCCAGCACACCCCACACGCACGCTGATGTGTGCTCCTAATGTTAATTATGTAGTATTTTGTTTGAAGAAAGGGATCAGTGTTCCAATGCAGACAGAAATTGTCCATGTCTCATGCATTCAGGGATGCATACAGTAGCTGTATACTAGCTGAAATTTGAAATTAGTCTTGCAGTGGGACTGCCTGCTCTGTAAAGCCCTGTACACACAATCGGATTTCCTATGGATTCTAATCCGATGGATTTTTCCATCGGAAATCCGATGAAGCTGACTTCCATCAGTCTTGCCTACACACCATCAGTCAAAAATCCGACCGTCCCAAACGTCGTGACGAGCCGAGAAAAATGAAGTTCAATGCTTCTGAGAATGCGTCGACTTGATTCTGAGCATGCGTGGGTTTTTTGTCCGATGGAGTTTCACACAGACGATCGGAATTTGCTATCGTTTTTTTTTTCCCATCGGATAAATTTAAAACATGTTCTATTTTTTCTCATCGATGGAAAAAAGACCGATGGGTCCCATACACGATCGGTTTGTCCGATGAGAAAAGTCCATCGGACTGTTTTCATCGGTAAAACCGATCATGTGTACACGGCATAAGCCTTTAGGGAAAAGTAGGAAGGGCAGAACATATTGAAGTCTACAGGAAGGAGAGAGCTCAGAGTGGGTGTCACCGGTGTTATGCACATTTTCAGTCCAATGAGTAGGCAGGAGGCAGGGCAGAGACATGGAAGGTGCTTATAAAAAGCAGTGTCATTCTTATGCTTTTAATTCTGATGCTTATGTTGCACAGCTCTATAGCACAGTTTAGGGTGGAGGGATAACGATAACATATGCATTAGTTTACATATCTTTCAGGAGGCAGTGCTGTTCCTGTATATGTGTTTTACCAATGTACTGAGTTGTTCAGGCAGAGTCGCTCTTTAAGAAAGAAAAGCAAGGCCATCAAAATGACTCTCGCTGGGTGAACGGCACTTCACATTGCCCTCTTTTTACTGCTATCAAGCTTTTCCTGACAATGAATCTTCACATTAAAGCGCTCACCCTTCGTCACAATACATCGGTCTTCGTTAACAGCATGAAAACTATCACAAGCGCTAAACAATTTGGTGGCAGCCCATGATAAGCCGAGACTGCCGTCCCCAGGAACGGCACAGGCATTCGAATTAATTTAATTTGATATTTCAAATTAAATTAAAACAGTAGACGTGTCCCTTGAGGGGAAACGTATTTCATTTTCAGTGTCTTTTGATGGAGTATTTTGTGCCAAAAGTTGTGCGTTCTGCATCTGGCTCGGCATCTAAATTTATTTCATTTGGTTCAGAAAGATTTGTAATGGAAACTGGAATTAGAAAGAAACTGAGAAAATGGATTTTTTCTCTTTGTGTGCAGCTTTATGAAAGTCGTATTGTGATATTCTGTTGGAGTCCGCAAGCTCTGACTTAAATAAGTCACAGTAAGTTCTGTTTTTTTCCTCTCTCTCTCTAAAGTCATTGTGGTGTTGTCTTCTTTTAGTGTAGAAAACACACTTTCCTACCAGTTCGGGAATCAGCATGCAAGTGGAAGCATAAACTTGTGCACTTAATTCTCCTCCATTTTTGTTCATTTTTACATGGCACGCTTTTTTAAGCTTTTGAGCTTTGTAGTGTAAACATGAAGCCACACATCGCTACTTCCAAAAAGGCTTAAAAACAACTTTATTGATCCACCATCAAAGAGGACACCCCACCCACACCTTTCACCTTTCATCGATGTGTTTGGTCCCCTGCTGGGGCATGATCTTAAAGCACTACGATTAAAACTCAGCAGAGGGTGAAACGCGTTAGTAGAGGTGTGAGCGGAGTGTGCTCATTCTTAGCTCAATCAGTCAAGCCATGGCTGTAGGGGGTACAGCAAAGTACTTAAGAGCTGTACTGTGGTTTATGTGAGTACTTTTAGAGCTATGTATTTCAAAACGTGCATTCACATCTGTTCAATGTGCCTCATGTGATTCCCATTTTCTGGTAAAGCCAAACTGAACTGTCATTTAAATATTCCAGATACATTCCAGGAGCATCAAAGGTAATCCATATATTACAGTTGATTTCCTTTAGAAAGTAGCCACAGCCTGAGAATAAAAGCCTGTTCCTTACCAGCATTGTTCAGAGAAGGACTCTTGCTCTCTGTATGGAAGCAGTGGATTCTCTGCAAAGGTCTGATAGTCCTCTGCTAATTTCAACCTATAGCTATGCGATAGCAGGGAGTATGATATTTTGCTGATTGCTTTATAGGCTATACCTTTATAATTTGGAAGAGAAGGTGAATAGGTGTTTGTGTTCATGGATTGCTCAACTACAAGGACAGAAGGTCCTTATTGTAAAAAAAAAAAAAAGTCTATTGCAGTGCACTTGTAGTGCAGAGTGGATTTCACCTTTAGTGACTCAACCCCATTGTGTTTTTTTTTTTAATTGTCGCTCTTCTTTTGTTTATAGCGCAAAAAATAAAAACCACAGAGGTGATCAAATACCAACAAAAGAAAGCGCTATTTGTGGGAAAAAAAGAACGTCAATTTTGTTTGGATTCCGCGTCGCACGACCGCGCAATTGTCAGTTATAGCGACGCAGTGCCGTACCACAAAAAATGGCCTGGTCATTGAGCAGCCAAATCTTCCGGGGCTGAAGTGGATTACATATATCAATAGGAAAAATAATGTACAAAGATATAATATCTTAGACGCACAAACCAAATGGTATAATAAAATGTCAAGGATAAATAACGAGAAGAAAAGGAAATATCTAACCATACTTAAAAAGCATTGAAAGTAGATCCAGAAAGGTAGGAAGCAATCAGTACAACATACATAAATAGAAAATAGAACATAAAAACATATAATATCCTAGATGTAAACACCAAATAGTACAAAAAAATGTCAAGGATACATAACAAAGGAAAAAAAATAAATGAAAATGTCTAGCCTTACTCCTAAAGCATTTAAAATCGGACCAGGCGAGTGGAAAAATTATAAATACTCAGCTATAACAAGACTTTTTTTCATTCTGTTCTTATCAGTATGCGTTCCAGTTTGAAATTCGGTTCACATCTTGTAGGCTACCGCTGATTTTGCTTTCATCCAGCAATCGGATTAAGAAGTCAGATGAAATAGGGAACCTTATGACTAGATTGTAACATACTGTATATGTGTACTTGGGGAAAAAAGCACTAACGGCTGACCAGCTCAAACCTGTATTATTATATTTCACAACTTCCCAGGAGACCCATTTGGACATCTCTTGGTCTCATTTGGGATCCACCAGCAGATGGGAAGCTGATCAAACTTCTGCAGTGTAAATATTCCTGCAGGTTGACCTGAGAATGTCACAGCTGATACTTTTCCACTTCACCTTACAAGCAATAACATGCTTCGCTGCCCTACATATGTCATAACAAGAAGGAGCCTTCTCATTCTTCTGTCTTCAAAATATGAGAAAATACAGTCTGGCCAACTCTGGGATACTCATAGCACCCTGCCTCAGTACTCCTAGGAGCTCCAGCCTTGATGCAAGCTGTGGGCTTACTCTTGGGAGGAGTTATGCAACTACCAATGCCTTGATGGGTGGGAGTGGGCTTTCCTTGGCAGGCTGCATTTGCAAGCAGACCATCCTAAATTATGCCTACATGTGATATTGCGCCTCCGTAAATGTAAAAGCTAAAACCCAATAAATGAAATGAGATGGACTCTACCTGATTTCCTGCAGCTTCTAATGTACATTGTGAGAAGCTCACAGTGTGCTGTGAAATCGGAGTAAGACATTTCAGTACAGGAGAGGAGCCTGTACAACTGTACAAAACTGAAGGAAAAATTGGAGTTTAGCTTTAAATGTCCCTCTGTATGCACAATGTGTGTATCCTCTGACATTTCTTGATCTTGGGTCTTTAATAGCCGGTCCAAGTGGATGTGTGTCCTCAGGAAAGCTTACCACTTACCACTTAGGGCTTCATCTGGTGTAATACCCTTACACAACAATGAAACTTGTTCGGCTCCGAGAAGCCTTTCTCTATGGCCCTATTTGTGTCTTTTCATAGTACCGGATGTACATATGTTCAGCTGACCAGCCTGTTCACCAACTTATAAAACATAATGCATTGAATAAGATGCTGTCATAGTAACAAGTGTGTACAATATTCACCTAAAGAGCAACTTAATGCAAGTACTGTATAGCAATACATACTTCAGTTCACTAATGGATTTCTTCAAAATGTGGATGATAAATGTATAACAATAATAGTGTGGGACTGTGATGGGGACATTAGCGTGTAAGCAGCTCTGGTGCAGAGACTGATGTGACTGGCTCAGTGTTCTCTGTACAGCACTATGGAATATGTCAGAGCTATATAACTGTATATAATAATAATGTGCGACTGTGGTGGGGAAATTAGAGAGCAAGGAAATAAAATAGTAGTAAACTAAATAGTATTTCTATGCAAAAAAAACAAAAACCCCACCTGCAAGGCAATATCATAATGTGCTAGCATGCATCGCATACTAGCACATTATAAAAAAAACGTACCTTCAGGCTGCATGTCCTGTCTCTCACTACACTTCCATGTACTATATACAAATATATTTTTTACCACTACATCAGAATTTAAACCCACACTTAACACCATTTGGCTATGTGTTTTTCATTTTTGTTGGAATCATGTTATGTGCCCAGTCTTTTCAATGCCGGGTTCTGATCTCAGCTCCCAGGAATGATACCTCTGGATGCACAGACTCAGACTCTACAGGCTTACCCATGTGCACCTGCCCCTGAAGAGTGTAATTTTATATACACGAAATGCGTCGGACCCTACTGGATGAACCTATTCTGTAGATGATCTATTGATTTCAATATACTGTATGTACTAGATTTCTGTGATCTTCTTTTGTTTCCACATGGAAGATCTTACCATTTACCATACTATGGGCCTGCCATGCTGTATTACTGTTTTCTCCATACATGGTTTATAACAGGTCATTGCATGTTTACTCATTGCATTTATGTTATGCTGTGATGCTTTTTGACAATAAAGCTATCCTTTTCAAAACCGACTTATCATTTAACCACTCCCACCCACCTCGTTCAAAGTCCCGAAACCCACCCCCCCCTTTTTGCTGTGGTGAGACATTATAGTGTGAGCTCCTCTGGTGCAGAGACTGATTTGACTGGCTCAGTGTACTCTGTAAAGCACTGTAGAATATGTCATAGCTACATAATGTACAACAATAATGGTTTGTGACTGTGGCCGTGACATTAGAGTGTAAGCTCCTCTGGTACAGAGACTAATGTGAAAGGTTTGATGTGCCCTATAATATGTCATGGAAAATGTCAGCCTGTAAAAAAGGGGGAAAACCTGGCCTGCAGCCAGCCATCTTGGATTTGTTGACTATGATTTGTGCCTTCTGTACTTTTCTTGCTTTGTGTATTAGATTCATTGTGTGCTTTTTATATCCTGTCCTAGGATTTTGAGTAGTTGTTTTCCATCGTAGATCATGATTGCTGACATATTAAAGGAGACACATCCTTTGTGAAGGCAACTCGTATAGAAAGGAGCCCTATGAGTGTCAGAAACTCCTCTCTGGCCTTCAGATTCATTTTGCGGTTCAGCCCGACGTCAAACGGAATTTCTGCTGACTTGAAAAAGCACAAAAGGCAATATATATTTTTTATTAGCTGCCTATATATAGTATGTCAAGAGACACACGGCTTAATAAACCATAGCAGACATGTTATTTCTACTCCCTTTTTTATCACATGATGATTTTTCCCTAAAAATATTCAAGCCATAAACGTAAATGTTGTGTAGGTGTGGAATGATTATCCTGAGCCTGGTGGTATTTGAAGGAGTTATAACCAGTGCGTTAATCTTTGTAAATCGGCTTTTATGGTTAAACCAATGAAAAAATCCCCCCCAAAAAAACCCTGTGTGGTAAATTCAGTTGATCCGTGAGGCAATGGTTTTAGTAAATTGAACTACCGATTTCTGGTTGTAAGAATAAGAGACCACTACAACAATTTAAAGGACAAGAATTTAAAATGAACCTTTGTATGTAAAGTCAAAACTGTTTTGTGTTTGTTTTGTTTTATTCAGAGTGGCTAAAAGATAAAACCTTTCTCTGATTTCCTGCAAATGCTGGTTGCCTGACTGTTAAGCCTTAAGACTCGTACATACGATCGGATTTTCCGACGGGAATTGTGTGATGGCAGGCTTTTATTGGAAAATCCGACCATTTGTATGCTCCATCGGACAATTGTTGTCGGATTTTCCGCCAACAAATGTTGGATAGCATGCTTTAAAATTTTCCGACAACAAATGTGTGCTGTCGGATTATCCGATCGTGTGTACAGAAGTCCTTCAGAAAAAATCCAAAGTACAAACACGCATGCTCAGAAGCAATGCAAACCATAACACAACATTAGCAGAAGTTGCCCAAAGGGTGGCGCTAAAGAGCTGAAAAGCCACGTAGTTTTGTTGGTCGACAATTCTTTGCCGTTTGTGTGCAAGACAAGTCCTGGCCAACGCACCTTCGGACAAAAGTCCTACGCTTTGTCCGCGGAAAATCTGATCGTGTGTACCAGGCTTTATTCATACAGACGCTGAGGCCCCTACACTGTGAATGGGCCCTTTGTTTATGTGTCCCTACCTGGCAGGTGCTGTGTGACAGCAGCCCATTCAAATCTATGAGGATGCAGTAGCTGCTTGTTTAACAACGTCTGGACCGCCCAATGTACATTTACTGCAGCGGGGCGTCCTCACTGCACGAAATCACGTACCTGTACATGATTTCGTTCTTCCTGGTCTAGGGGATGCACCAGGACCCACCAATCGTTCCTGAGGTAGACAGAACAAGGTAGAACGTCGTCCTGTGATGGGAGAAAAAAAAAATCTTGTGTTTCTGCCAAGCAGAAACACAGGTGCACCCACAGCCCCCCCCCCCCACACACACACAGTTAGAAAGCACTCCCTAGGGACACATTTAACCCTTTGAGTGCCCCTGATGTTAACCCCTTCCCTGCCAGTGTCATTAGTACAGTTGCAGTGCATATTATTTAGCACTGATCACTGTATTGGTATCACTGGTCCTCAAAAGTGTCACTTGGTGTCCGATTTGTCCGCCGCAATGTCGCAGTCCCGCTATATGTCGCTGATCACTGCCATTACTAGTAAAAAAAAAAAAATCCATAAAAATATCCCATAGTTTGTAGACGTGATAACTTTCGCACAAACCAATCAACATACACTTATTCAGATTTTTTTTCCCCAAAAATATGTAGCAGAATGAATATTGGCCTAAAGTGATGAAGACATTTTTTAAAAAAATTTTTTTTTTTTTTACTGGATGTGTTTTAAAGCAGAAAGTAAACAAATTGTATTTTTTCAAAATTATTGGTCTATATAAAAACCACAGAGGTGATCAAATACCACCAAAAGAAAGCTCTATTTGTGGGGGGGGAAAAAAGACATCAATTTTGTTTGCGTACAATGTCACACGACAACACAATTGTCAGTTAAAGTAACACAGTGCTGTATCGCAAAAAATGGCCTGGTCATTAAGGGGGGCAAACTTTCTGGGGCTGAAGTGGTTAATGTGACAGACGTGTGGGTGAGCCTATAACGTTAGGACAAGTTGCAGAACCTGCCAACTAGGAACACATGGTCATGGTGTAGGGGCCTCAGCATGTGAACAAGGCCTCAAGCTGTCCTTTTGTCTTCAATAGTTTGAGTCCCTGTCCAGGAACATGGATGCATATAAGGAATTTTGGCCTTCCCCTTAAGGGCTGTATACACGGGCCAAATATCGGGCGGCATCAGCCTGTTCAATAGAAACAGACGAGAACGAGACCCAATTTGCCAGAGACGGGTGAGAGGGCTCTGATGGGAAGGGAGGGGGTAGACTATGCGATGGGGGGGGGGACTCTGTCATAGGGTTACTCTGGTGTGATAGGGGCTCTCATGTATAGGAGGGGGCTCTGATGTGAAGGGAAACCTCTGGTGTGAAGGTGGGCTTCTGATGTAAAATCTATTTAAAACCGGTGATTTTTAACATCATCCCATCTCATGCCTCTCTTGATTGGAAGTTCCACCAGGACTGTCTGTTTCTTTTTAGTAAAAGCCATTAGCTGTGCCTTTTAATGCAATTGGTTGACTCTTTCACTGAAAACCATCATTATATCTACCAATTGTATTATACCATGTTTGGACTAGGTCTGTTCCACCACCAAGGAACGACAGCTCGGTAGTCCACCACCTCCTGTCCTGTGCCGGCTGGCACTTTTAGCTGGTACAGCCACGCAAAGGCGCCTTTGTTCCTTTTTTGAAGTTCATAGAGCTGCCCTCATGTGTGAAGGAATTGGATTTGGCCTGGATTTTCGAGTCTGTAGTCTTTGCAGCTCTCCATCTTTCTGCCTGAGTGGCTCTGCTGAAGACACATCGCTCGGAAGGGCTCAGGAATGATGTGTGTAACATGCCGTGTAAAGGAGCTGCGGAGAATCACACAGGAGCTGGCGCCTCAGATGCCGCGGCTGAAATGCGCTCACTGAAGGGGGTGACAGGACGGGGGCGGGCGGGGGGCACGCCATCTTTCTGTATAATAAGCTTTCACCGATTCACATTGTATCCATCATCATCGTCGTCATCATCACTCTGACCTCACCGGCCTGGTCTGATATGTGTAAGCCCTTTCTTCGTTATATGTATCTATCACTGACTACATAATTTCAGGAAAAAAGGATGAGGACATTTATCAAAGTTTATTGCAACAATGTAGCAAACAGAGCAGCACAGCAACACAAGCATCAAGTTTATAGGGAACAAAGAATTCTGGAAGAGGGAGCTGAAGAAGCAGCAATGATAATTCACAACTTGACTCAGCTACAGGATAGCCATGGTTATGAGCCTTTCCTCTGCTAGTAAGATTTGGAAAATAACGGTCCTTTGATATCTGTTAAAGCCCAATGTCAGCCAACTTTTATTTTTTTATAGTTTTGGATAGAATTAACCACTTCAATACTGGACACTTTCACCCTCTTCCTTCCCAGGCCAATTGTCAGCTTTCTGCGCTATCGCACTTTCAATGACAATTGCGCGGTCATGCAACACTGTACCTAAATGAAATTTTTATCATTTTGTTCACACTAATAGAGCTTTCTTTTGGTGGTATTTATTCACGACTCCGTTTTTAATTTTTTGTGATATAAGCCAAAACAAGAGCGGAAATTTGGAAAAAAAAACAATATTTTCTACTTTCTATTTTAAAAGATATCCAATAAAATCTAATTTCATCATAAATTTAAGCCAAAATGTATTCTGCTACATGTCTTTCGTAAAAAAAATCCTATTAAGTGTATAATAATTGGTTTCTGTGATCACGGACAGATGTACGCAGATGATCATGTACAGATGTGTGCAGATGATCAATGGGACATGTGATTTTACTGGGACATATGTGGGGGACAGGTGTTTTTACTGTGTGGGGACATGTGTGTGTGTTTACACTTTATGAGGACAAGTATGGGGACACTGGGCCGGTGATCAGTATGTAAAAAGCTGTAAAAAACAGCTCATACTCACTGATCACCGGCCGGCTGCAGCGATCTGCTCTCCTCTCCTCACTGACAACTTCCGTGTGAGGAGAGGAGAGCCGATCGCACAGCAACCGGCTCTCTATTTACATCACATGACGGCTTTGATTGGACACATGTGATCAGAAGGGCCAATCACAGAGCCCTCCTGCTGATCGGAGATGCGCTGTGCCTGGGTGACACGAGCACATTGGAATCTGGCACGTGCGAGCGCGATCCCCCTCCTTCTGAGGGACGTTCCTGAACATCCATTCAGAAGGAGGAAGCACCCACCCGGCCGTATACGTGCAGTGGCCGGGTGGGAGGTGGTTAAAGATGAACTCCAGGTATGGGTCTGTTATACATAGTTACATTGGTCCAAGTTGGACCAATTATTATTATTATTATTATTATTATTATTATACAGGATTTATATAGCGCCAACAGTTTGCGCAGCGCTTTACAACATCAGGGAAGACAGTACAATCACAATACAATTCAATACAGAGGGATCAGAGGGCCCTGCTCGATAGAGCTTACAGTCTAGAAAGGAGGGTCACGTGAAACAAAGGGTATTAGCTGTGGGGGATGATCAGGTGGACAGGATGGAAATATAGTTATTAGGTGTGGGTGGGATAGGCTTCTCTGAAGAGGAGGGTTTTTAGGGATCCTCTAAAAGCTAATAGAGAAGGAGATAGACGGACCGATTGGGGTAAGGAGTTCCATAGGCTTGGGGAGACTCTGGAAAAGTCCTGGAGTCGAGCATGGGAGGAGGTGATAAGCGAGCTAGAGAGCAGGAGGTCTTGAGAAGAACGAAGAGAACGATTAGGTTGGTATTTAGAGACTAGGTCAGTGATGTAGCTGGGGGCAGTGTTGTGGATGGCTTTGTAGGTGGTCGTTAGTATTTTGAATTTAATTCGTTGGGTGAGTGGAAGCCAGTGGAGGGATTGACAGAGAGGGGAAGGAGACACAGAGAGGTTGGTAAGGTGGATGAGTCTGGCAGCAGCATTCATGATGGACTGAAGGGGGGTTAAAGTTTTCTGAGGCAAGCCAATGAGGAGGGAGTTGCAGTAATCGAGGCGAGAAATGACCAGGGAGTGGATAAGGAGCTTTGTTGTGTCTTTGGTTAAAAAGGGGCGTATTTTGGAGATGTTGCGGAGGTTGATGCGGCAAGATTTGGACAGTGATTGGATGTGAGGATTAAAGGAGAGTTCAGAGTCTAGAACTACTCCTAGGACCTTGGCGTGTGGGGATGGGCTGATAGTTGTGCCATCAATTTTAACAGAGAGATCGGGGGAGGAGGCACGAGGGGGAGGAAAAATGACCAGTTCAGTTTTGGATAGATTAGGTTTGAGGAAGTGGTGTGACATCCAAACTGATATATCTGATAGTAAATTAGAGAAACGTGAGGCGAATGAAGAAGTGAGTTGAGGGGCAGAGAAATAGATTTGAGTGTCGTCAGCGTAGAGGTGGTATTGGAAGCCGTGGGAGGCTATCAGCTGACCCAGGGAGGAGGTGTAGATTGAAAATAGGAGAGGTCCAAGAACAGAACCTTGGGGGACCCCAATTGAGAAAGGAAGGGGAGAGGAGGAAGTAGAGTTGTAAGTAACGCTAAAGGTGCGGTTGGATAAGTAGGTAGAGAACCAGCGAAGAGTACAGTCGCGGAGACCAAAGGCATGGAGTTTTTTGAGGAGGAGGGGGTGGTCAACCGTATCGAAGGCAGCGGAGAGGTCCAGGAGTAGGAGTACGGAATAGTGTCCCTTAGTTTTGGCCGTTACTATATCATTTGTTAGTTTTAGGAGGGCAGTTTCTGTGGAATGTTGAGGACGAAATCCAGACTGAAGGGGATCAAGAAAGTTATTATCAGCAAGGTGGACGCTCAATCGGTTGTAAACTAGACGTTCAAGGAGTTTGGATAAAAAGGGGAGCAAGGAGATAGGGCGCAGGTTGTCAAGATTGGATGGGTCCAGAGAGGGCTTTTTAAGTATGGGGCTGACTAGTGCATGTTTCAAAGAGTTAGGGAAGATGCCAGAAGAGAGGGAGAGATTGAAGATGTGGGTTATAGAGCGTAGAATAGAGCCAGAGGGTGAACGTAGCATTTGCGAGGGAACAGGATCCAGAGCGCTGGTGGTAAGATGGACATAAGCAAGTAATTTAGCAACTTCGTCTATAGTGGTGGGATTGAAAGAGGGAAGTAAAGATTGTACCTGTGGGCATGAGGTGTATAGCATAGGGGGCATCTGAACCGTACAGATTTCCTCGCGAATTCTAGCAATCTTCTGTTTGAAGTGATTGGCAATCTCCTGGGCAGTGAGTGAGTTAGTGGGCGGAGGCAGTGGGGGACGAAGGAGCGAGTTGAAGGTAGAGAAGAGTAGACGGGGACGGGATGATAAGTTTTTAATGAGGGTGATGAAATAGGTCTGCTTGGCAGTGAGGAGGCTGGAATTGTATATTTGGAGGGCAGATTTATACTGGCCGAAATCTTTCTGGGACTTAGTCTTACGCCATTGGCACTCGAGAGCACGGCTGTGCTTTTTCAGACTTCTAGTATCATCTGTTTGCCAGGGTTGAAGGGGACGGGGCCTTATTCTGCGTGTAGTGAGGGGGGCCAGTCTGTCCAGTGATGCTAGAAGTGTAGTGTTGTAGACAGAAGTGGCTAGGTGGGTGCAGGACAGGGGTGCGATTTTGTCATAGAGGTGGTCAGTTGCAGAGCATAGAAGAGAAGGGTTGATATTGTTAAGGTTTCTACGAGTAACCGTTAGGCGTTTGGGGGGAGAGGAGGCAGAGGAGAGGGAGAGGAGGCAGAGGAGAGGGAGAGAGTGAAATTAATAAGGTGGTGATCAGAGAGAGGGTAAGGATAGTTGGAGAGGTTGCATGGAGTGCATAGGTGGGAAAAGACAAGGTCAAGGGTATTGCCTTCAGAGTGAGTAGGAGCATGTATCCATTGCTTCAGATCAAAGGAGGAGGTTAGACTGAGAAGTTTGGAAGTTGCAGGAGAGTTATTATTAATAGGGATGTTGAAGTCGCCATGAATGATTGTGGGGATTTCAGAAGAGAGAAAGTAGGGTAACCAGGCGGAGAAGTCATCAAGAAAGGAAGATAGTGGACCGGGGGGCCGGTAGATCACAGCTATTCTTAGGGAAACTGGGGAGAAGAGACGAATGCAATGTGCCTCAAATGTGGAGAGTGACAGAGAGGGAGGTGGGTGAAGTACCTCAAAGGTGCTATGTGGGGCTAAAAGGATTCCAACACCCCCACCTTTGCGTCCACTGGACCTGGGGGAGTGAGTCCAGAGAAGACCGCCGTGGGATAGAGCAGCAGAAGACGCAGTGTCGGATTCGTGAAGCCAGGTTTCGGTGACGGCGAGTAGATTAAATGAGTTAGCGATAAAGAGATCGTGGAGGGAGGTGAGTTTATTACAGACAGAGCGAGCGTTCCAAAGGGCGCACGAGAGAGGGAGTCTGGTCTTGGGAAGGAGAGGAATGTGAACTAGATTGTGTGCATTGCGGCTGCAGCCAGAGGATGTAGGGTAATGGGTACGTTGAGCACAGTTAGATGAAGGAGGCCCAGGGTTTGGGGATACATCACCAGAGGCTAGGAGAAGCAGAAGGGTGAGGGAGGTGATGTGGGAATGTGATTTATGTGGGGGGACATGCCTCAGTGGTTTGGAATATTGGGGGTGTGAATATACAATTAGCCAGATTTGGTGAGTGCAGTAATAGGGAGAGGACAGAAGTGAGGATGATATGTATAAGGTGTGGGGTGGAGAAGGGGGGTGTAGGAAAGACAGTTTAAGGATAGAAGACACAGCTGTCAGAAGGAGTGGCAGACAGTGCATTTTAGAAGGGAAAGGAAAAGCTGAAATTTTTAAAAATTTACCTGTTTTGCAATTTCTAAGGTGTTTTGTTTTCCCCCGCTTTGTGCATTCACTGAAGTGCAGAGTCAGAAGTGCGTCCACTTTGCGAAAAAAAAACTGTGGCTATTGAGCCCCCCTGCTATTGCTTCCCCCAGAAAGATGCTTATATTTATACTGATGGGGATAGGGGGTGGGTGCTTTTCAATTATCTAATCAGGAGGTAATAAAGGTTTGCTGGTCAACAGGCCAAAATTCTTACTACAGAGACAGATTGGAAAGAGGGCACTAAAAGTCACTGGGCCATAATTTTTGGGTAAGACAAGGCAGATAAAGCATTGAAATGTGGACAGGTCTATAGAGGGCTAAGCAAACACAACATACCATATCAAATTTAAACTAGGCAAAACACTTTCCAGTTTCAATTCAGGGTGGATTGCTCACAGCTAAAACATACCATATCAAATTTAAACTAGGCAAAACACTTTCCAGTTTCAATTCAGGGTGGATTGCTCACAGCTAAAACATACCATATCAAATTTAAACTAGGCAAAACACTTTCCAGTTTCAATTCAGGGTGGATTGCTCACAGCTGAAACATACCTGCAAAGAGACAAAGAATATATCTTCAGATAAGTGCAGAGTCAGAAGTGCGTCCACTTATCGAAAAAACCCACTTTGCGAAAGAACCCCTGTGGCTATTGAGCCCCCCTGCTATAATGTAACAGAACTCCTCTACAGGTGGGTGGAGCAAGCGAGACAACCCTACACTGCCACTATGTATATACAGTTGCAAAAAAAGTATGTGAACCCTTTTGGAATGATATGGATTTCTGCACAAATTGGTCATAAAATGTGATCTGATCTTCATCTAAGTCACAACAATAGACAATCACAGTCTGCTTAAACTAATAACACACAAAGAATTAAATGTTACCATGTTTTTATTGAACACACCATGTAAACATTCACAGTGTAGGTGGAAAAAGTATGTGAACCCTTGGATTTAATAACTGGTTGAACCTCCTTTGGCAGCAATAACTTCAACCAAACGTTTCCTGTAGTTACAGATCAGACGTGCACAACGGTCAGGAGAAATTCTTGACCATTCCTCTTTACAGAACTGTTTCAGTTCAGCAATATTCTTGGGATGTCTGGTGTGAATCGCTTTCTTGAGGTCATGCCACAGCATCTCAATCAGGTTGAGGTCAGGACGTTGACTGGGCCACTCCAGAAGGCGTATTTTCTTCTGTTTAAGCCATTCTGTTGTTGGTTATTTACTTCTATGCTTTGGGTCGTTGTCCTGTTGCAACACCCATCTTCTGTTGAGCTTCAGCTGGTGGACAGATGGCCTTAAGTTCTCCTGCAAAATGTCTTGATAAACTTGGGAATTCATTTTTCCTTCGATGATAGCAATCCGTCCAGGCCCTGACGCAGAAAAGCAGCCCCAAACCATGATGCCCCCACCACCATACTTCACAGTTGGGATGAGGTTTTGATGTTGGTGTGCTGTGCCTCTTTTTCTCCACACATAGTGTTGTGTGTTTCTTCCAAACAACTCAACTTTGGTTTCATCTGTCCACAGAATATTTTGCCAGTACTGCTGTGGAACATCCAGGTACTCTTGTGCAAACTGTAAACGTGCAGCAATGGTTTTTTTTGGACAGCGGTGGCTTCCTCTGTGGTATCCTCCCATGAAATCCATTTTGTTTAGTGTTTAACGTATCGTAGATTCGCTAACAGGGATGTTCGCATATGCCAGAGACTTTTGTAAGTCTTTAGCTGACACTCTAGGATTCTTCTTCACCTCAGTGCTGTGCTCTTGCAGTCATCTTTACAGGACGCCCACTCCTAGGGAGAGTAGCAGCAGTGCTGAACTTTCTCCATTTATAGACAATTTGTCTTACCGTGGACTGATGAACAGCAAGGCTTTTGGAGATACTTTTATAACCCTTTCCAGCTTTATGCAAGTCAACAATTCTTAATCGTAGGTCTTCTGAGAGCTCTTTTGTGCGAGGCATCATTCACATCAGGCAATGCTTCTTGTGAAAATCAAACCCAGAACTGGTGTGTGTTTTTTATAAGGCAGGGCAGCTGTAACCAACACCTCCAATCTCATCTCATTGATTGGACTCCAGTTGGCTGACACCTCACTCCAATTAGCTCTTGGAGATCTCATTAGTCTAGGGCAGGGATATGCAATTAGCGGACCTCCAGCTGTTGCAAAACTACAAGTCCCATCATGCCTCTGCCTCTGGGTGTCATGATTGCTGCTCTCAGAGTCTCGCTATGCCTCATGGGACTTGTAGTTTGGCAACAGCTGGAGGTCCGCTAATTGCCTATCCCTGGTCTAGGGGTTCACATACTTTTTCCACATGCACTGTGAATGTTTACATGGTGTGTTCAATAAAAACATGGTAACATTTAATTCTTTGTGTGTTATTAGTTTAAGCAGACTGTGCTTGTCTATTGTTGTGACTTAGATGAAGATCAGATCACATTTTATAACCAATTTGTGTAGAAATCTATATCATTCCAAAAGGGTTCACATACTTTTTTGTGCAACTGTACCATACCTGGGACCTGGAAAACACTTAAGTAGACACTGCTTCTCCAGTGATCTCCACTTGTTTTTGGGTCCCGTGCCAAATGGCTGCCCTTCTGCATTCTGAACACAGGAGGTCGGCCGCTCGGCACAAGAGCCATTCAGAGAATGATTTGCATTTTTAGATGAATGCAACGCGTACTCTAATTGGACGAGGTGGAAAGGCAGGCCGGTGAGAGGCGGCCCTTAAAGCAGATTTAGATTGCATTTAAGATGAGTTTGAGATGTGTGCAGGTTCAACTGAGTTCCTTCACAGGTACATCTGACCTGCACTTCACCTCCTTCTGACCTGCATTTGATGTTCATCTAAGGCCCCATGTACACGGGACACGGTTAAACGCGCTTTCAGAGGCAGTTGGACACTTTTTTCAACTGCCCCTGAACTCATTCAATGTTATCCTATGTGACCATGTACACAGTCTCGTTTATTGCCGTTTTTAGGCAGTTGAGTTTAACAGCGTTTCTTTGAAAGCAAAAAAATGGGTTCAGACGCAGAAGATTTCCATGTTTCAGACACAAAACGTGGCTAAACGCGGCTAAACATTGTAACCCGTGTTTAGTTTATAGGCGTTTTTGCCCATTTAAAAAAAAAAAAATATATATATATAGAGACATGCTGATTGCACAGCTGTGTGTTCGGCTATTTAGTTCTGACCTGACTATAGCTCAGGGCCCCATCCAACAGACAGGAAGTCTGTGCATGGGAGTCAGGTGGACTCCCATCCCTCTGAGAGGAGTCAGAGGCTATCTATGCTGCATGGGTGCAGCCAACGTGTGCGTGTCTGCAAGAGGCAGATGTAATTGATGTTTGAGCAGCAAAGTGCCGACCAGGAGTAAGCGAGGAGTGAGCTTATCTCTGGGAAACTCTGTTTGTTCTGAGGAGCAGACTTTAGGCCTAGGCTAAAGGCCTGAGACAGCCGGATCGCTAGAATGAAAGCCAGGAGGCTAAACTGTTGAGTATGCAAGATACAGTAATGGTGGGACCCCCTGTGAGGGCTACTGATGTATTTGTGAACTTTTTTGTGCTTTTAAATAAAAGCGGGCTACCATGCCCTCAAAAATAGTTCCTGACTGGCTTGAATCACTGGAAAAACGCATCAACCACGAGAGCCAACAACCCCCAATCTTACAATATATATATATATATATAAAAAAAAAATTAAACGCTTCAAAACACAAACTCGGCATGTAAACGCGGCAAAATGGACGTTTTAAACGGGGGTTATATCTGTCAAGTTGTAAAAACGTCCCAAGTACATGGAGCCTAAACTGCTTCAAGCTGCTTTGCCATTACCACTGACCTTTACTGAGAGTAAAGCAGGTGTAATGCAAACAAAAGCCCTTGCAATGCTGTAGCACAGAGGTTTCCAATCTCAGTCCTCAAATACCCCAACAGATCATGTTTTCAGGATTTCCTTCACCTTGCACAAGTCCTTTAAATTAATGTCAATGGCAATGTCAAAGGGAAACTCCCAAAATATGGTCAGTTAGGAGTACTCGAAGAAGCAGGTCGAGGCAAATTTGTAGCATCTACAGATCTCTCTGCTTGTGTTTGGATATTTGTAGATACAGAGTTCCTTCTTTAGCTGATTACAATATTTATTTAAGCAGCTACAAACTGCTGGTGCATCCTGGTCAATCGACAGCTGTTTTGAATAACATTGGGAGCTACTAAAGATGGCGACTCTGTAGTTCCAAACTCGGCATAAAGCCAATTGCCACAGGTTACTAATGCCAACGACACAGATCTTTTACTGAGTGCAGTATAACAGGCTTTAATGGCAAATTGGATAAAAGACAGCCAAATGGCTACTCACAGGGAGCAGGACAATATAAGGCATGTAAGGGGTTAATGGTGGTCCGGTGTCATCTGAGGCGGTCCTCGGGGAGATGTAGGTCCCAGATGAGAGGATGGCTGAAGGCAGGATTAGAGGAAGGCTGGAGGCAGGTTAGCGGTGTCAGCAGAGGAAGTCAAAGCATCTGAGCCGGGAGTGATGTGATAATTCTTGTACTGCAGAAACAGCCAGGAGACAACCAGGAAGCTGCGCATCAGCGTGCGCTTCAGCGTGGAGCGCAACGTGCCGTCAGACCGGAAGTGATGTGGAGAAGAAAACGGACCAATGGGATTTTAAATAAAATCTGACCCATTCATTTATTTATTTTTCTATCTTATATTTCTAGCCAAAATACATGCATCCTTACTCCTGATGAATGGCTGGTATTGCCATGAAACGCGTCGAGTTTTAACTCTCGGATGCCAGGCCAAGCTTGTTCCTATATCATGAATTCTTACAAATTTATCTAATTTTTTTGATTATTTTATTATAATTATAATGTATTGGACCTGTATATGTATCAAATGAATTTATTGAGTATTATGCTTGTACCAATCATGTGTATCAATGACATTAAATTTGTTATGTTCTTTATTTGATTATACTCATTCTTGTGGAAATCATGTGTCGTACATTGTTTATACGACACAACACATAGCATATTGTATAACGTTTCTATTGGTTGCAATCAAATGATTGGATATATAAATTTTTACCCATTACAATATGGCTACGTGCATGCTCCCAAATGGGATCCATGACATGTAGCCATTGCATAATTAGATACTTGTCCTTTTATTATACACATATTCATGCCTCATTCAAAGTCCCAAACCCTTCCCTTCCCTTATTTTACACATATACTATGGGGATGGAGGCATGTCTATGTTACAATCTAGATGGGCTCAATGGGGTCACTCCCTTTTCTTGTTCTTGTAATATCAATAAATTGTTATGATAATTGAAATGTAACACTAAGGAATACTCCTTACATTTGGTTGAGAGAAGCCATTATAACTGCTTTTTTGTATTTTATTCTTTTCATTGTATTGTACTAATATGAATGGTACTATTCTTATGACCTTTGTTATGCCTTATGAAAACATAATAAAATATTCAAACAGAAAAAAGTCACAACTACAAAATGGCCAGTGTGACATGGGCCTAAGACGTGTGAAAGCTAAGTGGAAGTGACAAATTCTCTGGAACTAAAATGACCCCAGTAAACCGACACCTGATTGGTCTTGTGCATCACCACTGATCTTTTCACCATCAAGTGGTTAGGCGGGCTCCAGCTGTCACTCACAGAGAGCCCTCCCCCCTGCGACGATGCAGCCCCGTTATACCACCACTTACGTAGATGCCATAGTGCACTTTGGACCATTTTAGTACTAAAGTAAAATATCTGCTTCCAGGCACACGTGTCACACAGCCGCCATCCTTCAATCATAGGCTGCCTATGTATTGCGGCTTTCAAGGCTAAATTGAAAAAGCTATTGAACAAATACTAAATTAGGAGGCAGTCATTAAACCTGGGTGACAGGCTGTCAAGGTGTACAATGGCAAAATGCTTTCAACTTCCAATATCCAATTTACATAGGCAGACAGACAGTAATGTTGGCTGCAGAGCAGATGAGGAACGGGGATTGGCGGGGGGAGAATTCTTCAATATTGTTTGTTAAAAAAAGAGCTAATTAGAGATGCACATACACAGCCAAATGATGAAATTACAATTTGTAGGAATGTGTTCTGATTTGCACTCCAGGCACAGGAAAATGTTTTTGGTATGTATAGCATCATGTTAAACTGTATACAGTTATCCTTCAGCGGAACACCACTCAAAAACGCAAGCACTGCTGGCTTGTTCCCTCCCCAAGCCTGTAATCAAGTTGCATTTTTTTTGGGGGGGGGGGAGAGGGGGGCTGCTTGTTGTTGGTATCCGCTCCCACTTCTGCAATCCTCACCAAGGCAAGGATGATGTGCCTTGCCCTTCCTCCTGGGAAGCATCACATGGCCCAGGAGACTGCAGGACCATTCACAGAGCGCTGTAGGGAGACGGCTGTGGTTCTTCTGGAAGCTACAGCAGATGAGCAGATAAGACAACTTTCTTTGTTTTTCCTTTTGCCGTAAAGGTTTTACATAAGTGAATAAAAGCTGATCATATTAAGCACCCCTGTCAGTGTTAAATTGTTTGTCTCAGCTTTTCTCTAACTGCCACTTTTGCTAGACAGCTTGGTCCGTTAAAGCGCACTGAAAAATAACAGACCTACTGGCAGGATCAACGGGTGAAAAAAGTTTAAAAAAATAAAACAAATGCAGCCACCATATCTAAGAATTGGTAAGATGCAACATAATACATTTTTGCTTTTGGGTTTAATATAATTTTAAGAAAAATGTATATAGTGAGGCACAATAACATACTGGAAAACCGATTTAGAGCTTACATACAATTTCTGGGCCCATTTGAGGTGCATTCACGAATGTGTATTGCATTAGGGTGGGTCTTTGAAATGAGGGGGTAGCCAAGTGCACCCTAACTTGCTGAAAATTGTATGTGACCATTTTTTTTGTAATGCATCACATGACATGTTGCAGTGCAATGCACTGCAGATGCTTTGCCTTAGGGCTTTGGGCACAGTAATGCATATTAAGAGAAAAACATAAGGGTATGCTTTGCTGACCTAAAAATGTTGTTATTATTGTTATTCATGTATTTTGTGCAAAAACGACATCAGCCAGTAGATGGCAGTGTTTATAAGTGTGTAGCTGCTCTATGGTAAACTGTCTTTTCTCTGTATATTAAAGTTTCCTGTTTCCTGTCTGCAGTTAAGCAGCAAAGCCCATGTGGACTGTGCATTGTTTTTTCTGTAGGGCTATATACAGAATTTCTAACAGTTAGCCTGGCTGTCATGCTGAGCACCTTACTTTAATACCCTAGTCACCGACCTGAAACAAGTAGACAAATTCTGACATGCAACTGTGTCCGTACAGCAGCTGTGTCTGCATCCACTTTTATGGGCTGTCTGAGCCAGGCTTGGAGGTGGATGCAGACGCAGCAAAATGCGGCTCAGCGCGGAAGAAGGGTCTCAGCACCCGTCTGCATGATCCTTTTTTTTTAACAGGAAACGTTTTATCAAAGGTTTGCCCAAGAAAATACGGCTTACGGTGGTACAGAGAAAAGAAAAATAGTAACAAATGGCACAGTTGTAAATCATAGAGAACATGTTGCATTTACAAATCTGATCCATTTCACCAAACAAAGCATGTTCGATCAAAAGAGATCGCTGACTAGGACAGTATTCTGCTATATTTACTTACGAAGGTGCATAGAATTGAGAGCAAATTATCATTACAGGCAGATACTACACCTTTACAATATATTTGAGGAGAGGGGAGGAAGGGGAGAGGCAAAAGGACAATAAGGAAAGGGGCATGGAAGGACAGCAAAGGGGGAGGAATAGGCAATATAAGGGAAGGAAAAATAGAGGGGGGGGGGTAGGAGGAAGAACAGCAAGCTCTCAAATTTCATCCAAAACATTCTGTCCATATGCATCTATCCAGGCAAACCACACCTTGTCAAATGTTCTGGGGATAATTCCTGCTTTCATAGGTTATTTTATAAAGGAGGACGACTGTATTAATGGTCTTCCTCCATGTAGCCACTGTCGGAGGCGTTGAAGACTTGCAACACAGTATGATCTCCCTTTTTGCATAAACCAAAAGAAAAGCAGAGGTGAGAAAAAGCTTAGTATACCGATCCGCCTCTACATCCTCCATTTGGCCCAACAGATGAAAAAGTGGATCAGAGCGTAGTGTGTCTGAATGATCCTTAGATTGTTGAATAGATGAGAACAACACACCACTAGTAAGAGTTCAGTAGATATTTATTATACTTGACAAGAAAATAAGCCAACGTGTTTAAGTTAACATGTTATTTTTATATTAGTTCTTAGCCCTGATGAAGGGGGAGTTCTTAGCCCCTGAAACGCTTTGGCTTCTTCTCTTGTCAAGTACAATAAAAATCTACTGTACTCCTACTACTGTTGTGGTGCTTTTACCCCTTCTACATTTCCTGGTCTACTATGGGGACCCCCGAGAATTTGACAAAGACCTCCCTCATGACTTTGAACATCAATCTTTGATCTGTGCATTAGAAGTTGCAGCAAGACAAATGGAGCCCACCTAATTTCCTGGTTGGAGGGTGTCCAGCTCTTTCCTCCCCAGCCTGACTCTCCCTGGCCTTCCATTCATTGGAATTCAGTTCTTTTTATCATGGAGGCTCAGCATCCCATGTGGTTGTTGCCTAAGGGGGTCTGCATGTCAATACAGCCTGCCTAGGAAAGCCTATTTCTTTAGACTGGCATCAACTCATCAAAAGCCAGCCCACTGCTTGCATCAGAGCTGAGAGCTCTTGAGAGGAGTACTGAGGCAAGGTGCTGTGACATTTTCAAGAGATGTACAGCACCCTGCTAGCCCCTCCACCACCAGCGTCAATCTGCCTGTATTGTATAAAGAAGCACAGAAATCACTGATGTCTGAAATAAAGTATGTAATGAAATACGGTTTTGAAATCAGGGTGGGTTAAAGGAAAGCATAAGCAGATTAAACTTCAGCTTTAAGCACAAAAGCAGCATTAAGATGAAAACTGCAGTGACCCATCATCATCATCATTTCTCTAATCTAAAGCCTCATACACACGATCGGATTTCCATCGGACAAATCCGTGGAATTTTGTGTGAAGGGCGTCAGCCAGGGACTTGTTCTGCATACAGATGGCAGAACTTTTTCAGCCAACATACACGAAACTACGTGTTTTTCCAGCTCTTTACCGCCACCCTTTGGGCAACTTTTGCTAATGTTGTGCTATGGTTAGCATTGGTTCTGAGCATGCGTGTTTGTACTATGGATTTTATTCCGACGGACTTGTGTACACACGATCGGATAACCTGACGGAACACATTTGTTGTCGGAAAATTTGAGAGCATGCTATAAAACATTTGTTGTCGGAAATTCCGACAACAATTGCCCGATGGAGCGTACAAACGGTCAGATTATCCGACCAAAAGCCCTGCCATCACACAATTTTTGGAAAATCCGATCGTGTGTACGGGCCTTAATACCTGACACTATGGTTGTTACAGGTGATCGAACTTTACACAAATGTTGCTTTGTGAACTGATTCAAAGAATAAGCCACACGGCAGTATCATAATTTTCCTTTTTTTCTGATTATTTTCAAGTCCTGTTCATATTTGAGTTGCACAGACCAGCTTCGTGTCTTTTCCAGTTGACATTTCACACACATTTCATCTGCTTGCCGGAGGGGCTGTCAGTCTCACTTGGGGTCCCCAGGCTGCGGGCTAAGACTTGCTGGAGATGACCATATGCTCACTGATATTTCCCGAGCTCTAATTAACGGGAAAGTATTTAATCTCCCTCTGATCAGAAACATGTGGCCGCTCTTGCAGTGAAATCTCTGGGATTTCTTGGAGACTGGGCCCTTCTGTTTCCTTCTTGTGCAACATGTAACAATGCAGTTTGTAGACGCAAAATTACAGTGTATATGTTCAGGAAGTCAGCCTTGATATTGAACTAGTTTGGGGGGGAGGCAATTTCAGATTTTGTTTTTAGATCCAGTTAGGAGTTAGTAAGGAGACAGGGAGTGAGGAGAAAAGCTAATACAGTAGCATTTACAATCTGTCTTGCATGATTGCCCAATGCTTTAGTTATGTACAAATGATCGCTACAAGATTTCTATTTTTTTTTTTATGTGTAACTTACTCCATAGGAAGCCATTTGTCCTACTTTATTAGTGATAAGTTGCTACTCCTGGTGAGAAATCGTTAGCAATTTTGGACAGCACAGTGGCTAAGTGGTTAGCACATACGCCTAGTTGCACTGTTGGTTTGAACTCCAACCATGGCACTACCTGTGTGGCGTTTGCATGTTCTCCTTGTGGCTGTGTAGGTTTCCTCCAACACTCCAAAGACATGCTGGTAGGTGAATTGGCTTCAGTTCGGAACCTTAGATTGTAAGCTCCTCGAGGGCAGGGACTGATGTGAATGTACAATATATGTAAAGCGGTGCATAAATTGACAGCGCTATATAAGTACCTGTAATAAATACATTTTAGTAGTGCCACTATACTGCAAAACTCTGTCTAGCTCCGGTCCAGCTTATATTAGGCTGCATTCACACTCGGTCATTCTAAAAAACGTGGGCAGAATCGTGCATTTCTGCCCTTGTTTTCAGAAATGCACCCCAAATGCATTTTGCTAAGTTTGTCGCAAAAATCGTGTCAAAGCGCACATCGCCAAACGCGCCTGGCTCAGTGGCAAAATTTGGTACATGAGCTTCTTTGGTGTGTTTGTTGCGCGTAGGGCAGGCCATTGTGAATGGTTTTGCCCTACATGCGACGCATGTAAAATATGAGCGGAAACGCACGTTCCCCCCTATGTGAAGTGTGAATGGGGCCTTAGGTAAAATCTCATAAGCGTTAATGTTTTAATATAATTTCGAAAGTCATTTTGCATATTTTCGAATCTGCATCTTTTATTAAAAATAATACCTGTTGATCCTGCCATGAATGTCAGGTCCTTTTTTAGGGTAACAAAACTCTGTCCCTGTCTCTTAGGCCCCATTCACACTTGTGAAATGGGGGCTGTTAGTGATTAGATGTGGGAGACTCAGACCCAGCGATTCGCTGCAGGTGGAAGCCCCATTGAAATGGGAGGCTGATAGCTAATTGTGGCCTCTTGCATGCAGTTGCTTAAAGAGGAACTGCAGTCTGCTTACATAAATTGTAATAAAAACATCTTTGCCATTCTGAAGCTTCCCTCCAACCATAATATTTTATATATTCTGTGATTCTGTACTTGCTAAATATGCTGCAGAAATTTCCCTCCACTGAGTCTGGCTGCATCCGTTTTAACTGTGGGCAGCTGAAGCTGCTGCCTGTTCACTTCCTGGATTTACACAGATACACACCTCCAGCTCTGCAGCTCGCATTGGTCCTCTTTTGACTCATCCCACTCCCTTCCTGGCAAACTCACACGAGAGAGAGAGAGAGTTGTGCATGAAAGGAAGTGGGCTGTATAAGGTATTTACTGGCAAAAAAAAAAGTTTTACTATCCAAAGTTAAAACAACAAGGGCAGAAGATTTAATAGATGGAAAGTTGAAAAAATGACTGAAGGTCCGCTTTAAGCAGGGGTTACCTGCAAACGCTCGGCCCTGGAATCAGACTGTCTGCATCCAGGGACGATCACTTGCAGGTAATCACACCATGAGCTCTGGAGATACAGATAACAAAGGCCTCAATGTATTTGTGCCTTCAGGACCAACTTATTCAGGTTCTGATGTTATTTAATGCATGTCAATATAAAGCCACTGGACAAATATAATTTTTCCCAAAAAATTGAAGGCATGTTTAACCACCCCCTAAAATCTGGGGACCTGGAAATCCCTTTTTTATTTTTATTGCGCCGTTCCTATGTCCTTCGTTGGGTTAACAGTGTGTTGTTACCAGCCTGTCCGAACCTCTACACATCTGTCATTATTCAGCGCTCGGTGACGTCACTGACTTGCTTTGAAAGCTTCAGCTGGCAGCGGTCGAGGTGACCTGTTCCAGGGGTTAAAATATCTCCCATCAGACCGGTATTAATTAGGCTGCTCTGTTGCAGCACAGTGAAGAGAGGGCAGAGCGGGTTGTTTGAGAGAAAGATCACAATACCGCGTTTGTGCGATTTCTTTATTAATGTGTTCTCCCGCACACATAGCGATGCCTTGATTATCTCCTCTTGTCGTGTCTCTGTGCAGCGTTGGGCGACGGGGCGAGCCGGAGGATGTTATCAATGCTGTATCTCATGTTTTCTTTCTCCCTGATTATTTTATATACAGTACTATCTGCGTTGCCTGAGCCTCTATCATCTCTTAAAAAACTACTTGTATATGATTATCAGTAATATTGATTTTCCAGAGTATCTCCCTTCTTTGCAAGTCCTCCAACAACCCTATTTTCTCCAAAAGATTGCAAGAGTGGACCTGAAATTGTCACAAACAATAAAGTGTGTCAACGCTGCCAAATCATATTGTAATTTTGAGAAAAAAGAACGACGGCTTTCTTGCCATGAATAATAATAAAATAGTAATAATAAAAAGCTGCTACTGAACTCCTTCATGTGACCTAAAGCCACGGCGAAGATCACATGACCGCTGAACTCCAGACAAGGATAAAAGGCACAAATGAATGCAGCTCTGTGTTTTTTAATGAGTTGATGTATTTTTTTAACGCTAATTTCACTTTTTTTTCCTTCTAAGTTCCAGCTTTTCTATGTACGAATATACCATTAATGCGCTTCTGTTGCAGAAATAAAAACGTTTTCTATGTATTGTAGGACAGCCCTTACCTCAGCTTCCAGCTTGTTCCATAGAAAGGTTAATGACTTCCTGCTATGTAGATTTAGGACATGACTGTTAAGACACTGGAAGTAATTCTCCAGCTGACCTCATTAGCACACACCCTGCACCTGCCCTCCCCATCCAGGAGATTGCTCCCACCCACCTCTGTACTCACATGCAGACAGTAGTATTGAAAACAGAAGTGTGTCCCTGGAAGTCTGTAAAGCCCCCCACACACATTACAGTCTATTTGTACAATCTCCTTTAGATCTACCAACAGCTGGCAAGGTCCAGACTGATTGGATAAAAACTGACTGGATAGTATAGGAAGGTCTTCATATTACATAGGTTTGGTAGATCTAAGGTACATTGTATGAGGATTGTACAGTTATATTGTAACATGTATGGTGACCTTAAAGGTTAAACTCACATTTAGTCTAGAGGTAGAGGAGTAAGATGTAATACCTTATTTATCACTCCCATAGGCCACTATTTTCTATGTAAACTGTCCCCCGAAGCCTCTTACCGAAGTTGCTCCAACCTGCAGTTGTACTCTGACGTCATCAAGTGAGGGTGGTGAGGGCCTGCCCACAATCCAGGGCATCAGAGACATAAGAAGAGGCCATCAATCACAATATGAATTGTATACGCTATATTACGCTATATTATTTTTTCTTTATTTGCTTTATTTTCCCCCGCAAAAGTGGAGTTATTCTTTATATACAAGCAGTGTTAGTACCTGAATTTGACTTAGCATCAGCCTCTTGCAGTTTATTGCAAAGCAGAACTCAGATAAAGCCCTGGTTCACACTGGTGTGTTTTGAAATGTCAAATCGCATTTCAAAACGGTGGCATTTGCCGGCAATTGTTGGCAATGGTACCATCGTAATCGGTGCGACGCGGCATCTGCGCTGCTGCACCGATTTCAAATTCCGCGTACACACGGTTGGAATTTCCTTCGGAAAAACCTTGGATGGTTTTTCCGATGGAATTCCGCTCAAGCTTGGCTTGCATACACACGGTCACACAAAAGTTCTCTGAACTTTCGACCGTCAAGAACGCGGTGACGTACAACACTACGACGAGCCGAGAAAATGAAGTTCAATGCTTGCGAGCATGCATCGAACTGTTTCTGAGCATGCGTAGGAATTTTGCGCGTCGGAATTGCTACAGACGATCGGAATTTCCGCTAGGAACTTTTTCAGTCGGAAAAATAGATAACCTGCTCTCAATCTTTTGTTGGCGGAAATTCCGACAGCAAAAGTCTGATGGAGCCTACAAACGGTCAGAATTTCCGATGAAAAGCTCACATCGGACTTTTCTTGTCGGAAATTCCGATCGTGTGTACGCGGCAAAAAAGTAGTTTCTGTACTAAATCTGGACTGACAAGCGGGAGTGAAATTGTGCGAGTTCAGCTGAACTCACACGGCTTCACTCCTGCAGCCCAGTGTGAACCTGGGCTAAGGAGGAAAGAAGCAGCACCAGTGGCCAATCAATAGTGCTGCTGCAAAGAGCATGCTAGCAGAATGCGAGATCAGAGTACAGTGGTACCTTGGTTTGCAAGCATAATTAGTTCCAGAAGAATGCTTGTAATCCAAAGCACTCGTATATCAAAGCAAGTTTCCCCAAATAAATCAATGTAAACTCAGATAATTCGTTCCACAGTGACTTCTATTGTATGCAGTACCGCATGTGGTCAGGGGTGGGGGGGGCGCGCGGAGACACTCGGAAAATGCTCAGAGCTTCTCGGATGCACTAGGAACGGAGTGTTTCCAAGTGTTTCCGAGTAGCTCCGAGTGCATCCGAGCAGTTTTGAGTGTCACTGGCGCCCCCGCACCTCTGGCCAAATGCAGAACTGCACACTGCAGAGGCTTGAATCCTGCTCGTTTTGCAAGACAACGCTCACAAACCGAGTCAGGATTTTAGCTTGTATTGCGAAACGCTCATTAACCGCGTTACTCACAATCCAAGGTTATACTGTATTAGAGAGATGAGCTAGTGTGCTGCTTCTAGATTCACTGTCCAGTCACAGGTATGGGGGGTTGAGACCTGTAAGAAAAACTGCAGCAGAGAAATGTCAAGTCTCTTATTTATCTAAACAGGGCTTTGCTGGTAGGCAGAGCTGTATACATTTCAGAACGGGATGCACAGAAATACAATTCCTTTGGTGGGTAAAACATTCTAAACAAGATCTATTGTTTTTCATTGAATGACAGATGGCAGACAGAATCATTGCCATCTTGCAATGATTCTTTTGAATTATGAGACATTCCATGCGTGAGGTTAGTGGGTTGGGTGCATTTCTTAAAACAACTCTCTGCCACTAAAAATAGCAGATGAGGCTCTAACTGCATGATGATAATTTATGTCTGCTGCTTGCAGCCATAGGGAGGAAGCCTGAATCTGGGGGATAAGCTGTACTGTGTGCCACCCCAGGTAACCGCATTGTTCTTCATAGTACAATGGAGCTAGTGTGTGTGTGTGTGTGTTGTGTGTGTGTGTGTGGTGTGTGGTGTGTGTTGTGTTGTGTGTGTGTGTGTGTGGTGTGTGTGTGTGTGTCCTTCCTGCTCACCCTCTCCTGCCTCTTCATCCTTAAAGTGTTTACTCTTCCCTTTGGTTTAGCTCCTTCCTATCACTGGGAGGCGGAGGGGAGTCTGTGTGACAAACATCTCATCTAGCGCTGACAGCTCCTGTCTTCTAATATAGACCTGCCAAAATCGTTACGGTAATGACAGCTTTTTGCAAAATGAGTGCACTCCTACCCACGCTAGAATGCTGAGATGAGAAAATGAGTATGTTGTGTAATTTAACCCCCATGTCCTCAGCTAAGCGGCCAGCCGCACATGTTACCTGTCTTCCACCCCAGCCTTCAGGGGATTAACATTTTGCTGCCTGATTTGTATCCATTTTTCCCATAATCACATAGTTAAAGGGGTTGTAAATGTTCGTTTTTTATTTTCTAAATAGGTTCCTTTAAGCTAGTGCATTGTTGGTTCACTTACCTTTTCCTTAGATTTACCTTCTAAATATTTTTTTTTCTTTGTTTTCTTTGTCTGAATTTCTCACTTCCTGTTCATCCTCAGTAAGCTGTTCTGGCTGACTCCACACCACTCGGATGATGGTGTGGAGGTCAGTGAGGAGAAACAGGAAGTGAGAAATTCAGACAAAGAAAAAAAACATTTAGAAGGTAAATCAAAGGAAAAGGTAAGTGAACCAACAATGCACTAGCTTAAAGGAACCTATTTAGAAAATAAAAAACAAACCTTTACAACCCTTTTAACAACAGTGAAAAATAAGATTTTGGTTACGTTTTTGCTGTAGCAGGCTCCAACGGATGTGGTTTGGAGAAAGGCAAAGACAACCTCCTCCGTAGGCAACTATGACTTTTTGATCAACTCCCTGAATTGTAATATTCCCATACCATCCCTTAGTAATGAATACAGTGGAAACAAGCAGTACTGGCAAACTTCCAGCCTTTTTAAAATTCTGTTATTGACTTTCACAGGTTAACTGCTCTTACAGCAGAGAACCCCTCCCTAAGGGAAAATCATCCTTCTTTCTCCAGCAACTAATGTCCCCTTGTCCCTTTTTTAATAAATAGAATAAAAAGTCAAAATGTATTTAAAGTTATCTATCTGAGATTCTGGGACCATTGAGAGTACAGAATAAAGGATATGTAAACCTAAAAACAAAGATATAATATATTGGAGCTTATAGTCCTTAGATGTAGTGGCTGCATTAGTATTTGTTTTTTTAAAGTAGTAAAGTTGTTTCAAGGTTTTTTACCCTCGTGCATTGCAGTGCCCCCCAGTCCCCCTAATACTTAACTGAGCCCCCCCCCCCCTCTTTCATCCAGCGATGTGCAAGAGAGCTGAGCTTCTCCTGGGTCTTTCATTCCTCATTGGCTGAGCCATTGGCTCCTGCTACTGTCAATCACAGCAAGTGAGCCAATGAGGAGAGAGCGGAGGGCAGGTCTGAGCCACAGCTCTGTGTGTCTGTACAGAGCAGGGCTCAGGGGTGAGTGCCCCCAGAGCAAATGGCTTGCTATTGGGGTCACTGACTGAAGAGGAGGAGCTAGGAGCGCTGGTGTGGGACCTGAAAAGAGGAAGATCGGGGCTGCTTTGTGCAAAACCCCTGCACAGAGCAGGTAAGTATAACATGTTTTTTTTGTTTTTTTTTAATTAACCTTTAAAGTGGTTGTAAACCCACTTTTTCAACTTGCACCTACAGGTAAGCCTAGATTGAGGCTTACCTGTAGGTGCAAGAAATATCTCCTAAACCTACACGGTTTAGGAGATATTTAGTAAAATGACAGGCGCCGCTGTCTACGGCGCATGCGCACCGTAGACAACGGAGCATTCATGGGGTTAATCCCATTCACAAATTCGGCTACTTCCCAGCAATCACTGGGCCTAGCCGAAATTTGACGACTACCGCGTGCATGCGCATAGTGATGTCTCCGCCGCTCCGGCCAATCACAGCGCCGGAGCGGCGCTGTGATTGGCTGGAGCGGCGATACCCGGAAGTAACCTTCCGGGTATCGCCGCAGCGATGGCTGCGGCTGAAAAGGGAGACGAGGACGGCTTCGGGGGCCCCGATCTAAGGTAAGTGATGCATAATGAGCTATTATGCTCGTCATATTAGCTCATTATGCCTTTCTCTTACAGGTTGATAGAAAAAAATATATATTTTTGGGGGTTTACAACCACTTTAATGTCACTTCAAGCTAAGAACATTTTCAGCAAGTACAGGAAACACCCGTTGATCTTGGCAAAAATGTGGTCCCTGTCACTTTCTGTGATCTGTTCTCTTCCTTCCCAGCTATTTTCTGTAAACTACTTATTGCCCTGCCCCCTGTGTAATGGAGATGAAAACGTAAGACCATCTTTGCAGGCCATATCAGGGAAACAGCCTGGGTGACACCCATAGAGAAATTGTGCTGTATCCTTTGCACTCCTTACACACTCGCTGTAGGGCGCTGTAGTGAATTGGTAGATGGTGCCATCATACAATCACAGAAAAACAAGGATCTCAGACTCTGACTTGAAAAAGGGATCCTGCGAGGTTTTGAAACTTTGTTCTGTGAATCATGTTGCTTTATGTGGCTAAAGGACAAGACTATCATTAAACCAAGGTGTGCTGGTGAACATCCATATGTTTGACCATTCTTCCAGAAGCGCATTTGTGAGGTCAGGCACTGATGTGGACGTGAAGGCCTGGCTCACAGTCTCTGCTCTAATTCATCCCAAAGAGCGTTCTTTCAGGTTGAGGTCAGGACTCTGTGCAGGCCAGTCAAGTTCCTCCACCCCAAACTCGCTCATCCATGTCTTTATGGACCTTGCTTTGTGCACTGATACACAGTCATGTTGGAACAGGAAGGGGCCATCCCCAAACTGTTCCCACAAAGCATGAAATTGTCCAAAATGTCTTGGTATGCTGAGGCCTTAAAAGTTTCCTTCACTAGAACTAAGGGGCCAAGCCCAACTCCTGAAAACCAACCTCACACCATAATCCCCCTCCACCAAATGATTTGGGCCAATGCACAAACCAAGGTCCATAAAGACATGGATGAGCGTGTTCAGGGGGGAGGAACTTGACTGGCCTGCACAGAATCCTGACCTCAACCCCATAGAACATCTTTGGGATGGATTAGAGCGAAGACTGCGAGCCAGGCCTTCTTGTCCACACCAGTGCCTGACCTCACAAATGCGCTTCTGGAAGAATAATCCCATAGAAACACCCCTAATCCTTGTGGACAGCCTTCCCAGAAGAGTTGAAGCTGTTATAGCTGCAAAGGGTGGGCCAACTCAATATTGAACCCTACGGACTAATGCCGCGTACACACGATCGGATTTCCCGTCAGAAAAAGTCTGATGTGAGCTTTTGAACGGAAATTCCGCCCGTGTGTATGCTCCATCTGACTTTTTCTGTCGGAATTCCCGCCAACAAAAGTTTGAGAGCAGGTTCTCTATTTTTCCGACGGGAAAAATTCCTATCGCAATATCCGATCATCTGTAGCAATTCCAACGCGCAAAATTCCGACTCATGCTCGGAAACAATTTGACGCATGCTCGGAAGCATTGAACTTAATTTTCTCGGCTCGTTGTAGTGTTGTGCGTCACCGCGTTCTTAACGCTCGAAAGTTCAGAGAACTTTTGTGTGACCGTGTGTATGCAAGCCAAGCTTGAGCGGAATTCCGTCTGAAAAACCATCCAAGGTTTTTCCGACGGGAAATCCGACCGTGTGTACGCGGCATAAGACTGGGATGCCATTAAAGTTCATGTGTGTGTAAAGGCAGGCGTCCCAAAACTTTTTGGCAATATAGTGAATGTTTATGGTACAAGTAAGATATGTACGGACCTAGGCTGCTGCCTGTCTGATCCTGGTAGTCAAAACATTCAGCAGATAAATAAATTCTGGGTGTAAGGTTCAGAGCGCCTAGTGCAAATGTTTATCTTGCTTGAAATTGGTTTTAAAATACTTATTTTCTAACAGCCTCACATACCACCAATGTGTTTTATGGGGAAAGGACTCTACGCTCCTTCATCTTCCCACGGGGACTTTTGTCTGGTGACTGCTGTCTAAAGCCCCGTACACACGGTCGGACTTTTGGCCAACAAACTTCATTTTGAGCAAGTTGGACAAACAATCCGGCCGTGTGTACGCTCCATCGGACAAACTTTTTTTGCTTTTTTCTTGTTTTCATCGGACAAAAGTTGGGTCTGCAAACGGACAAACTTTTGCCCAACAAAAGTCCGATGGAGCAAAGTCCAACCGTGTGTACAGGAAACCATCGGACTTTTGTCCGATGGACAAAACAACTAATGTTAAAATTAACCAACAATAGCAGAAGTTGACCAAAGGGTGGCGGTACAGAGCAGAAAAACCACGTGATGTTGCAAAAAGTTTTGGGAAAGTTTGCAGAAAAGTCCTGTGGTGTGTATGCTATGGGTGTGCCCGGCCAACTCCGTTCGGACAAAAATCCAGGGAAAAGTCCGATGGAAGTCCGACCGTGTGTATGGGGCTTTAGAGCCTTTTATTTGATAATTTTTTTTCCTCAATTTTGATTGTTTGGTCCCTCAAAAACAGGAGGCTCTTGAACGTCAAAACAGGTGACAGATTGCTGTGGGCCATTCCCTTCTTCAGCCCTGGTTCACACTGGTGCGATTTGACTTGTCAAATCCCATGTCAAATCGGTGACATTTGCCAGCAATGGCACCATCCTAATCGGTGCGACTCTGCATCTGCGGCGCTGCACCGATTTCAAAAGTAGTCTCTGGCTTTTTGCGATTTCGGCCCACGATTTACATTGACATCTGTGCAAAAACTGCACAGATGCCTCTGTAATCGCGGCAGAAATCAGGACTGACAGGCAGGAGTGAAATAGTGCGAGTTCACCTGAACTTGCACGGCTTCATTCCCGCAGCCCAGTGTGAACCTGGGCTCACAGTTAGTCTTTATGATTGAACGTTTATAGACAGCTTCCGAAACTGCCACATAAAACTGATCTATATGGCCCGCATTAATGCTTTACACTACGCAGCCAATCGTCATCAAGTATAGCGTCATTCTCCTGTCACACTGCGTGACATAAAGCCGCTAAGCCCAAGCCACCAAGTCATTTTTTTAGGATTATGTCCTTAAATAGGTAATAGACCTTAGATTATAATTTGCTCCTTTTGTCCAGGTCAGGCTGGTTGCTGGCTTTTCGAGAGTAATCTGCACTGCTCCTGGGGAAATCTTGTTTTCAGCTTTCCATAGGAAAGAATAAAAATGTTAGCGCCTGATGTTTTCCAGGGCCCATGGAGAGCATTACAGAATGAGGCATTTTGTGGAGAAAATTGTGGCTCGTGTAATGCTAATCACTTCTTGCTGAGTCCATTCTGCACAAATTCTTGTCCTAAGAAGCAAAGTGACACTATGGACGCTCAATAGGACTTCCATGAACCACATACTGTAAGTTTTTATTTATTCAGGGAAGCCTATCCCACCTAACAACAACTGTCCCCGAGCCACCCCCCCATCAAATCATTCTCTGCAGCTATTACCTTTTGTACCACCACCCCCTCCCCTTAGAATGTAAGCTCTATGAGCCGGGCCCTCCTGTACCTTCTGTATTGAACTGTACTGTAATTGTGCTGTCCCCCCTATACATTGTAAAGCGCTGCGTAAACTGTTGGCGCTATATAAATCGTGTATAATAATAATAATGATAATAATAATGTTCAGGCTGCTTCTAGAAGACAGGACACAGAACAATGGACAAAGTCAGAGTCACTGACATGCAACTCGTATGCAAATGAGGAGTATGGATCCAGTGTGATATTCCTTCTTTGGATACTTGTTCCAGCCAGAGCCACAGAGTACTGCAGCTAGACTCAGCCAGGGAACTTGCAAGATTTCAATAATTCACTGTCATATTAAGTGGACCTAGCATCAAATATAATTTTTTCATTTTAAGTGCAACATTCCAAGTAATATGTCAGTTCAACATTTTCAGGTATTTATTACCTCCCACGGGGATCCAATTACTCCAACTGACAATACCTTCATCGCCTTTTCTCTACAGAAGGACAGCGCCAATTTTGTTCAGGCATCATCCAAGGTCTCCATCTACTTCCTGGACTGAGATGCCAGCTCATAGATGGTACAATCATGTAAATCATGGTGGCTGTGCAGTTCTTGGCTGTGTTTACAAATGTCTGACACAGATAAGCCCCTGCGGCCTCTCACCTTGTGGCAGGGTACAAAGTTTCAATGTTGAAGTCTGATTACTGACTTAATGCTACCTTCTGACTGCAGCAGACTGATGACATCCTGTCAATCTAGTTAAAGGGGAGTTCCGCTCATTGTACTCCCCCCCCCCCTCCGTTGCCACATTTGGCACCTTTCGGGAGGGAGGGGGGACAGCATACCTGTCTTTCACAGGTATGCTTTCCCCATTTCCGGGAGCCTCAGCCATGGGTATTGACATAACAGTTGGGGCACCCTCCTCCTCCCCCTGTCGCCGGTCCAGTAGGAGAGAGGAGCAGAGCCTCACTCATGCGCAGTAGGGATCCCGGTGTGAAGCCGAAAGGCTACATTGCTGGGTTCCCTTATCCGCAATGGAGGCGGCATGCACCTGACAGCTGATGGAAACATCGCTGGACTCCAGGACAGGTAAGTGTCCTATTAGCTGCAGTATGTGTAGCTGCTGGCTTTTCATTTTTGCAGTGATGGGCGGACCTCTGCTTTAAAGTCACTGACTTTAGCTCAAAGATGGTGTTTTAATGATAAAAGTAAGACATGTAAAGTTAAGCCTCGTACACACGATTGGACTTCCATCAGACAAATCCGTGGATTTTGGTCCGAAGGGCGTTGGGCGTGAACTTGGTATGCATACAGAGGGCCGAACATTTTCAGCCACAAAAACCTAAATATGTGTTTTTCTGCTCTTTAGCGCCACCCTTTGGGCAACTTCTGCTAATGTTGTCTTAATGTTTAACATTGGTTCTGAGCATGCGTGTTTGTACTTTGGATTTTAGTTGGACGGATTTGTGTACACACGATCGGATAATCCGACGTAACAGATTTATTGTCAGACAGTTGGTGAGCATGAAAAGCCAAATTTTGTTGTCGTTAATTCAGCCAACAATTGTCCGATGGAGCATATACACGGTTGGATTATCCGACACAACACGTCTATCAGACAATTATTGCCGAGAAATTGGATCGTGTGTACGGGCCTTTACTAATAGGTTCATTTGAAGACACAGCAGTGTATTTTCATGTCATCTTTAATGCCATCTGGACTACTGATGTTGATTAGCTAAAGGAAAGTCAAAAATATATGAATGTGTTGTGTACTTAAGGAAATGGCCTTCGATATTGTGGGTTGGCAGTGGAATATTTCTGCTGAGTGACAGTCTGGAAAGCCAGGGCCCAGACAATGACGCTCCCCCCCCCCCCCGTCCAGCCATCACATTTTCTTTTTAGCTCCGGGGAAGGATTGATCAGCCGTCTGCAGCTGCTTTATGGCCAAATACAAAATGGATCTTTTTTATGAAGTGCTGTTCTATTAACAAGTTATTTAAGAGTTCACTTCTGCCGTAATCCACTTGTAGCCAGGGGCAGGCGGGTTGTGTCTACAGGCTCCCAGAAAGTCTTATACATAAACAGACACATGATGGTGGTTGGTTCTGCTCATATCCCCTTAGAAGAGTGTGGATTCATTCTGTCCATAGACTTGAGATGGAAGGTGTCTCAGATAAATCAGACAATGACCCCATCTCTTCGGCCCCCCATCAAAACCATCTGGGCCGGAATGAGCATCAGATTAACAATGGTACCCCACATCAGTGACATCATGTACTCTTGCCGGAGAAATCCTTCCTGCAAGCTATACTCCGGCCACAAAAACTAAAAATACTTTCCTCCATAGCCACCAAGAAATGAAAACCACTTTGAGGGCGTCAAATGCCTTTACAAACCCATATATTAAAGGAGAAGTATAGCCAAAGCTTGTTTGTCTGGACTTCTCCTGTGGATCACAGGAGTGCAGTTAGTTTTGCACTCCTGTGACCTGTTTTCAGCAGAGAGCGGGCTGAAGTCCGCTCTCTGCTGACGTCACAGAAGTTGTTCAGGGCACTGTGTCATCGCAACAATGGAAGTCTGGGTCCGCCAGGTGCCTGGACCAACACCGTGCTGAGAGGCTAATCTGAACGACACCGCGTTGAGCCGCTGAGAGGCTAAGCCGGCTGCTCCGTCCCCTCCACAGCCCAGCGCTCCAATAAAAAAGAAGGGGGCAGAGCGGAGAGCTGTGACTGACAGTCTGCAGGTCTCTACTCATAGAGCTGTCAGAACTGAGCGATCGGCGGTGTTCGATCACTCGGTTCTCAGTGCTGAGAAGCCGGAAGGCAGATGCAGCATCCACCTAGGTAAGTATAAAACTGCAAAAAATCCCAAATCCATACTTCTCTTTTAACTTGGAAGAGTACCAGTGATGTCATCACTGATTTGTTCATAGCCTGTGCAGAGAGCAAGGCTTTGGGAGGAAATCTGCAGCTCCACCCATTATAGGCTGTCTACAGAAAATGACAGGAGGGGTGGAGCCAAGACCAGTCACCCTGCACAAGGAGAGAGAAGCAGTGACCGGTCTTTAGTACAGGAAGCTGAAAACAACTTTAACAATCACTTTGTGTTAAAGTGGCTTAAAAAAAAAAAAAAAAACAGGATTGAAGCAAGTACAAAGCTTCATTTGGAAGTTTCTTCTGTAGGTTGGCACTTCAAAGCATATAATGGTTTTAGTAGATAATGTCAGGCCTACTTTATAGAGTAGACTGGTAACAGGAAAAAAAGCTTGGGAATCCATTACCCCTTCACTGAGGACCCTGCATTGGCTAGCCGTGAAAGATCGGGTCACATTTAAGACCCTCTGCCTCACCCACAAGTGCACACAAGGAAACGCTCCGCAATATTTATGCGAGAAGATAAAACACTACACCCCCAAACGCATTCTCCGATCAACCAACCAAAACCTTCTCCACATCCCCAAGTCCCGATACAAATCAAAGGGAGAACGAAGATTCGCAGCTCAAGGACCACGGCTATGGAATGCTCTACCCACGGACATCCGTATGGAAGAAAACCATCGGGCCTTCAGGAAAAAGCTTAAGACCCACCTCTTCTGAAGGATCAAGATGTCACTGGATGCCAAGTTCGCATTTGTAGCACTATATAAGTTTTTCACTCACTCACTCACTCACTCACTTTTGTTGAGAAAAAATATTCCCCTCTGGGTGATCTATTTACATTGCAGGGATTTTAGCAAACGTTGCAGATTCCTACCTGTTTCTGCTCTGAAGGAATAGTTCTTTGTTAGATCATGTGTTGTGCAGGACTGATTTATATGGAAAATACTTTATCAATTTTGATCAACTGATGAACTTGCAGCATTTTCTTTCCAATCATTTTTTTATTAAAATTCAGACAAAGGTACAAAAACCAACCGGCCATAGACAACAAAAATAATGTACCGTATATACTCGAGTATAAGCCGACCCGAATATAAGCCGAGGCACCTAATTTTACCACAAAAAACTGGGAAAACTTATTGACTCGAGTATAAGCCTAGGGTGTCCATCTGAATGCCTCACTGTGCCTCACTTTGCCTCACTGTGTCCATGTGCATGCCTCACTGTGCCCATGCCTCACTGTGCCCATGCCTCACTTTGCCCATGCCTCACTGTGCCCACGCCTCACTGTGCCCACGCCTCACTGTGTCCATGACTAGACTGATGTTTAACATGGGAGTCTATGGAAGGGGTGCACGGCTTTGAAAAATCAGTGCTCCCCGGCTGTAGGTCCCCCAGACAAAAAACTTTGCACACTTGTAGAGTAAAAATAGGGCTACATGTGTGCCAAGTTTTGGGTCCAGGGAACCTACGACTGGCTGGTACTGGGTCCCCAAAATCACCGGAGAAATGACCGTTTAACATGGGAGCCTATGGAAGTGGTGCCCGGCTTTGAAAAGTCGGTGCTCCCCGGGCCGCAGGTCCCCTGGACAACAATCTTTGCACACTTGTAGAGGAAGAGTGGGGCTACATGTGTGCCAAGTTTCGGCTGGTACCGGGTCCCCAAAGTCTGGGAGATCGGGTGCAAAAAGGTGACTCGAGGGGGGCATTTTCAGCACAAAAAAATGTGCTTAAAAACTCGGCTTATACTCGAGTATATACAGTACATTGGTTACACACCAGAGTACAAAACTTCTTAAAGTGGAGCTCCACCCTAATTTTTAACTGCTGCTACTCGGATTCCTCCCCCCCTCCGGTGTCACAATTGACACCTTTCAGGGGGGAGGGGGGTGAAGATACCTGTCTAAGACAGGTATTTTCACCCACATCCGGGAGTCCTCTCTCCGGGAATCTGCGGGAGTGACGTCACTTCCCGCAGACTTCCCGTAGTGTTCTGGGAGACACGCGGCTCCCAGAACACAGGAGCACCAATCAGAACGGCGCAGCGCGACTCGCGCATGCGCCGTAGGGAACCGGGCATGAAGCCGCAGAGCTTCACTTCCTGGTTCCCTCAGCGAGGATGGCGGAGGGAGCAGCAGAGCGACGAGCGGTCGCTCGTCCTCTGCTGCGGACGTCGCTGGACTCCAGGACAGGTAAGTGTCCAAATATTAAAAGCCAGCAGCTGCTGTAGCTGTAGCTGCTGGCTTTTAATATTTTTTTCCGGCGGAGCTCCACTTTAACAATATGACATGACATGCATGTATTCAGTATGAACTATTTCCTTCACGCAGATTATGAGAGACCATAATGGTAAACACTGAAGATATACAATCTCAGAACTTGCTGCATTTTAATGAGGAGAGTTTCAGGGTCTGCATTCCTTCACAAGTGATTAATCCTTCAGCAACATTTCACCCAAACTGAAATTTTGTTGCAGGGGATGCCTAAAATCTGACTTGTATTTTAGTGCAGACTTCTTGAAAAATCAGTGAGCCAATCACACAAGCAGGAAATTACATTTCTGGGGCATTTCTTACACCAACTTCATACAGAATGTCTTCAGGCTGCCATATTGCATTGAATTTTACAGAAAAATACAGAACTGCAGACTGAAAAGTAAAGGTGATTTTTAATAACATTAAATTACAATATGGCTTGTGTTGCACATGCTATATTATTGTTTTTTTTGGGGGGGTTTTCTCCACAAAAGTGGAGTTACCCTTTAAGTTATCAAATAATGGAAACTACCAATTAGTATGTTATCTTTTGACCATGTGTTTTTTGTGCTACTTGAAGCTGATTTTGAACCATTCCCCTCAAAATTTGCAAAGCAACGCTCTGTGCAACTCCTGACGCAGAATGGAGAGATCTACCATCGTACTGAGCAAGTCAAAGTTTATATCCAGTTAGCTGCAAGCTCTGTGAGTTGTCTTCTGTCTCTGTAGGTGAATTTTGCTCTCAAAGTCCCAGATTGACCATTAAGCACAGGCAACACCGACGTCCTTTGATTTACGCCAATCTCCTGAGCTGATAGTGCCCGCTTGTCCTCATGCACCAGACTGGCACATTAATAACACAAAGTGTTACCTGGGCCGCCAAGGGTCTGCCGTTATCAGTATCCAAATATATCAGCTTGTTCTTAAAATTGCTCCAGAGCCGTATTGAGCGAGACAGCTGGCTGTAAATTCAGATTTATGCATTTGCCAATACCAGGAAGGTGAGAAGAGGCTTGCTGGGTTCCCTTTATATTATGCTCTTTTCTGCAAGCTGTCATTAGCTCTGAACAAACAGAGGCGGCTTCTGATAATGGTACAAGTCTGCTGCCTGTTCTCTAAATACCCTCTACTACACAACAAACATTACCTGAGAAGCTCTAGTCAAATAGGCCTGTGCTTTCACTCGGGGTGGGGGGGGGGGGGGTTAGGGGGTGTCAAGGCTTAGAGCCATGGTGCTGGGATTCATTTACTAAAAGGAGTAGTGACTGCTCACTTTAAAAAAAAAAAAAAAAGTTTTGTGTACAGTAGTGTTAAAACTCCTGATAGTTTATTGTTGCTGAGTGCATCTGTAATTGAAACACCATGCCATGATGTGGTAGTCCAGATAAAAGTTTCTTAGAATATAAAATCAAATGAAAAATGGGCACAAGTCCAACATGTTTCATGGACTAAGCCTTGCCCCTTCATCAGGGCTTAAAGTGTATCCAATGGTGTAAAAAAAAAAGATATATTGTAGCTTTCTAGTCCTTAGATGTGGAAGCTTCTCTTTATCTTGTCAGTATCACACTTTTTTATTCCCTCTCCCTACTGTATCAATTGTCACCCTAGAACTGGACTGCGAAACACTTCCCCCTCTTCTCTTCTGCATGTCAACATAGATGGGAGGGGTTCTGTAGTCTCCAGACATAGCTGGGAACAATGTAACTGATAAGAGTACAGCACAGACAGTGAGTACAATAAGTTATTAGCTCAGCAGATTCCTGGCCGGATCAGCAGGTATATTTTTGCACTTAAACGGGAGTTCCAGCCTTTTTTTATGTTTATTAAAAGTCAGCAGCTACAAAAAGTGTAGCTGCTGGCTTTTAATAAACATACACTTACCTGTTCCACTGTCCAGCGCCGCTCCGCCCGGAGCTCCGCTCCTCTCCCCCCCCTCTCCGCCCGCGCTTCCATTCGTTGTGTGGGCACCCGGTCGTGAGAATGGCGCAGCGCTCTCTGAGTGGACAGGCGATCGCCTGGGACCTGTCACGTCCCAGGTGATCGCCTACAGGGAGGGGCCGCCACAAGGCGATATGACGTATCGCCTAGGTGACCCCAGGGCGGAAGGAGGAAGTGGGACAGGAAGTCCTACTCCTCGCCCCCTTACATGCCAAATGTGGCATGTAAGGGGGCGAGGAGTGGATAAAGCAGAAGTTCCAAATTTGGGTGGAACTCCGCTTTAATGAATAGATATAATAAAAACTTTTTCATGGCATATTTATTAGACAAAAAAAGGAACAAAATAAGAGAGTAGTCCTGTGTCATTTCTGGATGCAGAGAGTCCTGTTTGTTTTATCAGCTGGTAAACTTGTCATCAACTCTGGACCTGCTCAGCAGAGTGACCGTCAGGTGATGACCTAGCTTTAACGAAACAGGATGCAATGCTCAAAGCGGACCTTCAGTCATTTTTTCAACTTTCCATCTATTATATCCTCTGCCCTTGTTGTTTTAACTTTGGATAGTAAAACATTTTTTTTCTGCCAGTAAATACCTTATACAGCAGCTTCCTGTTTCTTGTCTGAAAAAAAGCCTAGGCTTATGACATCATGCACAGCTCTCTCTCTCGCTAGTATATATAAAATAATATGCAAAGTGATTGGAGGGAAGCTTCAGAATGGCAAATATGTTTTTATTACAAATTATGTGAGCAGACTGCAGTTCCTCTTTAAGAAGAGTCCTTGGGAAACCTTCTCCTTTGGGACAATTGAGAAGGAAGTATACCTGGTTTTGAGGTCCCAGGACTGGATCCTAGACTGAGAGGGTATTGCTCCTCTCTTTAAGGCAGACCATGTGGGCCTAAGAAGATATTCTGCTGGAGTCATCACTGGAACATCGTTACACCCGCACTTCTTGCTTTGCAGAGCACCAGAGGAAGTTCTGCTAGATGCTTCACTATGCTAATACCCACCTAGCAATTGCTGGTCAAGAAGCTGTTGCTGGTCACCCCATGTGAGTTTTGGGAATTATACCTCCTTTGTCCTTCTGTCTTGCCTACTAAGTGTACATAAAATACTGAAAACTGCACTTTTTAATATCAACCTGCATTTCTTCATGGGTGCATAACTGAGATACCCTTGGAAGAAGGTGTTCCTGGGAGGAAGTCTCCCTTACAATCTAAGGCCCATTTAAGTGGAGGCACTAAAGATCTAAGAACTACAGGACACTACATGGTAAATTCTTCCAGTTAGCAGAGGCTGAGGATCCCATTACCCAGGTGGTGCTATAGTGTGGGGTGTAATGGCTGCAAGGAGATGGTTGTCTCACCTGAACCCCCCCGAAACACCATTACACATATGTAAATTTAATATAAATGTAAATATAATGCAATACACATATACCGTATATACTCGAGTATAAGCCGAGTTTTTCAGCACATTTTTTTGTGCTGAAAATGCCCCCCTCGGCTTATACGCGAGTCACCTTTTTGTGCCTGATCTCCCGGACTTTGGGGACCGGGTACCGGCCGGCCGTAGGTTCTCTGGACCCCAAACTTGGTACACACGTAGCCCTCTTCCTCTACAAGTGTGCAAAGTTTTTTGTCCGGGGGACCTAAGGCTGGGGAGCACCGATTTTTCAAAGCCGGGCACCCCTTCCATAGACTCCCATGTTAAACAGTAATTTCTCCGGTGAATTTGGGGACATGGTACCGGCCGGTCGTAGGTCCCCTGGACCCGGAACTTAGCACTCATGTAGCCCCATTTCTCCTCTACAAGTGTGCAAAGTTTTTTGTCTGGGGGACCTACGGCCAGGAAGCACCGATTTTTCAAAGCCGGGCGCCTCTTCCATAGACTCCCATGTTAAACGTCAGTCTAGTCATGGGCACAGTGAGGCATGGGCACAGTGAGGCATGGGCACAGTGAGGCATGGACACAGTGAGGCATTGACACTGTGAGGCACAGTGAGGCATGCACATGGACACAGTGAGGCAAAGTGAGGCATGCAGATGGACACCCTAGGCTTATACTCGAGTCAATAAGTTTTCCCATTTTTTTGTGGTAAAATTAGGTGCCTCGGCTTATATTCGGGTCGGCTTATAATCGAGTATATACGGTAATCTGTTCTCATGAACTGATCCATTTTTTTTCCTTAATTTTGCTATTGATTTTTTCCTTATGGTTTAATGCAGTGATAAGAAAAATGGAAAGAGTATACTGGCAACATTTTATTAACTGTTTGATACATGTGTTTTTTTTTTCCTTGTGTATTAAACATAGCCCATTTCAACAATGTAACACCTATCTTCACCATGTTCATATGAATGGCACGTCACCTCAAGTTCACAAAAATAAAAAAAAGGTGTTATAGACAGTCAATGTCAATATGGTAGCAATCTGTTGTATCTCTAGGAGGTAAGATGGTGCTTTTTGTTTTAATGAGCACTTCACTTATATTGTGATTGCCTGCAAGTTCATATGAACAAGCCAACCGCCCGACTCTAATGCTGCGTACAGACGATCGGAAATTCCAACAACAAAACCGTGGATTTTTTTCTGATGGATGTTGGCTCAAACTTGTCTTGCATACACACAATTGTTGACGGAAATTCCGAACGCCAAGAACACGGTGACGTACAAGACGTACGACGGCACTATTAAAGGGAAGTTCAATACCAGTCGTGTTAGTAGAAGTTTGGTGAAAGACGATTCACGCTTTTCAGCCTTGTGCTTTTCAGTCCGTTACAGCGTGACAAATGTGCTATCTCCATTAGGAAAGCTCGTACTTGACTCAGAGCATGCGTGGAATTTTGTGAGTTGGAATTCTCCACACAAGATCGGAATTTCCGAGAACGGATTTTGTTGTCGGAAAATTTGAGAACCAGCTCTCAAATTTTTGTTGTCGGAAATTCCGACAGCAAATGTCCGATGGAGCCTACACAAAAAGCTCCCATCGAACATTTGTTGTTGGAAATTCTGACCGTGTGTATGCGGCATTACTCTTATGCCACGTACAGACGATCGGACATTCCGACAACAAAACCGTGGATTTATTTCCGACGGATGTTGGCTCAAACTTGTCTTGCATACATACGGTCACATAAATGTTGTCGGAAATTCTGAAAACAAGAACACAGTGACGTACAACACGTCGGACGAGCCGAGAAAAATGACGTTCAATAGCCAGTGCAGCTCTTCTGCTTGATTCTGAGCATGCGTGCAATTTTGTGCGTCGAATTCTGTACACACGGTCGGAATTTCCGACAACAAGTTTTGTTGTCCGAAAATTTGAAAACCAGCTCTCAAATTTTTGTTGTCGGAAATTCCGACAGAAAATGTCTGATGGGGCCTACACACGGTCGGAATTTCCGACCAAAAGCTCCCATCGAACATTTGTTGTTGGAAATTCTGAGCGTGTGTACGCGGCATTAGTCGGCTCCATGACATTTCTCTGTTTCCATTACCAGGATAAGTAGCGCAAGCAGGCACATGCTGTACTGACACATTCCTTTAAAGTGTACAGTATGGTAACACTAACAATGAACTGCTCTTTTGTGCCTCCTTTTTGGTCTGGTGAATTGTTATATCTTTTTGATAAGTGCAATAAAACGTATATTGTCTTGTAAGCAGAGAACTTCTTGCGCTTTCTGTCTGTGCTGACTTTTATTTTTTTTGCATTTTTTATTTATAAGTTTTCAACATAGAAAGTAAAAAACATAAAAAGACCTGTGCTGACTTTTATCTGTTGTTTCCAGCTCTTTAGCTCTCACCCTGCCAGTAACACACTTCCTGTTAAACACTTACTCATTGTACTGTGTCAGTAGAAGGAGCCATGGTTGTCACCCTAGGACAGGCTTACAAACACAAATTCAGGAGGACGTTTTCTGTTTGAACCAGCTCAGTTCTCACCAGCTATCTCCTAGTCTGCAGTTTTTATTCTCTCTCCTCTAGACATAAGTGTGGGTTGTGTTATCAGGACTGACAGAGATCTATTTCCAGGCAAAGAAAAACTCCTGGTATCATGGCAGGTGGGGGGGGGGGGGGGGTCATTTACACCTAGGAGAAATAAGTGCCTTTCCAGGAGCCAGCTCGTGCTACGAGATGATGGAAACGACATGCTGGAAGCAGGTTATTATTTTCAAGGCGCCCCAGCCTGCTTGCGCTCTCACCACTTACGCCACAGCCTTTGCTGAGGCCGCGATTCACGAATTAACCAAACCTTTCTTCTCCGCTGCCTTTTGTAAATTGTGCTCTGATAGCGGTTGTGTGGCTAGCGCTTATAAATGGTGTTATGAGAATACACAAGGCCTTTATTACTGTTATTTGCTGCCCGCCATGGAAACTGTCACTCTGTTTTGTTCCACAGGGGGAGTAAAACGACTTCCAGTCATCACTGCCCAAAAGAATAAGTACTTTCGTGAGAATAATAAAAATTAACTGTGAGCTTGCTTCTTTTACCTGTCTGATTCATGAAAGTCCTGAAACTGTTATTTCTCTCCCTCTATGGGGCAGAAAATGGCTGGGAAATGTCCCTGCAGGGCTAAAGAGAGTAACCAGGCAGGCAGGATGAATGTACTTTCTGTTGGTATATGAAAAAAACACATCCCTCATATCCCTTTAGATCAGGCCTTCCAAAATTGTGTTTTTTGTATGTGACTTTCCCAAGTCCTCTTTGAGTCAGTCAGCCATTTAAACACCTATACCAAAAGAAGACCAAACTGCCTTTTAATTAATAAAAACTTGACTTTTAGATCAGTACTTATACAAATGTTTTCATTTTCTTTTCTCCAGAATAAAACAATTTATGTTGTGTTTGTTACTGTAATAGCTACTATGAAAAAAAAAATACTTCCTCTTCTCAGCCCCTCAAATTAATCTACTTTGTAGAGCTGATGCCGCTGCTCCTCCAGCAGCCTACATGAACGTGTTCCTGACTTGTCACAATATAAAGTGTAGCGGGTATATACTTTTAAATCTGGTGAAGACATCAGTGATGTCTAGTTCCCTGCGGCCCAGCAGGTGGCGCTGTCACTTTGGGCCGGGGTTGAACCATCACTGTAGTGCCGTACCCTTTGTGACCTCTTGCAGCAGTTGTACGGCGGGGCGGGGAACCCGCTGTGCTTGCTGGGAGAGGGTATAAAGGGGGCGGACATCTTTTGCCACGAGGTTCGAGTCCCGGGCACCTTCAGCCTGAGGGCTGCTGTCCGCGGTTAGTGTCCAGGCGGCCTAGGCCTGGACACTTGGAGTTTGTGTTCCATCCCAGACACCTTCAGTCTGGGGTGAGGTACTCAGCCGGAGGCCTGGGGCCCAGTACCTTCCACTGGGTCCCGCGAGGGAGGGATTGTCCTAGGGTGCCCCGGGAGTTGGGCACCCGAATCCAGAGGCGTAAGGGACCAGGGGAGGGACTCATCTGAAGATCTGGTGCAGCAGATTGCCAGTGCCGGGTGAACCTCTGAAGACCGCCCGGAGGGATATCTTTCCCGAACAGGGGCCAAGTTCATAGAGGAAGGTGGTTCATGTTCTATGACCGGTGGCAGCGGTCCAACTACTCAACTCAGGTCAGTGGCAGGGACCTGCTACCAGGCCTGTGGCAGGGGCCTCAACGGTTCATCCGGTCGGTGGCAGCGACCAAAACTCACGGTCGGTGGCAGAGACCGTGCGCCAGGCCTATTCGCTAGCAAAGGAATAGGAGAGTTCATTTGTGCCTGGGCCTACTCGTATCCACACCCCTGTTCGTCTGTTACTAAAAGTTAAACTAATCGTGTTCACCCTGAAAGCAGAGAAATAAAGGAGTGTTGGACTTTTGATTGGTGTGGGACTATTATTGGCAGACACATCTCCATGGAACAACTGGAGGCTTCGTATGCAGTGAACAGACCCGGAGGTAATTCAAGTGACTGTGCTCAACCCTCATACACATACGAGGGGAGAGCTTGGCGTAGTGTTCCTGCACTCTCCTCTCCTAGGTACCCCTAGACACAAGCCACTCAAACGAGAAAACCGAGAGGGAGAGTGAGGCTACCGCTACATGTGGGGGCTGGTCCGGGATGTGTTCGTGCTACAATGGAGCTGAAGTTGTCGGAATTTGAAAGTGTCTGCCCGGAAGAGTTCAGAGTAGGTTGGCCATATTGGCCACTGCGCCACGAGGCACACCCTCCCTGCTCAGTTCGTGGGCGTGACCCAGGGAAGATGAAAGCCCGCGAACTGGAGTGCAATAGGGGAGGAGTCCTATCGTGTAAAGGACTACACGTGGGGACTTTGTCGCCAACAATGCAGTGCGCAATGGATCAGCAGAGGGTTGCCATGTTCAGCAATGCATCGTGGATTCCAATTCATCCTACTACCATGAGTCTGACTACTACTGCTGCTCCGATAACGGATACAGGGATTCGGCTAAAGCCCCGGGGACGATTCGCCCTGTACTCATGCATGGATGTTGAGGCCCTGGGTTTGATTTGTCCCAGCTGTTCGGGACTGGTGTGTCAGCTGAAGCCGTTCGGGCGCTGCGAGGCCTGCGGAGAGTTCCTATTTGAGGTGGAACCACCTATTGAGAGACACATCTTTATGGAACAACTGGAGGCTTCGTATGCAGTGAACAGACCCGGAGGTAATTCAAGTGACTGTGCTCAACCCTCATACACATACGAGGGGAGAGCTTGGCGTAGTGTTCCTGCACTCTCCTCTCCCAGGTACCCCTAGACACAAGCCACTCAAACGAGAAAACCGAGAGGGAGAGTGAGGCTACCGCTACAAAAGGAACAGCAACGTTTTATATAAAAGCTCCACCTTCCATCATTAAATTACAAATCTTGAATTTCAGTCATTGACTTTGCCCAGGCTGAGATGATGTCTTCAGTCTGCTGCAGGCAGAAGGAAGCAACCCCTCAGTTCCCTCTTCCCGAATGCTCAGCCTGCATAATTGATTGTGCCATCTCTGACCCAGAAATGTCCTGGATGATGGCTAAACAAAGATGTCACGGTCCTTCTGGAGTAAAGAGCAGATAAGTAGTTAAGCAGGGGATAGTTCTATGATCTCAGATAAGCAGGGGTAGTTCTATGATCTCTGTGAGAGGTAATAAATACCTGGAAGTGTTTTACGAACAGATTACTTAGCATGCACTTACTATCCAATGCTAGGTCCAGTTTAAGTAAAAAAAATATAAAAAATTCCCAATTCGACCATATGAAAACCACAAAACAAGTAAATCCAAATTGCATGTGGTATTCTTTGAAATGTCTGGCTGGAACAGTTAGGCCCCTTTCACACGGGCGGACCATTCAGGTCCGCCTGTCAGTTTTTTAGGCGGACCTGAACGGACGCTCCGTGCACCTCTATGGAGCCACGGATGTCAGTGGTGACATGTCCGCTGACATCCGACCCGCTCGGCCAAAGTGTGACGGAGGAAAAACCTATTTTCCATCCATCTGGCGGATCGGATCGGATGACAACGGACTCTACAGTCTGTCGTCATCCGATCCCCCTTAGGAGAGAGCGGCACTCTGATAGGTCGGTCCCTGCACAGTGTGCGGAGACAGACCTGTCATCTGCCTTCTCAGCGGGGATTGACGGAGCGATCCCCGCTGAGCAAAGCGGAGCCCGCACACGGACACGTCCGTGTAAAAGGGCCCTTAGAAATGGGGTTAATTTACTAAAGACTGCGCACTTTGCAATTGCAGTTGCACTCTGCAAGGGATTCGGATCCAGAGCTTTGTAAAGAATACTCAATCACATGCAAGGAGAATAAGAAAAAACAGCATTGTTGCTTGCACATGATTGGATGAGGGAAGTCAGCAGAGCTTCTGCTCATTTACTAATGTAGCGACCTCACCCCCTTCACCTGCCTTCGGCTCTCCACAGGTAGAGAGGGCACACCACGCCACAAGCCCGTACCCTCCTGTGTAAAGAGGTTGAGCCGTGTTGTTAGCGGGTCTCCACGGCCAGAAACCAGAATCCTCCAGAGAATGATTCTCACCTCTACAGAAGACAGAGATAAGTCATTGTCCCCCCAGTTACTTGAATGTCCACACCAGCTGTAACTCCAACGTAGAGTTTATTTTCTCTTTGCCAATAACAGTCTCTGATAGGTAAAGGTTGGAGTAGAAGACAGGACAGCACAAGGTGTGGGAGAGGTCCAGGCACAAACACAATCACTTCACTGCTCGGCTTCTCAAGCAGACTCAGCCCAGATGGATAGTCTCCCTAGGTAGGGACTAGCAGCCAAATGGTACTCTAACTTAACCGCACAGTCTCTGCCTCAGATTGGATGAACTTGGTCTCTGCCACAGACCTGGTGAACATGGTCTTCAAGACTTGACCTCTTTGTAAGGAGAAGACATCCCTCCAGAGAGTTACCGGGCCCCTTCCTTTACCGTGACTTCTTACCGGTCCCTCTGAAAAGTTCCTCCCACGGCCTCCTCGTCTTAGATACGGGTCCCCTCGCAAGGCGGCACCCTGGGATTCCTCAATTCTTGCTGGGCCCCAGCCGAAGGTGCTGGGCCCAAGGCCTTTGCCGCAGTCCCAGGACTAAAGGTGCCTGGGACTGATTCGCCAACCTCCGCCCCTGGGCTGAAGGTGCCCAGGGCAGACAGGAACACACTCCTTGGGGTAGGACCCCCGACCACGACAGACCCCGACCAGGCAGCATCTGCCCCTTTTATATCCTCTTCCAGCATGCACAGCAGGCCTGCCACACCCACCATAGGCTGCCGAGAGGGGACACACAAGGCACAGCACTGTTTTAGCGGTTCAACCCTGGCCCACCATGGCAGCGCCACCTGCAGGCCACAGGGAACTATACACCTATACTCTCCCTGCGAACAAAAATGGTTGATAGAATACTGACAATTGGGGTGTTTAAGCATAACTACCACTCAAACACTTCCCCTAAATTTAGGACCCCGCTACACTAAGATTTACTAAGTCCGGTTATTTATCTTGACAGGTGAAATGATATATCCAACACACTTCAGGGGCTCACAACTCCCCCTTGTTGGCAATGACTGGGGTACACTGGAAAGCAAATTGCATAAAACAAGGATTAGAGTAATTTGGGGTTGCCAGACTAACAACCAAACACTCTAATCCTTGCTTTATGTAATTTGCTGTCCAGTATATCCCAATCATTGCCAGCATTCAAACATTGTTGAAATGGAAGTAGTAAGCCAACAAAATGCTTTAGTATTTCCTTTGATCTTTTAAGATGCATTTACTAGCCTTACACTAGTATAAACTTGTGGTGCCCTCATCCTTTGTATACTATTTTCACCATTCCAGGGACCCCCAGGGGCACTCTGGTTGACAGAAAGCTGCCTCTAAAGAACTGGATTTTGAGACACTGTTCACCTAGTTGGCTCAGCACTCCACCAACACCCCTTAATATCAGATAAAATAGTATAGTAATTTATTACAATATTTGATGCTTCCAATTCTTTCATAAAGTAAAGTCATGCAACTCTATAATTTCCAGACACTGACTCTCTCAGAGCAAAGGCTTTGTTGGAGATGGCTTTTTTTTCTTTGTTTATTACCAATAGAAAATATGACTTCTCGTTATTACTATGTTATACATCCCTTATGATTACTTATTTCTAAGGCAATCTGACAGAGGACACTGCTTGCTCTCATGCAGAGATTAATGCGCTTTATTAATGTAGTCTGTAGTATTAGGCAAAGCTTTGTAACATTGTTCTCTGCCCCGCTGTGAGAGTGCTGTTACTGCAGACACCCTGACTGCGTGGCCCAAATTACATTTACACCCACTAATTCTCTCTTAGAAACAAGCGCCAGAAAAGTAATTGAAGCCGGCCCTTTAACAAGGGACAACCTGCTGAGAACGCTTCCCAAACAGGTGAATCGGAGACATTAGCGCGCCATTCTAATTGTATTTGTCTTGTTCATTATAATCTGCATTACGCAGCTCAGTCAGATGTGGGGCATAGCAGTCAGAAATCTGTAGCTAAGGGGACCTGTTGCCCCTTCCTTGGAAAATGATTCGGATTGTTTTGCAAGGTGTTGCAAGGGTGCCAGGAGCAGATGGTTTACATACACTTTTCCAAGATTTGCATAGGACAGAAAATTGTCTGTGGTGCAGATCATACTTTAGGAAAGGCATTAAGTCTTTTTGCTGCTAGCAAAAGAAAGATCAGCAATACACGGTATGTTGGTAGAAGGCTTAATAAAAGCAGCGACCTCAGTTGGCCAGTTGCATTCTTCTGTATGATGTGACCCATCATTAAAAGGAACAGTACTTTACTAAAAAAAGCTTAAAGGTTCACTCCAGCCAAATTTCAACATTAAGCTTTGCTCAGGTTTTCAGTTTTGTATCCATTTGCTAAAGTGCAGCAGCCTGCTCTGCTCATCTAATGATCCTGGAACATGCCTGTTCATGATGTTGGAATACACACATCATTTTACAAATTCGTTTTTAAACTAAAGTTTTCCTTTAAAGCAAAACTTCAGGGAGAACTATATAGGTTTGGACATAGTGGTGAAACTTCCCTGTGCAGGTTTTATTTCTGCTTCTGAAGCCAATGGGGATATTTGCACTTACTTACACCTTACACCTACTTACCTACTTACACCTATGTGGTCACAGAGACAGAATTTACAAAATGGGGGCACAGACAATAATAAAACATAAATAGTCTCCAATTAAGATGTGGTATATGGCAGGATATCAGAAAACCAATATCACATTAAAATGTGATCTTAGTTCTTTGTCTGCCAGTCTCTTGTGGACAGCATACTGTAAAGGGCTGTACTTGCTCCCTTATTGCAAGGGGTCCACAAAAGTCATATTAAAGCCTATACTGTTTCGCTGTTATTGGATTTTTCCATCTTGATGTGTGATCCTTGTAGTCTGATATCCTGCCTGAATAATTGGAGGCTATACACACAATAGGCATGCGCAATCCCTTTGCCAATTCTTGTAACTGTAAAAAACCATATGGGAGAAGGCTATATAAGCACACTGCTCAGATAAGATATCTTAATTTCATCACATTTTTGATAACCACTAGGCGGTGCTAAAATTAATCTAGAGGCAACTACTGTATATGGCAAATTACCATGAAAAAACCTCAGTATTACAATTTTTTTATTTTATTTTATTTAGAAGCTCATCAATTCTCCTGGCCTTGGACCCCCTGTTCTAATCACATACTACCCCTTTGATTGAGGGTTGGGGCGGATGTTCCACCTACATAGACGTACATGATACAGCTTGCTGAATCCTCTGACGAAGCAGGCGTATAAGTTTGAGAAACATGTTAGAGTACCACCCCTACCCCCCACTGTATCCAATGTGATACAAGATTAATGGAATCTCCCAATTGGTACAATACATTAGGTGGGTATTGGTGGGATTCCCTGAGGAACGAAAGAAGTATCAAATGCAGTTTCAAAAAAGTGTACATATTTTTTTTGTCTTAATTGCATTCTTTTTATGCCCTGAGCCCTGCATGCTTTTATGTATTTCTAATTTTTACCTTTTGTATCAGTTTTTGGTTAAAATGGATGATATGTATGAATTTATGCAGGGGCGTTGGTAGACCCTGGCACCCAGGACAAGTGCCCCAGGTCTTCTGCTGAGTGCCCCGGGTCTCCTTTGAGATATAGAAATTATGTTTTTTGCATTATACACTTTTGGCATATTGTATAATTTCTCTACTTTTGAATCCATCTATTTTTTTATTTTGTTATTATAGTGTGAAATTACATTTTTTAGACCAATTTATTTTTGTTCAGTTAAAAAGATGACGTTAATCTTAGATTTGATACAAATTGTTTTTTTTTTTTGTTTTTTTTCTTGGGATTACCGTATATACTCGAGTATAAGCCAAGATTTTCAGCCCTTTTTTGGGGGCTGAAAGTCCCCCCCCCCTCGGCTTATACTCGAGTCATAGAAATTTTACATTGTAAATATTACCTGTAAAGAAGTTGCGGCTGCGGCGTCCATCGTTAAAATTCCGCGGCGTCCATCGTTCAAAATTCCGCGGTCTCTTCCTGTTCCTTCCTTGATAGGCGAGTCTCAGCAGACACTCTCCGCCTATCACGAATGTTCTCTCATCCTCAGTTTTCCCAGCAGACGTCTGTGATTGGCGGAATACCCAACACAGTGTCTGCTGGGAAGACTAAGGATGAGAGAAGGATCGTGATAGGCGGAGAGTGTCTGCTGAGACTCGCCTATCAAGTAAGGAACAGGAAGAGGCCGCAGAATTTGAACGATGGACGCCGCGGAATTTGAACGATGGACGCCGCAGCCGCAACTTCTTTACAGGTAATAATTACAATGTAAAAATTTCTTTTTACAGGGAACAGTGGGGCATCGGCTTATACGCGGGTCAGTGAGGTTTCCCAGTTTTTTGGGCACCATTAGGTACCTCGGCTTATACTCGAGTCGGCTTATACTCGAGTATATACGGTACATCTTCCTTTTATTTTTTTATTTTTTTTGTTTACAAACTTTTTTATTGTGTACAAAATAATGGTACAAACATTATATCATGACATCAGAGAATTGCAGTATTTTCGATCAGTAATTATAATGATTTATGACAGAGTAACCGCCTTTATTTATTTATGACAACATCTATTACATATAAATAAAATAAATGATTCAGTAGTATTTTGAAATGTGGGGTTTGTTAATCATGTTATCCTACCAGCCCCTCAACATTTTAATATGTGTGACCAGGGCTACCGCTGTCTATTGGGACCCTAGAAACGCCACTGATTTTGTGTACTGTACATGCATGGTTGTTTATTACTCTAGGTGTTCTGTCTCAACTACAAAGCGATAAAGTTCATCTCCAGGTTTAAGTAGGCCTTACTCAAGCTGGTTTGATATTCATCCCTTGCATCGATACAGGCAGTTTAACTCAATGAATAAACTCACAGTTAGGACGACAGATGATGAATCCTTTCGAATGTTCCGTTTAATGATGGATATTCATAGATAGAAAAACGTTGCAGTTGTAAGCCACATGTAAGATGTTTAGCATGGAAGATATACAGGAGTAATGACCAGAATCAGGAAGTGGAGGAGATATATAAAGAACTACGGTGAGAGAGAGAGTTCAGCTAGAAAGAAGGGGACAGATCTTAAAGACACAGAGCAAGAATAATCACATAGTGTAACACAACACTCCCTGTCTGAAATCTTTAGATTTCATAACCTTAAACTAAAATATATATTTTCAAAAAGTCCAATACTGACGAAAGTCCTGGAACCTGTAATGAAAAACATGCAACAAGCAAATAATAAACGTAAGTTCAACAGGATGAAGAACATAAAGTCACAGTATGATGTCTTCAAATAATTCCAAAGTTCTGAGTAGAACCTGTAGATGGCAGCAATGTACTCCCCGCCGTGCCAACAGCATGGCTAGTCCTTGCACAAGTCACTCACCTGGCAAAAGGAGTACTAACTCTGTAATTGGTAGACTAAAGGTTTGTGTCGATCCTCCCTTGGTTACCTTGACTTCTACCTTCCGGACTTTGTTATCGTCGCTGGGCATAACTTTAGTAATAAGACCCATAGGCCACTCATTCCGACAAACTTCCTTGTCTTTTAGAAGGATGAGGTCTCCAACCTTAAGATTCGGCTTAGATGCTTGCCATTTGTTACGACCTTGAAGGTGGTGAAGATACTTTTTCTTCCAGCGATGTCAGAACACATTGGCTAGATGCTGCACCTGCTTCCATTGATGCCTGTAATGGTGTGACCGCAGCTTCTGTTTTGTACTTACAGAAGTGTGGAGTGAGGTGTTCACAGTTCTTATTTTCTTATCATCTTCAGGGTTTACTAGCCCATAGGTGGTGTCAATAGGGAGTAAGAAGGAGTCCTCACGCAAAAACCTTGGAGGTGACAGCCATAAGCTGTCCTGAAGAGCAGCAGGTGACACGGCTCTGGTCCCACAGTCAGCTGGGTTGAGTTCAGTGGGAACGTGATGCCATTGACTTGGTAGAGAGAATCTCTTGATACGTTCAACCCTGTTGCTGATGTACACATAAAATTGTTTTGTTTGGTTGTTTATGTAACCAAGTACTACCTTACTGTCTGTATAGAAGGTGAAAGAATCAATTGTACTGTCCATTTCACTTCGTATGACCTCTGCAATTTCTACTGCTAGCACGGCTGCACAAAGTTCAAGTCTTGGTATGGTATGTACAGGCTTGGGAGTGAGTTTTGCCTTGCCTAGGACAAAACTACAGTATGATTCTCCATTCAGTTCAGAGGTCTTCAAATAAGCTACTGCAGCAATAGCTTCAACTGATGCATCAGAGAAAATATGAATCTCTCTCCGGTTAGCAGTTGAAGTGGATCCTGGAACATAGCAACGGGGAATCTGAAGTTTTTCTAGTGACTTCAAAGAATATCTCCACCTTTCCCACTTGTGTTGATTCTCACTAGGCAAGGGAGTATCCCAGTCTATGTTCTCAGTAGACAACTGTCTTAGTAAAATCTTACCTTGAATGGTAACTGGAGCAAGGAAACCCAGTGGGTCATAGATGCTATTCACCACGGACAGGACTCCTCTCTTAGTGAAGGGTTTGTCACAAGTTGACACTTGGAAGGTGAATTTGTCTTGTTTGATGTTCCACAACAAACCCAGACTTCGCTGTACAGGAGGCACATCTGTACCTAAGTCAAGGTTTTTTAGACTAGTGGCATAGTCCTCAGAGTGAAAGGCATTCATAAGTTCCTGGCTGTTGGATATAATCTTGTGCAGTCTAAGGTTTGCTACAGACAGCATCTCCTTTGTTCTGGTGAGAAGATCAATTGCTTCTTTAGCAGTTGGAAAGGACTTAAGTGCGTCGTCAACGTAGAAGTTTCTTTCAACAAATTGACGGGCATCAGATCCATATTCAACTTCTCCAGTCTGAGCTGTTCTCCTTAGCCCATAAGTTGCCACTGCTGGGGAAGGACTGTTACCGAAGACATGTACCTTCATGCGATAATCTATAACTTCCTTGTTGAGGTCATTGCCCTTGTGCCATAGAAACCTGAGGTAGTTTCTGTTGTCTTCTCTGACGATGAAGCAGTGAAACATCTGTTGAATGTCGGCCATTACTGCTACAGGCTCTTGTCTGAAACGAATCAAGACTCCTATTAGACTGTTGCTCAAGTTGGGTCCAGTAAGGAGCATGTTGTTAAGAGAAACACATTCGTGCTGAGCACTGGAATCAAAGACAACTCTGATTTGGTCTGGTTTGCGTGGGTGATACACACCAAAGGATGGAAGGTACCAGCATTCTTCTCCCTCCTTTAGTGGGGGAGCAAGCTCTGCAAGATCTCTGTCAAATACATTTTACATAAAGTCCACAAAGTGCTTTTGCATCTCTGGTTTCCTGCTTAAGTTTCGCTTTAAGGAGGAGAATCTACTGATGGCCTGCTGTAAGTTGTTGGGCAATCTCTCTCTTGGGAGACGAAAGGGTAGGGGTGCTACCCGGTTATTGGAGTCATCTTGAAAGAACTTATTGTCCATTACCTTGATGAATTCTTTGTCTTCCATTGAAGGAGCCAGTATGTCATCTTCACTGGTTGCATTAAACACTGTAGAGCCGAAGTCACCATCATGGCAGGAGAAAGGGCTTGTGTCACCTGAGATACCATGTTGCCATTCGTGGCTGGCTATCTTCTCTTTCACCCAGTAGTGATGTGGGCATGGCTCAAAGTAAGTGTTTCGGCCATTTGGCAGAACATTTGTCTTGAATGACGAAATGTTGGTAGGTCTTTTCATTTTGCCTATGCAGACATTGCCTATGATGACCCACCCTAGATCCGTGCGCTGGGCAAATGGGGCATCTGGGGGTCCACTGACTTGTCTGTGTACCTTGTGAACTCTTAGAATGTCTCTTCCTAACAGAAGAAGGATCTGAGCATCTTTGTCAAGCGGCGGTATCTCATTTGCTATTACCTTGAGGTGGGGGTTATGGAAAGCAGCAGCTGGAGTAGGGATTTCTTCCCTGTTAGCAGGTATCTGATTGCACTTAACAAGTGTAGGTAAGGGTAATTGCAAGTTACCTTTGAGAGAAGATACCATGAGTCCATGAGCCCTTCTTCCAGAAACCTCTATAGTTCCACTACAGGTACCCAAGGTGTAAGGATGAGCTTCGCCTTTTATTTCAAATAGATTGAACAATTCCGATTTTGCAAGTGATCGATTGCTCTGATCGTCTAAGATAGCATATGCCTTTAGAGACTTTTCTGGTTGATCCTTGTGGTATATGTTCACCAAGCATATCTTAGCACAGGACTTACCACAGCGGTCTTCTCCACAAACTTCAGTGCAGGATGAAGAAATGATGGTAGAATTAGGCACTTGGTCTGTATTCTCCCCGCCATGCGTTAACCTGGGAGGAGTGTTGGCAGGTTGTGCAGAGCTGGGCTCAAGAGGACGGAGGGCTTGCACATGTTCTTCAGAGCCACACTCTATGCACTTGATGGACACATTACAGTCCCTTGCAAAATGTTCTGTAGAAGCACAGCACCTGAGACATACCCTAAATGTCTTTAAAAGCTCCTTGCGCTTTTCCAGAGGCTTTTTCCTAAAGCCGATACATTTATTGAGGGGGTGTGGCTTCTTGTGTATGGGACACTCTCTGTTAGGGTTTTCAATCTTCCTACTCTGTTTGTTCGTGGCCAGAACTGTGGTAGGAGTGGGAAGGATGTCAGTCTTTTTCACGGACACTGGGCCTCTATGGTTTCTATAGTTGCCCTGAAGACTGGTACTCTTAGGAAAGGGTGAGAAGAGGCTGTACTCACCGTAGGAAAAACTTGGATCGTTCTTGGTCTCTGCAATTTCCCTGATGAATTCACAGAAGAAAGAGAATGGAGGGAAGGAAACTTTGTTCTCTCTTTTGTATGATGACCCTAGTGCAGTCCATTTCTCTTGCAAACCATACGGGAGCTTGGAGACAATTGGGTTTACCCCTCTTGGAGTGTCAAGGTAACTGAGTCCAGGTAGTTTTGGGTCTGTCTTGGCTAGCTGAAGCTCAAGGAGCAGGTCACTCAGTCTCTGGAACTCCTTGTTGTCCTTACCCGATATCTTTGGGAAAGTTTCCAGACGTATGAACAAAGCATTTTCTATAGCTTCTGGACTGCCATAACTTTGCTCTAGTCGCTCCCATGCAGCTGTGAGGCCTGCAGTAGGATTGTCCATGAAAACCGATCTTAATGGCTTAACACGTGCAGCAGATAGAGGACCAAGCCATTTGATCAGCAGATTCAATTCTTGATCAGCTGTAATGCCAATATTGCTGATTGTAGTTCTGAAGGCACATTTCCAACTTCTGTAGTTCTCAGGTTGGTCATCAAAACTTGTAAGACCAGTCTTTGTGAGCTCTCTGCGAAGCATGTACCTCACAAACTCTTCTGTCTCAGTTGTCTCCGCCTTTATGTGTGATGCTGTTGGCTGTATGGTGCTGATTGCGTTTTCTTTGACATTGTTGTTAAAGGACACAGGGAAATATGGTGCAGCAGATGCATCCAGGTGAGTTGCTTGCTTGAAGTCAGTTGTTCCAATGGTATGTTGATTCAAGGCTGTACCGATGACTGGAGATTGATGACTTGCTTGAAGCTTGCGCTGATGCTCTGTGACGTATGAAGGCAGGCAAGGTAGGCAGGTAGGAAATGCAGTGGAGTGATTTTGAGTGCAGGAAGTTGCTGGAACCTCTTTAACTTGAAGCTGTGAAGGAGTCTCTATGTAGCCGGGAGCATTGGAGACAATGGAGTGTGCACTGCAGTGGCTTAGGACATAGTCTTTAGTGCGTTTGTGGGGGTCTTCCATATCTGCTATGTTTAGGTTAATGCTGTCTTTCTCACTTGCACCTTCGTCTGCACTGATAGCTTGCTGTAGGACCCTTAGCTTTGCCATAGCTGCGTCATGTTTACACTGTTCATTTAAGGTTTCCATTGTTGCTCTTTGACGGGCTGACTGAGCTTCCGACTCTGCTCTTTGACGCGCTGACAGCGCTTCCAACTCTGCTCTTTTTTCTGCATATGCCACCTGCACTTTGCTGGCTTCCACTTCAGCGCGGGCATTAATAAGTCGCTCACTGAGTGTTGAGTATCTTGAACTATGGGATCTTGACGAGTTTTTAGAACGTCTGGTGGAAACAGATCTGTGAGATGCAGTGTCCTGTAACAGCTTTATTTTTGCTTCTGCCTTTAATCTGGTTTGCTGGATAAAACTGTCTCTTTCAATATTAAGAATGTTGACACGCTTTAACTGCCTCATCGCATTTTCTGTCTTCATGTTTTGTAAGACATTAGTGAATTTGATGCTGGTAAGCTGATAAAGCTCATATGAGGCAGAAAGTTGTTTAATGGCGCCCTCTAGTGTCAGTAGTTCACGTTCAACAGACACTGTATTGGCTTCAGCAAGGATTTTCTCCCAGACTAATTCCAAGCTATTTGACAATTCAGTCCTTGAAGCTTCATAATTCTCCATTACTTTCGAAGTGGGTTTAACTGAGCGTTTGGGTAACTCAGTTTCTTCAGGAACTTGTGGGGAGGTAGATGTGAGTTCACATGCAGAAGCTTGGTCACTCATGATAGCAGACTGACTGTGAAAGCAGGCAGGATCTGTGTGCTGAAATATGACACTGTGCAGATTGTCTCAGGCTATAAGGCTGCCATGTGCTGCTCTGTCCTTTCTGTCTTGCTATGAGGGCAGTAAACCTTGTCTGTTTCAGTACTGACATGCAGAAATCTTGTAATTAGGCTGTGAAACTCAGTTTTTCTACTGTTCTGTCTCAACTACAAAGCGATAAAGTTCATCTCCAGGTTTAAGTAGGCCTTACTCAAGCTGGTTTGATATTCATCCCTTGCATCGATACAGGCAGTTTAACTCAATGAATAAACTCACAGTTAGGACGACAGACGATGAATCCTTTCGAATGTTCCATTTAATGATGGATATTCATAGGTAGAAAAACGTTGCAGTTGTAAGCCACATGTAAGATGTTTAGCATGGAAGATATACAGGAGTAATGACCAGAATCAGGAAGTGGAGGAGATATATAAAGAACTACGGTGAGAGAGAGAGTTCAGCTAGAAAGAAGTGGACAGATCTTAAAGACACAGAGCAAGAATAATCACATAGTGTAACACAACACTAGGACCTGAAAAGTCCCACAAAAATAATGTTAGTAAAGTGGGATTCAAAGACTGCTTCATTGTAACTGTGTGTTCATATGAGGCATTGAAGATAGAAGACTGCGAACTTACAGTATATGATTATAAGGAAAATTCATTTAAAGGTTTCCTTAAATACCATTTGAGAAAAGGGACGGATCAGCTCTATCACACAAAGATTTTTTAGAAAGTTGGGTTGAAAAATTGGCCAGTCTCTTCTCATGACTTTTGTATGGCACCCTGCTAAAAGTGTAGAAGATACACACAGTAAGAGATTAACATCTCCATCTTTTTAACAAGACTTCCACAACCTTTCATCTGCTAGCTGCGCGGAGCACAAGTTTTAGTCACTTTACAGTTCCATTTGCACTAATTATACTGAATTCTCTGCATCTTCAAGAGGAAATGTGTTAACTTGTACTACTCAGATGTAACGCTTTACGTTCAGTTTTTTGGGTGACTGCGAGTTAGTATTGCATGGGCTTATAGGAAAAGGACTAGACTAAAAATGGTTTTAAACAAATTGAGAAAGAAATCCCCAGTAAAACCAAAGATATATCCCAAAAATATAGAGGTTCATTGTGATTCATTTTTGATTCGAAGGGAGCCTGTCAGGATGGAAATATAGAAGTGGCAATGCTAAATTGTTTTCAAAAGTAGAGCTTAGGAATTATATCCCGATCCTTGTTTCAAGCCTAACTCCACCCAATTTTTTAGGTTGGCATAGAATGATGTTGTAGTAATCTATGAGATAAATTACAATGAATTACACACATTTGTCATTGTTAGCTACAGCTTCGGAGCCCAAACTTGGTTTGCCTCACCTGACCTCACAGCAGAACTGCATGTTGAAAATCCATCAAAGTCATTTCCAGTGATCTATTGCGGGTCTGCAGTTGGTCACAGACTAGTCATTAGCTAAAACTAAGAAAAATTTGTAAAAATATCCAACCTGCTGGACTCTGGTGCAGGAAAACATTATAAAAGCAGAGTTTACTGATAACCTAAAAGCTTGAGTCCAAAAAAATAAATAAACTGCATCCTTGTCTTAACTAATAGGATTTGCAGTCAACCCATCATCCCCATTTCACTTGCCCATTACTCTATGGCAGTGTGTGTTTTTTCCCATAGGGGCCTCTACGTGTTCTATTTCTGGAAGGTCCCTTTTCACCTTCCTTGCAGATGTCAGGGTGGGATGGATGACAACAAGGCCCCAACCTTGTTAAACCTGAAATAACAGCGCCGGGATCCCTCCCCAATGGAGAAAGTCTCTCATAAATCAAGAGGCTTGTGCCTGCCAGGATACGAGAGCAAATAAATTGAAAATGCATTGCTGAGATCTGTTGTGGGGGCTGAGCCTCCAACCCTATAACTGTTTAACTGTGTAACTTGATTAATCTGCTGCTTTTTTTGCAGCATTGTGAAACATGACTCTCTTAATTGTGATTAAACGCAAAATGTTATCCGTTCCGACAACGTCATCCACGTATAGGCATTTGGAACAGAGAAGCTCCCTAACATATGGCTGCAAATTAAAGACTTCTGTCGTTTGTTAGTAATGTCTCTAACTCTGCCGTGAAACTACCGCATACTTCAGACAATTAAAGAGGAACTATCCTTTATAAAAGATAACGTGTTAACAATGTAACATGTAACTCCAGCCAAAACTTTTCTGTTTAGTTGTAAAAGGGAGCCAAGAGGTGTTGCAGACATTTTTTAAAACTGCCTACATGCTTTTGGGAAGATTTTCCTTCACTTGCTGGTTGTTTTTGACAAGTTTTCACTTCCTGTCCCAGCGAAATGTCACAAATAGGTACACACAATTCCGAGTGAGGTTTTAATCCTTTCCCCACTGGGATGAGCGAACATGTCGGGGTTCAGTTTGCAAATAATTTAGATTTTGCATTTGAAGTTTGCAAACTTCGCAGCGAACCCATTGAAGTCTCTAAGGATGGGGGAGGCAAATCTTGTTTAATTTTGGCAAATAGGGCTAACAGGCAAGTTATTGTTAAATAAAGGAATGGAAAGACATAGGTAAGATGTACTAATGCTAACATTAAAGAGGAACTGCAGTCTGCTCACATAATTTGTAATAAAAATATCTTTGCCATTCCGAAGCTTCCCTCCAACCACTTTGCATATTATTTTATATATACTGTGTTTCTGTACTTGCCAAATATGCTGCAGAAATAAGTCTGGCTGCAACCATTTTAACTGTGGGCAGCTGAAGCTGCTGCCTGTTCACTTCCTGAATTTACACAGACACACAGAGGCACACCTGCAGCCATGCAGCTCTCATTGGCCCTCTTATGACCCACCCCCTCCCTTCCTGGCAAACTTTCACGAAAGTGAGAGAGAGAGCTGCTAATGATCAGACAAGAAACAGGAAGTGGGCTATATAAGGTATTTACTGGCAGAAACAAATCGTATTACTGCCAGTAAACAACAAGGGCAGAAGATTTAATAGATGTAACAATGACCGAAGGCCCGCTTCAATAAATAAATAAATAAATAAAACTGTATCTTTCCCTTTACAGAACCGCCAGCTCTTCCTAACTGACCCAACACACACTGACAATATGATATATGATACGGAGTAAAGGCTATGCATTGTATTATCGGTTGTTCCTTACTGTATTTCTGGCAACAAGCCTGCAACCGTTTTGGCCAAAAGTTTGCATTTTGAGAACTTTGCAAATGTCAGGGTTTCACCATTAACTCATGGGAGCAGCAAACCCGATCCTCGTCCTTATTACCCACTCCAAAACTAAATATAAAAGGCAATTTATGTTGTTTAAAAAATTATCATCCGTATTATTTATACCAAACAGCTCCCATTCTTGTGTGAATTAATTGGAAAAGCAATTGGCATAAAGACAAAAACCGCCCTAGTAGCCTTTTTCTGCCCTCCTGTCCCCATACACTTACCTACAGTCTAATTGGGTGATGCTGCCACCAGTCAAATTTTAGGGAGTAGGGGCATGACTTGCCGAGTGCTGTGTGTGCCTATGGATGCACACAGCACCAGCCGAGAGCACTTAAGCACACATGTCTCCTTAGCAGTCAGCGAGCTAAGGATATGCTCGCAAATAAGATGGGGGGGGGGGTGCCTGCAGTTTGGGTACCAGCTGCAGGAGAACAAAGTTGGCAATTAAAAAAATAAAAGAAAAATTGCTTTAGAATGTAAGTAAAAAAAAAAATGTTTCGATAAAATATCTCTTTAAGTGCAGCTTTCATGTTTATATCTATGATTGGCCGCTATTTGCAGTATACACTGCTGTCCGTTATTGTGCTGGTCAGGCATCTTTGTAGAAGATTACGCTTTGGCTTGTTTCTGCTTCATGGTGTGTTAACACTTGAGGTGTGTTGTTTTGCTGGAGGCCTCAGGCACCTTGTGCTCACCTCCCCTCTCTGTCTTTCCATCTGGTCTGGATAAAGATTCTGCTCAAATCGATCAAATCATTTCAGTTGTCACTGAGTGGAACGTGTTACTGCATCAGTAGAGATACTACAGAGAGTGCCAATGGAACATTTACTGATACTTTTTATACAATGTTCAAACTTTTGTACTTTCAACAAAATATATGTGTATGTGTTATGTTTGATAATAAATATGTGTTTGATTATGTCAACTAAGGTTAATGGTTAGAGCCCCTGTCAGGTTTTCATTGCTGTATCCCCCACTTCAGGCAAGATCTGCTTTTTCAGTGTGACCCCCCTCTCCCTCTTTCTTAAGCTCTGCATAAATGCAAAAAAGAACCTATGGATGTAAAAATAGTTAGATAATGTACTCACCTTTTCCAGACTTCCATAGTCTAGCCACTTGGCCTCTGAAAGGTTTACCCCCCTTCGTGACCAGGCCATTTTTTTTTGATATGGCACTGCGTTATTTTAACAGACATTTGCGCAGTCATGCAACGCGGTAAAAAAATATATTTTTCACTTTCTGCTATAAAACATACCCAATTATACAAATTCTAAAAACATATAATTTCTTCATCAATTTTGGGCAATATATATTTTGCTACATGGGATTTTTTTTTTTTTAATTGTTACTAGTAATAGCGGCGATTAGCGACGTATAGCAGGACTGCAATATTGTGATGTACAAATCAGACACCTAACTGATACTTCTGACACTTTTTGGGGACCAGTGACACTGATACAGTGATCAGTGCTAAAAATATGCACTGTCACTTTACTAATGACACTGGCTGTGAAGGGGTTAACATCAGGGGCGATCAAAGGGTTAAATGTGTTCCTAGGGAGTGCTAACTAACTGTGAGGGAGGTGCTTTGACTGGGGGGAAGGTAAAGATTTGTGTTCCTGCTTTGCAGAAACACAGGATCAATACCTTCCCTTCTGACAGAACGACAATCTGCCTTGTTTACATATGCAAATTGTCATTCTGCCTGTGTCCTGTGTAATCGGCGGGTGCCGGCAGACATCATGTCCACAGTACCCACCGCTGTGCTCCCCCTGTGTGATCACAGTGGGAGCAGGTCGCCGGCGGCGCGTGCGCCCTAGACCCAGAAGTGTCAGATCACGTACTAGGTACGTGATCTGGTACAGAGCGGCCGCCCTCCCGCAGTAAATGTATGGTGGGTTGTCTGCAAGTGGCTAGGGAATGACATCATCCTCCTGCTAACAAGATCCATGGAAATGCTGAGTAGACCAAATCATGCGTGAAGATACTGGAGCACAGTGCAGGATCGTCTTCTTACAGAAGGAAGATTACATCATCCTTACCTAGGCACCGCGGAAGAAAGCTCCATCTTTTTAAGAAGGGGTCAATGGCCTGCAAGGTCTGCTTTAAAGTTTTCACCAGAACAGGAGATAAGCGTAAATCTTCTACTAGCGACACCTGTTCTATTGAAATCTTGTAAGTCGAGATTTTCCTTTACTTTGGAGAGATTTCTTACCACTTCCTGTTGTGTCTCTGGGACAGGAAGTAAAAGAAAATCTCCCCAACAGGACATATGAGGCAACTCCCTCATTCCCCACCAGACTGACAATGTCTCTATTACAGTTTGGGCTTTAGATATACTTAAATCAGGAAAGAAAATGATTGCACCAAAACCCTGGGAACTCCCTCTAGTGGCTAATCCACATATCTCTTCATTTAAAGGAGAAGTATGGCCAATGCATTTTTTCGATCAGACTTCTCTTCTGGGTTACAGGACTACATTGATTTGTGTGCTCCTGCGACCCAAAGTCAGCTTATAGCAGCCGATGCCAGGTGTGCCCGCCCCTTCTGCAGCCTGGCGCTCCGGTGAGCATTGGACAGGCAGAGCAGAGCGGTGACTTTAGTCACCACTCTCTGCTCTGAGAAGACCAAGAAGTGAGCAATCAGAGGCCATGTAATCGCTCAGTTCTTGGTGTTAGAGCTGATAAAGGACAGCTGCAACATAGGGGTGAGCATGTATGTTTGTTTTATTCTATTTGCATACTTCTCCTTTAATATGAAAATATCCAAAAATAAAACCAGATCTTGAAGCTGACGATTGACTTTCAAGCAACGAATAAGAGGAAACCTGCACAAATATGGGAAGACATACAGACTCCTATGCAGATGGCTTAGTTCATGGGGATGAACACCAAAGCCCAGAGCTGCAAGTTTAGGATGCTGTCCGCATGAGCCGTAGTGTTAAGCATTTTTGCAGATATTAGTTTTTGGGGTGGGGGCACTCCCTTCTTCAAAGAAAGTGCAGATTGTGTGCCGCGTCAGCTTAACATCCGAAAATTCATTTACTTCCTGCTACCTGCTAATAGACTGCCACTTTCATGTAGGGAAATCTCATTTTTTTTCTCCTGTAAGCTGTTCAGATACCACAAGAGCCTGAGATGAGGGAGAAATTAGATTAATCTTCACAGAAGATTTGTCTCGAAAATTCACATGGAAAGCGAACCTATTAAGCAGAGCACTCCTCTCGGCCAATTAAATAGCATTAGTATAACCGAAACGCGGTGCGTATTTGGTGCCGTTACAGATTAATTACCATTTTTAATGTTTGAGTTATTGCATTTCTATGTAAATATGTTACTTAGAGCACTCATTTGTCCTGACATTTGATTCTAGCACAGAATGTTTCCCCCGAATAATGTTGTTTTATTATTTTCTAAGCAGACGATTAGCGGAGCACTTTAGAGAATGGCTTTGTACCAAATGCAGAGACGACGGCGGCGGCTCTACAGAAGAGCCCTGCCTCTCCTTTCCTATATTTTAATGTAATCATTTATTGTAATTAATATACACGGCTTCGGTGGATATTTTATTTAAAAAAATTATTACCGGTGAAAAAAATGGCGAATAGATTTTTTTTTGTTTCAGAGGGAGCTTTTACACAGTCCCAGCTGTCAGAGCAGGCGAATGTATGGCGGTAATAAAACGAGTTGGGGGGGAAGGCAGAGGAGGCGGGAAGCCAGATGAAATATACATCTAATAAATAACAGAAACTGGAGCATGTTCTGGGCAGTAAAGATGAAATGATAGCGGGCTTCACGAAACCAAGTCCAAGGATTCTCTCTTAACCATTTGGCTACTCTGAGACACAAGAGACCGGGCTTGAGAAACCTGCAAAGTTTAGGCCGATCGTTGGTTCACCTGATAAAACAGCAACACTTTTTTTATGAGTTCTGGAACAAACAGACGTCGCCAAAACAACAAATCTGTGGAACACTTGTCTGTTTCCATCAGAGAAATCATCCTACTCTATGGTGGTTATTTGATTAAATGCTTGTACACAATTCGTTCAGCTGTGCTGAAAAACATCTTTTGTTAATTTCAAATCAAATTTGCATTTTGTATACACGTTTCTCACTAGAAATAGTTGTTCATATTTATTGGATGACCCTTTGTATGAGTCTTTGTTGGCCAACAAAAGGCCATAAGTCTGGCAACCAGGGGCACATGCCAATCTGGAGTCAAGGGGACCCATTTTTTGAAGCAGAAAGGTGATATGGAGGTGGCCCAGTAAGGGATACCAGTTAACATGTGACAGATTGTCCAATCTGTGAATCTGATCATGGGTTTGGATCTGCCAGATCACCAACAGAGTAAATCCAAGTGTAAGTATAATCAGCACACCAATAGATCTAAAGCTGGCTATACGTGGATCAGAAAGTCGGTTGGTTCAGCAGAAACCGGCCAGATTGCGATCCATCTATGACCATTCCTGTTCATGAGAAGTTCATCTATCAAGCGACTTCTCATGAACTGCTGGAAAATTTCAATCAGCACTTATTCTGATGGTGGGGGAGGATTCCTGCATCCACATTGGATGCATCCAGCGGGTTGAACAAAAAAACAAAAACTGACCCATGTACTGTATAGACAGCTTTAATGAAGTATGCAATTCTTCACTGAAAGTTATAATTTCTGAACAGGTGCTGACTTATTTTCTAAAACTGTTCAAAGGAAAACCCCACTTTTGTTACAAAAAAATAAATAATTACTATAGCACCTACAATTGATACATAAGTCATTTTGTAATTGAATGTTAAAGCGGTTGCCCAGTGTACTGTGAGAAAATTTAAAGAACAGCCACCCAGCTGTCCCACGATCCAACGGTGTGCTCAGCTGTGACAGCTTGTGGCCTCAGAGCCGGGTGCCCACTGCACATGTGTGAGCAGCGCTGCATATTGTGAATGGTCCCACAGTATTGTGGGACCTGTCACATGACCCAGAAGACTGCGGGGGTGGGTGGGAGGCAGGTTAAAAGAACCTCCGCTTCCGATCACGTAAGCCGTTGGAGCAGAAGTGGGAGCTCCCTCCGCTCCTCAAAAGTACCAATTCTTCGAAATGAGCAGAGGACGAGTCCTTAAAGCGGAACTTCCCCTTTTCGGTGGAGCTCTGCTTTAATAAAAGTTACCTTTCTATTTTAAACTGTAGCCAATGTCATTTTCTAAACCCATCAAAAATTCAATGCAGTATGGCAACCTGGAGGCTGGATGGAACGCCCACAGAAATGTTCTGTTTCGGTGATCGGCCTGCTGATTTTCTCAGACATTTGCACTTACATACAAGTTGAATTTTAGATATCCCCTGCAATAGGAATTTCAGTTTTGGTAAGATACTTGCCATAGGTTAACTACTTTTAAAAGGATGCAGACTGCGATTTTCCTCATTTCACCAGGCAAGCACCCTCACATTCAGGAATCATTCTAGAAAGGACACTGTAAAGCCGCGTACACACGATCGGTTTTACCGATGAAAACAGTCCGATGGATTTTTTTCATCGGACAAACCGATCGTGTATGGGCCCCATCGGTCTTTTTTCCATCGGTGTCAAAAAATAAAACATGTTTTAAATTTTTTCGATGGATAAAAAACCGATTGCAAATTCCGATCGTCTATGGGCAAGTCCATCGGTTAAAAAACCCACGCATGCTCAGAATCAAGTCGACGCATGCTCAGAAGCATTGAACTTAATTTTTCTCGGCTCATTGGAGTGTTTTACGTCACCGCGTTTGGAACGGACGGTTTTTTGACTGATGGTGTGTAGGCAAGACTGATGGAAGTCAGCTTCATCGGTTTACCGATGGAAAAATCCATTGGTTTAAAAACCATAGGAAATCCGATCGTGTGTACAGGGCTTTTAGGAAACAGCTTTTCTTTCCAGAATAAAAAAGGTAGGACTCTGCTACAACGTTTCTTTAAAATCCTTGCAATGTGCACAGAGAATGGATAGTTTGTTTGTTTTTTCCAACAAAAGTGTAGTCACACTTTAAAAGGACCCTTCTAAATAGATTTTTTAGGTTTGAGGTACAGTAAAAACTTTGTCTGAGAGTGGTAACTACAATATGCCCACCATTGCTTCTTTTGTACAGCTTTCTGTTTCAGTTTGACTATGTCATGGTTAGGGATGAGCTTCGAGTTCGAGTCAAACTCATGTTCGACTCGAACATTGGCTGTTCGACCGTTCGTCGAATTTCAAACATTATGGGCCGTTCGCGCCAAGTTCGAGTGGCGCGTCACGGCCCATACTTCACTGCGGCATCGCAGTGCATTGCTGGCTGATGATTGGCCAAGCATGCACTATGACCCGCATGCTTTGGCCAATCACAGAGCGGTAAGAACGGAGAGCCAATTATGTCTCAGGGGGTTTAGTACACGCCCCACACTATATAAGGCCGCCGGCGTGGACCTAAAGCTACCTGAATACAATTGCTGGTGTTCTCATTCTAATACCACAGGCAGGGAGCTGCAGTATTTTCAGTTAGTGTACCGTGTCCTTTGCACAGTGTGCACCTAAAGCTACCTGAATACAATTGCTGGTGTTCTCATTCTAATACCACAGGCAGGGAGCTGCAAGTATTTTCAGTTAGTGTACTGTGTCCTTTGCACAGTGTGCACCTAAAGCTACCTGAATACAATTGCTGGTGTTCTCATACTAATACCAGATCCCTTCAAGACTGCCTATGCTGATGCTGAGTGACTATCCTGTTATGCTGAGTGACTATCCTCTTCCTCCTTAATGTTCATGCTGATAGCTTGTAAGAACATTTTTGGTTCTGGCCACCAATTTTTCTGCCCCTGTTTAACAGGGGCGTGTAATTACAATTTTTGATGCAATACTTTGCAGCAGGGCTCATTCCTGCGCTCCAAATATAGTATCTGTGAGGGGTTGCAGTGTTGTGGCACCAGTGCCTAAGGCCCAATTTTTATGGCCCTGTTCAACAGGGGCATGTAATTACAATTCTTGATCTAATATTTCACAGCTGGGCCTGTTCCAGCACCCACCAAGAGTAACTGTGAGCACTTACAGTGTTGTGGCACCAGCACCACCACCACCACCACCACCAAAGGCCCAATTTTTCTGCCACTGTTCAACAATGGCATGTAATTACAATTCTTGATATAATAGTTCACAGCAGGGCGTTCCAGCGCCCACCAAGAGTAACTGTGAGGGCTTACAGTGTTGTGGAAACACCAACACCTAAGGGCCACATTTCTGCAGAGTACATACGGCAGGCCCCTACTTTCAAACATCCGACTTACAAACGACTCCTACTTACAAACGGAGGGAGACAACAGAAAGTGAGAGGAAATCTACCCCTAGGAAGGGAAATTCTCTCCTGTAAGAGTTAATATGGGAAAAAGGTGTCTCCTCTCCACTGATACTTTATCACCAATCCTTGTTTCCCTAAAACCCCCAAATTTTCAAAATCCAATTGTCATTGGGACAGAAAGTGAGGTGACATCTTCTGAACAGGTGCACAGACAGCAAAACAAATGTTACAGGGGTGATGACCCTTCCCTATGTTTTCCAAAAAGCTTAAAAAGCTTAAAAATTTATTTTTTTGGGCTGGAACTACACTTTAAAAATGTACCAGTTCAAAATTACAAACAGATTCTACTTAAGAACAAACCTACAGTCCCTGTCTTGTTTGCACTGCCTGTATACTGCTGTTCAGAGTATATAGGGCCTGGGGGCCCCACGCCTTTCCATTTTTTAAATTGGGAGCTGGGTTCCCCTTAATATCCATATAAGACCCAAATGGGCTGGGGGGGGAGGAGGGGTACCCATGCCGATTTTCTCAATGATTTTCATCCATATTGCCGGGACCACACATTACATTAAAGCCGCAAGCAGTTTTAAATGACTTTTTTTTCCTTTAGAAGTGTCATTTTGTGCAGGGACTATTCTAAACACGGGAAACACGTGACACATCACAGGCATACTATAGACACCCCCCAGATACGATATTTAAAGGAATATTTCACTTTTTTTTTTCACTTTAAGCATCATTAAAATCACTGCTTCCGAAAAAACAGCAGTTTTTAAAACTTTTTTTTGCATTGATACATGTCCCCTGGTGCAGGACCCGGGTCCCCAAACCCCCTTTTTTTTTTTTTTTTTTTTTTTAAATCAGTAAAAAGTTTATTGAGAAAACCATATAACAGACATGTACATTCGTAACAAACTCAAGCATCTATCATAAAATACAGGTTCCGATCAGGCTTATGTATCAAAAGCAGTAAGTACTACAGTCATTTGGAATATAGTATCTACCTGTACATATCAAACAATGAGTTATTATCCATAGCCGCATACTATATAAAGATAATAAGGTGCCCTAGCCGAGACCAATGATCATACAGTAGCACAAAGTGATAAAGTAAGAAACAACTACTTATATAACCCAAAACAAAAGAAAAAAACAAAAGAGCATACTTCCCTCTCTTCTAGTGAGAGTGGATAACCTTCCCCACAGAATCCCCAAACCCTTTTTTAGGACAATAACTTGCATATTAGCCTTTATAATTAGCACTTTTGATTCCGAACGTTCAAGTCCCATAGACTTTAACAGGGTTCGATAGTTCGCGCAAACTTTCGGTCCGTTCGCAGGTTCTGGTGCGAACCGAACCGGGGGGTGTTCGGCTCATCCCTACTCATGGTTACCATACGTTCCCTAATTTCGTGGCTGGGCTCTGCCAGCTGTCATTCCATTGTGCAAATGAGAAATATGGCACTTTAAGGCCTCATTGTATATATATTTTTTTAATTTTCAGGCTTTTTTAATGAATAAATAGCAAAAATTGCAACCTCCAAAAATTATCCCAGAATTATAATTTGATACATACATATTCCAACTGAAGAATTAAAAACGATTTTACCAGCATGTCGCACAATATAAAAGAATGGAAGAAATTCTCTACCTCATCACAGCAACATTTGTTTTAGTGCACATGTCAAACACAAGGCCTGCCGGTCGAATCTGACCCTCCAGGTCATTTCATATGACCCTCCCACCTCTCCTGCAACTGCGGCACACCCTTGTCTCTATCCCCACCTTGTCTCGGCAGTCAGCAGCAGACAGGAGGATAGACCTTATCAGGGAATTAGTTGACCAGACTGTGTGGACTGCACAGAGAGAACCAAAAACCCATGTAAAGTGAATTATAATGATGTTTATTAAGATAGGTGATATATAAGTAAATACAAACAGTGCAAAACCAACCAAACAACCCACAAACAACAAATAGTATATGCAGCTAAGGGCGGTACCAGAATCTTGAACGTAAGCCAGGCCAGGGTCATACACAGCAGATCAGTAGATGGACAAAGGGGTGTTCCAGAAGCATAAACGTAGCCAGGCCAAGGTCATACACGGGGAGTCAGCAGTAGTGATGAGCCGAACACCCCCGGGTTCGGTTCGCACCAGAACCCGCGAACGGACCGAAAGTTCGTACGAACAATAGAACCCTATTAAATAGAATGGATGCGAACGTTCGAATTCTAAAGTGCTAATTATAACAACTATTATGCATGTTATTGTCCTAAAAAGGGTTTGGGAACCCGGGTTCTGCACCAGGGGACATGTATCAATGCAAAAAGAATTTTTAAAAACGGTCGTTTTTCGGGAGCAGTCATTTTAATGATGCATAAAGTGAAAAAAAAAAAGTCAAATATTCCTTTAAATATCGTACCTGGGGGGTGTCTAAAGTATGCCTGTGAAGTGCCACGTGTTTCCCGTGTTTAGAACTGTCCCTGCACAAAATGACACTTCTAAAGGAAAAAAAAGCCATTTAAAACTGCTTGCGGCTTTAATGTAATGTCTGGTCCCGGTAATATGGATGAAATTCTTTAAGAAAAATGGCATAGCTACCCCATGACCCCCCCCCCCCCTACCCCAGCCCATTACCAGCCCCTTTGGGTCTTGTATGGATATTAAGGGGAACCCCGCACATAAAAAAGGCCCTATATACTCTGAACAGCCGTATACAGGCGGTGCATACAAGACAGGGACTGTAGGTTTGTTCTTATGTATAATCTGTTTGTAATTTTGAACAGGTACATTGTTGAAGTGTAGCTCCAGCCCAAAAATCTATTTTTAAACTTTTTGGAAAACATAGGTAAGGGTTATCACCCCTGTAACATTTGTTTTGCTGTCTGTGCCCCTGTTCAGAACATTTCACCTCACTTTCCGTCCCAATGACAACTGTTTTTGAAATGTGGTGTTTTTCTTGAAACAAGGATTGCTGATAAAGCATCAGTACAGAGACACCTTTCTCCCATATTTATTCTTACAGGAGAGAATTTTCCTTCCTAGTGGTAGATTTCCTCTCACTTCCTGTTGTCTTCTTGCGTTTGCAAGTAGGAGTCGTTTGTAAGTTGGATGTTTGAAAGTAGGGACCTGCCGTATATACTCTGCAGAAATAGGCCCCTTAGTTGTTGGTGTTGGCACAACACTGTAAGCACTCACAGTTACTCTTGGTTGGTGCTGGAACGCCCTGCTGTCAACTATTATATCAGGAATTTTAATTACATATAATTGTTGAACAGTGGTAGTAAAAATTGGGCCTTTGATGGTGGTGCTGGTGCCACAACACTGTAAGCCCTGACAGTTACTCTTGGTGGGTGCAGCAATGGGCCCTGCTGTGAATTATTAGATCAAGAATTGTAATTGCATGCCCCTGTTGAACAGGGGCTGAAAAATTGGGCCTTTCGTGGTGGTGGTGGTGGTGGTGGTGTTGCCACAACACTGTAAGCCCTCAGAGTTACTCTTGGTGGGTGCAGGAATGGGCCCTGCTGTGAATTATTAGATCAAGAATTGTAATTACATGCCCCTTTTGAACAGGGGCTGAAAAATTGGGCCTTTCGTGGTGGTGGTGGTGGTGGTGTTGCCACAACACTGTAAGCCCTCAGAGTTACTCTTGGTGGGTGCAGCAATGGGCCCTGCTGTGAATTATTAGATCAAGAATTGTAATTGCATGCCCCTGTTGAACAGGGGCTGAAAAATTGGGCCTTGGGCACTGGTGGCACAACACTACAACCCCTCACAGATACTGTACTTGGAGCACAGCAATGAGCCCTGTTGCAAAGTATTGCTTCAAAAATTGTAATGACACGCCCCTGTTAAACAGGGGCTGAAAAATTGGGCCTTAGGCACTGGTGCCACAACACTCCAACCCCTCACAGATACTGTACTTGGAGCACAGCAATGAGCCCTATGGCAAATTATTGCTAAAAAAATTGTAATTACACGCCCCTGTAAAACAGGGGCTGAAAAATTGGGCCTTAGCCACTGGTGGCGGCACCCATAAACAAAAATGATCTTCCAAGCTATCATCATCAATCGTATCATTGAGGACTCGGAGGAGGAGGATAGCCAGTCAACATAACAGCACAGGCACTCAGCATCAGCATCAGTCTTGAAGGGATGTGACATGTTAAAATCAATTAGTCTGTTATATCAGCATCAGGTGTGTGGTAGCTGGTGGTGATCCAAGACTGGTTCATCTTGATGAAAGTCAGTCGATCAACCGAGTCGGTGGACAGGCGCACCCTGTGATCCGTGACAAATCCTCCAGCAGCACTGAATGTGCGTTCCGAAAGAACGCTGGATGCAGGACAGGCCAGTAGCTCAATTGCATACTGTGCAAGCTCTGGCCAGTGATCCATCCTCAAGACCCAGTAAGCCAGAGGATTTTCGGTGGGGAAGGTGTCCAAGTCTGACCTTGCCCCTAGATATTCCTGCACCATGTTTATCAGACGCTGGCGATGGTTGCTGGAACCGATCATACTTTGGGGCTGCGGACTAAAGAATTGTCTGAACGCATCGGTCAGACGGCCACCTTCCCCACCGCTCCTTCTTTGACTGGCCGAAGCCTCAGCAACTCGTTGTCCAGGACCAGGAGTTTGTAACCTCCCAGTCTCTGGGAACGCGTTGCACAGACTTTTCTGCAAGGCCTCCCGGAGTTGTCTCATCCTCTGCTCCCTCTGCGACGGTAACATAAGGTCCGCAACCTTACCCTTGTACCGTGGATCAAGGAGAGTGGCCAGCCAGTAATGGTCCCTCTCCTTGATCCGAAGAATACGAGGATCCTTCCGCAGACTTTGCAGGATCAGGGAGGCCATGCAGTGTAGGTTTGCTGAGGCATTCGCTCCGGAGTCCTCTGGGTCACTAAGGACGACATGATCCGCAGCCACCTCCTCCCAGCCACGTACAAGTCCACTGGTTTCTTGGGACTGTAAATCATCCCTAAAAGACTGCTGCTGATGATGCTGAGTGCCAGCCTCCACCTCCATGCTGACACAATCCTCCTCCTCCTCCTCCTCCTCTTCCTGTGCGATGGGTGGGACAGAAGGAACACTGTCTGGGTAAAGGGGGCCTTGAGAGGCAAGGAAGTCCTCCTCTTCCTGCCTCTGTTCTGCCTCAAGTGCCCTGTCCATTATTCCACGCAGCGTGTGCTCCAACAGGTGGACAAGAGGTACAGTGTCACTGATGCATGCACTGTCACTGCTCACCATCCTCGTGGCCTCCTCAAATGGTGCCAGGACAGTGCATGCATCCCTGATTATGCCCCACTGGCGTGGAGAAAAAAAATCAAGCTCCCCTGACCCTGTCCTGGTGCCGTAGTCACACAGGTACTCATTGATGGCCCTCTGCTGCGTGTGCAGCCGCTGCAGCATGGCCAACGTTGAGTTCCACCTGGTGGGCATGTCACATATAAGGCGGTTCTTGGGCAGGTTCAACTCCTTTTGCAGCTCAGCCAGGCGAGCACTGGCATTATAAGATCTGCGGAAATGCACACAGACTTTCCTGGCCTGCCTCAGGACATCCTGTAAGCCCGGGTACCTGCCCAAGAACCGCTGCACCACCAGGTTAAGGACGTGAGCCACACAGGGCACATGGGTCAGTTGTCCCTGTCGGAGGGCAGAGAGGAGGTTGGTGCCATTGTCGCAAACCACCATTCCTGGCTTAAGCTGGCGTGGCGTCAACCACCTCTCAGCCTGGCCCTGCAGAGCAGACAGGACCTCTGCCCCAGTGTGGCTTCTGTCCCCCAAACACACCAGCGCAAGCACAGCATGGCATCTTTTTGCCTGCGTACTTGCGTAGCCCCGTGAACGGCTACGGAGCACCGCTGGTTCATAGGACAAACCACAGGAAGAGGCCATGGAGGAAGAAGAAGAGGAGGGGGTGGAGGAGAGAGGTGTGTCACAACCAGTAGTAGCATTTTGGAGGCGTGTTGGTGGAACAACCTCCAACACTACTGCACCTTGTCCTGCATCCTTCCCAGCTGCCAAAAGAGTGACCCAATGGGCCGTGAAAGAAAGGTAACGTCCCTGTCCATGCCTGCTGGACCATGAGTCAGCGGTAATATGCACCTTACCGCTGACCGCCCTGTCCAGCGAGGCCAAGACATTGCCTTCCACATGCCGGTAGAGAGCCGGAATAGCCTTCCGTGAGAAAAAGTGGCGTTTGGGAACCTGCCACTGAGGAACCGCACATTGCACAAACTCACGGAAGGGGGCCGAGTCTACCAACTGAAAAGGCAGCAGTTGAAGCGCTAGCAATTTAGCCAAGCTAGCATTCAACCGCTGGGCATGTGGATGGCTGGGAGTGAACTTCTTTCGACGGTCCAGCAGCTGGGGCAGGGAAATTTGCCTGCTAGAATCGGACGTCGGTGTACTGCTAGCAGAGTGGCCGCAAGTACTTGGCTGTGACACACCTAATTCTACACCTTCATTCCTCTCAGTGCATGTTTCAGAGAGGACTGAAGTTATAGTGGGGTTGGAGATCCCAGCTGATGCGGTGCAAGGAGAGGTCCGCTTTGTTCTTTGGTGTGGGTCTTTGAGGTAGGCTTGCCAACGAGCTGCATGGCAGGTCAACATATGTCTGGTCAGGCATGTGGTACCCAAGCGGCTGATGTTTTGGCCACGCGATATACGCTTGAGACATATGTTGCAAACAGCAGCTGTGCGATCTGATGCACTAGCCTCAAAAAAGGCCCACACCAAGGAACTTTTTGAATGACGGGCAGAGGCAGCGCCCTGCACAGGCGGAGCTCTGCGGTGTGATTCCGTCGGTGTACTGCCCTTACGCTGGCCACCAAAGGGCATCCTGCCTCGTTGGAGATGTGCCTCCTCCTCATCCTCCTCCTCCTCCTCTCTACTATTAGGCACCCACGTGGAGTCAGTGACCTCATCATCCCCTCCCTCCTCATCACTGGAGCCAATCTGGCAGTATGCTGCAGCTGCTGGAACATGACTGCCAGATTGGTGTCCTTCTTGAGCATCCCCTCTGTCTGCTCTCACGCTACTGCCTTCCTGTAGCTGGGTTTCATCATCAGACCCTTCGAAACGCTGGGCATCCTCCTGGAGCATGTACCCAACACTGTGCTCAAACAGTTCGGGGGACTCCTCAGGAGGAGGACATGGTGGGTCTAGGGAAGGAGTGACTGATGATGAGTCTGACATTGATACCAGGGAAGAGGACGCTTTGGCAGCTGCTTTGCCAGTACCCTGAGCCTGGGTGAGAGAGGATGAGGAGGAGGAGGAGGGCTTGGTCATCCACTCTACCAAGTCTTCGGCATGATGTGGCTCAACATGTCCAGCTGCCGAAAAGAAGGACAAGCGTGTCCCATGGCCATGTGCTGATGACAATGCACCGCGTCCACGACCAGCACTGTTGCCCCCAGACACAGAGCCTGCTTGCCCTCTTTTATTGCCTCCTGACTGTCTGCCTCTCCTTGTTTGCCTTCCAGACATTCTAATAGATGGCCTGCAGGGAGATGGGAAAAAAGCAATAAGGGCTACCTTCAGGTGTCCTTCTCTGTCCCTTTACTTAAGGATTTCTAAATATGGTTGAGGATGATTGCTTTTGCACAGAATAGCACAACGACAATTTCCCTGACTGTCCAAAAAACAAGGATTTCAAAGATGGTTGATGAGGAATGCTTTAGCACACTATAGCACAAGGAGAATTTCCCTCACTGTCCTTCCCTGTCCCTAGAAACAAGGATTCGCACAGTGAAAGAAACTGACACTCTCCCTACCTAGAGTTTTCTGTCCCTAGAAAAAATGTTTTTTTAAAGCACACTATAGCACAAGGAGAATTCCCCTCACTTTCCTTCTTTGTCCCTAGAAACAAGGATTCGCACAGTAAAAGACACTGACACTCTCCCTACCTAGAGTTTTCTGTCCCTAGAAAAAATGTTTTTTTAAAGCACACTATAGCACAAGGAGAATTCCCCTCACTTTCCTTCTTTGTCCCTAGAAACAAGGATTCGCACAGTGAAAGAAACTGACACTCTCCCTACCTAGAGTTTTCTGTCCCTAGAAAAAATGTTTTTTTAAAGCACACTATAGCACAAGGAGAATTCCCGTCACTTTCCTTCTTTGTCCCTAGAAACAAGGATTCGCACAGTGAAAGAAACTGACACTCTCCCTACCTAGAGTTTTCTGTCCCTAGAAAAAATGTTTTTTTAAAGCACACTATAGCACAAGGAGAATTCCTCTCACTTTCCTTCTTTGTCCCTAGAAACAAGGATTCGCACAGTGAAAGAAACTGACACTCTCCCTACCTAGAGTTTTCTGTCCCTAGAAAAAATGTTTTTTTAAAGCACACTATAGCACAAGGAGAATTCACTCACTGTCCTTCCCTGTCCCTAGAAACAAGGATTCGCACAGTGAAAGAAACTGACACTCTCCCTACCTAGAGTTTTCTGTCCCTAGAAAAAATGTTTTTTTAAAGCACACTATAGCACAAGGAGAATTCCCCTCACTTTCCTTCTTTGTCCCTAGAAACAAGGATTCGCACAGTGAAAGAAACTGACACTCTCCCTACCTAGAGTTTTCTGTCCCTAGAAAAAATGTTTTTTTAAAGCACACTATAGCACAAGGAGAATTCCCCTCACTTTCCTTCTTTGTCCCTAGAAACAAGGATTCGCACAGTGAAAGAAACTGACACTCTCCCTACCTAGAGTTTTCTGTCCCTAGAAAAAATGTTTTTTTAAAGCACACTATAGCACAAGGAGAATTCCCCTCACTTTCCTTCCCTGTCCCTAGAAACAAGGATTCGCACAGTAAAACACACTGACACTCTCCCTACCTATCCTTCTCTTTCCCTAAACTAAAGGAATCCAGGTTAAGCAAGAAATAAATAAATGTCACTGTCCCTGCCTATGCTTCTCTTTCCCTGCTCCGGAACACACTACACTAGGCCGCCGTGCTGGCGGCCTTTTATAGTGTGGGGCGTGTACTAAACACCCTCAGCAATAATTGGCCACAGGCATCCATCCTGCCTGTGGCCAATCATTGCTCTCCTCGCTGCCGGCGCTGTGATTGGCCAAGCATGCGGGGTCACAGTGCATGCTTGGCCAATCACAGCGCCTGGATGACACTGCGATGGCGTAGTGCATTGTGGGCCGTTCGCGTCACTCGAATTTGGCGCGAACGGCCCAAATCGTTCGATCTTCGTCGAACGATCGAACAGCCGATGTTCGAGTCGAACGTATGTTCGACTCGAACATGAAGCTCATCCCTAGTCAGCAGATGAGGACAGGGAACAAACAAGACAAGGAGAGGGCGGATGGAAATGCTGCAGGGCAGGGATCCAAGCAAATCAGGTATGAAAGGTAATCAGGGGGACAGGTCCAGGAAAGGCTCAGGATGGGGATCAGATCAGGTCAGGTGAGGTACAGGCACAAGGTCAGAATACAGGCAGCGAGGTCAGGGCTCAAGGAGAGAGATACCAAGGCGAGCATGTAAGGGCTCGCCAGGTATTTATAGGACTGCAATGATTGTCCTCATGTGACAGCTGAGCGGAGGAAGTGCTGCCTGCCCCACACTGCCGGAATACACCCGCTGGTGGATCGCCGGTACATTACCACCAGCAGGTGAGATCCCCTATCAAAGATACTGGCTGCAAGAGGACACCTGCTGGTGGACACTAGTACTGCAAACCATAGGACCAACAGCGCCACCAGCGGGTGAAGCCTTTCCTGACAGACCTCCTCCTACAGGTCCTGCGCCTCTCTGTGCAGCTGCAGCACCCCCTTGGCTCCTCCTGACCTTGTCTTTGCAGTCAGCGGCAGAGAGGAGAACAGAACTCCTCTGCCAGGTCCTGCGCTTTTCCATGCAGCTGCAGAGAGGCTTATCTCTGCTACCCTCTCAACTCTGCAGTCGGCAGCAGAGAGAAAGCTAGAACTCCTCCTACAGATCCTGCAGCTCTCTGTGCAGCTATAGCACCCCTGGTCTCGGCATTCAGCTGACTCTGGCAGCTGACTCCAGTCCTCCTCTGGTCCTTCTCCAGACACTGCACTTTCTACTTCCCAACTTCACCTCCAGCTTCTTCCCAGCAGCAGCACATGGTAAGGGGGGTGCACTATGAAGTAAGGGAGAGTGGGGAACTCTTAACTTCTGATGGTGGGGGACTCTTGACATCTGATGTAAGGGTGGTGGGGTGCTCTGGACATCTAGTCTTACAGATACAACTGGACCTTTGAGGGCAACCATAATGCTGATGCTGCCCGCGATTAAATTAAGTTTGACACCTTTTGTTTTTGTGAATCCAAAATTCAGATAGGATTGGAAACACAACTTTAGCTGTTGTTATTGAAACAGAATCATTTCAATAAAATAAAATAAAAATATGAAACAGGACCAGATAGTAACATGATGGTAGCTGTGATCAAACTGATCTTTCTTTGATCAGATTGTAACATGCAAGGTCAGATCTGGGAAACTAATCTAAATAGTGATATTCTCTAAAACATTTTCTTATTAACTTTCTCATTGATTGGCTAGCACTTGGGCCTGGTAGCTTAGCTTTGGGTTCCTAGGTTAAAGTGATACTCAGGCCTCATGCACACTGTACGTTAAAATAACGTTATAAAAACGCCTGTAGCTTTGCAGTGAGTTTTTCAACCTTTTTCAAAATTTTTGCAATAGAGTTTTTTAGCGTTTATTAGAGGGTTTTTTTGTGTTTTTACGCGTTGGCGTTTTTTAGCGTTTTTTTTTCTGAAGATTTTTTTTTTTTCAATGGATCAAAAACATAAAAAACGCTAGTGAGCGACGTTTATCGACGTTTATCAGCGTTAGAGCGTTTTTACAACTAAAAAACGTCTCTCAGAACCCACTAGTTTTGGATTTTTTTTACTGCTCAAAAACGCCACTGCCCAAAACTGCTGATAACAGCCTATGTGTGCATGGACACATAGGATAACATGATGGAGAGTTTAATGACTGTAGAAAAAAAACATCTACAGCCAAAAACAGCTAATGTAAAAATGTCAAAAAACGTCCAGTGTGCATGAGGCCTAATGCTTCAATTTTTAATTTTTTTAAATAACAAACATGTCATACTTACCTCCACTGTGCAGCTCGTTTTGCACAGAGTGGCCTCGATCCTCTGGGTTCCCTCGGCAGCTGTCTCAGCTCCTCCCCGCTTCTGATAACCCCCTCTGGGAAGCGCTCTCCCAAGGGGGTTACCTTGCGGGCGTGCTCCCGAGTCCTGTATCCGGCATCCATAGCCGCCGACTACAGGACTTGACCCCGCCCCCCAGCCCTTGCGTCATTGGAGTTGATTGACAGCAGCGCGAGCCAATGGCTGCGCTGCTATCAATCTATGCAATGAAGAGCCGAGAAGCCCAGGCAACGATCAAGCGCGTTTGCGACATGGGACTTTCGAGGGCTCAGGTAAGTAAACCGGGGGGCTGGGAGGCTGGTAATCATCAGATGTTTTTTTCACCTTAATGCATAGGATGCATTAAGGTGAAAAAAACATGAACCTTTACAACCCCTTTAAATCTCCACCAAACATCTCCATAGAGATGTTATACTTTGTTCTGTATGTGTCTTTTTAAGTAAGAATAGATGTGTGTCAGACTGATATTTATTATGAATGTCAGTGTTGATCTCTGTCATTGTCACTCCATATTAGTGTTCTTGTCTTGGTAATCCTGCTTTTCAGTGTTACTTTCTAAAAAGAGTTGAGTGTTTAATAAGAAATAATGAACTGTCTACTATCTACTCTATGAAGACACTGTGTTGGGGTGAAGTTGTCATTTGAGGTTGGGTTTATCTTTATTTATTTTTAAAGTAATTATTTCTTTAAAAGGGAGGTTGCCCTTTAATGTTAAAGAGATTGTAACCCTAAAAAAAAAAAAAAAAAGATTATGTTCCTTTAAAGCATGTTAAACAGCATCGCGCTTGTGCTGCGTAATTTGTCCTCCCTTACAAGTATATGTCTGTGCTGTAAAATACCTGGTTGATCCTGCCTGTCCCATGATACCATGGTCAGTTTACGTTCCTCTGTCATCTTGCTGTATTAGAGTCTCTAATCTCTCCCCGTCCCTCCCTGCTTGTCAGTTCCTAGTGTGTGAGCAATGTCCAAACCCGCCCCACCCCTCCTGCTGCTATTTTGCATGGCAGTAAAGTCAATGAGTACCATTACTGCCAGCCCCTCTGTTTTAACAAGGTATAATACTGTTAGGACCTGGGCTTGGACCTGGGACCTCAGGTGTGTCTGGTGGTGTCTCTACTTGCTGAGCCACCTGGAATGCTGGACAGCTCCTTGGACAATTCCTTGAATGATCTTGTCTTGAATCTTGTTTGCCTTGAACCTTGAACCCTTTGCTCCTCCCATGAACTTTCTGTTTTAAGCCATGTCCCTGCACTTCTTGGTTGCCAGAATATTGTGTCTTCACCAGCCAATATTTTGCTCCTGTCTCCTGCGGCCGACCGCATCTTTGCTACCACTCACTACCGACTTTTGGCTCGTCCCCGACTACGCTTCTGCTGAAACCCAACCTGCAACTATCTGTTACCGACTTTTGGCTCGTCCCCGACTACGCTTCTGCTTGATCCCTACCTGTATTATCTGCTCAAGGACCCCGGCTTGCTCTCCTCCTGGTGGGGCTAACCTGAGGACCGCGACCTGGCACTGACACGCAGCAAAGCCCATCTCCACCATTAGGAGCCCTGGTGAATACCGGTCAGTGCTTACACCCCGCACCTCAGGTGAACCCGTGTCATCAGCCAGGGTGACCTGTGTGAATACCTGCTCTGCTGCTATAGCTACTGGCCTCTGAGCCTGACTCCAGACTGTGACAAATACACAATGTCTATGTTTTCTTCTGCTAACTACCTTATTTCAGAGCGTCGCTGTGCGATCACGTGACCTCCCGCCATTTTCCTCCCCCGATCTAAGGACTACAGCAGCAGGAGGCTGAGCAGACAGCACAGCGGTCGTGTGACCTCTCATCTAATGTCAGAGAGGCATCTCAACTCCTCCTGGTGTAGTCCTTAGATCAGGGAAGAAGAGCGGCATGAGGTCACGTGACCGCACAGCGGCACTCTGAAATAAGGTAGCTAGCAGCATCATAAAAAAACATAGACACTGTGTATTTATTATACCTTGTTATAACAATCATTTTAACCACTTGCCTACTGGGCACTTTCACCCCCTCCTGCCCAGGCCAATTTTCAGCACTGTCACACTTTGAATGACAATTGCACGGTCATGAAACTCTGTACCCATATGAAAATGTTATCATTTTTTTCCACACAAATAGAACTTTCTTTTGGTGGTATTTAATCACCACTGGGTTTTTTATTTTTTGCTAAACAAACAAAAAAAGACCGAAAATTTTAAACAAAAAAACAAAACATTTTTCACAGTATGTTATAAAATTTTGCAAACAGGTAATTTTTCTCCTTCACTGATGGGCACTGATAGGCGGCACTGATGGGCACTGATAGGTGGCACTGATGGGTACTGATAGGTGGCACTGATGGGCACTGATAGGTGGCACTGATGGGCACTGATTGGTGGCACTGATGGGCACTGATTGGTGGCACTGATGGGCACTGCGGACTAAGACTGGGATGCTGTTAAAGTTCATGTAAAGGCAGGCGTCCCAATACTTTTGACAATATACTGTACATCAAATGGCCTTATATTTCCTCATCCTCTGTAGGTAAGCATAAAGGTGCGTTTAGGAAACACATATGCATTTAGATGGTATTGGCAATAGGAATATACATTTAGGGGTTGTGTAAGATAAACAGAGGTTAGGAGTTCTTGAAAGAATGTTTGCAGTTATAAAAAGGTACGAAATATTAGAGTGCTGAGAAAGGCGGATTTGATTAAACCCCTCTGACATTCTTAGTTAAGGAATGCAACACCTTGGCTGGGTGTCAGCGGTACAGACGGGTCTACGTAGCTGCAGATAACGAGGGAACAGTTTCACACTCCTGCTGCCTGCTTTCGGGAAACATGGAATCTGTACAAGAGCTGTCACTGTACATGCTAAAGGGAATCTCATTGAAGCTGCCAGACTGAAATTAGCCACCTGTAAACACATCCAACACCTTTCACTGCTAGCTTAGATGGGAAGAAAGGCATTGTCTAAAGGGAGCAGGTAGTAGCCAGAGGCAGCCCCCGGCCTTCCCGCCGGAGCCGTGCCGACTTATCTTGTTCAGCAAGCCAGTAGGATAAGGTGGTGCACTTGTGAATTTGCATGCCTGACTAATGTTTTATGTATTATGCTACTCATAAGCTAAAATGTACATGCACGCCGAAGCAAATTTAGGTAAATTATGAATAAATTAAATCTTATCTAAATAAACAAGTGTCTTTTTTTCTAACAGGAATGCAAGCCCATGAATATTTAAGTGGACATGGATAAATCCTCTTCACACAGCGTGACTTCAAAGGGGGATTTTCAGGCGATCAGATTACAGCAAGCCTGAGAGACAGGCAGCGATTGCCAGCATGACGACAGAAGGAAGAAGAGGAGGCAATTGTGAAATGTGAGAACAACAATGTCAAGGTATTGAGAGGACCGCAAAACACTGTGTGGAGAAAGGTTCTCTGTGATCCCGTATTCCATTTCAAGGGCAACTCCGACCAAATGGCTAAAAACCCAGTTGTAGCTTACACAGGGGGATGTTCTCAGTTGCTTATTATTAATATTATACAGGATTTATATAGCGGGAACAGTTTGTGCAGCACTTTACAACATCAGGTCAGACAGTACAGTTAAAACAATTCAATACAGAAGTAATCAGAGGACCCTGCTTGTTAGATATTGATTTGTAAAGTCATGTACAAACTCTTGCAATCCCGCTGTAAAACTATTGAGCTATACTATGTGGAAAAAAGTATGTGAACCCCCTCCACCAACACCTCCCTTCAAATCATGGAGTTCAGGTGTCCTACTGAACATATTACAGCATACAAAGACATCTTACACAATTGTGCACAGCCTTGTGGTAATAGTTTTTAGTAGGCCCTTTACTGTTCAAGCATGACTGTGCCTCTGTGTACAAAGGCAGCTCCATAAAGGCATGGTTTGACCAGTTTGGTATGGAGAAACTCCAGTGGATTGCATAGACCTCAACCCTGCTGAACACCCTTGGGATGAACTGTAATGCTTATTGAGAGCCAGGTCTTTAGCATTGGTACCTGACCTCACCTGACCTGACCAAATGGGCACATACCCCCACAGACTCGAAAATCATATTATTATTAAATGTGTATTTCTATAGCCCCTTTCTTCCTGGAGACACAAAGCACTTATCAAATTGGTGTTAGAGCAGATTGCTGGTAAGGCACACATCTTGGGCATGCTCAGACAATTTTTAGACAGGAGTCAAAATTCTACCAGCATGTCTTTGTAGTGTGGGAGGAAACAAGACCTGGAAACAAGCTCAGGGAGAACATGCAAACTTCATGCTGATAGTGTCGGGCTGGAATTTGAACCCAGGACCCCAGTGCTACAAAGCAGAAGTTCTATCCCATAAGCCACCGTGCTAAAAATCTCATGAAAAGCCTTCCCAGAAGATTGGAGGCTGTTATTGCCACAAAGAGAGGCTAACTCTTTATTAGTGGCTGAGGTTTTGAAAATGAATGGCCAACAAGCTCATATAGATGTGATGGTCTGGTGTCCACAAACTCTTTGCAATACAAAGGATAACAATGTTTTTTAAGGCCCGGTTCACACAGGGGCGGCACGACTTCGGGGGCGACCTGAGACACCGGCCGAGGCGATTTGCATAATGACTTCTGTATAGAAGTCAATGCAAGTCGCCCTGCGTCGCCCCCAAAAGTAGTACAGGAACCTTTTTCTAAGTCGGAGCGACTCAGGTCGCTCCTATTAGAGCGGTTCCATAGCACAGACCGGGACGCGACTCCTCAGGCGACTGAGTCGCCTGAGGAGTCGCCCCTGTGTGAACCGGGCCTAAAGCAAACAGGTCTTTGTGACACCTCTACACACTCCTTTCCTGCCTAAACTGCCAGAGAACCACACTTGTGGCCCGAGCCATTTGCTTTCTTTTGGCCCATCTAAGTATCTACTCATTCTGCTCAGTAATTTGCACAGTAGAGACTATCATAGTTGCCTTACTGGACCAAGCAAACCGAAAATTACCACTTCCCAAAACAAAGTGATTTTAAACTTTAAAGTAGATGTAAACACAATATACCGTAATCAATATAAACATTAGAAGTTGGAACTGGAGAATAACTTTAATCCTGGATGCCATGAATTTAAGCCAGAATCAGGTCAGGCAACACTTTTCATGTGTCTCATTTTTTTTTTTAAAGTGTGGCGATTAACACCTATTCCTGTAAAATATAGGCCACTGGCAAACTTTTTTTATTGGAACTTGCATTTTTAAAAATGTATCCATGTAAACATTATACCCGGACACAGTGACTGTAGTACTTCCTCTATCGTTCTTTAGCCAATTAACTAACAGAGACAGCGCACTGCATATTCTACGTATCCACATTCAAACATCAGATAAGCAGGCTGCCAGGGAGAAATGCCAAGGTTCCTTTCAGGTCCTGGCTTTATTGAATTTGGCTTGTAAATTTGCGACTAAAAGCCTAATACTTCATTATAATCCTCTGTTCATTGATTTCCAAAACACACATACATAATGGAGAATTATTATATCTTCACCTCCAACAGACACAATCCCAAGAGAGCATTTTACACCCTGCGTACCTTTACTGTGACCCTCCACTGAACTCTTTTTTTGTCTTCGTCCAGATTGTAAAGCTGAATTTAAATCTGCTTAGAGTTTGCTAATTCATTTTTTTAAATGAAACTTTTCTTTTTTGATTACGTACTGTATTTTAGACCAAGTGATGTCATCGCTAAGTTTCTGTGATTCTCTGATTCTCTATGAAGTGCAAGCAGATCATGGCTGGTGGAAGGGGAGCAGGGTGCTGTATGTCGCCTCCTTAAAACAGCACAGCACCCGACCTCCGTACTCCTCTCAAGAACCCACAGCCTTGATTTAAGCAGTAGGCTGGTTCTTGGGAGGAGTTAGGCAGTAGGCTGGCTCTTGGGAGGAGTTAGGCAGTAGGCTGGCTCTTGCCCAGATAGCAAGTAATTAAGCTGCAAGTTTGAAAATGACTTGCTAAACTATTGCTAGACTTTCCAGGCTTCTCAAGTTTGTTACACAATTGCAGTAAGTCCGCATTGCATGACTCCAGATCAACTTTCTTTGCAAACATTCGACAAGTCTGCTGCAAGTTCTGGTTCAGTTATGTTGTGCAATAGTCATCCTACCAGAGGGGTCACTGTGGCTGAATTTTCATACTGTAGACTTGCAGAGCTCTTGCTGTAGACTCACCACTGCAACTTCGCTCTTGCTAGAGACTTGCCACCCAAATTTGCTACAAATTAGAAAAGTGTCAACTAAAACTTGTGCTTCAAGTGCTCTGCAAGTGTACAACTTGCCAGTGAAAATGTGCAGCAAGTTAACAGACTTACAATTCAACACTGCCACAATCTTGTGGTAAGTGATCCTTGCTTTCTGGGCGGGAGGATTTAATATTAGAATGCCTTGATAGGTTGAGGTCAGCTTGGGGAGTGCACATTTTCATGCAGATTGCTCTAGGTCAGGGGTCTCCAAACTTCTAAACAAAGGGCCGGTTTACTGTCCTTTAGGCTTTAGGGGGGCCGGACTGTGGCCAGTAGTAGTAGAAAATGCCCTGGCGTCAGTGGGAGTAAACATTGCCCCATCATTGGTTTTAGCAGGAGGAATAGTGCCCCATCATTGGTTTTAGTGGTGTGAGAATGTACCTCCTCCTGTAATAAAGACTGATCACTGCTGCTCTCTCTCTCCTTGTGTGCGGTGACTGGTCTTTTCTCCCCCTTCTACTATAGTTTTCTGCAGGTGGCCTGTAGTGGGTAGACAGGCTATGTGCAGCACAGTGAAGATGTCACTGCATTTATTAGGTAGCATCTGGGTTTGCAAAGACATTTGGTGCACACAAAGTGGATTTATTTGGCTATTGGGGAATATATTTAAATTGGTTGTAAACTCTTACATACTGTATACCCACTGAAGTGACTAGCCTCAGTGATATACAGTACAGAGATTAAACCAATCCTGCTACCAAAAGTTGTACCAGTTTATCTGCAGCACACTCTCTTGTACTACCTCCCAAAGCACACCTTTTACACAGCACAGGGGATTGGGATCTGACGTCACACACTACACAGCATAGAGCAATAGAGCTGTGGTCTGAGTGTAATCTGACACTTGAATCGAGGGAATGGACCCCCGCTCACACACACAGTCTTATAGGTAAATATGCACAGTGTGAGGGGGTTAACTCGGTAGCGGGTGTGTGTGACCCCCTGGATGGGCTCCCCACACAAAAACAGGCCCAGCAGACGGAGGTTGTGGTTTTCAAGATCAAAAGGTGCGGTTTATTTCTCTATTTACAGTGACAAAAACACAGCAAAGCAAAAAGAAACATAAACAAAATAAATCCTGGTCAGCTTGACCTCTGACTAAACATGCAGGTTTCCCTAACTAACAACTGGGATCAGCCTGGTGCTGTCCTAGTCCCTAAGTCCCTGGTTTAGTAAATGTCCAAACAAATAGCCACACAGGCTTTGTCTCACCGCA